>OX352761.1:32949509-34386384 GCA_947095585.1 Nephrocerus scutellatus
ATTGAAATTTTGCACACATGTGTATTTCCGGAGACAACACTTCTATTAAAATTTGGGCCTCAGGGCCGAGGGGTGCCCCTATAAAAATTTTAAAAATTAACCCGATTTTCTATAAATTTTATACACATCCCATGGATAATACTTTTTGTAAAAATTTTGGAGACGGGCCCCGGGGTCATGGCCCCAATTTTTTTAAATTTTTTTTTAAATTTTATATACGTGTGTATTTCCGATGCACAACACTTTTTGCAAAAATTTTGGTGGCCCGGGGTAGTGGGGCCCCATAAAAATTTTCGACTATGTTCCTATTTGAATAAATTGTAATGTGTGTAATGTGTAAGTGTGTGTCTTCTTTTGGTTTAATCCGAACAGCATACCTTCCGAGCCTGGATTTTCCGAGAACTGAAACGACCTTCCAAAATTAAAAATTCCAAAAGCAAATGCAAAAGATCTTAGTAATCTGAATAAAAACTTCAAAATTATTCTGGTTTTAAAATTTTTCGTTGCTATCTTAAAGACATTATTTACTACAAAAAATAACTTCTTAATTTTGACAAAAAAGAGCAACAAGCACAAAAAGAAAAACGATTATCAATAGGCGCACAATTTGTAAATTAATGTTTTTATGCATCCAAGTTTAATCAATGTGAGATGTATACTGTCCACATTTAAATGACTTAAATGAACAAACGATTTTAGAACATCGTTAAATAACTAAATTTTCGGAAGGCAAAATCATTAAAACTTCTCCGCTTAACACGTGTATTCTTAACTCATCTTCCTAAGGAAAAAAGTAGGTTTTCTGAACCCAAAAGTCAACCAATATATTCCTTCTCCATTAACTGATTCGATATTGTAAGCGCGAAAAAGCATTCCAAAAACCTTCAAACATGTGAGATTCATTAACCGAACACAAATTAAATACAACATGAGCAATTTGTTAACCAGCAGATCGAGAAAACAACAAAAACTACCCAGCTTACAAGAAGAGAAAATAAATCCTTAATTTCCAAAAAACACAATGAACCACATTTTGAAGCAGTAGGGCCGTTACCGTTAAACTCTCGCGCTTGTGATTCCGAATTTAATTATTTTTCAAAAAACTACAAACAAACCCGTACACACTAACCCAAGAGCTTCAGTTTACAAAACATAAGACATTTAACCGTTTATGGTCCTTAGAATTCTTCAATGGAATCTAAATGGCAACAAGTTCAACATTGTTGAGGATCAGGGGGTCGATAATGTAAGCATTTCGACTTTCGAAAGACGTCGCATTTGTCGACATTTCGACTAAACGCGATTATTGAGTCATTGAGCCGTACAACACATATGTGGAATGCTCTCCCAAGCTCTGTCTTCACACATCACTATGATCCACAGGCAAAACACAACCTCATAAACATCTCCTCTTTTCTCCTCATTTTCCATAACGCCCACGCTGTGCCAAGGATGTAGCTGAGCTTTACAAGGGTGCGAACACCTTTAGGCGTGCGAAAATTATAAAGAAAATACCAGTAGTCATTATTTCGACTGAATTGTTGGTGTTTCAGCTGGAATTGTTGGTGTTTTAGTGGAACACCTATTTGGAGTTCGACAGGGAAATAAATGTAAATAAAATGATTATTTTTTATGAAATCAAACGCGTAATTATCTTTTAAGTAATAATTTTTAATTTTTGTAATGTTATTTATAAGATTATTACTAATAAATGAATATTTAAAATTTTGCGGCTACATTCATTTGAATGACGCTATCAGCGCCCACATTTTGGTGTTTTTTAGTCAGTACGTATTTGTAATTTTGTCAAAACAAATGTGGTTACTTAAAATAAATATTAAGTTTAATTAATAAATTAGTTTTATATGAAAAAATATAAATATTTTTAAATATCCAAAAACACCAAGTTTATAAAAAATGTGTATCTTTCGTTTCCTACAAAAAAAGTAAACAAGTATAAACAACAACAAAATATAAATTCGAAATGGCGCTATCGGGCAATAGTTTTAGTTCAAAAAAATGTACATGCTTCAATAATTGTAATAGTTGTAATGTAAATGTAATGGCGAAATTACGACTTTGAGGACTTTGACTTGTCATAAGTCGAAAGTCGAAATACGACAGATACATAATCGTCCACCAGATGTAAAATAAAAATAATCTTCCCAAAATAGTCGTCTTACAAGAAATTTACATCAAAAATTCTATAACTCTTCTTTCATCATCTTCATCATATTTGGCTCTACAACCGGTTTCCCGTGCTGGTCTCCCGCAAAAAATCTCTCCACACCGGCACGATTTCCAGCTGATGTCATTCAGTTTACCATCCGTGAACTCTTGGCGGCCGCGCTGTCGTGTCTAAAGGACCACAAAGGACTTTCCCAGCAGGATCCTCTTCGCTCATGCAATCTAGATGTCCTGCCCACCGGAGCCTATCGAGCTTAATTCTTTTCATGAGGTCGATATTGCGGTAACGCTCGTAAATTTCATCATTCTGGTGCCATGCTGTTATCGGCTGCTACAGTTGACCCGAGATAGTTGAAGGATTGCACTACTTCAAATTCGCGCTCCACTATTGTAATAGAGGGACCAATGTTCTTCTGCTCGCGAGCGTGGACACCTTTTGTTTTGCTCTAATTTATGTGCAGCACCAGATTTTGTGCCGCCAGCTCGATATGGATGAAAGCTTCGTGTACGGCTCTTATATTTCTACCAACGATATCAATATCACCTGTATGAGCCAGTATCTGAATGGACTTGTAGAGGATTGTTCATCTCGCTCTTACATCTTTTCACTTTCTCAAATGCCAAATTGAAGAGGACGTAGGCCAGTTCATCCCATGTCCGAGTCCGTTATATATATTGAATGGGCTTGATAGTGATACGCATAATTTTACCCGGCTTATAACATTGGTCGTGGTCAACCATAGTCGTGTTAGTTTACTTGGTATTCTAAATACTCTCTTGGCTATATAAAGTTCAACTCTGTCTATGTCATCATAATTCTATAAAAAATGTGTAGTGAGTTTTGAAACTCTTGACAGTTTACAACACCTGCCTAGGGGTAAAAATCTGATCAGTTGTCGATTGGCCTGGGATGAAGACACACTGGTATGGGCCATTGATTACTTTAGCGTATTGGGCTATCCTATCTTGAAGGGTAGAGTAGAAAATCTTATACCAGTATTCAGCAATTTTATACCACAATAATTGCAGCACGTTGTGATATCTTCCTTTTTACATGTATGCGGCACAGAATGCTTCTTTTCCAGTCACCTGGCATCATTTCCTCCTCCCACACATGTACTATTGATCATGAATTGTTTGTTGTAGTGCCGGACCTTCAGATTTAATCAGCTCCACTGGGATACCATCGGATCCCGAGGTCTTATTATTTTTAAGATGATTTATACTCTGCTAACTTCCTCTATTTGTGGCGTCATCATAGTCTGGTTTTGGGTCATTAATGAAGCCTCCAATTAGTCGGTTAGCTGGCCATTTACCAACTCGTAAAAGGCTCTTTGCATCTGATCGCCTTGTAAGATCGGTGATCAGATTGCTCCATTTGTTATTGTAGTATATGTGCTACACGGTGTATATTGGGTCGTACCAAGGACTCTTTGGTAGATTTTCCGCGCTGAGTGTTGTCTCCGCTCCATTTACTCTTCTAGATCTGAAGTGAAAATATTCTTCTCGCGTTCTATAGACAGATCTACATTCGTACTCGTGCAGCTGGTTTTAAACGATCTCAATCCCCACAAATCCGCTGGGCCAGATGGTATTTCCCCATTAGTTCTGACGAGGTGTTCTTCCAAGCTAACGTTAGCATTGCGTAAGCTTTTCTATCTATGATATTCTTCTGGTTTTTTTTCGACAAGTTGGAAAACAGCCTTTGTCCAGCCTATACCCAAAAATGCGAGCCGTCGTTCATTCTTTCCAAGGTCACGGAAACGCTAATATATTTTCAGATCATGAAATATCTTGAAGCTAGCTAAATCCTTAGTTACCGGCAGTAGGGATTTCGTGAGAAACGTTCTACTGGTGATTTGACGGTATATCTCACCGAACAGTGGAACCGGTTTTTGGATCCAAGTCATTTGACAGAGTTTGGCATCAAGCTCTTTTGTCAAAAAATGCGTGCTTATGGAGTCATTGAAAAACTACTTCATTGGATTAGAATGATTAACAATTATCTCTTGTCCATTCTAACTTCTAGTCCAATTCATTCTTTCGCTGACGGCAGAACTCCAAATTCTAATATAAAGTGAGGTTCAGAGATTCGTTCTTCAGCCGTACACACGCTTGTGGAATGCTCTGCCAAGATCTGTCTTTATACATCTCTATGATCCACAAGTATTCAAAACACAAGCACATAGACATTTCCTCTTTTCTCCTCCTTTTTATAAACGCCAACGCTGTGCCAAGCATATATCCGAGCATTATAAGGTGCGAACCCCTTTACGCGTGCGCAAAATATAAAAAAATAAGATTGTTGCATTGCACGGTACGCAACTTTCTTACGTTCAGTCGCTAGCATACATTCGTCATCGAACCAATCGTTCCGATCTCTACGACTACTTATGGCTTGTCCATTTCTCTCCTACGCCTGACATCTCAGCCCCAGGACTTACTCGCACTGCATTAAGGGCGAGTCCTATCGCTTGACCGTAGTTGTTTCGTTGCGAAGGGCAGCCGTATTGACTCGAATCTGATTCGCGAATGTAGTCTTTAGTGATGATGCAATTTGCGTTCGGAGTACTATACCAACAAGATAGTGGTCCAAGTCGCCGTTGGCACCTCGGTACGTTCGTACCGTCATCAGGATCGAGTTGTGGCGGCGGTCTATCAACACGTGGTCTATCTAGTTGTGAGTGGCTCCATCAGAAGATACCCAGGTGGCTTTGTAGATATTTTGACGCGCAAACCTTGTACACGCAACGACCAAACTATTACTTGCTGCCATCTCTATGACTCGTTGTCCATTGTCATTAGTGCTCTCGTGTAAGCTATGGGTGCCAATGGCTCCCTACTTAATTTAGCATTCATAAACCCCAGAATGATTTTTACATCATACTAAGGGCAGGCATGGAGTTCCCGTTCGATTCAAAGAATAATCTGGATAATAGGTGAGTGGATGTTTATGAGGCTTATGTTTTTAAATTTGCCCCTCACGCGATGAGTGCAGAGCCGTTCATTTATTGCTTTAAAGCCGATAACGGTGGGTTTCATTCTTTTACTGACTAGAAACCCCACCCCGAGCACATGATGTCTTGCACGACAGCTGTAATATATGTCTTATTCTGATTTTTGTAAGACACCGTTCCCCGTCCACCGCATCTCCTGGATTGCATTTATGCCAGCCTTATATTTAGACAGGGTATCGGGCAGCTGCTGTGCAGCTCGAGCGAACAGTGAGCGTACATTCCATGAGAAAATTCTTAAATCATTTAGCCGTTTTCGTTGCCGTGGTCGTCGTCGTTCATCAGTGTATTCGAGGCTCATTTTAGGTTCCGTAATAAAAATTTTGTACGGGCGAGGTTATTGGCCTCGCGCCAACCTTACTTTGAAGGGACTAGCCCGATCATTGCTCTTTTCCTGCATTGGAGAAAAATTATCGGGGGCCACCAAGTGGAGGTCTGATCGCTCTTCCAACATTCAGAGATAGTTACGGCCACGTGCAACTCTAGAACATTCTGTGTTATTCCCCCAATTCTGCTGATGGCTGACCGCTTGGCTTCCTGAATACTGGGAGCTTCATTTTACTTCATTTTACTTCAACTATTTTTCTGTTTCCTTCAAAAATAATCTAAACAGTTCTTAATATGACGTCGCTCTTGTTCTTCAAAAATTAATTCAACACAATTGCAACGATTTGAACTTCTGCGTTAAGACAGTAGATACTAAAATCCATGCATAGATGCACGTTTTTTTGCTTCTTCGCAATTCGGGTTCAATTTGGGAAACCTGCAGATAAATACAATGATTCGTACCTCGCACACCTAATAATGAATTATTATTTCCCTAAATGTCAAGCTACGGTTAAGTTAACTATTTAAAATCATTAAAAATAGACATAGGATTAATTACACTGCACTGAAAAACAGCAACCAGCGTAACGACTCAGCTATTGGTTCTGCTGCTGTCAAAAGTTATCTTAAAAATTAACAAATAAAACAAAAAAATTTTATTCGGCCCGAACAAGTTACCTTCAAACGGGGTAAGACTACCACTGATGCTGTCCAGTGTATTAACCAGTAAATATGCAGTTTTTTCAATCCAGTTCGAGAATAATGTATTACATAACGAGCTAGGAAAGTGGACGTTATCGTGCGAGTTATAAAATTGAAGCACGAGTGCGACAATCTAACGAGCACGATAAACACTTTTCAGCGAGTAATGTACGCTATTTTTCACACGACAAAAACAATTTTTCTGCTAAACTGCTCATGCGCAATGCAAAACTACTGTGGGAATGTGTGTTCGCTGAGACTGCAGTATAAAACAATATTACTTTCTATGTTAACAGACAAGTGTGGATAATGCCTACTTTTAAGGGTAGGTTATAGCTTAGGAATCAGTCACTTTCATCTATGGTCGTGTGAAAAGACTATTATCGCGTATGCATACATTCAGTGAACCAAAAAATACCGATTCGGGGCTTAGAGTCGAAGCTTTTAAGCAACGTTCGATACTTTTTAACTTGACGAACATTACGTGATCAAGTCTTTCCTTGGAATCCCTCAAAGAACTCAAATATTAGTTATCTAACATAACATATTACAACCAAGCTCAATTTTACTCACTGGAATCTTTCCTCTTGACACTAGCTTAGTGAGAAACCACATGCATATTACCAGCGGTAATATGTTTTTTATAATTTTCTCTGAACTTCTATTTAAATATATTTTTATACAGACGTACCAAACTGCAATGTGACATCATTTACACCAATATTCGCATCAAAAACATAGTTGGATGTATCAGATACGTCAAGGTACCAAAACCAAGCACTGTTTGACGTGCACCACATGCACCACATCATTAACCATCAATTATTAAATGTCTTTTTTCATACGCGTCAGAGGAAATCGCGGATTTCCTTAAACGTAAACAACTTTACAAGAAAATTTTAATTAATAACAATCATTTCAAACAACCGACTCTAAACCACCTGTTTCTATTATATGTATATGGCATGTCTTATTCTTTTCATAACAATAATATTGGACACAAATGGAAGGGACCTACAATTTAAGGCCAGTTCCGAACGGCAAATTGAGAAGCTTTCTGTGACAAGTTATTACTCTCGGAACGTTTGTCACCCATTCGCGAGTTATTCTATTCGTAACACTAATAAAACTCTTTTCTTTAATAAAAAGCCGAAAGCCATAGCGGCGAGTGATTTTCATCTTCTGATATGAGCATTGTAATTATATTATATTCTTTTTACACGACCATAGACGAAATTGACTGTTTCCTACGGTAACCTACACTTGAAAGTAGGCATTATCTACACTAGTGTGTAAACATATAATAGTAAATTACATAACGAGCGAGGAAAGTGGACGAAATTAGACGAAGTGTGTGAAAAATAGCGTACATTACTCGCTGAAAAGTGCTTAGTGATAACATCACCTTTCCTAGCGCGCTATGTAATATACTATATCTTCATAAATAAATAATTGTTCTAATGTACATAAATCTATATATAAAATAGAGAATTTATTTGTTTATGCTTTTCTAACTCTGGAACGCTTGATCAATTTCAACCAAACTTGGTATACATGTTACTTACAATCTGGAATCAAAGATCGATGGTGGGGGGTAAAACCTTTATAATGTATGTATATATATATAGTTTTCTGGGTCACTTAGATAAATAGTGATGGTATGACATCCATAAGAGTGGTTTTTGTCCCCGGGTGGTGTCCGATATTAGTGCCAAAGTTTACAATCTTGCATCGCCGGGAACTCAACCCGTAAATAAATAAACAGTGGAAATACTTTTGCATTGGGTGACCTTTGTCAGAATTTAACCCCTCGCCACTGAGTATACTATTGCGAGTACATCTCTGTCGACATTTTGTGTTCATTACGCATTAAGTCCATAAGCCTCAAAACGTGATAAAGGGTTGGCAGGAAAAATAATTCGACTGGGAACTACACAAACATATTATAGTCATATTTTATACTCATATTTAAGCTATAATCGATTTTTGTTGACAATGAGATAGCATAAGCATTAGCGTACCTACACAGCCTTCAATGTAATCCTTTGGAGATATTCGTCAATTTGTAAGTGCATCTTGTTAACCTTGACAAAATTCAAACGGAAACTATGTAAATTGTTTTTGATCAGTAAATATTACTGAACAACCTTTCCGAATTAGCAAAATTAGGGTTTCTATGGAAATAAAAAATGTAATATAAATAATAATAACATTCGGCGCGACAGACCATTGCGGTCCAAGGCCTAACTACTCGCGACCATTTGTGCAGTCGTATGTTAAATTTTGGACACAAATGGAAGGGACCTACGATTTAAGGCCGGTCCTAACGGCGAATTGAGATGCTTTCCGTGACAAGGTATTACTCTCGGAACGTTTGTCACCCATTGGCGAGAGGTGGGACACCGTGAAAATACTTTTGGTGTTGCTGGGATTCGAACCTAAACCTCCTCAGAAGCCATGTGCACTTACACTGAGCCACGGCGCCCACAAAAATTTAATATATAAACCACATTTTTCTTATATGTATATGTCTGTCCATTTTTCTATAGTTCCAGAACAGTTCGTCGTAACAACCTGATTGCAGAAGTGTTTGGTATTCTAAGAGGGAGTATTATTATATTAGTTTTTTTTTTCAAAAACTCAAGTTTTTGAGAACTTTTATGTATAAGCCTCTTAGTATTTAACGAAAACACTTAATGTCATATTTAGGAAGGTAGCGAACACTTGATACCCTAACACTTGATGGCAAAGATAAAACAAAGCAGCTCAGTACCTTTTTCTTCTCTGTTTGTCAACCGATTTTCTTTTGTTTCCTTTTGTGGTAGCTATTAACGAGCTTTAGTGTTATCAATAAAAAGAAATTTGGAAACAGAACGTTACTTATTATCGTTCATGTTAGCGTTTAGAGCGTTCAACTTTATGAAATTTTGATTCGAATCCGGCCGCCCAAGTCGTTTTTAACGACGTTGTCGTGGTAGCCTCAGTAAATGTTATAAAAAAAATTGTCAATTTCTAATTGTCAATGTCTAATATAATATAGCGTGTCCCAACAAGAGCGCTGGATTTAAATGGTGTCCCAGCAAGAGCGCCAGATTTAAATTTGCCGCCATTTTGTTAATACGAGTTGTACGGTGATTTTTGTGACGTACAGACCACTTGATTTAAGAATATGGAGAAGGCTCTTCTTGGGACACCCGGTATTAACAAAATGGTGGTAAATTTAAATCCGGCGCCCATGTTGGGACACCCTATATAAAGTAAAATAATAAGTGCGCTGACGTGTTGTTGTGCTTCGAATCAAAGTTTTGTAAGTTTGATTCGTATATGTTTTCTTCAAATTTTCAATAATGGTTATAGTCGAATTTCGACCAATTGGCAAACACTAGTAAACTTAAATAAACTTATTGCGCCACAAAAGACTAGGTCTTGTTACCGGGGCATTAGTTGGCACTGTTTGTTTGAAGAATGAGATATTTTCCAGCATATTTTTCCGCATATCTATATTCCGCAACTTTGACAAACTACTTAAAGTCCATTTCACAATCAATTGGATAGAAGTTGTTCTTTGGAGTAATTGCGGAATGTTCATACTATTGAAGGTATTCTTCCTCATTCAAATTGCTCATGTATAAGACAATGGTCGTACTAATATTTACGTATGAATCCGAGACTTAGGTGCTTAGCAAAAAGCACTCTGAACAATTAGCCGCGTTCGAGACGAAAGTCTTATGGATAATTGTTGAAGAAGCAATAGTCTGGCGAACATGATTATAAATCTCAGTAAAGAAAACGGCTGCTAGATTTGCTATCAATATGCAAGAAATAAGTATAATTTGTTGGTCACCTATACTTATCTCAATCCCTGAAACGGACATGATATGTACCGTCTCCGACAAAAGTTGAAGTTGAAATATTGGACTGTATATCGATTCTGGACCTGAAAAGTCTACTTTAATGCACTGACGGAAGAAAGATGGAATCTGGAGTGGGGGTTTTTTGCATTACCAAAGTCCCGATACAATTAGGTAGGTCTTCAATTGTCTTTCGAAGTCCACGCCAACAAGATCATTACCAAATTTGACCTGAAAAAGAGGAATCAAAGGTGCTTACAGTCAGGAGGCTCGGAATACTCTGAACTCCCACTCCGTGAACTCAAAGCTGGTCAGATCTTACTTTGAGAACCTGCAATATTTTGTTAAGCTTAGAAAAGTTAAACTTGGTTGGATGCCAAACTACAAAGAGATAGATAGTAAAGAAGCTGCGGATTAACTAGATAGGGCTGCTTCAGCCACCGCCTTTCCGAGCACGGAGGACTGACAGATTGCATGCTCTTTTTGGTGAGTAAAATATTATGAGCATTTTATAGAGCTTAAGAACTAGACAAAGAGGCATTTAAACTCGTTCATCATCATAATATATGGCTCTACAACCACGTCCGGTCTTGGCCTCTAAAAAAGTTCTCTACCGGTCCCAATTTCGAGCCGATGTCATCTAGATTGGCATCCCTAAACTCTTGGCGTCATAGGTAAACGATTTTTATCAAATTACCAATGAAAAGTTTATATTTAGTTGGAAGCAAATATGTTTGTTTAAATAAAATATAAATAAAATAATTTCAAGCCCGAAGAGTGAATCTAATAATAAAAGCAAGGATTTTTTTTCAGCTTGCATGTGTTTGTTTAAATTGTTTGTCCACTCGTATATCTCGACTTCTACCAGTCAGAATTTGATGGGGCTTGTTTTAAAACAATTGTTTAGTGCTTGGCTTGCGATGGCGTAATTTTTAGATTTTTTTTATTAATAATAATTAGGAGGATAAAAATATAAAAAATGTTTTCTTCGGTACGACCTCTTAATTAAGTCTTTAGACTGAATTACAACTATATGGCGAGCTAAGAAGCTCCGCTTAACTATCTCACTAATGCACGCGTGACTAATCTACACCATTTCAACAGCGATTGAACCACAGTCCATACTGCATCGAAATTTAAGGATCCTCCAAAACCACAAACAAAGTTTTCGTACTTGAATACGCAGCAATTTGAAAAATTAAGAAACTGACAATGTTTTTGTAGTTACATTTACTTTTTGTCTACAGTGTGACACACCTCGGATGCGAAAGCTTAAAAAACTCGTACATGAACAATAAAGTTGGAAATGAATTATTAAATTACTAACGGTCGAATACTTCCTGTTGTGTCGCAAACAAATCGTTCATGGTACGCAATACTGAAGTACACCCAAGTAGCAACCAGCTTGCACCTGAAGATGTGTGAGTGCATTTTAAAATCGGTCAATAACAACTGCATTATGGTATTTTCATATTCTCGTAGATACTTTTTGAATGGTTTTTAAACCGCGTTTTAGTTTTTCGTAAGAATTTGGGTTGAAATGACTAAAATTCAACATTGTAAGCCTTGGTGAATTTTCTATCAATGCTCTGTGTGCATAAATTTGCGTTAATGCCCGTAATTTTATCTTAACATCAATAACAAATGTGTTATATAGTGGATATTTATTTAAATTAATTTAATGTTGTGATATTTGCACTTCGTCAAACATTACCAAAAGCCTGTAATTTGTACCAATTTTACCATTTTTTTAATTCGTATGTATTTCATATAAAGCCACTGAGTAGATGCTGATCCCAAAGTGAGTAAATTTGATTGAAATTAAATAAAGATTGAGACCTTTAATTATTCCTTGATAGTTAAGTTTTGTCATCTTACATCACAATGCGTTTTACAAAAAATGTTTAATATATTTTGTATTTGTTCACTCTAAAGACTTTTAAGTTGAGTGAAGGTTTGAAGTTTGTTATTAATAAAAAGTAAATAGCTTTTCCGCATTTCCAATAAAGAGCTTCCCACTCTAGTTCGCACGGAAAAATTATGAATTTAAAAAAATGCTTTTATTGAGGCATAACTAGCCCGCTAAAGGTTAAAAATAAAATTGGTGGTAGGTGGTGCTGGAATGTTTTTAATGGAATTCTGGAATACTTGTGGCTTAAAAAAATCACATCATTTAAAAGAACCGTGCTAAGCATTTGGGGCTTATGACAAGATTAAAAGAACAGCAAAACCCCTCGAACTGCCCTTAAGACTACCCTCAAGAGCCTTCAAGAACCTCCTCAAGACCCCCTCAAGACCACCACAAGTAACTCCTTTAATACTCCGTTAATATCATCTCAAGACGCCCTCAAAAGCCAATCAACATCCCACTCAAAACCCTCTTTAAAACCCCTCAAGACTTCCTCTAGACCCACCTGAAACGCCCCATCAGGAAACACCTTAAGACCCATCTCAAGACCTATTTGAAGACCACCAAAAGATCCCACGAAAAGTCCTACCTCAAAAATTCGTACGAGACTTACTAACAGATTTTTAATGAAAAAAACGTAACAGAATGACATATAAGACCCTGTTAAGATCCCCTCAAGACCACCTCAAGACCTCTGACCACCACAACACTCCCCTCAAGACCCCATAAGAACACCCCTGAAGACCCGCCTCCGAAAAGTCTTCCACAAAAATTCGTACGAGACCGTCAACTCACAGCATTAGAATGAAAAAAGCGTGACAGAATGACATATAAACCAACAGAAAGACAGAAATTTCACAAATTTTTTGGATAGAAGCAATTTTCAAACGAAAACAAACCGGACATATCGTGAATCTGCGATAGCAAGGCTCCTATTTCCACATTGCTCGCGTCAGTGTCCAGTATGAAGAGTTTACCTGCCAAAATGGATATGCCAAAATTGAAAAACTGCATAGTCAGTCAAATGATTTCTGGTGCTCTCTCGTCGATTTAAATGTCTGATTTTCCTCAGTGAGACGATGCAGGTTCTGAGAAACATCTGCAAAGATGGGCAAAAACCGTCGATAATAGGTGCATAGTCCCAGAAAACTCCAAAGGTCATGTAAATTTCTTGGTACTAGCTATTCCTAACAGCCTCAAATTCTTCGGATCGATGCGCACTCCTTGGCTTGATACAAAGTTACCCAAATATTTCACTTCATTCTGGAAGAAACTGCATTTCAGCGGACTCAGCTTCAATTCTGTAGTTTTAATTGTTTCCAAAATTTACCAAAGATTATTCACATGTTTATTGAATGTGTGTCCCAATAAAACGATGTCATAAAAATAGAGCAGACATGTTCTCCAACTAAGACTTCGCAAAAGATGTTACATCAACCGCTCGAATTAAGCACGAGCGTTGCCTAAACTAAACATTACAGAAAATTAATACAAGCCGTTCACCGCAGTCTTCTTTACAGGATGATTGGAGGACCATTTGCGAAGTTGAATACCAGCTGTAGGAAGTAGAGATGAAGTTGTCTGCTCCTGTCATGCAGTCATCTATATAGCGGTTATTCTTTATCGCATTGGCAGTTAACGGATAGTTCATGTGTTTTCCCTTGCTAAAGTGTCCAAACTTTTGAATGATAAATATGGAGTGACTGTGGTTCCATAAGTTATTGCAGTTAATTGGTAACATCATAAAAGCTGATCTAGATTGCTTCGCTTGAAGATTTGCCTGTTCATCTTTCGAATATATGCGTTGTGAAAAGATCTTCTTGCATATTGGGTCTCATATGAAGGATGTTTTTCCATGCTGTACCTGTCGAAGTTTTTCCCGACACATCGAAAACAACCCTTAGTTTTGTAGTTCTGCTCCTGGCTTTAGCACGCAGTGGTGTGGAAGAAAATAGTGCGTTGGAGGTATAGTTTTTACAAGTTCCATATGACATAACTTCTGATTTATTTCAACGATTCTTTGTGCATTTTATATTCAATCTTTTAGATTTACACAATAAAATTATCATTCATTACAAACAAATTTCACTTAAACATAATAAAAAAAAACCATAGTAACCATATTACTTAAAACTAATATTTAAGAGTTCAATAAAAGAATTTCAAATATGAAGATGATAAAAGTGAAAAAAGGAGTGAATAAAATTAATTATGAAGAAGTTAAGATTAAATAAAGAAAATAAAAAGAGGAAAAGGAAAAGAAATATAAACAGAAGATTAAGAAGTTCATGTGATTTAGAAATTAGAAAGATTCCGTACAATCTTGAAGGTGTTTGTGCTTCTTGTTTGACTAAAATCAGAGGATAGAAAATTCCAAAGTTTAATAGAATAAATGAAGAATTGACTTGACTTTCTAGCCCGGTGCAAAAAAATATTTCACTCCCTCTGATCTGATCTGTCTGATCTGGACGTACAGTTAGATTCAGGGATTCGTTCTTCAGTCGTACAACATGTATGTGGAATGCTCTGCCAAGCTCTGTCTTCCCACATCACTATGACCCACAGGCATTCAAAACACAAGCTCATAGACATCTTCTCTTTTCTCCTCCTTTTCCTTAACGGCCTTGCTGTGCCAAGCATATAGCCGAGCATTATAAGGGTGCGAACCCCTTGAAGCGTGCGCGAATTATATAAAAAAAGTTGGGCAGATATCCATGGCTAGGTGGTATTAATTACTGCGTTCTCTGGCTTCTAGCAAAGGTAATTTTTTTAAACAGCCGTTCAAGTCGTTTAGTGGGTAATTAATTAATTTAATGTTGCGATAGTGCTATAGTTCAACAAACTCATTTTAGAACAACCAGTCTGCTTGGTAAACTAAGAAATATGTACATGTCGGTTGAGATAAAAAATATATCTTTGTGAGGTGTTACAACAAATCTAACATCCATATAGCATAATAGGTAAAATAAACAATTTCACAAACTTTAATTTAACGTGTTACGGAAGATATTTAGCAGTTGGACTTAGGCCACGAGGAGCCCGTATACTTTAAAAAACTATTTTATTAGTGTGGACATTCCAACTAAAGATTTCACTAAAGTAAACTCCTAGATTTTTAAAATATTGTACATTTACCAATGGTAAGCCATTAAGATAAAGCATTGGATATTTTTCTTTGGTTTAACTTCTATTTAATTAGCGTTTCCGTTTTTCTCGGATGTAGGCTAAGCTTATTTTCTTAATATAAGAAACAAATGGTTGACTAAGTATGTGATTGATTTTGTTAAAGGATAGATTTTTGTTGATATTTTGAAAGAGAGTATATAGCTGCACATCGTCAGCGTATATGTAGTACTTAGCCGTTATTTGGTCCCCGATGTTATTATATAAGAAACAAATGGTTGACTAAGTATGTGATTGATTTTGTTAAAGGCCAGATTTTTGTTGATATTTTGAAAGAGAGTATATAGCTGCACATCGTCAGCGTATATGTAGTACTTAGCCGTTATTTGGTCTCCGATGTTATTTATGAAAATTGAAAATAACAGCGGAGCTATTATAGAACCTTGTGGGACACCTAATGGAACAATTAATTTCTGTGAGCATTTATTATTGTCATATTGCGACCGATTCAAAAGATATGATAATAAAAGTTTGCATAAAGAATTATTAAAAATAAATTTTTCTTTAAGTTTATTGAATAACAAGCTGTGATTACCAGAGTCGGATGCATTGGAAAAGTCAAGAAGAACCATTATTTCTGATATGTTACTATCTAAGCCAGCACGTAAATCGCTCCAAACCTTTAAGAGAGCCGTAGTGCAGCTGTGTTTCGCCCGAAAACCTGGCTGGTATTCAGTAAGTAGCTTTTTCCTATTACCACATTGATTTTGATTTTTAATATACTCGTAGATGGACCTACATTGATTTCATCTACGCCTGAGAGTGAAAGCAACCCTGAAAGGCGAGTTCAAATTTCTGATTCATTTGATGAATGCAATTTGATGCAAATGCAATTATTGTTAATGAAGAAGATTGAATAAATTTGCCATTTATTCATCCAGATTCACGTGAATTGGCAGAGGCTTGCCGAACATTTTTCCAAAATTTGGAATTTGAATCGCAGGTAGAAAATTTATTCTCATAAAAAGACTGTTTGTTTCTACGAATGAGAAACGTCACAGCATTGCGTGTTAATTTGAATTCATTGTGCCCTATTTCGCGCCAATGACAGGTGTTTAGGTTTGCGAAGACCTAAAGCCCACGTGATGAGCTAAATCTGCTTTGGTCTTGCAGTAAATGCAAATGCAATGTTAAAAAAAAAAAGTATTTTGTTTACATTTTCTATTGAATAGATGAAGCCAATTATACATTCATTCCATTAACAAATATATTATTTTCAGTTATTTTGTGAGGAAAATTATATTGCACTATACGTGTACCGTTCCATCAAAGCTACAGCATAATTTCTGTCTGGCTGTCTGATTCTTAAAACTCAAATAATAAAGAAATGAGCTTTGCTCTCAAAGTTATGGCTGACGATATGCACAGTTGTTAACTATACAGTTTATTTATTGTTTAAGAAATTATCGATATGTAGTTTGTTGCTTTTACGGTTGCAGTTAATACACGGTTTACCAATAATCTAGTAGATACATTTTTTATTTTTATAATATAATATTTATTTGACATCGATTACACGCTTTATATCAAGTTTTAATGGACAATGTTTGAATCGAAAGTTTTTTTTAATTTTTTTTTATTTGCAACTATGTAGCTGTTCCCGGGCGCTCCACTACCCGCTACCCACTTCCTCTTACCACCGCGGGGTTGAGGTATACTAGAGCCTATAACCTTCCCCCAGCAGCCAATTATTTACATTGAAAATTTCATAAAAATTGGTTTATAAATACATAACAAAATTTATGATTTTTGCTGTTTGTCCGAATTTTTCGACTACCTAGAACCATAACGATCAAAACAAAAAAAGAATTACGCAAAGCCATCATTCGTATCGTGAGTCATGGTCGCGAATTTATACAAAAATCACATGGAAAAAAGCACTTTTAGTTTTACCCGAATTTTCCGGGACTCCATTTTAGCTTTATCTTATTCGAACTATTACGAACATTTAAAAAAAAAAGCCAAATCGGTCCAGCGTTTAATTTTTATTTTACAGATAACGGGTGTTTTTTAAAGAGGTTGCCGATTTTTTTTTTGAATAAAACACATATAAAATTATGAAATGACCAAAATTTTTTTTTATTTGGTAGATAATTTTTTGGCATTTAACATTTAAACACAATTTCTGGCATATGGCTACCAGGACTATTTTTCACAAATGTCATTCTGGAGGTCCAATTTTCCAGCACTTTTTCAAGCATTTGAGGGCGTATGTCAGCAATGACACGTTGAATATTGGTTTCCAAAGCGTCAATCGATTGAGGTTTATCCACATAAACCAATGACTTCACGTATCCCCACAAAAAGTAATCGAGTGGCGTCAAATCGCACGAACGCGGAGGCCAATTCACCGGACCATTTCTCGAAATAATGTTGTCGTTGAAAGTTTCTTTCAATAAGTCGATTGTTTCACGTGCTGTATGGCAAGTGGCACCATCTTGTTGAAACCACATTTCATCCATATCCATATCTTCAAGATTTGACAACAAAAACTCATTTAACATGGTTCTGTATCGATTTCCATTCACGGTAACGCGTCGTCCTTCCTCATTTTTAAAGAAATATGGACCGATGATCCCACCAGCCCATAGACCGCACCAAACAGTACATTTATCAGGATGCATTGGTAATTCTTGAACGGCGTGTGGATTATCTTTGCTCCAAATGCGACAATTTTGTTTGTTGACGTATCCATGACGGACGATTATGTGCACCATAAAATTCACGAAGTGCTCTATAAACATTTTTAATTGAACACTGATTTTGAAAATAAATTTCCACGATTTGAAAACGTTGTTCTGGAGTTAACCTATTCATAATGATTTGCCAAACAATACTGAGTAGAAATGCTACTTTGAGCTGTCAAAACAACTGTCATAAAATAAAACGACATCTATCGGAAAAACAAACCTCCTTAAAAAACACCCTTTATATTCGTACGTTTTTAAATACTCTCTCTTCGCGTGCCCGTGGCTGCCTGGCGGGCTGGCTGGTGGGCAGAATCTTGTGATCAATTTTTAACACATTTCCTAAAGTTCGATTTTATTGAAATTTGAAATTTGGCACACATGTATATTTCCGGTGACAATACTTTCTATTAAAATTTGAGCGTGATTGGGCTGCGGGGTCGGGCGGCTCTCATACAAATATTTTTCCCCGACATCAGATCATTTCATACTTATGACTGCGTTTTGTGTGCGTTGTGCGCTGTGAGCTGTGGGCAGCGCTGCTTGCTTTACGATTGGGGTTGTATTTTAGTTAGGTTGTAGTGCTTCGTATGTGGTTTTATATTTCAGCATTTATGGTGGAATTCAGTATACTTTTGGTTATTAGAGAATTTACTTGAAAAATTTTAATTTTTATGGGTTGTTTTTTTTTTTCCCTTTTAAAAAACGTATACCTTACTTGCTGTGAGCTTTGGTTGTCTGTTTGTTTCACCTTCTTTGAGGTCTTTTAAACAACTTTCATTTGGAAGTCGATAGGTACCCGCTTCCAAGGCAGAGGAAATTTTCCATACGCTTCAAGTTGGTGAGTTGTTCACAAAGATAGACCTTAGTTATGCATATTTTCAAATACTCTTGGATAAAGATTCAAGAAAGTAATTGGTATTAAACACGCCATTTGGTGTATACCGCCACGAGCGGATCCCGTTTGCAGTGGCAAGTGCTCCAGGAATTTATTAACGGCTAATTGTTGAAACTATGTCATGGTCACAGGTCGAAGTAAAAGTGAACACATTCAGATGGTTAAAGAGCTGTCGTCTATGGCCTTCGGTGTAATATAAATATTGCCTATTCGAATCTTGAATATTTAGGTCATATGATAGATTAAAGTGGTATTAGACACAAAACTGAAGCAATAAATAAAATAAATGCGCCAAGAGATCTTAAACAATTACAGGCTTTCATTGGAAAATTAATTATTATGGAAAATTTATTAATAACTTGTCTCAAATTGCAGCATTACTGAATGAACTTAGGAAGCAGGATATCATTTTTATTGCTCTAGCCACCACCAAGATCCCTTTGAAAAACTTATAGCTGGAGTTATGAAAGCTACTCGCCTTGCGCATTTCACGGATAATCTGCCATTAATCCTAGTTACAGATGCGTGATCTCATGGAGTCGGGGCTGTGCTTCTACATCGCTATCGAGATGGATTTGCAAGCCGAACTGCTCATGCACCTTAAACATTAAACGCACCAAAGCTGAAATACAGTCAGATTAAAGAGGAAGCTCTCGTCATTTTTCGGGGTACAAAAGTGCCATCAATGCGTTTATGGCCGAACGTTTGAGCTTGTGAAGGATAACAAACCATTATATTATATCAATTTTCAGTCCGAGTTAAGAGCTCTCAACCATGACAGCTTACAGACTGCAGCGGTGGGCAATAATCCTCATGGCATATACATATACGATAAGGTATAAGCCAAACAATCTTCATGGAAATGCTGACGATTGCCAGCAGGTCCTGATGTTGAGTTTGATAAACACGAAGAAAGGTCTTTTAAAACGGGGATAGAGCTCGATAAAAAAAATTACTAATATTCCAGTCAAAGCCACAACGTAAGGAAAGGAATGGAAAGGGTTATTAAAAATAACTTATTATACATACAAATACATACTTGCAATGCTACATTCGCCGCCACTGCTGGTGACCAAAGATAGACAAAGTGATTTGTCTTGATGAATAGGTGCACATGTGTCCACAAGTCCTCGCCATGAACTCACAAATTGGCCAACTCCATCGAAACTATGGGAAAGGGTACATGTTGACTTCGCTGGTTCTTTTCCGAAAACCCTGTATTTAATCTGTACATGCATGCTCGAATTATGTCGTCGAAATGTCAAACACATCAGCCGAAACTACAATTCTTGCCTAGGAAAACATCTTCGCTAACGAGGGTTTGGCAGAACTGTTGGTATCCGATAATAGCCCCCAGTTTATAGCAGAGAGATTTTATCGTTGGAAAACATATTAATATCTAGCATCAAACGGAGAAGCCGAAAGGATGGTCCGAACGTTCAAAATAAAGAAACTTAATCATGAAGGTAATAATGACCGTAAAGCTTTACTTAATTTTCTTGAGTCTTACAGGAGCTTACCGGATTCTACGGGAAAATCACCTGCAGAACATGGTAGACTACCCCACATATTCTTGTCACATCTAGCTCGAAGTGCCGTAAGACCTTTGATTCCGTCGAATAGAGCAAAATTATATAAAGTGGATGCGGTATACGTAAGAAAATTTTCGAGAGGTCCTTAGTGATTAACAGCGAAGACGACTGCTTTACTCGGAAAACGAATGTTCGTTGTGCAAACAGATCGAGGTTTAACCAGAAGACATCAAAACCATGTTCGTAAAGCAATGGTTTCAGCTGATTTTAAGAAGCAATCCCCTAGGCAACACTATGCCATGAGAAAGATGTTGTTTCTCCTTACAATCATCACCTAAAGGGATACTAAAATCACCAACGGCCGAACTTCCTAGACGTTCATCTTGGGATCGAAAGCCGCCCGTTCGCTTCACATGCAGTGAGAAAATTCGTTATCGACGATCATGATTTAGTCGGAGGGAATGTTGTATTGTTACATTTATATTTTGAGTATGAGCGCACTGAGAGTCAGTCGACTGTAAACTCTTGCGCGCTTCACATTTGCCCAATTCTACTATAAGAAATAAAGTTAAGTAGTTGTAAAAGTACATCGTGTTTTAAATTATTAAATAATACAACAGTTGAGTGATTCTTCAAAATTATTAAGCATGCTGGTTAAATTTTGCTC
The DNA here is from genome assembly GCA_947095585.1 of Nephrocerus scutellatus. Taxonomy (NCBI): domain Eukaryota; kingdom Metazoa; phylum Arthropoda; class Insecta; order Diptera; family Pipunculidae; genus Nephrocerus; species Nephrocerus scutellatus. Next base: position 32,970,467 of record OX352761.1, read on the forward strand.
AAAGAGAGTAATTTTATTTAATAAATCAGCAGCAGAGTGCTAGTGCTCATTTCAGCAGAAATCCAATTCTTAATAGCGTCGGTGTGATTTTTTATATGCTCATCAAACTCACTGGTTATGAAAACATTTGTTTTTTGGCCAGCACTTTTGGATGACGGAGTGATATTATGTTTTTGTGATGTAACATGTAACTATTGATACACTCGCTGATTTCTTAGATCAAGTATGTCATCATCATATTTGACTCTACAACCGGTGTCCGGTCCTGACCTCCCGCAAAAAATCTCTTCACCGGTCCCAATTTCGAACCGATGTCATCCAATTTGGCATCCCTTAACTCTGAGCGTCCTGGTCTACGCCATCCTTCCAGCGTTGGTTTGGCCGTCCTCGCTATCGTGTTCCATAAATCATACCGCAAAGGATTTTCCGAGCAGGATCCTATTCGCTTATGCGAGCTAGGTGTCCTGCCCACCGGAGCCTACCGAGCTTAATTTTCTTCCCGATGTCGACATCGTGGTAACGCTCGCAGACCTCATTATTATAAATTCTCCGGAAACGTCCTTCCTCACATACGGGGCCAACAATTCTCCGTAAGATTTTTCTCTCGAACGCGGCTAAGAGGTCAGAATGCTTTTTGCTAAGAACCCAATTCTCGGATCCATATATAAGTACTGGTATGACCATTGTCTTTTATACCAACAGCTTGGATGTTATGGTCTAATTCCTTGGTTTGAAGAGAAGTTGAAGAGGACGCAGGCCAGTCCATCCCTTTGTCGAAACCCGTTATAGTAGTGATAGGGCTTGATAGTGAAGCTTCTCAATTCGTCGTTCGGATTCGGCAATAAATTGTAGGTCCCTTCCATTTGTGTCCAAAAAAATTTACATGCGCAGCACAAATGGTCGCGAGAAGTTGGGCCTTGGACCGCAATAGGTCTGTCGTGCCGAATATTATTATTATTAATTTCGTCTATGCTTGGTGGCGGCAGCATAGTGTGGTCTTCGGTCATTGGTGGAGCCTCCAATTCCTCAGTTAGCTGGCCATTAAGCAACTCATGAAAGTGCTCTTCTCATCACTCTAAGATGCCTTTGAGATCGGCGATCAGATTACCCTCTTTGTCTTTGCAGTATGTGCAACGCGGTGTATATTGCGTCATACCGTGGACTCTTTGGTAGAACTTCCGCGCGTGGTGCGGTCCTCGCTCTTTTTACTGTTCTAATTCACGGACGAGATTCTTCTCCCAGGATGCTTTCTTTCACCGGTGAACTGTTTTTTCATATCTTCTGAGCGCTTTATATTAATCTTCGCATGCCCGCGTTCTATGAGATTGCTGCATTGCTCGGTACGCAACATTCTTACGTTCAGTCGCTAGCTTACATTCGTCATCGAACCAGTCGTTCTGATCTCTACGACTACTGCCTGTGATGGAGTCAGCAGAAATAATGACAGTATTCTTAAGGAGTGTCCATTTCTCTTCTGCGGCCGACATCTCATCCACATGACTTACTCTTCCTGCATTTAGGGTGAGACCTATCGCTTGACCGTAGTTGTTTCTGGTCTCTTCGTTGCGAAGAGCAGCCGTTATGACTCAAACCTGATTCGCGGATGCTGTCTTTCTTGATGATTCAATCCGCGCTCGGAGCACCATACCAACAAGATAGTGGTCCGAGTCGTTGGCACCTCGGTACGTTCGCACCGTCATTAGATCCGGGTTGTGGCGGCGGTCTATCAACACGTGGTCTATTTGGTTGCGAGTGGCTTTATCAGAAGATACCCAGGTGGCTTTGTGGATACTTTTACGCCCAAACCTTGTACTCGCAATGACCAAATTATTGCTGGCTGCCATCTCTATGACTCGTTGTCCATTGTCATTAGTTTTCTCGTGTGAGCTATGGGTGCCAATGTTCTAACTGAATACTGGCTCCCTACATATTTTGGCATTCATGTCCCCCAGAATGATTTTTACGTCATACTAAGGACAGGCATGGAGTTCCCGTTCGACTGATTCAAAGAATTATTCTTTTTCATCATCTGGGGAATCCTCTGTAGGTGCGTGAACGCTTATGAGGCTTATGTTTTATAAATCTACTCCGCACGCGAAGGGTACATAGCTGTTCATTTACTGCTTTAAAGCCGATAACGGTGGGTTTCATTATTTTTCTGACTAGACACCCCACCCCGAGCAGATTATGTCTTGTAATATATGTCATATTCTAATTTTTGTAAGACACCATTTCCCGTCCATCGCATCTCCTGAATTGCTTTTATGTCAGCATTATAAATATTTGGACAGGGTATCGGCTAGCTGCTGTGCAGCTCGAGCTCTATACAGTGAGCATACGTTCCATGAGGAAATTCTTAAATCGTTTAGCCGTTTTCGTTGCCGTTTTTGATAGCTGTTAGAATTTGTTGAGCCCTTGATTCTATCTTAAGATATAAAATTTTTCGTTCCGGGTACGATCGTCTAAAACTCGAGAACCACTGGATCGATTGACACCAAACTTAGACAATATGTTAATTTAGTCTGCAGCACTTCGTTTAAGTTTAATCCCGTTAGGTACCGCTGTAGTCGTAATATTTCAATTTTTCGTATTTGTTGTACGATTTGGCTCAAATAGACAAAATTAATTTCTTAAATAAAAATAAGTTTGCTAATAAGTGGCGGTGGAGTCGAGATATTTACGAATATTTGTTTATATCAGAAGGGAAGGGAAGGTTGAATTCTGATATGTGGCGCTGTATTCTGTTGGTTGATTGAATGAAAATAAAAATAATTTATCGTTATTTATCGTTCTTTTTTGTGCGGGTAGGGTGTTGATGGCGGGGATGTTGATGAAGTGGGAGGGATGCTAATGATCGTTGGGGAGGGGTCGGTGGGGAGGAAATGGGCGATGGGGTTAAGTCTTGTGAGCTACATGTATTGACGGGGGTGATGGATTGTAATCGAATAGAAAATGGGCAGTAAGGTTATATTTTAGGGGCTATATGGATATATATGTGATTGATGGAGTGTTCCTGGCGGCTGAAGTCAGTATCTGAGGTTTAGATAGCCTTAGTGAGATTTGTGTATCCTGGCGGTTCTTAGACATCATCGGTGATTTCCTCTAAAACTGGTTTTAACGAGTTTCTTTTATTTCCCGATGGTGTTCCTTTGAATATAAGGTTTTCCAGTTTAATAAAACCCTTGACTTTTTATCACTGCGCTGGAACTCATCGCATAGGGTGTTGACCGTTTTCAGCCGCTTGTCGCGATGCTGAACAATTTTTCTGGCAGCGCTGTCTTTTATAATTTTTATATTGAGATTTGTTAGATCATCTACTATGGCTTTTTCTCTCGCCACACTTTTGTAGATCCATATACATATTCACATAGGCGGTAGCTTTATCTACTTTTTCACTTTTAAAAATTTTGGTAGGATTGCAAATAATAACTAAGTAGTTAGTTAGTGTATTTTTATATAAACGACCACATAGCAAATACCAGAAGATGCTGGTATAATTTTTATAGACTCTTCGTTGTTGGGGTCCACATATGTAGATTTGCTCTTGTTTTATTATTTACTAGCTGATTACCCGGCGTTGCCCGGGTATTTATTCATCCCAATCTTCTATTAGGCAGGGGTAGAGAATGATATCTATCTATAATGTAAAATTGCAGTTTTTACTAAAAAAAAATGATGATGTGGCCACCATACGACTTTCTTTTACTGACAAGCCGGGAATCTTTAGTAAATGTATAATACATATATATATTTTTTATTTTTTTGTAATTTTTTTTTGCATTTTCTCATAGTAGTTTACTACTACGACTACCACTTCCATTTGGCCGATTTCCGCCAAAATCAACTGGGCCCTCCCAATTCATGTAAAAAGCTTAAATATGAATTTACGTCGCAATCAATTTAGCCGTCTGGGCTGTAGAGTGGACACAGAGCCACAGACACACAGACAGACAGAGATTTTTTTTTTTTGCTTTTTCTGACTCATGAGATACGGTAATGGGTAAATCTGGAAAAATCCCGAGTTCGAAAATTTTCATGACTACTATACTTACATTTACTACTAGTAAAAGAAAGTAAAATTATTTAAAAAAATATATTTTAAATTATAGCTATAGTATTCAAATTATAAAATAAAATTAAATAAACATACATAAACTTAATTTAAAACAAAACTTAGTTGTATACAATGTTTTTAGTTTCACCTTCAAGAATAAATAAAACTGTCCGTGGGAAAAACATGACGATCTCAAATCAATACTCCGCAATACTTAATAAACTGTCCGACTTATTGATCGTCATCGAAAACGCAAGTTTTACTGGAAATTGCAATCTCTTAAATTTAAAAGGTAGATCCGTCGAAATGAGTGCTATCCGTGGGATAAAAACTGTTTCGCACTGTCCCTTTTCTGTGAAGATAGTCGCTTCAATTATATTTCCCGGCATCTCTTTTACGCACAGTCTTGTGCCGTTGCAAAGTTTTGCCGAGTCGAGAATCCGTAGTAAAATAATTGGAGATCAAATCACCGTTTAATTCAGTGACACCGAAAATCATAGAATCGACATTAATATCGGTCACCCCCCCCCCCTCCGTTATCGACCACATCCCCCATACAGCTGTCTTACCATCACCATTCAACTCAGCGACCCCGAAAACCATAGAATCGACACTAATATCGGTCACTCCCCCCTCAGTTATCGACCCCATCCCCCCTACAGCTGTCTTACCATCGCCATTCAACTCAGTGACCCCGAAAACAATAGAATCGACACTAATATCGTTCACGTCACCCCCTACGGGAATATAACTCACCCATAGGAGTGTATTACCAGCACTATTCGTCTCGGCGATACCGAAAACGGTGGGTCCCACGCCTCCCCCAGCCAAAAAACCTGCTACCCGCCACCACCTATATTTGATTCCAGATAGTAACTAATATGTATACCAAGTTTGGTTGAAATTGGTCAAGGTGTTCCAGAGCTAGTTAGGCACAAACAAACATACAAATATACAAACAAATAAATTCTCTATTTTATATATATAGATTTAATTAATTAACCTATGAAAAATTTTTGATTTCCTAAGTGAACTATTCTTTCTCATTGGCAGTTTTATTTTAAATTTTGGCGCTTTTCTTGTTTTATGAATTGAAGCGATACCGCGAGTGAAGCAGCCTGTCGTTTGGATGTGAAAAGCAGTAAGTTTTTAATAAAATAATAAAATTAAATTTTATAAAACAATTAAGTAAAATAGGATTTTATTGGGAAAACATTAAATTGGAAAATGTTTACATCGTCGTCAAAAATCCACATATCTCTACTTGGAATGTTTTGGCAACAGAAAACACAAAATTCCAATACTAATTTGCCTTGGGGCCCGATCACTTCAAAAATGTTTACAAAATGTACCCGATTTTCTTAAAATTTTATACACATGTGTATATCTCCGATCGACAACACTTTCTGTAAAAATTTCGAAGTGAATGGGACCCGTGGTCGGCACCCATGCAAATTTGATAAAAAAAAACCCGATTTTCTTCAAATATCATACGCATGTGTATCTCCGATGGAAAACACTATTTGTAAAAATTTGGTAGTTCGCGCTCCCAACAAAAATTTTCAAAAATTTACCCGAATTTATTTAAACTGCACATTGTGTATCCCCGATAAGAGAATTTACACGAAAAATTTTAATTTTTATGGGCTGTTTTTTACGGTTTTTGTTATTAAAGTTGTTATTTGTAAATTAATAAACTTGTGTTGTGTTTTATTTGCAAAATCCTTTACGAACTCGAAAACCTAAATTTCGTAACAGTTTGTGTCAAAAGTGGGATTTTGCAAATCGTGAGACATTAAAATTTTGTAAATCGTGTAAATTGAGAGACAATAAAATTTTGCAAATTGTGAGACAGTAAATTTTGTATATCGTTGAGCAATAAAATAATTAGTAATTTTGCAAACCTTGAGACAGTAAAAAAAATAATTAGTTAAGTGAAATTGTACAAACCGATAAACAGTAAATAATAAAATGGAAAGTGCAGTGAACATTAAATCCTATAGTTCCCAGCAGCTTAAAGAAGAGATTGGAAGGCGAGGTCTAAGCACCGCTTGAAATAAGCAAGCGTTATTTCTCAGTGCTCATGTAGTGTCGTATTTGGAGGAATACGGTTTTCTCATCGGTTTATTGTTGCCAGCATTACAGATGAATGCATATTGGGCTTGGATTTTATGACAGAGCACGAAGTGTCCCTTGATCTAAAGAACCACGTGTTAAAATGACGTAATGTGGAAGTACCCCTGCAAATAACCGACAACCAGATTGGCGGACTAAGAATCATCACTGAAGAAAAAGAAGAGATGTGCGAGATCATTTATGACAAGGTGAACGGTGATCTTTGGGACAGTAGAGTAGGAATAGTAGAGCCAACCAATTTCAACAAGAACGGAATATGAAGAACTCTGGGGAATTTCCAGCCCAAGATACCAGTGAGAATAATGACCATTGGACCATCACCGAAGGTAATATGAGAAGGAACAGTCATTGGCAAGACTCAGGGAGTAAGCTGTATCACAAACTGTCAACATGTAAAAGTAAAAAATACGCCACTAGATCTGGAATGAAAACAGATAATTCGTTCGCTATGTTAACATCTTCCAGCAGCACAGCGGGAAGCAGCAGAAAAGGCGCTAGAGCAATTTGCCGACGTTTTTGCGTTTCAGGGACAACGACATGGCTAAAACCAATATAGTGCGACATCGAATCGATACAGGAAATTCCTTTCCAATTCGACAGGCGCTAAGACGATTACCACTTGCTAAGTAACAAGAGGCAAAAGATGGAACGATATGGAATCATAGAGAAGTCTAAAAGCCCATGAAGCTCTCCTGTAGTACTTGTTCAAAAAAAGATGGTTCAACGAGATTTTGTGTGGACTTTCGGAAACTGAACGATGTCACAAAAAAAAATAGTTATCCATTAACGCGTATAGATGACAGATTGGACACCTTATCCGGAGCCATGGCAGAATCTTCAGTACATTGGATCTGAAAAGCGGATACTGGCAGGTAGCAGTTCATGACGACGACAAGGAGAAGACAGGGAAACGGCTCGTATCAATTTTCTGTAATGCCGTTTGGTTTATGCAACGCTCCTGCTACGTTCGAGCGGTTGATGGAACATGATTTGCGAGGCCTTAGCTGGAAGACATGTCTTGTCTATTTTGATGACATCATTTTTTTTGTCGCACATTAAATGAGCACGTGAATAATTTTTGGCAAGTTCTGGAAACCTTAAAAGCCGCAGAATTAAAGTTGAGTCCGCTGAAATGTAGCCTTTTCAAAAATGAAGTGAATTATTTGGGCCACATTGTATCCAGTCAAGGAGTACGCACGGATCCCAAGAAATTGGAAGCTGTTAACGAATGGCCGGTACCAAATTTCCATTTACCAAATACCAATTTACATGAGCTGCGAAGTTTTCTGGGGCTATGCTCATACTATCGACGGTTTGTGCCTAACTTCGCAGATGTTGCACGAAGCCTTCATCGCCTTACTAAGAAGAACCAAAAGTTCCAATGGTCGAGAGAGCACCAAAAATCATTTGACTTGCTGAAGGGAAAGCAGTGTAGTTCTCCAATTTTGTCATATCCACAGGCAGGAGAACTCTTCATCCTGGACACTGACGCGAGCAATGCGGGAAAAGGAGCGGTTCTATCGCAGAATCAAGAAGGAAAGGAGCGTGTAATAGCGTACTACAGCCGTTCGCTTTCTAAGCCCGAGAAGAAGTACTGCGTGACGCGAAGGGAATTGCTAGCTGTTGTCGATAGCGTCAAACACTTCCACAAGTACCTATACGGTCAGGAATTTCTTTATCGAACTGACCATGCAGCATTCAAGTGGCTAATACAGTTTAGGGAACCAGAGGGTCAAGTGGATCGAGCGACTTCAGGCATACACATTCAGAACAGAGCATCGAAATGGAATGCTGCACAATAATGCCGACGGGTTATCCAGAAGACCTTGTGCACCCCAATGCAAACACTGTACAAGGAAAGAATACAAGAATTTCTCTGAAGTAGTTGCAAAAATAAGATTACAAGTCGAAGATCGCTGGACAAAAACCGTCCAATAGCTTAACTGTGTTGTATCAGTAAAGTATTCGAGTCTTTGATCCGTAAAAAGATCAATACGTTTTTTTCGGAAAGAGGCCTTATTCCTTCCTTTCAATTCGGTTTCCGAGAGAAGCACTCTTCGATGCACCCTCTGCTGAAACTTCACAGCAACGTCACTCGAGGACTGAACGTTAAACACAGTACAGTAGCCTGTTTGCTAGAAATCGAAAAAGCCTTCGATAGTGTATGGATCAACGGGTTACTGTTCAAACTTATTAGATTTGGCTTCCCCAATTATATTGTAAAAATAATTAAAAATTTTCTCTTTCACAGGGTATTTTTTGTACAGATTTTTGGCGACTCATCCACTAGGAAAGGGATTAAAGCCGGAGTTCCTCAAGGTTCCAGACTTGGCCCAGTCCTTTTCAAAATCTACACGGCGGATCAACCCACCAATACAGCCGGAACAAGCAGCCGAAATCTTTGGGAGTACTACCTGAAGTGGGGACTGAAGATCAAAGCCAACAAATCGGAACTCATCTGCTTCCGAGTGCCAGCAACCGAAACAAGGATAAGAAAAATCGCGAGCCGGTGCAGAGCCTTAAAAATCACCCTTACGGATAACACGACAATAAACACCAAGTCAGAGACTAAGTACCTGGGAATCAACTTTACTGATAGGCTCAAGTTTAACTCTCACATCGATAAAACATTGAAAAAAGCGAACTACGCTCTTCATTTGGTGCACCCGCTACTAAGAAGACGAAACGGACTGTCCAACAACACCAGGCTGCTCATCTACAAGCAGCTCATCAGACTAGTGATAACCTACGGCTATCCCATATGGTTCACCGTCTCACCAACAACGATGAAGAAGATCTCCCTATTTGAAAGGAAGGTACTTAGGATCTGTACAGGACTCTGGAGGGTGCCAAACAGCTATAAGTTTGTGTCGACTGCAAGACTTTACGACGCGGCAGGTCTCCTGCCAATAACCGACCACTTGTTTAAAATGGCAAAGAAATTCGTTGATGGGTTAGAAACACATCCAAGTCCGGAGATGCAAGGACTGAGAATCGAGGAAACGCGCCAAGCCACCGCTACAACAACATCAGAGGATTCACAGATGCTAGATGCAACGACATCCTTAATAATCAAGACGCCTCCTTCTACGAGAAGGCCAACAATCAACATTACAGAGGCTGAAGATCACCCTGTTTATACCCCCTTTTATATTTTTTCTTCCATTTTTATTTTATTTTAAAATTTATCGTTTAAAATTAAATTACTTTAAATATAAACATGTAGTAGATTAAGTAGTAAATAATATTGTTTAATAATAAGCAATACAAAAAAAAGACAATGTAAATACGTCGGGCCCCTATTGTTGAGCCGACACTTATTAATAATAGTTATAAGTTTAGTTTTAAGTCAAAATTGTATATTACTTTAATGTTAAATAAAATATCTTAATCTAATCTAAAAACCAATTGACCAAGACGTGAAGGTGAGATCGCTGGACAAAAGAGCGGCTAAGGGAGGAACAAGTGCGCGTTGATTCGATTGCTCCAATATTTCAATGGATGGAGCAAGGTGAAAGACCAGAGTGGCACGAGATTGCAACAGCAAGCATTGATTAATTCAGGAAATGGGCAGAAGCATATCCCATAGCAAACCAGAAAGCTAGCACGGTGGCTAGGGCATTCGTGGACAATTGGATCTGCAGATTTGGAGTACCCTTGAAATTACATTCCAATCAAGGGTGGAATTTTGAATCGCTGGTATTTCAAGAGCTGTGTCAAGTACTCAACATCGAGAAAACGTGGACTACTCCGTTACATCCACAGTCAGACGGAATGGTCGAATGGTTCAACAAGACGCTGGAAGAGCATCTGCGAAAATAAGTTAATGCCAACCAAGATGAATGGGATCGTTGTATACAGTTGTTTATGATGGGTTATCGTAGCGCTGTTCACAACACGACTAAGAACTCTCCAGCAATAATTGTATTTGGCAGAGAACTTCGTCTACCATGCGACATCAAGTCACCACCAGTAGAGCCGACAACAAAGGAGAATTACATTAGTGATCTAAGGCTCTCTAAAGATGATTGCTGTTCATGCTGCATTAAGGAGCAACATAGTGGATGCACCCGGATGAAAACGCGATACGACCTGCGTGCAAACTGTTGTGGATTTTAGAAAGGAGATTTGGTCTGACTTTACAATCCCAAAAGAAGAAAAACTACAGCAAAGTTGGGAAGGCCCTTACAAGATCATTGAGAGGATTAATTATGTAGTATAACGAATCCAACAAAGCCCCAGATGTGAAATGAAAGTCGTTCACATCAACATATTGACAATGTACAACATCAGAAGGAGTGCTGAATCTGTTCCTCACAAAAGGTGGCGGTAATGTTGCGAAAAGTAGTTAGTAGCGAAGTAGGTTCGAATCCTAGATAAATTGCAATGTGCAATTGAGTCTAGGCTAATTGTTTTCGCACAATTGTTCTCACACAATTATTCTCGCACAATTGTTCTCAAAATTTTTTATTAGATATTATCGGCCTTTTAAAAGGAAAACCTCCCATCTAAATATAAATTAATTGAGAGCACTGTATTTTACAGTGTGTCGATAAAATACCAACACGCCTTTTAAAAGGAAAAACTTAATTTGTTAAGCAATTTTATATTTTAGCAAAATAAAATCTTGAGAAGAATTTTCTGAAGAAGAATTGTTCGAGAACAATTGCCTGAGAACAATTGTGCGAGAATAATTGTGCGAGAACAACTGTCCGAGAACAATTGTGCGAGAATAATTAGACGGACACCGACTTATTAGATTATTTGAAATTTGAAATGAAACCGCCTGTAAGTTTGAATCATTATGTACTGGTCAAAAATGAAGTCAAACCGATTTGTGCGGTTTGCCCGGTTTTTGTAAAAGAACATGAACAGTCAAGTTGTAAAAGTTCTTGCAAAGCGATTAAGCTACTACCTAAAAGAATTATTATAAAGTACAACACTTAGTTCTTGTGTACATTTAAAGTTATCACAAGTATAAATTGTGAACTTGTGTTATTTTTACTGATTGATTATTAAAGTTGTTATTTGTAAATTAATAAACTTGTGTTGTGTTTTATTTGCAAAATCCTTTACGAACTCGAAAGCCTAAATTTCGTAACAATATGATGCATTTTTTTGTTCCTTAAATTTAAGGGCGTTTATCTATATAAGTGTTGTTACTTTTTACTACGCTCCACTCTTCAAAACTAAAAAAAATTAAAAAAATGAATTAAATTTTTTTTTTGTTTAATTCAGTTATTTAACTTGTATTTAGGAAAAAAACAAAAAAAAATCTAAAATGACTTCCCAGATTTTGGTCACACCGAAGAGGCTATATACAATTTTATATACAAATACAAACTTATACTGAGCCTAAAGATATGACATAGTTTTTGGTAATTTCCTAATTTTAATATTAATACTTATTCTTATACGAGTATGTACAGTATGCTAAAAGACATTTACCCTTTCGTAATAATATCTGCGTAAAAAATTTTAACTCTATAGGAAGTGTGAAAGTTGGTTAAACAGGACTTCAAAGAAGTCGAATAAAGTCTACGAGACTAAGCTACTCACTAAATTGTTTATCTAGGACGTGCGGAAGCTGGTTTAAAAGGACTCAAGTAAGTCGAAAAAAAGCTTTTGCACGCACCACAAGCGCCAGACGCGACTCATGACACGTGTCATACGACGGTTTTCAAAAACACCCTACGAGACTAAGCTACTTACAAAATCTTAACTCTCTAAGACGTGTGTGTGGAAGTCGGCTAAAAAGAACCTCAAAGAAGTCGATAAAACAAAATTTCAACGCATCAGACCCGCCACCCGCGTGATCTCAGAAATGGCCCGAGCTGTTTAAAAATGACTAGGTCATTTGAAAGATGGTTAAAAATCACTTCAAGAAAGTCGAAAAAACAAACACACAGGCGTCAAGTCAATTTTAATCGTCATCATATTTGGCTCTACACCTGGCCTGGTCCTGGCCTACCGCAAAAAAGCTCTCCAGCGGTTCCGATTTCGAGCCGATGTGATCCAGTTTGGTCTCCCTAAACTCTGGGCGTCCTGGTCTGAGGCATCCTTCCAGCGTAGGATTGGCGGGCCCAGCTGTCGTGTTCCATAAATCCGCAAAGGAGTTTCCGAGCAGGATTTTCTTTGCTGATGCGAGCTAGGTGTCTTGTCCACAGGAGCCTACCGAGCTTAATTCTCTTCAAGATGTCTACATCGTGGTAACGCTCGTAGAACTCATCATTATAGAGTCTCCGGCATTGTCCCTCCTCACATACGGGGCCAACAATTCTCCGTAAGACTTTTCTCTCGAACGCGGCTAAGAGGTCAGAATGCTTTTGCTAAGCACCCAAGTCTCGGATCCATATCTAAGTACTGGTGTGACCTTTGCCTTATATACCAGCAGCTTGGATGTTATGGTTTAACTCCTGGATTTATAGTAGGCTTTGTTTGCTTTAAGCAACCGTGCGCTTATTTCTGGTTCCATACTATTACTTTAAATTCGCTCTCCACTATTTTAATTGAGTGACCAATGTTAGATCTTCTGCTCGCAGACGTGGCCACCATGTAATATGTTTTGCTCTCATGTATGTAGAGCCCCAGATTTCGTGCCTCCGCTTGATCTGAATGAAAGCTTCCTGTACAGCTATTAGGTTTCTACCAACGATGTCAATGTCGTCTGCGTAAGCCAGTATCTAAATGAACTTATAGAGGATTGTTCCTCTCGCCGTTATGTCAGAGTCTCGGATAACTTTCTCCAACGTCTTGTCGGAGCCCGTTATAGATGTTGGGCTTGATTGTGATCCGGATATGTTTACTTGGCCTATAACATTGGTAATGGTCAAACTACATATTCGTGTCAGTTTATTTGGGATGCCAAATTCTCTCACGGCTTTAAAGTCTATAAAAAGATGGTGTATTGAGTTTTGAAACTCTAGACATTTTTCCATCACATGCCTAAAGGTATAAATCTGATCAGCTGATGAGTTTCCTGGGCTGAAGCCAAACTGGTACTGACCAATGATGACTTTAGCCAAAGAGTATAGAGATATCAATAGGAATGAAGTAGAACAAAAAATTTTATACAAAGATGAATGGGTTCCATTTGTCATTTTGGCCAAGAGAGAAGAAATTTTGTGAGTGTCTAAGATCCAAATAGTATTTTTTATATTCCGCTTGTGACGTGTGTCGGCGGTCAGCCATCAGCAGAAATAGGTGGAATAACACAGAATGCTCCAGAATTGCAGGTAACTATATCTGGCTGGTGTGATCAAACCTCCACCTGGTGGCTGCTGGTAATTTTCCTCCAATTTAGGAAAAGCTGAATGATCGGGCTAGTCCCTTCAAAGAAAGGTTGGTGCGAGGCCAATAACCTCGCCTATAAAAAATTATTATTACGGAACCCAAAATCAGCCTCGGATACACTGATGAACGACGACGACCACGGCAACGAAAACGGCTAAACGAAAACGCTAACTGTATAGAGCTCGAGCTGCACAGCAGCTAGCCGATAACCTGTCCAAATATAATGCTGACAGCATTTCAATTCATTATTTCAACAGCAATTCAGCAGATGCGGTGGACGGGTAATCAGAAATCAGAATATGACATATATTACAGCTGTCATGCAAGACATCATGTGCTCGGGGTGGGGTTTCTAGTCAGCAAAAGAATGAAATCCACCGTTATCGGCTTTCACGCACCTACAGAGGATTCCCCAGATGATGAAAAAGAAGAATTATTTGAATCAGTCGAACGGGAACTCCATGCCTGCCCTCAGTATGACGTAAAAATCATTCTGGGGGATATGAATGCCAAAATAGGTAGGGAGCCGGTATTCAGGCAGTACATTGGCACTCATAGCTTATACGAGAACACTAATGACAATGGACAACGAAAATGGATGGAGCCACTCGCAACCAGATAGACCACGTGTTAATAGGCCGCCGCCACAACCCGAACCTGATGACGGTACGAACGTACCGATGTGCCAACGTCGACTCGGACGTTGTATGGTGCTCCGAGCGCGGATTGCATCATCATGGAAGACTGCATCCGCGAATCAGATTCGAGTCAACACGGCTGCCCTTCGCAATGAAGAAACCAGAAACAACTACGGTCAAGCGATAGGACTCACCCTAAAGAAAGCGAAAGAAAGCAGCCTGGGAGAAGAATCTCGTCCGTGAACTGGAACAGTACAGAGAGCAAGGACCGCACCAGGCGCGGAAGTTCTACCAAAGGGTCCGCGGTATGACGCAATATACACCGCGTTGCACATACTGCAAGGACGAAGGGGGTAATCTGATCGCCGATCTTAAAGGCATCTTAGAGCGATGGAAAGAGCACTTTCATGAGTTGCTAAATGGCCAGCAACTGAGCAACTGGAGGCTCCACCAATGACCGAAGATCGTTCTATGCTGCCGCCACCAAGCATAGACGAAGTTAGCAGAGCGATAAATCGGCTCAAAAATAAAAATAGATCTGATGGGATCCCAGCGGAACTGATAAAAATAGGAGGCCCCACATTACACCAACCATTTCATGAAATAATAGTGCAAAAAAAAAATTTGTGCAATCCTTTAACTATCTCGGGTCAACTATAGCAGCCGATAACAGCATGGAACCAAAAATACGCGCACGGTTGCTTAAAGCCAACAGAGCCTACTATAGCCTGTCAAGACTCTTCAAATCCAAGAACTTAACCATAAAATCCAAGCTGCTGATATATAAGACAATGGTCATACCAGTACTTACATATGGATCCGAGACTTGGGTGCTTAGCAAAAAGCGCTCTGACCTCTTAGCCGCATTCGAGAGAAAAGTCTTACGGAGAATTGTTGGCCCCGTATGTGAGGAAGGACGATTCCGGAGAATCTATAATGATGAGATCTACGAGCGTTACCGCGATGTCGACATCGTGAAGAAAATTAAGCTCGGTAGGCTCCGGTGGGCAGGACACCTAGCTCGCATGAGCGAAGAGGATCCTGCTCGGAAAGTCCTTTGCGGTAGGATTTATGTAACACGACAGCGAGGCCGGCCAAGACTACGCTGGAAGGATGGCCTAGACCAGGACGCCCAGAGTTAAGGGATGCCAAACTGGATGACATCGGCTCGAAATCGGGACCGGTGGAGAGACTTTTTGCGGGAGCCCAGGACCGGACCCCAGTTGTAGAGCCAAATATGATGATGATGTCACGTGTGTCGCGTTTCGCAAGTAGCGCGTGTGATGGTTGGAAATGTCGCCATTTTCTCGTTTCTGAGGTCCTTTTTAACGACCTTTCGCACAACCTAAAGGGCTGAAATTTTGTGATCAGCTCAATGTCGGGGACCAAATTTGACAGCTCGCGTGTGGCGCGTGTAATGCGTGGAAAAAACAAAACACTTTGAAGTAGGCCAGAACTCAAAAACAGATATTTTGGCGAGTCTTACCAAATTATTAAACGTTTTTATCGGACAAACGAAGTTTTTTTTACATTAGTATGGGTGCGCGGGGCCCGATCACTTTATAAAAAGTGTTGTCCATCAGAGATACAGATGCGTATAAAATTTTAAGAAAATCGGGTACTTTTTTATAAAATGTCTGCTTCTACATTTTTATTAAAAGTGTTGCCCAACGGAGATACACATGCGTATAAAATTTGAAGTAAATCGGGAAAATTTTGCAAATATTTGTATGGGAGCCCCACGACCCCGAGGCCCGAGGGGCCCCAATTTTTAAAAGAAAGTATTGTCATGGGAGATACACATGTGTACAAATAATGTGTTTGAATAAAATCGGACTTTAAAAAGTGTGTTAAGAATTGATCACAAGATTCTGCCCACCAGCCAGCCACGGGTACGCGAAGTTAATATAGAGAATTTAAAAATTGAAATTTTTCAGGTCAATTCTTCAAAAACCAAAAGTATACTCAATTCCACTATAAATGCTGAAAATCGTAAGCAAATGCGAAGCACTGCAACCCAACAACAAAACAACCACAATCGTAAAGCAAGCAGCGCTGCTTACAGCGCTTCAGCTAATCAGAGCACACAGAACACAGTCATTATATTATGATATGATCTGATACCGCTATATGGAAAAAAATTGTATGGGAGCCCCCCGATCCCGCAGTCCGATCACCCTCAAATTTTAATAGAATAGTATTGTCATAGGAAGTACACATGCGTGCAAAGTTTGAATAAAATCGGACTTTAGGAAGTGTGTTAAAAATTGATCACAAGATTCTACCCACCAGTCAGCCGGCCACGGGCTCGCGGAGTTAATATAGAATTTAAAAATTTAAAATTTTCGTGTATCGCAAAAGTTTGAATAAAATCGTATTACTTCTTTAAAAAAATTATATGGGAGCTGATCACTTCCAAATTTTTACAGAAAATGTTGTCCATCGGAGATATAGTTACATGTGTATTAAATTCGAAGAAAATCAGGTACGTTTTTTGTTTTGGAGTTCCGACCTCGGTGCCCGATCACTTCCAAATTTATACAAAAAGTGTTCTTCATGGGAGATACAAATGTGTATAATATTTGAAGAAAATCGGTTAAATTTTTTAAAAAATTTCTTGCGGCCTATAATTTTTACAAATAGTATTGTCCATCGGAGATACACATGTATATAAAATTTAATGAAAGCCGCATAAATTTTTTAAAAATTGTATCTAGACCCCGGCGACCGATCATTCCAAATTTTTTACAAAAAGTGTTGTCCATCGGAAATACACATGTGTATAAAATGAAAAGAAAATCGGTTTAATTTTTTGAAAAAATTTGTAGTCTACAAAAATTTTACAAAAATTGTTGTCCATTGGAGATCGCATATGTACAAAATTTGAAGAAAATCTGGTAAATTTTTTAAAAATGTGTATGAAATCCCCGACCCCGGGACCTTGAAAAATGTTTACAAAAACTGTTGTCCAGCGGAAAAACACATGTATATAAAATTTAAAGAAAATCTGGTGAATTTTTTTAAAAAAAATGTATGGGACTACACAACCTGGGGGCCCGGGACAACAAAAAGTGTTGTCTATCGGTGATACAAATGTGTATAAAATTAAAGAAAATTGTCCATCGGAGATACACATGATATAAGATTTGTAAGGGCCCGGGGTCTCCAAAATTTTTACAAAAAGATTTGTCCATTAGAGATGCACATGTGTTTAAAATTTTAAGAAAAGGGGGTTAGTTTTAAAAAAAATTATATGAGCACCCTTCGGGTATCAAGGCTCAAAGTTTAATAGAAAGTGTTGTCACCGGAAATACACATTTCTGTAGTGTGGTAGTGTGAAAATAGCGTACATTCGCTGAAAATTGCATATAGAATGATCGTAAGATTGCCTCGGCTACCGCCTCGTGCTTCAAGCTTCGTAATCGCAAGATAACTTCCCTTTCCTAGCTCGTGACCGGTCTAACAAAATTCATTTGCCTCAAATGAAGGCATGAGACATCTGTATATTATATTATCTCTCTTATTTTAGCTTTCCTTTGGTGGGTCTAAACCAGGCCTGGACAACTGAAAAACATGAGAGAGCCGATTTCAAAATACGCGAAACAAACAAGAGCCGCAAAAAAATTTATTTAGTTACACAAAATTTCAAATACAGAAATTAAAAAAATATAATTTTCAAATGTAAAATTTTAATGTGAAAATTGACTTTTAATTTTTCTGGTTAATTCATCAAAATCAAAACAACAAAAAGTTTATATTCTCAGTTGGTTTTGTAAATTTCGATCGGTAATAGAAACACGATGTTTATTTTTGCAAAATTTCATTTTGGAAAAAATGATTTGAGATGATTCGTAGTTCCAAATCAACATATAATGCGAGCAGACAATTTTCTTAAATTTGGAAAGGCACTTTGAGATTTGAGTAATATACCTTCTGTAGAATTCGATGTTACACAAGTTGTCAAAAATAATTTTTACTGCAACTCAATTATTTCCATTTGAAGAAAGGGGCTGCACTTGCAACAAATTTAAATGATGCCACAAATATTTTAAAATGTTTGTCATATTTATCTAACCCACGGAATCTTCTTTCAAGGGCTTCTGATAAATTCTGTTTATTACTCGCATATTTCTGCACAGTTTTGTTCAAAGTGTATGTATTTTGAACTTCAGGGAAATGTGTAACATTGCCATTTATTAATTGCTTTTCCCATACCAGATTTATTTGTTTAAAGCGGCGGGCAACCCCGGGGCCGATCACTACCAAATGTTTACAACAAGTGTTGTTCATCGTAGATACACATGCTCATACAATTTTAAGAAAATCGGGTTAATTTTTTAAAAATTTGTATGGGAGCCCCGAGGCCCGATGTACCCCAAATTTTAATAGAAAGTATTGTCACCGGAAATTCACATGTTTGTAAAATTTCAATAAAATCAGTGTTGGGAAGTGGATTAAAAATTGATCAGAAGATCTGACCAGCCGGATAGCCAGCTACGGGCACGAGAAATTAATATAGAGAATTTAAAAATAACCATATTCCTAACTTTGTTGGTACAATCAATTTTCATCACATAGTTTTCTTTTTGCACACATTGTAAAAGTATTGCGGATTATTATTTTAGAAAAAAAAATAAAACTTTTATTCGATAATTTCGCAGCATATATTACAATGTAATGAGGTCTGTTTCCGTACTGAAAAAAAGTAACAATTGTTACGAACTGTTGCGAATTTTTACTCAAAAGCGTTTCCATACGAGAGTAGTTCATTTAGCCAACTTTTACTACAAAAATTTCTATGAATAAATGTGAACAAACTGTCAAAAACGAATTTATTCACAACTAACTTATGTGGCATTCATTTAATCCTAAACCAAGAGCACTAATTGTTGGGGCCAAGCGAAAAAAATGTGCACCAGTACTTTTTATATTTGAATTTGTATCGAAATGGTCGCACAAATTCCACGATGACGCAGTAATGTTTTTTATTTTAAAATTGTAACATAAATTAACAAATCAAGTGCTTGTTTGTTTATGTTACTTTGAGTGGTCTTGTACAAAAATTTCATAAAGTGTACAAAATAAAGTAAGTAACAAAAATAAGAAAACTAAGTAGCATTTTTTATTTAAGGTACGCCAATAAAAAAGTAAAACATATCATGTGACATATATGTATGTATGATTGGCTGAGAGAAACTTATACTCATGGAATGTTCATCAAAAGAAAAAGTAGCAGAAAAGCACCATAAAATGTGCGTTTAATAAGTCTTTATTAAAAAATGCGCTCAAAGCAGATAAAGCCATAAAATGCTAAAAAAATGTTGTTAACATTTTAAATTTAAAAAGTATAAAGTGTAAACAATCATATGCTAGAGCCGCATGGGTCTAAGGAGCAAAGTGTTTTATCGAGCCGCAAGAAATTTTAATGTGAGCCGCATGCGGCTCATGAGCCGCAGGTTGCCCAGGAACAGTCTAAACGGTATCTTGGTGGTGGGGGTCGGCGAGTCCCGGGTAACTCCGTGGTTAACAACTAGTAATTATATAAACGCGAATACATGATACCAATTTTCGTACGCTATATAATGAAAATACTATTCTTATACGATATGATTTACAATATATCACATTCCTCACGTTTGTAGCCGGAATTCTCCCTGATTCATTGAAAAAAGCAATACGGAAAATCGATCACGAAACTAAAACGACGCGAGTCCAAATGCTTTATTGAGTAGATCATGGTCAAGAGAAAACTACAAAAACCTTGACCAAGAAAATATTACAAAAAGAATAACAAATAACATGAGCCTTCAAAATTCCTGGAACCTCCATTGAAAAATTCGGTTTTTCAGGAACTAGCTGACTTCTTTCTTGAAGGCCAACAACTCGACAGTGAATTGTACCGGATTCGTTTGTAGTACCAGGCCTAACAAACGAAAAAGGCACGCACAACTATCGAGCCGATAAGCGCCAATGCCAAACATTGCACTAAGGGTGAGCGAAAAAGCTGGACTAAAATGGAGCTCTTGAAGATTCTTTGCGGCTTCTCGTAACTTGGCCAATTTCACCGGAGAAACCTCCAATTTAGGCCTTTGATGAAGATTTGTAAATTTGGTTCTTTTGTTTTTAATTTTTATGATTTAAAAAACAATTAAAAAAATTTAGGAGCATGATATGGGAAATTATTAAACTTTCATCAGTAGAAGAGGTTATTAGAATACAGGAAAGGAGAATAGTAAAGAAATATTTTACCTCGTAGACAACTTTGACCAAAATAAAAAATTATGTATATTTAAGGCCAAATGTGATCTTATAAAGCTAAATGAGTCGACAGTAATAACATATGTGATGCAACAGGCCCTTTTGGTCCAGGCCCTTGCTTGCGACCAATAGTGTTGTGCGTGTTATATTTTTGTATACAAAAGGAAGGGACTTACCATTTAAAGCCGTATCCGAAAGACTAATTGAGAAACTTTTCAAGACATGTCTTACTCTCAGCTTAGAAACCTTCCAACGGTTCTGGAGTTTTAGAAAAACGGAATGACATACCTATAAATAAATAATTAAATAAATATAGTAAAAATGTATTGTATACAGGGTGTATCCGTTAAGGTGGAAAATACTTAAAGTAGTGATTCCTTTGTTAATTTTCTTAAAAAAAATCGTATGGTAGGGGGGGGGTCTATTTTCAACCCCTGCGGTGTACGTAGCGTTTTAATGCGAAGAGACGTACTTTTGATCTTAAATCACTTCACACCCTGCAACTCTTGAACGCTTCTAGCTACAACAACGTCACTGTTGCTCATTTCTGCAAGAATATTAAATTTATATGATCAATTAATCAACATTTTTTTAAATTCTTAAAACCGTTACCGATATAAACGTCGTCAAAATCCAAAAATGTTTTTTCTTTTTCTAAATTTTATTTTCCAACACGAATATTTCGAAAATCGCTCTCGGATAGCATTTTTCGAATTAATCATGTTTGTGAATATATTTTTTTTAAAAAAAAGTGATTTTTTAATTTAAGAAAATGTACATTCTTTGATCTTAAAAATGTACTTTTCTTTCAAAAAAGATTAATAGTAACATTTTATATGGAAGCGTTCAAGAGTTATAGGGTGTGAAGTCATGTAAGATCAAAAGTACGTTTTCATTCATTTCAAACTTTCAATTTTAATCCTGTTCCTGTTGACCTATTGCAGAAATATTATGGGGTGAAGTTGAAGAAAATTCAATGGGCTTTAATACAGCAAAAAAGTATCCGAGAGCATTTTTCGAAATAATTGCGTTTGAAACTAAAATTTTAAGAAAACATTTCTTTTTTTGACTTTGACGACGTTTATATTAGTAATGGTTTAAAAAAACTTACATTTTTTTGACCTTAAAGATTTAATTTTCAATCAAAATAGACCACTAGTGACCTTGTAACTAGAAGCGTTCAATTTTTATTAAATTCAAATGTATACAAATCATACGCTTTATCAATTTTGTGTCCTTTTTCTAGATACATCATAATATCCGTCTTTTACCAGATCGTGAAATAAATAAAAGTTTAATACTTTTATGTATACCTTCGAGTACCATCACATAGGCCCGACGATTGTTGTGGCAATCGTGTATTTAATTCGCACATTCGAATTTTCATTCGCCAATACATAACATATTTTGCTATAATTGGCTTAAATTATTATAGATTGATATTTCTATTTACATATTAAATTTATACAACACCACTAGAAAAATGAATTGCAGGTGAAAGTACCAGCAAGGCATCGCCAACACATAACATATTTTGCTGTAATTGGCTTAAATTATTATAGATTGATATTTCTTTTTTCATATTAAATTTATACAACACCACTGGAAAAATATGTTGCAGCTAAAAGTACTAACAAGACATCACAATACTTAACATATTTTGATTTAATTGGCTTAAATTATAATAGATTGATATTTCTATATTTATATTAAATTCATACAATACCACTGGAAAAATATCTTGCTTGTACCAGAATAAGAAGTTTTAGATGGAACTTTTAGTTATATTTCATTTTGCTGATATCAGCTGCAAGAATTCAAGAAATATCTTACTGCCCTTTTTTAATTTTTTTTTCATTTCATAGTACCATATTTCCTGCATCTTTAAAAAAATAACTTTGCAATAAGCGCACACATTTAAAAATATATTTTTCTATAAATATTTTCGAACACTGCGTCAGATTTTGTATATTAATTATTCATTTTATATATATATATATATATATGTACTAGCTGAAGTTCTCGGCGTTACTCGTAGCTTCATTACCCGCCCATCGCTCCATACGTTACCATGACCACCTCTTGACGGCTTCTCCCTAATCTCCATCCCATAACTCCATCACCCCCATAAATATCCAAAGCCTCCCAAATATGTATAACCCCACCACCCATTTTCTATCTTCCCACCCACTCCTCAGCGACCGCCACCCATACGATTCCGTCCCCCACCCAACACACCGATTATCATCCATCAGCCCCATCAATACCCGTGGTCTTAACCTCATCGCCCATTTCCTCCCCCACTGACCCCCTACCGAGCAATCATCAACATCCCCCGTTATCAACACACCACTCCCAACCAAAAAAAAAACCCCACTAACGATAAATTATTTTTATTCATTCAATCAATTTGTTTACGCGCACGGTTTAACATGCAACAATTCTGCTCAAATGTCAACAACGAAATCGACGAACAAATAAAAAAGTGGAAATACATTTCAATAATCATAGCCAACGTACATCCCTTCTGATATGAACAAATATCAGTAAATGAAGTTTTTCGTACGACCACTTAGCGGTCCAAATTTTATCAGTATTTTTTTATATTTAAAAAATTTTTGAATTTGAATTGATTTATTCAAACTTTGCACATGTGTATCTCTAGTGAAAACGCTTCTAAAATATTTCCTTTTTTGTAGAGTACGATTCCAGTTCTACAACTCGTTTTGGTGATTTCCATAAAACCTTACTTTAAAGTCCATAGCATTTGTTAATATTTTTGGGTTCCAATACATAATAAATATTCCTTTACAGATAACCGAAGTGGCTATGTTTTTGGTACATATTTTGAATAATGCAATTGACAGGGTTTTTTGCTCCAACGCAATCAACTTACTCTCCAAGTTATTCACTCGTTGTTTAAATAATTGATTATAATCCAATAATTTCTGTACTAAATTGATTGTTCAACTATATCGAATCTATCGTTCATGTGTTGTTTTTTTTTTTTTTTTTCCTCGTCAAACTAAATGACAGGTATTGGTTAAACACTTTTTTTATAAGCTCAATGTCTGATAACTGCATATTTACACATTTTGTATGATAAAACTGTTTACAGACACTGCAATCAGCGTTAGAGTATGAAACAATTCTATTTATTTTTGCTTTATAAATCCCGCACAGTGACATTATTGTTAACTTTTATTTAAGTTGTCTATAATATTGTGGTAATGATAATAATACACATCCGCACCTCACAACAGACTGAACTGAACTAAATTTCAGCTATGCTTCATAAAACGAATTTTAGGACTACCCTCATTTACCCCTACGTATGCTATTATGATAGAATAGGGGATAGCAATTTTCCCTCTAGATTTAGACTTACGGTATATAATGAAAATACTATTCGATTGCCACATTTCAGCTATTAATAAAAATCTTTAAAAAAATATATATTTATGGCTAAAGATACGAATAAGTTAGGAGAATAAATTTTCTCAGATGGGAACATTTAACAGAAGAAGATAATATAAGAATTAAGGAGAATAGTAAAGGAATATTTTACCTTACCAAAACAACCTTACCCGGGGCCTCCAAAATTTTTACAAAAAGTGTTGTCCATCGGAGATACACATGCGTATACAATTTGAACAAAATCGAGTAAATTTTGTAGAATATTTGTAAGGGGGCCTCAAATTTTAATAGAAATTTGTCTGCGGGAATACGCATGTGTGCAAACTTTCAATAAAATCGGGCTTTGGGAACCATCTAGTGTAGCAAATGAACTTAATGAACTCTTTGTTTCAGTTTGGCAAACATCTAATTCAATAAGCTCTTATACAAATTGCCATTTTTTTACTGTCTTTGCTACCTCTGAAAATAATACTCTAAAAAATAGCTTCTTCTTTTTTAATCCAATTTCTGGACTCGAGATTCTACAATAAATATACTCACTGAAGAACTCTAAATCTTGTGGTAAAGACGGTATTTCCAATATCTTACTAAAGAATATTTTGTTCAATATAGTCGACGTATCTCATATTTTTAATTTAAGTATTGTATCTGGTATTTTCCCAGATGAATTGAAATGTGCAAATGTATTACCTCTTTTTAAGAAGCGGAATAAAACCGACAAAAACAACTATAGACCAATTTCTTCATTACCTTCGATTTCAAAGGTATTTGAAAAAACTGTTAAAAATAGAATCCTAAGATTAGTTACTTTAGTCCTGCACAAATTGGTTTTAAAAAAGGACTTTCCACCGAAGATTCTCTTCTTGACTTTTGCTCTGTTATGTATACGGGACTTGATTCTAAAAGCCAAGTTCATTATGCATGGTGTACCGCAGGGATCTGCTCTTGGTCCCATATTTTTTTTAATCTACATTAATTCTACATTTGAACTTCCTTTAGTGGGTAAAATCACAGCCTTTGCGTATGACCTTGGAATTGCATTTAATTCAGTAAACTGTTTTAATTTGGTTGCTGATATAAACCATGATATCCTCCTATTAAGAGAATGGTTCGCTAAAACCCAATTAATTGTCAGTAATAAAACTTAATTAATGTATTTCCGCCTCACCCCACATGATTCACCTCTTTGTGAAAGCGTATTTCATTCCTCTGATTGTGATATGCGATACAAAGTGTTTCGTAGTTGAAAAAGTAAACACATTTAAATACCTCGGTGTTACGTTCGACAAAACTTAAAAAAATATTTACTTTCAGTGTCTCGATACTTTTACCTCAAGAAGAAGAAAATTATTTAAGTATTAATACCCTTAAGGCAATTTATTATGGCCTTTTTTATTCTAAGTTACAATATGGAATAATCTGTTGGGAGGTGCGTACTTCAATAAAACAAATTTTGACGTGACAACGTCTCACTACAAGGTATAAGGGGGTGCATGTTTAAAAAGCAAAATGTTAAGTGATATACTGTTATGGTCAACAGAAGTGAGACACTGTTACATGTCCCACTGTTGTGGTCACTGTTAAGTGAGACACTGTTAAATGTCCCACTGTTGTGGTCACTGTTAAGTGAGCCACTTTTAAATGTCAGTACTTTGGGAACTAAGCCATTTCCCAAGCGATTCGCATGAAATTCGGAATGTAGGACTAAGATGCGACTATAAGATTTCTTCCTACGGAAATTCTGGAATATGATCATTATTGTCTGGAATATCTGGTGCCAAGCAATTTTTCAAGCGATTCGCATGAAATTCGGAATGTAGGACTAAGATGCGACTATAAGATTTCTTCCTACGGAAATTCTGGAATATGATCATTATTATCTGGAATATCTGGAGCCAATCAATTTTTCAAGCGATTCGCATGAAATTCGGAATGAAGGACTAAGATGCGACTATAAGATTTCTTCCTACGGAAATTCTGGAATATGATCATTATGGTCTGGAATTTCTGGAACAAAGCAATTTTTCAAGCGATTCTCTTGAAATATGGAATTTAGGCCTAAGATGTGACTATAAGATTTCTTCCAATGGAAATTCTGGAATATGATCATTATGGTCTGAAATTTCTGGAACAAAGCAATTTTCAAGCGATTCGCATGAAATTCGGAATGAAGGCGTAAGATGTTACTATAAGATTTCTTCCAATGGAAATTCTGGAATATGATCATTATGGTCTGGAATTTCTCAAGCGATTCGTATGAAATTCGGAATAAAGGCGTAAGATGTTACTATAAGATTTCTTCCAATGGAAATTCTGGAATATGATCATTATGGTCTGGAATTTCTGGAACAAAGCAATTTTTCAAGCGATTCGCATGAAATACGGAATTTAGGCCTAAGATGCGACTATAAGATTTCTTCCTATGGAAATTCTGGAATATGATCATTATGGTCTGGAATTTCTGGAACAAAGCAATTTTTCAAGCGATTCGCATGAAATTCGGAATGAAGGCGTAAGATGTTACTATAAGATTTCTTCCAATGGAAATTCTGGAATATGATCATTATGGTCTGGAATTTCGGGAACAAAGCAACTTCTCAAGCGATTTGCATGAAATTCGGAATGTAGGACTAAGATGTGACTATAAGATTTCTTCCTATGGAAATTCTAGAATATGATTATTATGGTCTGGAATTTCTGGAGAAAATCAATTTCTCAAGCGATTCGCATGAAATTCGGAATATAGGACTAAGATGTGACTATAAGATTTCTTCCTATGGAACTTCTGGAATATGATCATTATGGTCTGGAATTTCGAGAACTAAGCAATTTCTCAAGCGACTCGTGCCTTTTAATTTAATCGTAATATTGGCCACAACGTCAAAGAAATTTCACTCCAACCGCGCGTAAAGATTACATGCACTCAGTTTTTAACAGCTCTTGCTTATCCCACTACTATCGACGCAACTGCATTACTGTGTTTGGGCAGTGATATGCAAATCCAATATGCACCCACCTCATATAAAATTGTGATGAACATTTAGATCAGCTTATAAATTATTTATTCTGTTGTATTTGATGTGATTGATAATGATGTATGTGATTTCAATAACATACAATCAAGCTCACAGCTTCAGCAAACGAAACAAACATATGCAGTAGTAGGCTGCGGTCAAGAATTCATCCGCTGCACAGTTTATGCTGCATGTTGGTCATGTAAATGTAAATGTAAAAATGTAAATGTCAAATTGTCGCCCTACAAGCAGACTAGGCATGGGTTAATACTAATATTTGTAGATATCACCTGATATGAATATATTCGTTATTTAATATTATAATATCTTAACCGATACGAAAATATCACTAATACTGGTATCTCTCATAGTAAGAAAGCTATGGTATAACATTTGAGAGTACAGTATTTAGACATCTATTTTTTTTTAAATACATACATATCTGTTTATGTTACATATGTATATTAAATTATGTTGTCAATACTATTATGTACATAGAAGCACATAGAATAAAAGAATAAGTTCTTTAGATTCCCATAGGATATTTAAGTTTGATACATGACTGAACATGTAACATAGAAAAATTATATTTATGATCAGCATCAATTGCCGAGTCAAATGACCGATATCCGTCCGTATTTTGAGCTATGAAACTGAATAGTACTATAAGACCATGAGATGCTTTCTGTCTCACTCCAAATCACTTCATCTTTGCGCTTTCGTATCACACATATGCATACTGAATACCTACACATGCATATGAATATTAGTTCTCGATTGGATTACTGGAATAGTGTAATCTAATACGTTTGGTGAATATCAACGTATCATAATATCTTTGTTATTCGTATTAGTGATACGTAATATGTACAAATATTAGTTATATTTTAACGAATACTAATATATTCGTCTCACCTCTAAAGCAGACTGTAAGTCGGTTTAAAATGTAGCCGCAATTTCGTGCATACCGACTGCCTGCCATTTTTTTTTGTGCAGCACAAGCTGTGTAACTCCTTAATTCTTTACCGCAGCCGTAGTGATAGTATAGTCTCTGTTCATTTTCTATCAGTGCTCTGCTCTGCTCGTTCTATCAACATTGCATAAAATGATACAGTGCTCTCGTGTTTGGTCGATTAACAGAAAGAAAAAACATACTACTGTAAGTTACAAAAAAGAGGCAGATAACAATGACAACCTGCAAGCTTCCTTGCAACTATTTTCTTTTCTTTTCGCTTATCGTATCCTTCATAATATTACATAATAAAAAGAGAACCAGATAAAACGAAATTAATTGCGTCTTTGCGTTTCAAAGCGAAAAACATTATGATGCATACTTCTATTTCCATGCCATACCACTTCCCCAACAACTCAATCACCCTCTCTCTCTCTACGGTAATATGTGTATGTGTAGTACTAGTAATTGTATGGAAACTCGAAAGTCTCCTTCGGTGTTCTGCTTACTCGTTCTCTTAGCCTTGCAGTTGCAACCCATACGGTTGCACGAAAAAGTTTCGTGTTGGTTCTCTGCTTGCTTTCTTTCAGCGATAATTTAATAATTTATAAATTACAAAATTTCTCAGTGAAGGAAATAGAGCAAGAAATTTTTATATAGATTTAGCTCTCTTGTTCTCTTTTAAGCATGTATTTTCAAGCAGTTGGGCTTTCTGTAGAGGAGGTTATGAGTAACAGTTTCTGTTAGTTTTTTGTTTGCTTGTTCCCTTTCGGCTTTTTTTAACATTCTGTTCGTCTTCTATCTTTATATAACAGACGGTTCGCCATTAACTTCTTATTAAATTAACTATGCTTATCATTGTACTGACTGTATACTAATACAAAATCAAACAGTAATCTTTAATATACGGTTCATTTCTCATTGTTTATAGAATTATGACTCTGAAATATCCCTTCAGTACCATACGGTACTTTTCCACATATACACTTCTGTATATAATGATAATATGATGACAACACTTTCTATACAAATATGGAAGTGATATGGCCTCAGGTTAAAGAATTTCTAACCATTATAAGTTAGTTTTTTTTAACAAAATTAAAGCCTGCGTCTCGTAAAACCGTATGATGCTTTTGCATTGCGTAAAAAAAATAGACGTATCCGTTAAAATGCATCTTGTATTTTTTTTCATGCATATAGAGTGCATCTGAATTTGTTGATAAAGTCCGGGACGTTATCACGCTCAAAACCCACGGCCGTGTCTTCGACACAGCCTACTCTGCTCTTTTTTATACATGTGTATCTCCGGTGGACAACACTTTTTGTAAAAATTTTGGAGACCCCAGCCGCGAGGTTGTGAGGCCCTATACAAATTTTTTAAAAAATTAACCAGATTTTCTTCTTTTTGGTTACCCCGGGATCGTTAGGCCCCATACAAATTTTTTGAAAAATTAACCCGATTTTCTTCAAATTCTATACACGTGTGTATCTCCAATGGACAAAACTTTTTGTAAAATTTTTTTAGTGACCGAGCCCTGAGTGCCTTGTTAATTAACCCGATTTTCTTCAAATTTTCAATACATGTGTATCTCCGATGACAATACTTCCTATTGAAATATGTAAGTGATCCGTCGCCAAGGAAGGGGGCTCCCATACAAACTTGAACTTTTTACACATCTGTATCTAAGGTGACAACAGTTCTGGTTAATATTTTGAAGCAAAGGGGCTTTAATTGCGAGCCCGAAGGGTGAACGTGTGTACATTTGTACGTTTGTACGCTTATACGTTTATACGTTTATTTGCCGTGTCTTTTATCTCGACTTCTACCAGTCAAAATTTGATGGGCCTTGTTTTAAAACAATTGGTTAGCGCTCGGATTGCGATGGTGTAATTTTTTCATTCATTTTTCATAGGGCTTACTACCCCTGTGAAAACTGAAAAAAATACTCAATCTACGCATCGCTATCGATTTTTTAAGCCTAAACGTGCGCAAGGTAAAGTATGGTTTTTTCAGTCTATTTCAGAACGTTTTTGACTGAACGACCTGTCGCTTTTGAATAAAAGACCTACCATTAATGTTGCATTCTATAAGCCTTCTAAGGTAAATTAGTCTTTGGACTGAATTACAACTAAATATACATACACGGGTGTGTGCAGTCACTCGCATAGCAGAATACATTAGCTCGTCTGTCTATAGAAGTGGAAAGTTTTTGGTAGGTACTCGTATATCTCGGCTTCTACCTGTCAGAATTTAATGGGACTAGTTTTAAAACAATTGTGACGCGTGTGACGCATGTCGCGTGTGACGCATGTCGCGTGAAGCGCTTGTAGCGGGTGTGACGTGTGTGGCACGTGTAAAAAAAATAAATTCACCAAAAAAATTGTTACGAATTTTGTGAATTAAATGGTTACTATTGGGCTTTTAAGATAATTCAGTGTTTGGACTGAATTACAGCTATCCATATGGCTAGATGAGAAGCTCGCCTTACTATCTTATTAATTTTTTCCAAATAAACCCGGTTCAAACCTTGCACACATATGTATCTCCTTTTAGAGAATTTACATGAAAAATTTTTATCGGTTTTTTTTTATTCATGAATTTACTTACGCAGAGAGGAAAAGGAAGGCTTGATGTGGCCGCCAGGAACTCCTATGATGCGAATTGCATCTCCTGCTGAAGGTTCACATCTGGGGTAATCTGTGATGGGTCCAGGAAATCTCTTTATTGCGGTTCTGCTAGTGAGCCATGCCTCGCCTTTTCCTGGTTTCAATTCAATTTGGAATATAATGTTATTTCAATGAAGACAATTGGCATGTTAAAATTTACCTATCCGTGCCTTCAATTGTACAATTTACGTTTTTCCTTTGTCTCGTCTTCTTGTGCGATGCGACCTCCTCGAAACTCACTATTGGAAAGAACGAAGTTTCATCACATGGCATACGAAAATTTATCTTTTGGCATTTACAAGCCAAATAGCTCAATGCGTTAGAATGAGATGACGATTGTTATATTGTCAGCGGTGACATCTGACATAGAAAGCGTTTACACGAGCATTGTACAAGTAGATTGAAGTATGTAATCCGGTGCCCCGAGCATGCACCATTACAAGCTCATCAGCGAACAGCCCCGCAGCTCTTCACAGCTGGGATTTAAGGAGTGTTGTGTATGACAACACTGTTGGTATTCTTTTGACTTACTTATATTGTATGGCATCACTGTTTTATTGCTTGTCTCGTTTCTATTTGCTCTGTCTTTTGGATACGACGAACGGGAAACAACTTCTTCGCCAAATATTGTTACGAAAAGTAGTTAGTAGTAGATTAAAAGGAATAAGAGTTTAGAATTAAGAAATTTTATAAAATGTTGTTGCTAAAATTCGTAGACTAATATAATAAGTGCATATATATATAAGTATAAGATTATGAATTATGAATGACTGTTGTAGTAGTAGTAGTAGTAGTAGTAATAGATTGAAAGGAATAAGAGTTTAGAATTAAGAAATTTTATAAAATGTCGTTACTAAAATTCGTAGACTAATATAATAAGTATATATATAAGAATAAGATTATCAATTATGAATGACTATTTTTAGAAGTTTATGTACTTACGAGCTTAGTGTAAATAAGGAAAAGTACCACAATGTTCTGGTCTTTGCTAAATATTTCTGTATAGAGGATTGGAAGTCTCTGAAAACTTTTCAATGAGTATAAATAGGTGACATTTTGCCGCAGAGATTCATTCATTGTTTACAATTCAACCAATCAAGTTGAAAAAGTTCTGACAAAAAGGTAGATGTACCAGATAAGTGAATAGTAGTACAAGTATTTTAAGTGTTTTTGTGTTTTTTTCAGTAAATAAATTAACTGAAATTTTGCAAATCGATAAACAGTAAATAAATGAAATGAAAATGAAAAGTGCAATCAACATTAAACCTTATAGTTTCCAGGAGCTTAAAGAAGAGCTAGGAAGGCGAGGCACTGCAGTAAATAAGAAAGGGTTATTTCTCCGATTGCAGCAAGCCGTCAAAGGGGAAAAGCAGCAAGCTGGTGAAGTGTTTTCAATTGAGACGGAGTTAGTGGAGCGAAAACCGTCTACTTAGGAAAATAAAGAAGTGCCAAACATGGAAGCTATGTTTACTGCCCTAATACAAGAAATTAACACTAAATTTGATTACCATAGTAAACAGATAAAAACCAAAATTGACCATCAAAGTAGACAAAGTGAAGAGTTAAAAAAAAGCTAATTCAACAAAGTAAACAATCGCAGCAACTGAATCAAGAGATAAGAAAAAAGAAAACAAGTTAGACCAGCAAAGCGAAAAGTTGAAGAAAGAATTGGGCCATCAAAATCAGCAGTTAAATTCCAAATTGACCGATAAGTTTGAACAGCAAATTCAACAATCGCATAAACAAAGCCAGGAACTGAAGCAGGAATATAATCGGCCAACTGAAGATTTGATGAAGGAGTTATTCGACCAACAAAATCAGAAGCTGGATAAACTAAGAGGTGAAATGAGTGAATTTCAAGAAACGCTCATGGAATTCAAACTACGCTAAATGGTGAAATGGGTGGAATTCAAACACCGTTCTCCAGAGAAAACAATCAACTGGGCAGTATCAAAGTTTTTTCAGAATCTTTAAGTATCAAGAAAGGAATTTTAAAGCCTCCTACGTTCGATGGCGAGACAGCATTTGAAAATGTCGAAGTCCAGTTTGGAGTTGCGGTACAACATAATGGATGGTGCGCTGAAGAACAACTAATACGTAGTTGAGTTCCGGAAGAATCGTGAAGGAGTTGGACTTGCGCCATCGACAGTCTCAGACCTAGGAGCTAAGTAAAATATAGCTCCAGATGAAGAAACAACAAGGAGGGGAACGACTTCAAGAATTAGATCGGGAAATATCTAAGCTGGCACGACAAGCCTATTGTAGGGTTCCAGCTGATATCTTGGACGGATTGGCAGTGGATGCGTTCATAAATGATATTCTATATAAAAAGTTGAAGCTTCATTTGAGGACTACAACCAGAGGAAAATCGATGAATGAAGTATTGTCATCGGCTTTGGAATACGAAGCAGCTAGACCCAGCTTGTCTACTGAATTGGTTAGTTTAAAGAGGAAATCCGAAAATTAAAACTGGAAGCTCTCAGAACGACGGAAACCCAACATCTAATTCCCGTACAAAATGCCTTTGATGCCAGAAACCTGTACATTTATGATATATAGTCACATCACAGATGAATGAGGTGAAGCAGCCAGCTTATTACATCTAAAGAACCACGTGTTAAACTGGCGTAATGTAGAAGTACCCCTGCAAAGAAATGACAACGAGAGTGGTGGGCTAAGACTTATTTCTGAAGAAAAAGTACAAATACCACCAATTTGCGAGAAAATCATCTATGGCAAGGTGAACGGTGATCTTGTAGACAGTAGAGTAGGAATAGTAGAGCCAACCAATTTCATTAAGATCTGAGTGCTATGCAGAAGAACTTTAGTGAACTTCAGCCCAACATACCAGTAAGAATAATGAATGTTAGCCCAACACCGAACGTGATAAAAAAAGGAACAGTCATTGGCAAGAATCAGGAAGTAAGCTGTATTGCAAACTGTCAGCCTGTAAAAGTAAAGAACACGCCACTAGATCTGGAAAAGAATCAGATAATTCATTCAATGTGTAAACATCTTCCAGCAGCACAGCAACAAGCAGCAGAAAAGGAGCTGGATCAGTTTGCCGACGTTTTTGCTGTCAGCGACAACGACGTGGGTAAAACCAATAAAGTGTGACATCGAATCGATACAGGAAATGCTACTCCAATTTGACAGGCGCCAGGACGATTACCACTTGCTAAACAACAAGAGGAAAAAACACTGGTCAAGAAGATGAAACGCGATGGAATCATAGAGAAGTCTACATGAAGCTCACCTGTGGTACTTGTCAAAAAAATGAATGGTTCAATGAGATTTATTGTAGACTATCGGAAACTGAAAGATGTCAACAAGAATGTTAGTTATCCATTACCACGTATAGATGACACGTTGGACACCTTATCCGGAGCTAGAATCTTCAGGACATTGGATCTGAAAAGCGGATACTGCCAGGTAGAAATCTTCGGCAAGTTCTGGAAACCATTACAAATCCATACAAATTTTATGAAAAAAAGTACCCGATTTTCTTCAAATTTTATATGCATGTGTATTTCCGATGGACAACACTTTTTGTAAAATTTTTTGGAGTGATCGGGCGCCGGGGTCGGGGGGCTCTCTAACAACAATTTTAAAAAATGTACCTGATTTTGTTCAAACTGCACATTATGTATTCCCGATTAGAGAATTTACACGAACAATTTTAATTTTTTTGGGTTGTTTTACTGCTTATGATTAATTAAAGTTGTTATTTATAAATTAATAAACTTGTGTTGTGTTTTATTTGCAAAATCCTTAACGAGCTCGAATGCATAAATTTTGTAATAATATTATAAAAAATCTTCGATATGCTGGGTCAAAGTGTCATGCAATAGTCGTTAAACAGACAAGAAACTGGGACTTTAATTCTATTATGGTGAATGAAACAAGTGACATTTTATGATCAATTCACATTCTTTATCAGAAGAAGGTCGGTGTTTCGAAACGAAAAATACTGAAGCAAAAACTTTGATTTGTCAACAGAAAAGTTATATTTCTCCAAGCTGGGACCCTGTATTTAACAAGACTGCCGATGAGAGCTTCAAGCAAAGCGAATCGTTAGGAACTACAAATTCCTAGTTTTAAGTTCTTGATATATTTTTTTAATTTTAGTCTTTTCTGACATTGCTTTTACAATAATACCCGGTGTTTGTAGTTCATTATCAAGTCGCTGCAATGGGCTTCGACGAGGAAAAAGGCGGACTCTCTTTCTTCTTTTTCTTGAGAAAAAAAAAGTTTACAAAAGACCATTTGCAAGAGTTCAGCTCATGAGTATCCTTCGTATAAGTTGCTAAGGTTTGCTAAGTTTATTTCTAAATAAAAGATTTCCATGTACTGGTTTCATGGATAACAAATTTGTACTACGTTATGTAACGTTATTTACTTTAATTAATAGTTTCCAAGACATTTACTTAAAGATCGAAATTTAATCAAGAAAATGTGTGAACAAAACACACTGTTCATGCGTAATGAAAGTAGAAATAACGTCTCTTCGCTCCGGAAAAAGGAAAGAATCGGAAAGAAAGTTGGGATAACAAGAGCCTTGACGCAGGGTGTAGAAGTTGCTTTCCCTGTATCTCTCAATGGCTTTTTATATTGATGCTTTATTGGAAGCATCGTAAAGAAACAAATTCTTGTGTTTTTTAATCTCAACCTTTTTTAAGTTCTTGATATTTTTTTTATTTTCAGTCTTTTCTGACATTGCTTTTTATAATAAATAACAAATGATAATTAGTAATAATTATGCATTTAAGTTTGCTTTAGATGTCCGCAACTTAGCATAATATTCCTGATATATAACAAATAAATATTCGATATATAATTTTTTTGCTTTCATGCCTTAGACTCTGCCTCTCCAGAAGTTGCCGTTGACTGAGCATCAGCTACTTTTGGTTCTTCTGTCGAACCGAAAACAAGGCATGGACATTTCTCTTTTAACGCAATGCGATATTTCGGATGACTAAAAGAAGAAAAAATTAATTAATAAAGCGGTAATTCTGTGTATATAATCGGTGTTTGAGAATAACTTATAACTCTTTCGATTTGCACGGTTGTGTTAAGATTTTTCTCTCGTGGTTTTGGTTTGACGTTCTCTTACAAACTGGACCTGGGGTACGTTTTGATTTTGCGTTTTATTTGCAAAGTTATAGTGTGGTTACAACTCTTTACAAATAAAACGCAAATCAAAGGTACAGCTTGTAAATAGAACGTCAAACCAAAACCACGAGAGAAAAATCTTAAAATTTTGTAACGGAAACTGTAACTTTGCTATCCGTCGGCAATCGACAGGAAAGGTTTCGTTTACTCAACAAGATGGCGAAAAGAGAGAGAGCAAGCAGACTTATTTCTCAATTTGTTTTTCTTGCAAAATTTGGTTTCGGTTTGGCGTTCTATTTGCAAAGCATTCATCAAGAACACCCTGTTTGTTTGACAGCTTATCCGTGGGTTTGGTTTCGGTTATGGTGTGAGCTAATAGAAAGAGGCATTAGTTTGAGCTTACCTTACGGCATACACGATTGGATTGTAACATGCACTAGCTTTGGCGAACATAGCTCCCCAAATTGTACTCAGCGGCGTTAGTCCATCGACTCGATACATTCCCATGAAGTTAATAATACCGTACGGCGTCCAAGCCATAAACCACAGGGAGATTGTAACTAATGCCACTTTCGCCAGCTTTCCTTCGGCACTTTTATCGGCATCTTCCGATGAACGCAGAGATTTTACATTCATTTTCTTAGCTTGTTCTCGCATAGCATTTTCGTGGGCGGTCACAGCCTTAAAAGTTCCATAAATTCAATATACAAAATTGACATCGGCAAGGAAAATTTTCTTACAGCAAGTATAAACCAATAGGAATGACAAATTAGGAAGAGCGGCAAAGCCCACACAAAGAACGTATAAGCCCATAAATACGACTCCGGACTCCAGTGCTGCTCCAGATAATCAATTCCACAAGATGTAAGGTTTCCTTCGGGCACATATCTGATAGCGTATTAAAAATAAATTACAATAAATTTTTTTTTAATAAAATGTGTGCAGATTTTAGGAAAAGCCCACACCTGCTCCAGCCGAAGAGAGGTGCAATCGTCCAAATTGAGGCCATCATCCATATGAGAATTATCTTTATAATTGCTAATTTAATAGTCATCGGACGTCCTGCCATTCCTTTGACAATTACTTCATATCGATCCATTGCGATCATACACATCGACCATATTGAACTGCATCCAAACATAGAACCACACATTGCATAAACATCGCACATCATTGGGCCTAGCACCCAAGTCTCGTAAAACAGATTAGTCGTCATCATCGGCGTGTTAGTAGCCATAATACCGAAGTCGGAAACAGCCAAATTTATAATGAGTAAATTTGCCGGAGTTCTCAGAGATTTTGTTGAGGTAAAAATATAGATCACAACTCCATTACCGAAAAACGATAAACTTCCTATTGTAAGCAGAGCTGCCCCTAATAATTTTGCCCATATCGGGTCCATTGCTGGGAACTGATTCCAATACGGATGTATCAAGTGCGCCATATCCGGTGTTACCTATATTAATCTTTTTAATTAAATTATCTTTTGGCATTTATAGATAATAAGGCCCAATTACCTTATCTGTTACCGAACCATTAGATAAGGCCGAATAGTGGGGTCCATAATTGATTGCTTCCATACTTTGGAAATACAAAAATTTAAACTTACAAAAGAATCTAGTAATATTTTAAAATACTCGTACTTTTGCATCTTGCCGGAGTCTTCTTGTTTCAACTATTTATTCACAACTAAGCGGATGGCTTCAAATTCAAACCATATCAACTAATAAATAAAACAAAATGTTATTCCGGTGTAGGCTCGAAGTGTACCCGAACTCAAATCAAACCTAACAACCAACACATTTTGCTGGTTCTTTTTATAGCATCGCAATAATTAAATTAATTTGCAGAATTGAATTGTAAAATATAAGCGGAAACCTGTAATATGTGCGATTATTATTATTTTTATTTTTATAGTTATATATTGAATTTATGCTATACAACACTATCGACAAAATGTATTGCAGGTGCAGAGAAGAACATACGTAACTGAAAGCCATGAACAACTTTTTGTTGTTAGTTAACGAGTACACTACTTATTCACAAATTGTGTTGTAATAATTGTTAAGAAGTTATAAGTTTTCTCCTATATTGCACAGCAATTGTTAATTTTATTTTGTAAAAGGATTGAATATTTAAAGATAATATGAATAAGAGTTCTATCGAAGTATCGTCTGGAGGAGAACTATTAAAGTATTTCAAGGTTTTCATACACGCATCTAAAAAAGCGAATACTTTTGAATACTCCTTTTATTTTTTTGCAATATTTTAGATAGGCACAAGTCGAAACCATATACCATTTAGTCGCGCAATTGGTATGAACATATATGCAAGTGCGCAGACTACAACGATTTGGTATCGGCCGATAAATAAGTTTAATGTACGACACGATTGATTTTAAACTTTGTCAAACTAAAGAATCGGCAAAATATCGGCCATCTGCGTAATCAGTATGGCGCTCTTCTCAAGAAAATGATGAAGAAGATGACGAAGCTGGTCATTCAACTTCTACACCTATTCGTCAGCAGAATAAGAGGACTAAGGTACTGAAGCAAACGAATTTGGATGAAGCATTAATAGAAGCTTTGAAATGGGCTGATATGGATGAAGACACAAACTTTGCCTTATCTCTTGTCCCTTCACTCCATAGTTTAACAGCTGACGAAAAATTCGATGCTAAAATTGTTATCCTCAACATTTTTAAGCAAATAAGGCTACGCAGACCTGTTCAGACTACTCAATCAACATCTAGCTACATAATATTGCACGACGATACTGAAAAATAAGATTTTTTTGGTATAACTAGGATCAGATGGATTTAAAAACTATGTTTGGTATTCAGTTATATTTAAATCTTATCGGTCCTACGTCACAAAACATTCCGATAATTTCGAATCCAACTGCATTTAATTCCAAACAAATGTCATAATATTATAAAAAATTCTTCTTCTTCTTATATTTTGAACTCTGTTTATCTTGGCCTCAAAAACTGATGACTGCAATTTTAACAATTCATACTATTTTTCATTATACGATTATTTTCCATGGTATTCGGGAACAAAATAATTACAATGGATTAAAGATACCTCAGATCAAGGCCTTGTTAAAAACTTTTTTGAACTTAACTTGACCTCTGTTTGTCTGTATTGTACTGTATTTTTTTGTGCGAATTCTTTGAGGTCCTCTTAAACCACCTTTCACGCGACCTAGAAATCTGAAATTTTGTGAGTGTCTAAGTCCCAAATAGCATTTTTAATATTCCGTGTGTGACGTGTGGCGAGTGTGGACAATTTTTTTCGACCTCTTTGAGGTCTCCTTAAATCATCTTTCACACGACCCAGAGAGCTGCTATTTTGTTAGTGTTAAAGTCCCAAGTAGCATATTTTACATACCGTCTCTGACGAGGGCCGCGTTATACGTGTGGCGCGTGTGACGGGTAGACATTTTTTTTCGACTTCTTTCAGGTCCCTGTAAACCACCTTTCACACGGGCAAGAGAGCTGACATTTTGTGAGTGTAATGGGTCGTCATTTTTTCAGAGCTGAGATTTTGTGAGTGTCTAAGTCCCAAATAGCCTTTTTTGTATTCCGCGTGTGACGTTTGTCGCGTTTCACATGAGGCACCTGATATGAGTTGAAGTGTGGTAATATTCTCGTTATTTAAGGTCCTTTTTAACGAACTTTCGCACGACTGAAGGGCTGAAATTTTGTGTGCAGCTCAAAGTCAGGGCCAATGTTTATATCCCGTGTGTGACTTGGTCGTGAGTTGCGTGTGATGCGTGGAAAAAGAAAATACTTTGAAATTGGGCCGACTTCAAAAACAGATATTTTGGCGATTATTACCAAATAATAAAGGAATGTGGGGCGTGTGTCAATGTATACGGCACACAGGACACGTGATATGAACAGAGGCATCGGTTCAAATGGCAAACGGTACAAGGAGACAGGTAAAGCAAGCATTCGAGACGACAATCCACTTCGGAAATAGCAATTGGCCGTATCAACTGCTCATACTCCCCGAAGCCATCGACAAAGTCATCCTGGGCCTGGACTTCCTCAGCCAAATCCGATCAAAGATCAATATTGGAGGCTATAAGCTAACTCTCAGCCAACGAAAAGAATCCCCGAAACCAGAAGACACTCAAGTCTGCGTAGTACAAAGCGAAACTCCAGCCGACGACGACAGCAGGATAAAATAATTTCTAGAACCCGAAGTGAAAAAATTCGAAACCATGCACGGGGTATCAAACGTCACCCGCCCATCGTATAATGATGATGATGACGACCGACCACTAAAACAAAGATATTTTACAAAGAATCTAGCAATTCAGAGAATCATCAACGACGAAGTAGACGACTTGCTCGACAGCAGGATAAAATCATTTCTAGAACCCGAAGTGAAGAAATTCGAAACCATGCACGGGGTATCAAACGTCACCGCCCATTGTATAATGATGATGATGACGACCGACCACTAAAACAAATATATTTTACAAAGAATCTAGAAATTCAGAGAATCATCAACGACGAAGTAGACGACTTGCTCGAGAAGGGCTGTATTGAGCCATCAACTAGTCCGTATGGTGCACCAATCGTCCTGTTCAAAAAGAAAAACGGTACTTGAAGACTGTGCGTAGACTACCGACAACTAAACGCAAAATCTGTACCTGACGCCTATCCGCTTCCCCGGATCCATCATATCCTAGACCGTCTCAGGAATGCCCGATACATAAGCAGCTTAGATCTCAAAAATTGGTACTGGCAGATCCCTATGGAAGAAAAAGTGTTCAGCCAAAAAAAAAACTAAGTTCTTTTACATTTACTTGTTGGTAATGATAAAAGAGTATTTACAAAATATTGTTTATTATCTAATCTATTATCTATTATCTACTCTATTGTGTAGTCCCCACCTTGTTATGCTATTCGAGTTCTACTTGGGATGAAGAGGGGCGTGCAGAAAGCGCGAACCAATATGAAAAACTAAGAGTGCTGTCGTCAGCTAAAGAATGAATTGGATTAGAAGTAGCGGAGAGGAGATAATTAATGAAAATGAGAAAGAGTGTCAGAGACAAAACAGAGCCTTTGGGAGCACCGGCGTTACTGCGGTGATTAATTGGTGGATTGGATTAAAAACCGTCCAATACGACCTGAATTGAACGGTCAGAAAAGTAGTTACAAATCCAAACAAGCAGGATATTATCAATTCCATCATCATTATCATATTTGCCTCTACAACCGGGGTCCGGTCCTGGCCTCCCGCAAAAAGTGTCTCCATCGGTCCCGATTTCGAGCCGATGTCATCCAGTTTGGCATCCCTAAACTCTGGACGTTCTGGTCTACACCATCTTTCCAGCGTAGGCTTGGCCGGCCTCGCTGTGGTGTTCCATAAATTCTACCGCAAAGGACTTTCCGAGCAGGATCCTCTTCGCTTATGCGAGCTAGGTGTCCTGCCCACCGGAGCCTACCGAGCTTAATTTTCTTCTCGATGTCGATATCACGATAACGCTCATAGATGTCATCATTATAGAGTCTCCGGAATCGTCCTTTCCCACATACGGTGCCAACAATTCTCCGTAATACTTTTCTCTCGAACGCGGCTAAGAGGTCAGAATGCTTTTCACTAAGCACCCAAGTCTCGGATCCATATGTAAGTACTGGCATGACCATTGTCTTATATATCAGCAGCTTGGATGTTATGGTTAAGTTCCTGAATTTGAAGAGTCTTGACAGACTATAGTAGGCTTTGTTGGCTTTAAGCAACCGTGCACGTATTTCTGGTTCCATGCTGTTACCGGCTGCTATAGTTGACTAGAGGTAGTTAAAGGATTGCACTACTTCAAATTCGCGCTCCACTATTTGAATTGAGGGACCAATGTTGGATCTTCTACTCGCAGACATGGCCCCTATGTACTTTATTTTGCTCTCATTTATGTGCAGCCCCAGATTTCGTGCCGCCTGCTCTATATGGATGAAAGCGTCCTGTACAGCTCTTCGGTTTCTACCAACGATGTCAATATCGTCTGCGTAAGCCAGTATCTGAATGGACTTATAGAGGATTATTCCTCTCGCCGTTACGTCAGAGTCTCGGATAACTTTCTCCAACGCCGGGTTGAAGAGGACACAGGCCAGTCCATCTCCTTGTCGGAGCCCGTTATAGATGTTGAATGGGCTTGATAGTGATCCGGATATTTTTACTTGGCTTATAACATTGGTCATGGTCAACCTACAAAGTCGTGGCAGTTTATTTGGGATGCCGAATTCTCTCATGACTTTATAAAATTCTACTCTGGCTATGCTTTCATAGGCGGCTTTAAAGTCTATAAAAAGATAGTGTAGTGAGTTTTGAAACTCTAGACATTTTTCCATCACCTGCCTTAGGGTGTAAATCTGATCAGTTGTTGATTTGCCTGGGATGAAGCCACACTGCTATGGACCAATGATGACTTTAGCGTATGGGGCTATCCTGTCTTGAAGGATAGAGGAGAAAATCTTATACGTAGTACTTAACAACGTTATACCACGATAATTGCTCCATTTTGTGATATTATTTTTGAGCCGATTTATCGCTCTGCTAACTTCGTCTATGCTTGGTAGCGGCAGCATAGTATGATCTTCGGTCATTGGTGGATCCTCCAATTCCTCAGTTAGCTGTCCATTAAGCAACTCATGAAAGGGCTCTTCCCATCGCTCTAAGATGCCTTTAAGATCGGCGATCAGATTACCCTGTTTGTCCTTGCAGTATGTGCAACGCGGTATATATTGCGTCATACCGCGGACCCTTCGGTAGAACTTCCGCGCCTGGTGCGGTCCTTGCTCTCTGTACTGTTCCAGTTCACGGACGAGATTCTTCTCCCAGGCTGCTTGCTTTCGCCGGTGAACTGTTTTTTCATATCTTCTGAGCTCTTTATATTCACCTTCGCGTGCCCGCATTCTATGAGATTGTTACATTGCTCGGTACGCAACATTCTTACGTTCAGTCGCTCGCTTACATTCGTCATCGAACCAGTCGTTTCGATCTCTACGACTACTTCCTAAGATGGAGTCAGCAGTACTAATGACAGTATTCCTAAGGCGTGTCCATTTCTCTTCTACGCTCGACATCTCAGCCCCAGGA
This sequence comes from Nephrocerus scutellatus, assembly GCA_947095585.1. Lineage (NCBI taxonomy): Eukaryota > Metazoa > Arthropoda > Insecta > Diptera > Pipunculidae > Nephrocerus > Nephrocerus scutellatus. The sequence continues at coordinate 33,013,120 of OX352761.1, forward strand.
CTTACTCTCCCTGCATTTAGGGCGAGTGCTATCGCTTCACTGTAGTTGTTTCTGGTCTCTTCATTGCGAAGGGCAGCAGTTGACGCGAATCTGATTCGCGAATGCAGTCTTTCGTGATGATGCAATCCGCTCTCGGAGCACTATACCAAGAAGATAGTGGTCCAAGTCGAGGTTGGCACCTCGGTACGTTCGTACCGTCATAAGGTTCGAGTTGTGGCGGCGGTCTATCAACAAGTGGTCGATCTGATTGCGAGTGGCTCCATCGGGAGATACCCAGGTGGCTTTGTAGATATTTTTACGCGCAACTACCAAATTATTGCTTGCTGCCATCTCTATGACTCGTTGTCCATTGTCATTAGTGTTCTCGTGTAAGCTACGGGTGCCAATGTACTGCCTAAATACTGGCTCCATACCTATTTTAGCATTCATATCCCCCAGAATGATTTTTACATCATACTGAGGGCAGGCATGGAGTTCCAGTTCGACTGATTCAAAGAATTTCTCTTTTTCATCATCTGGGGAATACTCTGTAGGTGCGTGAACGTTTATGAGGCTTATATTTTTCAATTTGCCACGCACGTGAAGGGTGCATAGCCGTTAATTTATTGCTTTAAAGCCGATAACGCTGGGTTTCATTCTTTTGCTGACTAGAAACCCCAACCCGGACACATGATGTCTTGCATGACCGCTGTAATATATATCATATTCTGATTTTTGTGAGACACCATTCTCTGTCCACCGCATCTCCTGGATTGCTGTTATGTCAACCTTATATTTAGACAGGGTATCGGCCAGCTGCTGTGCAGCTCGAGCTCTATATAGTGAGCGTACGTTCCATGAGAAAACTCTTAAATCGTTTAGCCGTTTTCGTTGCCGTGGTCGTCGTCGTTCTCAGTGTATCCGAGGCTGACTTTGGGTTCCGTAATAATAATTTTTTACAGGCGAGGTTATTGGCCTCGCGCCAACTTTACTTTAAAGGGACTAGCTAGGGATCATTACGCTTTTACTGCATTGGAGGAATATTACCGGCGGCCACCACATGGAGGTTTGATTGCACTTCCAACAGTCAGAGATAGTTACGGCCACCTGCAATTCTAGAGCATTCTGTGTTATTCCCCCTATTCTGCTGATGACTGACTGCCTTATCAATTCCATAGGTATTCATTTTCGACAAAAGAGCTTGATACTTTGGAAATATCGAGTGCAACAACTTAACTTACAACCAAATATACTGGTTTCACTTTTCGGTGAGATATGCCATCAAATCACTTGTAGAACCTTGCCTTCGAAAACCGCACTGCTGGTCGCTAAAGATTCAAGGTATTGCATAAGATTACGATTGATCAACGTTTCCATGACTTTAGAAAGTATGGATTATAGCGTAAAAGGTCGGTACGAGGGAAGAGACGATGGTTTGCCTTTTTAGGTACTGGCTGGAAAAAGGCTGTTTTCCAATTCCTTGGAAAGACTCCAGAAGAATAAGTGATGTGAAAAAGCCTGCGCAGTAGCAATATGCCAACGTTGAAGAACACCTCTTCAAAACTATAGCAGGAATACTATCAGGCCCAGCAGATTTATGAATGTTGAGATCATTTAATACTCTAGCTACTTGACGAGTACGAAAGTAGATTTCTCCCATAGAATATTCGACTCTTGAAAGTACAGGCGGCGACAACAAGCAATCTGGTAGCGTCTGGTAGTATAAATGAGCGTTGGAATTGAATACGAGGCAGTATTTTTAGTTCCCTTCACGAATGAACAAAAGTTATTACTACCTTTGAGATATTAATGTACTTTTTTCTGTTTCTGGTCGTAGTCGAATTTGACTCGTCTAAGGTAGGCATCGCAATCGTTTCTGAATCATCTTAATTTGATTCGGATTTTCACAGTGGTGTGTTGTTTATATAAAGTATACCTCCCGGTTCCTAGAACTCTCTTTGCTGCTTAAATAATACTAAGCATTTTCCTTCGGTTTGATGTGGCCAGTTCATATTCCTAAAGAAATTGTTGAGGCCATCCCAGTTGGTTTTCTCGTGTAACCATACTTTTCTTTTAAGGGTTTTCCCTTTAACTCGTGGTTCAATAAGGAGAAATATACTGATACTACATAATGGTCTGAAGAGCCTAGAGGTAATGGTAGACTGACGGTGTATTTGTTAGGAAGAGAGGTAAGAAACAAGTCAAGGGTATTAGCGTTATGACTTACAATGTCTGGAATTCTAGTGGGTTCATTCACAAGCTGAGTAAGATTGTTAAAATCAGCAAATAATTCAACATCCCTTCCTTGTGGTGTTGTTAAGCCTGAATGGCGAAACCAACTAGAATTGTGTATATTGAAATCAACCGCAATGACGATTTCAGAAAATGGATCAAGCGACAAAAATCTAGTTCTAGAGTCAGACAGTGCATCTAACTCACTACATGTTGAGACACTGTCTACATTTGGGCTTCTGTATATAAAGTAGTAGTAAATGTCATGCTTACGCACTTTAACTTTGAGCCAAATTAAATTAAATTTCGCGTTGGAACAACGGTTGAACTGTGCTTGGGTTTGATAAGCATAACATAGATGGCGAGACCCGGTGTGGAAAAAATACTGGCACCAAGTTGTAACCAGGCCAACTAAAATCCGAAACGGCGGAATTAGCATTAACCTGGGTTTCTGTTAGTGCCAGAATAGCAAGTTTGTGGTCTACTAAATGGAATGAATGAATGGCTAAATGACCGAGAGATTCGATCTAAGCCCACGAGATGTGTGAAGGTGCAGGAACAATGACAGCACTCCAACCAACCGTTGCAAGTGTCCAAGTTAATATAGATTAAAATATTAATTTTTGTCGTAACCAAATGAATTTTCGATTATAATATTAGCTAATAGTATGAGAGATTGTTAATTAATATGAACAATCAACATGGCATGAGTATCAATAAGGCAATGTACAATTTGCTTCACTAAAACCTCTAAGCTTTACCTCTAGAATGTGGTCGATTTTTGACTACTGGCATTCCTAGTAATTGGTATAATCAAAGATATATAAAGGAATCTTTGTTTCTGATATTGGATTATCACATGGAATCTGACAGAATTAGATGCTACGATATATTATTTCATTTTAAAAAAATGATAGGATGAGAAAATATGTTTTATATCCTGCAAGTCTTTTTTCCGATAGTGTGTATATAATTTTTAACGTGTAAATTTACGAGTATTCCACTACATCTGGGTCGATTTTTCGCGGTCATTACAAATGAAGTGCATTACGAGTAGATTAGAAACGCCATAAAGGGTTGGCAAGAAAAACAATCCGATTGGAAATAGTGCAAATAATATTCTCATAAAGCTATAATCAATGTTTGCTGACATTGCGATTGCATATTATTGTACCAATACTTCAAAATAGACCTTTCAACATATTCGCCTATTTGTAAGGGCGCATCCCCATAGGTTATTTTATATAAACCCTAATCATGGTACCAACACACATATTTGTTCACCTCGTTACTGTGGCTATAACAATGATGAGTTAGTTAAAAGTATTTCTTAGCCTTTTTTTAGTAAGAAGTTCGAAGATTTGGTCGTAAAAAAGACAACTCATAAAAATTAAAAATTTTCATTTAAACAGAGATACACATGTGTGCAAAGTTTCAATAATCGGGTTAGTTTTGAAAAAATGTATATGGGAGCCCCTCGACCCTTCTAAATTTTTACAGAAAGTGTTGTCATCCGAGAGACATATGTGTGCAAAGCTTAAATAAAGTCGTGTTTAAGGAAAAGTATTAAAAACTAATCACAAGATTTGGCCACAAACGTACCAACACAACCCGGACGCGAAGTTAATATAGAGAATTTAAAAACAGATGCAAAAAATGGTATAATCGTTACAAGCCAAAACTACCTAACTCAAGTTAGGATTAATTGACTTAATAACACCTCAAAATCAAGCTAGCTTAGTTCTCTCTTGACTCCATATTTCAGTCCTCTAGCCTAACAACAGCCCATACAAATTAAAATTTTTCTTGTAAACTCTCTAATCGGAGATACACATGTGTATAAAATTTGAAGAAATTCGGGTACATTTTTAAAAAAAAAATTGTACTCGAGTCCTTTTTTAAAAACATGTGTAGGGCTAATTTTAAAAAAAAAATTATGGCCCCGCCCCCGGGCATCAGGGCCCATTCTCTTAAAAAATGTCCAAAAAGTGTTGTCCATCGGAGATACACATGTGTATAAAATGTGAAGAAAATCGGGTTATTTTTAAATTCTCTATATTAACTTCACTTGCCCGTGGGTCGTCGGTCGTCGGTCGTCTGTCGTGGATTCTTGCGATCAATTTTTAACCTGGCCCGATTTTATTGAAAAATTTGATATTTAAAAAATGTATAAGGGCCTTGCGGCCGAACCCGGGACCCGATCACTACCAATTTTCGAAATTGTATTGTTTATTGGGTATACACATGTGTGTAAAATTTGAAGAAAATCGAGTACATTTTTTAAAATTTTTGCTTGGGAGCCCCCTGACCCCGCAGTCCGAGGGGCCTCAAATTTTAATAGAAAGTTTTGTCTCCGGAAATACACATGTATGCAAAATTTCAATAAAATCGGGCTTTGGAAAGTGGGCTAAAAATTGATCGCAAAATTCTACGACAAACAGACCGACCGACCTACAGACGGGCAAGCAAATTAAAAAATTAAAATTTTTCTTGTAAATTCTCTGATCAGAGATTCGATTTTGTGGTGAAATTCACCATTTGGTGGTGAAAACATAGCCGCCACAGCGCACGGTTAGTGCGACGTACACACAACGACGTTCGAATTACAACTATAATTCTTTCTTTGAGTTGAGTTAAGCTGTAAAGCAGTGTGAGCGCGTAACCAGTTCTTCATATACTCGTAATATTGAACAAAACACAAATTAAGAAAGCACTCACCCAACTGAGTGTACAACACATTTCAATTGCAGAACCATTCAGTTTTGTATAAAAATATTTGTTCTATTTCCTCTTGATACTCTGTACTCTCTGCTGCAACACAAAAACAAAAGAACCACAATCGTTAAGCAAGCAGCGTTGTTTACAGAGCATCAGCTTATCATAGATTTCCAAATTATCATATGAAAAAAAAAATTACATGGCAGCCTCCCGATCCCGCTGTCCGATCTCTCTGAAATTTTAATAGAAAATAATGTCACCGGAAATATACATGTGTGCCAAATTTCGGGCTGTGGGAAAATCCGACCAGCCAGCCAGCCAGTCACGGGCACGCAAAGTAAATATAGAGAATTAAAAAAACAACCCATAATAAAAACAACCCATAAAAAATTAAAATTTTCCGCGTTAATTCTCTAATTGATACACAAAGTGCAAAGGGAGCCCCCTTATCCTGATCACTCCAAAATTTTTACAAAAAGTGTTGCCATCGGAGATACACATGTCTATAAAATTTAAAGAAAATCGGGCTAATTTCTAAAAACTTATATGGAAGCCTCTCGGCCTTGGGGCCACTTCAAAAATTTTACAAAAAGCGTTGTCCATAGGATTAAACATGTGTGTATAACATTTGAAGAAAATCGGGTAAATTTTTAAAAATTTTAATGGGGCCTTACGTCACCGAGGCCCGATCACGCCAAAATTTTTACAAAAAGTTTTGTCCGTCAGAGACACACTCGCGTTTAAAATCTTACGACATCAGCAACTTTTTTTACAAAATTTGTATGGGTGCCCCCCGAGCCCGGGTCCCGATCACTACCAAACATTTACAAAAAGTATTGCCGAACGGAGACACACATGTGTATAAAATTTGAAGAAAATCGGGTACTTCTTTTTATAAAATTTGTATGGGTGCCCCCGACCCCGGGCCCCGGTCACTTCCACACATTTACAAAAAGTATTGCCCAACGGAGATACACACGTGTATAAAATTTGAAGAAAATCGGGTACTTCTTTTTATAAAATTTGTATGGGAGCCCCCCGACCCCGGGGCCCAATCACTTCCAAATTTTTACAAAAATTGTTTTCCATCATTACTTTTTGTAAAATATTTGTATGGGAGCCCACCGACCCCGCGGCCCGAGCGGCCCCAAATTTTTTATAGAGCGTGTTGTCATGGGAGATACATATGTGTTCAAAATTTCAATAAAATCGGGCTTTAAAAATTTATCACAAGATTTGGAGTGCCAGCCAGCCAGCCAGCCACGGGCAAGTGAAGTTAATATAGAGAATTTAAAAATGCCAACCACCCGAAGAATGTTTGCCGAAGTCATGTTCCGACATAAGACGTTTTCACAAATCAATGCAAGTATACGATTTTCGTTAAGCAAAGGCCAAAGAAAATCTTCTCCTATAATGTGAGCAGTAGACTCAAAGAATATTACAAGTACGCAATATTGAGGATGTTTACACGTTTGCTGATGGTTCAAGAATACCACAGCCGTTTGGGTCGGCTGTCAAGTAGATTTTTCCATTAATCTAAGAGTGACGGGGTTCGTGATACGTTCTGGTGCTATATGGGATCGAGTTGGTAACAACGTCATAATGAAAGTTTCAAAATCGGTAAACAATATATTTATTTTATATTTAAAAAAATGTTTCATATACATTTTGTAGATATTGCTGTTTTCCATTATGTCGTATTTATTGCGATTAAGTACTAATATAAATGAAATGCAATATTTTGATTTCAAAGTTAAATATACCTGATGGTAATCAAAACCAAGTTCGATTGAGTGCAATTTGCCAGCTTAATTTATGACAACAAATATCTTTGTAAACTTATAGCTCTTTCGATTTGCACGGTAGAGTAAAAATTTTTCTCTCGGGACTTTGGTTTGGCGTTCTATTTGCAAACTATACCCCGAGTATGGTTTGATTTTGTTTTTTATTAGCATTGTTTTGTAACCGAAATTGTAACTTTGCTACCCGTTGGCAATCGACGAGTAAGGTTTCGTTTACTCCGAGCGAAGAGAGAGCAAGCAGCATAATTTCTCAGTTTGTTGTTGGCGGAGAGAGAGCAAGCAGATTAATTTCTCAGTTTGTTGTTCTTGTTAAATTTGGTTTCGGTTTGGCGTTCGATTTGCAAAGCATTCACCACGAAAACCCCAAAACCATGTCACTTTGGTAGCTTACCCGTGGATATGGTTTCGAGTATGGTTTTACGTAATCGAAAGAAGAATAAATATCTAATTTCTCAATTATTAATAATGTTACGAGAAGTAGTTCGTAGCATAGATAAATCGCAATGTACAAATCGTCCAAAAATAAGCACTAAAATTAAAATTAAAAAAACAACCCATAAAAATTAAAATTTTTCATCTAAATTCTCTAATCGCAGAAATTGATATGGGAGCCCCTCGAGGAGAAAATCATCGAAACAGACATTTGACATCAGATGTTAAAATTGAAAATGCTCAGATCATTTTATTCTGAGCACTTAGAGCACGCTCATACTCTGAGCAAATAAGAATCACGAACATTTATCTTGAGAACTCTTTGACTGCTCTGAACTAATTTATGAAAACGCGAAATGACAGAATATTGCGAAAACTTGTTGTTCTATCTGTAAGTTGATATCGACAACAAAAAACGACAACAATAAAAATAAAATTCAGTAAATAAAAATGTAAGTTGAATTAAGCATAAAACATTTATGTCTCGTTTCATTTGCTGGGTTCATTTGTGCGTGAGCTAAGATTTCTCTCTCTCTCTACCACCAAAACCATGCAGCGCAGCCGACTGCGCAGCCGACTGCGCAGCACACACCGCACACAGTCCATAAAGGGCGACGAATATCTGATGCCAGTATAAATATTTAAAAAATGTATAAGGGCCTTGCGGCCGAACCCGGGACCCGATCACTACCAAATTTTCGAAAAAGTATTGTTTATTGGGTATACACATGTGTGTAAAATTTGAAGAAAATAGGGTAAATTTTCTAAAATTTTTGTATGGAAGCCCCCCGACCCCGCAGCCCGAGGGGCCTCAAAATTTAATAGAAAGTGTTGTCTCCGGAAATACACATGTGTGCCAAATTTCAATAAAATCGGGCTGTAGAAAGTGGGTTAAAAATTGATCGCAAGAATCCATGACAAACCCACAAACACACGGGCAAGTGAAGTTAATATAGAGAATTTAAAAAATAGCATACTTTTATACGAATAATTAGATTATTTGAAATTTTATATGTAATCACCTGTAAGTTTGAATCATTATGTACTGGTCAAAAATGAAGTCAAACCGGTTTGTGCGGTAAGGCTATAATTTTCTGGTCTTGGCCGGTATCAAAGAATTAACATGAGCTGTAAAGTTTTCTGGGGCTATGCTCCTACTATCGACGGTTTGTGCCTAACTTCGCAAATGTTGCACGAAGCCTTCATCGCCTTTCTGAGAAGAACCAAAACATCCAATGGTCGAGCGAGCACCAAAAATCATTCGAATTGCTGAAGGAAAAGCTCTGTAGTTCTCCAATTCTGGAGTATCCACAGTCAGAAGAACTCTTTCTTCTGGACACTGATGCGAGCAATGCAGGAATAGGAGCGGTTTTATCGCAGAATCAAGAAGGAAAGGAGCGCGAATAGCGTACTACACAAGGCAAGAAAACAAGAAGTGCTCTGAAGTAGTTGCACAAATAAGACTACAGGTTGAAGATCGCTGGACCATAGAGCAGCTAAAGGAGAAACCAGTGCGCGATGATTCGATCGATCCAATATTTCAATGGATGGAGCAAGGTGAAAGACCGGAGTAGCACGAGATTGCAACCGCAAGTCCTACAGTAAAATTTTATTGGGCCCAATGGCAGTCATTGAGATTGGAAGATTGGTAAGGCAATGGGAATCGGCTGATGGTCGAAGCACAAAATCACAGATTGTGCTACCAACGAACCGAGTCAAAGAAGTTCTGCAAGTATTACAAGATGGGGAAAACTGGTGTCGAACGTGCGATATGTGCCCAGCAAGCAAAGGACCGCAACCAAAAACTAGAGGAAAAATGCAACAGTACAATGTTGGAGCACCATTTGATCGGGTGGCATTGGACATAGCTAGTCCATTCCCAGAAACAAGAGATGGAAATCGCTATATACTCGTTTGCATTGGCATTCGTGGACAAATTGGATTTGCTGATTTGGAGTACCACTGGAATTACATTCCGATCAAGGGCGGAATTTTAAATCGCTAGTCTTTCAAGAGCTATGTCAAGTACTCAACATCAAGAAAACAAGGACTACTCCGTTACATCCACAGTCAGACGGAATGGTCGAAAGGTTCAATAGGACGCTGGAAGAGCATCTTCGAAAATTGGTTTATGCCAACCAAGATGAATGGAATCGTTGTATACAGTTGCTTCGTCTACCATGCGACATCAAATTTGGATCACTACCAGTAGAGCCGACAACAAAGGAGAAGTACGTTAGTGATCTAAGGCAGAGGATGATCGCTGTTCATGCTGCAGTAAGGAGCGACATAGTGGATGCCAGCAAGCGGATGAAAACGCGATATGACCTGCGTGCAAACTGTGGTGGATTTCAGGAAGGAGATTTGGTCTGGCTTTACAATCCCAAAAGAAGAAAAGGTTAGTCTCCAAAGCAACAGCAAAGTTGGGAAGGCCCTTACAAGATCATTAAGAGCATTAATAATAAAGTATATCGGATCCAACAAAGCCCCAGATGTAAAATGAAAGTTGTTCACATCGACAGATTGACAAGGTACAACGTCAGAAGGAGTGCTGAATCTGTTCGGGACGAACAGAATTAAGGTGGGGGTAATGTTACGAAAAGTAGTTAGTAGCGCATACGAGTATAATAGAATACGAATCCTAAAATAAATCCCAAATAAATAAATACTGCATACTAAAAATAAGAACTTTTATATAGCATACTTTTAGGCTGTAAGATTTTAAATTATTTGAAATTAGAAATGTAACCGCCTGCAAGTTTGAATCATTATCAAACCGTTTGCGCGGATTGCCCGGTTTTTGTAAAAGAAGATGATTGAACATGTAGTATATTATTAGAAGATGACTCATTACATATAAGTATCGTTAGTTGTAAATAAGGGAATAAGGCTACAATTTTCTGGTCTTTTCTCGATATTTCTGTCTATACGGTGGCGTTCGCTGCAGAGGTTTCATTAGTTAATTGGAATTTAACCATTGAAGTTGTAAAAGTTCTTGCAAAGCGATTAAGCTACTACCTAAGAGAATTATTGTAAAGTACAAGTATTAGAAGTGTTCTTGTGTCCATTAAAAGTTATCACCAGTATAAATTGTGAACTTGTGTTATTTTTTCTGTTTGATTATTAAAGTTGTTATTTGTAAATTAATAAACTTCTGTTGCGTTTTATTTGCAAAATCCTTCACGAACTCGAAAGCCTAAATTTCGTAACAATATTTTGGTTGTTTAACCACCTATCAACGTTTTTTTAATTTGTAACACATTGACGAGAAGATCTCTCTGGCAGAACGGTGAGCAAACCAGTTACACACTTCCAAATGTTTATAGAAGGTGTTGTCATCGGACGTAAACATGTGTGCAAAATTGGGTTTTAGAAAGTGGATTCAAAATGTATTGCAAAATTTGGTGGTCACCAACAAACAAATACATGGGCATGCGAAGTTAATCTAGAGAATTTAAAAAGGATTAACGACAAAGATAACGAAAGAATGATAAAAATAAACAAAAAACATAAATGTAACGGAAAATACAGGAAAAAAACAAATATAATGCCATATTCCAAATCAACAGTCAGCAAACAACAATAACAAGCAACAGTGGAACAAAAAAACACACAAATCATGCATATAAATTTTTTTATTAATCCTTTAATTGGCTATATGTCTAAATAAACCGCATGTTACGAAAATTTATCTATACAAATAATAAATTAGTGTTTAAAGTTAGTCTTAAGCCAAAACGCATTGACTCGACTAGTTCTTTCCGCGACATAAAACTGGCGATGAGGATGGCGATTTTTTTTAATGATAAAAGTAGTGAAAAATATCATCAGTAATAATAAGAATTAATATTATTTTTAAATAAAGTGAATCTATATCGCCATCGCATCGCGAATGTGCGCCAAGTCGTATATATACACACATTTATTGAAAACGGTACGAGTGTAAAATAAAGAAATTGTGCGCCAAACAAAAACGAAATTCCAAATATGTCTTTCGTAGGGCGTATTGAATATTTTAACATCGGAGATGATTTTGAGTCATATGCTGAACGTTTTCGGCATTTACTTAAGCTAAATAAAATTGAATCGGAAGAGGACAAAATCTCTTATTGTGTGGGCTTATGTGGAGCTGACCTATTTAAGGTAGCAAGGAATGTGGTCTATCCGGACAAATGGGAAAAATTTACTTTTAATGATCTGCTGAAAAAATTGGAAAAACATTTTTCACCTAAAAAAAACATCACCGCAGAACGGTTTAAATTTCCAAATCGTAATCAGCTACCCGAAGATTCAATAAGTGATTACATTGTTGCATTGGCGGAAACATGTAGCTACAAAGAGTATATACATTCCGTAACATTTGGATAGCCTCAGACATAATTTTTCTTAAAATGACTTGTTTTTGGTACATTCTTGATGTTTACTTACAGTTTTGAATAATGAGAGACAAGATAAGACTGAGACGTTGAGATTAAGAGAAGTACTAACTGGTTTCTTAAAGTAAATAGAATTTTCTGAGTTGATTTTGTTTGAGGTCATTCAAATGTGCATTTTTTCTTGTAACATTAGAATAGCCTCATATAACTTTGTTCTACAAAACGAGCGAAAATTTGTCAGCGTGAGCATCAAAAAGCAGTACTGAAGTGATAAACGTATTAAAATTGTTAGACAAAGTTCACTGACTGCAACGGAAATAGCCAAAATCGGGGACTATCATGTGCAATGTCTTTCTAATCGCACTATAGCTCAGAAAATAAATCGAAGTCCAAAAGTTATTAAAAATTCTTTAAAAAATAGGTTATTGTACGGAAAAAACTATAAAGGACGTACTTCAACAGTTCTTACTGGCCATGACAAGCGGAGAATTATACGACTGGCTTCCAATTCTACCCAGTCTTTATAAGATAAGACACGAAGCTGAATTAGAAGTTAGCCGAATGACAATTAGGAGAGTTATTAAAATTGCCGGACACTTGAAGTGCCTGAAGCTGAAGAAAAAACCACCACTTAACACTTTTCGTAAACTGCAGCGGCTCAATTTCGCAAGACAGCTCATGACATGGAATACCGATGGCAGCAGCCAGTCAAACGATTGGCGAAAAGTGATATTTTCCGACAAAAAAATGTTCAACTTTGACGCCCAGACGATTATAATGTTTGGGACGCAATATCGTTTTATGGCACAATTGATTTAGTCTTTGTAAGCTGTAAAATGACAGCGACGTACTATAAAACTATATTGGAAAACGCTTAACCTCTGTTTCAAAATATTTTTGGACCACCGCCGATTATTTTCCAGCAGGACAATGCACCGATTCATACAGCTGGCGTTATTAAAACGTGGTTGCAACGCCAAAAGATACAGCAGCTACCCTGGCCACCATACTCGAGAGACCTGAACATCAATGAAAATGTATGGGGCTGGCTAGCGCGCACTTTTTATGAAGGTGTGAAACAGTATGCAAGTAAAGAGGACTTAATTGAAAGCATTTAAGCGGCCTGGGCGAATATTTCATTACATTACTTGAATTCTCTGTATGAATCCTTATAAGATCGCATTTTTGAGGTAATTAAAAATGAGGGAGGATGTACAAAGTACTAAAATTATCTTGTTGTCTTGAAAAAACATAAAATAAACGTGAATTTAAAAAACAAAACAATTGGTTTTTGTTTTTACTATTACAAATACAGTGAGGCTATTCTACTGTTACAATAAAAATTGCACATTTGAGTGACCTCAAACAAAATCAACTCAGAAAATTCCGTTAACTTTAAGAAACCAGTAAATACTTGTCTTAATTTCAACGACTCAGTCTTACCTTGTCTCTCATTATTCAAAACTGTAAGTAAACATCAAGAACGAACCAAAAAAAAAAAGATTTTAAGAAAAACTATGTCTGAGGCTATCCAAATGTTACGGACTGCACATGAAGTATTGAAAGATCGTTTACTGATGGGAATCAACAACGGGAAAATACAAGAGAAGTTGATTGATGCGGGAGTGTCTTCAGATTTTACATTCGAAAAAGCCTGCGAAACTGCTTCATGGAAATGCTGAAACAAGAACTAATAAACATATCGTGGTAGTGGTGGTGGTTCCAACTAGATTAAGTTCACAACAACACATCAACAATGTTACGATAGGAAGAATCGACCAAAAGAAATGTCTTCTAAAAGAGATTTTCGCTGTTCATCACCATCACGGTATCGAAGTACTTCGGCTCACAAACAACAACAACAACAACAACATCTTAGTTATATGAGATGTCACTACTGCCGTAGGTTAGGTCACATACAAAAATATTGTTACCAGAAAAAAAAATTTATCAACAAGGCAACAAATATAATCAACAGCAAAATAGAATAAAAAATGTAAATTCGGCAAGTAGTGGTGAAGAAAACAGTGTTGTATTTTTAAATAATATAAATAAAATTGAATCAGAGGATTCGTTTAAAATGTATATAAATAATTTGAATTTTGGTACTGATCCATTGTATATCACTGTAAATTGTAATGGTATTCAACTGAAGATGGAACTAGACACTGGCTCTTGTGAGTCCGTTATTTAAAAAAATGCGTTTGATCTGGTTTTTGGAAATATAAAACTTGTTCCAAGCAATAAAAAGTTTAAATTAATTACGGGTGGTACGGCAAAAATTTCGGGGTATTTCGACGTAAGTTTTTCGTTACCAAATTCTTCCGAAAGTTATTCATTAAAATTAATAGTGGTAACTACAATAAAAGATTTTGTTCCATTGTTTGGTCGATCTTGGATTAATATAATTTACCCGAATTGGAAAAGCAAATTTATTATAAATACAATAAGCAATTTACATGATGACAGAATTTATTTAGAGGATGTGGTTAAAAATAACCAACGGTTTTCGATAGAAATAAAATTATAAAGCCCAAATCGTTATTGATAAAAATAGTACACCAATTTATTTCAGACCATATGAAGTACCTCATGGGTTAAGAGAGGCAGTAGAGTTAGAGTTCGATAATATGGAACAGGCTGGTATTATTTATACAGTAAGACATAGTGATAGGGCATCTCCGATTGTAATAGTAAAAAAAACAACTAATAGGAGATGGGTATGTGTTAAAATTTGAAGAAAATCGACCTAATTTTTAAAAAGTTTTTATGGGCACACTTAGGGCCTCAAGGCCCGCTCACTCCAAAAACTTTACCAATAATTTTGACAATCGGAGATACACAGGTCTCCCGTCACATGGCAAAACGCCTTAAACGCCATTAAGCTGTTTTTGTTATTCGCTTATTAGCATCAGAAATCCCTACTCTTTTCATCAATACCAAAATAATCTTTCTATCTCTTTCCGTTACCGAGATAATTTATTTATTATTTGCATAAAAATCAAAATGTGTAACGGGCAAATTAATAGAATGGATCTTAAAATGTAAAAAATGTTGCCTTGGTATCAACTTTAATAAATCATTGAATGGCAGAAAGACTTTTTAGCCATTAAGTCCTTTTGCTTATTAGTATGACTTATACATTTTTATAAAATGAACGATGGCAAAACGCCTTACTGCAGTTTAAGGCGCTACAATTGTGTTTATTTTTTGGTATTATAAGAAATATATTTGGTAAATCAACTTATAAGACAATAAGGCGTTTTACCGAAAAACATAAAATCATTTTTTGGCGCTATTTTAAACGGTTTTTCTCCTAACATCCAATAAGTGCGCGAAACTTCGAATTTGGAAACAGCAATTTATAATCCTCCAATTATTAACCACTGTTCTATGGAAGTGGAAAATGCTATTTTAGAAAACGGTGAACATGAAAAATTAATTTTATTGAACTTTTTATTTTTTTAATAAGGCAAAACCCTCTAATGAATATTAATTTTTTTCCGTTTAGGCCTTTCGTTTCATTATTTGTTTGTATATAATAGCAAAACGCCTTAAAGAATCTTAGGGCTTTTTGCCAGTTTCATATCAATATGATTTTAAAAATCGCCAACATCCAAAACAGACTACTGACGAATAAGTGGGTTTGCCAACAATTTTCTTCGGGAAATTGTAAAGCTCTAATTGTGGCAAAACATTTTTTCACTTAATTTAAATGGAAAAACTAAATTTAACAAAATTTTTTTTAAACAATATAACGTATAATTACATGAAGTACATAACTTCCAATTTTCCCTACAAAAAATTTAATATAACCGAAATGGCGCGCAATTTATTATTTATTTATTTCAAAGCTATTTATCTTATTTATCATTTCATTTTAAGGCGTTTTGCCATGTGACGGGAGAGGTGTATAATATGGGAAGAAAATCGGGTTAATTTTATGAAAAATGTTTAAGGGGCCCACGACCCCGGCCACCAATTTTTTGCAAAAAGTGTTGTTTATCGGAGATACACATGCGTATAAAATTTGAAGAAAATCTAGTAAATTTTTTAAAAAACCCGAGGGGCCAAAAATTTTAATAGAAAGTGTTGTCTCCGGAAATACACATGTGTGCAAAATTTCAATAAAATCGGGCTTTGGGAAGTGGGTTAAAAATTGATCGCAATATTCCACGACAGACGACCGAAAGACGCCCTACTGCCGACCGACATAAATGTAAGTATAAAAAAGTGTTCCCTTTTCAAACAAGAAATAGATTATTTAGGTCACAAAATTTCAGGGGAAGGTATAAAACCAAGCTTAAAGTTAGAGGCAATAAAAATGCCCCTATTCCAGAAAATTTAACACAATTCAAAGTATATCTAGGAATTTTAATTTTTATTCAAAATTTGTACCTAATTTATCAGCAGAATTACACAAACTTTATAAGTTAACACGTAAGGATGCTCCTTTTATGTGGAACTTTGAACAACAACAGGCTTTTGAAAAAAGGAAACAGCTAATGTAAAATAACAATTTACTTGTTCATTATGACCCTAAGAAACAAATTGTTATATGCTGTGCAAGCCCATACGGAGTAGTAGGTGTTCTAGCACATATAATTGATGGGATCGATCGCCCGGTACTATTTTGTTCAGGTACGCTGAGCGCAGCAGAAAAGAATTATTCTCAACTTCAGCTCGAAGCTCTTGCGATAATTTTTATACTGTAAATTAATTTATCTTTATGGCAATGAAGTCACAATTTATAGTGTTAATCAGCCATTTCGTTAGATTTTTAACGAAAAGTAGAGCACACCACCCGTGGCGGCTGCTCGATTACAACGTTGGGGTATTTTGATAAGCATGTATAATTACAAAATACATTACCGGAAGGGTTCACAAATGTTGAATGATGGTCTTTCTAGACTACCCTTACCTCAGCCTATTGAGGTAAGTAACGAAAAGACAAAAACTGATCCAGTACTTAAGCAAGTACTAAATTTTTTACAGAAGTTTGGCCATCAAATGTTTTGGTCATGGTGTAAATTGAATGAAATAAAAGTACTTAAAAGTCCATCCTATCACCCCCAATATAACGGTTTAGCGGAACGAGCAGTTCAAACAGTAGAGCAGGGCTTAAAGATGTTGTTTAAAAATTCGGATAAAGCTACTCAACTAATCGGTAAAATATTGTGTAATATTTTAGCAAAATATCGAAATACACCAACAACGCCTACAGGAGTTTCACCAAATGAGAAAATATTTTAGACTAAAACTAAAACTTTATTAGATAAGATTAATCCCAATAGAAATTTACACATAAAAAATAAAGAATATTCAAATAATAATAATTTATTTGAAAATAGAAAATTTTCTAAAAATGAATATAAAGTTAAAAGCGTTTATGAAAAACAAATTGAATCTTTATAAACGAAAATCAAATATTGGAATTGAATATAAATGGGTTCCAGCTGTAATTTTAAGAGAACTTGGAAACGTAGTTTTTGCAATAAATATTAATGGAAAAGAAAAACTACCTCATATTACACAACTCAAAATTAAAAAAAAGTTACATTTAGTCCTGTAAGTTGTTTTTTTAAAAATAAAATAGTTAATAAACAAGAAGAAAAACATAAAAATAGAAAAAGAAGGATTATCTATAGTCAAGGGGACATAAAATTATTAAGAAGATCGAAAAGAACAAGAAAAAACTTTCTCAGATACCCTTATTAGTAATATAATTTAAATTAATATTATACTTAAATCTTATTACATTCTTAGACTACATTGATATACAATTATCAAAAATTATTAATTATAAAAATATAAAATATAAAAATTATATATTATAAAGATGACAGAAATAGTTAAGTAAATTTGATTTTTATTTAAGTTGGGAAGAGTGAAGTGTACATACCTAATAAAAGTAAAATAGAGTATAGATTAAGAGAGCATTTCTTATTAGTATTAGTAAGTATAAGTAATAAGTAGTATAGTATAAGTAAGTAAAGTAAGTAAGCCAAATAGCTTGTTAGTCGTATATAAATTGGAATAATTCTTAAGCCAAAGCGCATTGACTCGACTAGTTCTTTCTGCGACATAAAATATAACTTTAATTGCCACCCCGCTTTCGCTAGTCAGCGAGTTTATTTTCTTACGAAAAAGTACGCATTATCATGAGAAGCCCACGGGCGACGACGGGAGACTTGTGGGCACTTGACGTTAGAAATTTTATTTTTATATTAATGAAATATATTTTTAAAAAATAAAATATATTTACATAAAAATGTTCTAGAACATGTCCTTGAATTTGGATCAAAATGGTTAACTAGATAAGAATGTGTAAACGGTAAACAAGATAAAATGTGTTCATGTTAGAATATACGGAATTGGACATCTGGTTCTCCTTGAATTTAGAAGGCGTAAACATGTTTACTTCTTAGATCTGAGATAATGATTTAAAATGCGTCAATCTTATAATGTCCATTAGGACTGCGCGTATGAATAATATTTTGAATATGTATTATAAGGATTTAAAATGCGTCAATCTTATATTGTGAATTAGGACCTCGCGTATGAATAATATTATGATTACATAGTTATTCATATTATTTGGAATGTATGTGGTCCACTGCATTAACACCCCCCCCCCATATTAGCCTGTGGCTCCGACGAAGTTACAATTTTAATGGTGTTTTTACGCTTATTAATTTTATATATTGATAGTGCGATAATTATAATGATTATTATTAAAATATAAGGTATATGATATAATGTTATATGTGTATTGTTCAGAGTTATTTCTTCAATTTGTTTTCTGTTCGTTTCAATTTTTTGGATATGAAAATCTTCTAGTTTTATCATTTCTATAGTTTTGTTTTCTTTTATCTCTGATACAAAATATGGGAGAATAACACTATCTTTTATTTTAAAGTATGTATTAATAAATGTATTATTTCCTATGATTATATTACACTTTTCAAATTTAATTAATTTGCTTCCGGATATGTTTAATTTTAATTTATTACAATTATGTTCAATGTTTATATTTGTAATATTTTTTGTCAAAATAATTCCGGGTATTATTTCTTTTATTTTATCTCCCGTAAAGTTTTTCATTGGACAGTATGCTTCTTTAAATTTAACAATGTTTGAAGTACAATTATCATTTCTTTTATGTAAGTTTTTTTTTAATTTATCCTTTACTTTTCTATTATACACATTACTATTTTCATCTATAATAAAAATGCTTTCATCAAGTAATATAGCTTTATTATTTTTGTTTGGCATCGGTTCGATAACAATAGTGGAATAGGAAATGTTAGAGTATTGTGGTATTAGTAGGACTATTATGATAAGTTTGTTTTCGAAAAATACGGCTATCTTGGTGTCTTTAAAATCTTGTATACCTTTTGTTAGCTTAAGTTCTTCGTTTGTCAAAATATTTCTAGTTAATATGCCAAGTTTGCTTGTTAAAAGAATTTGTTCTATGTCATCTATATGGCGAAGAAGATTTCTTTGAATCAGTCGAACGGGAACTCCTTGCCTGCCCTCAGTATGATGTAAAAATCATTCTGGGGGATATGAATAGGTAGGGAACCAGTATTCAGGCAGTACATTGGCACCCATAGCTTACACGAGAACACTAATGACAAATGGACAACGAGTCATAGAGATGGCAGCAAGCAATAATTTGGTTGTTGCGAGTACAAGGTTTGCGCGTAAAAATATCCACAAAGCCACCTGGGTATCTCCCGATGGAGCCACTCGCAACCAGATAGTCCGCGTGTTGATAGACCGCCGCCACAACCCGAACCTGATGACGGTACGAACGTACCGAGGTGCCAACGTCGACTCGGACCACTTTCTTGTTGGTATAGTGCTCCGAGCGCGGATTGCATCATCACGGAAGACTGCATCCGCGAATCAGATTCGAGTCAACACGGCTGCCCTTCGCAATGAAGAGACCAGAAACAACTACGGTCAAGCGATAGGACTCGCCCTAAATGCAGGGAGAGTATGTCCTGGGGCTGAGATGTCGGGCGTAGAAGAGAAATGGACACGCCTTAAGTATACTGTCATTAGTACTGCTGACTCCATCATAGGCAGTAGTCGTAGAGATCAAAACGACTGGTTCGATGACGAATGTAAGCTAGCGACTGAACGTAAGAATGTTGCGTACCGAGCAATGCAAAAATCTCACAGAACGCGGGCACGCGAAGATGAATATAAAGAGCTCAGAAGATATGAAAAAACAGTTCACCGGCGAAAGAAAGCAGCCTGGGAGAAGAATCTCGTCCGTGAACTGGAACAGTACCGAGAGCAAGGACCGCACCAGGTGCGGAAGTTCTACCGAAGGGTCCGCGGTATAACGCAATATACACCGCGTTGCACATACTGCAAGGACAAACAGGGTAATCTGATCGCCGATCTTAAAGGCATCTTAAGAAGGGAGATATCACAAAATGCAGCAATTATCGTGGTATAACATTGTTGAGTACCGCGTATAAGATTTTCTCCTCTATCCTTCAAGACAGGATAGCCCCATACGCTGAAGTCATTATTGGTCCATACCAGTGTGGCTTCATCCCAGGCAAATCAACAACTGATCAGATTTATACCCTAAGGCAGGTGATGGAAAAATGTCTAGAGTTTCAAAACTCACTACACCATCTTTTTATAGACTTTAAAGCCGCCTATGATAGCATAGCCAGAGTAGAACTTTATAAAGCCATGAGAGAATTCGGCACCCCAAATAAACTGACACGACTATGTAGGTTGACCATGACCAATGTTATAAGCCAAGTAAAAATATCCGGATCACTATCAAGCCCATTCAACATCTATAACGGGCTCCGACAAGGGGATGGACTGGCCTGCGTCCTCTTCAACCTTGCGTTGGAG
Source organism: Nephrocerus scutellatus (assembly GCA_947095585.1). NCBI lineage: Eukaryota > Metazoa > Arthropoda > Insecta > Diptera > Pipunculidae > Nephrocerus > Nephrocerus scutellatus. The sequence goes on from OX352761.1 coordinate 33,033,548, forward strand.
AAAGTGATCCGATATTCTGACGTAACGGCGAGAGGAACAATCCTCTATAAGTCCATTCAGATACTGGCTTACGCAGACGATATTGACATCGTTGGTAGAAACCAAAGAGCTGTACAAGAAGCTTTCATCCAGATAGAGCAGGCGGCACGAAGTCTGGGGCTGCACATAAATGAGAGCAAAACAAAATACATGGTGGGCACGTCTGCGAGTAGAAGATCCAATATTGGTCCCTCAATTCAAATAGTGGAGCGCGAATTTGAAGTAGTGCAATCCTTTAACTATCTCGGGTCAACTATAGCAGCCGATAACAGCATGGAACCAAAAATACGCGCACGGTTGCTTAAAGCCAACAAAAACCTACTATAGTCTGTCAAGACTCTTCAAATCCAGGAACTTAACCAAGCTGCTGATGTATAAGACAATGGTCATACCAGTACTTACATATGGATCCGAGACTTGGGTGCTTAGCAAAAAGCATTCTGACCTCTTAGCCGCATTCGAGAGAAAAGTCTTACGGAGAATTGTTGGCCCCGTATGTGAGGAAGGACGATTCCGGAGACTCTATAATGATGAGATCTACGACCGTTACCGCGATATCGACATCGTGAAGAAAATTAAGCTCGGTAGGCTCCGGTTAGAATTTTTTGAATTATATTCATCATTTTTTATAGATCCATTTTTAAAATCTATTGGTTTCTTATCTGTAGTAGAATGAAAAGTGTTATTATTGAAACGTATTATTTTTAAGATTTTTTCTTCGACTGTATCATTGTCTTTGTTGGGATCATGTTTTAACAATCTTATATGTTCATTAATTGTGTTGTGTAGTCGTTCTACATCTGAATTGGATGTGTGATTGTTATTGGAAGTATAGTGGATTTCTATATGTTCGCTCTGTAGAAATTCTCTTAGTGGAAGAGCTTTGAATCCTAGTTCGTTGTCGACTATAATTTTATTTAATGATCCTATTTTAGAAAGTAGAACAAGAATGGTTCTTTTGAATTCGGTCCAAGTTCTTGTTGTAATTTTTATAGCTTGTGCGAATTTACTAAATTTGTCGATGAATGTAACGAAAATTTGTTTTTCGAGTGTATAGAATACATCAGCGTGAATAATGTCATTAGGACCTGAGAGTGTTTCTGTTAATTGATATTTATGCTTGATTGGTTTACGTTCATATTTTTCTAGTTGCATGTTTCGCAGTTATTAATGAATTGAGTGACTCTGATATTAAGTTTTGGATTGTAATATTTTAAATGTAAACTTCTATAATTCCTCTGTGGTTGTTTCTAAGGTGTTCTTCTTTAATAAGTTCTGATAATTCTTCTTCGTCTTTTAGCATAGTTTCAGTTCTGACTATTTTTAATTGATTTTGTGCTTCAAAATGTGTTTTATAAACATTTTCGATTTCTCTATTCTCTTCATTGAGATTTATTTCTATTCTTGAAAGAGCATCTGCGTTTTTATTTAGTGTTCCCTTTTTATATTTAATTTCGTAATCAAATTCTGATAATTTTAATCTCCATCTTACAAGTTTTGAATTGGGTGCTTTAATTGAGAAAATTACAAGTTAATGGCTTATGATCAGTTTCGATCAAGAATTTTCATCCGAAAAGATATGGTCTTATGTCTGAAATGCTTATTTTTGCATCCTTTTTTAGAAATAATGCCATTGGTTTCGCTATCAATGAATAATCTTTAATAAATTTCCTATAGTAACCAGTGAGGAATTGAGGAGGAATTGTTTAATTTGTTTTGTAGTTTTTGGAATGGGAAATTTTGTCACGATTCGATTTTTTTAGGATTTTGTTTTATGCAGTCTTGTGTTCCTATATGTCCAAGGAATTCTGTTTCCTTTTTAAGAATTATGATTTGTCTAATTGAATCTTTAAATTAGCATTTTTTAAACAATTGAAAATTAAATTAATAGAATTTATATGTTCTTGTAACGACGTTGAAAAGATGATAATGTCATCCAGATATACTAAACAGATCTTATTAATATGATCCTTAAGGATATTATTCATAAGTCTTTGAAATGTCGCTGGGGCTGTCTTCAGTCCAAATGGCATTCGTAAGAATTCATAGTGTCCTCCTTCTACATTAAAGGCGGTCTTGTGAACATCCTTTTCCTCAATTTCTATTTGATGAAATCCCTTAGCTAAATCAAGGGTTGTGAAATACTGGCATCTGCCCAGTTTGTCTAATATTTCATCAATATTTGGTAGAGGGTACTTGTAGTCTATTGTAGCTTCATTTAGTTTACGATAGTCTATGACAAGCCTCCACTTTTGTTTACCGCTTGCGTCGACCTTCTTCGGTACGATCCAAACAGGAGCGGAATCAGGCGAATAATTCGGTCTTATTATTTTATTTTCGAGGAGTTCGTGAATCTGTTGTTTGACTTCATCTTTATGTATATATGGGTACCCATATGATTTCACTTTTAATGATACATTATCGCTTGTACGAATTTCATGCTTTATTGCATTTGTAACCTTCTTGATAAAAGATATCTTAGTATCGATTTATTATTTTTGATAATTTTTGTTTTTCTTCCAAGTTTAAGTGTTGAGTTCGTAATTGTTTCATCAGTGGTATATTTTCAAGTTCATCTATTACACAAAAGTTTTCATTAGTTACTTGTTCGATTTCACTAGGTCTAATTTCAATAGGGCCTATGCATTTTACATTGGTTTGAATTTCAATCTTATGATTTTCAACATTGTAAATTCCTTCATCAGCAATAACTTCACCTTCCAAGCACATCTTCGTCTTGAGATAGGCTAAACCTTTTTGTTGGTTTACTAATAAGTGTATAGTATGCTGTTTTGAATTTTGGAACAAGAACATTTATTTCTAATAGATTTTTTTATAATCTAATTTAGCGTTAAATCGTTTCAGTATGTCATTGCCAATTGAATCATCATATTTATTATGGAATGCACAAACCAAAAAGTCAATTTTTTGCTCAGAACTGCCAAATTCTTTGAAAAGAGGAACTGATATTCTTTCGGTTACATTTATTTTATGTTATAATGTTTTAATTTGAGTTTCATTTATTGGTACTCTCCATTTAGGGTTACAAAGACCTGAATTAATGATTGAATTTGTTGCTCCAGTGTCAATAATGAATTTTAGGGGATTTTTATTAGATTTAATTTTTACGTATGGTAACTCACCTCCGAGGCTCGTGAGTGAACATTTTCGCTTGTTTCACATTGATTAATATCCATGGCTTCAGGAGTTTGATTTTGTTGAACACTTGGTAAATTATCTTGAATGTCATCTGAAAATCTATTGTAGTTTTGTTGTCTACTGTCATATCTATAATTATTGTTAGATTGTCTATACTTGTTCTGATTCTGATTATTAAATTGTTCGTTTTTATTTCGGTTTTGTTCGTACCTATCGTTGTTAAATTGTCTGTTTCTATTTTTATTCTGTTCGTACTTATTACTATTAAATTGTTCGTTTCTGTTTTGATTTTGTTCATACCTGTTATTGTTAAATTGTCTATTTCTATTTTGATTTTGTTCGTATTTGTTATTATTAAATTGTCTGTTTATATTCAGATATCCTTGTTGGTTAGAGAATTGGTTATTGTATTTGTTGTTATTATAGTTACGAATTCGTCTATTGTTATAATGATTTATTTCATTAAAACATTGGTCTGGGTTTCAATGGTCTGCGTAACCTCCTTGACTTAATATGTCGATTGCAGATTCAAGACTTTCGGGGTTTCTACAAGTTAAAATAGTTTTCATAGGTTCGGGTATTTTATTTTTGAAAACGGTTAATGCTGTGCGTATATTATTTAATGCACATTGGTTTGCTATTTCACCTGGACTAAAAATTAGTAAAGTTTTATTATTTAATTTTTTTTAATTTGTCTTTTATTTTATTATAAAAGCCTAATACATTGTTTTTGAAAGTTACGCCTCTTAACTCATCGTAGAGTTCTTCTGGGCTAAGTCTTTCACTAAAGTTATTTTGTAAAACAACTTTAATGTCGCTCCATGCAGTGGCTTGAGTATTTATTTCTATTATTTCTCTGGAAAATAAATATTTTGATAAGTCATCGTATGTTAGGTAATAAGAATGGGTGTATTCTGTCTACTAAGTTCAAAAAGGTTAATAAATTGTTAGGGTTTCCATCAAAATATGGGAGTGAATTTAAATATTTGATTGGATTTAATACCACTCTATTTTCTTGGTTTTCCATTGCCATTTTTTACTTATTTGTAATTATATATTTTCACTTTAGAAAGCACTTTTATATATTGGTTTCATTGTTATATATGTATATATGTATATATATGTATTAAAATAAATTTATATATTTGAATATCTATGTTTTTGTATAAAAAAAATTATATTTTTATAAAAAATAATAAAAATTAATCTTTTATTAACCTTGTTTTAATTTTGATGTTCTTGATGATGCTGTTGTATAATTTTCTTTTGTTGATTTTGATGATTCGTTTACTTGTTTAAAAATTTAATTAAATTTGAAACTTGGAACCATTTCATAAAATTACTTACAAAATGCGTATTATAGAGCTCGTAATTTCTTGACCTTCTCAATTGTAATATGTAACTCACTTATTTCTAAGTCCAATTGTGTCATCAAAGGATTGATTAAGAATTAAAAATTCTTTCAAATTTGAAACTTTGAACCATTTCTTAAATTACTAGCTCTATAATATGCCATACTACTTTAACAGTTAGACTGGCTTTTTTTTACAAAAATAGCCCATAAAAATTAAAATTTTTCTTGTAAATTCTCTAACTGGAGATACATGTGTATGTGCAGTTTGCATAAATTTGATGTTATTTTTAAAAAAAAATTATGGGGGTCCTACGGCTTCCTTAAGCTCGGTTTACTTCAAATTTTAATCATGTATATCTCCTTTTTCTAATTTGTTTCGATGATCGATTTTTTAGTTTTCTCCGATTGAGTTTTGTTCCAAGGTCTATATACAATTAACTTCTTCTTGAAGATTTTCTATTTCCATGGGTTCAGTGCTATTATTCTTTCAACTCATCACAATTAGCATACGAGCTAACTGCTGTTATGACTGGACATAACTCGCATTTTAAAGAAAAAGCTAAGAAGTAAATGTAAAAAAACTTTGTTTTTCGTTTTGAGATGCTGAAAATAATATCCACTTTTATACACGTCACACGTACCAAATGTGACTCACGACACGAGTAATAATCAGGATTACAGAAATGGCCTATGAGTCTGAGCTGCTCACTAAATTTCAGCTCTCTATGTCGTGTTTAAGTCGGTTTAAAAGGACCTCAATGATGTCGAAAAAAACACTCATTACACGCGGCTCGCGACACGCGTCTAACGTGGGAACTCAGAAACTTCCTACGAGACTAAGCTACTCAAAAGCCCTCTACGTCGTATGAAAGTTGGTTTAAAGGGACTTCATAGAAGTCGAAACATGAGTCAAGCCAAGAAAGTTTTTAAAAATAATAAAAAATTTCCATTAGATCATTGTCGGCATAACTCAAACACGCAAAAGTTCGACTTAAAAAATGCGTGTGATGCGTAAATCCCTTTTGATGCGTGTGACGCGTTTAAAAGTGGATATTTTTTTAGCATCCCAAAACAAACATGTGTGCTTCTATAGACGGGAACAACAAAATTCGCCCAAATTGTACCATCTAGTTCTAAATCAAAATAGAAAGATAAACTCGACACATTTAGATCCACTTTCTCAATTCGGAGAATCAAATCCATCAATTCAGTCAGTCAATTCAGTCAAATGATAATGATAACAGAATACACAACAAACACCATAGGGAAACTTCTCAGCATTCTCATAATATTCCTTGCTACATCCCTGACGCACAAAGTGGTTCTAAGACTGTGAATTTCAACAGAGACACAAGTCATAAAACCATAATAAGAGCTTTTAACAGAGACACAAACCATAATGGGAGCAACACTCTTAAATGCAATTGAGAAATATTTTAATTGTAAGATAAAAATTTTCATTTAAGTTCCATTTTTTTAATTTTTGTATTTTTATAAATATTTATATTTTATTTTTCTTTGATTTCAGATCATGATGCACGCATATTTATTTAAACTGCAAGCGAATGTGATGACGTACTTAAAGAAGAAAGAAGTTAGTGTCTCCCGCCTTTTAGACATTGAGAATCCTATTTAGTGTGCATATCGAAGGTTTTCAAATTAAAAATACTTAATTTTCCAACGTACCTTGTTCCGATAATTCATAATTTCCTTTGCTTAAATATTCTAAGAAGGCAAACACTGTCAAATTCCATAAAATGTAAACCCTTTACAACACATCAAATTCAGCATTATTGGGGTTAAGCTTATCATCAAAGGAACGTGTGAAAAATATAATAAATGAAGCCGCGTGCCTTAATAATAACCATTAATAATAAGCATTAAAACAAAAAGGTCAATTTTAAATATACATTGTACCAAAGGAGAGCCCCTTTTGTGCTTGCAGATTATAAAATATATTATACATAACTAAAGCAAAATTTTAATTTTTTGGCATTTTGGCTTGACTTCCTTGTAAACTATGTTCACAATAAGTAGGATGAGTATATGCTTATGTTATTTGAATTCCATTTATTCTTTGTCCAGAATTTTCGCACTAAAACTATTTATTCAAAACAAAAAAACTGACATTCCTATTTTAGAGTAAACAAATCTCACGGGGAGAATTCCATTCAGTCCGAACGGATATAATCTTCACAGGGTCGTTCCTGGACGGCGGACACTATGGCCGGCATAAAGGTGAAAATCAGTGGTTTGCCTTATTGCCTATCATGAAAGCAACAGCCGTCATCGTGTATATACATTCGTAAAGATACTTCATCTGAAACAATCAAGGAAAGGTATTGTAGATTGGCTGGATTTAAATTCTCATCAGCATACGAAGTCATTGAGCCGGACACAGTTCACTCTCGATTTCTTCCTGGCAGCAACAAACTTCGTCCCAGAATTCCCTTGCCAGAATTAAAATTATTCAAGTTCATCTGGCCATCTGACCAGTGAGTTGTTTAAAAACTTAATAGATCACAATAATTTTTATTTTATTACTAAAATTAAACAAAAATAAAATTAAACTTTAATTAAGTTTAATTAAAATAAGATGTGTGAAGAATGTATTAAAATGAATTCTCAAAAATGTATATACATATAGATACACAAGAAAAAAAGACAAAATTAAATTGAAACAAGTATAATAAAACAAGTATCCATATCAAGAAATAATATATTTAAGGTCGAAGCAAAAAATAACTCAAGCTAAATAATTTAGTCAAACCATAGGATAAGAAAAAAACTGCATTGACGTGATTGTAATTAAAAATCCAAATTTTTACATTTTTCAAGAATTTACTATCTCGAATCTCGAATCTTAAGTTATCAGGTAAGTAATTAAATACACGAGGTGCAGTAACTTCACAAAAGCGAGCGTAGTGAGATAATCTAAATCTGGGTACATTTGCTAGGTTTCTGGTGTTCACACTAAGGTTATAATTGTCATGAAGCTTTGGTGCGTTATATCTTGACTTTTCAAAACAATATTTTTAACACTTTATAAAAATTTATATATCATACATATATATATATATATTTTAAGACAAATGAACAATACAAAACTAGGTCTTCTGCGGTTAACGTTTCGTAAGATGCGAACTGCATGTTTTTGTTTGATTAGCAAAGGTTCAATTTTGTTGAAATGCGTACCACCCCAACAAGAAATCCTTTTCTGAAGTCTGGACTCAAACAAACCATTGTCGTTAGCCAATCTTAAAGATAGTTTACTTTAAGATTGGCTAATGACAATTATAGACTAATATGAAAAAGCTGCTTTACAACTCTATTCAAGTATTGTATCAAATACTTCGTATCCTTCCATCTGAGCTGATGGTCCAAAATATAAGTTCTAAGTATTTAAAACTGTCGACTCTTTCAATTTCAAAACAGTTAGCTGAACAGTCGACGTTTGATTTAAAAGTGGTTAAACCCTGACTATGCTCGCATTGATAGCCTAAAGGAAATCTTGAGCAAATCGGCGAATGATAGTCAAAATTTATATTACCTGTAAAGCTAATAAAAAACAACCCATAAAAATTTAAATTTTTCATATAAATTCTTTAGTCGGATGTACACATGTGTGCGAAGTTTGAATCAGGTTAATGTTGGGGCCCGATCAATACCAAAAAAAAGATACAAAAAGTGTTGTATACAAAATTTGAAGAAATTTTTAAGAAAATTTAAATGGGAGTCCCTCGAACTTGTGGTCCGATTGCTTCCAAATTTTTTAAAAAAGTATCGTCATCGGAGTTATATATGTGTACAAAATTTGAAGAAAATAGGTTATTTTTCGAATATTTTTTTGGGAGCCCCTCGGCCCAGGCTCGATCTCTTCCAAGTTTTTACAAAAATTGTTGTCAGCTAAGATACACATGTGTACAAAATTTAAAGAAAATCAGGTAACTTAAAAAAAAAAAACATCTGCAGGACCCCCTCGGCACCACTTCCAAATTTTTACAAAAAGTGTTGTCACCAGAGATACACATGTAATTTGAAGGAAATCGGTGAAATTTTTGAAAAAAATTATATGGGATCCTCACGGCCCTGGGGCCTGATCGCTTTTAAATTTTAATAGATGACATCGGAGATACACATGTGTTGTAACGAGGTTTTTCCAGCCGGGGTAGCCCTTAGTGTGGCCAGGGTTCTGTGTATAAAGGGGTCGTTACAATAAAAAGATTTGTTGGTATAGGATCTTGAAATTTAATATGTTTTCTTTATTTTGCTTCGAAATTATTTAATGTATTTTTCAATTTCAAATCAAATTAAATATTAAATTTATTCGTAGCTCCTTGAGCGGCGTAGGTCATAGCACCGCGTGTGTTGGTGTGTGATTTCGTCGTGATGTCAGATGTGATGGGGATTTATGAGAAAGAATTAGTTGGTTAGTAGTTGTGGCAATGTCGGTACTGAGATGTCTAGAGTTTCAAAACTCACTACACCATCTTTTTATAGACTTTAAAGCCGCCTATGATAGCATAGCCAGAGTAGAACTTTATAAAGCCATGAGAGAGTCCGGCATACCAAATAAACTGACACGACTATGTAGGTTGACCATGACCAATGTTATAAGCCAAGTAAAAATATCCGGATCACTATCAAGACCATTCAACATCTATAACGGGCTCCGACAAGGGAATGGACTTTCCCTGCGTCCTCTTCAGCCTGGCGTTGGAGAAAGTGATCCGAGACTCTGACGTAACGGCGAGAGGAACAATCCTCTATAAGTCCATTCAGATACTGGCTTACGCAGACGATATTGGCATCGTTGGTAGAAACCGAAGAGCTGTACAGGAAACTTTCATCCAGATCGAGCAGGCGGCACGAAATCTGGGGCTGCACTTAAATGAGAGCAAAATAAAGTACATGGTGCCACGTCTGCGAGTAGAAGATCCAACATTGGTCCCTCAGTTCAAGTAGTGGAGCGCGAATTTGAAGTAGTGCTTGTCCTTTAACTATCTCGGGTCAACTATAGCAGCCGATAACAGCATGGAACCAAAAATACGCGCACGGTTGCTTAAAGCCAACAAAGCCTACTATAGTCTGTCAAGACTCTTCAAATCCAGGAATTAAACCATAACATCCAAGCTGCTGGTATATAAGAAAATGGTCATACCGGTACTTACATATGGATCCGAGACTTGGGTGCTTAGCAAAACGCATTCTGACCTCTTAGCCGCGTTCAAAAGAAAAGTCTTACGGAGAATTGTTGGCCCCGTATGTGAGGAAGGACGATTCCGGAGACTTTAAAATGATGAGGTCAACGAGGTTATCGCGATGTCGACATCGAGACGAAAATTAAGCTCGGTAGGCTCCGGTGGGCAGGACACCTAGCTCGCATGAGCGAAGCGGATCCTGCTCGGAAAGTCCTTTGTGGTAGGATTATGGAACACGATTGCGAGGCCGGCCATACCTACGCTAGAAGGATGGCGTACACCAGGACGCCCGGAGTTAAGGGATGCCAAACTGGATGACATCGGCTCGAAATCGGGACCGGTGAAGAGACTTTTTGCGGGAGGCCAGGACCGGACCCCGGTTGTAGAGCCAAATTAGTGATGATGATTCATTAGGGTCAAATATATTAACAAAGTACTTAATACAAATACAAAGTACTTAGTTCTTGTTCCTAGAATTAGGGATTTATGAGAAAGAATTAGCTGGTTAGTGATAGTGGCAAGGTAGGTACTTTTAAGCCACTACTTTAGTTGAAAAACCAAGATGTATTCATTAGAGTCAAATAAATTAACAAAGAATCTAATACAAATACAAAGTACAAAGTGCTTAGTATCTTTGATCTTGGTGAAACATAACTGTCGTATGTTTTTCATGCGGCAGTTTGTTTATGATCTAATTCTTTAGCAATTAGAATAACGGATTGTGAGTGTTTCTTCTGGTGAATTGACTCAATTCGATTAAAAGAAGCGGTAAGTTGTGTTTTGTGTGTTTGTTTTTTGTAGTTATGTGTGATTTCAGAGTGGATCTCAGCAACATACGTGTGCTGAGAACGAATTCTTTCGCTGTGTTTAATTATGTACATGTCCACGGGCCAGCAATTGTGGCACTGAGTGAAACTCAGGTATTCGATAATTCTGATGCATCGGAATTTAATCTTGGTGCCGTTATTTTTCCCTCGACGCGGACTCGCAATCGGTGTCCGGAGTGATGTTGCGTTTCAGCTTTTGCCTCAATTTAGCCAAACTTCCAATCCGGAATTCAATTTCATTTGGCTCAAAGTATAGGTACAAGAACGCAACATCTACTAACTGTGTCCTTTACAGAAGCCCCCACTTAGACAGTGTTTCAACTCAGAGCGAGTTTGATGCTGGTTCAATCTTAAGAATTTACACAAAACATCGTAAAAATGAAATCGTTATTGCTGGCGATAGCTTCGCCATTCTGGCCAAACAACACCCGAAGGAAAGAATGTTTAGTGATTCGCTGAGTTTAATAACCTTACTCAGTTTGTAAATGAGCCTACACGATACCTGACATTGCAAATCATTCCGAAAACACCCTTGACTTGTTCCTGATAAATACTCCATCAATGTACTAACGCCTCTAGGCACGTCAGACCATTGTATAGTATCAGCTAATTTCTCGTTAATAAACCACGTAGTTAGAGAAAAAAAACTCAAAAAAAACAGTATGGCAATACGAGAAAGCCAATTGGGACGGCCTTAACAACTTCTTGTGTGTATGCCGCCGCTAATGCAATCACAAACATCATTCTTATTGGTATGATAGTCTATCAAACGAAAGGAGATGGATGGTATGACTCGAGCTGTAAAGAGGCTTCTAGGATTAGAGGAGCGTGCTTTCGGTTTTACAAAGCAAACCCTACTGAGGAAAACCAAATAAATTTTAAACGGGCCAGAAATGTTTGCAATGCCCATCTTTGGCGAGTGAAATTCGCCTACGACCAAAAATTTATGCAAAAAATACTAAGGTCCAAAAGTAGTAAACATTTTTGGTTTTTCGTAAAAAGAATCAAAAATACAGCCTCGTCATCGATTCCAACGCTCATTTATAATGACATTGCAGTTGTCAGCTCTATAGGCAAGGCAATATGTTTGCTGCGCATTTCGCCGCTAGCTCCACGCTTCCAGATTCTGCATTGCTGCCTCCTGCACTTCAGAGTATTGAATACTATATGGGACAGATATTCATTCGTACTCGTGCACTTGCTAGAGTTTTAAATGATCTCAACACTCACAAATCCGCTGGGCCAGATGGTATTTCCCCATTAGTTCTGAAGAGGTGTTCTTCCAAGCTGGCATTACCATTACGTAAGCTTTTTCATCTATTCTATTCTTCTGGACTCTTCCTGAGAAGTTGGAAAACAGCCTTTGTCCATCCCATACCCAAAAAGGCGGCGTCTCCTTCTTCGTACCGACTCATAGTACTTACATCCATTCTTTCCAAGGTCATGTAAACGCTGATCAAATTTCAGCTCAAGAAATATCTTGAAACCAACGAAATCCTTAGTGACCGGCAGTATGGATTTCGTGGGGAACGTTCTACTGGTGATTTGATGGTATATCTCACCGAACAGTGGAACCGGTCTTTGCATTAATTTGGAGAAAGCAAAGCTGTTGCACTCGATATTTCTAAGGCATTTGAAAAAGTTTGGCATCAAGCTCTTTTGTCCAAAATGCGTACTTATGGAGTCGATGATAAGCTGCTTCACTGGATTAGAAGCTATCTTTTGGACCGCTTAATTCAAGTTGTATTGGACGATTTCAAGTCTAAAGTTTGTAAATTTATTGCTGGCGTTCCCCACGGCTCTGTTTCAGCATAATACAATGGGGGAAACAATCGAGTAGAATTTAAGGCTTCCAAGACCCAATGCTGTCTCCTGTCGTCTAAGCGAATCATAAATCCCATGCCATTATCCATGAATGGCACTTGCATCGAGGAAAGTGAAAATCTCGCAATTCTTGGTATGTGCGTTAACGACAAGCTTAGTTGGAATGACCACATATTTACCGTCGCCAAAAATGATGCGAAATGCTTAGGTTTTCTAGCCCGGTGTAAGAAATATTTTACTTTCTCTGATCTGGCTACTACATTATAGAAGGCTTTTATTCGCCCTAAACTTGAGTTCAATTGCCATATCTGGTCTGGTGCGCCTTAAACTACTTTGCATCGGCTAGATAGAATTCAAAATCGCGCGATAAAACTTATCGGTGACGCAAATATAGCAAAATCAATAGATTCGCTTGAACACCGTAGGAACGTTTCCTGCTTGTCATTGCTTTATCGCGTCTTCTACCAGCGGTGTTCAAGAGAAATAGCCAGCTGCATGCCACCTCTCCTTGAAGTCAACCACAATACTCGTGGCGCTCTAAATGGTCATCAGTTTTCTCTCAAGCCCATCTTCGGACGTACAGTTAAATTCAGGGATTCGCTCTTCAGCCGTACAACACGTATGTGGAATGCTCTGCCAAGCTCTGTCTTCCCACATCACTATGATCATCAGGCATTCAAAACACAAGCTCATAGAAATCTCTTCTTTTCTCCTCCTTTTCCTTAACGCCCACGCAGTGCCAAGCATATAGCCGAGCATTATAAGGGTGCGAACCCCTTGAAGCGTGCGCAAATTATAAAAAAAAAACTATTAGTTGAGGATTCTGGAAACTGTTGCAGCGTTTAGCTTGGCAGTAAAAGCAAGGAAGGTACTCTTGAACTATTGGTTTAGGACTTGGATCTTGCAGCGTTTAGCTCGGAAGTAATAGCAAGGTAGGTACTCTTGAACTATTAGTTGTGAACTCGGGAAGGAACTCGGGAAAAATAGAATTTTTGTTTTTTTTTAGATTAAGATATTTTATTAAACATTAAAGTAATATACAATTTTGACTTAAAACTAAACTTATAACTATTATTAATAAGTGTCGGCTCAACATAGGGGCCCGACTTATTTACAATGTCTTTTTTTTGTATTGCTTATTATAAACAACTAGCTGTTCCCGGGCGCTTTGCTACCCGCACACATGAACCCCCAGTGTGACGGGAGTACTATAGACTATAACTTTCCCTCACCTGGCAATAATTTACGTTGACATTTTTTTAAAAATACGTTTGTAAATCTAATGTTAAAATTTTATCTTTCCCCCCTTCCATCTATACCTATAACTTTTCCCTACCTGCCAATAATATATCTTAAAAATTTCATAAAATTCAGTTTAAAAATGTGGCTGATATTAACATTTTACATTCCCTGTGTGTAAAATAAAATAACTACTAATCAAATAAATGCAGTTTCGTGACCCATGTGTATAATATAAAAACAGTTATTTTGTGTAATAACGTTTTTTTACGATTAATTATAAATTTTATTTTTAATTTGGCGTCCTACGATGTAATGAAACTAAATAAATGTCAAAAATAGCTGTTTTTCCACCTACCATCTTGAAAACAGCACCACCTAACGGTCCAAATTTCACAAAAACCCAAATAGCAACGAGACAAACCTATGGTTAAAATCTGAAGTTCCTAAGATGCTTCTTTGCTGAGAAACAAAAACATTTTGACAACAGTGCCACTTAGAGAGTTCAAACCAAAACAAAAACCCAAACCGCTAAAATCCAAATCTATGGTGAAAATTTCAGCTTCCTGTGAAGTCTGGTTCCTGAGAAAGGCAATCTCAAAAAATACAGACACCATTTTTATTTATTTGATAATTTTGACTACCTAATCTACTACATGTTTATATTTAAAGCAATTTAATTTTAAACAATAAATTTTAAAATAATATATAAATGAAAAAAAATGTAAAAGGTGATATAATTAGGGCGATCTTCAGCCTCTGTAATGTTGAATACTGGCCTTCTCGTAGAAGGAGGCGTCTTGATTATTAAAGATGTCGTTGTATCTAGCATCTGTGAATCCTCTGATGTTTATATAGCGGTGGCTTGGCTCGATTTCCTCGATTCTCAGTCCTTGCATCTCCGGACTTGGATGTGTTTCCAATCCATCAACGAATTTCTTTGCCATTTGGAATAAGTGGTCGGTTATTGGCAGCAGACCTGCCGCGTCGTAAAGCCTATTACTCGAGACAAATTTGTTAGTATTTGGCACCCTCCACCCTGTACATATTCTCAGTACCTTTCTTTCGAATAGGGAGATCTTCTTCATCGCTGTTGGTGATACGGTGAACCACATGGGATAGCCATATGTTATCACTGGCCTGATGAGCTGCTTGTGGATGAGCAGCCTGGTGTTGTTAGACAGACCGTTTCGTCTTCTTAGAAGTGGGTGCACCAAATGATGGGCGTAATTAGCCTTTTTCAACGTTTTATCGATGTGGGCATTAAACTTGAGCCTCTCGGTGAAGTTTATTCCCAGGTACTTCGTCTCTGATTGGTATACAATTTTTGTTTAGCTGCGTGCTCTTTTTATACCCTGTCCGTTGCTACAAAGTAGTCGGAAACCGTTGTTGCTATGCGGCGTGATTTTCCGTTAGTTTGCTGTGTTGTGTGTTTTTTCTTGTTTTCCTCAGACTTTGTTGTTGTTCCGGAGATTTTCATATACATCCTAATTCATATTGCAATATGTACGTGGTAGTATGCAATATGCATGTTTCCTCCGATTACATGTATATTTTCATTGCAATATATATGTTTTGCCCATGTTGTAATACGCATGTTGCCGTATACTTGCTGTAATGCGTTTGTAGGCACACTTAGTAATTTTGTGTAAAAACTGTTATCTCGGTTTTGAAAAGCGGTTTGTGATTTCTAAGCGGTGCTCTGGTCATTGACATCATCAGCCGTTGCACGTGGTTTTTTGATTTCCAATTAATGCGTGGGAGTCTATCTGTACCTAATGCCCGAGTGTGAGTCGGACAGCCGTACTCTCGGGCGAATTCGATGTTGTGTGCTTTGATGGTCATCTGTCTATATTTTCCGGTCGCCCACAAATCGTACGAGATCAGTTCCCTTAGACAGTGATGATTCCTAAAAACTGCTTTGGTTCTTGGCGACGGGGTTTCTGGCTGAGGCGACTGGGATGGCTGTGGCGACTGTGACGAATGTAACAGCTGTAGTAAGTGTGACTCTGACAGTTTTTTATTAAGTTGGTGGCTGTGGCGACGGTGATGATTTCTAAAAGCTGCTTTAGTTCTTGACGACGGGTGTTCTGGGTGCTGGTGGTTTCGAGTGACGAAAGTTCTCCTTAACAATTACGATTGTTGAGCTTTAGTTGGCGTCATCCAAATCGTATGTGGTAATCCTTGAACACTATGGTGTCTTTTTGCCAATCCTAGGACTGCGCTGTTTTGGACAGAGGTAGCTTTCGTCAACTCTTTCGCTTGTGGTTACCTTAGCCTGCGACGACTTTTGATTGCCTGAATGTGTAGATGTTGTGACGTTTGGCGCCTGTAATGGTTTTGGGTGGCTGTGAAATCTTCTGCGGAACGGTGTGACTAATAGCATGTATGACTTTGGCGGCTGTTGCGTCTTTGGCAATTATGGTTGCTTTAGTTCTCTGTGTTGCACGTCAGACGTTTAACCGGCCATGCTGGTACAGTTTGGAGTGTAATGCACTCACCTCCTAAATAAAAGTGGCTCTGGTTCTTGTAAGGAAGTCCATACCCAGTGTAAGGTCATCAGCGGCGTTCGGCAACACCAGCAGGCGCAGTGAACATAAGGATTCCCAAAACTGAATGTTGACGTTTAACTCTTGGAGGACTTGGTGGACCTTTCAGCCAAAGCTTCATTGACAAAACTGCGGGATACGCCGGTGTCAATAGAGGCCTGAACAGGTTCGCGGTTGATGATGATGCGAGCGAGAATTCGGTGTTGATCCTTGATCAGGGCTGACTTCTCGCCCGACAGGCAAATGACGATGCTCAGCGTGTGAATTACTTTGACGGCAGCATTCAATTGTCATCATCATACTCTGATGGCCTCAATCCCTGCAGAAAATCACTCCAGGGTTGGTGCACTCTTTTTGAAAGTGGCATTCCTGTCGGCACCATCGACAAGTCAATTAAGGATTACGTGGCACTTCTTCAAGCTGACTCACCATACAATTCCTCTCCTGTGGAATTCTTTGAGGTGTCGTCTTTGTGCTGTCCTGGTTTGCCTGGATACTTTCGTAGTCCTCTAATAGACCAATGAGCTCCTGTAGGTCCTTAAAGTCGCTTCTTCGGGTATACAGCTGTTATTCCCGCCGGCAATTCTGAAAAATTCTATCGGTCGGTTGTGTTTCTGAGTAATTCGCGTGCCTCATGAGGTTTTGCATTGTAATTACAAAATCTTTGAAATTTTCGTTTTGTTTCTGATGTCGCTCGCGAATCTCATCGTCCAAACGTTCCCAGTGTCTTGTGGGCAAGAAAAATTTCAAGAAATATGTTTTGAAGATTTTCCGGTCCTGCCACCTCCGGTTGTTGTTACGGAAACACAGCAAGGCTCGGCCCAAAGCAGCTCGGACATAGTCCTTGGAATGAGGTCTTTCTTTAATAAGTAGACATCAGCGAGCTCTTCCGGCCTCTCAATAAACAAAAAAGGTTCTTTGCCACCCTCGTACGGTACTGACCACTTTCGCACCTGGTCGATAACCATGGGATATGATGTTGCTGGTATCTCCGACAGGATTCGAGTGGATGTTGGCTTATGGGGTGCTGGAGGCGCCGTTACGCTTATGGTTTTTGGTGGCACTGGTGACAGTCTGCGTCGGTGTTGCAAATTAAGTTCACTCAGACTGGTTTCGTTCTCTGATGTCTAGTCCGGTCCGGTGATGAAGGGCCAATAACGTTCCCTGAGCTCTTCTACGCTACCTGTGGTATCCACTCTAAACTCGTCCAGCTAGTTTTGCAGGTTCTCCTTCGACAGTGTGTGACGGGCAAACAATTTTATTTAAAAAAGGGTATGCTGTGTCGGATACACGCCCGCGGGATTTGAACGTGACAACGTATGCTTGGGACGAAAGAAAAGAAAATAAAGATCTTCTTGTCTTTTGGAAGGATACATACGATGCACGGACCCATAATTACAGACCACAATGACCATATTGCAGAATTGCTTAGGAAAAAATCTTATAGTCGCATCTTAGTCCTAGATACCGAATTTAATTCGAATCGCTTGAGAAATTGCTTTTTTCCAGAAATTCCAAAAATAAATGATCATATTCCAGAATTGATAATGTATTTTCACTTACAATAAAAAAAATATAATAAATAACTAAATAATATATATTGTTATATACATATAAAATATTACTATTGGAAGCAAGGCATTAAATAGCGACATTTGTCTCATAACAGTGCCTCACTTAACATTTTTATTTTTTAACATGTACCCCCTTAAACCTTTAGTGAGGCGTTATCACGTCAAAAGTGTTGTCACCCGAAATACACATGTATGCAAAGTTGCAATAAAATTGGGCTTTGGAAAGTGGGTTATAAATTGATCGCAAGATTCCACAACAGACAAACAAACAGACAGACAACAAACAAACAGATCCACCGGCATGGGATGGTTATATAGAGAATTTAAAAATGTACATTTAAAAAGAAATTTTTGTTTTATTTTTTTTTAAAAAAATCTTTTTTTATAGATTTTATTATTGTTTTTTTGGTTAATTTTTTTTTAATTTTTTTATGTCTTCTCTGTATATTTTTAGAAAAGTTTGTGGTAGATTGTCTGGCTAACCACAATTTCAATTTAACAGACCGTCCTGCTCATTTTTTCTCGCACAGCCTAAATGTAAATCCAACATTATGCTTGATTTAAAGTGGATTTAGACTATAGCCGTGCGAGAAAAAATGAGCAGGGCGACTATAGTTAAATTCAAGTTGTGGTTAGCCATATATGCTACAGTTATTTTATATCCTGCTCATTTTTTCTGGCACGGTCCAAATGTAAATCAAGCATTACATTTAAGCCGTGCGAGAATAAATGAACTGGACGACTATACATAGTTAAATTGAAATTGTGGTTAGCCAGAAGAGATTGACACTACAAGAAGGTTATAGTTGTTTTATATCTGCAAGGAAAATACTATAAATAGCATTATGGTAAGATTGAAAAATATTCTATTTCTCTCGTCTGGTTAACCACAATTTCTATTTAACAGCCGTCCTGCTTCTTTTTTCTCGCACGTCTCAAATGTAAGTCAAGCGTTAAAGTGGATTTAGACTATAGCCGTGCGAGAAAAAATGAGCGGGCCGAATATAGTTAAGTGGAGTTTGCGGCTAGCCAAAAGATATTGACACTACGAGAATTTTATAATTATTTTACATCTGCAGGGTAAATAATATCTGGTTCATTATGGTAACATTGGTAACATTTGGTGATTTTGTGTTGCGCACACTACACGATTAATATAATGTCATATGGAGTCGAATTAATGTATAATGATGTTTGAAATGATGTGAATATGGATTTTCGTATTTCAATCATCATTAATAGATAATAATAACATGTTATTAAACGCATGTGGTTTGTTATTTTAATGGAAGGTAGATAAAACGAATGCAAGCAACTATTCCAATTATTATAATTATTGTAGTTTTTCCTGGACTCCATTGATTAAAGTATTTGGACTTGCGTCGTTTTAGATTCGTTATCGTTTTCGTATTGCTTTATTCAATGTATTAGCAATATTGAGAAAATAAATTGAAACCGGCTACCAACGTGAGTAATGTGTGTACATCACATTTCTTCAATTTTTTAATTTTAATAAGGGGCTTAGCCCACATTTTTCCAGTGACGCAAGTAATTCAGAGCCTCTACTACGCCTACGCTCCATCGCGTGCGGTTCCTGGCAATGAGCTTCAGCTCTCTCCAACTCTTCCCCAATTGCCATGACTCCTCCTCAACTGTTCTGCGCCATGTATTTCTCGGACGACCCGTTCTTCTACCATCTTGAGATAACGGATTCCATTGCATTGCGTAGTTTCTTATGGAACTGTCGCCTTTTCGGAGTGTATGACTAATCCACTGCCACTTCCGTCGTTGGATGGTTGTGCCTATTGGTTCCTGACCCGTTCTCTGGTAAAGACGTTCCTTAGAGATACGGCTAGGCCAGAAAACCCTTAAGATGTTCTGTAGGCACCTATTTACGAACGTTTGTAATCTTTTTGTGATAGTAGCGGTCACCTTCCAAGTGCTGCACATATACAACAGCACAGATTCAACATTTGAGCGGAACAGTCGCAGCTTGGTGTTTAAGCTGATCGCATTGCTTCGCCAAATCATGGACATCATTCCAAACACCGATTTTGCTTTGCCGATTCGGTTGAAAATGTCCTGTTCGGTTCCACCTTCGGTCGAGATAATACTCCCAAGATATTGGAAACTCTGTTCTCTCTATACCAGCTGTCCAGAAATGTTAACTTGAGTTACTGAGTTAGTGCCGAGGTTGATGATTTCGGTTTTGGCAGTATGTAATAATCTTCAAACCCGCAACATTTGCCTCCCTCGCCACATTTGTTGTCATTTGGTGCAGCTCCATAATTCTGTGTGAGAGTAGACAAACGTCGTCAGCGTAGTCCAGATGTTTGAGTTGAGATGTAAGAGTCCAACGAATTCTGTTTCTAGTATATAAAGCTTCGCGAAGTACATCGCTAATCACCAACAAAAAAAGTATCGGCGATAGAATGCATCCTTGTCGTACCCCACTTAGGATCTCGAATTCCTCTGACAGCTTTCATCTATGCAGCAAATTACATTTAGAGCCATAATAGGTTGCTTTAATTATAGTTATTAGTTTATCGGGTATACCTCTCCTGCGCAAGGCGAGCCAGATAAACTGTCAGTTGACACTTCGCCTTCTCGAAATCGATGAACAGCAGGTGCAGTGGTGACCGGAATTCAACGCACTGTTCAATAATGATCCGCATGTTGTTTATGTGGTCTACACAGGAGGATCCAGTGCGGAAATCACGGCGCCCACTATTATTATATTAGGTGTGGCTAAAAAGCCTTGAGTACTGCGACCTTTAGGTCTATTGTGCGTCCCTGACGTTTTACCACATTATGTGGTTGCTCAGTTCCTTCGTGAATGCCACCACATCTGACAATGCGATTGGTCTGGCATTAGGCCTTGAAATGTTTTATTCTTTTGTGGGGGAGGGCTACGCATACGAAGAGTATATGCTCTGACGTTTCCTTTGCCTCGTTGCAGAATCGGCAGCGGTCCGATTGGGATTTGCCCATTTTCAAAAGATGGTCATGGAATGGGCCATGTCCTGTCATATACCAGACTAGTGTTCTCAGTGTATGGCGGTCTAGTTTGATGGCCCTGCCCATATGACTAATGTTATAGTTTAGAAGCTTCTTGGCTTGTCTCATCGTAGACGAAGAATTCCATTCCGCTTCGATAGTAGCGTTTTCCCACTCTTTAATTTTTCTGTTGATATGTTGGCCTCGGTTGAGATAAGGTATGGGTGCATGTTTGTATCCTCGTATGCGTCTTGATAATCTAGTATGAAGCACTTGGGAAAATGACTTTTAACCAGACACTCAAGAGTTTCTTGTCTAGAGGATGTAAGTTCACCGTTTGGTTTCTTTACTGAACCAAGTGGATTGTTGTGGTCAAGTGAGAGGGCTTTGTGTAGTTGACAAGCTGTTGGCAGTGTGTCGTTAAAGAGTTTACGAACTTTTTTTCGCTTAGCCTCGAGGTCCTGATTCTACCATGGAACGTCCCTGGTGCACCTGATGCGAATTATAGGGAAACTTGTGTGGTAGGCGTTTATTATTGCCTCGGAAGGTCGTTTGCTGAGTTGTCAAGATCAGCAATAGAGTTAAGTTACATTTGAGTTGGTCTAAGAAGACTTGCCAATTAGTATGTTTAGGGGTTCTTATAAGGGATTGAGCCCTGTTTGGAGTTTCAATATTGAATCTAATATACATGTGGTCGGAGAATGATGCCTCCTTCATTACGTGCCATTTATGGACCGTGCTGGCCGTCCTTGTATCGGATAGGTTAATTTCCAGTACCTAACTCCGTATGGCGTTTATGAAGGTTGCATCGTCGCCCACGTTGTTTATCACAATATTTTTAGATGAACAATAGTTAAAGAGTTGCTCACCTCTGATGTTAGTGTTGGTGCTTCCCCAGACTGGTGTTTGCGTGGTGTGCGTTTGCATCGCATCCGATTACATATTTTTTACCTTGAGCTATACAGAAGTTGATGAAGCTCTGTGTTGTCTCCGGAGGGGGGTCTTCTTCCTCGCCTGGGAAATAGGCAGCTGCAAAGTTTGTAGTGGTCTTGCTTTCTTGTGGCGAGAGCGTCTCTAAGTAGATCGCGACTAAATCTCTGAAAATAAATTGATTTATGGAATAAATGTTGAGAGAGTGACGGCACAAAATTGCTGACCTTGGTCTCCCATTTTCTTTGTTATAAATCAACTTACCTAGTTTACTTGGGAATCCCAAATTTTTTTCGTTCTTGGTCGAGGGCTCTTGAATAAGAGCAATGTCCCAGTTTTTGGTTGCGAATAGGTGGCAGAGATTGGCAGTAGCTACCTTCGATCTATGCAAGTTTATTTGCACACATCTCATCGCTATGTTTAGTGTTTGGGCTCTTTGGATCAACCTGTGGGCCCTGATTTGCTACAGTTGTGGGAGGCTTTTTTAGTCCGTCTGCCGATAAGCCGTGTTTCTTTGAGGACTTTATACCGACCTTGTGTCCCAAGTGACCAGATTTCCGTGTTCGGTCAATGGGCTTGGCTTTAGTGTTGGCAGTGGTGGGGTGTGTTGGTCTCTTTGGCAGACTTGGTTGCCCTGGTTTTGATGGCGCGCCTATGGTTTTGGTTTCCTTGTCTGTTTCTTTAACCTTCTTTGGTCTGAAGTAAACGGACCCGAAGAGCCAGTTTACTTTATTATTGGAGCCCTTTAAGTTCTCCGTTATTTTTTGTGACGCCGAGATGGTCAACTGCAGGTATTCATTTTTTCTGTCTTTTCTTGACAGGATTTTCCATTCTGCATTGCGTAGCTCCTTGTTTTGAACTACTAGGCGCCTGCTGATTTTCTCATTTATCTCATTCCTGCAGTGCGGAAGATAGACATAGAAAATCTGGTTACGAGGAATTTCGCCCTCCCCGACTATTTTCAATCTTGCATCTAGCCATGGTTTCAGGGTTGGTACCATATTGGTAAGCCATGCTGCCGTTGCATCATCTGCGCAGTTCACGGATAGCCAACCACTTTTGGCCCTGCAGCCTAGAATGTTAGGGTTAATGCCATCGGTTGGAAGCTCCGCTACCTCGTCCATGATGTTGTCTTGGATCGTTGCCATTTGCGCCGCGTTCAGTTTGACATCAGGAAAGCCTTGGTCAGTGATTGCCAACCTGATGGCCTTCGTGATGTCACTGTAGAGTAACGCTGCGTTCGATCCGCCCGCTGCCTCCGCCTCGCCTGAGCCTTTATTACGGCTGGTTTGTCTGTCTGTCACTTTTTGGCGGGTTCTTGGGACTAGAGTCGTTCGATCAGCTCCGCTTTATGGTGGATGTGACCTTCCTGTCTTTTTTATTTTTGTTTGGCACTGGGCTAGTGCCTCGTCATGGGAGAGTCCTGTCTGTTTAAGGAAATTCAGACGTTTCCTTGCGGCTCCACTTAGGTGTGGTCTTTTTTTCCTTCTGTCTTCGAGGTCTAAGCTTGTTAGCCCATCCCTTATGTCAGAGGTGGTAGAAGTGGAAGCATTGTCCGAGCATTTTGGCACGATGGAGCCTTGTGCTGGAACGTAGTCCTCGGTTATGGTAATAGACGAGTCTGCACTGTCGTCTGATTGTAAAAGATTCATCTCGGAAGTAGGACTTTGACGGTCGTTGGCTTCCGAGATTGGTGCGTTTGGAGGAGCACCGCCCTCAGGAGTTATATTTTTAAATCTATCCATGGATTTTTTAAAGATGAGGAAGGGAAAGGTCGGCCACCGCAGAGCCTCTTGCAGTGGTAAGGTCACTTGAAACCGGAGGCTACTAGGTATCCGGAGTTCCGTGCTAGTGACCAAAGTTCTCATGGCCATTCATCCCTCAGCGCACGTGTCTCACTATGGATTGAAGATTTTTTATCGAGGATCTCTCCTCTAGATCCGTTGTTTTCTGCAAGACAGGATCTCCTCGTGTAGGTGGGTAGATTGTACCCTTCAACGGTCTTGCAGCGAGAGAGGCTATGTGTTGCGCGTTTTCGTTGACTGATCCTAGGAGGAGGATTCCGAGGAATCCAGCTTTTCCAGGTTTATTTTTTCAAATAATCCATACTTCCATACTAATATTATAAATGTGAAAGTAATTTTGTCTGTCTGTTGCCTTTTCACGGATAAACGGCTGGGCCGGTTTGGCTATTTTTTTTTTTTTTAAAGTTCATAATAGTCCGGGGATGATTATAGAAACCTGGAAAATTGTAAAATTGGGAAAAATCCGACCGACCGACGGACCGATTAATACTATTGGTTGATAATTGTACAAATAAGTACTAAATCGATCTGTTTGGCCATTTATACAAATCGTACTTAGCTTTAACCCAGAAGTTTGGGTATAAAAGAATCTGCTGAATAGGAAGAAGCCGAAGAACTTGAAATCTAAACCGAGTCTCTAGACAAGTCACAGCAAAGCTAAAGCGGGCTTGTCATAGAGATAAAAAATAAATAAAGAAAAATATCAAAAAATTAAATTGTTTAGTTCATTTTTTCACAGATTCAACATTTGAACGGATCAGTCGCAGCTTGGTGTTTAAGCTGAAACAAACACTGATTTTGATTAGCCGATTCGGTTGACAATGTCCTATTCGGTTCCACCATCGGTCGAGATAATACTCCTAAAAAAACTCTCTACTTTCTCTACCGGTTGTCCAGCAATGCAAACTTGAGTCGTCAGCGTAGTACAGATGTTTGAGTGTAGATGTAAGAGTCCAACGAATTCCTCCGTTTCCAGTAGATAAAGCTGCGCGAAGCACATCGCTAATCATAAACAAAAAAAGTATTGGCGAAAGAATGCAACCTTGTCGTACCCCACTTAGGATCTCGAACTCCTCTGACAGCTTTCCTATATGTAGCACATGACATTTAGAGCCATCATAGGTCCTTTAATAATAGCTATTAGTTTATCGGGTATACCTCTCCTGCGCAAGGCGAGCCAGATAAACTGTCTGTTGACAATGTCAAACGCCTTCTCAAAATCGATGAACAGCAGGTGCAGTGGTGACCGGAATTTAACGATCTGTGCAATAATGATCCTCAGGGTGTTTTGGTCGACACAGGAGGATCCCATTAGTACATTGTTCATCATTCGTTAGAGAGTGTCGCATTTTTTAATCCAAATTGCATTTGAGTGTATTCGTAATGTCCGAAATGAGTACTAAATGCTGTTTTCTGTTGGTCCTATTCCTCGAGTTGTTTTTTGATGAAATCCACTTGCTAGATCCAATATGCTGAAATATTTGGATCTAGCCAATTGATCCAAAATATCCGTTTTATTTGGTAAGGGATATGCGTCTCCTATAGTAACTTCATTCAGTTTTCTGAAGTCAACAACTACTCTCCATCGTTGTTGTCCTGTACTGTCCGCTTTCTTGGGCACAAGTATTCCTTCTTCAAGCACGTCTTTTACTTGACGGTGGATTTCAGTTTTTTGCGATTCTGCTAGCCGATATGGTTTTCTATAGATGGGTATTTCAGGGGTAGTTATTATTTTATGTTTCATTGCATCTGTGTAATTTAATTGATCTCCTTCAAGAAAAAACACGTCGTTGAATTCTCGAAATAAAGTTATTATGTTGGTTTTTTCTTCCATGTTACAATGTTCCAGTTTTAGAGAGGGTTATAATTTAGTTAATCTATGTATGTTTTACTGGATCTTTAGATGTATTCGTCTCTATAACGTCAAAGTCCTCGCATTTATCCTATTCCAGGTTCCAGTCTTCATTATGCAAATGCATTTCTTCATCATTGCTATTTAAAACCATTATTTGTACCTTATTTCCTGATGATTTTACAGCTGTGGCTGCTATGTATACTCCGGGTTGAACTTCCTTTTTTTCTAATTAGGATGTTTCCATTGGTTGGAAATGGTATTTCTATTGCTTTCTCGCTTTTTGGTTCTATTTTAAATGTACTTTGTTCATTTTCGAGTTTGTCTTGAGGTTTAATTGTTAAATATTATAGTCTGCTAAATTTTTCTCTAACTTAGTCTTACGATTTGCTGATTTTTCTGTCAATTGTTTAGTCTTACTCTTTGCTAGGCTATCTTTGAGCGTAGTCTTACAGTTTGCTTAATAATCTTTTGTATGATCAGTCTTACACTTTGTTATGCTATTTTTGAGCGTAGTCTTGAGGTTTGCTGAATTTGTTTGTGGAACTTCTGTAACTTATTTCTCTTTGATAATCTTTGGGGAAATCGTTACCAAGTATTCCGTCATATTTCAAATTTGCATTCTCGCCTATTATATGGAATGTTGGTTCAATTTTTAAATTATTGACGTCAAACGTACCAACTAACGACCCTTTGGGGGAATTCGTTTTTCCTGCAATAGTGGTAATTTGGCAGTTAATTATTAAATTTGTATTAATTCTTAAAATATGTTGGCGCTTGAGGAGGCTTATTTCTGCTCCTATATCTATATATTGTTAGAAGGGTTAAAAGAAATACATACGGTTTGTTCTGTTGTATTTAAAAAGGATTTATTTATTTTATTCAAAATTGTTTTATTTATATTAGTTTTATTTGTAATTTTTATTGGTCAATAGTTCTATTGGTCGGATCGGGTCGGAAGAACGTGTCCGGTTTCGTTTCCCTGGGAGATTCCCTGATTTTGATGGTTCAGCGCAGTGTTTGTGGGTGGTCCTCTGAAAGGATTTTGATATCGAGGTTGGTGTTGCCTGTTATATTTGAGGTGATCGTTTATGTATCGTCCTTGATTTCTTGAAGTGTTAGTTTGTGGATCACAAAGCAACCTTGTCATCGCGTTCTGCATTCTTGATATGTGTGATTACTTCTTTTACAGTACGAGCACACCAGGTATTGTACTTCCCGTTTTATTTCCTTCGGGACGAAATTTGGCAGCAAAGTGTTCCGGTAACATGTCGCTGAAGTTATGCCCATTTCTTTTACATGCCGTACAGAAAAGTTGCTCTCTTGGTCTATTGAACCCTTGTGTCATTTGAGTATGTGGTTCTATTCATGACGATTGCTCAATAGCAAAGTTCGTGCTTTGCTTTAGGTCCTTTTTCCCTCGTGACCTAACCAGGTCATGACTTTGTAAGCCATCCTCGAATGCGTTGATTGCTAGCAGTTCGTTCTCTTTTACTAGGTACGAACGTTGGTATCACTTATTTTTGCATAAGTTGCCGAATTTAATGCACTTAGAAAATTACACATTCTGTCTCCGAACTCTTTTACAGCTCCTCTTCGAGCTTCTCTTCGCGAGTTTTCATCATAAAAAAATTTCTCTAACTCCCTAATTAGATCAGTCCACGTTGAAATAGACTGGCTGGTACTGGGTTAACTCAAACGCGGGACCCTGCAATTTCGTTTTTAGAATTTCGAAAAACAATTGTGCACCTGTATTTGATTTAGTTGATGCAAACAAGATATTTCCACACGCAATGTACTCGTTAAATTTTGCCGGTGTTCCATCAAACTCAAAAACAAGAATCAACGCATCGCTTTAACTAATTTTTACCTCTGCGACTGTAGACATTATGGATTTTTCAAGATTGGGATGGTTTTGAAAGGGTAGTTCCTCAAACAGACGAACCCTTTTAGCTCGTGTGCGAGTAAAAATTTATATATAAATTTTTCAATAGAGAAAAAATGAATACTCTTAATAGCAACGCGAAAACGAGACGGAAACTTTTTAAAGGTTTTACCTAGCACGAGTTTGGAACACATATTCACCAATTATTTGTGCTAACTACCCACTCATGTACAGAATTTTATAATATATATAGTTATACATAATATGTAAATTTAAGTTATTTTTTAGGCAAATAAAAAAAGTTCATATCAATTTTATAAATTCTCTATATTAACTTCGCTTGCCCGTGGCTGGCTGGCTGGTCAGATTTTCTGATCAATTTTTAACCCACTTCCCAAACCCTATTTTATTGAAATTTAGTATACACATGTATATTTCCGGTGACAATACTTTCTATTAAAATTTCAGAGAGATCGGGCTGCGGGATCGTGGGGCTTCTACACAAATTTTTCCATTTAGCGGCATCAGATCATATCATAATTTAATGACTGTGTTCTGTGTGCGCTGATGAGCTGATGCGCTGTAAGCAGCGCTGCTTGCTTTCCGAAAGTGGTTGTTTTGTTGTTGTGTTGCAGCAGAGAGTATAGAGATATCAAGAGGAAGTAGAACAAATATTTTTATACAAAACTGAATGGTTCCGCAATTGAAATGTGTTGTACACTCAGTTGTATGAGTGCATTTTTAATTTGTGTTTTGTACAATAATACACAAAACCTTCTTTATAGAAAGCCCAACTGTTTCGCTGATACACAGAAACACACTAAAAAAATCCCAAATGTTTATGTATTGGTAATCAACAAAAGAGCAAAATCCATATAAAATTTTTCTGTTTGCCTCTACCACATTTTACGTTTCTCGCTGGCTGGCGTCAATTATTCGGAAAACTTCGATCAGGTGAGGAAATTTATCCAATTCAGAATTCACCTTTTTGAGCTAATGCTGACGAATAACCTCCTCATAGTCGAATTCGTCTGTGTCCCTATCGTGGTTGCTGTCCATTTATTGAGGTGGTGCTTCCTTTTCTCTTCCATGATTGGGGTTTGTTGATGCCAGGTAAGCTTTGGCTTCATAGTTAAGTGAAGTTTAGTTTAATTATTTAAGGATTTATATATACAATTGTTTTGATCTTTAAAAAAAACAACCCATAAAAAAAAATTTCATCTAAATTCTCTAATCGCAGAAATTGATATGGGAGCCCCTCGATCCTGGGCCATTTTATTTTTATTGTAGGAGAAAATCATCGAAACAGACATTTGACATCAGATGTTAAAATTGAAAATGCTCAGATCATTTTATTCTGAGCACTTAGAGCACGCTCATACTCTGAGCAAATAAGAAACACGAACATTTATCTTGAGAACTCTTTGACTGCTCTGAACTAATTTATGAAAACGCGAAATGACAGAATATTGCGAAAACTTGTTGTTCTATCTGTAAGTTGATATCGACAACAAAAAACGACATCAATAAAAATAAAATTCAGTATATAATAAAAATGTAAGTTGAATTAAGCATAAAACATTTATGTCTCGTTTCATTTGCTGGGTTCATTTGTGCGTGAGCTAAGATTTCTCTCTCTCTCTACCACCAAAACCATGCAGCGCAGCCGACTGCGCAGCACACACCGCACACAGTCCATAAAGGGCGACGAATATCTGATGCCAGTATAGATTTTTAAAAAATGTATAAGGGCCTTGCGGCCGAACCCGGGACCCGATCACTACCAAATTTTCGAAAAACTATTGTTTATTGGGTATACACATGTGTGTATAAATTTTTTTAAATTTTTGTATGGGAGCCCCCCGACCCCGCAGCCCGAGGGGCCTCAAAATTTAATAGAAAGTGTTGTCTCCGGAATTACACATGTGTGCAAAATTTCAATAAAATCGGGTCATGGGAAGTGGGTTAAAAATTTATCGCAAGATTCCACGACAGACGACCGACGACCGACCCACGGGCAAGTGAAGTTAATATAGAGAATTTAAAAATAAGAATGTGCTTAAGTTTAAGTGTGCTGGCTCGTCGACTGGACCTTGCATATATTTGTGTTATGAACAACTATTAATAAATGGTTACATGTGAAATTAAACTTATAGTTATGACTTAAATAAATTCAACTTCTTTACGGCTGATTGTCCATGGTCTTCGGCTTCTTCCTACTCAGCATCTTCTTTTATATCCAAATTTCTGGGTTAAAATTAAGTACGTGGTGTGAATGACCAATCGGATCGATTTAGTACTTATTCGTACAATTATCGACTAATAGTATTAATCCTCAAAATCATATCTCCTCTTACGCAACACCATGTGCAACGCAGCTGCATTGCACTTATGTACAGAGTGTTGGCCGTCGCAAAGTAAACACAACAGGTACTACATAATAGTGCCTAATAATAGTGCTTGATACCTGAAATACACTGCCTATTGTTCGCTTGGTTGATGTTCTATTAGGTGACAAGTGATAAGGGTTGTGTAACCCCGAAACATCGGTTAGGTTTTTCAAAAGATAAGAACACACTATATAGATAGAGGCTAAAAATGTCCTGTAGTGGATTTTGGTTTCCGCATAAAGCTAATGAACACACAAGCGTTCAATTAATATAACAGTGCCAGATTGTACCGTTAAAACAAAGTTATTTCTGTAGATATGAAATGAAGCGATAGCAGAGTGAGAGATGATAAGACATGTTAATCACAACATGGCCTTAGCCATCGATATCGAGGTATAAATCCAACGTTACATTTTATAATCTACATTTATAAATACGAAAATGGGGATAAATCCGCCAATTTATCTTTATCCTCGAATATTAATAAAGGGTGTTTTTTTGGGAGGTTTGTTTTTCCGATAGATGTCGTTTTATTTTATGACAGTTGTTTTGACAGCTCAAAGTGGCATTTCTACTCAGTATTGTTTGGCAAATCATTATGAAAAAAAAAAAAAAAAATGACATTTGTGAAAAATAGTCGTGGTAGCCATATGCCAGAAATTGTGTTTAAATGTTAAATGCCAAAAAATTATCTACCAAATAAAAAAAAATTTTGGTCATTTCATAATTTTATATGTGTTTTATTCAAAAAAAAAATAGGCAACCTCTTAAAAAAACACGTTATATCTAACGGGTGTCATTTTTTTTTTTTTTTTTTTTTTTTTTTTTTCATAATGATTTGCCAAACAATACTGAGTAGAAATGCCACTTTGAGCTGTCAAAACAACTGTCATAAAATAAAACGACATCTATCGGAAAAACAAACCTCCCAAAAAAACACCCGTTATAACCCAAAAGGCCGTGATTAAATCCATTGTTGGCCAATAAAAGCCGCATCCAAATAACTGTGTCCAATATTTTGTAAATTTTATAAATGTCTTGTTCATTTAGATTAATTGTATTTCTTTTTATTGTTGCCTTAATTAATTTTGTACTGAGAATCGGCTATTATATTTCAATTTATTAAAATTAATTTGTTCAAAAAAGTAATGATTGTTGTACAGTATTAAGTATAACTTTGTGTGTCATAAAAACTCGGCTACGCTATGCTGAGTTGAATTTTTGTTTTACCAAAATATTGTATTTTTCTTTGTATTTAAATAGCACAATAATCGAATGTTGCTATAATGTACTGTTGATGTTTATTTTTGTGTGCAGTTTTCTACTTCTCCCTCTATGAGTATACATAAATCGAACTCCCTATACATATTTCTCATTTGTTTCTGCATTTCCTTAGTTTTGTCTTCTTTCACTGCCATTTTTTCTAACATTTCTTTTAATGTAAATAAAGCATTATAGTTATTTTATATCTTCACGGGAAATATAAAATATATACTTATGGTAACATTGAAAATATTCTAGGTTCAATTACAATATTTATAGATACAATTTTTGGCGATAATTTCTACCAAATCCAAATAAATAAGTTTTTTAAAGTTTAAAGCATTCAAGCTTAATACACAAATTTTCATTCATCTTGCTGAAATTAAGTTTTACTTGTCCGTTACTTGTCCGGAACAATTCACTATATTTGTAGCGGGCAATCTACGCCGGAAGCGGACAAATGAGGGAAATTAAAATTGGGATGTTTTAAGAACACGATTTTTTAATATTTGTTTGTTGTTACTCATAATTTATGTATTTATTATTGTATTTATATATTCAAGCACATTATCGTTACCAAATAAAATTTAGTTAAACAAAAAAAACGTAAACAAAGGAAGGTTGGCAAATCATTGGATTAAACTTAGGTAGAGTTTTGTACTAAAAACCAATAAATTCAGAGTATTTTACCCAATATTTTGTGTTGCCGCGGACAAGTTGTCCAAGAATAAAAAACGCCCCGCCCCGACTACTTCTCTCGCTTGGCTAACCAACATTTCAATTAAACAGTCGTCCTGCTCATTTTTTTCTCGCATGGATTAAATGTAAATCCAGCATTATCATTCAGCAATGCATTCATGCCAGTAGTGTTTCACCACTTTTAAATATTATTGCTCTAAGCGTGCTACTCACATTTAAACCAGCACATGTGTTCGGTGTGGTATCGTTTTCTTTGGGTTTTCTACAAAAAAAGGACTTCTTTTGTGTAGATAGCTATATTGCTTTGGCAAAGCCGGCTTGGCTTACAACAACAATAACATAAGCATAAAGCCAAAAATAAGTCCAAAACTAAGAAAAAATAAGAAACTAAAGCCATTTTATAGTTATGGTACCCACCGTAAGGTGGTAAAACCAAAAGTTGTTCATTGTAAAGCCAAGCCGACTTTGCCAAAGCAATATAGCAGAGTGTCCAAAGAACACAATGTGATGCTTATTTTTATTTATAGTTATTTTTTAAAAACAAAAACGTGTTATGTAAGCCAACAGGTTGCGTACGAACGCTTTATTACGATATATGTGCAAAAAAGTAAAGCTGCATTTTATTGGTACTGAAATAAGGTCCTATTTTACAACAACCGTTTCAAATATGTAATTCTATTCTCCTTTTAATTAAAAATCTCACAACCAGAGTTAATTTTAAATGTCACTTTCTCTATTCAGGGTTCCAGTTGTAGTTTAGTGGTGTAGTTTTTTTTTCAATTTCAATGGAATTTTAAACATTTCAAGATTAAAAAGGCAAAAATGAAGAACTTATTTAATCAGAAGTAGATTGTTCGACTGATCTACTCGTATTTCCAAATTTAATTGCGTCGGAGCAAATATTACGTGTTTTAAAAAAAAAAAAAAAAAAAAAAAGCAGGCGCAGATTGATTTTTTGGCTGTTAATTTTTTCCAAAAAACCATTCTATGGTAAATCGAAATTCCCCTCTAACAGATCTTGATATTTTGGGAGATTTACCCCTCTTTTCATTAACTTCAACAACAGCACATGCAACAAAACCATGTAAACAGAAGATTCTCGGCTTTCGTGTTCGTTTTTTCAAGAAAAAAATCTGAGCTCGAGCGCAATTTCTAAAACAAACAAAAAATACGACATAAATAAATCTAAATAAAACTAAAGTATAAACTTAATAATAAAAATCTTTATATAATAATTCTACTGTACGTGTGTATGTCACTGAACTCCTCCTAAGCGGCTGTACCGATTTGAATGAATTTTTTTGTATGTGTTTGGGTGACGCCCTGGATGGTTTAGATTCACAAATCAGCCCAGCAGATGGCGCTGGTATCGTTTTTTTTTCCCGAAAATTCTTATTTATGGAACGATTTTGCTCAAATGCACACCATATAATATTTAAATAAAAAGAAAGTCGTTGAAAAAATTTGGACCCAATAGGTGGCGCTGGGGTGAAAAATGTAGTTTTCCCTGTATATGATCTTCATATAAAGAATATTCGAACAAGTGTACATTTTTTGCCTGTATAAGTGTCGATTCTATAGTTTTCTGGATTGGTGAGTTGATTAGTTAGTGTGGTGTACGCTTATAGCTTTTCACAAGTTAACAAAACGATCACAAACAAATTTATTGAAAGTGAGACAGGACAACGTCTGTGGGGTCAGCTAGTATATATACAGGGTGGCTGAGACCAAGTGTTACCAAATGAAAACGCTGTAATTTTTTTAATTTTGATTATTTTTTATTGAAATTTCGTGGAATATGTTGAAAACATATTACATTTTATGAAAAACATGTTACTGCTCGATATGACCTCCTTTGGCTCTGATTATTTGATTCAGTCTTCCATAGAAAGCATTGCATGCTGAGCGAACGTGGGCTTGCGGAATTTTATTCCAATTTATTCCAATATTTATTCGAACAAGAGCTGACTTCAATGCATCAACACTTTCGTATTTTTTAGTGGACACCTTACTCTCCAAAATGGACCATATGGAGAAATCCATGGGATTCAAGTCTGCTGAATATGGTGGCCATTCTTTCGACGAAATCAGCCGCGGAACGCAATTTTGTAAAAATTGCTGTGTCGCCCGAGTCCTGTTGGAATGTTTAACGGTTCGTACCAAAGTGTTTACGTGTCCAAGGTAACAAAGCATCGTTTAGGATCTTTTGGCGGTACACCTCTTGGTTTACCTTGACTCCATGTTCGATGAAAACCAGAGGAGTGCGTCCATCTGCAGTCACTGCAGCCCAAACCATAACATAATCTGGTGATTGCTTGCGCATGGCAACTCTTGTGTCCAAATTATCGTTGGACTTGTGCTCTAACCAAACACGATCATTTTGTTTATTCACATACTGTTGAATGGTGAAAATTTTCTCATCAGAAAAGACAATTTTTGGAATCTCATCACGTTCGGCCAAGGCCTTCATTGCTCGTGTTCTTTCAAGCCTAACTTTTTTTTGTGCCTCCCTAAGATCTTGAACTTTTTTTTCATAAAATGTAATATGTTTTCAACATATTCCACGAAATTTCAATAAAAAATAATCAAAATTAAAAAAATTACAGCGTTTTCATTTGGTAACACTTGGTCTCAGCCACCCTGTATATTTATCAGTAATTTTAACATGTAAGTTCGTATCTTCAACAAAAAGAATCACTTTAAGAAAATGTATTATTTATTTATAAACACATTAGTTCAGCAGAATTCAACTTCAGTTCATTTCCAATGCCAACTGTTACTAGACAAAATTCCAAAAACTCTATACAGTAGCAACTGTATCTTGCAAGTAGTTTCGGTAGGAGATTTTATCATAATAGACGTATTTTATTTGCCGAGGATGAGGAATTAGAATTTGAAAATC
The DNA here is from genome assembly GCA_947095585.1 of Nephrocerus scutellatus. NCBI lineage: Eukaryota > Metazoa > Arthropoda > Insecta > Diptera > Pipunculidae > Nephrocerus > Nephrocerus scutellatus. Next base: position 33,068,037 of record OX352761.1, read on the forward strand.
AGCACAACAGCCGGTTTTCTTTTTCCAAAGAAGGAATAAGATAGTGCAATTGGTGTTGTAATTCCTTATTCCTCGGCAAATAAAATACAGCTAATGTGTATAAGGTGGGCGCCGTGGCTCAGTGGATAGGAGCATGGACTCCTGAGCAGCGGGTTTGTGGTTCGAATCCCAGTAACACCAAAGTATTTTTCACGGTGTCCAACCTCTCGCGAAAGTTTGACAAACGTCCGAGAGTAATAACTTGTCACAGAAAGCTTCTCAATTCGCCGTTTGGATCCGGCATTAAATTGTAGGTCCCTCCATTTGTTTGCAAAAATATGCATACTAAACATAAATGGTTGCAAGAGTGGTGGTTTCACCTTTAGCAAAAAATATTACTTTCTTTTACTAGTAGTAAAAGTAAGTATAGTAATCATGAAAATGTTCGAACTCGGGATTTTTGCAGATTTACCCATTACCGTATCTCCTGAGACAGAAAAAACAAAAAAAAAATCTGTCTGTGTGTCTGTGGCTCTGTGTCCACTCTAAAGCCCAGACGGCTGAATTGATTGATTGATTGAGACGAAAATTCATATTTAAGCTTTTTACATAAATTGGGTGGGCCCAGTTGATTTTGGCGGAAATCAGCCAAAAGTGGTAGTCGTAGTAGTAAACTACTATGAGAAAATGCAAAAAAAAAAAAAATGGAAAAACAATTTAATATACATTTACTGAAGATTCTGGACCCGTCCGTAAAAGAAAGTCGTGTTGTGCCCACACCTCCATTTTTTTCAATAATGTTTAATTTTATAAAACACCTGAGCGTGGACTGGGGGAATAAATTTTTTTTTTAATTTTGACAAAATAGGAAACTATATTGCTATTATATATAATATTTCGAAAAATGCATAAAAACATGAGATATGTAAAATATGCGTATGGTGAACTCTTAACCAAGAGTCTGACCTATTTCAATATATGACGAAACTTTACTCGTTAGGGTATAAAACAGTTTGCAAACGAACTCGATAGAATAACGGTGTGGAAACGTACAAAGAATATAATGGCTGTGTTTTTTTATTTCGGAGTATTCGGAAAGATAATTTAACTGTCAGAATTCAGAATTCATTCTCCGAGAACTCTTTTTTCTCTTTCTCCGAGGCTTTTTTTTACGCTCCGATAATTCTCGGATATGATCTTTTTACTCTGAAAAATTATACATTTTTTGACAGCTTTAGCTGTTTGTTTCTTTAAAAATGTGATACTACTATGGAGGTTTTAAGTGAAACATAAAACTTTTCTCTGATACTAAAAAACACAGCAGATAATTTTCTTGATTTGACAGATATAATCAGTGAAAAAAAATATCGGATATTTCAGAACTCGTATTTCTCAGATTTCTACATAAAAAAAAAGAAAAAAAAAACACGGCCAATATGTATATACATTCAGGTTTAAATTTTTTATGTGTACTGAATTGACTATCATGTTATGGTGCTTATTTATTTCTGTTTCTGTTATTTTTATTGAAATAAATTAGTACAAACCGTTTATATTTCTTTTAAATTTTATTTTGGTAAAATTATTGGAGTTTTATCTTTTAAAAGGGAAAAACGCCCTTGTGAAAAAATGGTATAGAAGTGTTATCAATTCTTATCGGGAAATCTAAATCCCATTCATATTCATGTGCCAATGAAATGCACCATATGTTAATTTATATAAGGTGCATTTTATCTCGGACAATATATCCGCGATAACGCAAAATATTGAAAAAAATACTCTATCTATGATTCCTTGATTTGAATATTTTGATTAATTTATTTTTTTTAATAGATTTTTTTTTGATTTGGTTACATAAATGTGTTTTAAGAAATAAATAAATTAGTAAATAAATAATAATATTCGACGCGACATACCATTGCGGTCCAAGGCCTTGCTTCTCGCAACCATTTGTGTTGATTATTTTTGCACACAAATGGAGTGGACTTACAATTTAATGCCGGATCCGAACGACGAGTTGAGAAGCATTCCGTGACAAGTTATTACTCTCGTTACTGGGATTTGAACCACGAACCCCTTGCTCAGAAGTCCTTTATATTAATAAATAAATAAAGAATAATTAAGAGCGCTCTCACAATGTAAAAACTTTATACATAAGACTTACAGGACTTAAAAAACCAAAAGGTTTTGACAAAAAATAATTTCTTGTTTTGTTGGAAATCCATACAGGTTTGTATGATTAAGTATAAAGTTTTTCCACTGAGAGAGCGCCCTAACAAATAATTGTCTGAGAAAAAACGCACCTTTGCAGCGTAGTACAGCTCTAAAAAAAATTTTTTGAGTACATTTTTTCAGACTAAAAGGAACATATCCGAGAAGTATTGTAACGTAAAAAAACGATCTGGAGAAATAAATTTTTTTTCTTGGAGAATGAAAAAAAAAACGCCGTTCTGATTTTTGACAGTAAATTATCTTTACGATTACTTTTTAAAAACATTAGGTGCGTTTTTTCTCAAACAACTTGTCCACGACAACACAAAATATTGGGTAAAATACGGTGAATTTATTGGTTTTTAGTACAAAACTCTACCTAACTTTAATCCAATGATTTGTCAACCTTCCTTTTTTTATGTTTTTCTTTTGTTTAATTCAATTTGATTTGGTAACGTAAATGTGGTTGAATATATAAATATAATAATAAATAAATAAATAATAAGTAACAACAAACAAATTTAAAAAAATCGTGTTCTAAAAAGATCCCCATTATAATTTCGCTCATTTCTTTGCTTCAGACATAGACTGTCTGCTACAAATATAGTGAATTGTTGCGGACAGATTTAAAACTTTATTTAAGCAAGATGAATGCAAATATATGTATTTAGCTTGAGTGCTTCAAATTTAAACATTAAAAAATGTATTTATTTCGTTTTGGTTGAAATTATTGCAAAAAATTGTTTTCGCGGACAAGTTGTCCGAGAAATAACGTACCTATTACCATATTCGTTGAATACTGTAGATAATTGTTTACATTTTAAAATAGAGTATTATTTTCGAACACTGCTCAAGTGTCCAGTTAATTTTTGCAACGTCGAGTTCCTTTTTCTAGCTACCGACAATGCCTATTTTAGGTCAGAAAAAGAAAATTGATAAAAGTATGTGTGACGAAAAAGTTAATATCAATATTAATTTTTAGTTTGTTAACAAATTCGTTAATACTCTAAAATTGAAAAAGTTCATGTTACAAAAAGTAACAAAGTGAAGATAGAAAAATAACTTGATATTAAACTGTGCGCTTATACAACTGATTAAGAAGAAAAATATTAATTTTTTTGACATCGTTCAAGACGGTAGTAAAGCAGAAAAATTTCCACGAATAAATTTTATGGTATTTTCTAAACGAAAGGAAACCGCGAAGCGCACGATCCAAGACGTTTTGGGAAAAGGAGCTCGATTCGTTGTCAAGTGAAAAAAAAATTACTTTGCAAAGTGAACGCAGTAAGGACCGCGAATCGACAACTGAACAATAAAAAAAAGAATTTCTTTATAAATTAAGGTTCAACCGGTCCAAGTGATACAGCGGAAGCAAATATCCAAATCCGAGGAGAAATGAACAATAATAGCAAAAGGAAAAATCGCCCTAGTGGCGTTTCAAGGTTGTTTTTTTATTTTAATTTCCACTTTTCTGTAATATTATTTCTATATTGGCGTATTTATTGTATAAATTAATATCTTCAACGGAAATTAGTTGTAAGATAAACATAATTTTTTAATAAGGTAATACAATTACAAGTGGTAGTTGAGTCGACGCTGTTGTTAGCTACAAAGTAAAACAATAAAAAGATGGAAGAAAAATTCTTGGAATTTTTATATTGACACGTTTTCCACACAACTATGCTATCGAACTCTCAGGTCGACCATTAACAGTTTTGGAAGGTTGTTAGTTTTCACATCTGTAAATTAACTAATATTTGTTTGTTATTGAAAACTTGATTTTTTTCTTTGTGTGACAAGTAATTTTCAATAATGACTCCTTTTTAATCAGGTACACGACTGATAGCAGGCAAACCAAGAGTCGGCCAGTTCAGGCACAGGGCGTATATAACAACATTTATTTTATGCATGGTGCAACTGCACTTGTGGGCTATGTTGTCCAAGTTCAGTTGAGGTCGGGTAATATATATGAGGGAGTTTTTCGGACTTTTTCTCCAAACTTTGATGTAAGAATACACTTTTAAAAAAAAGAACTCCAATTTAGTTGTATTTTACAATTACAGATTGCCTTAGAATTGCCATTTTGTCTTAAGAGCAATAAATGCACTACCGACGAAAGAAAGTCTGTCCCAAATTGTATGATTTTCCCATATGATAATATTGTTAGTATTGTTGCCAAGGAGTTTGATCCTAACTATGCAACAGGCGGAACCTTTCAGACGGATAGTGCTATTTCGGACAAATGTAATGGTATGGAGGTGTTGTTGGGAATTTTTAAAATAAACTATTAATTCCTTGATATTTTTGCTTTTGCAGGTTCAAGATTTGACGAAAAGGAACTTGAACCATGGGATCCATCTGGCATGAATGGAGACATTGATATTGAATTAGATGGTGCTGCCAATGGATGGGATGCCAATGAGATGTTTACCAAAAATGAAAAAGCTTTTGGCGTACAATCAACATTTGATGACTCACTGTCGGATTATACAGTCCAGCTGGATAAGAAAGAAACTGACGAGTTCAAGGAAGCTGAGGCTAAAGCGGAAAAACTAGCCCAAGAAATCGAAAGCAATCCTGTTTGTAGAGAAAGACTGGATATGGAAAATGGCGACGAGGAGGCTATGTTTGCTGCTGTGGAGAGGCCGTTACTTCAGGAACCAATTGTGGATAGTTACACAAAGCAACAGAAAACTGTCGTTTCTGTAGCCCCGACGACACCAGTTCCAAACTTCGGATCCAATAGCAATGCAAACTTAAATATGACAACTGCTGCTATAGTTAACCAATCAAATTCGCCACCCCAAACTAGTGTTATAACCACAACCAAGAGTTGTATTAACAGTAACATACAGGACAAATATGTTACGATTCCAAAAAGAAAGCCCATTCAGCCGGGTAACAAGTTGGTCCGGAATACGCCACCACCAAATACAAGCGGTACAATGTCACAAAGCAACTCACATAACCCGAAAAATTGTTTCCAACCAATGCAGTTACAAAATACACCATCATATGTCAATAGCCAGAACTATTCTCCATTAATTCATGGGTAAGATATACTATACACATTATTTACCTTCCATTCGTTGAAATTTACATTTTGGTCTTGTTTATTTTTGTTTATCATTGCAAAAATTGCAAGTTATAAAAAACAGATTGATAAAAAATCGAAAACTAGGCAACCAGCTTATTTTTAATGAAATATTGTAATTTATTATTTGTTCATTAACAACTAGCTGTTCTGGTCGCTTGGCTACCCGCCCCACGGCTCAAATATCCAATAATTTTACGTATTCGCAAACAAACGCTCTGAAAATTTAGAAAGCATATATCAAGCGCACGTCTGTCTGGACCACGTGCCGACATGGTTCTTTTGCTATATCTGTAACGGTTTACTCAGCGTAAGCCAAGAAAGCAGTTATTTTTGATTTTTTTGTTACAAATATTTCTGTATCTTATAGAATGCCGTGGCTCAGTGGAAAAGAGCGTGTCTACTGAGCAGGGGTTCGTGGCATTGGATCGCAATGGTCTGTCGCGCCGAATATTATTATTAATGTTACATCCATCTGGAATAATGTAGCTTTATAAAAGTAAAAGTATTTTTGAAATCGGTGCGGTAGTTTTTAAGTTTACTTCTTAAAAAAAAACAAAAACTCAAACTCCCTTTACAATATTAATATAGATTCCGAATAAACAAACTTGTTAATCTATTTTCAATTACGCCAAACGCATGTGATCGCCAGCAATTATCAAAGTTATAGTTTTCGTTGTCGTTCCTCAAATAAATAGAATAAAACCTAAGCTTAGAAAAATTAGGTTATAGCATAAAAATTGTGTTTTATCGTTAAGTTTAAGTATGTACTACAAGTCCTACAAAGTCCCAAAGATAGTAAAACATTTTAGTCATTCATGAAAAGAATCAAAAATACAGCCACGTCGTCGATTCTTACGCTCATTTATAATGACAAACGCAGCAAACGCATTTTGCAGCTAGCTAAGATTGTGTGTTGAACACGCTATGGGACAAATATTCATTCGTACTCGTTCAAATGCTAGAGTTTTAAACGATCTCAACACTCACAAATCCGTTGGGCCAGATTGTATTACTCATTAGTTCTGAAGAGGCTGGCATTACCATTGCGTAAGCTTTTCCATCTATCCTATTCTCCTGGATTCTTCACGAGAAGTTGGAAAACGGCCTTTGTCCTCCCCCTACCCAAAAAGGCGGGCCGTCGTCTCCTTCTTTGTACCGACCCATAGCACTTACATTCATTCTTACCAAGGTCATGGAAACGCTGATCAATTTTCAGCTCATGAAATATTTTGAAACCAACGAAATCCTAAGTGACCGACAGTATGGATCTCGTGGGCAACGTAGCTCTTTTGTACAAAATGCGTGCTTATGGAGCCGATGAAAAACTGCTGAGGCCCCTCGGACCTCGGGTTCGGTGATTACTTTTAATCCAATTCAGTCTTTCGCTGACGACAGTACTCTCAGCTTCTCATATAAGTTTGAGGAACGTCCCTCCACTTCTCAGCTGGAATTCAAACAACTACGTATGCTAAGTACATTAAATTCGGACCTGAACAGCATAATAAAATAGGGAGAAAACAATCGGGTAGAATTCAACGCTTGCAAAACTGTCTCCTGTCGTCTAACCAAATCCAATGCCATTATCCATGAATGGCACTTGCGTCGCGAAAATTGGAAAACTCGCAATTGTCGGTATGTGCGTTAACGACAAGCTTGGTTGGAATGACCACACAAAATGCTGCGAAATGTTTAAGTTTTCTAATGCGATGCAAGAAATACTCTAAATGCTCCTCAAGCCTATCTTCTGACGTACAGTTAAGTTAAGGGATTCGTTCATCAGCCCTACAACACCAAGCTCTGTCTTTTCACATCACTATGATCCACAGGAATTCAAAACACAAGCTCATAGATCTATCTTCTATTTTCTCCTAATTTTTCTTAACGCCTACGCTGTGCCAAGTATATAGCCGAGCATTACAAGGTTGCGAACCCCTTTACGCGTGCGCAATATAAAAGAATGTATATATGCAATATAAAGCAACAGTTAAATACTATTCTTGACTACCAGCAATATCTGGAATTACTAACTTAATTAATCTGGGCGCCGTGGCCTCAGTGGAAGTGCACATGGCTGCTGAGCAGGAGGTTCGTGGTTCGAATCCCAGCAACACCAAAAGTATTTTTCACGGTGTCCCACCTCTCGCGTATGGGTGACAAACGTTCCGAGAGTAATACCTTGTCACGGAAAGCTTCTCAATTTGCAATTCGGATCCGGCCTTAAATTGTAGGTCCCTTCCATTGTGTCCAAAAATATACATGCGCAGCACAAATGGTCGCGAGAAGTTAGGTCTTCGACCGCGAAGGTCTGTCGCGCCGAATATTATTATTATTATCCGCTCTTTTTGGTGTTTGAATCTTAATTGCTGAAGAACACAATCAAAAATACATTTTTCGTGTAACGTCTTATTGTTTTAAACTAATAATAACATACATTAGTAAATTACTGTATTTGGTGTTTGCAAACTTTTTCAAACAACTTTTACTGCGCAGTGTATTTGAACTGCAAAAGTTGCCCATTGGTTACAATCGTAAGATTCGTTATTGCGAAATCACTTCCTTGAGTCAAACGTGCGGTACAAACAAACATAGGTAAATGGCTAACTACTATGGATCAGTAGATTTATGAAATCATAACTATTCTCTTGAAAAATATATAAAAATTTACGTGTATACGTATTTTTACATCAATAAAAGTAAAATAAATTTAAATTTTTGAAGGCCAACACAGTACAGACATCAATCGAATATGACCCAATCAAAACTGAATGGAGATTCATCTGGAAATTCTGGAAAGCCGGTGCCTCAAAGAAGTCTACGACAATATCAAGGGCAAACAAATGCATCAATCAACTATCCAGAGCAGCAAAACCAGGTAATTTATTTGGTTTGATAACAAATTGCGGTGAATGTACATTTAAATCTATCTAAAACATATTCGGCTCGAATTTGGTACCGATAGAGAGTTTTTTGCCGCTAGGACCGGAACCCCGCTAGGTGGCCCAATATGATGATGATGAAATAGTATATTACATAATGAGCGAGGAAAGTGGACGACGATAAGCACTTTTCAGCAAGTAATGTACGCTATTTTTCACACGACCAACACAATTTCTCTTCTAAATTGCTTTTGCGCAATGGAAAACTACTGTGAGAATGTGTGTTCGCTGAGACTGCAATGTTAATACACTAGTGTGGATAATGCCTACTTTCGAGGGTATGTTATAGCGCAGGAAATAGTCACTTTCGTCTATGGTCGTGTGAAAAATACATTTCATGAGCAAAGTGGGAAACCAATACGTACATCCCAACTGTGATAGTCTTCTCATGCCATTTTACATTGTTATAGTCACGTTATTTCATTTTGGCTATTTTCGTAGTCATTTTATTGGACAGATGCCAGTTCATTCTTGTAACGTTCGTATATTTTTCATGTGAGACGACACGACTATAATCACTTTAACTAAAATGTAACCACAGTCACAATTGTGGTGTCACTCTTCGTAAGTATCGGATAAACATTCAGCGCGTTAGTTATTTAAATTTTAATAAAACTGTAGATAAGGTATATTAGGAAACGCATTCACAAAGACGGTGGCCAAAAACTCTTAACAAAACCTTGACGTAACACAGGAATGAACTTTAATTGTCAAAGTAAGTAAAATAGTCAAGTTCCTTTTAGGAATATTTGTCAGAGCATGGTCGGTTAATTGACAGAGCATAACCCGACTGGAAGTCATATTTTTAAGTTGTGACTTATATTGTATACAATATGTAAATCTTGCCTGGAGGAAGGTGAAACAACAATTAATTTTCTTCGTAGGTGTAGCTGTCCTTCATTTTCCAGACTAAAGATGAACGTTTTGAGAAGAACTTCCGTCATTATATATATATATAATATGCCAAAAATAAGTCTAATGCAAAATTTACATATGAGGCGTGCGAGACAAAGGGCCGACTAGTGTTAAATTGAAGTTTTGGTCAGCCAGAAGAGATTGACACTACAGGATGTTATAATGGGTCCGCCATCTAAAGTTTTTTTTTCTAGTGCTTATTTCGTGAATGGTAACACTTAGCTCATGTCTGATTTGACAGATAATTAGTTGTATCCTTCCGCTGAACGAATATGGTTGTGTATACGCTTGAACAACGCTGGGAAATATTGCGACATTACATACTATCATGGTAATGTTGCAGAATGTGTGCGAAAATTGCGTACGGATTTTGGAAGAAGAGAAGCACCGTCAGCTCCGTATGTTCGTTATCTTGTGAAAAAAGTGAAAGAAACTGGCATCCTCATCGATAAACCAAAGCGTGAAAAGCCAAAAACAGTGCGTACACCCGAGAATATTGATGCTGTGGCAGAAAGTGTGCGTGAAGCGCCATCAACATCAATTCACCGTCGTTCTCAACAATTGAACATTTCGGAGACATCATTGAGACGAATTTTGCATAAAGACCTTGGTATGACGCCATACAAAGTCCAATTGGTTAACGAGTTGAAGCCAACTGACCATCCAATGCGTTTTCGCTTCGCTGAGTGGGCCTGCGATCGACTTACAGAAGATGCCGATTTTGCCAAAAAAATCATCTTTTCGGATGAAGCTCATTTTGATCTTGGCGGGTATGTAAACAAACAAAATTGTCGCATTTGGGGCACAGAAAACCCGCACGCATACATTGAAAAGCCGGTACACCCTAAACGAGTCACTTTTTGGTGCGGATTTTGGTCCAGAGGCATAATTGGGCCATTTTTCTTCGAAAATGAGCAAGGAGTGGCCGTTACAGTCAATGGCGATCGTTATCGGGCCATGTTGAACGAATTTTTGTTCACAAAAATTGAAGAGGAGGATATTGGCAACATTTGGTTTCAACAGGACGGCGCTACGTGCCACACAGCCGAAGCTACACTCGATGTTTTGCGCACTGTTTTTGAAGATCGCATTATCAGCCGCAGAGCTGATGTCGTTTGGCCACCTCGGAGCTGCGATTTGACACCGTTGGACTATTATTTGTGGGGTGCCCTAAAAGATAAGTGTTACGCCGACAAGCCAGAGACCATTGACGCTTTAAAGGACAATATTCATGAAGCCATTGGTGAAATACAGCTGCACACAATCGATAATGTGCTTAAAAATTGGACCGATCGTGTAGGCTACTGCATGGCCAGCCGAGGCAGCCATTTGAATGAAATTATTTTCCATTGTTAACCGGAAGGATTGTACTTTTAAATAAAAAAAGAAATTTGAGAAAATATTCAGTAGTTTTTTTTATAGCATTTTCAAAAAAAAAAGTTATTTGGCGGACCCTGTAGTTATTTTTTTGGTAACATTGGAAATGCTATCTACAGCATTATGGTAACATTGAAAAATATACTACTTCTCCCGTCTGGCTATTTAACAGCCGTCCTGCTCATTTTTTCTCGAACGCCACAAATGTAAATCAAGCGTAAAGTCCATGCTTCGGTAATTTATTTCCAATCCGTTTAGATTATTTCACCAAATCTTTTAGTAGTTTATGAAAAGTTAACCGAACCGTACAATACGAACATTTGATTTGGGAATAAGACGCAGAACCTTTACTTCGCGGCTTGATTTGGCAGCGTAAAGGTGTATCTGGCATGCTTATAGTTTGTTTTTGTGATACGTTAATTTACAGGCATTCTAGATTCATGTGCTCTGTATAGTAATCCGTAATTCCCCAAAACAAAATAATACGATATCACCCGTTTACGTTTTTACCTTTACCAACAAATCTCGTGATCATCTTAACTGTAGTAATATTGTACTTATTGATTGTTCTGTTTCTTATTTATAATCACTATAACCAGCCTAGCCAACTACTGAATTATGGTATTCTCCAACTACTCAGATCTTATTTTACCTTCCAGTTGCCACATGCCTTCACCACGGAAAAATACACTGGACAGAAGTAAAGCTATGAAAAACATATTTTAAGTTTTTTTAAATAGTGTTTTAACAAAAACAACAATTGATGGTGAATTTATTGTAACCACCTACTTGGTAGCAGTAGGTTACAAATTATTTCTCCTTCAATCTTTGCTTTTTGTTCACGAATAAAGGAGAGAGTGAACATGCCCTTTCGCTTATTCAAATATACATCCATTTAAACTGATAATATTAAATAAAATGCCAAAAATATGAGATAACGATTTTAAGAGCGCGTAAAAACGTTTTTAACCTCATATCAACATAATAGCCCGGAAACAAACACATGATATTTTGATAGTTGGCTTACTTTTGTATACAGGGGGTGAGCTTTTTAAAAATGCCAGGCTTTTATCTTGAGAATGGTGCTATATAGGTGAAAATGACTTTTAATGATGGTGATCTTGAATGACCTTGAAACTTATTAATTTCGGAGATATAAACTATAGGTGTGTTAAATAAAAATTTAAAAAAAAAACAAAAAATTTGTTTAATAAAAATGTTAATTAATTAAATAAGTATTCAAAATGTCCGCCATTTGATCAATTAGATGACATGTAAGTCAGCTTCACGAGCTGCCTTTTTTTTTTTTTTTTTTTTTTTATTTATTATTTATTCCGCTTGTGCCGTGTGTCACGTTTCGCAGGTGGCGCGTTTGATGGTTGGAAATGCCTTTTGCACGACCTAGAGGGCTGAAATGTTTGATATCCCGCGTGTGAAGCATGTCGCGATTAACGTGTTGCGCGTATGATGCGTGGAAAAAAGAAAATACTTTAAAATAGGTCCGACCTCAATGGGAGATAACTTATAAAGAAAAAGGGGTCTATATGAAAAAGCCAAACACGTGTCATTTAATTAGATAAATTTACCTTTGAGTCAAACTTGTAAATCGTACAGCTTCCGGAGATCTCATTTAATAAAAATTGTTGCCGTAGAGTTTTGGCCACAAGCCGCTAGTAAAATAATGTTTCAATGAACATTATAGTTTTGTAATAGAATTCGAAGGTCTTCGTCAATATCTCTGCGGTAGGATACATGAGCATGAAAATTCAAAATTGTCCATTTATTTTTAATCAACAATGAATTCTTCGTAATTTCAAAGTTAAAAAGAAAAGTACAAAATCGTTGAATGAAACTAAATCATTAAATCATTTTAACCTAAATAACCCAAATTAATAAATAAAGTATGCTTAGTCAAACGGATATCGTAAACATTTTACCTAATTTCTCATTTCAGATCTCTATGGGCAAGACAATGCATATTCCTCATAATCAACAGTGTGGACCGCATGTATCAGCTGGTCCCGGTAACGGAAATAGTTCACCACCACTTCAGACAAATCATGTAGTTGTTCAAACCCAGCCCAGTAACATGCAACCAGGAACTGCGGCGGGACAACCACCGCCACAACCACAGAGGCAATTGCGAAGCCGCGATGATCAAATTCAGGATTTGCTAAAGTTCCAACAAGATTTCCATTTGTCCGGCAATAATGCGCCGCAATTATCTCAGCAATCGCATCAACAACAGCCGTTACAGCAGCAGGCGCAGCATTTACAAATGCATATGAACAAGACCACCAGCACTGCTGGTCATCATCCACAGCCTTCGGTTTCGCCACCGCAGCATAGTCAACAGCATGTTCAATCACAGCATGTTTCACAACAACATGCCTCAATGCAACATAGTTCATCACAACATGGTGCTCCGATGCATTCTCAACATCAACAGCACTTGCAGATTACCCAGCAGCATACGCAGCACACGCAGCATACACAGCATCCACAGCACCATGCTCAATCGCAAACGCTACCACATCATCCTCCACCATCATCAGTCCAGAAGCAACAGCAGCAGCAGTCGCCGCCACAACAGTTGTCATCACAGACCCATCCACAGCAGCACCCGCAACAGCAGAAACAACTTGATAGCGTTAGTCTAATGCAGTCGTCGAAATGCTCGCATGCACCACACACAACGCAGGCGCTAGAGCAACAGCACCAGCAACAACACCAGCAACAGCAACAACACCAGCAACAGCAACAACAGCAACAACAACAGCAACAGCAACAACAACAGCAGCATCAGCAACAACCCATTTATCAGAGCCATTCGTCAATTGGAGCCCAGCAGACTGCCCCTGTTTTAATTTCGCCCACTGTTAACACGACCGACATAGTATCAGTATCACAACAAGTGACATCCCAAGCTAACAACAATACTTCAAGCAATAACAATAGCAACATTATTAACACTAACATTAGCACCATTAATAACAATAATAAAAACAGTCCCGATGCATCATCTTCAACGGAAAAGACGACACCGCCAACAGCAATCGTTAAGAAAACGCATGTTCTTAATCCGTCAGCTAAGCCTTTTACGCCAAGAAGTCCAAGTACACCTAATCCTTCCCGGCCACACACTCCTCAAACACCTGTGCCGAATATGACAGGAATATATGCGCCGGGGACGCATGTTGCAACAAATCAGACTCCATTATACATAATGCAGCCGCAACAACCATCATTCCAAGCTCCAACTCACCCAAATGCAGGCCAACAACCAAGGCTTCGCAGAAGTAACTATGGTAAATATTGTTTTTGTTTTGTTTAATTAATTCTAAATAACTGTCGAGCAATGTACTACTTGCAAAGGAAAAATAATTAAAATCTTAGTCTTATATGAATGCACTTGATTGGCCCTTCCCGGATTGTCCCGAAATTATACTGTAATCGCCAAATATTTAAAATGGTCCATCAAAGCTACGTATTATTCAAAATCCTTTAGAAAATATCTTTTAGGAATTTCTTATGGCCATCTGATTGAACTACATTCTAGACAGTAAGGAAGAAATGCTGGAAAGCTAGATATATAAAAAACAATCTGTTGAAAAAAGTCATTGTGGCATATTGGGTAGCTGTCATGTAGAAATGTTGACGTTTATGAAAGTTGAGCTACACATTTTTAAAATGAAGCTCGATTTTACATCCTCTATATTAACTTCTATAGACCTATATTATAGTCTGTCAAGACTCTTTAAATTCACGAACTTAACCATAACATCCAAGCTGCTGGTATATAAGACAATGGTTATACCAGTACTTACATATGGACGATTCCGGAGACTATAATGATGAGATCTATGAGCGTTACCGCGATGTCGACATCCTGAAGAGAATTAAGCTCGGTAAGCTCCGGTGGGCAGGACACCTAGCTCGCATGAGCGAAGAGGATCCTGCTTGGAAAGTCCTTTGCGGTAGGTTTTATGGAACCGGCCAATCCTACGCTGGAAGGATGGCGTAGACCAGGACGCACAGAGTTTAGGGATGCCAAACTGGACGACATCGGCTCGAAATCGGGGCCGGTGGAGAGACTTTTTGTGGGGGGCCAGGACCGGTAGTAGAGCCAAATATGATGATATTATCTTCGGCATGTGTCTGTGTCTGTGATTTGGTGCCTGGTGAAATATTGCGATAAATTTCCTTCCCACTTTTTTCCTTCCCACATTTCGTTTGTTGTCGACGGCAACCTACGCATTGAACGTTCTCAAAACATTGTGTCGCTTGATTTTTTTGTACGAACGCGTTATTTCGATGTATATGTAAAAAAGTAGAGAAACTCTTCCCAAAACTCGAAGAGTTTTTAAAAATAATTGGGGAAAAAAAAGTACGTGTCTGATCCGACGAGCGACTGGAGTTTGCTCCTTAAGTTTAACAGTAAGTAAGTTCGGTTTTAACACACGCCACACGCGTCACAAATTACTTCATTGCAAGCCGGGCGCTAACCAATTGTTTTAAAAAAAGTCTCATCAAATTCTGACTCTGACTAATAGAAGCCGATACATACCATACCACTTTTCCATGCATTAAACGCGCCTCACACGACGCCTGACACGCGTCACACCCGGAATATCAAAAATGATGTGTGAGATATAGCTGCTCACAAAATTTCAGATCTCTTAGTCGTGTGAAAGTTCAAAACTTTTTGTTAACACTCGATTTCACTCTCCATATAATTTTTTATGTAATTTTTTTCTATAAATGAAATCCGATTTTTAAGGAGTAAACTCCAATAATCTCCAAAAAAGGATATTTGCCGTCCCTAAGAACTTGCAATTACATTTAGAGCACTTACTTTGCTCTTTGCTCTTTCTATCACAAAAAAAAAAAATGAACCGCAAGCTGGCAATGCATTCCACAACAAAACATCTTAAATGGTGAGGCACATCCCCACCTGACTATGATAACAATACATCTGAAGGCAAAACCGCAAGCTGGCAATGCATTTCAACAACAAAACATCTTTAATGGTGAGGCACATCCCTTCCTGACTATGATAACAATAAATCTGAAGGCAGATCTGAGGGCAATAACTATGCCACTCCTTTGGCAATATATCTTAAGTATGGAGTAAATTGGCTTTTATTTGGCCATACCAATAACATATGTAGTCTCTTAAATGTTATTTTTTGGTCGAAAATCAAGGATTTTAATGCAAGAATGTCAATTTTATTTAAAACATTTATAGATTTTATAAATTATAGAAAAAATCGTTAATTTTATACTAAAAAATACTAAAACACGAACGTTTTGTTTTAAATTTAAGGTCCCATGGCAGCATCGCAAATGCATGTATCAGCTGCTACCGCTACTGGACAACCATTATTGACGGCAGCGCCACTACAGCAATTTATTCACTACCAGCAATCACCGCATCCGCCACATTTTCCGTCACAGCAATATCAGCCAATGGTAAATATCCTTTTTTGTATAATGATGACTGAGGTATTTAGTGTTTCCTTTAACAGGTGAGAATGTTCCACGAACCTCCTCCACAGCCTTTGCAGTTTTTGGCACAGACTCCACCGTCTACTACTCCATCACCGGGACAGCCACATCAACAGTTTCATCCACCACCACAACCCTCCCCTGCTGGCGGGGGACCACAGACAGCTTTCGGCCCAACTAGCCAACCTTCAGCGTATCACGTTATGTGTCCGGTGATTCATCCCCAATTGGTACCCAATTATTACCATCAAGCAGCGCCACAGAATCCCCATCAAAATCAACAGTTTCAAATCGTTATGCAGCAACATCCAGCCCAATAAAAATGCTATTCCAGAATTAATCAATTGAATCATATACTTTGATTATGGCGATTTAAAGAAAAGTAACGATGCGAAATTATGATGAATGTGAAAATTAACAACAACAAAAATATCAACAGGAGCTGCAACAACAACAACAACAAAAAAAAACAATGTCATACGCGGAAAATTAAATGAGAAATAAGCTGGTAAAAAAATAAGCATTTCTAAAATAGGAACGAAAAACATTTATGGTGGTCAGGTTTATGGAGACAAGATAAGGCGTTGATTTTTGTAGTTTTGTGATTTAATTTAACATAAAACTGCTTTTAACCATTCCATTTAAAATTTCATTTCTAGACCCCCTTCAATATTTAATTAAATATTTTCTTCTTATCTTTTTTTTGGCATTCTAAATGAATCAGTTATAAATATTTGATGCAGACCTGGTTTAAATTCAACATAAATCACAAAATTATCTTAAACAATGCCTAATATGTTTTTTGTAGTCCTTCAAGTTTCCTTAAATAAACAAAAAACTTCAGAAACATCAGAACAAAAAAATTGTTTTCTAATTTTATTTAAAAATGGAGGTGTGGGCAAAACACGACTTTCTTTTACGGACGGGAATGGAATCTTCAGTAAATGTATATTACATTTTTATTTTTTATTTTTGTTTTTTGTTTAAATTTCTTTTGCACTTAAAAGATTTCTCTTAAGTGCTATACTTTTTGAGTTATTTGTCTACGTAAACTGTCATTTCCGGCTGTCAGATTTCCGTCAAAACCATCTGGCTTCTCACAATTTAGGTAAAAAGCTTAAACATGAGTTTTAATCCCGATAAGTTCAGCCGTCTTGGCTGTAGAGTGGGCACAGACAGACAGGCAGAGATTTTTTTTTATTTTCGCTTTTTCTGACTCAGGATATACGGTAATGGGTAAATCTCCAAAAATCCCGCGTTCGAATATTTTCATGATTACCTACAATACTTCCTTTTGCTATGTAAAAGAAAGTAAAAAGCCTCTTTTTGAGTTTGAGCTTGCTCCTATCTAGCATGGTAAGTATGAAAAAAACAACCCATAAAAATTAAAAATTTTCATATACATTCTCTAAAAGGAGATACATATGTCAGCAAACTTTAAACCGGGTTAATTTGGAAAAAAATAATATTAGAGCCCCTTTTCTTCAAAATGTTTACAAAAACTGTTGTCATCGGAGATACACATGTGTAAAAAAATTGTATGGGAGCCTCCGACCTTGGAGCGCGAACGCTTCCAAATTTCAATAGGAAGTGTTGTCATCGGAGATACACATGTGTTGAAAATTTGATGAAAATCGGGTTAATTTTTAATTTTAAATTTAAAAAAAAAATGTTTATGGAGCCCCACGACCCCGGGGCCAGGGGTCTTTAAATTTTTTACAAAAACTGTTGTCCATCGGAGATACACATGAAAATAAAATTTGAAGAAAATCGAGTTCTTTTTTTAAAAAATCGGGTAAATTTTGTAAAATATTGTATGGGAGACCTCCGATCCGAGGTCAGAGGAGCCCCAAATTTTAATAGAAAGTGTCATCGGAGATATGCGTGTGTGCAAACTTTCAACGAAATCGGACTTTGGGAAGTGGGTTAAAAATTGATCGCAAGATTCTACGACAAAAAAACAAAATAGAGTTAATATAGAGAATTTAAAAAAAGAAGAATTACATGGTTTTATGTTGTGTTGTTTGTGCTGAAATTCCTTCTCCCAAACTCGTCAAAATGGCTGTGATATGAATTTCTAAAGGACATAATTTTCACAAACATTTTAACGACATGGTCTAAGAACAAATATTACCTTCATGGATTTATTATGTACTTATTTTCACCTGGTGTCATGGTCTTCCAATAAAACTCATCAAAATGGCTGTGATATGAACTCTATATACAACATTTCACAACATATTGAAGAGTTTCATAGGAATGAGGTGCTTTCAAATTTTCAATATCATACACGCTATAAATACCTTAAAAAATTTATTTTATGTGAATATTTTCATTAAAAATGAAACATATTATTATATATTGCATTTAAATAATATTACCTTGGTTGAAAAAAAAAAAACAAATCGGAAAGAATTGCGAAATTTTTCGTGACAGGTGTCATACTCTCGGACGTTCGTCATGACCGTGAAAAAGATTTTTGGTATTCTTCAGGGAATGGAACTGCGAAACCTCCTGCTCAGAAATCCAACTCACTAACCCTAGAGCCACGGCGCCCACTGCGTTGTGTGCTGGCTTGTACCAAATATTGACTGTAAATACTAATGGATTGAAAGAGATATGGCGGTTACACAAACCCACAATTAATTTAGGATACAGTCCAAAGCAAACCTTTTCCATTAAACGATTGGAGGAGCAACAGGCGTTTCCTTCAATGTTTAACAACTTTTTCTGATTTTTATTCCAGGTCTTTCGGGTCTCACTCTTCAACCAGATTTGAATGCAGCTTTAAAATCGAAATTATTATAAGCGGTTCTAAATCTTTTGATAAGGTAGACAATTTTTTGGGTATCTTTGTACACTGTAAATGGGATCCCATATAGATGAAACTGTAGCAATTTGATATCAACTTCGTTTATGGAGGAACATATTCGATATACATAAAATAGCAACCTTAGAACGATTAAAAAATGAGGAACTCTTGAGGAAATTCGGAAAATGCAATGCTCATCAAAAATGGCTGTGATAGGGTATTAATATCGATAACTACGACAGCCCCCTTTGACGGCAGCGAATTCTCCTACAATTGATTCAAATTTTAGTTATTAAATATTTCTGCAGGGTAAATCAATTGACTCGTCCTAGAACCTCACCGTCATCGGAAGGGTGTGATGAGATGTATGAGATGCATGTCGAAGCCTTCTATTGTTGATAGAGCGAGTCTGTTTTTCAAAGGTCAACTTTACTATGCCTTTACGATACTCTGCATTGTGTGTCGTGGGTGAATTTTCTTGGGAAAATCGGCAATGAAGGTGGAATCAGTTGTGTAGTTAAATAAAAATCACTGCATCACATTTTTTTAGGATTGTCATTATTTCCAATAGCACCGTTCACTTTCTTGGTAAAATTGTGTATTTAATTAAATTTGCGACCACCGCCCTCAACCGGCATAGGCGCTACACATATCGTACACATAAATAAGTGTGTATACGAACGAAGTACTCGTAAGCGTCCCCCGGTTAAAATGTGCTCGAGTAATACTTTAACTCTTATATGTTTATAATTTTATTTTATTTATAATATTATAGCTATATGGTTTTTTTATTTAACATCTTTGCCGCACAAACTACTCTGTAATGGCCGTTAGGAGAACACAAATTTTCACTTCATCATACGAGTGTAAATGTCGGTTTATTGAACTGTATAATAGGAATTTTGTCCTTGCTGCTACACACACACACACACGTCTCGAAGGTGGTTTAGTGTTAGATATTTCCAAAAATAATATTCGCTCACACAGAAGTCTAAATCACAAACGTTAATTTGCTTGGCCGATTATTTTATAAACAAAACCATGTTGATTTGCTTCTTAATACTTCGATTATTAGCAGAAATTTGTTAACCGGTTCTAGCCATGACATTTTTACTACAAATTTTGGGCAGGGATTTTCGTATCCTCAAGGAATGACTTCTGAATTGAAACAGCAACGTTGCACGCATGTCTGCTATAACACTCACTCGTATACTAAATTTATGTTGCATAAAGTTTGTATACATAATTATACGAGTACGTTTATTTGTGAAAAATGCATCGTAGAGCGATTGCTAACAACAAGCTCTCCCAGTTACAAATAACGTCCATCTTAATCTGATATTTTTTTAATTTTCATTAATACTCGCAGATACTATAACATTGTATTAGATTCGAACATTTGCAACCTTTTTAGGTCTCAATTGTGCACGTAGTTTATAAATTGGAAGGTTAATATTTTCAACATATTCGCGCGGTTTATGAACCTGTCCTGTACTAATTTAAGGGATGCTATAATATTTTAAAATAACCTTTTAGTTGAACATTCGGACAGTGGCCGGAAAAGTACTCCTCCGTTAACCCCATTGCTGCTAAGAATGTAGCTTACGCGGATGACGTTGTAAATTCGATCATTTGGTCTTATTTCTATGAAGTTTGGTCAAAGCGACGTATGTACGTACGGGCTGTTTAAACTTGATTAGTTTTCCCTTTTTGACATTTTTAGCAATGTTGCTATGCAATAATAATAAGAATTATTAGTGGTAAAACAATGGAATATTAAATATAAAGATATTATTAGCTTAGGGTGTTTTAAGGGACATATTGTTACGAAAAGTAGTTAGTAGTAGATGAACAGGGCGTTCTTCTAAAAAGGAATCCTGTAGCAATAAATACTCGTAATTAAATTGGCGATTTTGTAAACCTTGAGAAAGTAAATTTTGTATTATTATTATTTATTATTATTAGTGGTGGTTGGCTGAGAAGCCTGGCGCACTGCGACCTAGAGATCTATTGTGCGTCCCAGATAATTACCACTTTATATGCTGGCTTAGTTCCTTTATGAATGCTATTACGTCTGCCAATTCGATCGAAATGGCATTCTGTCCTGGGACTGTATGACCCTTGAGGTGCTTTTCTTTTCCGTGTGAGAGCATCACACATAAACAGTATATGATCTGGCGATTCTGTTGCCTTGTTACAGAAACGGCAACTGTCCGTCTGGGATTTTCCTATTTTTTCTAAGTGACTATTAAATGGGCCGTGTACCGTTATGTACCAGACTAGGGATCTGAGTGCATGAAGGTTCAGTTTGATTGCCTTGTCTATGTGTTTAATGTTATACTTGAGAAACCTTTTGGTTTGTTTCATCCCTGTCGACGATTCCAATTCAACTTCGATGGCATTGTTATTCCACTCTTTAATCTTGTTTTTGAAGTGGCTAAGGGGAGTAGGCAATGTTTGGTTCTGGTCCAGTAAATGTACCTTCTGCTCCTTCTCTTGCGCAAAGATCTGCTGCTTCGTTCACTACAATGCCAGAGTGCCTTGGAGACCACATAAGGGTGATTTTATTGGTTGGGGATTCGCAGTGTGGTCCTTGGTCCGAATACTCCTATTCCTGTGTCTGTTTTAGATCCGTATGTATGCCAGATGGATGCATTATGGGGGAGGTTATTGATGATATTTGAAACTTGATGACGCTCTGGATTTCTTACCAAGAAGTTCCTTTGGAAATCAGTTGTTTTTGTCATTGAGTCTGATTGTAGGACAATTCCGTAATCCGAGTTTATTTTGGAAATGATGGTAGTATGTCCTGGTTTATTGGATTTGACCTGATTGTTTATGTTGAAAGTAGGGAGTCTTAAGCGTATGCGTATGTGAAGTAGGGTAAGTCCTAGAATCTTCTCGAGGGCTGCCTTAGGGCAGGTCTGTGTGGCACCTGTTGCACTTAGGCAAATGAGTCTTTGGATCTTGTTGAGTTTTGAGCGTGTCTTAGATTGCTCTGTTTTGGACCACCATATCAAGGCTGCGTATGTCAGCCTCGGTCTGATAATACTCTGGTATAGCCATAGACTCATTTGCGGGTTTATTCCCAACGTTTTATTAAACATGCGTTGGCATGTGTAGTAAGCTTTATTAGCTTTGTTAGTAATGTATGTCCAATGGGAGGTCCATGTTAGTTTTTGATCAAACATTACTCCCAGATATATGGCTTCCTGCATTATTTGGAGGACCTTGCCTTGAAAATTCAGTGTAGGAAGATTCATTCTTCTTCTCTTTGTGAAGATGGTGCACACTATCTTGTCTGGGTTGACGCTTAGGTTCACCTCTTTACACCATTCGTTTACTAGTTTGAGAGCGAAATGCATTCGTTCTGCTATCGTACTCTTGAATTTGCCGCGTACCATGAGGACAAGGTCATCCGCGTACGATTATTCTTAAGCCTGGAGAGTAAGTGGTCCATTACCAGCAGCCAAAAAAGAGGTGACAGGACTCTGCCTTGTGGGCAGCCTCTAGTTGCCGCTACTGTGATGGCTTCGTCGCCATACGAGGCCCGAATTCTCCTACCTCTTAGCATGCTTATAACCCATCCTATGATTAAGGATTCATCATCCGTGTTTCTGGCTTGTGATTAAATCACTTCGAAGCTAGTGTTGTTAAAAGCGCCTTGAATGGCTATTAAGGCGCATATTAACATTTCTTTGTTCCGAAGTGTGTCTTCGATTTCGTCTGTAAGCTCATGCAGTGCTGTTTCTGTTGATTTTCCAGTCTGATATGCGTGCTAGCTGGGGTTTAGAGGGTTACTTTGGAGTACATTCGATTTTATGTAGTGACCTAATAACTTCTCCATGGATTTAAGTAAGAATTGAAGATAGGCTGATTGGTCTATAGGACCTAGCATCTTCGGGAGATTTTTTATCTACCTTTGGTAAGAAAATCACTCGCACTTCTCTCCAGCACCTTGGAACGTATTCTAGACTGTAGCTGTCTTTGTAGAGTTACACGAGCAGAGATTCTATATGATGGAGGCCCTGTTGCAACAGAATCGGGTAGACCCCGTCTCCTCCAGGGGATTTGAATGGGCCGAATAAGTTTACTGCCCAGCGGACTCCTTCAATGGAGAAGCCTGTGCGAGCGTCTGTAGGCCTCGATTGGTATTATATAATGATGTGAGTTTATATCCTCGTTCTCTTCATCTTTACCCAGTATTAAGCAGTCTGGAAAGTGGCTTTTTACTAGGCAGTCGAGAGTTTCGTATCTTTTGGTTGTCAATTCTCCGTTGGGTTTCTTAACTGACCCGAGTGGACTTGTATGGTCAAGGGAGAGAGCCTTGTGAAGTCGACATGCTGTTGGGAGTTTATCGATGCTTTCACAAAATTCTCTCCAGCTATTACGTTTGCTGCTTCTTAGTGCCGTGTTGTATTTGATAAGGGATGTTCGATAGGCCGTCCAAATATTTATTCGTTTGGCCTTGTTGAACAGTTTACTAACTTCTCTTTTCTTAACCTCGAGATCGTGGTTCCACCAGGAAAATTTCTTGTACCTTTAACTCGGGCTGCAGGACAGGGTTTTAAGGGGTTCTTGAGGGGTTTTAGATGGCCTTGATGGTGGTCTTGAGGGCGTTATTAGTGGGGTGTTTAGGTGGTCCTTAGTGGGGGTTAAGGGGATTTTGAGAGGGTTGTGAGTGGAGTCTTGAGGGGGTCTTGAGGCCACTTTAGGTGCTCCTGACGGGGGTCTTGACGGGGGTTCGGAGGGTATTTTGAGAGAGCCCTGAGTTGGGTCTTTCGGGGATCTTGAGTGGCACTTAAGAGGGTTTTGAGGGATTCTTAAGGGGTCCTTAGGTGGTCTTGAGGGGGGTCTTAGGGATTTTGAGATGGATCTTAATTCGGGTTTGAAAGAGTCGTCTTTAATGGAGCCTTAAGGTGGCATTGATGGGGTCTTAAGGTCTCGAGTCTGTCTTGGGGGTTTTTGGGGTCTTTTAGGAGTCTTTTGGACAGTAAAATAAAATAAAATTAAAAAATTTTTTTTTAAAAAGTAAAATTAGCCCCCTAAAAAGTAGAAAATAAAATTTGTGGTAAATATGGAGCAGCTAGTACTGTTATAAAATACATAAAAATTGCTGCAATGTTTATAATGGAAATCTGGGATATTTGAGGCTAAAAAAAGCACAAAATTCAAAGCACCACGCAAAGCATTTGAGTCTCTTTTAACCTGCTTTAAAATCTCAAATGCATGGTGTTTTGAATTTTTTGAGCAGACCAAAGTCAATTGATATTTTGATATTCCGCTTTTGACGCGTGTCGCATGTGGCGCGTGTGTTGCGTGGAAAAAAGAAAATACTTTGAAATAGGTCCGGCCTCAAAAACAGATATTTTGGCGATTATTAACAAATAACTGTGACTGTGTAGCACGTTTCGATGTATACATAAAAGTCTGTACCCGAAAAACGAAGTTTTTTTACAATTGCTTGTTTTTCAATCACAGCGTGATCGACGTCACATTTTATATGCGTATGGCCAGGAACTAAAAACTTATGCTGGACAATCTTTATTTCAATTACGGATGTTTGCATTGATAATAAAAATATTGCAACAACAATCATGTTTTTATTTGGTCCTCCACAAGTATCGTAATAAAGCTTAACTGATTTAATTGTTACGGAACCCAAAATCAGCCTCGGATTCACTGATGAACGACGACGACCACGGCAACGAAAACGGCTAAACGATTTAAGAATTTTCTCATGGAACGTACGCTCACTGTATAGAGCTCGAGCTGCACAGCAGCTAGCGGATACCCTGTCCAAATAATGCTGACTTAACAGCAATTCAGGAGATGCGGTGGACAGGGAATGGTGTCTTACAAAAATCAGAATATGACATATATTACAGCTGTCATGCAAGACATCATGTGCTCGGGGTGGGGTTTCTAGTCAGCAAAAGAATGAAACCCGCCGTTATCGGCTTTAATGCAGTAAATGAACGGCTATGCATCCTTCGCGTGCGGGGCAAATTCAAAAACATAAGCCTCATAAACGTTCACGCACCTACAGAGTATTCCCCAGATGATGAAAAAGAAGAATTTCTTGAATCAGTCGAACGGGAACTCCATGCCTGCCCTCAGTATGATGTGAAAATCATTCTGGGGGATATGAATGCTAAAATAGGTAGGGAGCCAGTATTCAGACAGTACATTGGCAGCCATAGCTTACACGAGAACACTAATGACAATGGACAACGAGTCATAGAGATGGCAGCAAGCAATAATTTGGTCGTTGCGAGTACAAGGTTTGCGCGTAAAAATATCCACAAAGCCACCTGGGTATCTCCCGATGGAGCCACTCGCAACCAGATAGACCACGTGTTTATAGACCGCCGCCATGACCTGAACCTGTTGACGGTACGAACGTACCGAGGTGCCAACGTCGACTCGGACCACTATCTTGTTGGTTTGGTGCTCCGAGCGCGGATTGCATCATCACGGAAGACTGCATCTGCGAATCAGATTCGAGTCAACACGGCTGCCCTTCGCAATGAAGAGACCAGAAACAACTACGGTCAAGCGATAGGACTCGCCCTAAATGCAGGGAGAGTAAGTCCTGTGGCTGAGATGTCTAACTAACTGAGGAATTGGAGGCTCCACCAATGACCGAATATCATACTATGCTGCCACCAGCAAGCATAGTCGAAGTTAGCAGAGCGATAAATCGGCTCAAAAATAATAAGGCCTCGGGATCTGATGGGATCCCAGCGGAACTGATAAAAATAGGAGGCCCCACATTACACCAAGCAATTCATGAAATAATAGCGCAAGTATGGGAAGAAGAAGCTATGCCAGAAGACTGGCGAAGAGGCATCCTGTGCCCCATACATAAGAAGGGAGATAACACAAAATGCAGCAATTATCGTGGTATAACATTGTTGAGTACCGCGTATAAGATTTTCTCCTCTATCCTTCAAGACAGGATAGCCCCATACGCTGAAGTCATCATTGGTCCATACCAGTGTGGCTTCATCCCATGCAAATCAACAACTGATCAGATTTACACCCTAAGGCAGGTAATGGAAAAATGTCTAGAGTTTCAAAACTCACTTTTCTTTTTATAGACTTTAAAGCTGCCTATGATAGCATAGCCAGCGTAGAACTATATAAAGCCATGAGAGAATTCGGCATCCCAAATAAACTGACACGACTATGTAGGTTGACCATGACCAATGTTATAAGCCAAGTAAAAATATCCGGATCACTATCAAGCCCATTCAACATCTATAACGGGTTCCGACAAGGGAATGGTCTGGCCTGCGTCCTCTTCAACCTGGCGTTGGAGAAAGTGATCCGAGACTCTGACGTAACGGCGAGAGGAACAATCCTCTTTAAGTCCATTCAGATACTTGCTTACGCAGACGGAGACGATATTGACATCGTTGGTAGAAACCAAAGAGTTGTACAGGAAGCTTTCACCCAGATAGAGCAGGCGGCACGAAATCTGGGGCTGCACATAAATGAGAGCAAAACAAAGTACATGGTGGCCACGTCTGCGAGTAGAAGATCCAACATTGGTCCCTCAATTCAGATAGTGGAGCGCGAATTTGAAGTAGTGCAATCCTTTAACTATCTCGGGTTAACTATAGCAGCCGATAACAACATGGAACCAGAAATACGCGCACGGTTGCTTAAAGCCAACAAAGCCTACTATAGCCTGTCAAGACTCTTCAAATCCAAGAACTTAACCATAACCAATGGTCATACCAGTACTTACATATGGATCCGAGACTTGGGTGCTTAGCAAAAAGCATTCTGACCTCTTAGCCGAGTTCGAGAGAAAAGTCTTACGGAGAATTGTTGGCCCCGTATGTGAGGAAGGACGATTCCGGAGAATCTATAATGATGAGATCTACGAGCGTTACCGAGATGTCGACATCGTGAAGAAAATTAAGCTCGGTAGGCTCCGGTGGGCAGGACACCTAGCCCGCATGAGCGAAGAGGATCCTGCTCGGAAAGTCCTTTGCGGTAGGATTTATGGAACGCGACAGCGAGGCCGGGGCCAAGCCTACGCTGGAAGGATGGCGTAGACCAGGACGCCCATAGTTTAGGGATGCCAAACTGGATGACATCGGCTCGAAATCGGGACCGGTGGAGAGACTTTTTGGGGGAGGCCAGGACCGGACCCCGGTTGTAGAGCCAAATATTATGATGATTTAATTGTTTTGGGAAGATTTTATGTGTGCTGAAATAAGCACGAAGCTTTTTCATTTGCACCTCTTCTGCAAAGCCTTCATGCCACATATACTTAATTAAGGTATCATCCAAAAGGTTGTGTGTCGTTAAATTAAACGTCCACAGTTGCCTTTTGTAGAAAGTTGCCGATGTGAACAAGCTTGGTGTTGGAAGGCACTGCTGCACATCAAAGGCAAACAAGCTTTTGTGGCTGGCTGGCTGGCGGACAGGCACACCAAATCTTGTGATCAATTTTTAACCCACTTCATAAAGCCCGATTTTTTTAAACTTTGCACACACGTGTATCTCCCATGACAACACTTTCTATAAAAATTTACCCGATTTCCTTCAAATTTTATACGCATGTGTATCTCCGATGGACTACACTTTTTGTAAAAATTTTGAAGTGATCGGGCCCCAGGGTCAGGGGGACACCCATAAAATTTTTATAAAAAAATTACCCGATTTTCTTCAAATTTTATACGCATGTGTATCTCCGATGGACATATGGATGGATGGATGGATGTTAAAAATTGGAGGGGTTGAGCCCCGGGGTCGGGGGGCACCCATAAACAGTTTATAAAAAAAGTACCCGATTTTCTTCAAATTTCAAATTTTATGCGCATGTGTATATCCAATGGAAAACACTTTTTGTAGAAATTTGGAAGTGATCAGCCCAGGGTAGGGACGTTTGTAAAAAAAGTCACTAATGGAAAATTAGTGGCGGGAAGGGAATTTTATGTATAAATAATCTAAAACGACCGTTATTAGTCGAATAATTATTTTTTGTTTCTTTTGGAGCTATTTGTAAAAACTCGAAAAACTTTCCAAGTAAACTGCCACTTCCGTTTGTCAGATTTACGGAGCACGAAAATGTTCATGATTACTATAGCTCTATTTACTATGTAAAGAAATGAGTTAAAATTACATTCGTGCACAATTTAAAAAAAAAGCGTTTAGTGAGCTATCTGCAACATCAGTTTACTATAAAAAACAATGAAGATTTAACAACATGATTTGCGCTTATTGCGTCGGTTGCGTCGCTCCAAGCAGAACTACTGCATTCAGAATAACCACTTAGGCCCTAATCCGCTATTTTAGTCATGATTTTGTTTCAATTATTAAACGACTGTTTTCCAAAAAGATAACCTTTTAAAAATTATTGCTACATATACAAAAGTAATCGAGAATTATTGTAATGGGTGTTTTTTTAGGAGGTTTGTTTTTCCGATAGATGTCGTTTTATTTTATGACAGTTGTTTTGACAGCTCAAAGTGGCATTTCTACTCAGTATTGTTTGGCAAATCATTATGAATAGGTTAACTCCAGAACAACGTTTTCAAATCGTGGAAATTTATTTTCAAAATCAGTGTTCAATTAAAAATGTTTATAGAGCACTTCGTGAATTTTATGGTGCACATAATCGTCCGTCAGAGACCACCATAAAGAACGTAATTACCAAATTTCGGTCTACATTCACTCTTTTGGATGCCAAGCCACCGACAAGAATGAGAAGAGTTCGTACAGAAGAAAATATTGCTGTCGTTGAGGCCAGTGTCGAAGAAAACGACAATTTATCGATTCGTCGTCGTGCTCAGCAAATTGGACTTTGTCCATTGACTTTATGGAAAATTTTACGTAAAGATTTGGGTTTGGTGCCATACAAAATTCAATTGGTGCAAGAATTAAAGCCACACGACCATCGTTTGCGCCGTGAATTCAGTGATTGGTCGTTAAATCAATTGAACGAAGATCCATTTTTTTACCGTAAAATTCTCTTCAGTGATGAGGCGCATTTTTTGTTAAATGGATACGTCAACAAACAAAATTGTCGCATTTGGAGCAAAGATAATCCACACGCCGTTCAAGAATTACCAATGCATCCTGATAAATGTACTGTTTGGTGCGGTCTATGGGCTGGTGGGATCATCGGTCCATATTTCTTTAAAAATGAGGAAGGACGACGCGTTACCGTGAATGGAAATCGATACAGAACCATGTTAAATGAGTTTTTGTTGTCAAATCTTGAAGATATGGATATGGATGAAATGTGGTTTCAACAAGATGGTGCCACTTGCCATACAGCACGTGAAACAATCGACTTATTGAAAGAAACTTTCAACGACAACATTATTTCGAGAAATGGTCCGGTGAATTGGCCTCCGCGTTCGTGCGATTTGACGCCACTCGATTACTTTTTGTGGGGATACGTGAAGTCATTGGTTTATGTGGATAAACCTCAATCGATTGACGCTTTGGAAACCAATATTCAACGTGTCATTGCTGACATACGCCCTCAAATGCTTGAAAAAGTGCTGGAAAATTGGACCTCCAGAATGACATTTGTGAAAAATAGTCGTGGTAGCCATATGCCAGAAATTGTGTTTAAATGTTAAATGCCAAAAAATTATCTACCAAATAAAAAAAAATTTTGGTCATTTCATAATTTTATATGTGTTTTATTCAAAAAAAAAATCGGCAACCTCTTAAAAAAACACCCGTTATATCCAATCGTACCTAAAATCAATGTTGGGAGAGCATAAATGGGTAGTATAATGCACAAACGATTTCTGGAAATGAAATTACCACACAGCTAAAGGCAGTGTATAGGAGCATGAGAGGAAATCTTTGGAAAGCAATAGCCACCAAAAACATTATGCGGGAGGCACTGGCGGCGTTATGACCTTTTAAACCAACTCTTTAGTTTGGAAAAGGTATAGATCGTTTGGTCGTGCGCCGATCCGTGTTATCTGAAATTTTTAAAATCTATTCTATTATAGGTATAAAAAGGTAAGTTTGGACTTTAGATTGAGTACGCTAATCTTGGAAACTACAGGACCGATTTTGATCAGGTTTTCACCCTTGTAAAGCGTTTTTGTCCAGAGGTTAGAGGTTACAGTTTTAAGTTAGTGGTTGGTAGGTTTGGCAGGGTGGACTCAGCGGTGGGGCCTAATTTGTTGGGAGGGGGGGGGGTCAGTTGGGTGGTGGTCAGTTTGATTTGGTCCATAGTGTGAGAGGGTCAGCCGGGTAACGCCTGTTATTTTAGCTACACTTGAAAACGACTGGACCGATTTAGATCAGGTTTCCAACCTCCTCCTAGGGGTTAGGATATGTAAAATGCTAACATCAGCCACATTTACCAATTGATTTTAATGAAATTTTCAATGTATATAATTGGCAGGTGGAGGAAGGTCATAGGCTCAAACCCACCTCCCCCTCCCATAGGATGGGAAAAGCAAAATGTGAGTATTAGCTACATTTACCAACCGATTTTTATGAAATTTTCAATGTATATTATTTGCAGGTTGATGAACGAGGTTTTAGGCCGTAGTATACGCCCACCTCGCGGTGGTAACAGGAAAGCACAGTTTCATGTGTGCGGAAAGAGAGGCGCCGGGATCAGCTAGTAATAGAACTATAAAACTGCTAAAATGTAAACTGCTAAATTTACATTTTGTGTCGCATATGAAACTGCTAAAATGTAAAATGTAAACTGCTAAATTTACCTTTTACGGAAAATATCCTTTTCGAATGCGATATATCTCCACCAATTTTCCTTCTGTTGATTTTAACGAAATATGGCACCCATCTATACACTCGTGCATCGTGGAATTTTATTTAAATTACTAGCGGAAATACCCGGCGTTTCCCGGCTGCATCATCCCAATGACCCCCACCCAAGTTAACACCCGCGCACTAACGCAATGTCCACTGACCCCCCCGACCACTTACCCCCCGTCCACTGACTTACCGCCTACTGACCCCTCGTCCACTGACCTACCGCCTACTGACCCCGCCCTCTGACCGACCAACCTATGACCTCCCGCCAACTGACCAACCACCTACTGACCAGCACAACCATTGAACACCTCACCATCCCAAAAACTCTAGAATCACCACTTATATCGGCAAAAAATGTATACGTGTTCGAATATTGTTTATATGAAAATTATATACAGGGAAAACTACATTTTCCAAGTAACAAATACTTTTTAAAAAAACAAAACAAAATCGTCTTTTGAACATAGCATCTGAATAATAATTTTCATCAATTCTTGGAAACTACGTTCTGATTTATAAATTACATATTCCAAAAAATATCCGAATCATTAGAAGAGGATGAAGACATAATTAACTGATTCATTTAATAATTTAATAAAACCACTATTGAATACTTAAAAATAAATTTTTTTAGTTTTCAGCACAAAACAATTAGCTACTATGCAGCTGCACACGAAGTTACAGAAAGTATACCCAATAATGTTTTCAATAAAAAAAACACAAAATTTGAAAAATTTCAAATAATAAATTGAATTTTCTAATTGAACAAATATTTGACAACATCCGTGCGTATGTAGCTGGCTGGCCAAATCTTCTGATCAATTGCTATATTGCTTTCAACAAAAAAATAAAAATTACAACAACACATTGGATAGACCAGAAAGTGGTTAAGCGTTAACCAAAAAAAGAATTTTTGGTTAAGAATATTTAACCAAATTTTTATTTATAATTCTCACCACCAGAGTCGACTTTTAAAAATTATATATGGATAAGTTGGCAAACACATGAAACAAAAAATTTACCAAAATTTGGTTAGTTTTTGCTGTTGCTTTAATCAGCCGTTAACCACAAAAAATACCTAACTCATTTTGTTAAAAGCAATATAGCAAATGTTTTACCCAATTCCTAAAGCCGGATTTTATTCAAACTTTGAACGCGTATGTATCTCCGATGGCAACACTTTTTGTAAAAATTTGGTAGTGATCGGGCCTCGGGCCTCGGGGGCTTCCATATTTTTTTTTTAAATTTTCCCGATTTTCTTCAAATTGTATACACATGTGTATCTCCGATTAAAGAATTTACAAGACATTTTTTTCTGAATGTTGACAGTTAAATTATCTCTTCGATTACTTATCAAAAGAGAAACATAGTTTTTTTTTTATTATTTAAACTTATTGCCAAGGGAATACTCCCTGAATGACTTGCGCCACGGCAATAAGGTGGGCTAAGCCCTTTATTAAAATTAAGAATTAAATCGAAGAAATGTGATTTACAATATATCACATTCCTTACGTTTGTAGCCGGTTTCAAATTAGTTTCTCGGAATTCTCACTGATCATTGAAAAAAGCCATACGGAAAAACGGTCACAAAATTAAAACGAAATGCTTTAATGAATGGATCATGGTCAAGGAAAACTACAAAAAACCTTGACCAAGAAAATATTACAAAAAAATAACATACATGAGCCTTCAAAATTGTTGGAACCTCCATTGAAAAATTCGGTCTTGCAGGAACTAGCTGACTTCTTTCTTAAAGGCCAACAACTCGACAGTGAATTGTACCGGATTCGTTTTTAGTACCAGGCCTAACAAACGTAAAAGGCACGCACAACCATCGATCCGATAAACCCCAACGCCAAACATTGCAGGGATGATCGAAAAAGCTAGACTCAAATGGAGCCCTTGAGTATTCTCTGCGGTTCCTCGTAGCTTGGCCAAGTTCTTTTGTTTGTGTTTCTTGTCGTCAAAAATTGCACCAAGCATGAGCGGAAGAGTTGGTTTCAAATGAAGTTTGACAAAAAAGAAAAAAAAACTCTTTTCAAAAGATACGATTCTTTGTGGTTTTTCGTAGTTAGTCCTCTGGGGCAACTACAAATTCAGGCTTTGATGAAGATTTCCTGTTTTTTCGTTTTTATTTTTTGTGCTAGTAATTCACAAGGGCGCTGTGTTCAAATAAAATAAAAAAAGTCCATCATCGAAATTATAAACTAAAATTCTCTGTTAGTTGGGTTTCAAAATACCAAAAGAGTGACTTTAGACGCAGTTATGATTTTAGTATTGTTTATCGATTTGGACCTTAATTAAATTTATAAAATGTTCTTACATTTACAATTTCTTCAATTTTATCTGCTTTTTAAATTCTCTATATTAACTTCGCGTGCACGTGGCTGGCTATTTTATTGAAATTTAGTATACACATGTATATTTCCGGTGACAATACTTTCTATTAAAATTTCAGAGAGATCGGGCTGCGGGATCGTGGGGCTTCTACACAAATTTTTCCATTTAGCGGCATCAGATCATATCATAATTTAATGACTGTGTTCTGTGTGCGCTGATGAGTGACGCGTGTAGGCAGCGCTGCTCGAATTTACTATTGGGGTTTTGTTGTTGCCTTGCAGCAGAAAGTAGAGAGCAGAAAGTAGAGAGCAGAGCGTAGAGAGCAGAGAGTATAGAGAATTTGTGTTTTGTACAATATTACGATTTACGAGTATATCGTATATGAAGAACTGGTTACGCACTCAACTTTTACAGCTTAACTCAACTCAAAAGAAATAATTTTAGTGGTTCTTGTACTTCGTACATCGTTGTGTATACCTCGTACTGACCGTGCTTTGTGGCTGCTATGTTTTCACCACTAAATAGGGAATTCACCACAAAATCTAATCTCCGATCAGAGAATTTACAAGTAAAATTTCAATTTTTAACTTCGCTTTCCCGTGGCACGGCTGTCTGTCGGTCGGTCGGTCTGTTTGTCGTGGAATATTGCGATTACTTTTTATGCGGGTTGCTTTTCAAAGTCCGATCTTATTGAAATGTTGTGGGGCCCACTACAATTTTTTTAAAAAAATCTACCCGTTATTCCTCAAGTTTTATACAAGTTTTTTTTTATGTGTATCTCCAATATAAAAATTTTGAAGTGATCGGTGTCTCATACAAATTTTTTTAAAATATTCACCCGATTTTCTTAAAATGTTTTTTTAAATTCTCTATATTAACTTCGCTTGCTCGTGGTTGGCGGACTGGCTGGCTGGTCAGATCTTGTGATCAATTTTTAACCCACTTCCCAAAGCCCGATTTTATTGAAATTTTGCACACATGTATATTTCCGGTGACAATTTGAGAGTGATCGAGCCGCGTGGTCGGGGTGCTCCAATCAAAACCTTCTCTATAGAAAGCCCAACTGTTCCGATCGTACACAAATACTATCCAAAACGTATTTGTATTAGTAATCAACTGAAGAGCAAAATCCATATAAAATTTGTCTGTTTTCCACTACCACATCTTACGTTTCTCGCACTTTACGACTACTTATTTTTTGTACACTGTATTCACATTCCAAAATACAGACGCGTTTTGGATTGGTTTACAGCATTAGTATGCATTGAGTTGGGCTTTCTATAGAGAAGGTTTTGGCTCCAATACAAATTTTTTTCCCAACATCAGATCATACTATCATGACTGTGTTCTGAGTGCGTTGTGCGCTGTGCTCTGGGGGCAGCGCTGCTTGCTTTACGAATGGGGTTGTTTTGTTGTTGGGTTGCAGTGCTTCGTATTCGATTTTATATTTCAGTACTTATATTGGTTATTGGTTGTTTTTTTGTTTTTTTTTGTTTTTATAAATGTCATCACATGACAGCAGTCAATGTGAAGTGTTACCACAACAACACAGAAACAGAAAATGTTCGTTGATCAAGGTTGTTTTATTTCGGCTATTTTGGCTGAAATATATAGATCACAGTTGATAATAAAATACTGCTATTTTAAATTCAAAGTTTTTACAGCTTATTATAATCTTACTCGAGTAATATACCAATATTCGTATAATGCTCAAACTTTTCAAACAGTTTTCATTAATAACGACTTGAGTGTTATATTCATTGAAAGACGTGCATGGTGTCCTCCGAGTTGAAGCCAACTGACCTAACAAGAACCGGCCTATCGACACTGACGCGTGTGCGTGATAGATAAAATGTGAATTCCAAATGAAAATAATAAATCATTACGGTCGACATTCAAAAACAGTTCGGTGCATTTGATAAAGAACTTACTTTTTGTACTCTACAGTGAACGATGTTGACAGCATGAAATTTTGCCAATGAAATTGCATTAATGAATAACCATTGGCAAGGGCAAGTTCAAATACTTCCAACGTCAAAAAAGTGAGAGATTTATCAAAAAACATAAAGGAAAACATAGAAATTTATGTAAAGTAGTTTATTCCTAATTAAAGTCAAATATACATACAATTAACAGAAAATAAATTATTTAAGAAAATATAAAATTTTACTATCATACGTATAGTTATGATATTTGATAATTACAGGATGTTAAAGTAAATGTTATTTAATCAGAGAACTGGAAGATTTTAAAAATGTGTTGCAGAACATTGGGTTGTTAAACATAGTTCTGTATATTTTTAGATATGTATTAATAAATACATATATATTTAGATGAATAGGTATAACTAAATATGTGCAACTATAAACACACATTAAAATAAATAGCTGGCAAGTTAAGCTACAGCAGCAATTTGATCTTCAATAAATAAAAATAACAATTAAAAGAGTTTTGTCTCCAACCATAAAATGCAATAAATAATTATAAATAATATTATATAAAAAAAGTTATAAAATAAAAATAAAAGTTTTTAAAAAAATGTACTGTATAAAATATAAGTTATATGTAAAAAAGGAGTGAACGTGTTTGAGTGAGTGAGGACTGAGTGTTTGACATTTTTTAGGTTTTCTATCGTGTTTTCGAGATTCATTGTGGTGAGTGGGTCATTTACAGAACCACATACGGCATAAATTGTAAATAAAATAATTCTTGTTAAGCCTGGATTTAAAAAAATACAATTAAAACGAATACATTTTAATCATTGCTCTTAATTTTGCTTAGGCTAAACTGACCGACTGATTGTCTTCACTTTTTATGTGCTTACTATTAATCATGCAATGATTGCTCGACGGCGTTGACAAACACTTTACTTTGGAATTTGTGTAATTCGTTTGGTTGTTATTGTTGTCGTCATCGCCATCTTCATTTCTGACCGCACTAATAAGCGTTGAATTTTTACAGATGCTATTATTGTTATTATTGCTGTCTGTGTGTTGGTCGTTGTTGATGTTGTTGTTGTTGTTGTTGTTGTTGTTGTTATTACTGTTGTTATTACTGTTGTTGTTGTTGTTGTTGTTGTTGTCGTCATCGAATGCGGTAAAAGAGACACTTTTGTTTGTTGCAATACTCTCGGCAGTACTTGGGTTATTAATTCGATCTTCGCCACTGTCGGGGCCATCCGAGAAGTGAGATGCCTTGTGTTTTTTCGATAATTCCGCCGAACTATTATAACGGGAGGATTCCATGTGAAAACGTTCACTATTGCTGACTCGTGGCGAAGATAAAAATCCCATGCTCATATGACTGTCTGATGGTGTTTTTTGAGTGTTCTCCATGACGTCGGTTCTGGTGGTCGAGTCTATGTCCATTTCGGAACAATTGTAATCGTGTGTAGTGGATACGTTTTGAACAAGATTCAACGCCTCCTCGCTGTTGTGATGATTGTCCGGTATATGTATCTTAAAATTATTGTTGCTGTTTACGTGTGGCACATGAATATTAGATTGATCCCTATTATTATTTGCATCATGTTCAAACTCCTTGATGCGTTTCTCATTAAGTTCGTCATTGTAGTGCATTAGAATTTTCCGTTTGGCCAAATATCTGTGATGTTTTCTTGTGTCGAGAATTTTTTTGCTATTGTTGGCGTTCAAAATAGAGAAGTTGTCTGGTTTTAATGATGAATGAACATTGTTGGAATTGATAGTATGGTTATAGTTGGTGTTGTTATTATTATCGTTATTATCGTTATTGTTGTTGTTGTTGTCGTCGTTGTTGTTGTTGTTGTTAATATTATTATTGTTGTTGTTAATATTGTTGTTGTTGTTGTTAATATTGTTGTTGTTGTTGTTGTTGTTGTTGTTGTTGTTATTGTTGTTTCTGTTCATGTTTTTCATTAATGTCTCTGTCAATGATGCTTTTGATTTGATATGATTTCTAAATGACGAAAAACTTTCCACAGGAATATGCATGTTGCTGTTATTGTTGTTGTTGTTGCCACTGTTGCTACTGCTGTTTTTGCTGCAGGTAACCTGTTGCTCATGTTGATTAATAGCTGTCGAATACGATTGTCCCGTTATATTGACACCATGCAATGACCTATTAACGTTGTCGAAAGCTTTGCATTCACTGGTTTCATTATCGACGGCCATATTGACATCTCTGGCATTTTCTTCATCCGTATTTTTCTGAAATTGTAAGTTATTTTGTTATAAGTTGCTCTAAAGTGCATAAGACGTTTTGACAAACCTCAGTGTGTAATCCTTTGATTCTCATAGCCTCAGCAACTTTTAAGAATATCGGAAGATCTTCATATTTAACATTCACCTAAGGAGAAATGGATATATGTTTAAAAAAAAGAATTATATGATTTAAGAATAAAGTAATCAGTACAGTACGACAAGGCAAAAAAACTGCGAAATAACATAAGTCAGACAAAAAAAATTTAGTCAGGCTAAAACTGCTTTTCATCTAAGCGTGTCCAATGCATGCTATAATTATATAATAATCATTATGCTAATTGGCCAATGTCGCTGCCTAACTCACGCACAAAGTGGTTCTAAAACTGTAATGAAATATCATCAGCATATACCAATTCAGTTGTTCACAAGTTTTAAAAAAGACATTAGCCATAACAGGAGTACATTTTTAAATAAAATAGAGAAATATTTTCGTTGTAAGACAATTGACATAACTATACTAATTGGACATGTCACTGTTTTTTGTTTAAAAAAAATCGTTTATTACCTGGCCGCTGTACATAAAGTCCAGTAAACCAGCCATATGACTCGCTTCCACATCAGCCATTAGTAAAATCGGATGGCTGGAAGGATTTTCTAAAAATATCTGTTGAAAGTAGGGGCTGCAAACGGAGAGAACCTATAATGTAAAATATAAAATTAAGATTGAGTCACTATCCTGCTTAAATAAAAAGAAAGCTGACCAGTTTGTGTGCTTTAAAAATTTTCCCTCCAGCTGCTATCGTTACATCGACCATTTTTTCATCTTTTTGAAGGCTATGGAATCCGCGGCACATATTTCCATGAAAATTGTTCCAGGATAATAGATACTGATCGATTGTGTTGGGATCTGAGTATTGTTGGGGTTGTTGTTGGTGCGGTTGTTGCTGTTGATGTTGCGGTTGTTGTTGTTGGTGGTGCTGTTGAAGCTGTTGTTGTGACTGCTTATGTAATGCTGGTATAAGTGCAGGTGGTGGTAGAGGTTGGCGCTGTTGTTGTTGCTGCTGTTGTTGTTGTTTTTGTTGTTGTTGTTGTTGTAGTTCTTGGTGCTGTTGTTGTTGTAATTCTTGGTGCTGTTGTAGTTCTTGGTGCTGTTGTTGGTGGTGTAGATTATGATGTTGGAGTGGTGCTTGCAAGCCTGGTGGTGGGGAGAGTTGCTGATGTTGCTGTTGCTGTTGCTGCTGCTGCTGCTGATGCTGCTGCTGCTGGTGAAAGTTGCGTCCATGCTGTTTAATTTTCACAATGTTTTCCTGCTGATCCTGTATACATTGTCGGATAAGCTCCTCCTTAACTTTGTGCTGTGGAGTTTTTAATTCGTTGATGCCACTTTTGAACATTTTCGCATCACTATTGTTATAGGTAATGATGGGTGGAATTATTTTCATTTCGTTATCATTGTAATCATTAACAGCAAATTTCTTCTCATTAGATTGTCGCAGCTCTTTTTGACGTCTTATCAAATCTTCAATATCCATGTAAGCTCCGGAAGTAGCTGCAGCTATAGCCGATGATATAATTGGATCATCTTCAAATACGCTATCGTCAATCGTTTCTTTTAGCGTTTTCGTCGATGAAAATAGCCGCAGAGACGGATCATTAACTTGATCGCTAAAGTATACATCCATCAGGGTAAAAAAAGGCCACTCTCGCCTTTTTGGTTCCTCTGACATCTTGATTGCCTACGGGTATGTGTAAATATTTGTATGTAAAATTCAAGATATAAGTTTTAATTGTGCTATAGTATTTTCTGACATTTTTAAGACAATATTAAACTGCAATATATTTCTTATATATATAATCAGTTGGGGGGTGTTCTTGTTATTGAAGACTCATGCAAATATATGCAAAAACTCTAAAGGGCACCCCGGAAAGGTGTCCAACCTTTACCGAAATATGATATTATATATTTTATTAGAATAGCAAACAAGTGTGAACAATTTTAGGAGGCTACTTACTACACAGGGTATATCTGAAAGTATGACAATACTTAAGGGGTTATTACTGGTTTAACTACGAGCCGTATTGGAGGGTGGTTTAATCGATTTTGAACTAATTTGAGATAAAAAATGTCCAAGAAAAACACAGTCTTTTGATTTTAACCTTCTGCTTATAAACAATGGTTTCCAAATTTGTAAATCTCATTTTTCTCCCAAAAAATCCGCTAGCTTGATGTATTTAAGAGTTATTACGTTAAAACTGATGTAATTTCAAAGCACCGGTTCTTTCCTTTACAAAGCTATGGTGTTAAAAATAGTCCCTTCGCCACCATACGATTTTTACTCCTTATAAAACCAGAAATCACCCATTTTAGTATTTGCTACACATTAATATACACCTTATATAAATATTTTGGACCATTCATCCAAACAAGAGTTTTTGAAACAATACTCATAATAAATTATACGAATTGCTATACTCCGGAAATATGATATTGAAAGTAGGCGCACAACAAGCAATTTGCTCTTGGTAAACAGTTTGCATTTTACTACTAAAGAATTATAGGCTTATATATAAGAAATTTGTGTGTGTATTTCACCCCTATACTTCTTGGGTTAGTTTTTAAGATTACGCTGAGTTCGCAAAACAGTTGCACAAAAAAATATTAATTACCTTGTACTCTTGTAGTAAATTGTTCCATTTTTTGATGATCTTCGATAGTGGCAGTGGGACATTTAATTCTCTTTCGACGACACTTGAGTGAAAAACACAATTAATCAATATATCTTATATACGAGTATATTTAAAACATAAAACAATTTCAAAATTTCAAATGCGATTTTAAAATTAGATTACAGATATCTTAATAAAGAAAAAAACATACGCCCAAGCATATTTCGAAGCATTCCTTTTTCCAGTAAATAATGGCGAGAGTTCCGCCCGCAATCTGATTAAAGCTTTAACTTTCTCAGCTTCCCCTAAAGGTTAAAGAAACAAAAAGATTTTTTTTTACAAATACATAATATGTAAAACACTGAAAGTTGTTTTGTATAATAACATGTATATATAATTAATAGGCTTTCAATTATACGTTTAAAAAAATTAAAAACTAAAAAATTTGCTTATTTTTTGACAGTTAAGAAGAATCAATGGCCCCGTTGCTCAGTGGAAAAGGGCATGGCTACTGAGCAGGAGGTTCGTGGTCTGAATCCCAGTTACACCAAAAGTATATTTCACGGTGTCCCACCTCTAATAATAACTTGTCACGGAAAGCTTCTCAATTCGCCGTTCGGAACCGGCCTTACATTTTAGGTCCCTTCCATTTGTGTCCAACAATATACATGCACAACACAAATGGTCGCGAGAAGCTGGGCCTTGCTTGGACCTCAACGGTTTGTCGCGCTGAATATTATTATTACAAGAACAATCAAGAATGTAAATTCTCCAATAACCAAAACTATACTGAATTCCACTATAAATGCTGAAAAATAAAAACACATGCGAAGCTCTGCAACCGAACAACAAAACAACCACAATCGTAAAGCAAACATCGCACCAGCGCACCCAGAACATGACATGATTTGAGGCTGCTATATTGAAAAAAATGTGTATTGGAGCCCCCCGACCTCGCGGCCAAAAAACTCTCAAATAGAAAGTGTTTATGTCGTGGGAAATACACATGAGTGCAAAGTTTGAATTAAATCGCAAAGGTACGCAAACTTAATATAGAGAATTTAAAAAAAACAATAATTAATTAATTATTTTCGCCTATTTTTTGGTTTTATTGTGTAGGTGTAGCACCTAATAAAAGGAGAGAAGAGAAAATTGCATGATCCTACATTTTGAGTTTTTTAAATGTTCTGTTTTGTTTTTTGGATAAGAAATTAATTTTCTAATAACTGGCCAATTCAAGCTCTAAATGGAAGCTAAGTAAGTAGTTCAGGAAAATTGTGCAAAAGTTGTAAATAATTGATATAGCATCACAATCACGATTTTGCAGGAATGTAGGGCTAACTAAGGAGAATATTTTCTTAAAGTTTACAACTCATAAGTGAATTTAACGACCCTAAGTGGAATATCTGAAATAGGAGGTAGTCCAAATTTAACGCAACATTTAATGCAAAATTTTCAATTTAATCGGGAACGGTGTTAAAAATTGATCAAAAGATTTGGGACAAGCAACAAACCACAAGCACACGCAGACGCGAAGTTAATATAGAGAATAGATTTTCTGTGAAATTCCAAAAATTTGATTTTATCCCGAAATGTTCCTTCAATGTATTTAAATAAAAACAAAAAACTATAAATGGGATAGGTATGTAGGTAAACATCATAATGAATCCTTTTCGATTTTTATTTAATTTTTGACTTTAATAAGCCATTTAAAAGAAATTGTTTTGTATAAATGTCATACTATATTATAACTTATTAGTGTAGTTCCCGGCGTTGCACGTGTGTAAAAATTGACACTACAAAATCGGCACGTGACTTTACCCCTCACCTATCGACCCATCACCCTAGGGAGCTCCTACCAACAGTATTCACCTCAGTGAGATCCAAAATCTATGCAATCGACACTAATATCGACCACCGCCTCCGCAAAACGTGTTACCCCCCACCATCAGTATTTGATTCCAGGTGGTATGAAATATGTAGACCAAGTTTGGTTGAAATTGGTCAAGGCGTTCCAGAGTTAAATAAGCACAAACATACAAATAGATTCTTTATTAAATTCTCTATATTAACTTCACTTGCCCGTGGGTCGTCGGTCGTCTGTCGTGGATTCTTGCGATCAATTTTTAACCCACTTCCCATGGCCCGATTTTATTGAAATTTTGCACACATGTGTAT
This sequence comes from Nephrocerus scutellatus, assembly GCA_947095585.1. Lineage (NCBI taxonomy): Eukaryota > Metazoa > Arthropoda > Insecta > Diptera > Pipunculidae > Nephrocerus > Nephrocerus scutellatus. Next base: position 33,110,013 of record OX352761.1, read on the forward strand.
TTCCGGAGACAACACTTTCTATTAAATGTTGAGGCCCCTCGGGCTGCGGGGTCGGGGGGCTCCCAAACAAAAATTTTAAAAAATTTACCCGATTTTCTTCAAATTTTACACACATGTGTATACCCAATAAACAATACTTTTTCTTTGGTAGTGATTGGGTCCCGGGTTCGGCCGCAAGGCCCTTATACATTTTTTAAATATTTATACTGGCATCAGATATTCGTCGCCCTTTATGGACTGTGTGCGGTGTGTGCTGCGCAGTCGGCTGCGCTGCATGGTTTTGGTGGTGGAGAGAGAGAGAGAAATCTTAGTTCACGCACAAATGAACCCAGCAAATGAAACGAGACATAAATGTTTTATGCTTAATTCAACTTACATTTTTATTTACTGAATTGTATTTTTATTGATGTCGTTTTTTTTGTTGTCGATATCAACTTACAGATAGAACAACAAGTTTTCACAATATTCTGTCATTTCGCGTTTTCATAAATTAGTTCAGAGCAGTCAAAGAGTTCTCAAGATAACTGCTCGTGTTTCTTATTTGCTCAGAGTATGAGCGTGCTCTACGTGCTCAGAATAAAATGATCTGAGCATTTTCAATTTTAACATCTGATGTCAAATGTCTGTTTCGATGATTTTCTCCTACAATAAAAATAAAATGGCCCAGGATCGAGGGGCTCCCATATCAATTTCTGCGATTAGAGAATTTAGATGAAAAATTTTAATTTTTATGGGTTGTTTTTTTTTTTTATATAATTTGCTTTAGCAAAGTATTTCTGTAAATGTTTTGGTGCTAAAGGTAGAGGCTTCTTTAAGACATCAAGAAGATATTTCTCACTTGGCCCTTTTTATTAAATTAGTGATTCAAAACAGTTGTAACTTGTATTACAGAAGGAAGGATATTTTTTATCATTTTTCCAGCTCCATCTGTTACCATTACAACTTAACATATCTTCCTAAATATTATCGCTAATTTATAAATTAAAATAATTTTAAGTTTTTACAGTTTTGACTAAAACTATAATACATCTGTTTGAGAAACATTATTGATCATATGAGCCACTTTACTTTTTATTGTGTGTACCAAAATTTTAATGATCAGATTCATGACATAAAAGACATACTCATTGAACCTGTTTCCAATTTTTTTATTTGTGGGAATTCTAAAAACTGGTCAAATAAAGCAAGCAGCCCAGTAAGATGGGGCAAACAATTAAATTCTTCCCCAGATCGAGGGGCTCCCATATCAATTTCTGCGATTAGAGAATTTAGATGAAAAATTTTAATTTTTATGGGTTGTTTTTTGTTTTTTATATAATTTGCTTTAGCAAAGTATTTCTGTAAATGTTTTGGTGCTAAAGGTAGAGGCTTCTTTAAGACATCAAGAAGATATTTCTCACTTGGCCCTTTTTATTAAATTAGTGATTCAAAACAGTTGTAACTTGTATTACAGAAGGAAGGATATTTTTTATCATTTTTCCAGCTCCATCTGTTACCATTACAACTTAACATATCTTCCTAAATATTATCGCTAATTTATAAATTAAAATAATTTTAAGTTTTTACAGTTTTGACTAAAACTATAATACATCTGTTTGAGAAACATTATTGATCATATGAGCCACTTTACTTTTTATTGTGTGTACCAAAATTTTAATGATCAGATTCATGACATAAAAGACATACTCATTGAACCTGTTTCCAATTTTTTTATTTGTGGGAATTCTAAAAACTGGTCAAATAAAGCAAGCAGCCCAGTAAGATGGGGCAAACAATTAAATTCTTCCCCAGATCGAGGGGCTCCCATATCAATTTCTGCGATTAGAGAATTTAGATGAAAAATTTTAATTTTTATGGGTTGTTTTTTTTTTTTATATAATTTGCTTTAGCAAAGTATTTCTGTAAATGTTTTGGTGCTAAAGGTAGAGGCTTCTTTAAGACATCAAGAAGATATTTCTCACTTGGCCCTTTTTATTAAATTAGTGATTCAAAACAGTTGTAACTTGTATTACAGAAGGAAGGATATTTTTTATCATTTTTCCAGCTCCATCTGTTACCATTACAACTTAACATATCTTCCTAAATATTATCGCTAATTTATAAATTAAAATAATTTTAAGTTTTTACAGTTTTGACTAAAACTATAATACATCTGTTTGAGAAACATTATTGATCATATGAGCCACTTTACTTTTTATTGTGTGTACCAAAATTTTAATGATCAGATTCATGACATAAAAGACATACTCATTGAACCTGTTTCCAATTTTTTTATTTGTGGGAATTCTAAAAACTGGTCAAATAAAGCAAGCAGCCCAGTAAGATGGGGCAAACAATTAAATTCTTCCCCAGAAAACTGTAAACATGGAAGCATTACTTTATCACTCTGCAGAGTCTCATGTATAGATATATTTATTTTACATTTTTGGTTGAACACCTCGTTCACTGATTCAATTGTAAGTTTAGAATTTCTTATAAAGTGAATAAAACAAGAAAAAGTCGATATAAATAAAGCGAAAGCGCATAATCAACACGACTGTCTTCTATGGACTATATGGCAATGCGCAAACACCTTATGATGCTCTTACAAACATACCCACATTTGTATATTATATTGTACGCTTCACATATAAGCATTCACAACAACAAAAAACCCAACCCACATTTGCAGCTCAAAAATGTACGTGACGCAGACGTAACTTTAGATATTTTCACTTTCTTTCAACTTGGTTCTTCTTTGTATTACTTCTTCCCATCAGGTAAGTATAGTTGGGTCGCCCTTTTATATAACCCAAATACGGTAAGCCGTAGGCACGCAGTCGTAGAAGTTTCTCTTTTGACCCATATTATGTTCTTGAGTGTATTTGTGCGCTCAGAATAATGATGAACAACTTAGAGATTTGGTGAACTATCAAGCAAGCTACGAGTATCATCGTCTAACGATTCCTTGATCGCTGTCGTTTCCCTATTGAAACTTTCGAAGCTCGTAAAATATATTTAATAATAACTAAGTATTTTAGACTATTTTTCACAGAATTAAGAGAATATCATTGCGTCTTAAATGCAATCTTGATTCAAACATGCACTTGCAAAGTTCAACCTCCTCCCTCTTTGATGTGTATTAAACAAGAATAATGTATGCCAACATCGAATCCAATCTAAAATTTCTTCTTTCACAGTAAACGCGTTTTCACCTCACTCACAACGTACGAATTTGTATATCAGATGTGTTCGTGTGTATCTTTATATTTTTTTCGTACTTTGTCCATGTACCTTCTACAATATCCATTAGTAATCTTCGGCATGACATACGTACAGTGTATAGTATAGTGATATGATATGTACATTAATATATATATATATATATATATATATATATATATATATATATATATATATATATTTATACATATATATATAATATAATCGCATTAAATTCTCATTTTTACTTTCTCCATGAAGAGTAGAGGCGTAGCATGGTTAGCTTTGTACCAGTAGATATAAACTTCAGCAGCCACATTTCCAATAGATGGTAGGTATTATGATTATGAGATGCCCTTGCATTTAGCACTGACTAGCCACTTTTGCGAATAAAGGCATTAAAATGTATAAAAATTAATTTTTTGAAAAATAATGTTTTTGACCTTAAAAATCAATCTCTTTTAAGATACGTTGGGCTCATGTTCGTATGCAAAATTTGACAAGACGACTATATACAAATTATGAATTATTTAGGAAAGCATAAGATTTGGGAAAAAATTGTATGAGGGTTCCGTGACCCAACTGTCCGACCCTTTCAAAATATGCCGGTTCTTATTTTTTGGAATACCAAACAGGTGTGCAAAATTTCAGGATGCTGCTATTTAAAAATGAATCATAAAAGCACGATTTTTTTAAAAATGGTATCGTTATCCGTTAATATGACCAAACCTGCTCAGTATGTCATAAGACTTTTATGCAAAGTTTGAACCCGATTTGATGAATGGTGCGGTAACGTTTGAGGGGCATACATACATAGTTTCACTTTTATATTTATGGATTATAATACACAATATGTATATTATAAAGAATATTAGGATCAATTTGAATTCTAGTTAAGAATTTTACATTCTTGTGAAAAGATTTTGTTCCTATTACATGACAAGAACAACAAAGCGACTATTCTTTATCATCAAGATGAGCTTAAATATCTAAGATTAGATTTTCTGCTTCCTCAGATCATTCTTTAAATACATAAACTTCTTGTCCAGACTAAGTTGCCCTGCATTTCTTCTGCTAGATTGTCTTACGATGTATTTAATTTTTGAGTAAATTGTATTTTCGAGCGTTTTTATAATATCATATATCTCACATACATAACTTGGTAATAACGCGTTAATACCAGGATTACAATGAATTACTCTTACGAATTCATTACCACAATCCGATTTTTTTTTACTTTCAAATTAACGACGAGAAAAGCACACGTAAATTTTCAACAGAAAAGATGTTCACTTTCTTTGGGAATAAATTTGTCGCTTTCCTTTGTCTTACCAAAAAACACCAGTCATAATCCACATGAATCTATAAACAGACATAACAATAAACGCTTGGTAATAGTGTACGGTGAGGAGAGGAATTTTTTAAGTCGTCAAGTCCATTAGTCTAAGAACCTTAACGATCGCTTAACGAAATACGCATAATATCGATCTAAAATCTGTATGTTTGCTTGTACGTGTAGAGTTTCATACCCACATAAATGTATATTGACGAATTTGAAAACTTCAACAACAGCAGTGACTCCAAACTATAAGCCAACATAGCCAGCTAAAAATCCGCACAAACGTATACATTTTTATTTCATTTCATTTCTACACATTTTTTCGTCTTTCATTTCTTTTTCTTTTACCAACAAAGCTGTAAAGCTAGCTGAAGTTAGAACTTTCACTTTAGATTACTGCCGGAGTGGTATTTAATATACTATACGAGTATATACTGGAACACACCAATATAACATAAAGTAATATTGTGTGATGGGGCTTAAAGTTGCTGTTGTTGTGTTATACCTTATACATTTACGAGTACTTTGGTTAGGATTACAACCCCAGATCGATAAAAACGGAAACTTATAGAAGTACGGTTAAGGAATTTTCAAATTCTGCTAATACTGCGCTGAAACGATTATTCGCTTTGACTTGATCATGGTTTAGCGTATGTATGTGCGGTTAGTGAGCTTGTGTTGGGTGAGAGACGTTACGATTGGTTGTTTCTTTCTTTTTGCGCTGGCAAATTTACATAAATAATTGTACCAAAGTGAAAGTTATGACATGAAGTAAACAGTCGTTGATAAGAATGCTCGTACGTTCCGTGCACTAGCAATTGCTTATTTGCAGCACTAGCATTGCTTATTTGCAGCACTAGCACTGCTGATGTTATGGCTTTAATTTTTTTTTTTTTTTGTATTTTCCATAAAAAATGGAGTATTTATTGGTTTTAGATCCAATAGACTGCAACAAAATGATATTTTTGTTCTTTTCATGAGGACTCGATGACTTTTCAGAAAACTTTCTCCCATTAATATTCGTGCCGATTGCAAGTACACAATCATAAGAAAACTTTCTACGGATATCTCGGCACACAAGATACGGTGCAGCTGTTGCGTTAGCGTTTATACTAAAGAAGGAACCACACAAATCAAAGAGTGTGCAAATTTAAAAAAGAAATATTGTAACATGTGTTGGTTGGAAAATTATAAGTATCTGTCGGAATTATTATAGATTCGTATATCAAATGAAATTTTGTATCTTAGGGTCAATTACATGTGTACGTGCAAGTAGATATTTATTATCTATAACAATAGGCACTGGTGATAGTATTTAAATGACACTAAAATTAACTAGGAGTACAATTTTAAGTCGAAATTTTGATAATTAGTATTATTTACTTAATTAAAAACAAACTTACAACAATATCTTGTAGAGTACTGACAATTAGAATTTGTTGCCATTCTTTTGGAAAAAAATTCATCCGTTTGTCTAGGACGAATTCCTTTGCTGAATATAAATCCGCGTAAGGGCTTTTAGATGTGAAGTTTGACGTTAATCGCTGGTAGAACTTTGACAGTGTGTAACAATTTTTTTTGGCTCACTTTCACTGTTGACTTTTTAATTTGTACTCGAAATTTTTATGACAAAAATGTTCATTAATTTTCCGTTGTCGCCTCTTTTTTCACACTAATAAGTCGATATTTTTTATTTTTATTTTACTATTTTCTATATGCTTCGATCGAATTAACAATTTACACAGTTTATTTTGTAAGTTATTTAGTAAAAATAGTTAATAAACTCTTTTGCTTAGAATTGATTCTTTATCTACTAAGCTTCACGGTTTATTTGAAAATCAAACGCGAACTACTCGTCGCCCCAATTTCTAACGTTGTTGGGTTCTTGAATATCCACAGTTAAAAGTATATTTTCTTGAGAAAGTAAGTATCCGAAAAGTTCGTAACGATTTCTTCGACTTACTTAAATCGTCTGTTTCGCGATCATCAATGAAACGTCCGCTTATCCTATGCTTGGCTGATATTTTCTTTTCTTTCTCTTTTTGTGTTTATGTTAAGAAAACTCCACTGGAGTTGGTCGTAGTCGGAGCTGTAAAATGTTATGTGTCTTCGCCAGCATATCACTTGGTGGGCTTACTTACTAACAAACTTCTTTACGCCATGTTCCGCTATCTGTTCATCGTTCTTGACTACGAGCCGATATTTCGGAAAGAGTTTCTTGTTTTCTTGTCGACTATGAAAGAGTGTGCGATCGTACCTGTGCTGTTACTTATACAAACGAGACATGTCTGCTCACACTGTAAAGGCACACATATTCTTATAATGGTAGATGGATGGTAGTCAAATGAGAGAAACCAATGGTATCTTCACCGTCGTCGTGTTTTTAGCCATTGCAGTACGAACCCATCTATGCTGTTTTTTTTTTTACTGAATTAACTTTCTTCGAAAAGCGAAAAATTGAGCAGAAAGAAGCTGAGAAACAAAATTTTACCAAATTGTTTTGATTGTGTTCGTGTGGAAATTTAACTCAAAAAGAAATTAATAAAATTTGTACGTATATGCATTCAAAAGTATTAAATTATATAATTTAAATAAATAATTTTACTTTTTTCGTATCTTGCAGTGAACAATTACGCGACAGTAAGGAGGCGAAATTAATTGTCGCGGAATCAAGAAATTTAATTAAAATTCGTATTTTTTGTATACATAATGTAAAACTTTCATTGTCATTAGATTCAGAATTGGATTCCTATGTGTACAGTGTGTTATGTATTTTAATGCTATTGTATTCTATTTGTTATTTACGTAAAATGTTTTCCAATATATACAAATTCTTTGTGTACTTTTCTTTTTATTTTTTTCTATAGTAATAGCTATTTTGAAGAAACACAGACCCGCCATGAATTGAGGCCATTAGTTGCTTGATAAAAATTAAATGCTTATGAAGAATCTAGAACTAATTTCCAAAATGTTCCTTAAAAAGTGTTTCAGCCTTTTCGTGTCTTTCTGCAGAGAGCAAACGCTTTAACGTTCTTTCCTCAATCAATTACAACGAAAGGTGAACCTCAAATAAGGTCAAAGTACAGTTTTGAAATAATAATAATAATAAAATTTCAGAGCGATAGACCATTGCGGTACAAGGCTTAGCTTCTCGCGACCATTTGTGTTGTGCATGTGCATGCATGCGCACACAAATGAAAGAGGGACCTACAATTTAATGCCCTAACCGAACGGATTGAGAAGCCGCCTTTCCCAAGTTATTACTCTCGGATGTTGTCAGACATTCACGAGAGGTGGGACCGTGAAAAATAGTTTTGGTGTTTTTTTGGAATTCGAACCTCGAAACCTCTTGCTCAGAAGTCCATGCTCTTCCAATTGAGCCAAAGATCAATCAAAAAGTTTGGAAACAAATAGAACTAGGTTAAAATTTAGGAATACGGAGCTTATCATTCTATCCATTGCATGTACGCTCATACACGCCGGTTCACTAGATTAGAAGCAGGCAATTTTAAGAAGAAAAAATGATCTTTCTCCCGTTATAAGGCAGTAAGAGAAAAAAAAATGATGAAAGAAACATTGGTTGATGTTAAATGCAATGGTGGATTCCAAAATTTTAAGAGAATAAGCTAACGGTAGTTTTATGAAACTTTAACTGAATGAGTCAGAATAACATGCATTTAAATTAACTCATAAGGTTAGAAGCAGTCAAAGTACAATCGTTGTTTGCGAAGTGGTTAATTTTTTTGTATAAAAAGAGTTGATTTTTTTAAAAGAATTGGTAAAAAAATTGTTTGACATTTGATAGAAGGCAAAATAGATGTTTACCATTCGAAAGGTTTGTCTAAGCGTGGTATCGCTTGCCAAGATCAATCGGAATGTTGGCAATTATTTAAAGGATCCGAAAATGTACTGGAAAAATTACAAAGGAAATGTTTTCACGGCCCTTACAGAAACGGAAAGACGAAAAATTGGCAAACTAGTCTCCAATTCAGCTGTTTCCACTGATATAATCAGAAAAGCAGCTGGTCTTACTGCAAGTTAATTTACCGTTCGTCATGTGATTCGTAGTGACAAACACCTCAAGCGACTAAAGCTGAAGTAAAAACCATAACTTAACTTAAACTTAAACTTCGCAAAAGATTCAACGCTTACAATTCGCGAAAGACCACATGACCTGGGATGTGCAACAAGGAGCAAGTTTGAATAACTGGAAAAAATTAGTCTTTTCTGATGAAATAAAGTTCAATTTAGATGGACCGAATGGCTATAACTTTTACTTCCACGATCTAAGAAAATAGGAACCCTTTTTAAACTGCCATAATAGCAGAGAAGGGGCTTAATGGATTGGACTGCAATATCTTTGTATGGCACCATCGAAATATTGGTTCAAAGCTCAAAGATGACAGGAAATAGCTACAAAGCGGTGTTGGAATCAGCTTTTCCAAAAATCGACGATCTCTTTGGACCACTTTCATGGATATTTCAATACGATAACGCTGCTATACACATCGCTCGCATTGTTAAATCGTTTGTTGCCAGTTTAACTTTTACCATGGCCACCATATTCGCCAGACCTTAACATTATAGAAAATGTCTTGGGCTGGCTCATACGAAAAGTGTACGAAGATGGAAAACAAAACGATGACAAGAAAGCGCTGATCGATGCCGTTAAACTTGTCTGAAATGAGATTTTACTCGATTACTTGGCCTCATTGTACAACTTCATTAAAGATCGAATTTTTGAGGTTATCTTGAAGAAAGGTGGTTCTGCTTATTATAAAAAATTATATCTGAAGTATGAATCTATATATGTAAATAAAAATCAATTGCCGTATGTGTGAAAGATCATGACTTGAAAACGGCTCGACCGATTTGGCTTATTTTGATTTGTTGTTGTGTTCGTCATTGCCCGGACAAGGTTTGTATGAAAGATTTTTTTTTGGAAAATTCACCGCAAAAGTCGGAAATTTGGATGGTATTTTTGTATGAAAATCTCAATAAAAAAAATGTGACGTTTAGTTTGACAGTTCTACAGTCACATTTTTTCATAACAACAACAAAAAAATGTGATGTTCGGTTTGACAGTTCGGTTTGACAGTTCTGTTGTCACATGTTTTCATAACAACCAATTTTAGGGTCTATAATTTTCGGGGTCGCTAAGTTGAATTGTGATGGTAAGATACCTCTAAGGGTAGAAGATCAATAGGTGAGGTGAGTGGGTGACCGATATTAGTGTCGGTTCTATAGTTTTCGGGGTCGCTAGGGTGACTAGTGATGGTAAGACGCCTCTAAGGGGATGGTGTCGATAGGTGTGGTGAGGATGTGACCGATATTAGGTCGCTGAGGTTAATAGTAATGGTAACACACCTCTAAGGGGAGGGTTGCGGTGAGGGGGTGACCGATATTAGTTTCGGTTGTTTAGTTTTGGGGTTGCTGAAGTGAATAGTGGTGGTAAGACACCTCTAAGGGGAGTGGGTCGATTGGTGTGGTGAGGGTTGGTAAGGGAAGGGGTTGCTGGTGATGCACTATAGTGATGGTAAATCACTGCTATGGGGACGGCGGTCAGTGGATAGGATGTGGGGGCGATATTAGTGTAAAATACTTAACGAACTTAAAATAAAAAAATAAATTTTCATAAAAAACAAAAACACTTTTTTTTTCATTCATGTAAGGTGTTTCTTGTCTTATGAACCGATTTAAATGCATGCCATTTTGACTCATTTGGCAAAAAGGTCTCTAGTGTACCGTTAGTGGGCGCCGTGGCTCAGTGGAAATGCGCGTGGCTACTGAGCAGGAAGTTCGTGGTTCGAATCCCAGTAACACCAAAAGTATTTTTCACGGTATCCCACCTCTCGCGAATGGGTGACAAACGTTCCGAGAGTAATAACTTGGCACGGAAAGCTTCTCAATTCGCCGTTCGGATGCGGCCTTAAATTGTAGGTCCTTTCCATTTGGGCCCAAAAAATATACATGCGCAACACCGTTAACTTGTTTGTACCGTTATCTTGATTAACTTAGTTGTGAGTAAAAGAGCCTTGAAAAAATAAAAAAACTGAATAACAATATCTAATAAAACCAATTAATTATATGTATGAATGTATGTATGCATGTATGTATGCATGTTATGTGTTAAATAATATGACCACATATTCTCCGTCGCCAAAAATGTTGCGGAATGTTTAGGTTTTCTAACCCGGTGGAAGAAATAAATATTTCGCTCCCTCTGATCTATCTACTATCGACAAAGCTTTTAACCGCCATAAGCCGCCATAAAACTTATCGGTGACGTGAACAGAGAAATCGATAGATTCGCTTGAACACCTTGGAATATTTCCTGCTTGTCACTGTTTTATCGCTTCACTAGCGGTTCTCAAGAGAAATAGCCAATTGCATGCCACCTTCCTCTCATTGAATTCAACCGTACTAGTCGTGGCGCTCTAAATCCTCATCAGTTTACCCTCAAGCCCACCATCAGACGTACATATAAGTTCTTCAACCGTACAACACGTATGTGGAATGCTCTGCCAAGCTCTGTCTTTCCACATCACTATGATCCACAGGCATTCAAAATACAAGCCCAAGATCAAACTTCCATCAATTCCAACACCTTTGGAAACCAATGACCTCAAACGAGGACGTTCGAATTTAAGAAGGGAGGAGTTGATTTGCTTAAAATTACCAAATGGAAAAATTCCAAAGAATTTTCCCACAAACTTCTGCACTTCTGCTGATGATTTCCAACGCATCCGATTGCAGCTTGCAATCCCGAAATTCGCTGATTATGGGATATGACGGGAAATCGCACATCCGTGCACGGGCAACAAAGCAATACAGGTGAAGCTTATGTTTTAGGTATTTTCAATTTGTTAGTTCAGTCTTTTATCTTAAGTCATGTAATAAGCACGAAAGGTGCAAACAAAAATATATTTTTACTTATAAAAGTCAACGCAAAGACATTTAACTTATATTCGCTAGAATTATCCTCTCCACCTATGATTAGATTTTAGTCAAAAATTGTAAAATAATTAAAATGACAATCTTGAACAGTTCAACACATACTCGTGCGTGTTTCAGATTTTATGTAAAATTGTGAATATAATACTTTTATATTTGATCATTTAATACATAGGAAACAAAAAATTAACTGTACAAATGTTAAAATTTCTGTAAAACATTAAAACGTTGAGTTATTAAAAACAGCGCCTAGTACTATGCAACACGCTCTGATTCATGTTTGTGTTAACCAAATCGTTGATACGAGTAAAAACATTTAAGAACAGTTGATCAAAAAAGAAAGTGTAAGTAAACACGAAACACATTCCAAGTAGTGTGGGTGAAAAATTCCCGTTTTTGGAAACTGACACAAAATCATATGGAATAAGAATGAGAAATTGGTGTTCTTTTGTGCACAGACGTGTAACGTGTAACGTATAAAGTGAAAGAAAAAAAATACCCGTTTTTTTCTGTCGCATATACACACTAAAGTGATATACCTATAACAAATGAGGTGGCAAAGTTTGGTATCCCTACGTTTTTACAAATTGATATAGATAGGGTTTTTGTCAATTAACTGTTATTTCGAACAAAATCGCGTAATTTTACTTTTTACACTTTCTTTACTACCAAAAGGAATTACAAAATGAAAAAAAAGACATTTTAACCGTTATAATATCCGTTGTTTTTATTTCAGATTCGTTTGAAAAAAAAATGAAAGGAAAATCGTGAAATACTCGTATAAGATTAGAACGCAAGCGATTCATTTACATTAAGTTCTCTTGGTAAAGATACGAATGCCATGACTTGCTGAGATGCCACAAGATCAGTTGATTCTTCTTTCACTCGCATTCCTCGGAAGAACCTTAGAAGATTAACTTTCTTTTAGAGTTCTTTTAATTGAGTGATTTTGTAAACTCGCAGTAAGAATATAATATAATATGAACAACATAATTTATTCGTACTACGGTTCAAAAACTCGAAGTATTAAAATTATAATAATTTGACACTTTCTTTAGATCTGTGCGAGAATGATTTCTGGTACCAAAATTAAAAAGGTAATCTAAGTACAGGAGGCAAATCACGATATTCAGTTATTGGTCAGCCACTCGTATTTATTATCTGTTCCAATCTCTACGGTTCTTGAATTGGGTCCACCCTATTTTTCAAATAGGGTTTCTCGGCTATGTGTGAAATAGATACTGTTCTGTTCAAAGTTTGCGTTCGGTTGTTCAAATGTTTATTGGCTCAACAGCTTCATTAATAAGAAAAATTGTCGCATTTGGGCCAGTCAGCAATCCGATGCCATTTACAAAATGCTGTTACACCCACAAAAATTTACTGTTTTATGCGGGTTCATCTTGGTCATTGGCTCATACGTCTTCCACGATGCTAGGAACACGATAACCGTAAATAGAGATCGTTACCGGACAACGTTGACTTACTAATTTTGGATCAAATTGGAAGAAGTTGAATTGGAAGTTGAATTTAATTTCAACAAATCGGGGCCATTCCGCAAAGCTGCCCAAGCAATCGAGTTATTGAAGACGAAGTTCGGTAACTATGTTATCTCCACAAATATGGCGACCTTGTTCGTGTAATTTCACCCTCTGGAACTATGTCAATTCCACAATCCACAAGAGTGTCATATAATTGAGCCTTTCCGTTAAGCACAATTGAATGATGTTTAGTTCCATAATAAATGGCATCGATTGTACTTAACGATCGGTCGAACAATGATGATGTTTTTTATAAAAACAAAATGTCACGCTCTTAATGAAAAGCAAACAAGGTGTAATATAGAGAGTCAGAGAAAAGTTATCCAGTTATTCTAGTTTATTTAAGAACTAATTAAAATAGTTTCGACATAACTCCCCAAGTCAAATGAGAAAGATAACGAGTTATGGAGAATTAAATTCTCAGACTTACAAAAAATTATCAGTCTAAATTTTCAAAGTTAAGCATTAAAGTATACGTCAGGTTGATTTGAATATTCAATAAATGACTTATTTTTAGTCATTGTATAGGTACCAAATGGAGCTACTTTACATTATTATTAATTTATTGAACGCTTAATTAAAATATTGTAGTTTTTGAATCGTGTTGGGAAAGTGCTTCGAGATATTGTGTCAAAGCAATAACTTAAATCTACTTAAAACTAGTTAACAAAGCCAAAAAAACACAAACTAAAAATAAACTAAAAACTATTCTCTAATGAAGTGTTAGCAGCGCGCCCCCTGCCCACAGCAAATATGGCAACACAGAGCAGTTAGTAATGTCGGTTTTTTTTTCGTAAAACTCTGCCCCAGATTTTTTTTTTGGCTGTCAAGTTGTTCGTTTCCCCTTCAAAACGACTCTACCGTAGAGCTAAAACAGATATCTATATTTTGGGAAATGTACCTCTCATTATACTAGCACAACAACAACACATGCAACAAAAAAATGTAAACAAAATATTTTCGCCTTTCGTGTTCGATTTCCCTTTTGAAAAATTCTGCGGTCGAGCGGGCTCTGAGGTAGAGTTTTTATGAGAAAAAAAATTAACATAAGAAAACCCTGCAAGACCCATTGTACAGAGCACACACATGCTATTTTCGCTTGTCTTATAGGTTAAATAATGCCACACCCCAGGTGAGCCGCCAGTAGCATGCTTGTTCTTATTACGGTCTCAGTGAGGTAAGCTAATACAATATCTCCAGAGCCCAAAGTCATTTTAATGTGTCAGATGCGCTTGTCAGTTGCTTTTCTAGCAACATGGTAACAACACGAACACGTTTCACGAGTGTGACAACTAGCCCAGTTCATCCAGTTACAAGGTGGTATACCTCTGCTCTCTCGAAGTACTGAGGATTTGGATAAAATGCTCCCGACAGTAAGTCGTTTGCAATAGAGTCTAACCTAACAAAATGGTTCCTAGTAAGACATAGAGTGACATTATTGTTTAATAGCAGTACGGAAATCTCCAAGAGTTTCTTATTCGACACAAAATGTCTATAATTTGAATGTTCGCTTTTATACCTTTCATATGCGCTCTTAAGAATTTCCTCTCAAGCACGTATACTTTTTCAATACATGCAGTACTGATGTTCCACCACGTTAGACACGCATGTGTTATATTTGGTTTTACAAACGACTGGTGACAAAGATGATATGGTCTGAACTGAACGTCAATGATGTCTGGTACCTCCCATACAAATGGAACAAAAAATTTCAATTTTTATACTCCTCTATTTTAAAACGTTTTTATTAGCACGCTTTCGTGTATGTCTGCCTGTGGAATTGTCGGTGGAATTTTGTAATTGATTTTATACTAACTTCCCATTGAGCTAGCGACTTGAGACCTTAAACATAGATCTGAACTGGGTGAACATTGAAAAATCACAACAACAAAAAAACTGAACGCGAGTTTGCAATTTGTTTCAGATCAAAGCAGACTACTACGCACAATACGAAACAGAAGAAAATAATAAAATAAACGAACTAAAAAGTTGTATATCCTAGCCCTATAGAGATTCCTAACCCCAGATATTCCTGCTAACTTTTACTTGTGAAATTTTAATAGCTATGAAAATATACTTGTATTATTTAAAATGAAAAACGTGGGGCGCATACAGTAGATAATTGATGCTTGAGTAGTTACATACGCCACACGTTTTCCATTTTAAATCTTAGAAGAGATGTCTATGAGCTTGTGTTTTGATCATAGCAATGTGGAAAGACGTGTTGAACGGCTGAAGAACTTATATGTACGTCTGATGGTGGGCTTGAGGGTAAACTGATGAGGACTTAGAGCGCCATGTGGAATGCTCTACCAAGTTCTGTCTTTCCACATTGCTATGATCAAAACACAAGCTCATAGACATAACTCGACTGCTTGGCAGCTTTGCGGAATGGCCCCGATTTGTTGAAATTACATTCAACTTCTAATTCAACTTCTTCCAAT
The DNA here is from genome assembly GCA_947095585.1 of Nephrocerus scutellatus. Lineage (NCBI taxonomy): Eukaryota > Metazoa > Arthropoda > Insecta > Diptera > Pipunculidae > Nephrocerus > Nephrocerus scutellatus. The sequence continues at coordinate 33,125,489 of OX352761.1, forward strand.
TTGATCCAAAATTAGTAAGTCAACGTTGTCCGTGGAAGACGTATTAGCCAATGACCAAGATGAACCCGCACCAAACAGTAAATTTTTGTGGGTGTAACAGCATTTTGTAAATGGCATCGGATTGCTGACTGGCCCAAATGCGACAATTTTTCTTATTAATGAAGCTGTTGAGCCAATAAACATTTAAACAACCGAACGCAAACTTTGAACAGAACAGTATCTATTTCACACATAGCCGAGAAACCCTATTTGAAAAATAGGGTGGACCCAATTCAAGAACCGTAGAGATTGGAACAGATAATAAATACGAGTGGCTGACCAATAACTGAATATCGTGATTTGCCTCCTGTACTTAGATTACCTTTTTAATTTTGGTACCAGAAATCATTCTCGCACAGATCTAAAGAAAGTGTCAAAATATTATAATTTTAATACTTTGAGTTTTTGAACCGTAGTACGAATAAATTATGTTGTTCATATTATATTATATTCTTACTGCGAGTTTACAAAATCACTCAATTAAAAGAACTCTAAAAGAAAGTTAATCTTCTAAGGTTCTTCCGAGGAATGCGAGTGAAAGAAGAATCAACTGATCTTGTGGCATCTCAGCAAGTCATGGCATTCGTATCTTTACCAAGAGAACTTAATGTAAATAAATCGCTTGCGTTCTAATCTTATACGAGTATTTCACGAATTTCCTTTCATATTTTTTTCAAACGAATCTGAACTAAAAACAACGGATATTATAACGGTTAAAATGTCTTTTTTTTTTAATTTTGTAATTCCTTTTGGTAGTAAAGAAAGTGTAAAAAAAACAACCCATAAAAATTAAAATTTTTCATCTAAATTCTCTGATCGCAGGAATTGATATGGGAGCCCCTCGATCCTGGACCATTTTTTTTTATTGTAGGAGAAAATCATCGAAACAGACATTTGACATCAGATGTTAAAATTGAAAATGCTCAGATCATTTTATTCTGAGCACGTAGAGCACGCTCATACTCTGAGCAAATAAGAAACACGAGCAGTTATCTTGAGAACTCTTTGACTGCTCTGAACTAATTTATGAAAACGCGAAATGACAGAATATTGTGAAAACTTGTTGTTCTATCTGTAAGTTGATATCGACAACAAAAAACGACATCAATAAAAATACAATTCAGTAAATAAAAATGTAAGTTGAAGTAAGCATAAAACATGTATGTCTCGTTTCATTTGCTGGGTTCATTTGTGCGTGCGCTAAGATTTCTCTCTCTCTCTCTCCACCACCAACAAAACCATGCAGCGCAGCCGACTGCGCAGCACACACCGCACAAAGTCCATAAGGGGCGACGAATATCTGATGCCATTATAGATATTTAAAAAATGTATAAGGGCCTTGCGGCCGAACCCGGGACCCGATCACTACCAAATTTTCGAAAAAGTATTGTTTATTGGGTATACACATGTGTTTAAAATTTGAAGAAAATCGGGTAAATTTTTTAAAATTTTTGTTTGGGAGCCCCCCGACCACGCAGCCCGAGGGGCCTCAAAATTTAATAGAAAGTGTTGTCTCCGGAAATACACATGTGTGCAATTTCAATAAAATCGGGCCATGGGAAGTGGGTTAAAAATTGATCGCAAGAATCCACGACAGACGACCGACAGACGACCGACGACCGACCGACGACCGACCGACGACCGACCGACGACCGACGACCCACGGGCAAGTGAAGTTAATATAGAGAATTTAAAAAGAAAAACTATGCGATTTTGTTCGAAATAACAGTTAATTGACAAAAACCCTATCTATATAAATTTGTAAAAACGTAGGGCTACCAAACTTTGCCACCTCATTTGTTATAGGTATATCACTTTAGTGTGTATATGCGACAGAAAAAAACGGGTATTTTTTTCTTTCACTTTATACGTTACACGTTACACGTCTGTGCACAAAAGAACACCAATTTCTCATTCTTATTCTATATGATTTTGTGTCAGTTTCCAAAAACGTGAATTTTTCACCCACACTACTTGGAATGTGTTTCGTGTTTACTTACACTTTCTTTTTTGATCAACTGGTCTTAAATGTTTTTACTCGTATCAACGATTTGGTTAACACAAACATGAATCAGAGCGTGTTGCATAGTACTAGGCGCTGTTTTTAATAACTCAACGTTTTAATGTTTTACAGAAATTTTAACATTTGTACAGTTAATTTTTTGTTTCCTATGTATTAAATGATGAAATATAAAAGTATTATATTCACAATTTTACATAAAATCTGAAACACGCACGAGTATGTGTTGAACTGTTTAAGATTGTCATTTTAATTATTTTACAATTTTTGACTAAAATCTAATCATAGGTGGAGAGGATAATTCTAGCGAATATAAGTTAAATGCGTTGACTTTTATAAGTAAAAATATATTTTTGTTTGCACCTTTCGTGCTTATTACATGACTTAAGATAAAAGACTGAACTAACAAATTGAAAATACCTAAAACATAAGCTTCACCTGTATTGCTTTGTTGCCCGTGCACGGATGTGCGATTCCCGTCATATCCCATAATCAGCGAATTTCGGGATTGCAAGCTGCAATCGGATGCGTTGGAAATCATCAGCAGAAGTGCAGAAGTTTGTGGGAAAATTCTTTGGAATTTTTCCATTTGGTAATTTTAAGCAAATCAACTCCTCCCTTCTTAAATTCGAACGTCCTCGTTTGAGGTCATTGGTTTCCAAAGGTGTTGGAATTTATGGAAGTTTGATCTTGGACTTATATTTTGAATGCCTGTGGATCATAGTGATGTTGAAAGACAGAGCTTGGCAGAGCATTCCACATACGTGTTGTACGGCTGAAGAACGAATCCCTGACTGTACGTCCGAAGATGGGCTTAAGGGTAAACTGATGAGCATTTAGAGCGCCACGAGTATTGCGGTTGAATTCAAGGAGAGGTGGCATGCAACTGGCTCAAGAGAAATGAGCACCGCTGGTGGAAGAAGCGATAAAAGAGTGACAAGCAGTAGACGTTCCTGCGGTGTTCAAGCGAATCTATTGATTTCGCAATGTTTTCGTCACCTGTAAGTTTTATCGCACGGTTTTGTATTCTATCTAGTTGATGCAAGGTGGTTTAGACGCACCAGACACAAATATGACAATTGTACTCAAGTTTAGGGCGAATAAAAGCCTTGTAGATAGTAGCCAGACCAGAGGGAGTGAAATATTTCTTGCACCGGGCTAGAAACATTTTACAGCATTTTTGGCGACGGTAAATATGTGGTCATTCCAACGAAGCTTGTCGTTAACGCACATACGAGAATTGCGAGATTTTCAGTTTCCTCGATGCAAGTGCCATTCATAGATAACGGCATGGGATTTGGGATTCGCTTGGACGACAGGAGACAGCATTGGGTTTTGGAAGCGTAAAATTCTACTCGATTGTTTTCTCCCCATTTTATTATGCTGTCTATGTCAGAATTTAACGTGCCTAACATACGAAGTTGTTTGAGTTCCATATGAGAAGTGGAGGGACGTTCCTTAAACTTATATGAGAAGCTGAGAGTGCTGTCATCAGCGAAAGAGTGAATTGGATTAGAAGTCACAGATAAGAGATCAATTATAAAAATGAGAAAGAGTTTCGGGGACAGAACAGAGTCCTGGGGGACGCCAGCATTTATGTGCTGTATTTCAGACTTGAAACCGTCCAAAACAACTTGAATTGAGCGGTCTAAAAAATAGCTTCTAATCCAATGAAGCAGTTTTTCATCGACACAATAGAGCTTGATGACAAACTCTGTCAAATGCTTTGGAAATATCGAGTGCAACAGCTTTGCTTTCACCAAATTGATGCAAAGACCGGTTCCACTGTTCGGTGAGATATACCATAAAATCACCAGTGGAACGTTGCCCACGAAATCCGTACTGCCGGTCACTAAGGATTTCATTGGTTTCAAGATATTTCATGAGCTGAAAATTGATCAGCGTTTCCATGACCTTGGAAAGAATGGATGTAAGTACTATGGGTCGGTACGAAGAAGGAGAGGACGGCTCGCCTTTTTTGGGTATGGGTTGGACAAAGGCTGTTTTCCAACTTCTCGGGAAGAGTCCAGAAGAAAGAATAGGATAAATGGGAAAGCTAACGCAATGGTAATGTCAGCTTGGAAGAACACCTCTTCAGAACTAATGGGGAAATACCGTCTGACCCAGCGGATTTGTGAATTTTAAGATGGTTTAAAACTCTAGCAACTGCACACTTACGAATGAAGATCTGTCCCGTAGAGTGTTCAATACTCGGAGATGCAGGCAGCATCAATGCACAATCTGGAAGCATGGAGCTAGCTGCAAAATGTGCAGCAATCAGATTGGCTTTGTCTTTAGAGTTGACAACTGGAGTGGACTTACAAATGAGCGTTGGAATTGACGACGAGGCTGTATTTTTGATTCTTTTCACAAATGACCAAAAATTTTTACTACCTTTGGGACATTGTAGTATTTTTTGCCTCAATTTTTGGTTGTAGGCGAATTTGACTCGCCGAATATGAGCATTGCAAACATTTCTTGCTCGTTTAAAATTTGTTCGGTTTTCCTCTGTAGGGTTTGCTTTGTAAAACCGAAAGCATACCTCTCCAAACCTAGAAGCCTCTTTACAGTTCGAGTCATACCATCCATTTTCCTTTGGTTTGATAGACTTATTCCTGAAAGGGATAAACTTTCTTATACCAATAAGAATGATGTTTGTGATGGCATCAGCGGCGGCATCCACGTTGCTATCGCGAAACAATAGCGACCAGTTAATTCTCCCAAAGAAGTTGTTAAGGCCGTCCCAATTGGCTTTCTCGTATTGCCATACTGTTTTCTTGGGAGTTTTTTCTGTGAGAAATTAGCTGATACAACACAATGGTCAGACGAGCCTAGAGGCGATAATACATTGACGGAGTAATTATCAGGACGAGAGGTAAGGAACAAGTCAAGGGTGTTTGCGGAATGATTTGCAATGTCAGGTATTATTATAGGCTCATTTACAAACTGAGTAAGGTGATTAAACTCAGCGAACAATTCAACATCCCTTCCTACGAGTGCTGTCTGGCCAGAATGGCGGAGACACCCAGAATTGTGTACATTGAAATGGTATTATTAATATTGAGTTCCTTTACCATTTCCATTTCCTTAATTTCTTTAGATGTGGAGGCTGGTTGCAGGATGGCTGGCAAAGGGTTCCTGTAAATCATGTCGCCCATTTATATTGTTGAGTTATGATATCGTATGATGAATGTTCCGTTAAGTTGTACCATGTCATTGTTTATGTTTTGTTGGTCCATCATATTGGTTTAAAAATATTATTCCTGGAAGGACTTCTTTAACTGCCGGCATGTGCTGGTTTTTTAGTGTGGTGCAATTAGGTGGGCGGCTATTAAGTAGGTTCGGTATGCACGAGGTGTTGCTTATGTTCACGACATTGTCTGAAGGACATATAGATACCTTATTATAAGATTTACAATTAGTTTTTATGCCATAAAGGTTTTTGTTGCATTGTAAAATTGAATTAAAACATATTTTATTAATTAAGCTTCATTTTTTAACAGCTTTTATTACAATTTTTTCACAATATTCTACTTTAGTTGTTGGTAGACTTACAATATAAATTATATTTTTACTATCGGATGCTATTCTTCGTTCAGCAAATTCTAATGCTTCGTCTATGTTTACATAAGGAATGTGCTCATTTTTAAGAATATTTTCTGTTATATTAATTTCGAAATTTGATAAGATAAAAGAATTTATTATATTGGCCATAGCCCAATGGATTGCATATTCAATATTGACAATTCTTGTTTAATTAATTCTAATCTATTTTTAAAATTTAAAATAAATTAGTTTTTAACACTTTCGTTAAGTATTACATTTGTTAAATTTCTGATTTCATTAATTTTTCTAACTGATAATTTATTGATTATGATTTGTTTGTTGTTATTTTCTAGTACGTTGTTTATTTTATCAACTAATATATTATAATCTTGGTGGTCAGGATTTCCGGCAATCCACTTCCATGCAGTGCCTATGAAGTCCAGTGACCATTTTTGTCTATTGTTTGGCTTAAGTCTACTTATATGGCTTTTTATCTGAATTAATTCATGGGAAAGGAAGTGAAAAATGGGATGATTAATATTAACGTTTTGCTCTATTGGTTGCTCCAGCTTGTCAAGAAGAGTTTCGTACAATTGAGTGTTTATATCATGTATTAGCTTAAATGATCATGTCTGTAGTTTTTCCACACCCGTATGTATGGTGACTAATTGGGAATTGAAGTAATCCAATATTTGGGTATCTCCCGTACATGATGTTATGAAAAGCCTAGAAAGAACTATGTCTATTAATATGACTTTTGTGAACAACTCTTCCAGATCTGGTTAGGACTGTAGTGGACCTGTTTTCAGAGACTGTTTCCTTTTTGTATCGTGGGGAGAGCTTACTACCTAGTCGCTTATTGATTCGAACAAAGATTGTATCGCCGATTGAATAGTTCTATATAGGTTGTCTTTTTTGTTATGATTGCTTAAATCGCCAACTTATTTTTTCCGAATGTTCTCACTGTTTTCCTGTCGGGATCTTTCAAATTGTTCAGGGTCGGTGCTCACATTACTACCGAAAATTACTTCAAGAGGTTTTATCTTTGTCGTAGATTGAACTGAAAAATTATACTCGTAAACAGAGCGGTCTAATAGGTCGGAGAATGATCTATGTACTTTATCTGTTTTTAAACATCTCATAATTTCTGTTAAAGTGGAGTGAAACCTTTCGACCTGTTCGTTTACAGAACTAGTATGAGGTGGGGTCTTATAAATATCGATTCCGAGTTGATCTTTTACCATGAAGCCTATAGATTCTGAGTTTAATGATTTTTCGTTATATATAATTATTAATTTGGGTATGCCGAAAGAAAATAATAATTCACGTAAGGGTTGTCTAACGTCCTCTATTGCTTTTGACTGTATCATTCTAGCCTGCGCATATTGAGAAAACTTGTCGAGGTCTGTGAGGACTAAATGATTTTCAGTTGAATTAATGTCAATGTGGAGGATGTGTCCTGGGTATTGTGGAATCGGTGTTGGTTTTAACTCCTGTTTGTTTGGATGCCTATCTATTTTTGCTCCTTGCAAGACTACACACTGTTTAACTATCTTATTTATTTTTGAACTCATTTGTGGGAAATCAACTTTTTGTAATAATTGTATCTTGTTCTCTTGTCCGCTTCTGTGTGCTCTTTTATGTTCCTTTAATATCAATTCTTCCTGTTTTGTTTTGTCAGATTCGTCTTCAACTTGGGTTTGTGTTAATCGTATCTTGTACTGTCTGAAATGGAGGGGGTATATTTCTTGGACAATTCCCATTACACGTTCAGTAGTATTTAGGCCGTTAATAACACTTGGGTTAAGATAACGCTTGAATAGACTGACAATATCTTCTTTTGTATATTCCGCTTGTGTTATGGTAGGTCTGTGGTAGGTCGGGAATGGTATTTCGAACTTGTAGCTGTTTTTATTACCTTCTAATAGAAAAATCTGGCTCTTAAAAACGTTTATTGGGGATTCTACCGTAGGATTAAGTTCATGGAACGAGCTTTTATCATTGTGCTGTGATGCCGTCATGGAATTTACTTAGCATACTTTGGGGGGTCTGGAAAGTGCATCGGCCACGACTTTTCTTTTCCCAGATTTGTATTTTAACTCGTTATTACACTCTTCGAGAATTGCTTTCCAGCGCTTCATCTTAGAGTTATTATTTTTGGTAATAAGTGCATAGGTCAGTGGCTGATGATCGGTATAAATTTTAACACTTTGAACAGACCGTAGCTACTTCACACATAGCCGAGAAACCCTATTTGAAAAAAACTCTAGAGCTCTCCAGCATCTCATTAAAAAGCATTTTGAAACAGATAATAAATACGAGTAGCTGACCAATAACTGAATATCGTGATTTGCCTCCTATACATAGATCACCTTTTTAATTTTGGTACCAGAAATCATTCTCACACAGATCTAAAGAAAGTGTCAAATTATTATAATTTTAATACTTCGAGTTTTTGAACCGTAGTACGAATAAATTATGTTGTGCATATTATATTATATTCTTACTGCGAGTTTACAAAATCACTCAATTAAAAGAACTCTAAAAGAAAGTTAATCTTCTAAGGTTCTTCCGAGGAATGCGAGTGAAAGAAGAATCAACTGATCTTGTGGCATCTCAGCAAGTCATGGCATTCGTATCTTTACCAAGAGAACTTAATGTAAATGAATCGCTTGCGTTCTAATCTTATACGAGTATTTCACGAATTTCCTTTCATTTTTTTTTCAAACGAATCTGAAATAAAAACAACGGATATTATAACGGTTAAAATGTCTTTTTTTTCATTTTGTAATTCCTTTTGGTAGTAAAGAAAGTGTAAAAAGTAAAATTATGCGATTTTGTTCGAAATAACAGTTAATTGACAAAAACCCTATCTATATCAATTTGTAAAAACGTAGGGCTACCAAACTTTGCCACCTCTTTTGTTATAGGTATATCACTTTAGTGTGTATATGCGACAGAAAAAAACGGGTATTTTTTTCTTTCACTTTATACGTTACACGTTACACGTCTGTGCACAATAGAACACCAATTTCTCATTCTTATTCTATATGATTTTGTGCCAGTTTCCAAAAACGTGAATTTTTCACCCACACTACTTGGAATGTGTCTCGTGTTTACTTACACTTTCTTTTTTGATCAACTGTTCTTAAATGTTTTTACTCGTATCAACGATTTGGTTAACACAAACACGAATCAGAGCGGTGTGCATAGTACTAGGCGCTGTTTTTAATAACTCAACGTTGTTTTACAGAAATTTTAACATTTGTACGGTTAATGTACAGTTAATTGTTTGTTTCCTATACATTAAATAATCATATGTAAATTTTTAATTTTTTTATTATATAATTATTTTACAATTTTTGACTTAAATCTAATCATAGGTGGAGAGAATAATTCTAGCGAATATATTATTAAAAAGGAATCGTGCCATTAAAGGCAAAACGAAGGAGGTTGTCTGTTAATTATAGACCATCATCGCCACCAACATCATCTTCTATTGCGAGGTCCCAGGTAAGCGCAAAAAAAACTGCTGTGAAAAAAACAGCTTCTTCAAAAGATGTGCAGATGTGCAGAATACAACACGCAAAGGAGAACAGCAAATATTAGCCACTCTTTCCATGTTGATATGTCAAGAAAGCGTTGACAGCAGTAAAAGAGCGCTCGAACACTTCAAATCTCAGAGGACTAGAGAACTAGAGACGGACTGCGATAAAGCAGCGTTTTGTTCAAAAACCATCCTGATAAACCAGTTGGTATATAAATAATAATCGCCTAACAACATAATTTCCGTTGTCTGTTTGTTTGTCTGTATAGATATAACGCTTTATGTCGCCTCATCCCGCCTCATCCCGCCTCAACCCGCCTAAAAAACTATATGTATCGACGCCATATTTACACCATATGATCGTTTGGTGCTCCGATAAGTTAACGTTTTTTTTTGACCCGTTAGGTGGCGCTGGAGTCGAGATGCCTACGAAAATTTGTGTTTATCGTTGGATTTGGTTCATATTCACATCATGTGATTGTGTGGTGCTTTGATGAACAATTATGAAAATTCCGTCATTTTTGACGGGTATTCACTAGTTATAATAAAAAAAAAATACGTGAAACTTTAACGCGCGGTTGAAGTGAAAGCTTTTTGACGTTGTGGCCGATATTACGATTAAAGATGAGATGAGATGACGATGAGAAATGGCTTAGTTCCAAAAAATTCCAGTCCGTATTGGCCAGATCTCAGAATTTCCATAGGAACAAATTTTATAGTCGCATATTAGTTCTACATTCCGAGTTTCATACGAACCGCTTTAGAAATGGCTTGGTTTCCAAAACCTCAGACCCTATTGGCCAGATCCCAGAATTTCCATAGGAACAAATCTTATAGTCGCATATTAGTTCTACATTCCGAGTTTCATACGAACCGCTTTAGAAATGGCTTGCTTTCCAAAACTCCAGACCCTATTGGCCAGATCCCAGAATTTCCATAGGAACAAATCGTATAGTCGCATATTAGTTCTACATTCCGAGTTTCATACGAACCGCTTTAGAAATGGCTTGCTTTTCAAAACTCCAGACCCTATTGGCCAGATCCCAGAATTTCCATAAGAACAAATCTTATAGTCGCATATTAGTCCTACATTTCGAGTTTCATACGAATCGCTTTAGAAATGGCTTGGTTTCCAAAACCTCAGACCCTATTGGCCAGATCCCAGAATTTCCATAGGAACAAATCTTATAGTCGCATATTAGTCCTACATTCCGAGTTTCATACTAATCGCTTGAGAAATGGCTTAGTTCCCAAAAGTGCAGACCCTATTGGCCAGATCCCAAATTTCAATAGGAACAAAACTTTTAGTCGCAAATTAGTCCTACATTCCGAGTTTCATACGAATCGCTTGAGAAATGGCTTGGTTCCCTAAACTCCATACCCTAGTGGCCAGATCCCAGAATTTCCATAGTAATATATGTTTTTATATATATATAGTTATATTTGTAGTTTAAACATATAAAATTTAACTTTAGAAAACGAGGCATAAAATTAACCAAAAGTGAACAACAGAGTAATAACAGTGTAACAAATGTGTACAACAGAGTAATGTGAACAACAGAGTAATAACAGTGTAACAAATGTGTACAACAGAGTAATGTGTACAACAGAGAAATAACAGTGTAACGCTTGAAAATTGTAGGCCCCTCCGTAAAAAAGTTTCACTTCAATAATAATATCTTCTCGCGACCATGTGCGTGTTATATTGGAAGGGACCTACAATTTAATCCGAAAGGAGGGTTGAGAAGGTTTTCGTGACAAGTTATTACTCTCGGACGTTTATCAGACATTCGCGAGAGATGGGATCGTGAAAAATACTTTCGGAAGTGCAACGCACTAACCACTTAAAAAACTTAAATTAGCAGGCATTATGCAGTGCACTGCCAAAAGTTTTAACATGCCGCAAGCAATTGAGTCGCTAGCTGCTATGGGGACTGCTATCAAGCCAGCAGCAATCAACAAGCCACCAACAACCATCCATAAAGGCAGCACAAAGGAGCAAGCCAGTTAAAAAAGCAAGGCCAAAAATCTGCACCATCTACTAGAAAAGCTGACATCTTTTACGATACGGAACGACTATTTGAACCACACCTATTCAAAGTTTTGCAGAAGGCAAGTGAATTCGTGCTTGAGAATAATTGATGATGCTATCAGAAATTTCGACTGTAGCTAACACATATATCAATTGGAAGAAAACGGTTCGCACCATCAGGGACACATGCAGGCACTATTTGCTTACAAGCAACGGCTGAGGAAACACTTTCAGAGGATCTTCAACAGTAAACTAAATAAAGTCAACGTCCAGTCTGTACTTTCGCAACTTCGTTGTACAGTTAACACGTTTGGTCAAGCTCTGCGGAGGTACAAGTGAACAGACAAAACGGCTCAAGGATATCAAACCAAGTCCTGATGCTTTCAAGAAGCAGACCTCTATGGTCGGAAAACCTATTTTATATATTGGAAGAGATCGGTTTCTGCTAATTAATGTCTCTCTCGGAAATTTCGATAGCGTAATCACATTCATTATCCTCCAGATTACTGCAGGTCGATGTAAGGTGGAAGTAGTTTAACTTTAACTTCAGATCTTAACCGGTTCCATATGATTTTCCTGAAGTTGGTGAACTGCACAGTTGTGTTGTATGGGTTGGCTCAATCTGCTCAGAGTAACTATAATACGCACAACAAAACAGTATGTTAACGAAGTTTGTTATTCCCAGGTAGAAATTCAGAGTGGATGGTATAAAAGGATTTCCTTGAATGTGAAACAACAACCACCTACATTGATGTCGCAGAGAGTTAAAAGATCGTGTTCAAAGTTCTCTCTCGCTTAGAGTGGTTGTACACTGATATCACTAGAAGAATTTCACCTCTTTGAAATCGTTAATGTAATGGTGAAGGCTGTTGTTTACAAGTGTCCCTAATGCACCTATGCATACGTTTGCAATAAAAATACCACGTTTTCGAGGAACAGGCGATTACATCTACTTTCAAATTAATGAATTGAAGCAGAGACACTTCTCAGTTGTGAGATTAATAAGTGCATTGAGGTCGAAGGCCATCATTTTGAGCATTTAATTTAATTAAGAGATGATGAGGCGAGCGAATCATGTAAACCAAGGACCCTAATACGTGATGCAATGCGTGAGCACCCCGAAGGCAATAGAAAACTACTACGTCACGTCGTTGTTCCTGGGTTACGCTAAAAGTAGTTTATTCACCAGCCAATTACATTTCTACACCTATTCGAAACTGCAAAATAAATAAATTTTTTGACGACCACTTTCGAGTGTGAAAACGTGGAATTTTATTGCAAACGTATTGCAGATTCGTATGCATAGGTTCTCAGTAGGGGAAATCGAAAACAAAAATTTAATTTTGTCCTATAGCGCCATTATCATGAATCGAAAAAAATGTTTCAGACAAATCCTACAATAAAAAATAGGGATTCCTATTTAAATTTCTAAAGTTACCCCTACCTAAAAGGCAGACAAGTGGTGCGGGGGGAGGGGTACTAATTTTAGCACGAATGACACGGTGACAAACGGTGATGATGACGCGATTAAAGACAGTCAGGTCCTAAGCCTCTCGCATCAAAAGTCCTATCTTATGCGTCCACGTCGCGTCACTGGAAACTCGGCCAAAACAAGTGAACGACTTCGGTACCCAATCCGATTTGTATTAGCTTGGTTCGGGGCTAAATAAGAAGCGGACTTGCCTTGGTCGGCGGCGCTTCATGTCGACCTAGGTTGCGGTTGGCCAATCATCACTCAACTGAATTAATTGATTCTTGAAAATAATACAAGCCTCGGATACATATCGAATTTATCAACAATGACCTTTGGCCCAAGGAAAAGGACACGTTTTGGAACTTGGAACATTCGCACGCTCTTCAAGACAACAACGCTCGCGCAATTAACAAAAGAATTTCGTAAATACCATCTAGAGATTATTGCTCTTAGTTAGATGAGATGGCCTGAAGTAGGGGAAAAACGAACATTTACCGGCGAGTTTCTAATTTTTTCGGGTAAGCCTGTAGGAGAACACCATGCCAATGGAGTTGGATTTCTACTCTCTAAAGCCGCGAGAAGATCGTTACAGGACTGGCATGCAATCTCCGATAGAATTATTATTGCAAGATTAAAGTCTGCTGTTCGACAGTTCGTGTTAGTTAAAGTTTACGCACCAACGGAACTAGCTACCTCTGAAGAAAAGACACGTTTTACTTGCATCTAAATAATTCATTAGATCAACTACGGAAGAGTGACAACGTTATTTTGACGGATGACCTTAACGCAAAGGTAGGCAGCGACAACAGTGATTGGGAACATATCATGGGAAACCACGGCATTGGTTCTATAAACCATTTTAGGCTATCCCGACAAAACTAGAAAAGAATGGATATCAGATAACACATGGAACACCATTCGTAAACGCCAATCCATCAAAGTAGAGTTAAAAGCGGCCTCGGGTGCCGTGCGAAGCGCATTAGCGCGGAAGTATAGGGATCTGGACCGGCAAGTTGGCTGTTCAGCAAACCATTCCGCAAACACCCTTGACTTGTTCCTTACCTCTCGTCTAGATAAATTATCCGTCAATGTATTATCGCCTCTAGGCTAGTCTGACCATTGTGTTGTATAAGCTAATTTCCCGTTAATAAACCACGCAGTTGGAGGAAAAACTTCCAAAAAAACAGTGTGGCAGTACGAGAAAGCCAATTGGGGCGGCCTTAACAACTTCTTTGGGAGAATTAACTGGTCGCTATTGTTTCGCGATAGCAACGTGGATGCCGCCGCTGATGCCATCACAAACATCATTCTTATTGGTATATGAAAGTTTATCCCTTTCAGGAATAAGTCTATCAAACCAAAGGAAAATGGATGGTATGACTCGAACTGTACAGAGGCTTCTAGGATTAGAGAGGTATGCCTTCGGTTTAACAAAGCAAACCCTACTGAGGAAAACCGAACAAATTTTAAACGAGCCAGAAATGATTGCAATGCCCATCACCGGCGAGTGAAATTCGCCTACGACCAAAAATTGAGGCAAAAAATACTACAATGTCCCAAAGGTATAAAATTGTTGGTCATTTGTGAAAAGAATCATAAATACAGCCTCGTCGTCAATTCCAACGCTCATTTATAATGGCATTCCAGTTGTCAGCTCTATAGACAAGGCCAATCTGTTTGCTGCGCATTTCGCAGCTAGCTCCACGCTTCCAGATTGTGCATTGATGCTGCCTGCATCTCCGAGTATTGAACACTCTACGGGACAGATCTTCATTCGTACTTGTGCAGTTGCTAGAGTTTTAAACGATCTCAACACTCACAAATCCGCTGGGCCAGATGGTATTTCCCCATTAGTTCTGAAGAATTGATGCAATCCAATTCACTCTTTCGCTGACGACAGCACTCTCAGCTTCTCATATAAGTTTAAGGAACGTCCCTCCACTTCTCTGGAATTCAAACAACTTCGTATGTTAAGTACGTTAAATTCTGACCTAGACAGCATAATACAATGGGGAGAAATCAATCAAGTAAAATTTAACGCTTCCAAAACCCAAAGCTGTCTCCTGTCGTCTAAGAAAATCCAAAATCCCATGCCTTTATCCATGAATGGCACTTGCATCGAGGAAACTGAAAACTCGCAATTCTTGGTATGTGCGTTAACGACAAGCTTCGTTGGAATGACCACATATTTACCGTCGCCAAAAATGCTGCGAAATGTTTAGGTTTTCTAGCCCGGTGCAAGAAATATTTCACTCCCTCTGATCTGGCTACTATATACAAGGCTTTTATTCGCCAAAAACTTGAGTTCAATTGCTATATCTGGTCTGGTGCGCCTAAAACTACTTTGCATCTGCTAGATAGAATTCAAAACCGCGCTATAAAACTTGTCGGTGACGCAAATATAGCGAAATCAATAGATTTGCTTGAACACCGTAGGAACGTTTCCTGCTTGCCACTGTTTTATCGCTTCTTCTACCAGCGGTGCCCAAGAGAAATAGCCAGCGGCATGCCACCTCTCCTTGAATTCAACCGCAATATTCGTGGCGCTCTAAATGCTCATCAGTTTACCCTCAAGCCCATCCTCGGACGTACAGTTAAATTCAGGGATTCGTTCTTCAGCCGTACAACACGTATGTGGAATGCTCTGCCAAGCTCTGTCTTCCCACATCACTATGATCCATAGGCATTCAAAACACAAGCTCATAGACATCTCCTCTTTTCTCCTCCTTTTCCTTAACGCCCACGCTATGCCAAGCATATAGCCGAGCATTATAAGGGTGCGAACCCCTTGAATCGTGCGCGAATTATAAAAAAAGAAGAAGCTAGGAACGACAAACGAGCATGGCTAAGTGACATCGCAACACAAACACAGCAAGCCGCAAGCAACTCGCTCGTAAGCTCGCCAACAAGAAACACCACATCAACTATCCTGTTAAGACAATAGACAGCTCTGTGGTCCTTATAGACGAACAACAATTAACCCGCTGGACAGAACATTTTAAGAATGTTTTGAATTGTACTTCGCCAGGCACGTCCATCAACCCACATATGCACCCTAATAGGCTACTTAACATCAGCGTCGCTACTCCTTCGTTGGACAAGATAAGGGCAACAATTCGTTCACTGCAATCAGGTAAGGCAGCAGGCAATGACAACATCTACGCAGAAATCCTTCAAGCCGACGTCGAGTTAACTACGCGAACATTGCATGCGATATATCAAGGTATCTGGGAATATATGACCCATTCCATCGTCGTTAAAAGAAGGCTTAATAGTCAAACTCCCAAAAAAAGGTGATTTGAGCAATTAGAGAGGAATTACCCTGCTAAACACCATAAACAAAGTGATCTCCTCTATAATAGCTAGGCGCTAACGGAATGCGTTTGCGCCAATTTTGAGAAATGAACAAGCAGGATTTCGCCCAAACCGTTCTTGTACTGATCAAATTAGCACCATGCGTAGATTCATTGAACAGTCAGTTGAGTATCGCTCTCCTCTGTATATGGTTTTTGTAGATTTTAAACGCGCTTTTGATAGCGTTGGCAGAAACATGATGTGGCAGATTTTGTCTAGCTATGGTGTTCCAGAAAAACTCATTAACATCATTAAGGAGCTGTACCGCGACTCAACATGCCGCGTCATTCATAACGATCATCTTGGCTCCTTTCAACATTAACTCGGGAGCCAAGCAAGGTTGCACCCTCTCACCATTGCTTTTCACAATTGTCATCGACTGGGTGATGAAAATAGTAACCCCCCGTACTCCACGGGTTTGCTATGGAATGGTTTTCACCGCCTAGAAGACCTGGACTATGCCGATAATATCTGTCTCCTATTACAATAGCTAGGTGACATGGAGCGAAAATAAAACTCACTAGAACTCTACGCTAACAAAGTGGGTTTAAAAATTAACGTCTCAAAAACAAAACTACTTCGCGTTAACGCTAGTGGAACATGTGATCTCTCGATTGACGGACATCAGATAGAGGAAGTCGATAAGTTTTGTTATTTGGGCAGCTGGATATCAAAAAATGGTGCTGCTGACTCGGATGTGTGCTCTCGTGTAAACAAGGTAACAAGGCGCGACACTTCTATAGTAAGCTAAATAATATCTGGAACTCCTCGCAAAACTCCTGGAATCTGAAGCTAACGATATTCAGATCTAACGTTCTCTCAGTACTCTGCTGCGAAAAGTGGAAAGTCACAGAGTCTTAGCTTAAGGCGGATACTGAGAATAAGATGGCCGGACATTATCAGCAATCAAGACAAGATCACCATCAGACGACAAAAATGGAGCTGGATTGGTCACACTTTGAGAAAGCCAGCGGACGATATTACGAAACTAGCGCTCGTCTGGAATCCACAAGGAAGCCGCTTAGTTGGCCGTCCTAGCAAGACATGGAAAAGGATAATAAAAGAGGAAGCAAGATCCCAGGCGACCGAGTGGCGTACATTTATACACCTAACAATTTGCCAGCTATTCGAAATTTGCAAATAAATGAATTTTTGCACGACCACTTTCGAGCATGAAAACGTGGTATTTTTGTTGCAAACGTATTGCAGATTCGTATGCATAGGTTGTCAGTAACAGAAATCGAAAAAATTTAACATCGTCTTATCATGAATCGAAAAAAAAGTTTCCAGATAAATCCGACGAACTTTTAGCCGTAGAATCCAAATCTGCAATAAAAAATAGGGGTTCCTATTTGAATTTCTAATTTCTAAAGTTACCCACGCCCCACCTACAAGGTAGACAAATGGAGTGATGGGGGGGGGGGTTAAATTTTAGCACGAATGTATTTTGATCTTGGAAAGTTTTTTCGTAGAGTGCTTATTTTCCGAGTTATTTGAAAGTTTCAGATTAAAAAAATCACCCGGTAAATTTTTTTCTCATTTTGGAAATCCTCGAAAATTTGTTGGATGCCCACTTTTTAGCAGTAGGTGCAGGAAACGTTTTTATCTTTGTTGCTGTCAGCGTTTCTTTGACTCATTCTAGGCAAGATCTCGTCCGTGCGTATTTGCTTGCTTGCATACAATATGACCACACTTTAGCAATTTTCCACTAGGTTTTGACTTTAGTTTTTCCCAATGCACCGAATGGGTCTCGCCTCTTGGTCCCTCGTGGTGCAAGTGTTAAACACGGTTTGGCCAATTTTTTAAGTGTCCTTCTTTATGCATGGCCGTAACGACGACTTGCAACTTGACTTGTTTTACGAATTCTACTATTAATGCAGGCAGCACTCTTCGTGAACTTAATTGGTTCAGTGACGTTATTTTAGAGCATACTATTGGCGTGGACGTGAATGACTTGGTCGATGGGTTTGCTGGCTTTGTTTGCTTTGATGCAAAATATGTTGATTGTGGTCTTACCGTAGCATATTTTACGAGTTGCATATTTACATTTGTCAACGTAAATTCTTGGACACGCTTAGCTAAAGTCTTATCCAAAAAAGCAGGCAAATAATGGAATATAAGATCGTACACAATTGAAATCGAATTTATTAATTCACTATTTTTGCATAAAAAACCAAATTGAAATTATTATTTGCAAAGTGTTTTTAACCTTCTGTCCGAAATCTGTGCATGCAAAACACTCCGACTGAGTGAACTACGCAATTGATTAGAAAAAAATAACTTCAAGTAAATAGATAAAGAGAAGAGAAATGAATTCGTGTTGAGTAAAGAATAATTGACAGCAAATGGTAGAAACAATTTCCCTTAAAGAATCGTGAGTGCAATTGTTCTTCTTCCTACTGACAACCTTGGTGGTTTATTTTTATTGTATTGTCACACACTTTGCAATCGAAACAGTCCTTCTAAGGTTCGTTTCTATTTCTAGATGGCCAACGATGTCTTAATCGAATCGATGCGAAGTATGGATGCTGATAGTTCGTCTGCTCTGGTGCTGGTAATGAAGAAAATTGTTGTTGCTTTTTTTAAGAAAAACATTCAGTGGTTGGATGTATATTAGCGAATAATACGTAGCACGCCACGTAGCCCAAATGAGAGAATAGAAGAATGAATATTAGTGTTCGAGTGAATTAGTGAATTGGCTGCTTCGACATGAAGTTTCATATTGAACATGAGTATGCTTACTTTTCACTTCACTTTAAATTATATTGTTACTTACAAGTTACAACACATATTACAGTTATATATTTTATAATTTGAATCTTTAAATTGCAAATGTTTTTAAATTCACTCAACTCAAGTTGTACCGATGTTACTTCAGTAAAGTTCGACGTAAGGGTGCTCGCGCAATGGAAAAACTTTATACCTAAAACTTTCAGGATTGTATGGGTTTCCAACATAACGAGCGAAAATTTTTGTTTTGTCAAAACCAAAATCCATGCAATCTTGTCAGTCTTAAGTGTTAAGTTTTTCCATTATGAGAGCGCCATAAGCTGATCATTTTTGCTGTGTTTATGTATGCATTGCGTCTTGCATTCCTAAACTACCAACCATTGCGCTATATTTTGTTAATTATTTTATACATTGCCAAAAACTGCATATTAGGACAGATCTTCTGTGCAGTGTTGAATTTGAATTCTCGTACGTCTGCGTTCAACCGTGATTTGCCATTCATTTTCGGGTGGATTTTTAATATAAAGGCTTTGCCCTGCAGTCTCCGTTCTATTTGTTGTTGAGTCAAGCCGCCAACAAGGATCCAAAAAGTATTTGTGAAAACAAATTCTGTTAGTTTAAGAGGTTGGTTTTATGTGTACAGATTAACATCGATCAAAATACGGTGTAATCGAATTTAAATAAAAAAAATTTTATACAAATTTAAACTAAGCAAATTTCAGTGAATAAAAGAAAAATTTATTTTAAAATAAAACAAAAAAAAGTTAATAAAAAAGATATATTTTTATTTTCGCTGTGATTATTCGTTATAACTATTTGAAGCCTTGCCAAAAATAGAAATTAAACAGTTTATATAATTTTTAATGTGAAGTAACTTTAACGAAATTTATGTTGGTAGTAAATTTGAAAAGTGAATTTTACTTGCAGGGAAATATTTAACATAATTCACTGTAAAGATGTGTGATGATGATGCGGGTGCTCTTGTCATTGACAATGGATCTGGTATGTGCAAAGCTGGATTCGCTGGAGATGATGCCCCTAGAGCTGTGTTTCCTTCGATCGTTGGCCGACCAAGGCATCAAGGTGTGATGGTCGGTATGGGTCAAAAAGATTCATATGTTGGCGACGAAGCTCAAAGCAAACGAGGTATCCTTACGCTGAAGTATCCAATCGAGCACGGTATTATTACAAATTGGGATGATATGGAGAAAATTTGGCATCACACCTTCTACAATGAGCTGCGTGTCGCACCTGAGGAGCATCCAGTATTACTCACAGAGGCTCCATTGAATCCAAAAGCCAATCGCGAGAAAATGACCCAGATCATGTTTGAAACATTCAATTCGCCAGCTATGTATGTTGCAATTCAAGCCGTTTTGTCACTCTACGCATCTGGTCGTACCACTGGCATTGTGCTGGACTCTGGTGATGGTGTTTCACACACAGTTCCAATTTATGAAGGTTTTGCTCTGCCACACGCAATCCTGCGTCTAGATTTAGCTGGTCGCGATTTGACAGACTACTTGATGAAAATCCTTACCGAACGGGGCTACTCATTCACCACCACAGCTGAGCGTGAAATTGTGAGAGATATCAAGGAGAAGCTCTGCTATGTCGCATTAGACTTCGAGCAGGAAATGGCAACTGCAGCTGCTTCAACTTCATTGGAAAAGTCGTATGAATTGCCCGATGGCCAAGTCATAACCATTGGCAATGAACGTTTCCGTTGCCCAGAAGCTCTGTTCCAGCCCTCATTCTTGGGAATGGAATCGTGCGGTATTCATGAAACCGTCTACAATTCGATCATGAAATGTGATGTTGACATCCGAAAGGACTTGTACGCTAACTCCGTACTTTCGGGTGGTACTACAATGTATCCAGGTACATTTTTATCTTCACTTAGATTACAAGAAGATCTTTTCTGATTGGTAAATAACTTTTTTTTAGGTATTGCTGATCGTATGCAGAAAGAAATTACCGCTTTGGCTCCATCCACAATTAAGATTAAAATTATTGCTCCACCTGAAAGGAAATACTCGGTTTGGATTGGTGGCTCGATTTTGGCTTCGCTATCTACCTTCCAACAGATGTGGATTTCTAAACAGGAATACGATGAATCAGGACCTGGAATTGTGCATCGCAAATGCTTTTAAATCTTTCACGATTGAAAGGTTACTGAATGCTTTAGCGAACAATGATATCGTCATCAGTGCCCGCAATTTTGCTCAAAGTATTGCAAAGTTGCTGTCAACCTTATGATCATTTAATATCAAACATCATTTTTCCACCAAAGTTCAGAAAACGCCTAACTAATTGATTTTTCTTTTGCATCAATTGCTTTTGTTATATACATTTTTTATTTCATCTTACTGATTGATTTATATCTTAAAAACAACAACAACAACAAAACCATATCTAAATAAAATACGTTACGTAAACACAAGCAATTAATTAGACTTAAGCATGGGAAGGAAATGAAATGTTTCGCAGTCGTAAAAAAATATTAGCAGGCATTTTTAATTTGGTGACAAATCTGGGCTTCACTCAATAACTAACCATAAAAATTGCATAATATTGCATTTACTTGTAATTACAATCTAATTTTGGTGCATGAAAAATATGCTGTTTAACATACGAGTACAATGTTAAATGAATGCATGAATGTGTCGGCGATTGGCGGATACTCCTCTGTAACTTTAGTCAAAGAATATGGGACGTATAGAAAATGTACATATAAGATTGCGCTATGAACGAAACCCGAGGCGCTCAATTTGGAGAGCTCAGCACTTTCCTGATGGAGACAATAACATCTTCGAACATCAGACAATTTGCAAATCAATAAACAGTTCTGGTACTTAGCGAAAATTAGGAAGAGCGAAGAGCTCATAACGTTACAACGCTATTTATATTTTGTTATGTGTTAATTATGAAATGATATATTTAAATTTCTTAAAAATATTTCTTAGTTACATAATAGCGAGAGGATTTTTAAACTGCTTAGTAACGTATAAGTAAATTTTGAGACGTCTAGGAGGGAGATGAACAATCTGATAAAATGCTGAAAAACGTCTAAATAACGAGTATGCGTTATCAGGCATTACTATCCTGATACTATTTTTAGAAATGTTTGTCCTAGATACAGATACCGGTATTCGGTGTGAAAATTTGTTCTTTCTAATTTCACGAAACATATAATATCAATATCTACGACACCACTGCAGGTTTGGCGAAATAATTAAAATGCTTGATGACGTTAGTATTGAATACTCTTTATGCGAGCATGACTAGAACATTGGGAAACTCAACTCAAAAGAATAAGAAATAAAAAAAACAACCCCTAAAAATTAAAATTTTTCATGTAAATTCTCTAAAAGGATATACATGAGTTTAAAATTTGAAGAAAATAGGACTAATTTTTTTAAATTTACATCGGCAACTCTCGCGTCTCAGGGCCCGTTCACCACAAACCACAACCCCCAGTTTTGTACATCGGAGACACACATTATTGAAAATTTTAAGAAATCGGGCTAATTTTAATATTTTTTTTATGGGCACCCCTCGGGCCTCAGGGCCCGTTCGTTTCGTTTTCTAAATCGAAAAGGAGTTATGGAAAACGGTACTTTTTATTAAAATAACTATAATGGTGCTGCTTGCTTTACGATTGGGGCCGTTTTTTTTGTTGGGTTGCAGTGCTTGGCATGTGTTTTATAAGTTGTTTTTTAATTGCTTTAATATTAATATGTACAGCAGCAGATTAAAGATTAAGATTTGAAAAACGCCGAAGTCGAATATTTTTTTCAGTGTTTTTCATAAAAGTCAGTTTTGTTTTTCTTAATAGACAAATTTAATCAAAATTAAAAAAATATTACAGACATTAAGAACAGTTTTTTAGTATACACAGAAAATAGTAAACATTAAATAAATAATAATGATGCCATTAAATTTCAAAAGAGTAAAAAAAATAAATAGAAAACACCCAAACTCATAAAATTCTCTAATGATGCATACATACTACTAAGCGATAAAATGGAATGTTCATAATCAATTCGACTTTTATCTACATGCGCCTCAAAGTATAAGAAATGTATATGGGAGCCCCTCGATGTAGAAAATGATTTTTTATATAATTAGCGAACGCTTCAAGGGATTTGCATCCTTAGAACGTAGGCTTGGAAATATTTAGATAGAAGAATGAAAGAAAGTGTTGTGGTGGGTGGAGTTGAGTTCACACTCGAGCACTCACAAACTAGAATATTGTGCTCTTAAGCCCACATAGATGGCTTTCATCTTGATTACTTCATGCATCAACTCAACCGTACATTTGAATACAACAGTATACTGCCACTGTATATTACATGTACAGCATCGCATCATGTGTACTTGAAATCTAGATGATAAGTGCGGCGTGCAAAATGCGTACTTTTTTGGACGCGCCATGAATCGAATCCGGTGTCCTCTAAGTGAGAGCCAATGTTTTTAATAACTAGATCAGCAACACTGACACGGTTGTCATCGAAAATACACATGTTTGCAAAGTTTGAATAAAATCGGGTTTCAGGAAGTGGATTAAAAATTGATCATAAGATTTGACCAGGCGTCCACAAACTCAACCGGTACTAAAATACGATCTATTTAACGTGGTAAGGTCTAGCTTTTTCCTCAACAGACAGTCAAACTACGTATGTGATAGACATGTGATAGAATGAGTTTTAATTTCGGCTGAATTTAATTCTCTTAATTTACTTAAGACATAAAAAATTCTGTGGAGATGTTCATAAAAAGAACGTCTTTTATTTGATTCAACTGCTGCCAACAAATGTGCCAAGTATTTAATAAATCACCAATAACGTTATTGCAAATTTTACCACACGGTTGATCGATGCGGAAAGATGGTGTCTACTTTCAAGGCTAAGTTATTGTTAACTGTCATTTTCGTTTATGGTCGTGTTAAAATATATTTTTTTTCACCGCATTAGCACATAAAATTCACATAGACACATTCTGGTCATAGATTTTGAAGAAGAAATCTAAAATTTTGTCCGCTCTAGGCTTTATCCTTGTCAGCCCATTGCGAAATCCTACAGTGAATATGTATATGTATATACTTTTCTTGTATTAACACTATCTTCTTCAACGGATAAAATCTCTTATAGTCTAGAAAACTTTGTGAAACCCTTAGACAAAGAAGCATACCAATTCTTTGGGATGTAAATTAGATGACACCAACTCGAACGCCGTACTGGAATGCCAGTACCTGAACCCGGTTACACAGCCAAAATTATGATCTAATGATTGTAAAATGCAATTCATTTTTGGATTAAATATACATATATTCATAAGGTCATATAATTACGATTTTAAACTATATTTTCACTTAAAAATTTAAATTTTCAAAGTGGCTCCAGTTTGGTTGGCTGCTGTCATTTTAAGTAGTGGAAATAGTGCCAAAAGTGTTTCTTCAATTTTTCGTAATGAATATTCAAAATATGCGCTATAAAGAAGTAATACAAGCTCACCATGTTCCGAGACATCTATACAAGAATGCTTTGAAACATTTGCGGATGAGAAAGAAACAATTTCCCACAGTCAGGTTTTCGTACAGTATGTGATTAGGTTTCCAACAGTTGAACTTTCAAGCAATTACTACATTTTTATTAATAATACCAGCTGAAATTCCCGGCTTTGCCCGGTTGCCCCCACAGCCGCTGACCTCAGACGTCATGACTTGAAGCGACAACTGCATAAGTGCATATGGTATACAAGATGACAGTATCGAAAGAAACCCACCAATATTGATTTCATCCCAAGGCGAATAGGTTTTCCTCTCATAAATTTCTACAACTGAGTCCTGTAATTTTGCCGCTTGTTAGACAAATAGTGAAAATACCAAATAGCTTATACTTTACATTAACTTTAGTGGTATCGATTTGATTAAAGTGAATCAATTGGGCACTTTTGTTGGTGGTTTTTAACAAATTACTGGAAATTTATTGCTTTATGATAGGAATAGGAAATGGATACTGAGGGATAATGTTATATAAATTGGTATTGGTAACCAAACATAAGGGGACTATGTTCATCGTCCAAATATTAAAAAAAAGTGTTAAACGGAAAATATAACTGAAAGCAGAGCTAGGCATATTGGCCAAAAATATCAACATTTCTTAAGTATTTTTTGCTTTGAACAGATATCGTATCGTTTTGCTGACAATCTTTTATTCCCTGTAAGAGCAAGAGTGTATTTGGTCGTGGCGAGTACAAGGTTTACGCCACGAATATACACAAAGCATTATGGGTATCTCCTGATGGATCCACTGGCCACCAAATAGACCACGTGTTGTTAAACCGCCGCCACAACACGAATCTGATGACGGTAAGAACGTACCAAGGTGCCAACGTCGACTCGAACCACTATCTTGTTGGTACGATGCTCCGAGTGTGGATTGTATCGTCACGAAAGACTACATCCGCAAATCAGATTCGAGTCAACACGACGGCCTTCGCAATAAAGGGACCAGAAAAAAAACGGTCAAGCGATGGTACTCGATATAAATGCAGGAGGAGTAAGTCCTGGGGCTGAGATGCCGGGCGTAGAAGATAAATGGACACGCCTTAAGAATACTGTCATTAGTACTGCTGACTCCATCTTAGGCAGTAGTCGTAGAGATCGGAACGACTGGTTTGATGACGAATGTAAGCTAGCGATTGAACGTAAACATGTTGCGTACCGAGCAATGCAACAATCTCAAGGAACGCGGGCACGCAAAGAAGAATATACACTGCGTTGTATATACTGCAAAGACAAAGAGGGTTATTTGATCTCCGATCTCAACGGCGTCTTAGAGCGATGGAAGAGCACTACCATAAGCTGAAAAATGGCCAGTTAGCTGAGAAATTGGAGGCTCCACCAATGACTGACAACCACAGTATGCTGCTGCCACCATGCATAGACGAAGTTTTAGATTTTTAGATTAGATAGATAGATAGATTTTATTCATTTATAATAATTCATTAACAAAATACATGTATATAATTCTTAAATTTAAGACATGGCTAAAAAGCCGTCTGCCCGAGTTTGACGTTACTGTTGATTTATGTTTAAAAAGATTCTTCGAGTATCGCTCTTCTATATTTTAACGCTTTTTGACAATAGTTGTGTAGTTTGTTCCAGTTCATGCCGTTTAAAATCACCACCATTTCTTCCTCCTGCAAAATTCCCTTATCAAAAAGCTGACACCTAATTTCAATTAGAATTGGACACCTGCCCAAGAAGTGAAAGGTGTCCTGTCTCTCTTGTAGATTACATAAGGAACAAATGACTGGCAAATCTTCACGGTGTGGTATGAAATTCAGGTTCATAATTCTCCCCTTGTCTTACAAATTGAGGATATTACTTCGGTCGAGTAGTTATCGCTGAAGTAGTTGATTTGGCAAAGGTTGTGACTTGTGATTGAGGTTTGCATATATTGCTCTGTGTACTGAACTTTTAACATTTTCGATGTTATCTTTATGCATTTTCTCATCCAGCTTCATTAGTAAATTATACAGCTCCTTCTTCCAATTTAGTCTGTTTCCCGAATTTAAATTGAGAGTGTGTCCACAGGAATCTGCAAGTAACTGCCATTCATTAAACAAAAGTATTTTTGCCTCTATAATTTACTCCGATATACGTTTAGTCAACCTTTACAGGTCCAAGGCGAGCGTTTTCAATATATAATCAAAATGAAGTTTTAGGGTATTCATAAATAGTGAGAAAAGACCAGTTTCAACTAGAAGCATACTATTTGGTGTGCTTTGAGGCAGATTAATTATCCGTTTCAAAAAGAAACGCATCAGTTTTTCCACGGTATCATACATCTTATAACCCCAA
Organism: Nephrocerus scutellatus; assembly: GCA_947095585.1. Lineage (NCBI taxonomy): Eukaryota > Metazoa > Arthropoda > Insecta > Diptera > Pipunculidae > Nephrocerus > Nephrocerus scutellatus. The sequence continues at coordinate 33,152,101 of OX352761.1, forward strand.
ACCTGTGCCGCATACAGCAAGACTGATTTAGAAACCGCTTGAAATATTTGATAGTTTACTCTTAAGGATATGTGCTTATCTTCCAGACAGTTCTTCCAAGCCGCACTAATGGCTGACTTCGCTGTTGTAAGCTTCTCTTTGAGATGTTGTTCCATATTCATGTTATTTGAGATATTGATATTTGTATTTGTAGGATTTAACTATTTCTAGCTCTTGACCGGCAAAAAACCACTTTTCATTTCCCGCATATCGTCCTCCTCCTTTTCTGAACACCATGACCTTGGATTTGGTTATTTTGACCCTTAGTCTCCACTCTTCGCTGTATTTTTGCAACCTGTTTATCATTCTCTGCAAGCTCTCCGGTGAATTCGCAAGTAGGACTAAATCATCTGCATATAGCAGAGCCTTAATGGAAATTCCACTTCCAATTCCAATAAACATTACAAATGCTTGGGGGCTAAAGTTCCCTGTCCCTGTTTTACCCCCATTATTGTTTCAAAGAAATCAGATAATTGTTTTCCATCCCATACGGCTGAAGACGTATTTTCATATATCTTTTCGATCAGTTTTCCAAACATTCTGGATAGCCCACGATTGTACAGTTTGAAGAAAAGTGCACTTCTGTCTACTGTGTCGAAAGCCGCCTTAAGGTCTACGAAGAACGCATACAATTTCTTCTTTCTTCTAATGTAGTTCAGCGCAATTGTTGTGAGAATGAAGATTTGGTCCGTTGTGGAGTGATTTGCTCGAAACCCCGCCTGAAACTCAGATAGCAAGTGATTTTGGGATACCCAGATTTGAAAGCGTTTAGCGAGAACACCTATTAGAATTTTTAATGACGAGTTTAAAAAAGCAATGCCACAGTAGTTTTCTGCCAGATTGGGGTCACCTTTCTTGAGAATGGGGAAGATCACTGATTGCTTGAAATTGTTTGGGATGGCTCCTGTTTCAAAAATACGGTTATATTCTTTTGTGAGAAGTTTAATCAGATCGTTATTTGCATATTTGTAAAATTCGACTGGTATACCATCCGTACCGGGTGCTTTGCCGTCTTTGCCGTTATTTAACCAGCCTTTTACATCTTCTTCTGTGATGGGGTCATCCAAGAGATCATTAATATTATTCGGTACCGCATATTGGAACCTCGGTTGATCACTAGGTCCACGCGGATTCAGGATATTTTTAAAGTGCTTTTCTAGTTGCGATGCAGTGACGTTTAAACCAATTTTAAATTTTTCCCCGTTTTTCTTACTGAGTAGTTTCCAGAGAGTCGTAGGATCTCTGCATTGCGATATTTCGATGGCTAAACCGTTAAAAAATTGATTTCTTTTTTGTTGGCAAGTTTTTTTATATTCCCGGTTTGCATGTAAATACATTTTTTTATAGTTTGGCTCGTCGTATTTTCGGAAGAGATCTAGTAAAGAGAAGGCTTTTTTTCTCTGTCTATCACAATCTTGGTCATACCATGGCTGTTTTCGGTTCCGACCCAGTTTGTTTCGTTTTGTTCGTATTTGACTGTTGGCATTCTTTATAGCTTGTTCTATCTTGTCCATATTTCCTTCATAGTTCATTGCTGTAATCTCTCTCCCAGGGTTTATTTTGTATTCATCCTTTTTGGTTGTGGTTCCATTTTAATCTAGGCAATGCATTAATAATGGTTTCTGTACTACTCGTTGTTGTTTATGGCATCGGTTAATTTTTGCAGATCTCTTTCCCATTGCGGTCCATATGATCCATTTAGATATACCGGAATAATGCAGTATTTATAGCCTGGAGAGAGATTTGTTTGGGTATTAAAGTATGTGTATCCTTTTGATTGTCTAAATTCGATTTTCATTCCGATAGAAAATAGACGAAGTTAGCAGAGCGATAAATCATCTTAAAAAAAATAAGGTCTCGGAATCTGATGGTATCACAGCGGAGCTCATTAAATCAGGAGGTCCCGCACTTAATTTTTTTTTTATAATGCGCGCACGCTTCAAGGGGTTCGCACCCTTTTAATGCTCGGCTATATGCTTGGCACAGCGTGGGCGTTAAGGAAGAGGAGGAGAAAAGAGGAGATGTCTATGAGCTTGTGTTTTGAATGCCTGTGGATCATAGTGATGTGGGAAGACAGAGATTGGCAGAGCATTCCACATACGTGTTGTACGGCTGAAGAACGAATCACTGAATTTAACTGTACGTCCGAAGATGGGCTTGAGGGTAAACTGATGAGCATTTAGAGCGCCACGAGTATTGCGGTTGAATTCAAGGAGAGGTGGCATGCAGCTGGCTATTTCTCTTGAGCACCGCTGGTAGAAGAAACGATAAAGCAGTGACAAGCAAGAAACGTTCCTGCGGTGTTCAAGCGAATCTATTGATTTCGCTATATTTTCGTCACCGATAAGTTTTATCGCGCGGTTTTGTATTCTAACTAGCTGATGCAAAGAAGTCTTAGGCGCACCAGACCAGATATGGCAATTGTACTCAAGGTTTGGGCGAAAAAAAGCCTTGTATATGGTAGCCAGATCAGAGGGAGAGAAATATTTCTTGCACCGGGCTAGAAAACCTAAACATTTCGCAGCATTTTTAGCGATGGTAAATATGTGGTCATTCCAACGAAGCTTGTCGTTAACGCACATACCAAGAATTGCGAGATTTTCAGTTTCCTCGATACAAGTGCCATTCATGGATAATGGCATGGGGTTAAGGATTCGCTTTGACGACAGGAGACAACATTGGGTTTTGGAAGCGTTAAATTCTACTCGATTGATTTCTCCCCATTGTATTTTGCTGTCAAGGTCAGAATTCAACGAGCTTAACATACGAAGTTGTTTGTGTTCCACATCAGAAGTGGAGGGACGTTCCACTAACTTATATGAAAAGCTGAGAGTGCTGTCGTCAGCGAAAGAGTGAATTGGATTAGAAGTCACAGATAAGAGATCATTAATAAAAATGAGAAAGAGTGTCGGGGACAGAACAGAGCCCTGGGGAACGCCAGCAAATATGTGGTGTATTTCAGACTTGAAACCGTCCAAAACAACTTGAATTGAGCGGTCCAAAATATAGCTTCTAATCCAATGAAGCAGTTTATCATCAACACCATAAGCACGCATTTAAGACAAAAGAGCTTAATGCCAAACTCTGTCAAATGCCTATGAAATATCGAGTGCAACAGCTTTGCTTTCTCCAAAATGAAGCAAAGATCGGTTCCACTGTTCGGTGAGATAAACCATCAAATCACCAGTAGAACGTTGCCCACGCAATCCATACTGCCGGTCACTAAGGATTTCGTTGGTTTCAAGATATTTCTTAAGCTGATAATTGATCAGCGTTTCCATGACCTTGGAAAGAATGGATGTAAGTGCTATGGGTTGGTACGAAGAAGGAGATGACGGCTCGCCTTTTTTGGATATGGGTTGGACAAAGGCTGTTTTCCAACTTCTCGGGAAGAGTCCAGAAGAATAGGATAGATGGAAAAGCTTACGCAATGGTAATGCCAGCTTGGAAGAACACCTCTTCAGAACTAATGGAGAAATACCATCTGGCCCAGCGGATTTGTGTGTGTTGAGATCATTTAAAACTCTAGCAACTGCACGAGTACGAATAATATCTTTCCCATAGAGTGTTCAATACTCTGAGGTGCAGGAGGCGGCAATGCACAATCTGGAAGCGTAGAGCTAGCTGCGAAATGCGCAGAAAACAGATTGGCTTTGTCTATAGCGCTGAAAACTGGAATGTCATTATAAATGAGCGTTGGGATTGACGACGAGGCTGTATTTTTGACTCTTTTCCAAAAATTTTTACTACCTTTGGGACATTGTAGTATTTTTTGCCTTAATTTTCGGTCGTAGGCGAATTTGACTCGCCGAAGATGGGCATTGCAATCATTTCTTGCTCGTTTAAATTTTTTTCGGTTTTCCTCGGTAGGGTTTGCTTTGTAAAACCGCACAAAAAAGCACACCTCTAATTCTAGAAGCCTCTTTACAGCTCAAGTCATACCATCCATCTTCCTTTGATTTGATAGATTTATTCCTGAAAGGAATAAACTTTCTCATACCAATAAGAATGATGTTTTTGATTGCATCAGCGGCGGCATCCACGTATCTATCACGAAAAAATAGCGACCAGTTAGTTCTCCCAAAGAAGTTGTTAAGGCCATCCCAATTGGCTTTCTCGTATTGCTATACTATTTTTTTTTTGAGTTTTTTCTCTAACTACGTGGTTTATTAACGAGAAATAAGCTGATACTACACAATCGTCTGACGAGCCTAGAGGCGATAATACATTGACGGAGTATTTCTCAGGACGAGAGGTAAGGAACAAGTCAAGGGTGTTAGCGGAATGATATGCAATGTCAGGTATTCGGGTAGGCTCATTTACAAGCTGAGTAATGTGGTTAAACTCAGCGAATAACTCAACACACCTTCCTTCGGGTGTTGTCTGGCCAGAATGGCGAAGCCACCCAGAATTGTGTACATTGAAATCGCCCGCAATAACGATTTCATGTTTTTTATCAATTCTTAAGATTGAATCAGACAGTGCATCAAACTCACTCTGAGTTGAAACACTGTCTAAGTTGGGGCTTCTGTAAAGGAAACAGTAGTTGCGCTCTTGTACCTTAACTTTTAGCCAAATGAAATTGAATTCCGGTTTGGAACTTTGGCTAAATTGAGGAAAAAGCTGAAACGCAACATCTCTCCGTACATAGATTGCGAGTCCGCGTCGAGAGAAAAATAATGGCACCAAGCACAAGGCACAATGGCACCAGGAAGTAAAATTCCGATACATCAGAATTATCAAACACCTGAGTTTCACTCAATGCCAAAATTGCTGGCCTGTGGACATGTGCATGGTTAAACACAGAAAACGAATTCGTTCCCAGCCCACGTATGTTGCTGAGATCCACTCTAAAAACACACATACTACAAAAAAACAAACACAGAAAACACAACTTACCGCTTCTTTAAACCGTAATTGAGAAGAGTATGTCTCAAATTGGATTATTAACACAATTTGTCGCCAGTGTTTTGCCTTCACGACAAAGTTAGTTAAATCACCAAAAGAAACAAACACTCACAATCCGTTTTTCTTATAGCTAAATAATTAGATCATTACACTGCCGCATGCAAGCATAAGACAGTTGTAATTACCTAATTCTTTAGCTGAGGTGTTGGGGACGGGAAGCATGGACACCACACACTGCACTTTGCACTAACAAAATATGCTCACGCGAGCCGGCGAGCTTGGGCAATTTGCGTTTTTGTTGTTGTTGATTTTTCGTTTGTTTTGTGCAATGACGATGCGCAGCACATCCGCGTACGATGACGTATCAGAGACAACTGACAGACAGAGTATGGGAGGAAGAAACGATGCATACAAAATAAAGAAGATATCAGAACGTGCAGTAATTATCGGTATAAAGATATTCTCCTCTATCCTTCAAAACAGGATAGTCCTATATTATGTTACAGTCATCAGTGGCCCATACCAGAGTGGCTTTATCCCAGTTGTGTGTGGATTTAACATAACTGATCAGATTTTTACCCTTAGGCAGTTGATGGAGAAATGTACAGAGTTTCAAAACTCAAGACTCTAAAGCCGCCTATGATAGTATAACCGAAATAGAACTTTATAAAGCCATGAGAGAATTCGGCATCCCAAATAAACTGACACGACTATGTAGGTCCATATGACCATTGTTTTATAAGCCAAGTAAAAAAGACTATCAAGCCCATTCAGCCCAGTCAGCCCAGTCAGCCCATCTAATATCTATAACGAGTTCAGACAAGAGAATGGACTGACTTGCATCCATTTCAACCTGGCGTTGGGGAAAGTGGTCCGATGTAACGGCGGGATGAGCAATCTTCTATAATCCATACAGATACTGACTTACGCAGACGATATTTACATGATTGGAATAACCCCAAGAGATGCACAAAAAGCTTGCACCCATAACAGCATGTTACCAAATAAATGCACACGATTGCTTAAATCTAACAAAGTCTACTTTAGTCTCTTCAAATGCAGAAATTTAGCAATGGCAATGGTCCAACACATGAGTGCTTAGAAAAAAATGCTCTAACCGCAAGGAAAGTCTTACATATAATTGTTGGCCCCGAGATCTAAGAGCGTTACCGACGTAGTAAGGCCCCATACAAATTTTTAAAAAAAATTAACCCGATTTCCTTCAAATTATATATACGTGTGTATCTCCGATGGGCAACACTTTTTCTAAAAATTTTGGGGACCCCGGGCCACGGGCCCCACCAATACAATTTTTTTTAAAAATTACTCACCGAGTTGTGAGACAATCCGCTTGACAGCGAACCTCCAAACCGAAAAATTTCATGAAAATTGCAAATGTTCAAACCGATGCACAAAAGTCTCTTTATATTGCTTCATATCGCAGACACTTTGATAGAGCTTTGCACCTCCCAGGCTGTTTTGTTTCGCTGGTGAACTATTTTTTCATATCTTTTGAGCTCTTTATATTCTTCTTCGCATGCCCGCGTTCTATGAGATAGTTGCGTTGTTCGGTACACAGCATTCTTACGTTCAGCTGATAACATACATTCACAATCGATCCAGTCTTTCCTGGCATGAGTTTCCATCAGACTGATCCAAATAATTCTTGTTTTTAATCGTCTGGAAAATTCTCTTTTGTTCTTAAATTTGCCCCGCACACGTTTACTGCTTTACTGCTTTAAAGCAGATAACGATGGGTTTCTTTATTTTGCTTATTTTTGACTAGAAAATCTTTTAGTTCAAAGAGTGGCAAAATGCCCACATGAGCTGGAATGTGCAGCAACAGTAATTAATATGCCGTTTTCCGCTGTACATGAGTCGAGCTGACCAGTGCCAAAGTTAGCAATTAAGCTCCATGGTGGAGCGTAGAGCTTTCAGCACTTCGAAGGCGGTGGAGGAAACTCTTCAAAACCGCCAAGAGGAGGCGCATTTGGTAACAATACAGAGAAGCTCTCACATATAACACAGAATTGAGAAAAGCCAAACGCAGGAGTTTTCGAAACGTCTTCAAGGAATAAACAAATATTACAGCGTCGGCCAGACTATATAAAGCGATGGCAAAAGATGCTAAGAGTATCAAGAGATCACTGAATGACGGGAGATTTACAGAGAACGAGTAGCAAAGAGCCCTCCTTCTCTAGAGAACAAACTTCACATGTAGCACAGTGACTAAGAACGAGCCTGAGAATCTCATGAGGCGACAAGAAATGGTCTGTATAGAAAGAAAGAAGACAGAACAGTCACTAAATGGATGTGCAAGATGCTGTGCACCAGAACTGCGGAGACTATAGTAGATGGCAAAACCATTATAGTCAACACAAGGATGCCCACAAGGAGGGGTACTGCCTCCCCTCTTTTTGAGCATTCTTGTAGATGAACTACTTCAGCAATTAGCTGAACCAGGGACTTATGCCCAAGGCTACGCATAAGTCCCTGTGTTTTAATTACGGTGCCATGCCCTACAGGGGGAGGAGGCAATGATTGGGCTACTCCCACCACATATAGTGGTAGGGAGCAATTCCAAGGAAGCTAAGCTACTAAAAGCTTGAATTCAAGAAGAACCTTGAAGTTAAAATGAGTACCAAGAAGGAATTCAGAACTGAAAATGATAACCAGATACATCCGAGAACCATAAAGTGATATACAGATGGATCAAAGAAAGCAGAACCAAGAACTCTGAAGAAATGTGGCAGTACCCGAGCATATTTAAGGCAAAAGAACATGCCATAGAAAGTCTTTGGAAAGTCTTTAATCTGGAAAAAACTACATGAGTGCAGACATACTATGATGGCAAACAGCCTAGCTGCGCTAAGGGACCTGGATACATTCCCCATCACGTCAAGACTGGTGCAGGAGTGCAGAGCAAAGCTAAGCAGACTTGGCGAAGTCAACAGTATACGTTTGTACTGGGTGCCGGGACACAGCAGCATAGAAGGTAACGAAGCAGTGGGTAGGCTCGCAAATAAAGGAGCAGAAACTCCTCTGGTAGGGCCAGAATCTTTTTGCGGCGTAGGGTATCACATAATGCGGGAAGTGATACGCAAAATAGAAAGGCAGACAAAATGGGTAAATCTCACAGATCTACGTTGCGGAAATGTTGGGGAACCATAAGCCAAAGAGGTCTCGCTTTATATATGGTCTAAGTTTAAGTAATGTAAGTACTATTACCGAGTTCCTAACAGGACATTGCAGACTGAAGGGGCTGCCGGCAGATGCAGGCTTTGTGGAGAAGCGGATGAGACCCCCCCGACATCCAACGAATGCGGAGCGACGATTCGACAGAGAAAAGACCAAATGGGAACGCAATCTTGGAGTCTGCGCTATATTCACTGAACGTACTCTATATCATTAAGTTCCTTAGAGCCAATGGTATGGAGGGGGAGCTGTAGGGACGGGCATGCACTGCCACGATAGCGCACGTCAGCGGGAAGCACAAGATTTAGTTGCGATGCTACTATAGAATACACCCCCTTTTCTCATCATAAGCGTCTATTCAAGTGAATTACTGTAACTAAGTGTTTTAAAATTCGCTTTTTGTGAATTTAAACCCAATAACAATATTTTTTTGTCTTTTTTTAAATAGAACTATGTTATTTATTTATGTTATTATTTTAATAAATGCAACAATTTGTAGACATAGATTTATTTGTCCTTTACTTTGCGCTCAAAAATATAGTCACCATAAGTATACTGGTCGTTAGCAGCCAATTCGTTAAGCAAAATAATTGCCACCATCATGTGTTTAAAATTTCAAGAAAATCGGGCTAGTTTTTAAAAAGTTTATATCGGCCTTACTTACGGTCACTCCAAAAATTGTACAAAAAGTTTTGTCCACATGTGTGTAAGGAGATACACATGTGTTTAAAATATAAATACAATCGGTTTAATTTTAAAAAAAAATGTATGGGCACACCTAGCGCCTCAGGGCCCGTTTACTCCAAAATTTTTACAAAGAATTTTGTCTATCGGACATATACATGTGTTTAAAATTTGAAGAAAATCGGGTTTAATTTTTAAAAAAAATTTATGGGCACCCCTCAGCACTCGGGGCCCGTTCACTCCAGACATTTTACAAACAGTTTTGCCTATCGGACATACACATGTGTTTTAAAAAACAACCCATAAAAATTAAAATTTTTCATGTAAATTCTGTTAAAATTTGAAGAAAATCGGGCTAATTTTTAAAAAATTTACATGGACACCACACGGGTCTCATGGCTCTATCACTCCAACAAATTTACAAAGAGTTATGTCCATTAGTGATACACTTGTGTTAAAAATTTGAAGAAAATCGAGCTAATTTTTAAAAAATTTATATTAGCACCCCTTGGGCCTCAAGGCCCGTTCACTCCAAAAACTTTTCAAAAATTTTGTCCATCGGAGATACAGAGGTGTATAAAATTTGAAGAAAATTGGGTTAATTTTTTTGAAAAATTTTTATGGGGCCCGGCCACCAAAATTTTTGCAAAAAGTGTTGTCCATCGGAGATACACACGTATATAAAATTTAAAAAAGACCTGGTTAATTTTTTAAAAAAAAATTTGGGGCCCAATGACCTTGGGGCCCGGGGTCTCCGAAAATTTTATAAAAAGTGTTTTTCATCGGAGATACATGCGAATATAAAATTTGAAGAAATTCGGGTTATTTTTTTAAAAAAATGTATGGGTTCCCCGGGGTCTCCAAATTTTTATAAAAAGTGTTGTCTATCAGAGATACACATTCGTGTAAAATTTGAAGAATTCGAGTAAAATTTTGTAAAATATTTGTATGCGAGCCCCCCGACCCCGGGGCCCGAGGGGCCTCAAATTTTAATAGAAATTGTTGTCATCGCAGGTATAATGTGTGCAAAGTTTCAATAAAATTGGGCTGTGGGAAGTGTGTTAAAAATTGATCGCAATATTCCACGACAGGCACAAACACACGGGCACGCGAAGTTAATATAGAGAATTTAAAAACTAAAAACATTTACAAAGCAGCTCTTTTGTGTTGAGTGATTCAAAAATATTAAGGCGATTTTAAATAAGTATTCGATATAATCTATATAGTATGTATATTATATATTTATTTACATATACATTTCTATTCATATTTTCAAATATACTAGTATGCTATGGCTAGTTACAATTGTTTATTGTTTCATTATCTATGTTGTAGAAATAAAAATACCTTAAGTTTAAAATTTATGGCTTAACTTGACTCATCCCTTTTTAAAAGAATAACTTTCGACAGTAAAAAAGTTATATTTGTACGTGCATATGTTTATACAGCTATAAAGTTATTAAAGAAATATTAATTATTCTTGTTTGTTCACTACAAAAATACAAAATCTCTATACAATTAACATATATAAATTAAAAATGTATCCTTGTATTTATCCGATTTATTGCTCATTTATAAAAAGATATACGGTATGTTTAAACTTTGAAATATTATATTCTTAACCCGATTTTTAAAAACTAGTTTTATATTTTTAGTTGAGTTACGTAGAGTTCGTAACGTTCGAATATGTTGATGGCTTTTGGAAGAGGTTTTTTGGAAAGGTTACTTTTAAGAAAATTCAATGCAATTTATTTTTTTTTGTAAATTCTAATGGCAGTTAGAGATATTAAATGGAGTTAATTGTTTCCTGTTTAGATTGAATTATAAATAATAATACCACTTTGACTGTTGTTATTCATAAGCTACGAATTAATGGAATGAAGTTATCTTCAATCTTGAAATTTATATAACATGATTTTAACATTTAATGCATAGGTTAAGCATGTTCGTTACCCTGTTTGTTGTTTGTTTTCATAGTTCAACTGATAGCTTAATTGCTTTTATACATATTTTTACGTCAGCGTTAATAAGATTGCATGAACACCCCATTTGACGAATGGCATAAAATAAATTTATTTAAATTTTCGATATTTTTTTTGATTATTTGATTAAAAAAAAACCTAAATTAAGTAAATGTTTTAATTTTGTGGTGGAAAATAAAAGATCACTTATGAATGTCAACTACGAAATTCTTAAAGCTAAGTTTTCGTAATGAATTTAGTTGTAAAACGGCGTGAAAAGACGCGATTTTGCCAACTTAAGTTTACGCAATTTACCTCGTGTAAAAGTCAATTGAAGTGAATACCATATTTGTTTTTTTATTCGTAGCGCTTAGCTTAAAAGTGAAGTTGTACAAGATTATCTGGTTATATACAAATAATGAGAGAATCCTTAATATATGTCGCACCACAACTCATCAATTATATATCAAATACTTCCTCACACTTCATATACAGAACCTGACAATAAAAAATTTTCCTTTTAATCGGTTTTGACTTTAATACCCAGTAAGAGGATATTATGATATTAATAAATTGACTTTGCAGTTGTATGGGAACTGAACCTATTATCTTGCACAGATTACTTTGTGATTCGGGCTATTTTCGCAATTTGAAAAGTAAATATATGCAGGCGGAAACAAACAAAAACTAGATATTTATTCTAAATTCCAGTTTAAAACAGTAAGCCCAAACAGCAACTTTTGATTTAACAATGAGGTTCCAAATGCGATCTTGAACAGTTCTTAAAAACCTAAATTTGTACCCAATAAAAAGAACTAATTTTTGTATGATTTACGAAGCCTGTTAAATATTTACTTAGTTATCAATTATGCTGAATTATAAATTTAATATTATAATTAATTTCTTTTGTATATTTGTGTTTAATATGACGGTCTAACAAAAATTAACTCATTATAATTATGTGGTCGTATGAAAAATCAATCGATCTAATATTGAATACTATTTTTCTTTGAGACTAAGCAATTTTTATTTAATATATATATTACGAATACGTGTTAAATTTATTATTAGGTGTTAATATCAAAATCTTTCGAGACAGTTAAAATATATTCATATTCGACAACGGCTTATAACGTTTCTTACAACATATGAACAAATGAAAACGAAACATTAAATATAATACTATTTCAATTTGCTTTTGTTGACTTAAGTTGTTAATATTCGACTTCTGTTCGAACTGAATGAAATTAACTATTTATTCTTAAAATTACAAATGCGTAGAAGATTCATTGACACATCGGTGACAATCTGTAGCAATACTAATGTGTACGTCTTGATAATCATCAGTATAAATGTCCTGCACGGGAGCTTCTCACTGACTTAGTTGTTTCTCGGAGTTCTGAATTCGAATTTCCAATCTCCGAATTGGGGGCTTTAATTAAACCTTCCGAGTTGGAGTAAATGCATAAGTGACGATTTTTATCATCACTTTTAGCTTCAGCACAATTTAAGCGTTTTAAGCAACATCAAGCATTAAACCTGTATTCGGTGAAATGGAGCAACGTCCGCAGTAACCTCCGCAAAAAGCTCTTCGCGATGTTGGCGATGTCTTAAACTGCAAAGAAAAAATCAAAGTCAAAGTTATAAGTGACGAATTTGACAGTTAGTCACTTAATTTTGTTCACACGCAAAATATTACAATGAAGAACTACACAAAAAGAAAAACTGCTTACGTGATTGTAATTATTTTCCACCAATAAGATAAAGCACTAGGCTATGATACAAATAGTTAAAATACCGCATAAGGCAATGTTCCAAATTGTTAAAAAAATCCAATGAAACTTTAAAAAGTTAATTAATTTTGACACTACGAGGGTGGGTCAATAAGTCCCTGAAAAATGAAATAAGGAACACTCTTTTCGGCATAAAAACATTTTATTTTTCAACATAGTCTCTTTTTAGCTCGATACACTTCATCCAACGCTTCTCCAATTTTTTGATGCCCTCCAAATAATACGATTTGTCGAGCCCCTCAAAATAAACGTTTACCAGCGATGACCTATTCATTCGACCCAAATCTCTTACCTCTAAGCAATTTCTTCATGTTCGGAAACAAGAAATAGTCGCAGGGGCTAAATCTGGGGAATATACTGGATGAGGGAGGTGTTCGTAGCCTAACTCATGCAATTTTGCGATTGCGACTTGTGCGCAGGTGCTTTGTCCTGGTGAAAAATAACTTTTTCTTCACCAAATGCGTATGTTTTTGCTTAAAATCGGCTTGGAATCGATTCAGCAGCTCTGCGTAGTAAGCGCCGGTGATCCGAATCCGTTTGTTGTCGATTGTGAGCAAACGCGGCACCCATATTGCGGAAAGCTTTTTCATGTCCAAATATTTATGTAAAATCGAGATCACTGAGCTATGTGATAAACCTGTGGCCTCTTCAAGCTCGCGCAATTTCACTCGTCGATTGTCTATTGTCTATATTATAAATTTAAGTTGACGACACAATTTATGCTAATTTTCCGGGACTTATTGACCCATCCTCGTATATTCACTCCAAATATTTTATGTGGTCTATGACCAGTTAAAGTTTTTCTTCATCTCTATGCTGTATTCCCTTAAACACGGACATCTGCTCGAAATAACTTCTGTATCCTTACATTTACATTTTTACAGCATTTTTTATTATTTGTACATAATATGATATAAAATAGTATTACTACTATTGTTATCTAGTTATCTTTATAATTTCTCAATTTTTTTTTTGAATAATTTAACCTTTTCCCACTTTTTACCAAGGAAATCTACTTTAAAGCGGCCATTTAACTTTTCTGTTACGATTAAAAAAAATGTATAATCCGTTAAATCATGCATAACTTGGAAATAAATAATAAAGAAATAATAGTAATAACAGTCCTTTTATTTTTACTTTATATTATGAGGCTCGGTAGGCCAAGGACCTTCAAGGCCCTCTTCCGAGATTGAATTTTTGCATACAGACGACAGCACAGACGCGTGTAGCACTATCACAGGGACCACAAGGCTCCATCGTGCCAAAATGCTCGGACAATGCGTCATAATCTACCACCTCTGACTTAAGGGACGGACTAACAAGTTTAGACCTCGAGGACAGAAAAAAAAAGACCACACCTAAGGGGAGCCGCAAGGAAACGTCTGAATTTCTTCAAACTGACGGGACTCTCCCATGACGAGACACTAGCCCAGTGCCAGAAAAAATTCAAAGACAGGACGATCACATCCACTATAAAGTGGAGCCGATCTAACGACTCCATTCCTTAGAACTCGCCAAAAAGGAACAGACAAGCCTACCCCCTCAAAGTACCCGGAAAATCTATAAGGGGAGCCGCAAGGAAACGTCTGAATTTCTTCAAACTGACGGGACTCTCCCATGACGAGACACTAGCCCAGTGCCAGAAAAAATTCAAAGACAGGACGATCACATCCACTATAAAGTGGAGCCGATCTAACGACTCCATTCCTTAGAACTCGCCAAAAAGGAACAGACAAGCCTACCCCCTCAAAGTACCCGGAAAATCTATAAGGGCAGGAAAAACTGGTTCAGGCGAAGAAGAGGCAGCGGGCGGATCGATCATATCGTTACGCTTCAGTGACGAAGGCCATTAGGTTGGCAATCACTGACCAAGGCTTTCCTGATGTCAAACTGGAGGCGGCAAATGGCAACGATCCAGGACAATATCATAAACGCGGTAGCGGAGCTTCCCACCGATGGCATTAGCCCTAATTTTCTAGGATGCAGGGCCAGATGATGACACAGCAGCATGGCTTATAAAGACGTCCCAACCCTAAAACCATGGCCAAATGCCGAACTGAAAACAGTGGGGATGACGAAATTCCTCGCCATCAGACATTCTACGTCTATCTTCCGCAATTCAGGAATGAGACAAATGAAAAAATCAGTAGGCGCCTAATAGTAGGTAAAGAATAAGAACCACGCAACGAAGACTGGAAAATCCTGTCACGTAAAGATAGGGAAAATGACTATCTGCAGTTGACTATCTCGGCCTCATAGAAAATAGCGGATAACCTAAAGGGCTCCAACTATAAGGTCAACTGGCGCTTCGCGTCCATCTACTTCAGGCTAAAGAAGGAAAAGGAAAAAAGCAAAGAAGCAAGAACCAATGATGCGCCATCAAAACCAGGGCAACCAAGTCTGTCAAAAAGACCAACACGCCCTACCACCGCCAACACTAAAACCAAGCGCACTGACCGAACACAGAAATCACGTCACTTGGGACACAATGTCGATATAAAGGCCTCGAAGAAACACGGCTTAGGGGCAGAAATACTAAAAAAGCCTTTCCACAAGTGTAATAAATCAGGGTCCACATGTTAGAACAAATAGCCCAAAGCGATGAGATGTGTGAAAATTAATTTGCATAGATCGAAGGCAGCCACTGCCAACCTCGGCCACCTATTCGCAACAAAAACTGAGACATTGCTCTAATCGAAGAGCCCTGGACCAAGAGCGAAAAAATTTGGTTTCCCAGTTAAGCTAGGTAAATTGATTTATAACAAAGAAAATGAGAGACCAAGTGTCGCCACTCTCTCAACATTTATTCCATAAATCAATTCATTTTCAGAGATTTAGTCGCGATCTCCTTAGAGACGCTACGACGCAATACAAACTTTGCCTTCTTCCATGGCGAGGAAGAAGACTCCCCTCCAGAGAAAACACAGAGCTTCATCAACTTCTGTACAGCTTAAGGTCAAAAATACGAAATCGGATGCGATTCAAACGCACACCACTTAGTCTGGGGAAGCACCAATACTAACATCAGAGGTGAGCAACTCCTTAATTACTGTTCATCTTAAAATATTGTGATAAATAATGTGGGGAACGACGCAACCTTCATAGACGCCATACAGAGAGTGGTACTGGACATTACCCCATCAGATACAAGGACGGCCAGCATGATCTATAATTGATGGAGGCATCCTTCTCTGGCCACATGTATATTAGATTCATTATTGTAACTCCAACCAGGGCTCAATCCCTTATAAGAACGCCTAAACACACTAATTGGCTTCTTGGACCAACTCAAATGTAGCCTAACTGGTATATGTACCCCCATTAATTCAATTTCTGATCTTGACAGCTCAGCAAACGACCTTACTGAGGCAGTCATAAACGCCTACCACCAAGTTCCCCTGTAATTCGTATCAGGTGCACCAGTGACGTTTCATGGTGAAAACACGACATCGAGGCAAGTTCGTAAACTCTTCAACAAAGCCAAACGTACAAGCACCTGGACGGCCTATAAAACTGCCCCAACTAGATACAACGTGGCCTTAAGGGACAGCAAAAGGAAAAGCTGGAGAGAGTTTTGCGAAAGCATCGGCAAACTACCAACAGCTTGTCGACCACACAAAGCTCTCTCCCTTGACCGCAACAATCCACTTGGTTCTGTAAAGAAACCAAACGGTGAACTTACATCCTCTAGACAAGAAACTCTTGAATGTCTGGTTAAAAGTAATTTTCCTTACAGCATCATACTAGACAATCACGACGCATACGAGGATATAAATATGCACCCATACCTTATTTAGGCCATGGCCTACAGACGCTCAGCCAGCATCTTCTCACCAGAAAGCATTCGCTGGACGGTAAACTCATTCGGGGCATACAAGTCGCTGTACCCATTACTCGTAAAACTCTACAGAGCCAGCTACAGCCTAGAATACGTATTACCAAAGTGCTGGAGAGATGTACGAGTATTCGTCTTACCAAAAGGAGGAAAGAAATCCCCCGAGGATACTAGGTCGTATAGACCTATCAGCCTCACATCTTTCATTCTAATATCCATTGAGAAAATAATAGGCCATTAAATAAGGTCTAAGGCGCTCCAACGTATTCTCATACCAGACAGGCAAATTCGACGGAAACAGCACTAAGTGAGCTGACAATTAGAATCGAAGATACACTTCGAAGCAAAGAAATGTTATTATGCGCCTTCATTGACATACAAGGCGCTTTTGACAACACCAGCTTCGAAGTAATTCAAACAAAAGCTAGATGAAGGGGCATCGACTCCTCTATCCTAGGATGGGTCATAAGCATGTTAAGAAGCAGGAAGATTCATGCCTCACTCGACGACGAAAGCACCACAATAGCGGCAAACAGAGGCTGTTCACAAGGCATCCTATCGCCCCTTCTGTGGCTATTAGTGATGGACCAGCTGCTGATGGACCAGGCTAGCAAACAACACCTTAACAAATATTAGCTATGAAGATGACATAGTTCTAGTGGTTCGTGGAAAATTCAAGAGCACGATAACAGATCATATGCAATTTGCTCTCAAACTAGTCAAAGACTGGTGCAAAGAGGTTGGTCTAAGCGTCAATCCTGAAAAGATAGTTTGCACCCTATTCACCAAAAGACACAAAATAATGCTCCCATTACTACAATTCTCAGACAGAACCCTTCAATTAATGCCTGAAGACAAATATTGACAAAAAACTGACATGGAACCCCCACATATCATATATTACAAGCAAAGTTAATAAAGCTTACTTTACCTATCAACGCATGTTTATCCAAACATGGAGAATAAACCGGCATATTACCCTCTGGCTTTACCAAAGCATAAGTAAGCTCAGGATCACTTACATGGTTTGGTTGCCAAAAACAGAGCAATCAACGAAAAGCTCAAAACTGAACAAAATACAAGGACTAATCTGTCTAAGTGCAACGGGTGCAGTAAAGAGAGAAAAACTTTTTAAACCTCCACCCCTACACGTACACATCAAAAGCGAGGCGGGTTCAAGAGCCACAAAACTGAACATTTTTGAGCATATTAAAGCAAACAAACCACGACACCTAGCATCATAACCAAAGTAGATTTGGAAAATGTAACTGTCCAACAAATACCCGAACGGAATCAAGTTGAAAATATGATAAGTACCCGCGCAGACAGACATACACGAAAGCGAGATAAGAAAAACGTTTTAAAAAAGCAAAGATCGAAAACGAAATATGTATTATGTATGTATATGTATTAAAATGTGTTCTTCATAGCTTTACTTCTGTCCAGTTAATTTTTGTGAGCCTGAAGCTCGATCACTTCCAAATTTTTACAGAAAGTGTTGTTATAGGAGATACGAGAGTGGGTCAATAAGTCCCTGAAAATTAACACAAATTGTGTCGTTACCTTAAATTTATCATTTTTTTTGTCAAGAATCATCTTTCAAAAGAACGCACCCAAATTTTCTGTCAAATAGTTTTGTTGTGGCAGCCATTTTATATAGAGGTCTACGAGAATTTTCGTTAAAATCGAAAAAAGGGAATTTCGAGTGCTCATTAAACACTATTCTCTGCGAGAAAAAACTATCATGCAAACCAAACAAAAGCTTAACCAATATTATGGGGACTCTTGACCATCGATTGGAACCATTCACCACTGGTTTACTCAATTTCGGTGCGGTCGTTCAAGCACAAGTCGTTCTGGGTTCTGGTCGTTCAATTGAGGTCACCACACCAGAAATGGTCGACAAAATCCATGGTTTGATAATAGACGATCGACGAGTGAAATTGTGCGAGCTTGAAGAGGCTCAGTGATTTCGATTTTACATAAATATTTGGACATGAAAAAGCTTTCCGCAATATGGGTGCCGCGTTTGCTCACAATCGACAACAAACGGATTCGTTTGACAACTTCTAAGGTGTGTTTGGCGATGTTCCAAAAAAATTCGACAAAGTTTTTGCGCCGTTTCATAACCGTGGATGAAACCTGGATTCACCACAACACACCAGAAACCAAGGAACAGTCAAAACAATGGAGATTTGTATCGAATGAAGAGGTCATCGCTGAAACAAACGCTTATTTTGAGGGGCTGAAGAAATCGTATTAATCGGAGGGCATAAAAAAATTGGAGAAGCGTTGGATGAAGTGTATCGAGCTAAAAGGAGAATATGTTGAAAAATAAAATGTTTTTATGCCGAAAAGAGTGTTCTTATTTCATTTTTCAGGGACTTATTGACCCACCTTCGTACACATAAATACGGATAAATTTTGACATAAACATTTATTTGGGAGTTCCTCGTTTCAAGGGTTCTATCACTTTTACAAGAAATGTTTTAATCGGAGATACTATGTGTGCAAAGTGTGAATAAAATCGGGTGGATTTTTATAAAATATATATGGGGGCTCACTTCCAAATTATAATAAAAAGAGTTGTGATCGGAGATACACATCTGGGTTTAAAATTGATCACAAGATTTAGCTAGAAGCCACAAGCAAACTATTAAAAATATAAAGCTATATATAATAAAGAACACGAGAGCACGTCCAACTGGTTTGAAATCATATGAACAAGTAAGGTTTTATTTTAACTAGTAGTGTGTAAGAGAATACAATAATACTGTGTTTGTGAATACAATTGACAATACAATAGACTGAGTACAGTATTAGTGAATACAATTGACTGAGTAGAGTGTTTATGAATACAATAAACTAAGTGCTGACAATATTAAATTTATAACACCCTCACTCAATAAAATATTCAATATGAAATTACATATCATGTTAAAATTTTATTGCTTCATTAATTTAATCCCATTTTTAATGAGCACAATTTCGTTTTTGGTCCACTGACAGCCTTGGTAAGAACATCTGCTGCATTCTCGTTTGTTGAAACATAAGTTTAATTGATTGTACCATCTTCAACTTTCTGTCGCAAATGATGATATCTGATGTCTATATGTTTCGTTCTTTGATTGTAGCCATCTGATTTTGATAAATGAATGGCACTTTGATTGTCCATTTGGATATGAACTGGTTGAGCGATGTCTGGATCTAATTCACGACCAAGATTTCGTAACCAAATTGCTTCTCTAATCGCCCATGACGCAGCTATGTACTCAGCTTCCGTACTCGAAAGTGCGATAGTACTTTGTCGTTTGCTGTTCCAGGTTATACCGCCATTACTTAGCTGGAAAACATAACCAGTACATGAACGTCTCGTGTCGACGCTTGATGGCCAATCTGCATCACAAGAACCGGTTAAATGTTTTACATCAAATTTCGAATAACGCAATTTGTAATCTAATGTTCCTTTTAGATATCTTAATATCCTTTTTGCAGCAGTCCAGTGTGATCGTCCGTAATTGGAGTTGAAACGACTCACATCATTCACTGCATATGAAATGTCTGGTCGACTTCCTTGTGCAATGAATAACAGGCAACCAACTAATGATTGATACGGAATTTTCGTCATTTCTTCCTTTTCTTCTTTAGTTATTGGGCTCATTGTAACAGACAACCTTTGACATGGATCACTGAGTGTTGCAACTGGATTATAATTTGCCATACCAAATCGTCCAATCACTTCTGATATATACGATTTTTTGATCAATAGAAATCACATTATTCTCGTACGTAAAATGTAAACCAATACATGAAGTTGCAATGTCCATGTCTTTCATTTTAAATGCATTGCATAACGCGTCTTTCAATTTGTTCAAAGTGACTAGATTTTTCCAAAAAATCAGGAAGTCATCAACATAGATCGTAATGATCAAAGACAGATCATCATTAAAGAACACAGATGGATCATTTATTGATTTCTTTAAGCCGTGTAACTTTAACATCTTTGTTAATTTCTCGTTCCATACTCGTCCACTTTGTTTAAGACCATATATCGACTTATTTAACTTACAGACTTTATTTGTTCCATCGTGAAAACCTTCTGGTTGAACCATATATATGTCTTCTTTTAGATCGCCCTGCAAAAATGCTGTAATTGCATCAATCATCTTTAAACCATTTTTAACAGCAAGTGCGATGACAAAACGAATCGATGAGTAACGTACCACTGGTGAATACACTTCTTCATAATCGATTCCATAGACCTGTGAGCAACCTTTTGCAACCAATCTTGCTTTAAATCGAGTAATGTTTCCAAAATCATCACGCTTGAGTTTAAAAACCCATTTTGATTTAATCGGTTTGCGATTTTTGGGCAAATCCACTAACTGCCAATTCCCATTTTCGACTAACGAATTAACTTCTTCTTGCATGGCCGATTTCCATTGATCACAATTTTCATTATTCAAAGATTCATTATATGTTATCGGCTCATCTACTTGTGCAAGTAAGCCATAGGGGCCATATGTAATATATCCATCAAATTTTCTTGGCTTGGGTGCACGACTGGTTCTACGAACTGTTTGTTGTGGTGTAAAACTACCAATATCTTCATAGGTTTTATCATTTGCGTCATCATATTTCGTTTCAATTGAAATTTCGGATGGAACCAATGTTTTTTTTAACTCATTTTCGATAGACTCACTAGACGATTCTGGGGGAGTACTGTTGGGAACGCTTTGTTCATTGTCCCTCACTTCATTTGATTCCTCCTTTAACTCTTAATCGACTGAATCTTCTGTTACAAGAACTTGAGCAGAGCCACTTTCGTTTATAAACATAACATCTCGACTGATCTCAAACTTCTTGCTGATCGGATTAACACAACGACAACCTTTAGTACCTTCAGCAAATCCCACAAAAACCACTTTTTTTTGACTTTTTATCCCACTTCCTCCGTTTTTGCTTTGTAATGTGCACCATAGCTGGACTACCAAATACTTGAAGATGACTAACATCAACTTTAGTGCCTGACCAAACTTCTACCGGAGTTTTTGTATTTAAGGTTACATTTGCTGATCGATTTAATATATATGTTGCCATGTTAATAGCTTCAGCCCAGAACGAGACATCCAGCTTCGAATCAAACAACATACACTTAGCCTTTTCCACCAATTTTCTATTCGTTCTTTCGGCGATAGCGTTTTTCTCGGGAGTATACGCAACTGATGTTTGATACCATTCATCTTAAAATATTTTTTGAACCTTTGATTGATGTACTCCGTGCCATTATCTGATCTTAATGCTTTGATGTATCTTCCCGTTTCTTATTCAACTACTGATTAAAACTCAATAAAGCGATCAAACACTTCAGACTTTTCTTTTAAAAAATGTACAAAATTCTTTCTTGAATGGTCATCTATAAAGGAATGTATGAATTTAGCGCCACCGATTGATTTATTTTCCATTGGGCCTATTAAATCAGTATGAACTAAATCTAAAATGTTATTTGTACGCGTCGTGCTATTAGTAAATGATTTTCGAGTTTGCTTACCTTCTTTGCAAATCTCACAATTTTTAATTTCAATTTCGTTTTTATCATTAAAATTGATGCCATTTACTAAACCATTTTTCATCTTACACATGTCCGCAAAGTTTATATGACCCAACTTTCTTTGCCACAATAAACCACTCTTTGTCTGTGACATTGCTGCTAAATATTTAACTTGTTGTACCTGAAGTCGATATATACTATATTCTGATTTAATGTCACACACTAACTGTTTTAGTTTATTGATAATTCGACAGCCATTTTGATCAAATATGACTTCATTACCGTTTTTTACTATTTGTGCTACAGACAATAAGTTCGCAGATAAACCAGGAACTCACAAAACATTATTAAAATCTATCTCGAATTCGTTTACACGCACTTGTATTTTACCGACACCTTTAACTGGAACTTTGCTTGAATTTGCCGAAGTAATTTGTGTAATTTCGGATGATTTTATTTCGGTGAACAAATTTTCAAATGGTGTCATATGCTGTGATGCTCCACTATCTATGTACCACTCACTTTCATGGCACCGTTTTGAAAAATATTAAAACACTTGACTTTGATTTTTGACGATGATTTTGATTTATTGTTGCTACCACTGTTTCCAAAGAACGCTGATCCTTGACCATCCGATCTCGAACCATAATCGCAATCAAGTAATTTCGATTTGATTGAATCTGCCGTTATTGTGGTGCCGCTACTTTCAAGTCCCATTATCATAGGAGCAAAATCATTCGGTAAACCTGCTAACAAAATGCTACCAAGCCACTCATCTGGCACAGAAAACCCTATACCGTTCAATTTATTCACAGTTTCAAATGCTTGTGAAATATAATCGTTCATGGAATCACAACTTTTCAAGCGTATTGTCACCAACTTGCGTAACAAACCGATACGACGCGAAAGACCACGATCCTCATATAAGTCTTTCAATTTCTTCCATGTTCCAGCCGCTGGGGTTGAATTTACAACGTGTACGAACAAACTTGGAGAAATGCTTAACTCGATTCTGGCTTTAGCTTTCCTGTTCTTTACTTCATCTGTTTCAGCATTTGTTCCAGTTTCAATACAATTAGTGTAATCATTCAATTCAAGTAAATTTTTAATTGAAAATTGCCATGTATGGTAGTTCTCACTACCACGCAATTTTTTGACGCCGTTCCAACCACCATCGTTCGCCATTTTGCCACTATATTTTAATTAATTTGGAATCGACGAACAATTCACCCTTTTATTCTAATTAATTTATCGCGACAAACACGAATTTTAATTAATTTATCGCGACTTACACGAATTTCAATTTATTTATCGCGACTAACACGAATTTCAATTAATATATCGCGACTAACACGAATTTCAATTAATATATCGCGACTAACACGAATTTCAATTAATTTCGACTTGTAACAAAGAAAACAATTTCAAACAAAATTTTTGCGTCTCTCTGGGCCCATATAACCTGTTAAAAAAATAAAGCTATATATAATAAAGAACACGAGGACACGTCCGACTGGTTTGAAATCATATTAACAAAGTAAGGTTTTATTTTAACTAGTAGTGTGTAAGAGAATACAATAATACTGTGTTTGTGAATACAATTGGCAAATTGGCAATACAATAGCCTGAGTACAGTATTAGTGAATACAATTGACTAAGTAGAGTGTTTATGAATACAATAAACTAAGTGCTGACAATATTAAATTTATAACACAAACACACATGAATGCGAAGTCAATATAGAAAATCTAATATGAAGACATTTTTAGTTTTTTTTTTCTTCGTAGTCGTCATTGTCCTGTAGGTGACACAGAATGCAATGGTAATACGAATATGATAAAAAAATATCAGCGCCAAGAGAAACACGTGCTGTTTTCAGCACACACGAGCCGAATGGAAAATGGCGCTTAGAATACACATCACACATTCATCTTAACAAGTAAAGGTAACAAACTTCGTTTTTCGGGTACAAACTTTTACGTATGAAACGACACACGCCCACACAGTCCTTTATTATTTGGTAATAATCACCAAAATATTTGTTTTTTGAGGTCGGGGCTATTTCAAAATATTTTCTTTTTTCCACGCATCACACGCGACTTGCGACACGCGTCAAACGCGGGATATCAAAATTGACCCCTGACATTGAGCTGCTCACACAAATTTCAGCCCTCTAGGTTGTGCGGAAGGTGTTTAAAATGGACCTCAAAAATGGCGCGATTTCAACTTATAACATGCGCCAGACGTGTTATAGGTGGAATATAAAAAATACTATTTTGGACTTAGACACTCGCAAAATTTCAGCTCTCTAGGTCGTGTGGAATGTGGTTAAAACGGACCTCAAAATAATCGAAAATACAGACAAAAAGGGGTCAAGTTAAGTAAGAGTTTTTAAAAAGCAATGTAAAGAAACGCAAACTGATTTTCATCTTTCATGTTTCATTTTCCGAGATATGCACAGAGATCATTCACAGATCTAAATCCAAGAGCATTCCGAAATTAATATTAAGAATTGAGCAATTTGATATTTATTGTTGTTTCCTAGCATCCACCTTAAGTTAACATAGATATTTGT
The DNA here is from genome assembly GCA_947095585.1 of Nephrocerus scutellatus. Taxonomy (NCBI): domain Eukaryota; kingdom Metazoa; phylum Arthropoda; class Insecta; order Diptera; family Pipunculidae; genus Nephrocerus; species Nephrocerus scutellatus. Next base: position 33,176,642 of record OX352761.1, read on the forward strand.
TGCCTTCAATTAAGCTGGCAAATTACATTCAATCGAACTTGGTCTTGTTTATCATCAGTTGTATTTAACTTTGAAATTAAAATATTGCGTTTCATTTATATACTTATTTGCACTACATACCGCATAATGGGACAGCAATATCTATTAAATAACATTTTTTTTAATATATAAAATAAATACATTGCTTACCGAGTTTGAAACTTTCATTATGACGTTGCTACCAACTCGATCCCATATAGCACCAGGACGTATCACGAAACCCGTCACTCCAAGATTAATGGAAAAATCTCCTTGAGGGCACTCCATGTTTTTGTTGTAACAATCTCCAGCCGACCCAAACGGCTGTGGTGTTCCTAAACTATCGGCAAACGTGTAATCATCCTCAATAATACGCAAACTTGTAATATTCAATCTAATTTTCCTAAAATTTGTCCTTCCGTAACTAATGCTCTCGTCTTTGTATTCAAAATTACGAGAATACGGTGGACACAGATGTGGATACTGTGTTTTGTTATCGTAGTATATAGAATAGTTTTCAGTATGATTAATACTTATATATTCTTTGGGTCTACTGCTCATATTATAGCAGAATATTTTCTTTGGCCTTTGTTTAACGAAAATCGTATACTCGCGGTCATGCATTGATTTGTGAAAACGTCTAATGTCGGAACATGACTTTGGCAAACATTCTTCGGGTGGTTGGCATTTTTCTTTGACTATTTTTTGCTTCGAAGGACATGGTATACGTTTGCGCTGTGAATCGAAACATATAGCCCGTCTCCTGCGGTGTCCCTCGCAATTGCACTGTTAAAAGAAAAAAGGCGCAAATTTTTTTTATGCCATACCTCGCACTCATAAAGAAAATATTGAATAAAATAAATACCTTTGTTATTTTATATTCGGAACGTACGCAGTTGTTGCAGATTCTTTTTGCTGGTGGCTTTTTCGTCGGATCACAATATTTAGTTGCAATATAACGTCCATTTGTTGCTGCGCAATGTACAGGTCTTGTTTGATAATCAACGGTGCAGTTAGCTAGGCAGGATGACCAGTTTTCCGCTGCCCACTTACAATTAATTTTACAGCTCTTTCTCGATCGTTTGGGTGATGGAACTCGTTGCTTGCTGCAGAATTTCAGATCTATTTGCACCCTTATACGGCGGGATCCCTTCTTCTCGGGCTTGTACACTCTGGCACATTGAAACTCCTTCCGTCGCGTCCCAACACCGCATTCTACCGAGCACTAGAGAAATATTTAATATAAAAATCGAAAAAGAAGAATACAATTTACTTTGTTGAACTAGTAAATGTAACGTTTTATTTTACGTACAGGAGACCATGTCGAAATGTATTTAATTGTGCAGCATTTTCTTCTCCCAATCGGCTTTTTTTCAATCGGACATGTCTGGCCATATGGCTTCCTACATGTAACTGTTCGGTTCTTCTCGCAATTATAACCGCACTCTCCCCAATCACTGGTAGTCCATGAGTTTGAATTTGAATTTGAATTCTGCAGTTTAACGGAAATAAATTTGATTCAATTGCCCGTTTAATATGAAGTTCTTTATACTTACAATAACTTCTTCATAATTTGACCAGTCACGACAAATTTCCATATTGCACGGCCGAATAGTGTCCTTGAAACTTGAAAGTTTTCTTATGTTACACAGCGAATTGTCTACTCGAGATTGATTCAAAAAACATCCAACGCCTCGAGTCTGTTGTCCGGTACCGCAAGTTTTTGAACACTAAAATGTTTTAAAAAAGAAGGGCAATATAGCGGTTAAATACCAAATTTAGTAACCCTAAACTAAATTAAGTGCTATGCTACGTATAATGTTGCCGTTCTTATACATTTAACGTTTTCACCTTCCATCATTCATACTTACAGGAGTCCAGTCGGTGTAGTTCCAGCATCCTTCGCGGCATTGCTCGTATTTGTTGAATTGGAATTTCGATTCACAATATGACAAGTCAACTACGTTTGAGCGGCTGATGTTGGGAAACGTTTGTATACAGTAATAAGTCTTTTCTCTCGTTCCAAGCATTCCACAAGACGCAGAGCATTCTGATATGCTCGTTACATTGAGCCTATAAGAATGCATTTTTAAATCTATACATACTATTATATAAAGAGATAAGTTTGCACTTTCAATTGGCTAGGCTACGTTAAAGGCTACAGTTTTGGGTTGGTGTGTGTGCGGGGGGGGGCTTAGTGGTGGGGGGTCAGTGGGTGTGATGTTATAAGTGCAGTTTCAGTGCAAAGTTTGATTGGGCCTGTAGGGTGGGAGTGGCAGACGGCCAAGGCTAGCTAGTTCTAGTTCTCTATATAAACGGATGTGTTTGTTTGTTTGTCCCCAAAATCTTGTGATACGTTTTTAATCCACTTCCTAAAACCCGCTTTGCAAATATGTGTTTCTCCGGAAAAAACACTTTATGTAAACATTTGGAAGTGATCGGGCCACAGAGCTAAGGGTCTCCTCACATTTAGATGTTTTCAAATTTAACACTATTTTAAGTTTATCTCCGAAGACAACACTTTCTATAAAAAATTGTTAGTGATCGGGCGCCACGGTCAAGAGGCGGCTCCCATAAAAGTTTTCCCGATTAACCCGATTTTATTCAAATGTGTGTATAACCGATGACAACACTTTCTTAGAATTTTGGAAATTTGGCTACAGAGTCGAAGGGTGTCAACATAAATTTCTTTAAAATTAGCTCGATGTTATTTAAACTTTACACACAAATTTTAACTTTTATGGGTTTGGTTTTTTTTTCTTATTAATTTTTTTTAAACCACTTCAAGATATGTGAGACATGGCCAATTTTAATTCGCGTCTTGGCTTTGGTTGTTGCTCAACGTAAGCAATTAGATTTTGTGTGAAGGTAAACAATTTTTACAATGTATGTAAGAAACAATTTCTATATTAGATAATAATTTATCACTTTTTAAAGATTTTATTAAGTCACATGAAGTTTCTCTTGCATTTCTTATAAAATATTGTGGTATAAAAAATGTTTTAAATGAACACCTAAATATCGGAAGACCACTTTTTATCAGTTATTTTCAGATTTTTCCATTTGCGACAATAATTCGTATAATTCCTCATTGTGCCTGTCAACGCAGACGGAACCAAAAATCGTCCGAAGAATTTGTCGATCGAACTACCAAGTATATCTTCGTGCGCCTTCGATATGTTCATTAATTCATGCCATAGACCATAGAGCATGGAATAATAAAGCTGTTATACAGGGTTTACTTAGTCTTCTTAGCGCAAATAAACAGCATTGCAAGAGTTATTTTTCGTTTGATTTACCTAGTGGTGTCATTATTGGATATTCTAGCGAAACCTAGGTAGACAAATTCCCCAACTGCCTTAAAGTTGTAGCTGACCTATCTTCTTATTGCCCTCGTTAACTTCAAACCTTAATTTTTGCCGCTTCTGTCTCAATGCTTGTAAATGCACTAGTGACAGGTCGCTGGGTTCTGTAATAATATCGATGTCGTTAGCATATGCCAACGGTTGAAAAGACTTAAAGAAAGAAAGATTTTATTCAAGCAATACACATATGTGTATCTCCGATAACAATACTGTCTGTAAAAATTTTGAAGAGATCGGGCCTCAGGTTTAAAAATGAGATCGGCGAAGATAGAATTAGAGTTGTTAACGATTGATGCCAATCTACTAGAGCATGAGGGTTCGTAGTATTACTTTACTCTGATTACTTTACAAATATGATAGAATTCAAGACACCGGTCAAAACCCCCTCAAGACCGACCACAATGTCTCCCACAATATCTCCCCCAAGACCCCTCAAAACCTCCTCAATACATGCCTCACTACTCCCTTCAAAACAATACTCAATATCCCTATCCTATCCAAGACTACCAAAGACCCTCAAAGATCTCCAAAGACTACCAAAGACCTAAACCAACCCATCACTCCACCAGAATATCATACCCCCTAAGACCCTTTAATGCCACCAAAGAAAACCGCCTCGCCAACCAAAGACCAAACCTATCTACAATCAAATGCACGGACTTTGAGTAAATCGTAAACATAGAATTGTATCTCAGCCACAATGCCACCATTCAACACCACCACCCCAACAACCCCCTAGAAACACTAACTCCAACCGTCAGCACCACAACAAAAATTTTCAACTACATCGGCGGATGAACGTTCTTCGAGTTAATGCGAATATATATACAAAGTTATATATTTTTTTTAAATTAACCCGATTTTAGGAAAAATTTGAAAGTGATTGGACCCCAAGGCCGAGGGGGTCCCAAATATTTTTTTTCAAAATTACCACGATTTTATTTAAACTTTGCACACATTTGTATATCCGGAACAGAATTTACACGACAAATTTTAATTTTTAAATTCTCTATATTAACTTCGCGTCGGCATGGTTCTGTCTTTCGTTCGATGGTGGAATCTTGCTATCAATTTTTAACCAACTTCCCAAAGCCCGATTTTATTGCAACTTTGAGCACATATGTATTTCCGGTGACAACACTTTCTGTTTAAATTTGGTAGTGATCTGGCGCCGCGGTCGGTGGGCTCCTTTGCAAAAAAAAATAAAAAATCAGCATCAGATCACGCCATACTAAAGGGTCCGCCATCTAAAGTTTTTTTTTTCAACTAGTGCTTATTTCGTGAATGGTAACACTTAGCTCATGTCTGATTTGACAGATAATTAGTTGTATCCTTCCGCTGAACGAATATGGTTGTGTATACGCTTGAACAACGCTGGGAAATATTGCGACATTACTTTGAAAATCATGGTAATATTGCAGAATGTGTGCGAAAATTGCGTACGGATTTTGGAAGAAGAGAAGCACCGTCAGCTCCGTATGTTCGTTATCTTGTGAAAAAAGTGAAAGAAACTGGCATCCTCATCGATAAACCAAAGCGTGAAAAGCCAAAAACAGTGCGTACACCCGAGAATATTGATGCTGTGGCAGAAAGTGTGCGTGAAGCGCCATCAACATCAATTCACCGTCGTTCTCAACAATTGAACATTTCGGACACATCATTGAGACGAATTTTGCATAAAGACCTTGGTATGATGCCATACAAAGTCCAATTGGTTCAGGAGTTGAAGCCAACTGACCATCCAATGCGTTTTCGCTTCGCTGAGTGGGCCTGCGATCGACTTACAGAAGATGCCGATTTTGCCAAAAAAATCATCTTTTCGGATGAAGCTCATTTTGATCTTGGCGGGTATGTAAACAAGCAAAATTGTCGCATTTGGGGCACAGAAAACCCGCACGCATACATTGAAAAGCCGGTACACCCAAAACGAGTCACTGTTTGGTGCGGATTTTGGTCCAGAGGCATAATTGGGCCATTTTTCTTCGAAAATGAGCAAGGAGTGGCCGTTACAGTCAATGGCGATCGTTATCGGGCCATGTTGAACGAATTTTTGTTCACAAAAATTGAAGAGGAGGATTTTGGAAACATTTGGTTTCAACAGGACGGCGCTACGTGCCACACAGCCGAAGCTACACTCGATGTTTTGCGCCCTGTTTTTGAAGATCGCATTATCAGCCGCAGAGCTGATGTCGTTTGGCCACCTCGGAGCTGCGATTTGACACCGTTGGACTATTATTTGTGGGGTGCCCTAAAAGATAAGTGTTACGCCGACAAGCCAGAGACAATTGACGCTTTAAAGGACAATATTCGTGAAGCAATTGGTGAAATACAGCTGCACACAATCGATAATGTGCTTAAAAATTGGACCGATCGTGTAGGCTACTGCATGGCCAGCCGAGGCAGCCATTTGAATGAAATTATTTTCCATTGTAAACCGGAAGGATTGTACTTTCAAATAAAAAAAGAAATTTGATTCTTGAAATGAAATATTCAGTATTTTTTTTTATAGCATTTTCAAAAAAAAAAAAGTTATTTGGCGGACCCTTTCTAATGACTGCGTGTGCTGTGTTCATCGCTGCTAACGACTTGGTGATTGTTTTTTAACCACAAAAGCATGCAATGCTTGATTAATTAATTAATAATTTAATTTTTATGGGTTGTTTTTTATATATAAGGATTCTGTGCGGTTTTTCAATTAGTTTTTGCAGTGTATTTAGTTCTTTTATTTGCAGGTTACTTTAAATGCTCAACGTTTATAAACAGAGTATAATTTAAGTTCAAACTTACGACAAAATGCAATCCGTGTTGCAGGTTCTATATTCCGCCGCTGGTTTCGATAATGCGTCGCAAAATGGTGGTGCAATTTTAAGTGCTGATGCAGTATTTACACAGACAGCTGACCGAAATGAATTTCCATGACAAAGAGCATCACATGTGCTCCACTGCTGCAACTCCCACCTGTAGAGATCCTCTTTTTCAACGACGTTCGGTTTTTCGATAGTATATGTATAGGAAAGCAGTATTGAGTCGTTTTTAATCGCATTCAAACTAAGGGATATAATCTTCAAATAGATGTATGTCAAAAATATGATATCTAATTCTTACTGATATTCTGATTGCTCAAAATCATTCAATACCTAGATAAGTGTTAATTTCTTTATTTGCTATTAGAAGTGTTTCCAACATAAAAAATAAGATTGTCTAAGATTAAAATTTAATGTTCTTAGCATACAAAGGAGGATAGACAAAACTGCGTCGTTATATCAAAAGCTTTAAAGCTTATATAAGAAAAACTCTATACTTCACAAGCAGAAGCACCACTAAACAACTGTCTATCGTCTTTGTATTTTACTTGCTGTATTTATAAGAACTCTGTGTGGAAATTTTTTTAAAAGTAAATATTTTTTGCTAGAAAAACTAGGTCCTGTACTCAGCTTTGCTCGGATTTGGATTTGTTTTGATATAGGTCCTACCTCATAACAATTAAAATATTTATATTTTCTTTATTATTAGTACATGTTATTATGTAATTATGTTAAAATACTATATCAACTTTTTTTATTTAGTTAACTTTATTGTTTTTCTATTTTTTGTAAAAATCGTGCAGAACAAAAGTGAAATGGCCGCACTAAAGTAGATTTCCTTTGAAAAAGAGGAAATATAAAAGTTATTAATTAAAAGTTATTAATTATATTTCCTCTTTTTCAAAGGAAATCTACTTTAGTGCGGCCATTTCACTTTTGTGTTGCACGATTTTTAAAAGGAAAATTTATATTCCGTAAAATCATGAATAAAAATGGGTAATAAATAATAAACAAATAATAATAATAACAATACTTTTATTTCTACATTGTATTTTTTGGTTTTAATCGCCAAATTATGTTTTTGAGGTAGGAGCTATATCACATTTTAACCCTAGGATTGAGTTATCTATATTTTATTTCCTAATGTTAATGTATTTACGTATGTGCATGTACGATCTAACTAACGAAAACTAACGAATTGTTATATTAATAAAGATTAATTTTTTTAATTTATTTTTTTTACAATAGAAAACTCGATACGAAACGCAGTACTTACTTCTATTATTAAAGCTCGTTTTAATCTCCTGGAATATGTTGTATTAACCCGCTCAATTGTGCTATTAGATCCATTGTATTCAAAAGAGACTCCAGCATAGAAAAACACATTTCTGTATGTATTTATTACCTGGTTACCATTCAGGAGGGAATTTCCATGATCATCACGAAGTACTTAAGTAGGTTTATTAATTCATAAAGGTAAAAAATATTTAAATATTCTTAAAAACTCACCGATATAATTTTCATTTTGGTAGCCCGGCTGCGTTATTACGATATTCGACGCACCTAAAAAGAACATAGTTATTCGATAGCTCTTAATTAATTGCGAGCCCGAAGGGCGAAGGTAATAATCAGGGCAATGGATTTTTTCAGCGTATGTGTGTCCACTCGCATATCTCGACTTCTGCCAGTCAAAATTTGATGGGGCATGTTTTAAAACAATTGTTTATCACTCTGATTGTGATGGCGTTTTTGGTTTTTTTTATTCATAAGGGTATTTTTACGAGGAAAAATATACAAAACCGATTTTTTCGGTAATAAGTCTTAATTAAGTCTTTACACTGAATTACAAGTATCCATATATGTAGTGAGCTAAGAAGCTCGGCTTTACTATCTTAAAACTAAATAAATCCGACTTCATTGAAACTTTGCACACATGCATATATCCGATGACAATACTTTCTATTTAAATTTGGGACCCCTCGGTAAAAATTTTGGAGTCCCCGAGGTCGTAGGCCCCATACAAATTGTTTGAAAAAATTAACCCGATTTTCTTTAAATTTTATACACATGTGTATCCGATGGACAAAATTTTTTGGAGTGAACGGGCCCTGAGGCCCGAGGGATGCCCTTACAATTTTTTAAAAAATTAGCCCGATTTCTTCAAATTTTAAGCACATGTGTATTTCCGATGGACAAAACCTTCTGTAAAATTTTTGGAGTGAACAGGCCCTGAGGTCCATAACATTTTTTAAAAATCTGCTCGATTTCTTCAAATTTTAAACACATGTGTAAAATGGACAAAACTTTTTGTAAACTTTTTTGAGTGACCGGGCCCTGAGAGTCAGGCCTCAGGGGGCCCATATAAATTTTTTAAAAACTAACCCGTTTTTATTCAAATTTTCAACACGAGTGTATCTCCGATGACAACACTTCCTATTGAAATTTGGAAGTTATCGGGTCCCATACAAATTTTTTACATAAGTGTATTTCCGGTGACAACAGTTTTTGTAAAATTTTTGAAGTAAAGGTGCCCTAATATTATTTTTTTCCAAATTAACCTGGTTCAAACTTTGCACACATATGTATCTCCTTTTAGGGAATTTAGATGAAAATTTTAATTTTTATGGATTGTTTTTTATTTATCTTGAAGAACTCCAGCAAATGAAATCAAAGGAATTTGCTATAAGCTTCCGCTGTTATTTGATGGAATATTCCGACATTAACAAATCAAACTTATTTAGAAAGAAAAGTTTCATGAACAGAACATTACTGTTACTCAATATCAATATTTTTACGTAAGCCCCTGGATATCTAGCACACCAATGGAGAGGCTTAAGGAGTTCGAAATGACGATAAACACTTTGAGTTTACCTTTAGAAATTTTGGTCACATAGTAATAAAAAGACTTTGTTTTCGTCGCATTTTTAAACAAATCCGATATGTAAAAGTTTCCAGTGTATTCCTCACAAGTGTCATTACGTCCTTCGCAAACCCCGCATCTGTCTGCGAGAAAAAAAAAATAATTTAAAAGAATAAAATTTCAATTAGATACCATTACCTAATTTTGCTATTGAATTAAGTTCATTATCACATCCTGCTGGTCGACATATGCCGTTTACACATTTGTCAAAGCTGTCAAAAGAGCATGTTGTTCCATCCCTTACTTTATCCGCCAACTGGAAATAGGCACTGTTATCTTCTAGGCGACAGTATAATTTACATTTATCCTTATACGACACTAAAGAAATAAAAAAAAGCAATTTAGTAAAAATTGAAAGACAAACTGTAAGCTAGGGTTTTATTGAATAACAGTATTAATTTTTAATCTATATATATATATATAAAATAGAGATTTTATATGCTTGTTCTTTTATTTGTTTGTTTGTGCCTAACTAGCTCTGGAACGCCTTCACCAATATCAACCATGCTATACATATAATTTAAAATCTGGAATCAAATACTGGGGCTGGTGATAACACATTTGTCGGAACCATAGCTTTCGGTATCGTCGTGATGAATTGTGTTGGTAAGACTCTCCTATGGGTGAGTTATGTATCTCCGCATCGAGGTCGCTGAGATGAATAGTGGTGTTTGCAAGGGTTCTCGGTGCACGTCTGGGTTTGGTGGTGAAACCAAACTCCTACTTCAAATTGGAGAAGGTAGATTAGTAGCCGTGTCTAATGGCAATAAAAAATTGAAATCTGATTTTGGTAATCTGTCGCAGAGCAAATAAATTCCATTTATCCGTTGCCCAAGTTGCTGGAAAGGGCCATTCTTGCTGCTAAAAATGAAGACATCCACGAAATAAACAATCAGCGTTCTACTGGTGATTTGATGGAACAGTAGAACCGGTCTTTGCATTAATAACTCCCTGCTCGAATGGACAAGTAACTACCTTCCTGACCGTTCAATCCAGGTCGTATTGGACGGATTTAAATCCAATGTTCACCGCATAAACGCCGGTGTTCCTCGGTTCCCGGTGTTTTATCCCCGACACTCTTTCTGATTTTTATTAATGATCTCCTATCCACCACCTCTAATCCAATCCATTCCTTTGATAACGACAGTACTCTTAGCTTTTCATATGACTTCTCGCTTTCTGCACGTCCCTCTTCGTCACAAGTGGAACTTGAGCAACAACGTATGTTAAGCACGTTAAATTCTGACCTTGACAGCATAACAAGGTGGGGACTACATAATAGAGTTCAAATTAACGCTTCTAAAACCCAATACTGTCTTCTGTCGTCTAAGCGTAATTTAAACCCCCAACCTTTATCGATGAATGGATCTTGCATCAAAGAAACTGAAAAACTGTCAATTCTCGGTATGTGCGTCAACAACAAGCTTCGTTGGAATGACCACATATTTGCTATCAGAACCGCGCGTTAAAACTTATTGGTGACGTACATATCGCGAAAACAATCGAATCGCTTGAACATCGTAGGAATGTTTCCTGCCTGTCACTGTTTTATCGCTTTTCTAACAAGCGGTGTTCAAAAGAAATATCCAGATGCATCCCGCCCGCTCTCCAACCCATCCGTAATACCCGTGCCTCAACTCGAGCTCACGGGTCCACCAGAGATTCCTTCTTCAGCCGCACGATAGTTATGTGGAATAAATTGCCTGATTTTGTGTTTCCGCTTTTGTATGATCTGCAGTCGTTTAAGACACGAGTTCATAGACATCTCATCCTTACCTCTCCCTAATTTCCTAACGCCCACGCTGTGCTAAGCATTAGCAAAGATATTGCACTCGATATTTCTGAGGCATTTGACAGAATTTGGCATCAAGCTCTTTTGTCAAAAATGCGTGCTTATGGAGTCGATGATAAACTACTTCACTACTACTACTTCATTTGTATTGGACGATTTCAAGTCAAAAGTACATTACTTAAATGCTGGTGTTCCCCAGGGCACTGTTTTGTCCCCGACACTCTTTCTCATTTTTATTAATGATCTATTATCTGTGACTCTCTCGATGACGACAGCACTCTCAACTTTAGGAACGCCCCTCCACTTCTCATGTGGAACTCACACAACTAGATATGTTAAGCACGTTAAATTCTGACCTAGACAGCATAAAACAATGGGGAGAAAACAATCGAGTTGAATTTAACGCTTTCATCCATCATCTCGACCTTGCAGTAAGTGACCCTACTATAATACATGAGGCAAAACAACAATTTGTCTGATACTTTACGATAACGAAGTGTCTAGTACAAGATGTACAAGATCATCGCACAAATAAAATTATATATTCTGTCTACTACCAAATTCAGGAAATTATTTGAATTGCTTAATCTACGAACTGGCCAAAACTTGCTGACCTCTTCTCCTGCCAAAAGAAGTTGTAATTTTAATTTTATGTGTTATTCGAAAACCAAAAGCAGTAACGTTGATAAAAATATTTATCATTTCACATGATTTGAAGTATTATTGATAAGTTGTGTATGAACGATTGATTCAAGCACAACAAAAATTAAAAAAAAATGTTATCGTCTTATTTTGGGTTTAGTAAAGAGGTATCCAAAGCTTAAAATCTGACTTAATAGAATTTTTCCATTAGCCAATATACCATAGTTATTTTACTTACATCCATACTTAGGGATCCATGAAACGGAGGTATCAATTCCTTTTATATCAAAATTTATGCCATTCATGTCAAAACATTGCTGCTCCCGAGAATCCAATGAACCGGGTGGGCAATTATGTGTGTTGCAAGATCTATATTTCTTTCGGCTCCCCGCACAGTATTTTCCACCATTTTGAGGAAGTGGATTGTTACATTCTCTTTGGGATTCCTGCACACCTCCACCGCATGTCATACTACACGGTGTAAAAGAGCTCCACGGACCCCATCCTCCATTTACAGCCTGGCGCGTGGTTCCCTCACGTGGTACGCATTCGCCCTTTTGACACCAATACTTTTTATTCCTACATGGTGTCCCATTAGCCCAAGGCAGGTTACTTGATCGGCAATCAGATAAATTGTCTTGGGTCTTACACCAAAGACGTTTGCAGTCCTGTACTTGAAATTTCCAAAAAAAAATTAGTAAGTTCTTTTAAGTTCTGAAAACGACATATGTACAACAACGTACGTAAAATAATGTAATAACACGCATGTTCGGGTGTGCAGCGTCATAGGAGAGGAAAATAGTAGGTAGTCATAAATTTTAAATTTCTATCGCGTATTCGTATACAATACGTATACTCAAGGAAAATAAAACAACCCATGATAAAACAACCCATAAAAATCAAAAATTTTCGTGTAAATTCTCTAATCGGGGATACACAATGTGCAGTTTAAATAAAATCGTGTAAATTTTGTAAAATTTTTGTTAGAGAGCCCACCGACCCCGAGGACCGATCACTCTCAAATTTTAATAGAAAGTGCTTTCACCGGAAATACACATGTCTGCAAGGTTTAAATAAAATCGGGCGTTGGTAAGTTGGTTAAAAATTTATCGCAAGATTTCATGATAGACAGACAAACACACGGGCACGCAAAGTTAATATAGAGAATTTAAAAATGAAAAACATTTATTCTGAACCTAATCTAACATTAAAAACACGCTTTATTTAAAAAGGATTAAGATATTGTAAGGCAGAATCATTATTCTCGAGGTAATGTTTTACCTTTTAAAACTTATACTTTCGCAAATGTTTAACAACGAGTTTTGCCCCTTTTTCAACACATCGAATGAACGGGTACATTTACACACCGGAGCTTCGTAATACTTAATGACTCTTTCCTTTTAGTTTTACAAATTGACCTAAACATTTCATCTGACTATTCAAAACATCAAATCAGCACCTCAAGATGTGGGTATATCATTTCAAAATTGTAAAACCAATTTCACATATTGAAAAATCACTTACCCCTTCGATGAAGCAGTATTTGGAATGATCGCCATGTATAAGGCGACATTGCTGATCCAAAGAGTACAGCTCTCCAGGCAGTTTCCCACTAAAGTTAGCAACATACTCTTGGTGGGTGTCTTCCAAACACGAAGTGTCTTCTTTTCTTTTAAGGAAAGTGGAACAATAAATTAAATCTGAAGTATTTCAATTTATCTTATAACATACTCTAGAAATTCCGAGACATAATGTCGTGAACAATCCGACCAGGACCATGGATGGATATCGTCACCCATTATGCTGGACATTATGTGTAAATTACTTTTAGTTCCAGCTTGTTTAAAACTTTGGCATCTGGTATCATCGTCATGAGGCATATTTAATCTAAAGGACCAAATATAATAAATATTTGAGTAGAAAATTTCAAATAGGGAATGCTTTTGATGACATTTGCAAGCATCAAAGAAAAATTACTTCGATTAGTTGTTTTGAAAAAGTAATACTCACATATGACCAAGCTCATGTGCAATTGTGAACGCTGCGGGAAGTCCATTGTCCTGCACAATCGAACAGGAATACTTTTTACACACAGTACCCAACTCGGCCAAACCAAGAGTATCACATTTAGTTTCTCGCTCGTTACGGCAAATTTGGTCTCTGTTTATAAGAAAGTTAATAATTTATATTAAATTTATAAGTGTATATAAAGTTAATAATTTATAATAAAATTATAACTTTTGCATTATCAAACCTGGTTAACATTATCGCTGTATCATAGTGGTAGCCGCGTTTTTCCAAAAACGAACAAAAATGCTTTAACAATTGCGATGCTGAAATGGCTATAAAAATTGACGCTTGATTTTAAATATTACCTGGTATATGAATACGTGTGTATGTTTATGTACGAGTATATACTATTTGTTTGTTTTTTTTTTAAATTTCTATTCCTTACTTACTTTTTTCATTTCTATTCCTTCTGGACGTAACTATATCATCCTTAAGAATTAAAATGTTTGCCACTGATATATAAATTGAATTCCCAATACTTGCATCGGAAAAAATATTAGAGACCTTAGTTTATGAAAAGGAAAAAATGCTGATTATTTAAGATTAGATATAGCTAAAAAACTAAATTGACCTACTATTGATATCAGGGTGAGAATGTACGATTTGAGATCCTCCTTGTGAAATTCGCTCATTGTTCTGTCAACCGCTACTAATACCTCCATTGTGAATAAATGTTTATCAACATAGTTTCGTTTTTTTCTCAACAATTTTGTAAATACGCTCTGTTCTAGTAAATTCAAATCCATATCAAGATTTCCTAGAAATATAAATATATTACATAGATTCCGATGAATCAATCTCAATTTTCCTTACCGGCTACAGAATGTTGCACATGCTTTTTGGAATGCCTCCAAACCTTGTGCAACATATGTGATTCATCATCTGTCGCATTCACTGGCTGTATCAAAAGGGATCCAAATCCAGTTTTAATGTACCCCGTCTATTAGGTGATTATATATAATTGATAGTAAAGCAAATGGTATTTCTAAAAAAAACTTTTTAGTACCATTCCATTGCACAAAGATACAGCTACGGCGGATTCCTCGTCACCTTGCACGTATCCTTTATAGTAGCATCCTAAATAGTGTCCATCAGCACCTTGAATTTCGGTTTGGTTATTCAAAATTCGTATGACCTTTTAAGAAAAATTAATTATTAAAAAAAAAGAAAATCAGAAATGCAAAATTTGATAAATCGATGCAACGGACGACCAACACGTCTATACGTATTTCCTTAGTTATCCCATCACTTCCTAGATAACTATCTATTGTTTACAAGACCACCAAAATGAAGCAATCATCAGATTGTTTCGTTTATTTAATACAAAGCTGGTCCCACATCTAAGATGATCGGACAAAAACAGATCTACTCAATGTTGTATGTCGTGGGAGCTGTTCTGATAGACAATTCTCGCGATTGAGTAAGTCGAAAGACAGGTGGTGAAGTTTTTGGTATTTGATGGTCTTAGATTGGGGGTTGGGATGGGGTTATTGTGGTTAGAACTAGGAACTCTAGTATTAATACAATCTTCTATTTATATAAAAATGAAATTGTGTTTGTATGTTATTAACAACAACTCACATTTATTAACCATTTAAAAAAAAGTCAATGTAAATTAATGGCAATTGGGGAAAGGTTATAGGCTATAGTAAAATCAACCCGGCGCTGTTTAGAGGAAGGCGGGGCAAAATGTAAAGTATTAAAATCAATTATGTATATATTAAAGTGAAACTGTTTGCATGTATGTATCTAAGGTCTAAGCTATAGCCTGCCAAACCCTTCAACCGAGTTCGTTTAATCTTAGCGTAGAGGTTTTATACCATTATGAGCAAATTTCCAACATAATATTGGAAGTAGTCGGTCTCCTGAATAAAGGCTCAATTGTTTTTACAAATCTCATGTTTTAATGAATTTTTAAGAATTTTAATGCCTGTTTGGCATTCAAAGAAAAAAGACCGCCATATTTTAGAAGTTGTTTAGTGGGCTCTCTCTTATACTTATTTTTTGCTAAATCTTATGATTTTCATAAATTTTCATAAATTGTCCAGAATTTTTAAATTTTGCATGCGAAACATGAACCTGTCAAATTTGGGAACAGGCTGGACACCTGCGTATTCATGTGTGTGGGTTGCAAAGATCTCCAGAACAGCTAGCGTTTTATAAAATCTAAATATATTTATTTGTATATTATCTTTCTTTTCTTTTATCAGCATATCACGTTGCATTTATGTTGTATGAGAGTGAATAGTACCTCAATTGCATAAAAAAAGTAATGGCAATGGCGAGCAATCCCAACAACTTTTCTAACTTTTTTGTGTCGCTGCAAGCAAACGGTTTGCTCCTAATAATTTCCACGAGATCTTTTTAATTTACCCAGCGTGATTGCTTTACATAGACTGACTGCACCCGCGAATTAGTTCCAAATCGAAAAATTATGGCGGCAAAAGAATGACTCACCCCCAAAATCACTGTTACCATTTTTGGCACAGTCGCCGTTAAGATATAAACAACTAGATTGATGATGCATTGAATTAGAACGCTTCCAAGGCCCAAGGCTGTCTTCTGTCTTCAAAGCGTAATCTAATCCCCCTACTTTTATCCATGAATTGATCTTGCACCCAAAGAAACTGAAAAAACTGAAAGCTTCGTTAAAACGACCACATATTCTCCATCGCTAAGAATGCTGCGAAATGTTTGGTAGCCTAAAATGGTGCAAGATGTACTTCACTCCCTCAGACCTGGCTACTACTTACAAGGCATATAAAGGCATATATTTGCCCTAAACTTGAATACAACTATTTTATATTGGCAGGTGCCCCCAAGACTACATGACATCTACTTGACAGAATTCAGAACCGCGCGATAAAACTTATTCGTGACGTAAATATAGCGAATTAGGCCTATCTTCGGACGTACTAACCAATTCAGAGATCCCTTTTTTAGCCGTACTATAGTTATGTGGAATGAATAGCCCGACTCTGTGTTTCCGCATTTGTGTGATCTGCAGTCATGACACATGTGCATAGACATCTCATCTTTTTCCCTTCTAATTTACTAACGCCCACGCTGTGCTTAGTATTATAAGGTGCAAATCCCTTGAGCGTTTTATAAAAAAATATCATAACAAGGTTTTTATTACCAGTATGTCGAAGCCCAATTAAATCTTTGACATAATTAGTAGCCTGAAACACCGAAGCACTTTAATACTTTAGCTTGTCGAAATTGTATATTTGAGGTGTATACAAATATAGTAAAAACTTATGTGAGAAATATAAGAAACTTTGAAATGACAAATTCCGTACCCGAAAAGTTTTGGGCGCAACAAACGATGTGTCCTGATGCAGAACCAAATGTAATTGATGTCCGAAGACATTAATCGTGTATTCCGGATGTGGATCCCAAATTTGACTCGATTTGCTTCGAAAGTTTCCCGTAACACTAAATGATGAAATGTAATCTGAAATAGTAAGAATGTAATAAGGTTTCCAGTAGTACAAAACGTTATAAACAATTCACTACCTTTTTGGTTTTTATTTTTTCTTTTTGACTCGTACAGCAAATCATCAGCGTTCAATGAAAAATTGTGAACTTTAATCGGCTTAACATATTCGATAGTTATTTCATCTGAAGTACTGTTGTTTATATTGAAAATTTCGTTTTCAATTTCATCTAAAAAAATTGATTGTGCTAGTTGTCTTTTCACTCATTACTCATTACACAAGAAACAGCGTTAAAAATTAAATAGAATATAGCTATATCATAAAGATAATCATATAACAAAATAATTACAGAAAGCAAAGATAAGATGAAATTGTGTCATGTATACGAATGGAAAAAGACTACTCAAAATTTGTGCAATTAAAGAGCTTGGGTTAAGTTTGTGTTTCGGCTCTACAAGAATCAGTTTTTAATTTTAGGTTCTATGTACAAGTGTTCCAAAGTAATATTTTACACTTTTAAAAATTTAGCATTGTCTGTTTAGTTGCAGTAATAAGACAGTAAAGCACAGCTTCTTAGCTCGCAATATGGATAGTTATAGTTCAGTCTAAAGACTGAATTAGTTTAAAAGAATTTTATTTTCATGAAAAAATCCTGTTTTTATACTTTTCCTTCTAAAAAAATATCACAAATTTACGTCATCGCAATTGTTTCAAAACAAGTCCCATCAAGTTCTAATTGGTAGAAGTCGATATATACGAGTGGACAAACAGACAAACTAACAAACTAACGCACACTGAAAAAAATCCTTTGCGTTGATTATTAGGTCCGCGCTCGAGGTCGCAATCAATTCACAAATAAATGAAATTAATCCATCTAACTGATAAATGCTAAATTAAGATGTAGATAGGCCAAATGATAGGGAAAGAACAAGGATTAGTTATTTAGGAATTATAGTTGCGTTACATACCTTGATTACTCCAATCAACAACACTTAATGTGTGGTTCACTATGTGTGTCCCGACATCATTTGCAATTTGAGCATCTCTGTTACGGTTGCCAATTGGTAAGCAAAGGAATAAAATTAATCCCAAAAAGAACACGATTGATGTGGTTAATATCAATAATACATTTTGCTTCCTATGGGTTGACATATTCGTATTATTGCATTCAACCTTCCAAGACTCCCACTCATAAGTTTTATTTAGTACAAACTGGAAAACGAAGAAATATAAAAAGTACATTAATGAAATTTTAATACATTAACAGAAATATACGAGTAATATACAGACCCAAAAAAATCTTTGTTTCTGAATCTGTTTGTGTAGATATTTAGAAATTAAAAGCGAACAAAATTCATCTAAATACCTTAATTTAGAAAATTAGAAAATGTTGCGAAGTCTCCAATCTCGTCGAACATAACCAATTTTGTTTTAAAGCACAACATTCTACCTTACATCCCCTGCATAGACACAACACAAAAGAAGTTACTTTCGCCTGCCTCTTACAGGCTGGGAAAGCTTTCAACAGTGTCTGGACTGGTGGAAGTGCGATCAAACCTCCACGTGGTGGCCGCCGGTAATTTTCCTCCAAATACAGGAAAAGCTAAATGATCGGGCTAGTGCCTCTAAAGTAAGGTTGTGCGGGAGGCCAATAACCTCGCCCGTAAAAAAACGTTCATTACGGAACCCGTAACAGCCCCCCCCCCCCCTCATCAACCTGGGATATACTCATAAACGACGACGACCACGGCAGCGAAAATGGCCAACGTCGACTCGGACCACCATCTTGTTGGTATGGTGCTCCGAGCGCGGATTGCTTCATCACGAAAGACTGCATCCGCGAATCAGATTCGAGTAAACACGGCTGCCCTTCGCAACGAAGAGACCAGAAATTTAGAAACTACGGTCAAGCGATGGGACTCGCCATAAATGCTGGGAGAGTAAGTCCTGGGGCTGAGATGTCGGGCGTAGAAGAGAAATGGACACGCCTTAAGTCATTAGTACTGCTGACTCCTGCTAGTCGTAGAGATCGGAGCGACTGGTTCGATGACGAATGTAAGCTAGCGACTGAACGTAAAAATGTTGCGTACAACAACAATGTTGCGTAGCAATGCAACAATCTCATAGAATGCGGGCATGCGAAGATGAATAGAAAGAGCTCAGAAGCCTGGGAGAGGAATCTCGTCCGTGAACTAGAAAAGTACAGATAGCGAGGACCGCACCAGGCGCGGAAGTTCCACCAAAGTCTGCGGTATGACACAATATTCACCAGGTTGCACATACTGCAAAGACAAAGAGGATAATCTGGTCGTCGATCTCAAAGGCATCTTAGAGCGATGGGAAGAGCACTTTCATGAGCTGCTAAATGGCCAGCTCAATGAGAAATTGACCACCAAGCATAGACGAAGTAAGCAGAGCGATAAATCGGCTCAAAAATAATAAGACCCTGGGATGAGATGGTATCCCAGCGGAGCTGATTAAGTCAGCAGGGTCCGCAATACACCAAGCAATTCATGAGCTAATAGTGCAAAGAAAGTGAGGAAGAAGCGATGCCGGAAGACTGGATAAGAGGCATCCTGTGCCCCATGCATAAGAAACGAGATTTCACAACATGTAGCAATTATCGTTATATAACGTTGTTGAGTACCGCGTATAAGATTTTCTGCTCTATCCTAAAAGACAGGATTGCCCTATACGCTAAAGACATGGTTGGTCCATACCAGTGTGGCTTCATCCCAGGCAAATCAACAACTGATCAGATTCACACCCTTAGGCAGGTGATGGAAAATGTCTAGAGTTTCAAAACTCAGAACACCATCTTTTTATAGACTTTAAAGCCGCCTATGATAGCATAGCCAGAGTAGAACATTCAACATCTGTAACGGGCTCCTACAAGAGGATGGACTGGCCTACTCCTCTTTAACCTGGCGTTGGAGAAAATGGGCTGCACATAAATGAGAGCAAAACAAAGTAGATGGTGGCTAACATATATGTACTTTGTTTTGCTCTCATTTTGTACAGCACCTGATTTAGTGCCGCCCATACCACAGATGAACTTTAAAAGGCCATTAGAGAATTCGGCATCTAAAATTTACTGAGACGACTATGTAAGTTGACCTTGATCATTGTTATAAGTCAAGTTAAGATATCCGGATCATTATCAAGCCCATTCAGCCAATCTGTTTGCTGCAAACACATCCGCTGGGCCAGATGGTATTTCCCCATTAATTGTGAAGAGGTGTTCTTCCAAGCTGGCATTACCATTGCGTAAGCTTTTCCATCTATCCTATTCTTCTGGACTCTTCCCGAGAAGTTGGAAAACAGCCTTTGTCCAGCCGTCGTCTCCTTCTTCGTACCAACCCATAGCACTTACATCCATTCTTTCCAAGGTCATGGAAACGCTGATCAATTTTCAGCTCATGAAATATATTGAAACCAACGAAATCCTTAGTGACCGGCAGTACGGATTTCGTAGGCAACGTTCCACTGGTGATTTGATGGTATATCTCACCGAACAGTGGAACCGGTCTTTGCATCAATTTGGTGAAGCAAAGCTGTTGAACTCGATATTTCTAAGGCATTTGACAGAGTATGGCATCAAACTCTTTTGTCAAAAATGCGTGCCTTGGTGTCAATGATAAACTGCTTCATTGGATTAGAAGCTATCTTTTGGACCGCTCAATTCAAGTTGTTTTGGACGGATTCAAGTCTGAAATACATAACAAAAATGCTGGCGTTCCCCAGGGCTCTGTTCTATCCCCGACACTCTTTCTCATTTTTATTAATGATATCTTATCTGTGACTTCTAAACCAATTCACTCTTTCGCTGACGACAGCACTTTTAGCTTCTCATATAGGTTTGAGGAATGTAGACAGCGTAATAAAATGGGGAGAAAATCGAGTAGAATTTAACGCTTCCAAAACCCAATGCTGTCTCCTGTCGTCCAAGCGAATCCCAAATCACATGCCATTATCCATGAATGGCACTTGCATCGGGGAAACTGAAAATCTCGAAATTCTCGGTATGTGCGTTAACGACAAGCTTCGTTGGAATGACCACATATTTACTGTCGCCAAAATGCTGCGAAATGTTTAAGTTTTCTAACCCGGTGCAAGAAATATTTCACTCCCTTTGACCTGGCTACTATCTACAAGGCTTTTATTCGCCCTAAACTTGAGTACAATTGTCATATTTGGTCTGGTGCGCCTAAAACAACCTTGCATCGACTAGATAGAATACAAAACCGTGCGATAAAACTTATCGGTGACGAAAACATTGCGAAATCAATAGATTCGCTTGAACACCGCAGGAACGTCTCCTGCTTGTCACTGTTTCATCGCTTCTTCCACCAGCGGTGCTCAAGAGAAATAGCTAGTTGCATGCCAGCTCTCCTTAAATTCAACCGCGATACTCGTGGCGCTGTAAATACATATCAGTTTACCCTTAAGCCCATCTTCGGACGTACAGTTAAGTTCAGGGATTCGTTCTTCAGCCGTACAACAAGTATGTGGAATGCTCTGCCAAGCTATGTCTGTCCACATCACTATGATCCACTGACATTCAAGACACAAGCTCATAGACATCTCCTCCCTTCTTCTCCTTTTCGTTAACGCCCACGCTGTGCCAAGCATATTGCCGAACATTATAAGGGTGCGAACCCCTTTTTGCGTGCGCAAATTATAAAAAAAAATCTATAACGGGCTCCGATAAGGAGATGGAACACTCTGATGTAACGGCAAGATTAATAGTCCATAGATACTGGTTTGCGCAGACGATATTGACATCTTTGGTAAAAATCCAAGAGCTGTACAAGAAGCTTTCATACAGATCAGGCGGGAGGCTGCACATGATTTATAGCAAAATAAAGTACATGGTGGCAACATCTGCGGATATTGCTTAGAACCAACAAAGTCTACGTGTATAGAGCAATAATCATACCATACAAGTACTTACATATGAATCCGAAACTTGGGTGCCTAGGTTTTTAATAAAGGCAAGGGTATGCCCATACTTTCGTACACAGCATCAAACTTGTAAAAGATTGCAACAGTGTAGGAAGTTTTTAGATGACAAGCTTATTCTACTTAGATCGATTGTGAGTCTAGAAATGATGGCTGGAGGGTAAGTGGAGAAAGTACACCGCTAGAAGCTGAGCATAGCAACAGGAGAGCATTTTCTTAGTCATGTTGGAAAAATAAGGTTTAGATTTATGAATGAATTAGGTCTGGATTTTATCATGGCGCACCAGATGGCCCTTGATGTGTAATATGAAAGTACCGCTCAAAAAGATCGACAACCAGAACGATGGGTTAATTATGTTCCCCAGAACAAACACTTTGGAAAAAAAAAAAGCAATGTTGAGATTGAGATTGGACCTTCTGCTCAGTAGCCACGCGCATTTCCACTGAGCTACGGCGCCCACTAGATAACATACCAGATAAAATTGAACATTGAACAGAACGTAATTAACAGAAACACCTCGAAAGGGAGGTTATTATTGGACCGTGGCTCAGTGGAAATGCGCGAGGCTACTGAGCAGGAGGTTCGTGGTTCGAATCCCAGTAACTCGCGAATGGGTGACAAACGTTCGGAGAGTAATAACTTGTCACGGAAAGCTTCTCAATTCGCCGTTCGGATCCGACCTTAAATTGTAGGTCCCTTTCATTTGTGTCCATAAAAAATATACATGCGCAACACAAATGGTCGCGAGAAGCAAGGCCTTGGACCGCAATGGTCTGTCGCGCCGAATATTATTATTATTATTATTGGACCGCAGTTATAGAATCGAAGGAAAAGATGTATGAAGATGATGATGCATTTTATCGAGCAGTAAACACAGTTATTTGTACCATAGAAATGTGGATGACACTTAAAATCAGCAATTTGATTATTAAGTAAAATTTAGTAACCGTCATTTTACTTTCAAAAATACACTTTAATTAATACAATCTTTAACGAATCTAAACGAATACCATGTATGACATAAATTACTATAAATTTGGATAAAATGTGGATGTGAAGAATTTACAAAAGGCAAACCAAATTTTGATTTCATATAATAAATGTGTGTACGTGTAAGTAAAATTCAATCTATCACTAATAACCATGCGATAGTTTTGAGCACTGTCCACTTTAGTTCCAAATAATTAATGGTTTATTATATCAGTTGCACCAGTAACTGTCTTATGGTTTAAATGTTTAAATGAATGAAAATAAAATCTTTAATGCATTAATATACTTTTTGTCAGAGTCAAATGGACTGAAGAAGCATATGTTTCTCACACAAAATATTTTAATTTACACTTATACCTTGATATACATATTTAAAATAATTAAAATTAAATTCTTTAATATATTTGGTTCAATTTAAGTTATAGACAAAACAATAAATTTATGTTAAACTGTTTACTGCTCGCACTCACACTAAACACAATTTGGCAAAAGATTTGGTATTATTCGATTGATAACCACTTAAAGACAATAAAAAAAAACAACAACAAAAAACTATCTTAATTCTGTGTTTCGTCGGTTTTATAGAAATTCAAATGTTCATCCTCAATCCATGTCTTCGAACGGAAAACCAACTACACCTTTCGCCATTGAAAGCAAGTGTTCAACAACTGTGCGCTGTGAACATTTTCAATTTCGAGACACGCTCTGTGTGTTTCCTTCTTTGTTTCTGGCGTGTTCGCAAATATACGAAAATATACCTACGACAATGACTGTCATTGACTCCAAACGATTAAATACTGGTAAGTTACAAAAACAAAACAATCCGAAAGGACCAGCCTTGGAAAGATGCAAAACAAAGCGTTCTGGAATAAGTTGCATTTTGTCGCCTCATTGCGCCGGTTCTGGCACTTTTTCATGCTTTACATTATTTTTGTAATTGCATATAATATATATGTAAGTACATACACATCATGTGTGAACTAAGTAGCTGCGTTATCAATCTAATTTAATTGAAATTATATTAAGTATAACATAACATTTACCACATTTCTATTCTATATTTTACTGTTCACATAATATATGTTAATTCCAATACGTATGTTAGTCAACTTACAAGTTTGTATGAAATAATCAATAAGGCATTCCTACTTTTTTGCTTAAATAACTTATGTAACTTATGTAAACATAAGAGGTCAAGCTCTGTGTTTACGCAAATGCATATATAATCCGCAGGCATTTAAGAATCATGATCATAGACATCTCCTCTTTTGCTTAAGACCTTGAGCGTATGTTCATATTAACAAAAAAAAACAACACATAAAAATTAAAATTGTTCTTGTAAATTCTCTAATCGGGGATACACACACACACACACACACACTGCGTGGTCGTTTTGTGGCAAAATCATCAACCAAATGACGCAGCGGCAGCGAACAGCGCTGCACACAAAGTACAGAGCTCATACTTGCCGTGATCTGATGCGATATAGCGATATTTAAAAATTGTATATTGGGTTCCCCAAGGGGCCTATCGCTCCAAATTTTTACAAAAATCGTTTTCCATCGAAGACACACATGTGCACAAAATTTAAAGAAAATCGGGTAAATTTTGTAAAATATTTGTATGGGAGCCCCCCGACCCCGCAGCAAGAGGGGCCTCAAATTTTAAT
The DNA here is from genome assembly GCA_947095585.1 of Nephrocerus scutellatus. Taxonomy (NCBI): domain Eukaryota; kingdom Metazoa; phylum Arthropoda; class Insecta; order Diptera; family Pipunculidae; genus Nephrocerus; species Nephrocerus scutellatus. Next base: position 33,201,315 of record OX352761.1, read on the forward strand.
AGAAAGTGTTGTCATGGGAGATATACATGTGTGCCAAATTTCAATAAAATCGGGCTGTAGGAAGTGGGTTAAAAATTGATCGCAAGATTACATGACACACAAATCCACAAATCCACAAACCCACAAGCCCACAAACCCACAAACACACGGGCAAATGAAGTTAATATAGAGAATTTAAAAACCAAAAAAAACCCATAAAAATTAAAAATTTTCGTGTAAGTTCTTTAATTGATACAAAATGTGAAAAGTTTGAATAAATCGGGAAACATTAAAAAAAAATTTGGGAGCCCCCTTATCCTGATAACTCCAAAATGTTTACAAAAAGTGTTTCCATCGGAAATAGACATGTGTATAAAAATTAAAGAAAATCGGGTAAATTTTTTAAAATTTTAATAAGGCCTTTAGACACCGTGGTCCGATAACTTCCAAATTTTTACAAAAAGTGTTGTCCATCGGGAATACACATGTGTATAAAATTTGAAGAAAATCGGGTACTATTTTTTATAAAATTTGTATGGGTGCCCCCCATCCACGGGGTCCGACCACTTCCAAATTTTACAAAAAGTGTTGTCCATCGGAGATACCAATGCGTATAAAATTTGAAGAAAATCGGGTACATTTTGTAAAATATTTGTATTTTAATAGAAAGTGTTGTTATGGGAGATATACATGTGTTTCAATAAAATCGGACTTTAGGAATTGGGTTACAAATTGATCACAATTCTTTTTTAAAATATAATTATTCAAATATTTGGTCCTTTCGTACTAAAATATTTTAATTTATTGAAGATAGAAACCAACCTGGCTTACACCGGTTTGAACTCAGATCATGTAAAATTTAAAAGTCGAACAGACTTAAATTTTGAACTTCTACACCCAAAATTATTTCTTAATCCAACATCGAGGTCGCAATCTTTTTTATCGATATGAACTCTCCAAAAAAAATTGGAGTGCCAGCCAGCCACGGGCACGCGAAGTTAATAAAATGTGTGGAATGTGTGTTCGCTGAGGCTGCAGTATATAACAAAAGTCCTTTCTATGTTTACACACTAGTGTGTATATTTCGAGGATAGATTATAGCGTAGAAAAAACTCACTTTTGTTTATGGTCATGTGAAAATGATATTTTATACACTAAACATTTATGTAGTTTCATTTTCTTACATGAAAATATCGGCTGGTGTTAACACATAGAATTACGACTCTAGCTTGTCTAAATATGTACACGCGCAACACGCATCATGTCTACAAATGCAAAACCAACAACGTGGCTTTAACTCAAATTTTACCCCTATCCCTAAGATGTTTACCCATTAAAAACGCTGGAGTAGTTTTTTTTTTTGAAAATTCTTATATATGGAACGATTTGCCTCAAATATTCATACAATAAAATATTTAAATAAAAATAAAGTCGTTGTCAAAATTTGGTCCCGATAGGTAGGTGGAAAATGTAGTTTTCCCTGTATATGATTTTCAAATAAAGGTCAGTGGGCGTGCCGTTAACTTGGTTGGGCGTCAGTGGGATGGGGCAGCCGGGAAACGCCGGGTATTTCCGCTAGTATTATGTAAAAAAGCAACGTAAAATCAATTTGCAATCAATTTCTTCCAAGTTCGACAAATGCAACACTGATTCCGATTCTGATTACTACAACTTGCTTTGTTTTTCCCTTTTTTGTTAATTATGAATGAATATGAACGATTTAAGTGTATCATTGTTGTCATTGAACTCGGTTCGATCTGTAAAGAAACACTTTACTCTTTCTTCAATCTTTTAATGTAAAAATTTTAATTTGTATGCAGATGCATACCCATATACGAGAAGAATGTTTTGTATTTCGATATGTATGTAATAATTTTTGTAAAATGTTAAACAAAGCAGAAAACTACGAATTTAAACAAAGAGTTAGTCCGAAATAGGTTTTGTTGAGGTGTTTGTAAGATCATTTTATTGTGTTGCTATAAAATCATCTAGCTGGTTGGCTAGAGTTAAATGACTGCAGCAAATAACGTTATTTTAAAAATAAAAAAAAAATAAAAGAAAGATCTACGTTAATATCTCAATTACAACCAAACCTCCACCAACCCCCCTCGAAACCATCGCACAAACCACCCACCAAACCCCAACACCGCAATGTAGCAATTAACATTATTTTAAAAATGACAAAAAATAATAAAAAAAACCGTGTTAATATCTCAACTAAATTTTTTTGATTTTTTTATCATTGTCCTTCACCGACGACAAATCAGGGAAGTACATAAATGAGTATTATTTTATAAATTGGTTGATTATTGCGTTTAATTACTCATTGAGTTGAAGTCTGCTTCCTCGTACACGTAGTAAACAATTAAATCGTGTCCCCAAAATAATAGCAATAGTCTACATAATCGCTTCGAAATTGTTGCTGCTATAGTCATAATGCGATTGTATATGGACGACGGACCGCTTATTAATCGCCCGCATATGCATCTTCAGATCTAACCTCAATAATGTTTCGTATTTAATATTTACACATTGAAACGAATCTATTTTTAATTAAGGGTGTGCTCTGCAGAAGTCGCTTGTGCATTAAAGCGCTTCGGCATTTATTCATTATACATAATAAATAGAGATAGGTCGGTCGGATGCGTGATGATTGATGAACTTAACTAATTCCAAAAACATTTCCACAAAATTTTAAAAACATTATTCAGCACATTAAGCACAATTATCTTTAATAACCAGTGAGTTTTTTCTAATGAGTGTGTGTTAAAGAACCCAGTAGTAAAATCGATATTCAGTTACGTTTTCAAGAAAAGTCAATTTCTTTGTGCCAAGCTACGATCAACGCGAACCGATCATGTTTTTTTATCAACATTAACTAGCGAAGCAATTAGAAAACAAAAATATTAGTTACTTAATTTGAATCAAACGAACTTCTTTTAACCTGATCAACTTAGGCAACTTGCGTGCAACGTGTATTGTCGGGTCGATAGATGTCTGCGAAAGACCAATCTTAAGAGAAAACTGAAATACGAAAATTCGCAGTCTATATCCTAGGCCGGGGCTTGTTCGCTCAGTAATTGTAAACAACATATATACAGAAAAATATGTAGTTATTGATGCCAGAAATAGAACTTCTAATTTTGAAATTTGTTGAAGAAAAAGCAGAAACAAATATGAAAATTTGAAATCATTAAGTGAAAATCTGGAAAAACTAACTGCTGCTGTTCGTCCATGTAGCTTTCCGAAACAAGATTTTCTCTCCCTCTCGCTCTCTCAGTAATTTTCCACATACTTAAGTAAGCACGCAGCATGTTCTTTAACATAAACTGTATGAAGCACTTCTTTGAATTCAATAAAAATCCAATAAAAAAATTCTGCAATAATACTTAATTGCTACAAAAATAATAGTGTCTGAAAATGTTCTATGAACTGTAAAGTAAACCAAAATGAGCTCAGCATTTTCATAGAGCATGTTTAGCGATTCTCAATGTTCGTCAAATAAATGATTGTAGTATTTTGAATTTGAAAACAAAAAGAGATACAAACCCCAGAAAACTTCATCATACAATGTCTTATAGAAACAACATTCCTTTATTTTGTATATTTTGGTGTATAAACGTCATATTTACTTGTAATTACAAAACTAATATATGATAAACGCGTGTGGGCGCCGTAGCTCAGTAAAAAAGCGCATGGCTACTGAGCTGAGCAGGGGTTCGTGGTTCGAATCCCAGTAACACCAAAAGTATTTTTCACGGTGTCCCACCTCTAGCGAATGGGTGACAAACGTTCCGAGAGTAATAACTTTTCACGGAAAGCTTCTCAATTCGCCGTTCGGATCCGGCCTTAAATTGTAGGTCCCTTCCATTTGTGTCCAAAAAAAACATTACATGCACAACACAAATGGTCGCGAGAAGCTAGGCCTTATGGACCGCAACGGTCTGTCGCACCGGATATTATTATTATTATATGACAAACGCCAACATATTAGGGCTTTGACATGAACACTTATAATAATTAATTGCTCTAATATAGTAACATATGCGAAGTTACGCCTAAAATGGAAAAAATTCATTTTATGCCCTTATACTAAAATACCAATTATTATTAATATAGGAAATTATCCGCTATCTTAAGCTTAACTGATAGGTAGGTTGACCAAGGGCAAGCAATGTAATAAGCTGATTCCAAAAGTTTTGGATCACTATCATGTTAAATGAAAATCCAATTAGATTTATAGCCAACACCAATACGGGGATGAGCACAATATTATAGTTTGTGAGTCATAGGTTGGATCTTCTAACGTACCCCACCACATCCACTTCCCTCTTCTTTTATTCAAATATTTTCAAGTCCACGATGTGCTTAAATGGTAAGCTAATTCAAGAAAAAATCATTAGCAGAACTCAAAGTAACTTTATTCCAGATCATGCAGACGGCTGCAGCTATGCATAAAAGTAAGTCACATAAGATGCGTGTTAAATGGCGTCTGCGAGCAGACATTAAGGTACAGAAGTTAGACGAGCATACATTCGAATTAGTGTACTTCTCAGACTATCATAGGCCAATTCATATGTCTGATTCCAGATTGATATGTGAACTTAATTTGATTGAATAGCTCCAGGCATTCCTGAGTTATCAAGGCACAAATATACATACATGTGTCGATACATACCACCAAAAAATACTTTCACCAAATCCTCAACCAAACGTCCACCAATCCCCCTCAAAACCATCACACAAACCACCCACCAAAAAACGAAGCTTCCACTAAATCGACCATAAAAACGGACCACCAAACTTCCTTCTGTAGAAATGCAGACTTGCTCTAAGATATTTATTTTCAAAGGCATGAAGTTTTTTCATATATGATGGATAATGATGATGATGATGTTCCACATTGGACACAGGTACGTAAGAATTGGTCGAATGAATGTCTAGTAGCAAACGATTTTCACATCTCAGGTATCGTGAAAGAAAAAGCCTTTTGAGAGACGTAAATGCCGACCTTGCTTTTTTCAAAGAGACATTTATGTAATAAATAAATTTATATAGATGAACATCCAAACAGCGTACAACATTCTTCGTTAGGAGCTGCACCCGTTATCTGAAGATTCTTCCAATTATGTCGCAGATCGTGATTTCCTCTCCTAAGAGGAAGGCGAAACAGTATAATTTCGCATTTTGAATAGCTTACTTCAGTTTCCATGTTTTGCAATATACCCGAAATGCACAGAATTTGCTTTGAATTTTTTTTTTGAATCGCTTCAATTTTCGAGCAGTGTGCATATAATACAATATCGTCAAAATATGCAAGGAATGCGTCTAGTTGTATAAGTTGTAAAGGTTGTATAAGTTGTATAAGTTGTATAAGTTGTATAAGTTGTATACGTTGTATAAGTTGTATAAGTTGTATAAGTTGTATAAGTTGTATAAGTTGTATAAGTTGTAATCTCATTTCTTTCTCATGCGGTCAAAATTGACTTACTAATAACAACTTCAAGTACTTTCCCAATGTTAGGCATGCGACTAATAGGACTATCATTTCTCGGACGCAGAAGGATCTTTCTTTTTTAAATTCTCTATATTAACTTCGCGTGCCCGTGACTGGCTGGCTGGTGGGCAGCTAAAGCCCGATTTTATTGAAATTTTGCACAAATGTATATTTCCTGTGACAATACTTTCTATTAAGTGTGATCGAGCAGCGGTGTCGGGGGGCTCCCATACAAATTTTTTCCCCCGGCAACAGATAATTTCATACTATAATGATAATGACTGTGTTCTGTGTGCGTTGTGCGCTGTACGCTGTGGGCAGCGCTGCTTGCTTTACGATTAAGATTGTTTTGTTGTTGGGTTGCAGTGCTTCGTATGTGTTTTTATATATTATTATATTATTATTATATATATTATTATGCAGGGGAATTCAGTACACTTTTGGTTATTAGAGAATTTACATCAAAAATTTTAATTTTTTATGGGTTGTTTGCTATTATTGGAAAAATCGTCGATACTTTATTTGGAATGTTATGAGTTATTAAGCTTCCTGAAAATGTCAGTTTAGCCAGGGTCGTAAAGTATCAACGTCTGTTCTCCAGTCAGTTTGTCGGATATAATGTCGTCAGAGAAAATCACAAAAGTTTACGAGTAATGATTCCAATTGCGGAGTCTTCCTTATTATTATATTTCCAGCACGTTCCCTCCCGTAGATTTTGACGCTGTTCCAAAAGTTCCACAAGAGTTTTCACAATTCTCGAGAGGGATTTCAGTCTTATAAATTCGTCGCGTGCTGTTAAGCTGCGTGATTACGGTTTACATAAAACTCCGTAAAATTTTTGATTTTTATTTTTGGGACTGTCGAATCAATACTCGTGCGGATCACCGATTTCGGTCTTTCAATCATATTGATATTCCTGTTGTTAGAAATATCATAGGAAGATTCGTTTTTTGAATCTCTTTCAGTTTGTTTTCCTTTGTGGCACGAGGGTAATTAGGGATTATTCAGGAAACAAAGCTACCATTAATATCGCTTTGAGGTCGCTATCATACGGCAACAGCGGCATCTTATTTTCGTGAACCATTTCCATTTGCAGTCAAACGAAACACCTCCCTGAATGTAGTTTTAAATGCTAACAGTTTTTTGGGATATCAATTGTGTGCTGCCCTTTTTTTGTCTGAATGCGGAAAGAAATTCAGAAAGGTTTCTAAAACGTCAAAGTCACGCCAAGATGTTGGATGTCCGCAGCTTTGCGACACAGAACAACTGCTCCTTGCCTGTATCCTTTATACCTGGGCATTTGCCAGCCAATGTAAATAAATGGCATTTTACGCGCCTGAAATCCATGTTACTCGAGGAAGTACGTTCGCCCCTTGACAACGATGACATCGCTTCTTCGAATTTTTTCGAAGGTGACGACATGACCTCCGACATACCCATATTTTTCAAGTTCTGTACTTTGCTATCTGCAGATAGCTGTACCATTATAAAAGAAAAAGTTGTATTTTCTCGTTTCATACCTAAATGCTTTTACAAATTGTATTTCTTCATTAGTTTCTTGGATTTCTGCTAGCATTTAGCCCCTTTATTAAAACGGTATGAAGATTTTTTTTTCTTTTTTGTAGACTTGGCCTGCATCGGTGTCATATTTCATAAATCCTACTGAAAATGACTTCCCGAACCGGACCACCTTCGCCCATGCGAGTCTGAAGTCTCCGAGATCATCCATCCGCACATACGGGGCAGGTTGAAGAGGACTCAGGCAAAGGGGATGGACTCCTTGCCGTTGCCCGTTATATATGTGGAATGAGCTTGATAGTAATTCGGATATCTTTACTTGGCTTATATCATTGGTCATATTCAACCTAGATAGTCATGGCAGTTCATTTGTGATGCCAAATTCTCTTAAGGGGTCATTAAGTTCTACTCTAGCTATGCTTCATGCTAAGAAGGGAAAAATCTGATCATAACAACGAATTTGGTCGCAAAATTAGGCATGAGGCAAAAATAACCGCAAGTGTGTGCATAAGTATGGTAAGTGATGCATGCTTATGCTTTTCATGCTTTTTAACTTTTGACACTCATTGCATTAGTCATTAGCATGTCACTAGACAAGTCAAGAGAATAACCAATCCACACGATCAGTAATTTTTAGTACTAATTCTTGTACTAACTGGCATTAAAAACTAACTAAAAAAATAAGACAACAATAAAACTGTATACCATGAACCTTGTTTGTCTGCCTCAAGTCTTATACTTATTGGGACCAAAACTGACATCCAGTTGTTTAGCATATGGGGCTATCCTGTATTGTATGATAGAAACGAAAGTCGTATACGCGGTACTCGACAACGTTATACCACGATAATTTCCGAATGTCGTGATATCTGCTCTCTTATGTATGGGCCACAGGATGCCTCTTTTCTGGCATCGTTTTTCGTTCGTTCGTTGGCTGGTAAGCCATCTGATCCTTAGGGCTTTCGACCCGATCTATCGCTCTATAAATATAACCTCTATCTTTACAGTATGTTGTATGTGCAACCCGTTGTATATTTCGTCATTCTACGCAATCTTTTGTAGAACCTGGTTCGGTCCTCGCTTTCTGTACTGTTCTCTGTAATTCGCGGACGAGATTATTCTCCCAAGTTTGTTTTTTTTTTTAAATGTAATGGAATGGCTTATAAAAGAAATATGTATATACATGCAAGCCTCCTGACATTTAGCACAGCTGTTTAGTATTCCAAGAAAACACGGGCTGTTATATTATGGAAGGGGTCAAACAGCGAAGTCAAGGCCCTCATACTTTTTTTTTTAAAAAAACACATGTTTTCCGGAATTTTTGAATGAAATCCTTTTGTGTTTCAAAAAAAAACACGAAATTTCGTATATTGGAAGGTATCGAATACTTATTTTCTTAAACGCATATGTCTATGAAAATAAGATCGCGTAATAATTATAAACACACAAAAGGTTCTTATATTATTTCCTCGCATTTTATCGGGAGACCCTTAACGCATAATTGGTTTCAATTTGTTAGTAAGAAACCGTTCGAGAATACAAATCAAATTTTTAACTAACCAATGACGTCAATGCAAAATTATAAAAAAGAATATGTTCTGTTAAAATCAGGATTCTTTGCCATACCATACATATAGCCCCTTGTTGCTATACACGAGAAGTAGATATAGCTTAGTAGTACCGTATATTCTTTATGTTCTGTTGACATCAAATCAATGCGTCTACCTAGTATGATTAAGCAGAATAGATTGAATAAAGGATATATCTAAATGTGAAGAATTGATGAAATCCTTTCGCAGTAAAAGAATAACCCATTTCGTTAATTTAGATTAACGCGCAGCATGAAACCGTAGAACATCCATAAAAACCTCCTAAAAAGATCATTAATCACAAACAAAATTTTAAAGTGGGACTTGGTTAATAAAAAAATATTGCAAATCTTCCTTATTGCCTAATAATTCAAAGACATTTTTAAGAATGCACAAATATAGATATACTATAATACATATACTGCTTTCTCACAAATGATGTCAAATTTAATGCTCAACGTTTTAGGTGCCTGGAACGCGACTCAAGCGCAGTGATCTTTCAAATAGACCATAAATTTAGGCGAAGTTTTTGTTGTATAGAGGTGTGGCTTTGACCTTGTCGTTTACGTGCTATGTCAGTAAGCTTTTTTATTTTACTGATGCATGTAGCATACTTTGATACTGGTTTAGCCGTTCGTAGCATAATCTTACTCTCAAAGTAATGAACTGAAAATTCTAAGCATAAACTATACTGCAGGCGCAGTTATCATATAGTCAGTTACTACCTACTATATATTTTTACATTTATTGCTTTTTCTGTAATTTAAATTCAGTATTTAAGTTGAAAGTGAAACGTCCTTCCTGTTTATATAAAATTGTGAGTCGTCAACATTAAGACATTAATCCGCAATCTGGAGCATAATGCAGGGAATATGGCCTAGTTTATGGCAATACATATAGCAAACATAGCATGCAGGAAGATCGCATCCTTTATGTAATCTTAACAAGCTACCTGATGTTAAATGTTCTCCGTTATTAAAATAAAAGGGTTAATAAGTACGTACGGGGTACGAAACAACTATATAATCACTATGATGATAACAAATTGAATTTTTTTGAATTTTGTAGGAATGTATGAGTACATTTGCCCGAATTTTTTTTTACAGATCTTCATCAGCATTTGCGCATTCAAGCAAGATATACAAATTCATATGTTTTGTGTTCGTATATATGGCAGTGATGTCACAATGTTGCGTATTGGTTTTTTATCACCTTCTACTACACCTAACACGTAGATATTAATATCTCATCAGACTACAACATTATGTAAATTTATGATCCTAGACAGTAAGGCATTTTGTTAGTGGGATAAAGGCTACAACTTTGTATGTTTGTTGTTCTGGCGAATTGTTTTACTTCATAACTCTGGACAGATGAACAGCATACAGCACTCATAAAAATGCATCGCTTGTCCTGATTCTTGATTATTTATGTCATATGAATATAAATAGAATAAGTTCAATTTATTTTAATATATTCTGCATGTGCGGAAAGCAGAGGATATGATATAATTGTTTATAGTAAAACGTAGTCTACGAGTATAAATGTTTTCCCATCGGAAAAAATTAGAATGTTTACCTGATTTTCGATAATATTTTGTTGGTATAGATCCCTTTTTTGCGAATATATTTCGGATGCAATATCTTTACAGAAACACAAAGTTCCATGATCTGCGGTTCTTAGTTTTGATTCAGAGGTGTGGCAAGGACTGCTTTCCAATAAGTTATTGGATTCCGATGAGAGATGATCTTTAGAATTCATAACTTAAATATACCACGATAAAGTCAATTTTTGCCAACTCAATTGACTCGAAGAAAGGCACTAAATCCACTATACTCGTAGTTAAGAACATTAGTTATTAAATGTTCTCTATTATTTATATACACAATTTACTCGTACATAAAACTTCTCTTATATAAACATTTATAATTCGCCACTGCACTGGAATCGTTGCTGAAAATCACTGCCACCACAGTATTCATATGTATATATGAATATATACATATATATATCTGTGTATATCTTCAAGATTGTTAATGTCGAGTATACCTGGGTGGTTGGTAGCTTATAGATTCGTAATGTTGACTTATTTTTAAATTGTAAATTAAAGACTACTATGAGAGACTTATAAAGAACACTTTTCTGTCAATTTTATTGCACAAAATTTAAAATAATATTTGAATACGTGTAAATCCTACGGAAAATCACAGATTTATCAGAAAACATGCTTATGCTGAGCCACTTTGCATTTCAATAAGACATAATTTCAAGAAAACACAAAATACACAAAGCGACAAAACTCTAAGAGATCCAACTTAACAAACATCCGAAAAATTCCAACGCTTTAGCTTTAAGCGCGAAGGTCTCCAATCAACTACATGTCAAAAATGTACAACGTTAACATAAACATACGAATACGAGTAGAGTATAACAAAGTGAATTAAACAAGCTGCCGTGCTGAATGGCTTTGTTGTACACAGGAGAGAACCGAAAACGAAAACAGAAAAGAGAAGAATATACACAACTTAATAATAGTACTTTTAAAACTGCACATGGAAGTTGGTTTGAGGAGACAGAAAAAGATCATCATTTAATATGCATATAACATATACATATAGATGTGGGTAAATATGAATGTACGTATAATTAATGTTGTACCTACACTTCTCAATATATTCTTAAACAATCTTAATCAATTTAAGACCGCTCACTCGGTGCAAGTCACTCATTCTAATAGAGATTTACCGATATCATCGCTGCAAAAAACTGCTCTTGAGGCTGTGGGATCAACCACTTTTAGGTAATAAAAATGTGTAAGTATGACAATACATAATTTTTACTAAACATATATATCTTACTTAACACAATTACAATTACAAGTATTTTGCGGCAAAAGTCGTACACTTCTAAGTACTCTGTACTTTGACTATAATTCCTAGATTAAGCAACTACCAAGCTAGCACCTGATTATGAAAGCTAATTACAATTTTAGATCGATGCCCAGAGTTCGTATTGGGTATTTGGAGTTGGTATCTTTGTCATGTTGAATAACTATCAAACTTAGCCAACAGCTGTTTTTTATGTCAAGTTTACTCACTATGCAAAATATAAATTTATGTTTGCACCGGTGTATGTAAATTTTTTGTATATACTCGTACAATAAACAATCTGCATAATCCGTCAAAAGTCGCGAACTGTTTTATATCAAGCAAGCTGGCATCTGTATGTCTATGTGTGGAATGATCATGATGATGGTGTTAACTTGGAGTAAACCCCTTTGAGCTTGGAGGTTAATGGCTTTGTTGAGAATGGGAGAGAATTAGTTGCTGGGTGTTCGCCGTTTGCCCCAAGAATGCGGGTGACGTGCTCGCACAGTTTAGAGTGCCTTAGTGTAGGTACTCGTATTTGTACACACAATCAACATCTCATCGTAGCATCGTTTTTTGTAGTCAAGCCATTGAGCATACGCAAACGCAGCACGATGATTTGCTTACATACAGTAAGTTTAAAGAACGTTTGTGGAACATATTGAGAACAAGCTTAGTTTTTCATCCTGTTAATATTGTATGCAGGCGATTCTTGCAGTTGTCAAAATATACCTAAAATGTTAATATTGTCAAGCTCAGTGGAATGAAATAAAAAATAAATACAGATATGTATGTAACCTCTTCACCTGGATTTTATACTAGCGCAATTGTTTCTTAAATTTTTTTAATACGATTTAAATTTTGTGTAACTAAACTGAAAGTATAGAAAAATACTGCATGGTATGTTGATTAAATTGGAAAACTTACGCTTTACATTGTGTGGAATGTGCTGTAATGTAGTTGTTAAGAAATGATCTCCGGTCTCACGACACTTTTTAGCCTTTTTTAATTTTTTTATTTCCTTATATCTATAAGGATCAAAAAATAACTGAATTGCTGACTTCAAATCGTAATCGGTTGACAATACTATTTATTTAAGAAATCTTTCTTCAATTGCATAGTTTAGCACAAAAGGTTAATTAATTAGGATTATATTTTAATCGTGTACCTACTTATGCTATTGAAAACTATTCTTTAAATAGAACACAGTTCTTTTGAAATAAAACTTTCAGAACGCTTAAAAGTATACTATGGAAAGGTTAAAAACTCAATTACAAAAATTGCAAAGGAAAAAAATTTCCAATGCATACTTCATTCTCACAGTAAGCCTTATCTAATCTATATATAGGGTGTATCCGTTAAGGTGGCAAATACTTAAAGGGATGATTCCTTGGTTAATTTCGTGAAATAAATCGTATGGGTGGGGGGGTCTATTTTCACCCCCTGTGGTGTACGTAGCGTTTAAATGCGAAGAGATGTACTTTTGACCTTACATAACTTCACACCATGTAACTCTTGAACGCTTCTAGTTACAAGGCCACTGTTGGTCATTTTTTAAAGAAAATTAAATTTATAAGATGAAATAATTAACATTTTCTTAAATTCTTGAAACCGTTACCGATACCGACGTTTATCGTCAAAATCCAAAAATGTTTTTCTTTTTTTAAATTTTATTTTCAAACGCGAATATTTCGAAAATCGCTTTCGGATAATTTTTTTTGACAAATGCAATATTAAAGCCTATTCAATTTTCTATAAATCCACCTCACAATATTTATGCATTCGGTTAACAAGAGCAGGGATAAGAGTGAAAGTTTCTTGAATGAACGAAAACGTACTTTTGACCTTACATGACTTCATACCCTATAACTCTTGAACCCTTCCAGATACAAGGTTACTATTAATCTTTTTTGAAAGAAGAGTACATTTTTAAGATCAAACAATTTTCATTTTTAAATTCTCTATATTAACTTCGCGTGCACGTGGCTGGCTGGATGGGTGGCCGGGTGGCTGGGTGGCTGGGTGGCTGGGTGGCTGGGTGGCTGGCTGGCTGGCTGGTCAGATTTTCTGATCAATTTTTAACCCACTTCCCATAGCCCGATTTTATTGAAATTTTGCACACATGTGTATTACAATACTTTCTTTTAAAATTTGGAAGTGATCGGGCCCCGGGTTCGTGGGGCTCCCATACAAATTTAAAATAAAAATTACCCGATTTTTTTCAAATTTTACACACATGTGTATACCCAATAAACAATACTTTTTCTAAAATTTGGTAGTGATCGGGCCCCGGGTTCGGCCGCAAGGCCCTTATACATTTTTTTAATTCCTTATAGTGGCATCAGATACCGTCGTACTTTAATGGCTGTGTGCGGTGTGTGCTGCGCAGTCGGCTGCGCTGCGTGGTTTTGGTGGTGGAGAGAGAGAAAGAAATCTTAGCTCACGCACAAATGAACCCAGCAAATGAAACGAGACATAAATGTTTTATGCTTAATTCAACTTACTTACTTATTTACTGAATCGTATTTTTATTGATGTCGTTTTTTTGTTGTCAATATCAACTTACAGATAGAACAACAAATTTTCACAATATTCTGTCATTTCGCGTTTTCATAAATTTTCTTATTTGCTCAGAGTATGAGCGTGCTCTAAGTGCTCAGAATAAAATGATCTGAGCATTTTTAATTTTAACATCTGATGTCAAATGTCTCTTTCGATGATTTTCTCCTACAATAAAAAAAATGACCCAGGATCGAGGGGCTCCCATATCATTTCTGCGATTAGAGAATTTAGATGAAAATTTTAATTTTTATGGGTTGTTTTTTTATAAATTATTTAAGCGATAGCGATATGAAGGCCTTCAAAATAATTTTTTTTTTAAAAATTGTATTCACAAACACGATTAATTCGAGAAATGCTATCGGATACGTTTTTTTGACAAATGCAGTATTAAAGCCTGTTCAATCTCATACAAATCCGTATCAAAATATTTGTGCATTCAGTCAAAAAGACCGAGATAGTGCGGGTTGTGTTACTACTATTACGTATTACTATTACGTATTTTGCAAACTTTCATTTTTAACCCTGCTCCTGTTGACCGAATTCAGAAATATTGTGAGGTGGATTTGAAGAAAATTGAATAGGCTTTAATATTGTATTTGTCAAAAAAAAATTATCCGATAGCGATTTTCGAAATATTCGCGTTTGAAAATAAAATTTAAGAAAAGAAAAAACATTTTTGGATTTTGACGACGTTTATATCGGTAACGGATTCAAGAATTTAAGAAAATGTTATTTATTTGATCTTATAAATTTAATTTTCTTTTTCAAGAGTTACATCGTGTGAAGTGATGTAAGGTAAAAAGTACATCTTTTCGCATTAAAACGCTACATGTACCGCAGGTGGTGAAAATAACCCCCCCCCCCCCCCTCTCCCGTACGATTTTTTTCACGAAATTAACCAAGGAATCATCCCTTAACGGATACACCCTGTATATAAAAATCTCGTGTCACGGTGTTTGTCCTCCAACTGTTCCGAAACGGCTCGCCCGATTGTTATGAAATTTTTTATGTATATTTGGTAGGTATGAGAATAGGTTTTAAAGTGAAAAAAAAAACAAAACAACAAACAATTTTTGAGAACGTTTGGACCGATTTGGCTAACTTTTATTTTATAAATTCGCCATAGACATTTAGATATATAGCTTTTCACAAGTTCACAAAACGATCACAAACAAATTTATTGAATGTGGGACAGCACAACGTCTGTCGTGTCAGCAAGATTCGAACGATGGATTAGCGTAATTTTTTTTGTTTTGTTCTTTATAGTCCTAGGAAACAAAGACAATTACAAAGGAAAGTCGAAAAATTCGGATAAAAAGCAAAAATTGTTTTGTTCGTTATGTTCCCGGAGATATTTTTAGCAAAATAAAATTAGGGAAAATTTGGAAACGATAAATTGGATATATTTTGAGGAAATAGCTCTTTTGAATGTTTTCGGTGAAATGAAAACTCTGGAAAAATACATTCCAGCCTAACTTAAAATAAAATTTAATTTGTGTTGATTCGCGATCTGTCCAGCAAAAGTCGTTATTTAATTTCTGTACCAATAGATTCCAATTGTTTGGGTTACGTGCGCAAATGTCATTTGACAGCTTCTTCTTTGATTTTGTGGGCAAAAAGATCTCCAAAAGACCACAAAGGACCGTCAAAAGGTCCCTAAGACCCCGAAAAGAATCACAAAAAGACCTCCGAAAGTCCCTAAAAATCCCCAAAAATCATTAAAGACCTTAAAAAGGATCGCCGAAATACCACAAAAAGACCATCAAAAGACCCCTAAAAGACCTGCAAAAGGCGTCCAAAATACTCACCAAAAAACCTCTAAAAGACCCTGAAAGTACCAAAAGACTCCAAAGATACCCCCAAAAAACCCTCAAAGGACTTCCAAAAGACCCACAAAAGATCCTCAAAAGACTCCTTTAACGACCCCCAAAAGACCCTCAAAATACCCTCAAAAGACCTTAAAAACACCGTCAAAAGACCCCAAAAAGACCCCCCAGAGGACCCTCAAAAGACCATACAGAATTTCATACAAATCGGTACAGAAATTACTTAGTTTCCAAAATTAAAAAATGTAACACAATGATGTGACTAATATGACTAATGACGCGATATCGCAAAACAAATAGCTTTTCACAAGTTCACAAAACGATCACAAACAAATTTATTGAAAGTGGGATAGGACAACGTCTGTCGGGTCAGCTAGTACAAATATATAAATTGTAAATAACATACATGTATCTCGCATAAAAATATTTCTCATTTATATGCATCCCATTTTGAAATTAAGATGTTAAAGAAAAAAAATCAATCTCTTAGTTATTTTTATATTGTTGGCTCTTTCAATGTTTATTTGCGAATATTAAGAAGTTGAGCTAATTGAATCTTGCATTATAGGGGCGTCCCAGCAGGAAATCGCATGGATAGCCCATTACGAAAATATTTGTTAGTAATTTAGAGGATGTTGGTATTTAGGAAGATATTTCCATTAAGATACATATTTGTTAAATGAGTAATACGGTACAGATACCAGATACAATTAAGTGTCGATTTTTGAGAATATTTCATTTTATATCATAAGTAAATAAAAATCTATATGTAGGTAAGTACTTAGTTGCGAGCCCGAAGGGCGAAGCTTATATTATAGTAAAACCGATCTTCTCAGCTAGCTATGGATACGGATAGTTGTAATTTAGTCTTAAGACTAAATTAGCTTAAAAGGATTTCAGTTTTATGTCCTACCTTATCAGCAATTTTTAATGGTTATAATTAACCTGAACGCTGCAAATGTTATTTACATAAACGAATATTTTTAGTAAGTTAAGATTGGTGAATGGGGACAATTTAAATTCTAGGGATGGCGTGCAATGCATTAGGTGGCTTAAGTGAAGATATTGTTACGAACATGTAAATAGATATTATTTATTGCAGTGTACATACCCGTATATAAAAAGGTTTGTATTAAATTAAACTAAGAAAGCTTTTTATTGAATAAGTTTTGTGTTAGGATGTGAACCGTTGCATATTTTTGGGCTCAGTAGTATTGCTAGGAAAACGAATAAAAAATCATGTGGAGAGCTTTATAATACATAGAATTATGTACTGGTACTTTCGTGTATCATATATGTAGTTAAAATTGTATGTACCTACTTGTATAAGATAAGTTTTATATAGGAAGTTACTAGTATATTTAGGATGGTTCTCTAGAATGGGACTACTCTCTAAGCTATACGTTAAAAATAAACGTCGCTGATCGGTTGATATATTGTTAAGAATATGACCGCAAGAGAGTTTATTAATGTAAATAGTATTTGTATTGTCTATCTGGTTTTTATTATAAATAATTCTATATATTACAAAAAATGTCCAAACCGAGCGATAAGCAATTGTTTTAAACAAGACCCTTCAAATTTAGAAGGGCTCTGTTATGAGTATTAGCTTCGCCCTTTGGGCGAGCAATAAAGAAATGCGGGTGTGTCTGTATCGCAGGTACGGTACGGACAGATGACGTATATACGTCTACAACTACGTCTTTACTCTCTCATGAAGAGTATCAATGCAAATGCCGCCTTCGTGCGTTGTCAACTACAAAAAGGAAACCTTATAATTTTATAGGCAAATAAAAATAATGGAGATGCCGTCAATAAAGGACAAAATATACGCTCGGCATACGGCATTTGAATTGAATTATAACGTTATTAATGAGAAACTGCCAGAAGACTTCAATAAAACTAAATAAACAGGAATATCTAACATATCAAAGGACTTGTCTTACTCAATAAGACGATGATAGTAATCAGCACCTAACTTGTTTCTTACTCTTTAGATTATATCTTTCTTTTACGTATGTTATGCCCACACCTCCATTTTTTTAAAAATTTTCTTAATAGTCCGGGGATGATTATAAGAACCTGGAAAATTGGAAAATTCGAGAAAAGCTGAAAAATGCCGTTTTCCATTTCCAATGGTGTGTGGTGGTTTCAGTGGTGGAGCTGTAAGTTTGGTTGGGTCAGTAGACAACGCCTGTTATTTTAGCTTTTGGTGGGTCTAAACAGTGTCTTGGGGAAGGAGGTCGGCGGTTCCCGGGTAACGCCGGGGTTAATACCCTGCCCTGGATTTATTCAGGTGGACTTTATATAATACTAACTAAAAAACCAGCGTCGTGTACCCATCCCACTAACCCCCACCCAAGTTAACACCCGCCCACTGACCTTTTGTGTGGGGGACAGTGAGATGTGGCCAGCGGGACGACGCTGGTTTTTTAGTTAGTATTATATAAAGCCCACCTGAATAAATCCAACTGGTTATTTCGAATTTTTTTTAATTTTTATATTAAAGCAAAAGCTATTTTCTTTCGAGTGTCCGTACGCTACTCCCACTGTTCTGATTTTATGATATTTTAAGATGTAGTGTGGCGGGAGACGATAGTTGACCCCTAACCACCCCAAGCCCCTTCAACACGCTCCCAAGCCGCCGAAATCTACAAGCCCCACCAAGCCGCTCACCCCTCTAATAATTAGAATGCAAATTTGTAAAAATTTGGAAGTGATCGGGCACCGGGGCCGAAGCGCTCCAGTGTAAATGTTTTCAAAATAAATCCGGTTTTATTCAAACTTTATACATATGTGTATCTCCGATTAGAGAATTTACATGAACAATTTTAATTTTGAAATTCTCTATATTAACTTCGCGTGTCCGTTGATCTATTTGTTTGTCTGCCTGTTTGTTTGTTTGTCGTAAAATCTTGCGATTAATTTATAACCTACTTCCCATATCCCGATTTCATTGAAACTTTGCGCACATGTGTATTTCCGGTGACAACACTTTTTATTAAAATTTGGAGCCCATCGGGCCACGCGGTCGAGGGCTCCCATACAAATATTTTTAAAAATTTACCTGATTATCTCCCATTAGACAATTTACAAGAAACATTTTAATTTTTATGGATTGTTTTTTTTATGGGTTATTTTTTTCAATTTTATTGGAGTAAAATTCGGTTATAACGACCACTTTTGGGGAAAGTATATACTGTTACTAAAGCCGAATGTTGCGGAGCCGAATAAGGTAAAATATTCGTACAATTACAAAATATGTGTGTTCATATTTTAAAATACATGTACGAGTATACATAAACGTGTATACATGTGTGTAATTTATACATAACTAGCTGAAATACCCAGCGTTGCCTGCTGTCCCCACCGCACTACCCTCCTCCCAACTGACCACCAAGACCCTTCAAGACCCTCCTTGAGATAACACCCCCCCCCCCCTTCACCAAATGTAACAGCACTATTATTAGTACTATTATTTTTATTTTTATTTTAATTTTTATAAAGGGTATAGCGCACCTTATTGCCGTGGCGCAAGTCATTCAGTGAGTTGTCCGTTGGTAATAAGTTTATGTATAAAAATGCACGGTCTTCGAGTCAAGCAACCACCACGTCAAGCCCCTTAACACCATTACAACACTAACCCCATACAAACATCCACCCCAACCGTCTCCACCACATCACAAATCAGCTATATCCTATCAACGGTCTTCGAGTTATGCGCAAACAGACATGCAGACAAAATTTAATTTTTATATATTAAGATTATTAAAATTATAAGATTAACATTGTCTTTTTTATTTTCAGCTGTATCTCTATTTGGTTTTCAACAAATAAAATAACAGATTTGAATGCAATCTATAAACGTACATATTGTTACGAAATTTAGGCTTTCGAGTTCGTAAAGGATTTTGCAAATAAAACACAACACTAGTTAATTAATTTCAAATAACAATTTTAATTCACAAAAAGTAATAATAAGACACAATTTATGCTGGTGATAACTTTAAATGTACACAAGAACACTTATAATACTTGTACTTATAATTCTTGTACAATAATTCTCTTAGGTAGTAGCTTAATTGCTTTGCAAGAACTTTTACTTCACTGGTTAAATTCCAATTCACTAATAATCTTACTTCGGCCTAACGCCTCTATTTATACTGAATCAAAAGCTTCCAGAAACTTCCAATATTGTAGACAGAAATATCGAGAAAAGACCAGAAAATTGTAGCCTTATTCCCTTATTTACAACTAACGATACTTATCATTACATATAGTCATCTTCTAAAAATAGACTACATCTTCAATCATGTTCTTTTCCAAAAACCGGGCAAACCGCATAAACCGGTTTGACTACTTGGTTGACCAGTATACAATGAGGCGGTTACATTTCCAATTTCAAATAATCTAATAGTCTTAGAAAAAAAGGGCATTTTTTAATACACAGCATTTTCTTAGTTCTAATTTAGTACTTTTTTTTGATACATTACGATTTATCTAGGATTGGAACTTTCTGCACTACCGACTACTATTTGTAGCATTTACTTATTATAAGTATGCAGTATTTACATTGCGATTTATCTTAGGATTATAATTCTATTAATGCGCTACTAACTACTTTTCGTAACATTACCCCCACCTTAATTCTTTTCGTCCCGAACTGATTCAGCACTCCTTCTGTTGTTGTACCTTGTCAATCTGTCAATGTGAACAACTTTCATTCTACATCTGGGGCTTTGTTGAATCCGATATACGACATCATTAATCCTCTTAATGATCTTATAAGGTCTTTCCAAACTCTACTGTAGTTTTGGAGATTTACCTTTTCTGCTCTTGGGATTGTAAAGCCAGACCAAATCTCCTTCCTGAAAACCACCTCAGTTTGCTCCTTACTGCAGCATGAACAGCGATCATCCTCTGCCTTAGATCACTAACGTAGTTCTCCTTTGTTGTCGACTCTACTGGTGGTGATCCAAATTTGATGTCGCATGGTAGACGAAGCTCTCTGCCAAATACAATCATTTCTGGAGAGTTTTTAGTCGTGTTGTGAACAGCGCTACGATAACCAGTCATAAACAACTGTATACAACGATCCCATTCATCTTGGTTGGCATTAACTTCATTTCGCAGATGCTCCTCCAGCATCCTGTTGAACCTTTCGACCATTCCGTCTGACTGTGGATGTAACGGAGTAGTCCTCGTTTTCACACACTTCACACAGCTCTTGAAAGACTAGTGATTCGAAATTCCGCCCTTGATCGGAATGTAGTTCCAGTGGTACCCCAAATCTGCATATCCAATTATCCACGAATGCCCTAGCAACCGTGCTAGCTTCATGGTTTGCAATGGGATATGCTTCGGCCCATTTACTGAAGTAATCAACGCACACGAGTATATGCGATGTCCATCTCTTGTTTCTGGGAATGGACCAGCCATGTCCATTGCCACCCGCTCAAATGGTGCTCCAACGTTGTACTGTTACATTTTTCCTCTGATTTTTGGTTGCGGCACATGTATCACACGTTCGGCACCAGTCTTCCAAATCTCTGCGGCAATTGACCCAATAGAAGCGATTCCTTACCTCATCTAGCGTCTTATTAACGCCCAAATGTGCTTCACCGTGATCCTGTGGCTCTCTCCCCTCTTTACCAGCTGTAAAGCTGGTGTAACTTAGTTTTCCTGGTCTGCAGCTACGAGGTAAGCTGGCTGCTGCACCTCATTAATCTGTGATGCGCCTAGATGCCGTTAATTTTCAGGCCTCTTGAAACGTAGTTTGTACCGGTTTTGGTTCCTTGCAATCACGGATAAAATGGCATCTAAAACATTTTGGACGGGAAGTAGATGTTGGATTTCCGTCGTTCTGAAGGCTTCCAATTTTTGTTTTTCTTATTTCCTCTTTAATAAGGGCTTTTATTTGTGTAATGTCCTCTGTTTCCAGCTTGCGCAATCTCACCAACTCAATAGACAAACTGGCTCTAGCTGCTTCGTGTTCCAAAGCCGATGCCAACACTTCATTCATCGACTTTCCTTTGGCTGTTGTCATCAAGTGAAGCTTCAACTATTCATCTCGAATAGCATTGATGAACGCATCAACTGCCAATCCGTCCAAGATACCAGCCGGGACCCCGTGCTATTTATTTCCCGTTCTAGTTCTTGAAGTCGTTCTCCTCGTTGTTGTTTCTTCATCTGGAGCTGTATTTTGCTTAGCTCCTGTGTGTGAGACTGTTCATAACGTAAGTCTAACTCTTTCAAGATTCTTCCAGAACTCATCTCAGCTCAGTTTTGAGAATAGGTCTTAAAGTATATTTCATACCGATAGGTGAAAAAAAAAAAAACTTTTGAGAACGACTGGACCGATTTGGATAACTTTTATTTTATAAATTCGCCAGAGTCTGAATAAGGTTTATGCGAGAAAAAAAAATAGAAAAGTTGTCCGGAAAATAAAAAATACAATTCCGGAAAATTTGGAAAAAGATAAATTGGATATTTTTTGAGGAAATAACTCAATTGAATGTTTTCGGTGAAATTGAAACTCTGGAAAAACGCATTCCAGCCGAAATTAAAACAATATTAAAATTTTGTTGATTCGCGATCTGTCCAACAGAAGTCGTTATTTCATTTCTGTTCCAATAGTAGACTTAAGCACTTGCAGTTTCGGCTGCGGTTTGCATTCGCAATTACAACAAATAAATGAGTTATCGCGGGATTAACCATGAAAATCCAAACTATCAGCGTCTTTTTCTTACGCGCAAGTCAACAAAAAAAAATAAAAAACAGTGCGTGTGCTTAACGCGCAATTGGAGTGAAACTTTTTTGATGCTGTGGGCAAAAAGATCTCCACAAGACCCCAAAAGACCATCAAAAGGCCCCTAACACCAAAATAACCTTCGAAAGTCCCTCAAAATCCCCAAAAATCATTAAAGACCCCCAAAAGATCATCAAAAGATCCCCAAAAGACCCCCAAAAGACCCTCAAAAGACTCCCCGAAGTACCACTAAAATACCCCAAAAGACCCCCCATACCATACCGAATTTCATACAAATCGGTAGAGAAATTACTTAGTTTCCAAAATTTAAAAATGTAACACAATAATGTGATCAGTACTGTGACTCAAAATCGCAAAACAAAATATCGAATATCTTTTCACAACTTCACAAAACGATCACAAACAAATTTATTGAAAGTGGGACAGGACAACGTCTGTCGGGTCAGCTAGTAAACTTATAATAACTAATGGTCGGCTCAACAATAAAGGGACCTATTCACATTGCCATCAATTATTGTAAGTTGCTTATTGTATGATCGCCAAATTATCTGTTTTTGAGGTGGAGCTTATTTCACCGTTAATTGACATTTCTACGCATCGCAAGCGCCACACTCGCAACATATTTTACACGCAAGATTTCAGAAATGGCCCATGACAAAAGTGAGTGTCTTTAACTCTCTAGGTCGCGTGAAAGGTCGTTAAAAAAGATCTCAAAGAAGTCGAAAAAACAGACACACAGACAGAGAAACAGGCACCGCCAATCTGGTTGTCGTTTATTTGCAAGGGTACTTCCACATTACGCCATTTTAACACGTGGTTTTTCAGATCAAGGGACATCTCGTGCTCTGTCATGAAATCGAAGCCCAATATGCATTCATCTGTAATGCTGGCCACAATAAATCGATGAAAAAACCGTATTCCGCCAAACATGACACTACAGGAGCACTCTCCTTCAATTGCTGCAACTTCACCGGTCGCTGTCCTCAAATTATAACGAAATACTTTTTCCACTTGATCTTTGGACACCACTTTGGGATTAACAACTGATCTGGAAGCTCCTGTATCCAAGGTAAACGTACATGGTTTTCCTTCTAACACACCACTAACAACCAAGCTGTTGCTGTCCTTTCCAAGTTTGGCAATGTTCACCGTGATCCTGGGACTCTCTCGCCTCTTCAGTTAGTTTTCCTGGTCTGCAGCTACGAGGTAAGCCCATGACAAAAGTGAGTGTCTTTAACTCTCTAGGTCGCGTGAAAGGTCGTTAAAAAAGACCTCAAAGAAATCGAAAAAACAGACACACAGACAGAGAAACAGGCACTGTTCCACGCATAACACGCGCCACACGCGACTAGTGATACGCGTCACATGCGGGATCTAAGAAATGGCCCATGACACTTGGCTGCTCACAAATTTAAGCCCTCTAGAACGTGTGTTAGGTGGTTAAAAAGGACCATAAAGAAGTGAAAATTCGACATTAATTCCCCCCCCCCCACAAGACACCGATAAACAACCATTTTCACCATAAGCCAACCAAAGAAATGGATTTTTTTTTCATATTTGGTGAACTTATTGCCACCATATTGGACGTACATACATCAACATTTATACCACAAATGCTTGCTAACTTAAAAACACTGCTAGCGCCATTAGAAATGTTCTCGATTTTTAAATTCTCTATATAATAACTTCAAAACACTTCTATTAAAATTTGGTAGTGATCGGACCTCGGGGTCCGGGGGCAGCCATACAAACTTTTTAAAAATCATGCCATATGCAACATCCAGATCATGCCATACTACAATAACTGTGTGCAGCGCTGCTTTACGATTAGGTGGTTGCTTTTAACTACAAAAGCACGCAATGCTTCGCATGTGTTTTAGTGGAATTCAGTGTACTGTTAAGCGCATATTTTGGTTATTAAAGAATTTATATTAAAAAAATATTGATTTTTATGGGTTGCTTTTTAAATACAATATTCCTTTTGACTTTCTTCTACACAGTAAAAGGAAGTATAGTAATCATGAAAATGTTCGAGCTCGGGATTTTTGCAGATTTACCGTATCTCCTGAGTCAGTAAAAGTGAAAAGAAAAATCTCTGTCCGTCTGTCTGTGTCCACTCTACAGCCCAGAACCCAGACGGCTGAATTAATGGTGATCTAAATTCATATAAAAGCTTTTTACATAAAGTTGGAGGGAGGCCCAGTTTATTTAGGCGGAAATCACCCAACCGGACCGTTATTCAAGTTTTTGCAAATATCTCAAAAAGTATAGCAGTTAAGTGCAAAAGAAATTAAAAAATTAAATACAAAATAAAAAAAAATTATTAATAAAAAATTAATATACATATACTGAAGATTCCGGCCCCGTCCGTAAAAGAAAGTCGTATTGTGGCCACACCTTGATTTTTTTTTTGTACAAAAAATTTGCGGTGATTTGAAAAGCATTTTAGAACTTATTTATAGGTTTTATCAGTTTTGTGGTGGGCGCCGTGGCTCATTGGTTAAGTGCATGGATTTCTGAGCAGAGGATTTGTAGTACGAATCATAGGAAACAACGAATGTATTTTTCACGGTCCCACGTCTCGTGAATGTCTGACAAACGTCCGAGAGTAATAACTTGTCGCCGTTCGGAAACGGCATTAATGTGTAGGGCCCTTCCATTTGTGCACAAAAATATACATGCACCACACAAATAGTCGCGACAAGCTAGGTCTTGGACCACATCGGTCTCTCACGCCGAATATTATTATTATTTATCAGTTTTGAGACATCATTTACAATACACTAAACCCCAGATGGGGCATATTTTTTTTGCATTTCAAATAATTGCTACCTATTACCAGTTATAATAACCATTTGTCGCTTAGAAAATCTATACAATTTTCATAAAAATTACCAAATACGTTCAACTAGACATGCTCCCATGCATGGACATTAAGGTTCTTCCACATGACTAACTAGACTAGTCTAATATAATATCATAGTAAGAAGCACAGATTCTTGACGTCTGTATTTTGCTAAATAATCATTTAATAATGTTTCTGAGTTAGTTTTTGTTAAAGTGAATACCCAATTATTCTGAGTAATCCTAATCCTCATTTTTAAAAATGTTCTCAGCCAAAAATTATTTAGTGTGCAAATATGTTTCAAATCAATAAAGACTAAAACGTTTTAATTAAATTACAGGAAAAATATTAGCAAGTCAAAATAGCGTGCAATTAAGAGATACAGTTTTAAATCTTATTCCAATATAACCGTTTTTTAGAAACCGAACTGCACCGGTTTCTTAGGTGCATTTAGCATTTGTAAAAAAAACTGCTCGATTTGGAAAACAGTGAGAGTTTTCGGTCACAGTGATTAAACGAATTCCACAAAGATCGAAATAAAATCTACTCTCAGGAAAATAGATACCTCATATTTCAGACAATTTTCATAACTCTGATAATATGATAATTATGGTAATTTGATAATGATGATAATGAGTAAATTTTCCATAAATTGTTTAAAGCTGTATACAAATCTAGTAAGGCAAATTCCATTAGGGCAAAGTGCAGTCACACACCTTTCTAGACAATCGAATTCTTAACCGCTTTTTAGTATAGACTATAAGCATCTGTCTCCTTGTTTCCTTTTAAATCACATTTATAAAAAACAACCCATAAAATTGTTCGTGTAAATTTTCTAATCAAAAATACACAATGTGCAAAGTTTGAATAAAATAAGGTTAGTTTATAAAAAAAGTTATATGGGAGACCCTCGGCTCTACGGCCCGATCATTTCCAAATTTTAACAGAAAGTCTTGTTATCGGAGAAACACATGCGTACAAAATTTTAAGAAAATCGGGTTAGTTGTTAAAAAAATTTATATGGGACCCCTCAAAAAGTGTTGTTCATCGGAGATAACCATGTATATAAAATTTGAAAAAAATCGGAGAAATTGTTGATGAAATTTGTATGGGGCCTTCCGACCCAGAGGCCCGATAACTCCAAAATTTTTACAAACAGTGTTGTCTATCTAGGATACACATTTGTATAAAATTTGAAGAAAATCGGGTTAATTTTTAAAAACATGATGTTGTCACCTCCAAATTTTAATAGAAAGTGTTGTAACCGGAAATACACATGTGTGCAAAGCTTCAATAAAATCGGGTTTTGGGAAGTGGGTTATAAATTGATCGCAAGATTCCACGACAAACAGACAACCAGATCCACTAACACTAACAGTAATTGAGCACTAATTTATGAAGACTAGAGATTGAATGAGAATTTTTCGAAATGAGCAAGAGTAAATTTAGGGTTTGCAGACGGACGGATCAATTCAGATAATTTTTGGTAAGAAAAAATCAGAAACGAATAAGCACTAAAGCAAGCGATACTATGTTTGTTACATACAGACTTCTTCATATAAAATGTGTACCTAAGTCAGTAAGAGGTATTTAAAAATATGGCGCAGCGACAAAAACTTAGCGAAGGATTAATTACTTCTTAAGGAATAAATGCGTCGACACCCAATATGTTCTATGCACTTAAGAGCATATGTGGAGAAGGTGTAGGAATTTGAGGTGCCGCCGCCGAATGCAAATTAGTGGCAAACATTTTTTAATTGGATTTTCTTGTTGTATTTTAGTGCCAGTATAAATGTAAATAAAGTATAGCAATTGTCTTCAGAAATTAAAAGTCTGTCATTCGTTACCTCCTCATATAGTCGCATCTCTTGCAATAGCAGCATTATGTTATTACAATAAAACGAAATTAGTGCAGCAACAAAAGGTTTTAACGACACGTATTCTTATTATAGTCATACTTTGCAAAAAAAAGGATTTTAATTTTAAATTTGAATACAATTTAACACAATCACGATGTTCGAGGGATTTTACGCTACGAGAAACATTTCATTAGCTGAGAGTGTCCCAGCAGAAATATTACACATGATAGATCCCTACTGGTATCAGTATCCACCCATGGAACCAATGTGGTACGGAATAATCGGATTTGTTATATCAGTCTTGGGAGTAACATCAATTTCTGGGAATTTCATCGTAATTTATATTTTTACGGCAACGAAATCGCTACGAACTTCCTCTAACTTGTATGTGGTGAATTTAGCAGTATCCGATTTCATGATGATGTTCACGATGTTTCCACCGGTCGTTCTAAACGGATTCTTTGGGACCTGGATATTAGGACCTTTTTTATGTGAAATTTACGGTATGTTTGGATCACTTTTTGGATGCGTTTCGATTTGGTCGATGACAATGATCGCACTTGATCGGTATAATGTCATAGTCAAGGGTATTGCCAGGAAAAAACTAACAAATGTTGGCGCAGTGCTGCGTCTTCTCTTCGTTTGGTGTGTGTGCATTACGTGGGCGGTGTTGCCGTTATTTGGTTGGAATAGATATGTACCTGAAGGAAATATGACTGCATGTGGAACGGATTATTTTGCCAAGGACTGGTTCAACCGATCCTACATAATTGTGTATTCGGTGTGGGCATATATGATCCCTTTGACATTAATAATATTCTCCTACCACTACATTTTGAAGGTAAGCTGGCTAAATTTTGATCGTAGTTGAAATTATTAATTGTCTTGCTTGACAAAATTGTGAATGAACGGCGTGCAATTCCAATCTTATTTAATGTAACAATATATTTGTATAATTCTTAAATGTACAGGCTGTACGTGCCCATGAATCCGCCATGAGAGAACAAGCCAAAAAAATGAATGTGCAATCTCTTCGAAACAACGATGATAAGGCTAAATCAGTCGAGATAAAATTAGCCAAAATAGCCTTGTGTACAATATCATTGTGGTTTTTGGCCTGGACTCCATACTCTATAATAAACTATGCTGGAATTTTCAACACACTCAATCTTTCTCCGCTAAGCACAATTTCTGGATCGGTATTTGCAAAAGCAAACGCTGTTTGCAATCCAATTGTTTACGGGCTAAGGTAAGATAAACGTATATACGTTTTGTATTTTTAAAGGTGACTCTTAATTTTATACACTTTCAGTCATCCGAAATATAAACAAGCACTTAGGGAGAAATGGTCATGTTTGTCATGTGGCAAACCCGCTATTGAGATGGATTCAAAAACACAAGCGACAACCACAGAGTACTGCGAAACCGCTACATAAATTGCACAAAAAAAAACTCTGA
Organism: Nephrocerus scutellatus; assembly: GCA_947095585.1. Taxonomy (NCBI): domain Eukaryota; kingdom Metazoa; phylum Arthropoda; class Insecta; order Diptera; family Pipunculidae; genus Nephrocerus; species Nephrocerus scutellatus. The sequence continues at coordinate 33,230,084 of OX352761.1, forward strand.
TTATTAAACATACATAAGAAAACTAGCAACAGAAGGTACTTTAATAGTTAAAAATAAAATAAAAAAAATGGCAGCAGCAAAATATTGTTTTTAAAATAACTTTTTCTACAGAATAACAATATAATGTTTCATATGACGGTACTTAATCATCACTCAATCATTAGCTTGGAATACCTAACCTTCCTTCCCTTCATCCATCCTTCCAGCATACGTTTCACCGGCCCCGCTATAGTGTCCTACCGGAAAGGGCTTTCCGAGCAGAATCCTCTTCGCTCTAGCGAGCTGGGTGTCCTGCCCGCCTACCATATTGTGGTAACGCTCGTAGATCTCATCATTAGAGAGTCCCCGGAATCATATAAGTAGGTAACAATTTTCTGTAGACTAATCTCTCAAACACGACAAGCAGGTGAGAAGCTTTTTTCTAAGCACCATAGGCTTGGATGCATACATTGTATGTACTGGTATAACTATTTTCTTTTAGACCAGCAACTTAGATGTCATGTTTAAATTCCTGAATATGAAGACTCTTTAATCGAAAATACTAAAAATAGCTTTGTTGGCTTTAGGCAAACGTTCGCGTATTTCTATTTCTATTCAAATTCGGGCTCCAATATCTTAACTGAGGTGCCAATGTTGTATCTTCTGCTCGCAGACCTGTACTGTGCTCTTATTTGTGTGCAGTCGCATATTTAATTCTGCACTCTGTAATGTGCGGTATCAAGGGGCTCTTTGTATGGTTATATATATCTATAAGGATAGGTATATATGTCTAGAGAGAATCTGGAAGAGATCGCCTTCTTTCCCAGAGAGGTGTTATCTGCGGCTCCCATCTAGGAAGCGCTCTCATCTCAAAGGAGGTACTGCTAGCGTTTTGCACGTACTGGTACGGATTCGCTCGCCGGGATATGGGGTGGGGTCCAACCCATTACAAACAAAAAAATTTACGTGCATATTGGACCTAATATAAAATCTTGATAGGAAAAGTTAAAGGCATTACAGTCTAAATGTAATGCTTCGACAATGTAATTTCTGCGATCAGGGGTGGACCTTAGGAACGGGATACCACCCTTCTATGGAAGCCCCGCTACGTCTCTACCCACCCTGCCTTGGATCCCATTGACCGTGGGATCCCCTATGGGTTGTTACACCCTCTCTACCGTTCATTTCTGATCATGGCTGTAAGGAGGAGTCAAAGAAAAATAACTTCACACGGTTTCCATTCTTATACTTGTATTATATTCATATATATACATATTATATTTAAAGGGGAAATAAAACAAATAACTCCAAAATTCATAATTTATAAGTTAGGTTCTTACGAGAAATTTAACGGTTCCTAGTTAGGAATCTATAATTATACATTTTCTTCCGTGCGGGTAAATACAAAGGTAATCAAAAAAAAAAAAGGTTTGATATGCAAATAAGTTTGCTAAGTGCAACTTGATAAATCGTATTTAAATTTAATTTTAAGAGTTTGTAAGGTATTAGTTATAAAGAGAACAAAAAAAATTCAATGCAAATAAAGTTGCTATCATGGTTACCACTTGGATACAATTGTATCCATTTGGATACAATATTTTAAAAATTTAATGGATACTGGATACAAGAAAAAAGGAAAACAGCTTAAATGGATACATTTTATTCGCCAATGGAGTTTTTTTTAAATTACAACAGATTACAACACTGTCAATTACTCTTGTATGTAAATCCTGAAAACCTAATTTCACGAAACGGTCAAGTGTAAACGCAACTATCGAATTTTAAACGTCAGCTGACTGCTGACAGCACAGCATTCAAAATAAATCATTTCAAACTGGATAGATTTGTTCATTTGTTCATTTGTTAATGATGTTTTGGCTAAAAAAAGGACGACAAAACGTTGCCAACGTACTTAAAAATCAAAAATTTAGTATAATCATCGATGATACCACAGATGTAAGTGCGGAGAAATCATTAGCGTTGGTAGCTCGAGTTTTTGATAAAAAAAAAAAGTTTGGCAAGGGATAGATTTTTAGGACTTTTGAGTCTTACTAAATCTGACGCTATGTCAATTTTTACCACTATTGTAAACCATCTAAATGCATTGCAAATTCCGGTACAGAATAAAATAGGCTTAGGATCAGACAACGCCGCAGTAATGTCTGGTCAACTTACCGGAGCTCAATCACGATTTAAAGAAATAATTCCCGATCTGTTTTTCATAAATTGCATATGTCACTCGTTACACTTATGCGCTAGTTACGCGTGCCAGAAACTACCATTTTCCGCAGAGCAGCTAGCGCGAAATATTTTTAATTTTTTTGCACATAGTTCAAAACGCTGCAATGAATTAAAGGAATTTCAAGAATATTTTGGACTGAAACCGCACAAAATTCTGGGCCTGTCCCAAACAAGATGGCTATCGTTAGAAATGGTCGTAAATCGCATTCTCGAGCAATGGGATGCTTTGCAATTAAACTTTATATCTTGCACTTTGGAGGATAAAGGCGTTCAAAGGACTGCTAGAAGTTTGGCTGAAGACCTGGGTAATCCATTAAACAAAATCTATTTTTTATTTCTGTCGTATGTCCTTAAAATTATCAACAGAATGAATTTAGAATTCCAATCCGAAAAAATTGGTAACAAATTTAAAAAACATCTTAAGCAATTTTATAAACCCTAATTGCTTCCAAAATATTAACAATGTAAATGACATTGAGTTTGAAAATGAAAAAAATCACGTCCAATTGGCTGAAACAACAATGGGATATGCAGTCCATTCCTTTTTAGCACTTCATCCACTCGATGAACAGGAATTTTTGAAGGTTGCAAGAAATGTAAAGAAATTTTATATGGAACTTGCCCAACCAATAAAACGCAGATTTGATTTTAACAACCCGGCATTCAAACTTTTATCGTTAATCAATCCCGAATATTTAATTGCATCACCTGCTTCCTCCATAGTTTCATTGCTCAATATGTTTCCTAATTTATTAGCAAATGAAACAGATAAGGATGTTATATTGGACGAACTGAAAATGCTGAAGTTATCTTCGCATCTAGTAAATTTAAATAAAACAGACATCGGAGAGTTTTGGGGTAAAATTGGATTGATCAGAAATTGCTTTTTGGTACATTAACCAATTTCATGATGAGTCTTACGAGTTTACCTCATAGCTCAGCGGCAGCAGAACGAATTTTTTCTGATCTAAATAAAACAAAAACGAAAAACCGAAATCGTCTGTTAATCGATACGATAGACTCAATTATGGCCAGTTCCAATAAATCGAGTGAGGTTTGGGCACCGCGCCCGGAAGTTATTTTAATTTAATGTTCTCTATGTTCTTTAATATTATCTCCAATAATTCAATTATTTATTTTATTATATTTTCTGAAACAATGGATTTTTTTTATTTATTTTTGTACTTTACTATGATTTATAATTATTTCTTATGGAATAATGTTATTTTCATTAATAATCTAAACATTTTTGATTGTACTGTTGCCAAAGCTAAATATTTTGAATTGTGATATTATAATTTTTAAATATATCTATCTATATATATAAAAACCCGGGTAAAAACCAAAACAATTATTTATTTATTTTTGTACTTTACTATGACTTATAATTTATTCTTATGTTAAAGAATGTTATTTTTAATAATAATTTAAACAGTTTTGATGCAAAATATATTGAATTGTGATATTGTGAATTTTTAAATGTATCTATCTATATGTATTGATATATATATAAACCCGGGTAAAAACCAAAAGAATTATTGTTTTATTTAAAAGAAAGATGTGGATACATTTGGATACATTCTTTTAAAATAATTGGACACATTATTTTTTTTCGAGTGGTAGCGCTGGTTGCTACGTGTAACTCGATAAATCGTAAGTAAATTTAATTTAAGAGCTTATCGTAAGGTAGGTAATCCTAAATATATTTGTTAAGCATATTATCTCTAAAGAGAACATGGAAAAGAGGAAAAATCAAAGCTGTACAGGATGTGTACTGTACTTATAACAAAGTGGTTAATGTATAGTAGTTCATTAACCGCAACTAGTTCAATGCCGAACCTCTCTATATGCTTCGGAACGCAACTCTCAAGGCGACCGAGATATTGTTAGGAATCGAACTAATTTCAATTCTCTCGAAATAGGTTATTCTACAAGGAAAAATCAACGTTACCACTTTACTCGTGATGCACACGTCCCGTCGTCGGCAGCGCTGTCGAAGTCGCGACGCGATGATCCTGTTAGTGGAAAAGAGGTTAATATACAAGGAAGGAAAGGTACCTTCACCCCTTTTACCCGGAATTCCGCGAACTTTAATGGACTTTATTTCGAGAATTGCGTTCGAGAAGGCATAGACCACCTCGACCATTAACTCTACATACTACCCAGAATCACTTTGAATATAAAACCAATACATATTGCATAAGGCAAAAAAAATAGACAAGCAGATAATTTTATTTAATAGAGGCTGGAGAGTTTCGATGCGGCGTTGATGTCTTTCGGGCACAGGTCCGGCCCTTACTCTTGAAGTGGTTGAGGGACATGCGGTAGATGCTGCGTCGTTGCCAAGAAAATCGTTTCACATGGAAACAGCGGAAGTCGCTACCTCAACGAAACCTCGTCGTTATGTAGACTCCACGTGGCAAATCGCTTAGGCCTCATCAAAGACTAGCTCGCTGATTATCCAACAATGTTGTTAAATACGGATTTTACTTTGATTTGTTTCTTGTCTTATCACCAATTGATGCAGAAAATCTTCTATCAGTGTCCTATGTTGGGCATCCGACCGAATTCTAGTGGTTATGTTGCTGCGGTTGTACTCCATTAAAATACACAACACATCTGTTACTGTACACAGGTTGATACTAATGGTGATGATAATAGAAATTCCGATGGAGCACAAGGCCCAGGAGGTATAGACATAAAAGTTTTTGACACACACTATAAGGATATAGGCGGGGGGAATCGAAAATCACTTTAGTGTTGGCGAAATTTTTAGCTGTTGGTTGGTGGACTAGATTGGACACATCCATTACTGTACAAAAAAAGTACACGCACAATCTGCACACAGCCACCAAAACATCAGTCACTCTCTTAAACGAAAACGAAACTTATCACCGTAGCGCAATGGCCAATGGACAGAAAAAAAACAAACTATCTATCACACACTACGCAATGCCATTTCCTTTTTTTTTTCAATACAGGAAGCGGAAGTCAAAGCTCCATGGCGATGGCGAGTGCCAATCGCCAATTCGCGTTTAGCCGAATTTCACAATACAAAATCTTAATGGCGAGTTCGCCATTTTCTCTCGTTTCTAATGACCAGAAATTTTTCCCGTTTTTTCTGTTAATTCTTCGGCTTGGCACTTTTGTTGCTACACGATTCTTGCTTGATTCCGAAGCGAACCAGAAACAAAATGCATTGAAAGAAAATTTAAACAATTAACTTAATAATTTGATTGCATTTTAATATAAAACTTGTATTGCGGGTTTAACTTAAACGATGCGACGTTTCTGATTCTTATCAAAAGCAGCAACACCCAACCGAAAACCAGCCATTAAGGTACGCTTTATACTCCACGGTACACGAAAACGATACTGATAGAAAAAAACTTCCACTGCAATACTACCGATGCAGATGGTGGAGTGGCTTGTAACTGACTGACTCTCCTTAAAAAACATATCGACTTCTCTCCTCGTCTGGCGTCGCAGTCCGGAGTAGGTTTCGGTTTACTTGTACCTATAGATTAGTGCCACAGTCCAAACGCATCGCCTGATACTACGGTACCTTTCCAATACCTCTCTCTTTCATGCATATGTAGCATAGCATAGCACTTCCAACCCTGCAATTTTCGTTTGCGCGATATATGCGTATTGGAGTATTCTCCGAAACAATATCGCCTGATCTTTACCAACCAGTGAAAACCGCCCAGACAACTAAAAATGCTACGGCGTAGCTGTACCAGACATCGAAGGATTTTACGCATCACGTTCTTTTTACATGGCACACATAACCCGCAACTACTTCCAGCAGCCAAGAATTTGAAAGGCAAATTTAATCTGAATTTAGGGTGATTACAAAATCGCCAGACTATTCGTACTTCTGAAGAAAAAATTTTTTCTTTCTACCATTACAAAACAAGTAATAGGTCAAATTCCAATCGGCGGCGGAAATTTGCCTCTATAACTTGAAAGGGTAGATTTTCCTGATCGAACGTCACTGCCGAATATCTTTGGCATGATATAATCCAAGAGGATTCCCTGATCTATCTTCGAGGAAGTAGTACGAATTTCCCCTTTTCTCACGAATTCTGGCCGGGAGGAATACAGGAGCTAGTTTGGCACAGAACCCTTTTTCGAAGTTGCTCTGGGCAAAGTTTCGCCTGAAAATTTCCTGTCCGACTTTGTAGTTTACCTCTCGGCTTCGTGTATTATAAGTACGTTTGTTGGTTTCATACGCTTGTTCCAGATTATCACGGACTTTGTCCCTAATGGATAGCAACCAGTCCTCAGAACGAACATTCACATCAGGACCGCCAAGAAGATTTAGGTTTCTGAGCAACCCATAGTCAGAAGCATGATGTAGCATGTGAAGACCAAAAAGAACGAAGTACGGCGAAAACCCAATCGAGGAATAGTAAGAACTGCGCAGAGCGCAACTAATCCCGCTGAGATATCTATCCCAATCCTTTTGATCCTTTTTGACAAAGGCTCGGATCACAGTGATTATAGACCGATTCACACGCTCTGAAGCATTAGATTGTGGTGAATACAATGCCGTATAGGTATGTTTGATCCCATATTTGGACAGCAGATTATTAAAATCAACCGACTTGAATTGTACCCCGTTGTCGGTTACGACTACCTCGGGAACACCAAACGTGTGAAAGATATATTCTTCCAGGTACTCACTGATCTTTGAGGCACAAAACTTATTTAAAGATGATCCAAAATGATTAGAATTCCGACATTACCAGACTTTGATCGCGGATAGGGACCCAATAAATCAATGAATAGTCGTTGAAACGGTCGGGTTGTTCGTACCAGCTGACCCATCCGAGGACGTAAAATTTTGTTCGATGGTTTGGTGCATTTACACACTTCGCATTCAGAAATATAATCTCGGATCTGCTTCGTCATACCTGGCCAAAAGAAATACCGATGTATCTTTTCAAGAGTTTTACCTACCCCTCCGTGAGCGCTAGTCAAACGGCAGTGGGCTCGTTGAATGACGTCATTCGTCAAGGTCTTGGGGACCCAAAGCTTCCATGATTCATTTTCTTGGTCTACGTCACCCGAGGCAAAATCGCTACGTTTGTACAGGTAATTTCCCACAACCTTCAAATCTGGTAACTTGTTCTGATCAGCTAGGACTTTGGATTTCAGAGTCTCGTAATCGGTACTTTTGAACTCGTCAGAGTCTAAGTCAATTTCGGGACCCTTTTCCTCGAGTTCGCATATCTCGGCGAACTGGAGTCTGGATAGGGCATCTGGAACCACATTCTCTGATCCTTTTCGATGTTTGATGGAAAACTGAAATCCCTGGAGTTTCAGAGCTCAACGCGCCAATCTACCACTCAAGTCCATCTGTCGCATCAACCATTGTAAACTTGCGTGATCGGTAATCACAGTAAATTCTTGACCTTCGATGTATGCACGAAATTTCTTAATGCTCAAGACCACCGCCAGACATTATTGCTCCGTGACACTATAGTACCGTTGGGCTTTGTTGAACTTTTGGGACATAAAAGCCACGGGGACTTCGTCACCGTTATCTGTCACTTGCGCAAGACCGCTGCCGATACCATCTTGGCTCGCATCGCATTGCAAAAGAAAAGTCTGCTGAAATCTGGGTTAGACAATACAGGTGCGGAAGTCAATCTTAGCTTTAGCTCGTTAAAAGCTTGCTCGGCTTCTTCCGAACAACTGAAGGATTTCGACTTTTTAAGAAGCTCTGTGAGGGGGTGAGTTATAACCGAAAAGTTGGCTAAAAAACCCCGATACCATCCGGCCATTCCAAGGAATCTCCTTAACTGTCGGACAGACACGGGCGTTGGAAACTCGGTTATTGCAACGACTTTGTCTGGGTCTGCTTTCAGCACCCCGTAACCAATCACGTATCCAAGGTATTTTACCTCCCTCAAACATAACTTGCTTTTGCCTAAGTTGATCGTAAGACCAGCCTTCCGCAAGTGTAAAGCGACTAAGACCAGCAGGTGCTTCTCGAAAGTTTCAGTGATTACCAGCAGATCATCCAAATACACGAATACGGAGTTTCGAAGTTGGGGAGGGATCACTTGATCCATCAGTCGACAGAGGGTCCGTGGAGCGTTGCATAACCCGAAAGGCATTACTCGGTATTGGTATAGCGGTCGATTAAGGACAGTGAAAGCGGTTTTGTCCCTCGAATTCACCTCCAGCGGAATTTGATGAAAAGCCTTCTTTAAATCCAGACTCGAGATGACCTCTGCAGGCGGTAATCGGCTGAGTATCCCATTAATGTAGGGCAAGGGATAAGCATCCTTGACCGTCTCTGCATTAACCTTCCTCGATTCCAGGCAAAGTTGAACTTTTCCCGGTTTACGCACCAAAACTACAGGAGAGCTCCAAGAACTTTTGGATTCCTCTATTGTTCCTTGTGCAAGCATCTCATCCAACTCCGCGAAGATCAATTTTTCGATCGCCGGAGATACGGAATAGTGGCGCTGTTTTATAGGCTTGGCATCATGGACATCGATGACGTGCTCGACCAGAGTCGTCTTTCCCAGTCCCTCCCGATCGAATGAAGGAAACCGGGATTTAACATCCTCCAGTCGGCGTAATTGATCGCTCGTCAACTCGAGAGATTTGTTGTTATCTCCCTTATCCAACCCAAAATCTGAACTATAGTGCAATTCTCCGATGATCCCAGGCGTCTGTCCTCGAAACTCAAATTCCACATCAACCTTTCCTTTGATCGGGTGTCGACTTCCATCCGCCGTTTTCACGCTGCTAGTGAACCTTCTTAAATTGCGACCATCCTTTAGAACCTCTGCGGCCAGCTTTGAACTGATACAGCTTATTGTGGCACCACTATTGAGTAATCCCAACACAGACCGACTAAGAAATTTGACTTCAGCATACGAGCGCACGTCCTCTCCTCGGCTGATGATCACATCAACCCATCTGCGACGATTTTGCACTACGGACTTCCAAAACTTACGCATCCTGAGTGTCGAACGTTTACTCCGTCTCTTAACTGTTCCTGCGTCCAGGTCAAAAATACGCGCTCGTGCTTTTTGATATTCATCGAACCGCACATGATACGGCTTAATGGGGAACAATAAAGGTTTTCTACAATCAGGTTTGTATACATTAATCGCTCCGCATCCGTAGCAAAAGATCCTTCGATCCTTCAGACAATCTACATATCTGTGACCAACCTTGCCACAGTTCCAACAGATGAGGCCCCAGTACCAGGCAAATTCCCATTTCCATCTTTACCAATCGGTAGCACGCAATTTCCTTCCTGCGAATCACATCCCAGATCCACTTCGGCAACGTTACGACGAGGTATCGGATTCCGGAATCCGGTAAATCCGCGACTAACATCAGCGAGAAACCGTTCCCGCTTGCGACAGATATCTCGGAGTTGTGCCACCGAGTTAATGGTCAAATACAGTATCTCGTGCCGAGTATCCGTCCGAAGGTTTCGAGCTAGGAACTCAACGACCTCATTTTCATTTATTTGGGAAGCTAACCGATTGGTCAAGACGGAAATTGAATCGAAGTATTTATCAAATGTTTCTTGATCCTTCTGCTTCCTTGACCGAATGCTTTCCAACAGGTCGTAATCCGTACGATTATCTTTGAATTGCAAACGTAAGGCTTCGCAGAGATCAAACCACGTGCACTGATGAACACTCCGATGGTATCGCCAAAACCATTCTCGGGCTTTCCCATGTAGTAGCATATGAAAGTTACCGCAAATAACGGCAAAATCTCCAAACGAATGACCGGAGTTCGGCATTTGATTCGGGTTAAAGCTGACGTTCCGCAAGTTCGATTGAAGACCTGGATTCATAAATCCATTCGAATTTATGGATGTTGGAAGGCGAGTGAAATCATCCGAACGATTTTGAGAAATACTCGGTTGAGTGGAATGGTCAGTCTGGGTTTGAAGCTTCAGATTTTCTAAACACTTCTGTATATTGGAATTGACAACGTCAGTCAGTCTCCTAGTAAGACATTCAATTGTTTCTGACTTATGTTGTTCCAGGGCGGTACTTATCATGGTTTTGACCTCATCTGTGGTGAGCGTCTTTTCGGAAAACGAAATCGGACGAAATCCCCGACCTTTGCCGGTTGTCTTCAAACAATATATCATCATCGAGGAGGTTACTTTGTACATAACGCTTAGGGGTGTTATTGCTTTTCCTACCGGCACTAGTCCTGCGAGTAGACATGGTTTTGGGAATAGCTCCTTTCGAGACAGGAGTCCGCTTGTTGAACTGTTTCCTCCCTGTGGTTGCATTTGCAGTGTTCCTCACCGTTATTTCTATGGGCTTTAGGCTCTCTGCTATGCAGTCCACTTTGCAGGTGGGGCATTTGTCCGAAGTCTTTAAAAATTCCGTAATACACGAATTATGGAAAACGTGCTCACAAGTGGTAACGACTTCAGGGACTAATTCCGCCTTACACACATGGCAAATGACGCTTGGATTAAGATGACTCAAATCCTCGGTGCTACGCATTGTAAACATGTTTCCACCGAAAGGTAACCAGATTTACGAAAACCGAAGGTACCAAGCCGAACGAATACTCTACTCGAGCCAAAATTCAATTTCTACAATATTTATAATGAGAAGATAAAATCCAGCCAACTGCCAATACTGCACTCTCAAATTTAAAGACGTAGAGAATCAGGGATATAAAGATATTACTTAGTCAAAATAGCTCTCGACCTTGACCTACCCTTATAATTATCTATCTTAATTGCTATCGATATAATTTAAAACTCCATAACATCTACGACTTGTAGATACTACTTAAAGTATTGTGAGGTGTTATCCCTCACAACAGAGAAACTATTTTATTAAATTAAAACTAAACGAAACTATTTTATTTCCTTGAATCCTTATTATTAATTGAATTCAAACAAATCATATTATAACTTAAGTAGTAACCCAAGACTACAAAAAAAATAATTCGAGAATATATGCAAATATCAACCTCAAACGTAACTCGATCGATAATCTACCCTTCAGGCGGTAATATTAATAGTCTTTCGAAAACCAAAAAAAATTTCCTCTTCCTCCTCCTCCAGCCATCCCAGACCGAACGGAAGGTCTACTACACAAGGTCGATCACAAGATAACAGTTTAAGGTGGGAACTAAAGGATGACATCTAAATGTATATAGGTATGCAATCAGAGCTCTGGTCTAGTATTCGTAGAGTGCAAATGCAAGATAAGCATTGCGAGAGAACACTAATTCCAAAACAAAATTGATTGAGCACAAAGCAAAGTTCAAAGAAGGTAAAATTGTGGCCAAACCGTTGCAAGGTGAACCGTTGTTTTTCTGGTCAGAACGCCAGTTCGAAGAAAACGCCTGCAATTCCAGAAAAACAAAGTCACTTTTGAGCAGTCGGTTTTGGTCCAGATAGGAAAAGAAGAATATGGTGTGGCGTGACCTTAACACGAGAGAAAGTATCAAGGGTTTAATCAGGCAGAGATCTTTGGTCAGAAAATTGGCAAAATCTCCAAAATTTCTGCGCTTCCAAAGGAATCTGCTGACTGTCCACATCCAAGAGCAATGTTGTGTCTAACAGACGACACATATTAATCTATAATGAAATTTATAATTCGGAAAGAAATTCGAGGTACCCAAAGGTAATCCGTAATGGACCTCCTTTCGGGCCCCACGTTGGGCGCCATTTATCTGTAATATGCGGTATGAAGGGGTTCTTTGTAACGTTATATATCTATAAGGATAGGTATATATGTCTAGAGAGGATCTGGAAGAGATCGCATTCTTTCCCAGAGAGGTGTTATCTGCGGCTCCCATCTAGCAAGCGCTCTCATCTCAAAGGAGGTACTGCTAGCATTTTGCACGTACTGGTACGGATTCGCTCGCCGGGATATGGGGTGGGGTAGCTCTCCAACCCATTACAAACAAAAAAATTTACGTGCATATTGGACCAAAGATAAAGGCATTACAGTCTAAATGTAATGCTTCGACAATTTAATTTCTGCGATCAGGTGTGGACCTTGTGAACGGGATACCACACTTCTAGGGAAGCCCCGCTACGTCTCTACCCTCCCTGCCTTGGATCCCATTGACCGTGGGATCCCCTATGGGTTGTTACACCCTCTCTACCGTTCATTTCTGATCATGGCTGTAAGGAGGAGTCAAAGAAAAATAACTTCACACGGTTTCCATTCCTATACTTGTATTATATTCAATAAAAAGTAAATATGAAAGTACGGTTAACAAATCTTTAAATTTTGATGTATATATATATATATACATATTATATTTAAAGGGGAAATAAAACAAATAAACCCAAAATTCATAATTTATAAGTTAGGTTCTAACGAGAAATTTAACGGATTTCTAGTTAGGAATCTATAATTATAAATTTTCTTCCGTGCGGGTAAATACAAAGGTAATCAAAAAAAAGGTTTGATATGCAAATAAGGTTGCTAAGTGCAACTTGATAAATCGTATTTAAATTTAATTTTAAGAGTTTGTAAGGTATTAGTTATAAAGAGAACAAAAAAAAATTCAATGCAAATAAGGTTGCTATGTGTAACTCGATAAATCGTAAGTAAATTTAATTTAAGAGCTTATAAGGTATTATTTATAAAGAGAACATTAAAAAATTCAGTGCAAATAAGGTTGCTATGTGCAACTCGATAAATCGTAAGTAAATTTAATTTTACGAGCTTATCGTAAGGTAGGTAGTCCTAAATATATTTGTTAAGCATATTATCTCTAAAGAGAACATGGAAAAGAGGAAAAATCAAAGCTGTACAGGTGGTGTACTGTACTTATAACAAAGTGGTTAATGTATAGTAGTTCATTAACCGCAACTAGTTCAATGCCGAACCTCTCTATATGCTTCGGAACTCAACTCTCAAGGCGACCGAGATATTGTTAGGAATCGAACTAATTTCAACTCTCTCGAAATAGGTTATTCTACAAGGAAAAATCAACGTTACCACTTTACTCGTGATGCACACGTCCCGTCGTCTGCAGCGCTGTCGAAGTCGCGACGCGATGATCCTGTTAGTGGAAAAGAGGTTAATATACAAGGAAGGAAAGGGACCTTCACCCCTTTTACCCGGAATTCCGCGAACTTTAATGGACTTTATTTCGAGAATTGCGTTCGAGAAGGCATAGACCACCTCGACCATTAACTCTACATACTACCCAGAATCACTTTGAATATAAAACCAATACATATTGCATAAGGCAAAAAAAATAGACAAGCAGATAATTTTATTTAATAGAGGCTGGAGAGTTTCGATGCGGCGTTGATGTCTTTCGGGCACAGGTCCGGCCCTTACTCTTGAAGTGGTTGAGGGACATGCGGTAGATGCTGCGTCGTTGCCAAGAAAATCGTTTCACATGGAAACAGCGGAAGTCGCTACCTCAACGAAACCTCGTCGTTAGGTAGACTCCACGTGGCAAATCGCTTAGGCCTCATCAAAGACTAGCTCGCTGATTATCCAACAATGTTGTTAAATACGGATTTTACTTTGATTTGTTTCTTGTCTTATCACCAATTGATGCAGAAAATCTTCTATCAGTGTCCTATGTTGGGCATCCGACCGAATTCTAGTTGTTATGTTGCTGCGGTTGTACTCCATTAAAATACACAACACATCTGTTACTGTACACAGGTTGATACTAATGGTGATGATAATAGAAATTCCGATGGAGCACAAGGTCCAGGAGGTATAGACGTAAAAGTTTTTGACACACACTATAAGGATATAGGCGGGGGGAATCGAAAATCACTTTAGTGTTGGCGAAATTTTTAGCTGTTGGTTGGTGGACTAGATTGGACACATCCATTACTGTACAAAAAAAAGTACACGCACAATCTGCACACAGCCACCAAAACATCAGTCACTCTCTTAAACAAAAACGAAACTTATCACCGTAGCGCAATGGCCAATGGACAGAAAAAAAACGAACTATCTATCACACACTACGCAATGCCATTTCCTTTTTTTTTTTTTCAATACAGGAAGCGGAAGTCAAAGCTCCATGGCGATGGTGAGTGCCAATCCTCGTGGTTGACGAATCGCACCGGTTGAGTTGGTTGTATAAAATTAGAACCCGTCTAACCCCGTAACAAAACTTAATTGCGCGTCGTCATTACGCAGCAATCAACAAAAAACTTTATTTCGCGTTTAGCCGAATTTCACAATACAAAATCTTAATGGAGAGTTCGCCATTTTCTCTCGTTTCTAATGACCAGAAATTTTTCCCGTTTTTTCTGTTAATTCTTCGGCTTGGCACTTTTGTTGCTACACGATTCTTGCTTGATTCCGAAGCGAACAAGAAACAAAATGCAATGAAAGAAAATTTAAGCAATTAACTTAATAATTTGATTGCATTTTAATATAAAACTTGTATTGCGGGTTTAACTTAAACGATGCGACGTTTCTGATTCTTATCAAAAGCAGCAACACCCAACCGAAAACCAGCCATTAAGGTAAGCTTTATACTCCACGGTAGACGAAAACGATACTTATAGAAAAAAAACTTCCACTGCAATACTACCGATGCAGATGGTGGAGTGGCTTGTATCTGACTGACTCTTCTTAAAAAAACATATCGACTTCTCTCCTCGTCTGGCGTCGCAGTCCGGAGTAGGTTTCGGTTTACTTGTACCTATAGATTAGTGCCACAGTCCAAACGCATCGCCTGATACTACGGTACCTTTCCAATACCTCTCTCTTTCATGCATATGTAGCATAGCATAGCACTTCCAACCCTGCAATTTTCGTTTGCGCGATATATGCGCATTGGAGTATTCTCCGAAACAATATCGCCTGATCTTTACCAACCAGTGAAAACCGCCCAGACAACTAAAAATGCTACGGCGTAGCTGTACCAGACATCGAAGGATTTTACGCATCACGTTCTTTTTACATGGCACACATAACCCGCAACTACTTCCAGCAGCCAAGAATTTGAACGGCAAATTACATCTGAATATAGGGTGATTACAAAATCGCCAGACTATTCGTACTTCTGAAAAAAAAATTTTTTCTTTCTACCATTACACCTCTCAATCTAGATGAAAGCTTATTGTACAGCTCGTGGGTTTCAACCAATGATTTCAATATCTTCTTTTCTATTCTATTTATAGAGGATTGTTCACTCGCTGTTACATCAGAGTCTCAAATAACTTTCTCCAACTTCAGGTTGACGACGTCGAAGGCCCCATAGATCTGGATAAATGCTTCTTGTACAGCTCCTGCGTTTCTACCAATGATGTCAATGTTGTCTGCGTAAGCCATCTCAATGAATTTAGTCCATCAACTTGTCGGTGGCTGTTACAGATATAAAATGGGCTTGATAGTGATCCGGATATCCATATTTGAATTATTATATTGGTCATGGTCAACCTACATAGTCGTGTCAATTATGGGATGCCGAATTCTCTCAAGAATCCTAGGCTGCTTTAAAGTCTATAAAAGATAATGCAGTGAGTTGTCGAACTTTAAACATTTTACATTCCCGCCTAAGATGAAAATCTGATTATTCTTGATTTATTACAGTAGCATGGGCTAATAATGGCTTTAATGTATGGTGCTATCCTGTCATGAAGGGTAGAGCATAAAATCTTATGCGCAGTTCTCAACAACGTTATAACACCAAAATTGCTGCGTGTTGTTACTTTTTTTTGTATAATTTGCGCACTCTTAAAATGGCTTGTACCCTTATAGTACTGTTACGTAGTTCAGGCTTTCGAGTTCGTAAGAATTTTACATATAAAACACAAAATTTACAAATAATAAATTAAACAAAATAAGACAAGTTCACAATTTATACTGGTCATAAACTTCAATGTACATAAAAACTTATTATTACTTTTACTTTACAACGATTCTCCAAGGTAATAGCTTAATCACTTTGCAAGAACTTTCACAACTTCACTGGTTAAATTCCAATTAACTTATAATTTCTCTGCAGCGAACGCCACCTTTTATAATCATTGAAAAGTTTCCAGCAAGTTCCAATCTTATAGACAGAAATATCGAGAAAAGACCTGAAAATCTAAAAATAAACTACATGTTTAATCATGTTCCTACACACAAACCGGGCAATCCGCACAAACCGGTTTGACTACATCTTTGACCAGTGCATAATTCCAAACTTGCAGGTGGTTGCATTTCAAATTTAAAATAATCTAATAAGTCGTGTAGCCTAAAAGTATGCCATTTGTAATTCTAATTTTAGTGCTTATTTTTGGAAGCATGTACATTGCGATTTATCTAGGATTCGAACCCCATTATCTGCGCTACTAACTACTTTTCGTAACATACCCCCACCTTACTTCTGTTCGACTCGAATAGATTCAGCACTCCTTCTGATGTTGTACCTTGTCAATCTGTCGATGTGAACAACTTTCATTTTACATCTTGTTGAATCCGATTTACTACATCATTAATCCTCTTAATGATCTTGTAAGGGCCTTCCCAACTTTGCTGTAGTTTTGGAGATTTGCCTTTTCTTCACTTGGGATTGTACAGCCAAACCAAATCTCCTTCCTGAAATCCTCCACAGTTTGCACGCAGGTCATATCGCGTTTTCATCCTGTTGCTGGCATCTACTATCTTGCTCCTTACTGCAGCATAAACAGCGACCATCCTCTGTCTTAGAGCACTAATGTAGTTCTCATTTGTTGTCGGCTCTACTGGTGGTGATCCAAATTTAATGTCGCATGGTAGACGAAGCTCTCTGCCAAATACATTTCTGGAGAGTTTTTAGTCGTGTTGTGAACAGCGCTACGATAACCAATCATAAACAACTGTATACAACGACCCCATTAATCTTGGTTGGCATTAACTTCTTTTCGCATATGCTCTTCCAGCGTCCTATTGAACCTTTCGACCATTCCGTCTGACTGTGGATGTAACGGAGTAGTCCTCTTGATGTTGAGTACTTGACACAGCTCTTGAAAGACCAGCAATTCAAAATCCGCCCTTGATCGGAATGTACAAAACTGCAGATCAAATTGTCCACGAATGTCCTAGAAACCGTGCTAGCTTCCTGGTTTTCGATGGGATATGCTTCTGTCCATTTACTGAAGTAATCAACGCACACGATATATCTTGTTTCTGGGAATGGACCAGCTATGTCCGTTGCCACCTGCTCAAATGGTGCTACAACATTGTACTGTTGCATTTTTCCTCTAGTTTTTGGTTGCGGTCCTTTGCTTGCTGCGCACATGTCACACGTTCAACACCAGTCTTCTACATCTCTACGTCAATTTACCCAATAAAAGCGATTACTGACACTGACACCAAATGTGCTCCTGATGTGCCACTATGTAACTTTTTCAGAACTTCTCTGATCAGGTTTGTTGGTAGTACAATCTGTGATTTTGTGATTCGACCATCAGCCGATTCCCATTGCCGTACCAGTAGTCCATCTTCCAATCTCAATGACTTCCATTGAGCCCAGTAACTTTTTGCTGTAGGACTTGCTTTGCAATCTCGTGCCACTCCGGACTTTGACCTTGATCCATCCATTGAAATATTGTAGCAATCGAATCATCGCGCACTTGTTCCTGCATTAGTTGCTCTTTTGTGCAGAGATCTTCAACCTGTAGTGTTATTTGTGCAACTACTCAGAGCACTTCTTGTTTTCTTGCCTTGTACAGTGTTTGTATTGGGGTGCACAAGGTCTTCTGGATAACCATCGGCATTATTGTGCAACATTCCTTTTCGATGCTGTGTTCTAAATGAGTGTGCCTGGAGTCGTTCGGTCCATCTGACCACTTGACCTTCTAGTTTCCTAAACTGCATTAGCCACTTGAGTGCTGTTTGGTCAGTTCGAAGAAGAAACTCCTGACCATATAGGTACTTGTGGAAGTGTTTGACGCTATCCACAACAGCCAACAATTCCCTTCGCGTCACACAGTAGTTTTTCTCGGTCTTAGAAAGCGACCGGCTGTAGTACGCTATTACACGCTCCTTTCCTTCTTGATTCTGTGACAGAACCGCCCCTATACCCGCATTGCTCGCATCAGTGTCCAGGATGAAGAGTTCTCCTGCCTGTGGATACGCCAAAATTTGAGAACTGCATAGCTTTCCTTTTAGCAAGTCATTAAATTGTAAGACCAAAAACAATGATGTCATCCAAATAGACTAGACATGTCTTCCAGCTAAGGCCTCGCATGTTCCATCAACCGCTCGAACGTAGCAGGACCGTTGCATAAACAACACGGCATTACAGAAAATTGATGCAAGCAGTTTCTCGCAGTAAATGCTATCTTCTTCTTGTCATCGTCATGAATTGCTACTTGCAAGTATCCGGTTTTTATATCCAATGTACTGAAGATTCTGATTCCGGATAAGGTGTCCAATGTGTCATCTATACGCGGTAGTAGATCTTGGTGACATCGTTCAGCTTCCGATAGTCTACACAAAATCTCGTTGACCATCTTTCTTTGGAACAAGTACCACAGGTGAGTTCCATGAGCTTTTAAAATTCTCTATGATTCCATATCGTTCCATCTTCTTGACCAGTATTTCTGCCTCTTTTTGCTTAGCAAATGGTTGCATTTCCTGTTCGATGTCGCACTATATTGGTTTTACCCATGTCGTTGTCGCTGACAGCAAACACGGCGGCAAATTGCTCTAGAGCCATTTCTGCTGCTTGTCGCTGTGCTGCTGGAAGATGTTTACATAGCGAACGAACTATATGCTTCCTTTCCAGATCTAGTGGCGTACTTCTACAGACTGACAGTTTGCGATACAGCTTACTCCCTGGTCTTGCCAATGACTGTTTCTTCTTTTATCACGTTCGGCGTTGCGCTAGCATTCATTATTCTCGCTGGTATCTTGGGCTGGATTTTCACTAGAGATCTTCCGCATAGCAATCCGTTCTTGTTGAAATTTTTTGGCTCCACTATTCCTACTCTGCTGTCCCCAAGCTCACCGTTCTCCTTGCCATAGATTATTTTCTCTCACATCGGTGATATCTCCACTTTTCCTTCAGCAATGACTCTTAGCCGACTACTCTGGTTGTCATTTATTTGCAAGGGCACTTCCAAATTACGCCATTTTAATACGTTGTTCTTTAGATCAATGGACATCTCGTGCTCTGTCATGAAATCCACGCCCAATATGCATTCATCTGTAATGCTGGCAACAATAAACTGATGAGAAAACCGTATTCCTCCGTAAAGCTGGTGTAACTTAGTTTTCCTGTTCTGCACCTACGAGGGAAGCTACGAGGGCTGCTGCACCTTATTCATCTGTGATGCGCCTATCTGCCTATCAGGCCTCTTAACATGATTCACAGGCTGTAGATTAAGATATTTTATTAAACATTTAGATATTATACAATTTTGACTTAAAAAACTAAACTTATAACTATTATTATTAAGTGTCGGCTCAACAATAGGGGCCCGACGTATTTACATTGTCTTTTTTTTGGATTGCTTATTATTAAACAATATTTTTTACTACTTAATCTACTACATATTTATTTTTAAAGCAATTTAATTTTAAACGATAAATTTTAAAATAAAATAAAAATGAAGAATAATATTAAAGGGGGTATAAACAGGGCGATCTTCAGCCTCTGTAATGTTGATTGCTGGCCTTCTCGTAGAAGGAAACGTCTTGATTATTAAAGATGTCGTCAAATCTAGCATCTGTTAATCCTCTGATGTTTATATAGCGGTGGCTTGGCTCGATTTCTTCGAATCTCAGTCCTTGCATCTCCGGACTTGGATGTGTTTCCAACCCATCAACGAATTTCTTTGCCATTCGAAACAAGTGGTCGGTTATGGGCAGCAGACCTGCCGCGTCGTAAAGCCTTGCACTCGAGACAAACTTATAGCTGTTTGGCACCCTCCAGAGTCCTGTACAGATCCTAAGTACCTTCCTTTCAAATAGGGAGATCTTCTTCATCGTTGTTGGTGAGACGGTGAACCATATGGGATAGCCATAGGTTATCACTGGCCTGATGAGCTGCTTGTAGATGAGCAGCCTGGTGTTGTTTGACAGTCCGTTTCGCCTTCGTAGAAGCGGGTGCACCAAATGAAGGGCATAATTAGCCTTTTTCAACGTTTTATCGATGTGGGCATTAAACTTGAGCCTCTCGGTGAAGTTTATTCCCAGGTACTTCGTCTCTGATTGGGTTTTTATAACTGTGTTGTCTGGAAGTGTGATTTTTAAGGCTCTGCAACGGCTTGCGATTTTTCTTATCCTTGTTTCGGTTGCTGGTACTCGGAAGCAGATGAGTTCCGTTTTATTGGCGTTGATCTTTAGTCCCCACTTCAGGTAGTAGTCCCAAAGATTTCTGAGGTGTTCCTCAACTCTTCGGGCAGCTATCTCGGGAGAGCGGGAAACTGCATACGTTATGGAGTCATCCGCGAAGAGCATAGTCCTTGTTCCGGCTGTATTTGTGGGTTGATCCGCCGTGAAGATGCTATACAGGATTGGTCCAAGTCTGGAACCTTGAGGAACTCCGGCTTTAATCCTTTTCCTTGTCGATGAGCGGTCGTACACCTGTACAAAGAAGACCCTGTTAAAAAGAAAATTTTTAATTATTTTTACAATATAATTGGGGAAACCAAAACTAATAAGCTTGTACAGTAGCCCGTTTATCCAGACACTATCGAAAGCTTTTTCGGTGTCTAGCAAACAGGCCACTGTACTACTTTTGACGTTCAGTCCTTTAGTGACGTCACTGTGAAGCTTCAGCAGAGGGTGCAGCGTAGAGTGCTTTTCTCGGAAACCGTACTGAAAGGAAGGAATAAGATTTCTTTCCGTACAAAACGTATTGATCTTTTTACGGATCAAAGATTCCAATACTTTACTGATACAACACAGTAAAGCTATTGGACGGTAACCAGTTACGCTGGAGCGGTCGGTTTTCTTGGGTACTGGTACTACCTTGGCCACCTTCCAGTTGTCCGGAAAGTAGCCATTGTTTAGGCAATTGTTGAAAATGATGGTTAACATCAAAATTGCCATACCCGGTAACTTTTTAAGCAAAAAGTTAGAAATCCCATCTGTGCCTGATGATTTTTTTGAGTTTCCACTCATAATCAAATCATTGACAACAGCTGTTCCGGTAAACATATCGACATCTACGGGTGCGTTGGCGCGATTTTCTTCACTGAACTGCACTATAGTATTTCCTGGAGAAGTGGTGTCTTCCACAAGACTTTCAACCTCTTCCAAGAAATCTGGAAGATGCGTTGGTGGTCGGTCCGTAAAGCTCCTTTCAAAATGGCAGGCAAAGGCTTCCGCTTTCTCAGCAGCGCTGGATACTGTTCGATCTTCAATGGTGATAGTCTCTGGAATGGAAATACGCTTTCCAACCAGAGAGTTCAGCTTCCTAAAAGCATCAGGGCCTGGTTTGATGTCCTGGAGCCGTTTGGTCAGTTCATCTTCCTGAAACCTCCGCACAGCTTGACGACACATGTTAACTGTACAACGCAGTTGCGAAAGTACAAACAGGTATTCCTCGTTGACTGTGTTAAGTGTCCTATTGAAGATTCTCTGAAGGCGTTTCCTAAGCCGTTGCTTGTGAGCATATATGGCCTGTATATGCTCAGGCAAGTGTTGGAAGCGATCCCTGCTAGTGCGAATTGTTTTCTGCCGATTAATGGCTGAATTCACTGTAATCTCAAAATTTCTGATAGCATCATCAATTTCTGTATTCTCCAGATTTCTGCAAGCCGCTGGAATAGGAAGTTCAGCTTCAACTTCTGATCTAAACCGGTTCCAGTTTATTTTCTTAAAGTTGATGTGAAGTTCAGGTGTTGGGGTGACTTGCACAATTCGCTGGTTCAGCCTCACTCGAAGCTCTATGGCCATATGATCCGAGTCGCTATCATGCGCCAAGCAGGAATAATTTCTTAATTCTGGGAGAATATTTACGAAATTTGTGGTTGCCAGAAAGAAATCCAAAGTTGACGGTGTCCGAGGGTACGTCTTCCGGGGGCTGTGAAACTATAGCCATCGTGTGCTGATGCGGATTTGAGTCCATCCAGTCTGTAATGGCCCTTCCTTTGTGATTGCACACTTCGTCCTGCCATCGAGTATGTCTAGCATTAAAATCACCTCCAACAACACAGTATGTGTGTCTAGAGGAGGTGTTGCAGACAGTTTGCAAATCCCGTTGGATGTCTTCCCTCGTTGCGTTACAGTGATTGTACACCGATATCACCAGCAAGGTCTCCACTTCGTTGACTTTAATGCTGACAGCTGTTGCTTCCATGCTACGTAGACCACTGATTTGCACCTTTTCGCCTGCCATAGTGTTCCTGATAAGGACCGCCGTCCCAGAGCGTCCACTGCCTTTGTCGACCCTGTGGATATTGTATCCGTCTGGACTGAACGGATTTCTCCCAGTGAGATTTGTTTCCTGTAAAAGAAGAATGTCAGGTTTATTAGTTTTAATAAATAATGTTAGTGTGATACGCCTAGCTAACGAATAAATGGAATTCACATTATATGAGAATATACTTATCCTGCTTATTGTGAACATAATTCACAAATAAGTCGACCCAAAACGGTTGTTTTGGACCTGTCATCAAGACTGCTATAATTAGCAGGCACGACTTCTCTTGCCTTCTGTAAAATTGTAAAGAGGTCAGCTCCAAATAGCCTTTCCGTATCGTCGAAGATGTTGGCTTTTCCGGTAGATGGTACAGGTTTAACGGCTGGCTTTTTTATTGGTTTACTGTTTGATGCTGCATGGCTGCTTGTTAGAGGCTTGCTGATCGTTGCTGGCTTGCTGGAAGTCCCCATAGCAGCTATACTAGCAAAACTTACTCCCTTTACTATGGCTTTTGAAGCAGACATCTGGGCGAATTTATGTTGTTCCTTCTTCTTTTGTGCGGTTTTAAGCTTTTCAGCCATCTTTTCCTTATATTTTGGACATCCTTTATAGTTTGCCGGATGTCCATTTTTCTGGCAGTTTGTGCAGAAAACGTTGTCGTCTTTTATATTGTCTGCATTTCTTTGGCATTGGCCAGGCAAGTGCTCATCTTTGCACTTGACGCATCTGTATTTCATGCCGCAATTACTTGCGACATGTCCAAATTTTTGGCAGTTTCTGCATTGAGTAATGCCCGCCGATTTTAGTTTTTCCCACTGCACCAACTGGTTCAAAAGGAGGGTTTTTGAGCAAACTGCCGCTTTATCGCAGTTCTTCTCTAGCTCGACAATGAAATGATTAAATTTCTTGTCAGTCCTTTGAGATTTGAAGGGTTTCACCACTAGTACAGGGACACCCTCTGTCGTCAACGCTTCCTTGACATCTTCAGCATCAAAGGAGTGGTGAATACCTTTTAGGACCAACATTTCTTTCCTGTCCTCCTTTGCAGTATAAGTGTTAAACTCAGTCTTTCCCGATTGTAGGAAAGACCGAATTAGCTGATGGCCATCTCTGTTCATGGCCGTAACGACTGATTTGTTGCTGTTGATGTTGCGAATTCTGCAACTAATGTTGGCGCTCTTCGTGAACTTTGATAGTTCAGCGACGTTTAGTCTGAAGCAGACTATTGGCGGCATGGAAAAAGGTTTTGATGTTGGTCCCGTAGTTTGGGATTTTTGGCTTGATGGAGCTTGATGGACGGAGACTGGTGGTGGTGCCTTCTTATTTGAGACCCTTTGGGACTCTTTTGGTAAAGCTGTTTTATCAACAGCAATTTTTTTATCAACAGCAGCCACTCCAGGAGAAGATGATGTTGGTGGTGATGATGGTCTGGAATTTCCAGACAACCTCCTTTTTTTTGCCTTTGCGGGCATGGTTTCGGGAGAAGACCAAGCTTTGCGACTGTCTTCGTCGCTGGAGTTATCCTCTCCACCACTGCTGGATTCGGGCACTTCAGTATCCGATTCCTCGACAACGCTCATGGTTTCCTCCTCTGAAGTCGCTGAATCGCACAGCTGGTTCACTTCATCCAGCCTTCGGTACAACGACAAGAGGAAATCCCCACCATGGTTGGTTACTTGTTCCTTAATTAAGGACAAGACCTCGTTTACTTTTTCCTTCCTTTTTGCTTTTTTCCCCATTTTATAGGGCTGATCGAAAGGAAGATCTTTTCTGAAAATATATATGAAATGAAAGAAAAATATTTCTGAAATTAAAAAATAATTAGTGAAATAATAAAAAATAAAAAGTAGCAGGTAGCGAAATGCTCGCTTTTGGTTTTGGGGTTTTTTTTTTTTTTCAATCGGTAGCAGGTAGCTTGACGATATGATGCGTGATCTGCGTGTGCTCGTGTTGAGCGCTCGATGATGACTGGGGATTCACAGGCTGTACATGTACTGTAGTTTGTATTGGTCTTGGTTCCTTTCAGTCGCGGATAAAATGTCCAGGTTTCTGACATCTAAAGCATTTCTTCGATTTTCTTCTTCTCATCAATGATGGCTTCTATTTGTGCAATGTCCTCAATTTCCAACTTGCGCAATACAACTAAATCAGTGGACAAACTGACTCTAGCTGCTTCGTATTCCAAAGCTGATTCCAATACTTTATTCATCGAATTTCATCTAGCTGTTGTCCTCAAATGAAGCTTCAACTGTTCATCTCGAATAGCATTGATGAACGCATCGACTGCCAGTCCGTCTAAGATACCAGCCGGAAACCCACAATAGAACTTATCTCAGCATTTGGAATCATTTGCAATACGTCTGCCGCCTTGCCCCTCAACGCTAGGATCAGAGAATTTAGCTGTTCTTCCTCACCCCATCCATTGTGTTTTACAGCAGCTGCGAACTGGACTTTGAAATTTTCAAAAGCTGTGTCGCCATCAAACGCAGATGGCTTTAAAATTCCTTTCTGGTTACTAGAAAACTGATTTGTTGTTCGTTTCCTGTGGAGAACTGTGTTCGTCAGCTCAACCCGGTCTCAAACACTTTTATTTTGCCCTCCAGACCAATAACCTTTCCTGTCATATACGTTTTTAAACTTCTTCTTGAATTGTTGCTGAATTTCACTCATCTCACCTCTTAACTTTTCTTGAATAACATCCAGCTTTTGATTTGGCTGATCAAATTTAGAGTTCAATTCCTGTTTCAGTTCTTGGCTCTGATGTTGCATTTGTCGATTCAGCTTTTGGCTCTGACATTACTCGTCGCTAATTTGAAAATTCAATTATTGCTTCTCGTTTAGTTGCTGCGATTGCTGCTGGGATTCTTGCTTTTGCTGAATAAACTCTTTTTAAATTCTCTATATTACCTTCACTTGCCCGTGGCGGCCGGCTGGCTGGCTGGCTGGCTGGCTGGCACACCAAATCTTGTGATCAATTTTTAGCACAATTCCTAAAGCCCGATTTTATTGAAATTTTGCACACATGTATATCTCCCATGACAACACTTGCTATTAACATTTTAGGACCCTCGCGGGGTCGGGGGCTTTTTTTTAATTATCAATTTTTAACGCACTTCCTAAAGCCCGATTTTCCTGAAATTTTGTATACATGTGTATTTCCGGTGACAATACTTTCTTTTAAAATTTGGAAGTGGACAAGGGACAAATTAAAAAAAAATTACCCGATTGTTTTCAAATTTTACACACATGTGTATACATGTTATATAAATAAACAATACTTTTTCTAAAATTTGGTAGTGATCGGGCCCTGGGTTCAGCCGCAAGGCCCTTATACATATTTTAAATATCTATAGTGGCATCAGATACCGTCGTGCTTTAATGACTGTGTGCGGTGTGTGCTGCGCAGTCGGCTGCTTACTTATTTACTGAATTGTATTTTAATTGATGTCGTTTTTTGTTGTCGATATCAACTTACAGATAGAACAACAAGTTTTCACAATATTCTGCCATTTGGCGTTTTCATAAATTAGTTCAGAGCAGTCAAAGAGTTCTCAAGAAAAATGCTCGTGTTTCTTATTTGCTCAGAATAAAATGATCTGAGCATTTTCAATTTTAACATCTGATGTTAAATGTCTCTTTCGATGATTTTTTCCTACAATAAAAAAAAATTACTCAGCATCGAGATTAGAAAATTCTGCGATTAGAGAATTAAAATGAAAAATTTTAATTTTTATGGGTTGTTTTTTTAATCTCTTGATTCTATTGCTGCGATTGTTCAATTTGTTGAATTAGCTCTTTTTTATCTCTTCACTTTTTTTAGTTTGATGGTCAAATTTGCCAGTCATTTGTTTTATTTCTTGATTCTGCTGCTGCATTTGTTCCCTCTGCTGGTCAAACATGCTATTAGTCCGTTGCATAGTAACTTGAAACATTGCCTCCATGTTTGGCACACCACCCTTTTCTTCCAGAGTAGACGATTTTCGCTCCACTAACTCCGTCTCAATTGAAAACACTTCACCAGCTTGTTTTTTTCCCTTTAACGGTTTGTTGTAAACGGAGAAATAACTCTTGCTTATTTCCAGCGGTGCTTAGACCTCGCCTTCCAAGCTCTTATTTATGCTCCTGGGAACTAAAGGATTTAATGTTCACTGCACTTTCCTTTTTATTATTTACTGTTTATCGGTTTGTAAAATTTCACCTAATTTATTTACTATCTCAAGATTTGAAAATCACCATTTAATTTATTGTTCCACGATTTGTAAAATTTAACTGTCTGACGATTTGCCAAATTTTGTTATCTCTCAATTTACACGATTTGCAAAGTTTTAATGTCTCACGATTTTCAAAATCCCACTTCTGACACCAATTGTTACGAAATTTAGGCTTTCGAGTTCGTAAAGGATTTTCTAAATAAAACACAACACAAGTTTATTAATATACAAATAATAACTATAATTAACTAACAGCAAAAATAACACAAGTTCACAATTTATACTGGTGATAACTTTAAATGTACACAACAACACTTATTACTTGTACTTTACAATGATTCTCTTAGGCAGTAGCTTAATCACTTTGCAAGAACTTTTACAATTTCACTGGATAAATTCCAATTAACTAATAATTTCTCTGCAGCGAACGCCACCTTATATACTCTTGAAAAGCTTCCAGAAACTTCCAATCTTATAGACAGAAATATCGAGAAAAGAACAGAAAATTGTAGCCTTATTTACGACTAACGATAGTTATATGTAGTGAGTCATCTTCTAAAAATAAACTACATGTTCAATCATGTTCCTACACACAAACCGGGCAATCCGCACAAACCGGTTTGACTACATCTTTGACCAGTGCATAATTCCAAACTTGCAGGTGGTTGCATTTCAAATTTAAAATAATCTAATAAGTCGTATAGCCTAAAATGCTATTTTTAATTCAAATTTTTGGACGAGCATGTACATTGCGTTTTATCTAGGATTCGAACCCCATTATCTGCGCTACTAACTACTTTTCATAACAAGACATACAAGGGTTTATACTCGTACCTAACACAACGGTACCGTTAAGGAAGGGAAAACAGAAGATGTCTCTGAGCTTGGGTTTTGAATGTCTACGGATACTTGTTGAACGCAATGCTCGTGCCTAAACTTAAGCCCGCAGCTCTACCATTGGCGCATTTTCGGACGTGCTTACAAATACAGATTCTTCTTAAGACATACATTAATTATGTGGAATAAATAACCAGGCGCGGAAGCTCTACCGAAGGGTCCGCAGTATGACGCAAAATACACCGCGTTGCACA
Organism: Nephrocerus scutellatus; assembly: GCA_947095585.1. Lineage (NCBI taxonomy): Eukaryota > Metazoa > Arthropoda > Insecta > Diptera > Pipunculidae > Nephrocerus > Nephrocerus scutellatus. The sequence continues at coordinate 33,257,913 of OX352761.1, forward strand.
TACTGCAAGGACAAACAGGGTAATCTTATCGCCGATCTTAAAGGCATCTTAGAGCGATGGGAAGAGCACTTTCATGAGTTGCTAAATGGCCAGCTAACTGAGGAATTGGAGCTACCAATGACCGAAGATCATACTATGCTGCCGCCACCAAGCGGCAGCGTTTAAGATTTTCTCCTCTATCCTTCAAGACAGGATAGCCCCATACGCTGAAGTCATCATTGGTACATACCAGTGTGGCTTCATCCCAGGCAAATCAACAACTGATCAGATTTATACCCTAAGGCAGGTGATGGAAAAATGTCTAGAGTTTCAAAACTCACTACACCATCTTTTTATAGACTTTAAAGCCGCCTATGATAGCATAGCCAGAGTAGAACTTTATAAAGCCATGAGAGAATTCGGCATCCCAAATAAACTGACAAGACTATGTAGGTTGACCATGACCAATGTTATAAGCCAAGTAAAAATATCCGGATCACTATCACCCATTCAACATCTATAACGGGCTCCGACAAGGGGATGGACTGGCCTGCGTCCTCTTCAACCTGGCGTTGGAGAAAGTGATCCGATACTCTGACGTAACGGCGAGAGGAACAATCCTCTATAAGTCCATTCAGATACTGGCTTACGCAGACGATATTGACATCGTTGGTAGAAACCAAAGAGCTGTACAGGAAGCTTTCATCCAGATAGAGCAGGCGGCACGAAATCTGGGGCTGCACATAAATGAGAGCAAAACAAAGTACATGGTGGCCACGTCTGCGAGTAGAAGATCCAACATTAGTCCCTCAATTCAGATAGTGGAGGGCGAATTTGAAGTAGTGCAATCCTTTAACTATCTCGGGTCAACTATAGCAGCCGATAACAGCATGGAACTAGAAATACGCGCACGGTTGCTTAAAGCCAACAAAAACCTACTATAGTCTGTCAAGACTCTTCAAATCCAGGAACTTAACCATAACATCCAAGCTGCTGATGTATAAGACAATGGTCATACCAGTACTTACATATGGATCCGAGACTTGGGTGCTTAGCAAAAAGCATTCTGACCTCTTAGCCGCGTTCGAGAGAAAAGTCTTACGGAGAATTGTTGGCCCCGTATGTGAGGAAGGACGATTCCGGAGACTCTATAATGATGAGATCTACGAGCGTTACCGCGATGTCGACATCGTGAAGAAAATTAAGCTCGGTAGGCTCCGATGGGCAGGACACCTAGCTCGCATCAGCGAAGAGGATCCTGCTCGGAAAGTCCTTTGCGGAAGGATTTATGGAACACGACAGCGAGGGCGGCCAAGCCTACGCTGGAAGGATGGCGTAGAACAGGACGCCCAGAGTTTGGGGATGCCAAACTGGATGACATCGGCTCGAAATCGGGACCGGTGGAGAGACTTTTAGCGGGAGGCCGGGACCGGACCCTGGTTGTAGAGCCAAATATGATGATGATGACAGCCCACCTTATTCCCGTGGCGCAAGTCATTCAATGAGTTGTCCCTTGGTAATAAGTTTATGTATATAAAAATGCACAGTCTTCGAGACAAGCCACCCACCACGTCAACCCCTCAACACCATTACAATACTAACCCCATACAACCATCCACCCTAACCATCCCCACCACATCATAAAGTTTCAGCTATATGCTATAGCCTATGAACGGTCTTAGAGATATTCGCAAATAGACATACAGACACAATTTTATTTTATCTATTGTTATGAAAAGTAGTTATTGGCGTACATAATAGAAATAGAATCCTAAGAAAATCCCAATATAAATACTGCATACTAAAAATAAGCATTTTCGTGTTGCATACTTTTAGGCTCTAACACTATTCGATTATTTGAAATTTGAAATGTAACCGCCTGAAAGTTTGAATCATTGTGTACTGGTCAAATAAGTAGTCAAACCGGTTTGTGCGGTTTGCCCGGTTTTTGTAAAAGAACATGATTGAACATGAAGTCTATTTTTAGAAGATGACTCATTACATGTAAGTATCGTTAGTTGTAAATAAGGGAATAAGGCTACAATTTTCTGGATATTTCTGTCTGCAATATTAGAAGTTTCTGGATGCTTTTGATTGAGTATAAATAATAGAGGCGTTAGGCAGAAGAAAGATGATTAGTTGTTTGGAATTTAACCAGTGCAGTTGTAAAAGTTCTTGTAAAGTGATAAAGTTATAACCTAAGAGAATTATTGTAAAGTACTAGCATCTTAAGTGTTCTAATGTACATTTAAAGTAATCACCATTATAAATTGTGAACTTGTGTTAATTTAATTGTTGTTCATTAAAATTGTTTCTTGTAAATTAAGTAACTTGTGTTGTTTTATTTGCAAAATCCTTTACGAACTCGGAAGGCTGAATTTCGTAACAATATTATTATTTTGAGCAAGAATCCTTTGACTCGTTTGGTGCGGAACCTTTTGACCCGTTATTAAATTCTCTATATTAACTTCACTTGCCCCTGGCTGGCTGGCTGGCACACCAAATTTTGTGATCAATTTTTAACCCACTTCCTAAAGCCCGATTTTATTGAAATGCGCACACGTGTATCTCCCATGACAACACTTTCTATTATAATTTAGGGACCCTCGGGCCGCGTGGTGGGTTTTTTTCAAATTTTATACGCATGTGTATCTCCGATGGGGAACACTTCTTATAAAAATTTTAGAAGTGATCGGGCCTCGTGGTCGGTGGCACCCATAAAAATTTTCTAAAAACAATGAACCCAATTTTCTTCAAATTTTATACGCATGTGTATCTCCGATGCACAACACTTTTTGTAAAAATTTGGAAGTAATCGTGTCCGGGGTTCGGGGGGTTACCCATACAAATTTTATAAAAAATACCCGATTTTCTTCAAATTTTATACGCATGTGTATCTCCGATGGACAACACTTTTTGTTTGATTTTGAAGCGATCGGGGCCCGGGGTGAGGGGGCACCCATACAAATTGTTTACAAAATTTACCCGATTTTCTTCAAATTTGATATGCATGTGTATCTCCGATGGACAACACTTTTTGTAAAAATTTGGTGGAGAAATGGCCCCTGGGGGGTTCTCTAACAAAAATTTTAAAAAATTTACCCGATTTTATTCAAACTGCACATTGTGCATTCTCGATTAGAGAATTTACATGAAAAATTTTAATTTGTATGGGTTGTTTTATTTAGTAGCTAATTAGCAGAAATATCGTGAGAGGAGGCATTAAATTTGTTTAACCTCAAGCAAATCCATCTTTCGGCCAACATCAGTACAACTAGAAACCATCCATATTTATTCACTCATCGAGCAATGACGGGGAAGTACCGAATTGCCGATTATTTTGCAATACGGTCGATTCTTACCACGTTTCAGAACCTTGTTTCACAGCAAAACTAAAATACTAATTTAATTGCTCATGTATTTCTATAGCAACAATTATCTATAAAGATTGTGAACTTATAATTACTGTAAATTTATTTTACTGTTCAACATTTATGGTAACTACATTAATATTATTGTACATAAGCCATTCTCAGCTATTCATAAATGCTTTAGTAACTATCTTAGCCACTGAAACAAGGGGTTGCAAACTTCAGTCCCATTCTTGGCGTTTTTCACTTAAACATCAGCATTGCGACTACTTATTTCATTCTGCGTAAACATGGCTCTTCCTTGCAGTAACATAAAGTCGACAAGTCGTTTATTGGAAACCATTTTAATAGATTTAATATCCGATCGCTTACGTAAGTAGTTAAAGCAGCAAGTCCTGTTAAGAAAATGGAAAAAAATTTGACTTTAATTTTTTTTATTAAAAAATATATAATTAAATAATTTAACCTAAAGTGTTTTGTTCCACAAGCGCTGGTGCATTCATTACCACAAGAATCACAATGTAGGCCGTTCGATGTAACAATGAATAATATTAAAACACCTTAAGGAAATTATAGAACAAATATCGATTATTTAGGAATACTAACATTTAACTAAAATTGAAATATCTGTCTGTGATTTAAATTTAATATATTAAATATATAAGCGGGATATGCTATTTACACGACGTCTAGCATAAAATATTATTTTTAGAATTTTTGTCTGTCTGTCCAATGTTTATCCGCAATAGGCTTCGAAACAGCTGAATGGATTTTGATGAAACTTTCAGAGATCATGGCAGGTATTTTCACTTACAATCTGATTTTTGTTTCATCTTAATTATTTTATACAAGTGTGCAGTGCACACAACTTGTTAAATGTCAATTACCCTCAAAATCCCTTAAAGCGTGCACTAATAAACAAAAAAACCATATAACCAGACCTCTGTCTTAACAATTCTATTCATCTCGGCGACAACGCCCCCCAAAAAACCTAAGACCTCCTCAAGACCCACCAAATCCCTTTAAAGCATGCGTTTATTAATTAATAAAAAAGAACCCATCATACAACCCCACACATTGATGTCAATATCGACCGTGACCCTAATAACCCCCATGATCCTTCAAATACCATGAAGCGTGCGCTTATTAAAACAAAACACCATACAACACTACAACCCGCCGACCCACCTCTGTATTAAAAATGCTATTCATTTCAGCGACCCCGAAAACTATAATTTCGACACTAATATCAATATCGACCCCACCCCAAAAAAAGCCAGACGCTCTCTAGACCGGCCAAATCCCTTCAAACATGCGCTAATTACGAAAACAACATACAACACCGCACCCCGTCGACCCACGCAACCACGAAAACTATTTATTCAAAACTAATATCAATATCGACCCCGCCCTTAAAAAAAAACACAAGACCCCGTCAAGATCCCCCAAATCCCTTTTCTGTCCTACCAACGCTGTTTATTTCAGCGACTCCGAAAATTATGGATTCGACATAAATATTGATGCTACCACAAACACATCACTCACGTTTTTGACTACTTCACGAAGAGGACTCTCATATCACAAAACTCACTTTTGATTAGACGTACGGAATAAATAGCAGCCAAAAAGTAAAAGTCAAAGTATTGCGAGCGCTGCAAATTCCCCTCCAGGAGAAATTTCAAAAAAAGAGGTAACATCTAACATTTTCATTAATAGCTGCACAGAAAAATCACACCTTTCACGCTAGCTACAAAGACTCACAGCCGCTGCGCATCCACTGCGAAATCCGCTCACACCACATAGACATATTAATTAATTAAATGCCAATTATTTTGCAACAAAAAAATTTCTCAATATTGTTTAAAAGTGTTGCTCCCATTGTGGTATATGTCTGTGTTTAAATTTGTGAGCCACTGAGTTGGTATGCTGATGATATTATATAACAGTTTTAGAGTAACATTTTTAGAACCACTTTGTTAGTAAATGACATAGCCAATCAGTATATGGAGGATAATAAAATTGGATGTAGTAGATGTGGAAAGTATGGATGATATATAAAAACCAATATTATTAAGTGAGTCAATAGAAATTCGCAATTCTACCCAACAGCCTCATTTAAAAAACAATATCAATAAAAATTATTGGCAGCTGGACTAAGGTTATATGCTATAGTACACCACCACCTGAAGGTAAAAAGAAGAGGTTCATTTATGCGGGTAGCGAAGCACCCGGGATAATCTAGTTTCAAATAAGATTATTAGATACAATGAGTAAGTTAAAATGCTTTGGAAATTGTTAATGATTGCAATTAATAATTACTTTTAGAAGGTTGACAAATAGTTTTAGACCGCAATTACTAATTTTTTGTTTTCCTGTCATTTGTCAGTTCATATTTCTTCATCATGTTTTTAAGAATTCTCAAACATGATTTTCTTTTTGAATTTTTATTAAATAGAAAAATTTGTCAACAAAAACGAAAATTAATTTGTCTTTTATTTTGCGTTAAGAAAATGCGTATAGACCACCATTTTTGCAAAGAATCATCATGAGCAACGATGCACATTTCGACTTGGCTGGCTTTTAATAAATAGAATAGCCTCTATACTATAGAGTCTATAGTCTATAGGACACCAAATTTACTTAATTAATACACCTTCGACCATTAAAGCCTTGTAGAGTGCCTGTATGGTGCTTTTTTTAGCGGCATCATTGGACTGTAACAGTTACTGGTGATCGCTATTGTTGCAACACTTTCTTGTGTCAGAGTTGAATCAATTGGTTGTAACAGAACGTACTACGATGCAAATTTTTGGAGAAACTTCACGGCCAAATAATGTCAAAAGTGGTGACATCGAGTTATCCCCACGATCCCCTTTTTATGGAAGAAAGGGAGAAAGGGAAGGTTTACAACACCACTCAGGACAATATTAGAAAAAAATAAGAGGTCTGTTACATAAAATATGCTTAAAAGAGCCCACCCTCTAGGTATTAATAACAATAATATTTTTGCATAACATAACGTTGTGGTCCAGGGCATATAGCTTCTCGTGAATATTCGTGGTGTATGTGTTATATTTTTGCACACAAATAAAACGGACCTTCAAATTAAAGCCATATTCGAAAAGCGGCTTGAGCCACGGCACGGCGCCTACTAAAAAGTATATGATCTTGAGTGGAAACAACAAAAGGTACTTTCAATATTAGCACCCTATTTTTTGTTTTTCTGAGCAAAGCTTTTTTTCATCGCGTACTATATATATATAATTTTATTAATCTGTGGGCAAATATAGGGTGTCCCAACAAGAGCGCCGGATTTAAATTTGCCGCCATTTTGTTAATACGAGTTGTACGGTGATTTTTTTGACATTTGTCACGTGTGATGTGTTGAATATTTTTTTTCGACTTTTCAAGGTCCTTTTAAACCAACTTCCACACGACCCAGAGAGCTAAATTTTTGTGAGTGTCTAAGTCCAAAGTAACAAATCCGGCGCTCTTGTTGGGACACGCTTTATAACGTTGATAAGTGCAGTTGATAAATCTTAATTAATCGTGGAAAAAAAATTAATTAGGCCCAAACGTTTGTGTAAGTTAGTGCTTTGGTAAATTTATCATTAGACTCCTTTACAAAACCTTTAGGCATATCATACACACAAACAATTGCGCAATTGCACAGATAAAAAATAAACTTATCAAATTCATCCTTTATCGTTTGAGTTAAGTGAATAAAGTAACAGGTCAATTTATGACAATTTCACGGACTCAGCATTCCCATCCTAATGTTCAAAATACACAACAAATCAACTCAGAACTGCAGGCAAAGAATACCAACTTAATCTAGAAGAGACCTGTCCACGGAACCTAACAATATTAAGGCAAATCTTGTTTCAGCCAGATTAATAAGAAAAAGTATAAAAAACAAAAACTATAACATATTGTTTAAGTAAAAAAGACTCACATAATATAGTAACTTGTGTATTTAAAACTATTTCGTTGGTCATTTTAAGCCTACCAAAAATTTGTGAAAACGTTGAAAATTTTACAAAATTCTATCACTACAATTATTATTAAATTTCTCATGAAATATTATATATTGCTTGATAAACCGTCTAAATGATACTAAATAGGGAGTAATTTTTAATGTGTATTTAACACGATTGTTAAAACATGTTATGAGTTTTCCGCAGCCTTGTCCGTCACAATCATTTCTGTCGGTCGATAACACTAAAATAACAGTTATTGTACTTAATTGTACTTTAAAAATTGAGTATCTAATAAACATAAAATAATATATTTATTACTTAAGGCAGATAAGACAAATATTAATCAGCAAAAAATTTGGTAAATAGGTAATTGTGTTTCGTCGAACGTCCTATAAATTAGTTTAACGTAAGCGGCTGATATTCAACTGAGTCCCGCCAAAAGCATTGTACAAATTTATATCAACATATGGTAAAAATAAGAACTTCTAAACTGGCAACAAAATATCAGAAAAAAACTTTAAAAAAACACTATACAACCAAGTGACAGTGGAATAAACATTGCCTTGAACATAATACCGGCTTTAATAAGCGGTCATCTTTTTTTCAACACTCATTTTAAAAAAAAAATAGCAAAATCAAAATCTCATAAGTGTCAACAACCAAAATTATATTCATAATAAAATTAATACAATATCTCACATGGTAAAATAATATTTAAAAGATTTTTTATGAACATTTTGAATCCAGCAATCAAAAGTAATTCTTTTTAAATTTTTCTGCACCTTTTCACTAAAATTTCAAGTTAACTTTTTTGTTATATTGTATTGAGCTCAACCGCCGGAATGCTACTGACGAGAGTGTTATTTTACCAGGTTTAATTCGTTAAGTAAAATCAATGTCCTGTTCGCAAGCTTCAGTAAACTGAAGCAATTATTCGTAAAAGTTATGATGAGATTGGCTTTTGTGGAGAATTATGAGCAAAACAAAAATTCTTGTCTGATTTTAAATTTAAATAAGCGCAATATATACACATCCTACGAAAATACGTAATTGTAAGAACAACTTTAACCCGATGTCGGTTAAGACGTTGAGAGTATTGTACACTTATACAATTACGATCCATAGAAAATATCGTTCCATGTTCTTATCTGGAGCTATGCAAATATAAACACTACCTTTTTCAGCAGCCCCCTATCTATCTTTGCATAGCTATCCTTTCGTAACTTTAACCACATATAGATTCTTAAGAGGTATTCAGAATGTAAATTATGTAACGTGTTGTTATAAAAACGGATTTTGAATTCGCAATGAGTAAAAGTTTAATAGACACAAGTTGTAATGAATTAAAATTAAAGAATACTAAAGTAAAAGAAGTTAATTTAAAGTGAATCAAATAAAAAGGATGTTTTAAGAGGAACTTGCACTCAGATAATTTTTTATTTAATATATTTAAATTTTAAAGCTACACGAGAACGAATCTCCCAATTATTTATTAATAATTATGATAATTATCGAGGCTATAATCTGAGATAAAATTCGCAGTGCAATTAAAAAATTATTGCGTGAAATTTGTATTTATTTTTTTAAATTTACATTTATAATTTATCTTTTATCAAACTTTTAGTTACCGACAGTTTCTAAAGAGAAGGAGGGCGAAAAGTACGCCCTTTACTTGTACTCGTATATGTTTTCTAATAACAATAGGTTCGAACGAGTATTGTACTTAAGTAGGTATGTGATTTCTAAGGATATTTGTTACCGAATTATTTTATTTGTCCGCATATTCTCTTGTCATTAACAATTGCAACTGATAGCTGATGCAGGACACTTTTGAAATGCATTTTAATTGTTTTTATTCATCGCATCATGTCGAACAAAGTGCATCATATTCATATATGAGAACAACCTATAGTAGCTAGTAACTGACTTACTACAAAAGCAAATCATACCAACTAGTTCCTGATATGGAAAATATGTTTTGTATAATCTTAAAATGTGTTTTAAAGTTAAGCAACGTGTTTATGGAGTTTCAAGTGCATTGTATAAATAAACTATCAAATTTCCATAGTACTTAATCCATCCATTAGTTCTGAATATGTGGTAATCGTAGTATTTGATGATGATCCCTTTCATGAAAGCAGCTAGTTTTTGAACCAATATAGGAGTGATCAAATTACATCTTGAGATAGAGTAAAGACTTTCCTAACAACAACACTTCTTAAGTTGAGTAATTGCTTATATTTTTATTAAAGTAAAAAAACAACCCATACAACCCAGCCAGTCCGCCAGTCCGCCAGTCCGGGCACGCGAAGTTAATAGCGGTATTTAGTTTAGTCTGAATCCGACTTCGAATGTCAAAACCAGCAAAATAGCAGGTTTTGCTTATTCCAAAAAGGATAGAATAGATAGTGCAATTGTTGTTGTAATTCCTTATTCCTCGGCAAATAAAATACAGCTAATATAGAAAATTCAAAAATACAAAATTCTGTAATCTGAGATACACATGTGTGCCAAGTTTGAATAAAATTGGGTTAATTTTGAAAAAAACAACCCATAAAAATTAAAATTTTTCATCTAAATTCTCTAATCGCAGAAATTGATATGGGAGCCCCTCGATCCTGGGCCATTTATTTTTTATTGTAGGAGAAAATCATCGAAACAGACATTTGACATCAGATGTTAAAATTGAAAAAGCTCAGATCATTTTATTCTGAGCACTTAGAGCACGCTCATACTCTGAGCAAATAAGAAACACGAACATTTATCTTGAGAACTCTTTGACTGCTCTGAACTAATTTATGAAAACGCCAAATGACAGAATATTGTGAAAACTTGTTGTTCTATCTGTAAGTTGATATCGACAACAAAAAAAACGACATCAATAAAAATACAATTCAGTAAATAAAAATGTAAGTTGAAGTTAGCATAAAACATGTTCATGCTGGGTTCATTTGTGCGTGCGCTAAGATTTCTCTCTCTCTCTCCACCACCAAAACCATGCAGCGCAGCCGACTGTGCAGCACACACCGCACACAGTCCATAAAGGGCGACGAATATCTGATGCCAGTATAGATATTTAAAAAATGTACAAGGGCCTTGCGGCCGAACCCGAAAAAGTATTGTATACACATGTATGTAAAATTTGAAGAAAATCGGGTAAATTTTTTAAATTTTTTGTTTGGAGCCCCCCGATCCCGCAGCCCGAGTGGCCTCAAATAGAAAGTGTTGTCTCCGGAAATACACATGTGTGCAAAATTTCAATAAAATCGGGCCATGGGAAGTGGGTTAAAAATTTATCGCAAGAATCCACGACAGACGACCCACGGGCAAGTGAAGTTAATATAGAGAATTTAAAAATTAATTGTAATGCGTCGCTTTTTTAATTCTCTATATTAAATTCGCGTTCGCTTGTGTTTGTTTGTTTGTTTGTGTGGTTATTTGTTTGTCTCAGAATCTTGTGATAAATTTTTAATATGTAATAATAATAATTTTCGGCGCGACAGACCATTGGGGACCAAGGCCTAGCAATTTCTGCTGCGCATGTATATTTTTGGACCCAAATGAAAGGGACCTACAATTTAAGGCCGGATCCGAACGGCGAATTAAGAAGCTTTCCGTGACAAGTTTATTACTCACGGAACGTTTGTCACCTATTTTTAATCCACTTCCTAAATCTTTATTCAAACTTTGCACACATGTGTATCCTCGATGACAACAATTTCTGTTAAATTTTAGAAGTGATCGGACCAGGACCGAGGTGCTTCCATATAATATTTAAAAAATTAAACCGATTTTATTTAAACTTTGCACGGATGTGTATCTCCGATCAGAGAATTTATATAAAAAAAATTTAATTTTTTTGTCTGGTTTTTTACAAATCCGAAATAACGCGTTCGTACACAAACTTATGGTTCACATAAAACGAAACCAGTAACAACACGTTTTCTTCTCTTTTTTTTAAATTCTCTATATTAACTTCACTTGCCCGTGGGTCGTCGGTCGTCGGTCGTCGGTCGTCTGTCGTGGATTCTTGCGATCAATTTTTAACCCACTTCCCATGGCCCGATTTTATTGAAATTTTGCACACATGTGTATTTCCGGAGACAACACTTTCTATTATGAGGCCCCTCGGGCTGCGGGGTCGGGGGGCTCCCATACAAAAATTTTAAAAAATTTATACACACATGTGTATACCCAATAAACAATACTTTTTCGAAAATTTGGTAGTGATCGGGTCCCGGGTTCGGCCGCAAGGCCCTTATACATTTTTTAAATATCTATACTGGCATCAGATATTCGTCGCCCTTTATGGACTGTGTGCGGTGTGTGCTGCGCAGTCGGCTGCGCTGCATGGTTTTGGTGGTGGTGGAGAGAGAGAGAGAAATCTTAGCGCACGCACAAATGAACCCAGTAAATGAAACGAGACATACATTTTTTATGCTTACTTCAACTTACATTTTTATTTACTGAATTGTATTTTTATTGATGTCGTTTTTTTTGTTGTCGATATCAACTTACAGATAGAACAACAAGTTTTCACAATATTCTGTCATTTGGCGTTTTCATAAATTAGTTCAGAGCAGTCAAAGAGTTCTCAAGATAAATGTTCGTGTTTCTTATTTGCTCAGAGTATGAGCGTGCTCTAAGTGCTCAGAATAAAATGATCTGAGCTTTTTCAATTTTAACATCTGATGTCAAATGTTTGTTTCGATGATTTTCTCCTACAATAAAAAAAAAATGGCCCAGGATCGAGGGGCTCCCATATCAATTTCTGCGATTAGAGAATTTAGATGAAAAATTTTAATTTTTATGGGTTGTTTTTTCTTCTATCCCGTACCATAGCCATGTCGGCTCCTAGTCTGTTTCTGACGTCTAAAAGACAGCCCCTAGAACATCACGTCGGCTGATCGCAGACTTGGTTGGATGATGATTGCCTGTCATTTGACACCCAGCTGACTTTGTGGCAGGTCTTATGCTCAAACATGGTGCCTCCTATGACAAGGTGGTTGGTGTTGCAGAAATCAACAAATCTTTCACCATTGTCATTTCGTTCGCCGAGGTCGTGTTTCCTAATCACAAGTCTGAGTACTTCATTGTCGTAGCCTACCTTGGCATTCAAGTCCCCCATCACGATGACGATATATCCGTTCAGCGTTGTTAAATGCAGTGCTTAGCTGATTGTAGAAGTTGTCCTTTTCATCCACAGTCGAGGGATTCGTTGTGGCGTAACACTGTATGACCGTGACGCGCCATACTCTAGTCCGAAATCTTTCCGATAAGATCCTATCACCAGGAAATTAGGCCTCTGCGTGCTGTTGCCGTTAGCAGAAAACCCACTCCAGATTCACGGGGACTGCCGTAGGGTTTACCGGAGTAGAAAAGCGCAGTGTTACACGTTGGGGATTGGTACTCTCCCGCGTCGAACCATCTTACTTCACTCACTCCCAGTATGTCCAAATTATATCGAAGAAACTCACGTTCCAGTTGAAGAAATCTGGCATTTTGAGGCCCTTCATTCCCTGAGTCAAGGAGCGTCCGCACATTCCAAAAACCAATCTTAGTCCGGGTACAATAGCCAAAAGTCGCCATTATTCGATCATTACTTATCCGATGCGTTGTGTCGGTTTCAGTTGCGTGCATTTTTCGGAACCGCAGGGTGCTAACCCACGTTACCTAGACTAGAAACGGTAGACTTGCACTTCGCACTTTAGCCTACATATATAAGAATTTATACACATAGTTGCCCGGAGACTACCACTAGGAGGTAAAGCAAGCACTACATCACGAACTTGATTGTTGCCACCAAGCTGCGACAGTTCCATTCAAATGTTGAATATATGCTGTTGTATGGGTGCAGCACTTGAAAGGTGACCGCTACTACCACAAAAAGATTACAAACGTTCGTAAATAGGTGCCTACGGAACATCTTAAGAGTTTTCTGGCCTAACCGTATCTCTAACGACCATCATTACCAGATATCAGGGGGATATAGGACAGAAGTAAAAAGTAACAACACGTTTTGTTTAAATAAAAAAAAACTACAAATAAACAAAAGCACCACGTATGTTCTTTGGAACATAATATGTACAAGTGCTCTTTTTGTGAAAATCCCATAGATTACGAGATAATATGCCTCTCTATAAGTACATTGCTTATGTTTGTATTCAATGTTCAAACTGAAAAGGCTGTTTTATAGCCGGCAATAAAACTATAAAAAAATATTGGGCGCTCTAATGAACAACTTCACGATATTATATCTTTGGATAATTATCTAGAAATTTCTAAGATAGTAAAGCGAGCTTCTCAGCTCGCCGTAAGGATAGTTGTAATTAAGACTGAATTAGCTTAAACAGGATTTTAGTTTAAAATTACTCCATCCCACCCCCAGCGCTAACCAATTGTTTTAAAACAAGACCCATATACTTCTTACTGGTAGACGCTGATATAAACTAACAAACACGCACGCCGAAAAAATTTTCCTGTTCTCAGGTTATTAGCTTAATCCTTCGGGGTCGCAATAAAAATCTTTATTTCAGCGAAATAAATGAGCGTTTGTCGGACAAGTCTTTGGGTTTTACAGCTGTGTTTTTAAATTCTCTATATCAACGTCGCGTGCCCTTGTGTTTGTTTGCTTGTGGCAGGGTGGCAAAATCTTGTGGTCAACTTTGAATCCACTTCCTAAAGCCCGATTTTATTCACAATTTTTGGAAGTGACCCCAGGGCCGAAAGGCTCCAATATAAGAACCGTTAAACTAACCCAATTTCATCTCAAACTTTGTACCCATGTGTATCTCCAATTAGAGAATTTACATGAGGATTTTTAATTTAATAGGTTTTAAGTGTTCATAACAAGCGGTTGTACTGTATCACCTCTTCCCTGCTGATCTTGAAGTTTTTTGAGCCGCAATACTCACATCTATCACATAATGCGTCGTAATCACATTTCAAAATTTAAGAATTTTCAATTTCAAAATCCGTGAACAACCTGTCATTATTTACACAAAGCTAGTTTCTTCGTAGTTTTTTTACTTTCCGAACTAATTAAAATTTGCATGCGAAGGTTTCTTTACATCGGATATTTTCTTCTCTATGCCACACACAAGACACAAGAAAGTTTCTCAACAACAGTTAAAAAAATGTGTTAGCTTTAAAAGAAGAAGTACTCGTATACCGCTGCTTTAATGCAACATCTTTTTCGGTCGGTGATTGTATGAGTGCTATTCGCCTTAATTTTACCTGGGGTTAAGTCTCTTCGTGAATGAATGCAGTGAAACCCTCAATTAAATAGGTTTTATAGGCGGTCAGCCATCAGCAGAATAGGGGGAATAACACAGAATGCTATAGAATTGCAGGTGGCCGTAACTATCTCTGACTGGTTAAAGTGCGATCAAACCTCCACGTGGTGGCGGCTGGTAATGGCGATGGGAAGAGCACTTTCATGAGTTGGCCAGCTAACTGAGGAATTGGAAGCTCCACCAATTTCCGAAGATCATACTCTGCTGCCGCCACCAAGCTTAGACGAAGTTAGCAGAGCGATAAATCGACTCAAAAATAATAAGGCCCCGGGATCTGATGGGATCCCAGTTATGTATCTGATGGGATCCCAGCGGAACTGATAAAAATAGGAGGCCCCACATTACACCAAGCAATTCATGAAATAATAGTGCAAGTATGGGAAGAAGAAGCTATGCCAGAAGACTGGCGAAGAGGCATCCTGTTCCCCATACATAAGAAGGGAGATATCACAAAATGCAGCAATTATCGTGGTATAACGTTGTTGAGTACCACGTATAAGATTTTCTTCTCTATCCATCAAGACAGGATAGCCCCATACGCTAAAGTCATCATTGGTCCATACCAGTGTGGCTTCATCCCAGGCAAATCAACAACTGATCAGATTTACACCCTAAGGCTGATGATGGAAAAATGTCTAGAGTTTCAAAATTCACTACACCATCTTTTTATAGACTTTAAAGTCGCCTATGATAGCATAGCCAGAATAGAAGTTTATAAAGCCATGAGAAAATTCGGCATCCCAAATAAACTGACACGACTATGTAAGTTGACCATGACCAATGTTATAATCCAAGTAAAAATATACGGATCACTATCAAGCCCATTCAACATCTATAACGGGCTCCGACAAGGGAATGGACTGGCCAGCGTCCTCTTCAACCTGGCGTTGGAGAAAGTGATCCGAGACTCTGACGTAACGGCGAGAGGAACAATCCTCTTTAAGTCCATTCAGATACTTGCTTACGCAGACGATATTGACATCGTTGGTAAAAACCAAAGAGCTTTACAGGAAGCTTTCATCCAGATAGAGCAGGCGGCTGTCTGGTTATTATAAGTCTGATACTTGGTCATACTCGGTAGATTATAGTGGCAGGGGGCTTCTTTAAAAAATGTCAGAATGGGCGCTGTTTTTAAGCATGAAGCGCTCCTACCATACAATAGCGTTGCGTTGTGCCTGGGATAGTTTCTATCCCAGGAGGCCCAGGATATTAGAGCTGATATCCTAGTGTCAAATGATAGGATACGAGGTTCCGGACGAACGTGCTGCCAGGGTCTGCTTTAGCAATCGCCCAGGCACTCATTCTGAAAGAGCTGAGTCGCTTGATGGCAGATCTCACCAAGGTCGCGTTGGTACTACGGGGGTTGGCTGCCCACAGATAAGGTTTAATCTCCTTGGAGGTTTGACTGAGTCTGGGCCAACCTTTGGTTGAGGTCCAGTTTATTCTGGCTTTGGCCTACGTAGTGGCAGGTGGTTTACTACCCAAATGCGGGTAGAGCGCTAGCATGGTAACATCAGTGGAAGGCCTGATGTTACCAAATATTTTTGGTTCATCAGTATCCTTCCTGATGTTACCGGCGCGATGATGTGCTCTCTGTGGAGTTGCATAGATCAACCGGTTGTCGAAAAACCAAAGATCGGCAGGGATTTAAGATAGGTCCTGCTCTAACCATTGAGTTAATACTGGCACATTAGTCTATGATGGACGTTGATTGTCGTATAACGAATCCAAGTCCGAAGAGGACCGTGGGGTAAACCATTCAATGGAGGTATCCACGTAAATCAAATGATACTTCTTGTCACCGGAAATATACATGTGTGCAAAATTTCAATAAAATCAGGCTTTGGGAAGTGGTTTAAAAATTGATCACAAAATCTGACCAGCCAATCCGACAGCCAAGGGCACGTGAAGTTAACATCTTCTTCTTCTTTCTTTCCTTTACTCTGCAGGGGAGCATAGGGATTCTACAAACGCCCGCCAACGAACTCGATTTATCGCCTGAGGTTTCAAGAGACGCCACTCGGTCCCCTGGGATCTTGCTTCCTCTTCTATTGTCCTTTTTCATGCCTTGCTAGAACGGCTAACTCGGCGGCTTCCTTGTGGATTCTAGGCTAGCGCTAGTTTCGTAATATCGTCCGCTGGCTTTCTCAAAGTGTGGCCAATCCAGCTCCATTCTCGTCGTCTGATGGTGATCGCGATTGCTTCCTGCTGCGTTACTCTCCACAAGTCTTGATTGGTGATAATGTCCGGCCATCTTATTCTCAGTATCCTCTTTAAGCACTTGATGACGAAGACTTGGAGGCGCGTCGCAATTGACTCTGTGACTTTCCACGTTTCGCAGCCATACAAGAGTACGGAGAGAACTTTAGATCTGAAGATCGTTAGCTTCAGATTCCGGAAGATTTTTCGTTAAGTTAAAATACAGAAATCATATAGAGAATTTAAAAAACAAGAATAAAAAATGTGCTTAATTTTAAGTGTGCTGGCTCGTCGACTTGGCCTTGCATATACATGCCTTATGATTACCTAGTTATGTGTGAAATTACATTTAGAGTCCCCGAACCCTAGAGACTTTCTGTCGGCCGATAGTTTAGTCGCGCTCTTAATCGGTATGAACATGTATGCAAGTGCGCAGCCTACAACGATTTGGTATCGGCCGATAAATAAGTTTAATGTGCGATACGACACGGTGCAAGAAATATTTCACTCCTTCTGATCTGGCTACCATATATAAGGCTTTATTCGCCCAAAACTTAAGTACAATTGCCATATCTGATCTGGTGCGCTTAAGACTACTTTGCATCAGCTAGATAGAATACAAAACCGCGCGATAAAACTTATCGGTGACGAAAATAAATCAATAGATTCGCTTGAACACCGCAGGAACGTTTCTTGCTTTTCACTGTTTTATCGCTTCTTCTACCAGCGGTGCTCAAGAGAAATAGCCAGCTGCATGCCACCTCTCCTTGAATTCAACCGCAATACTCGTGGCGCTCTAAATGCTCATCAGTTTACCCTCAAGCCCATCTTCGGACGTACAGTTAAATTCAGGGATTCGTTCTTCAGCCGTACAACACGTATGTGGAATGCTCTGCCAACCTCTGTCTTCCCACCTCACTATGATCCACAGGCATTCAAAACACAAGCTCATAGACATCTCCTCTTTTCTCCTCCTCTTCCTTAACGCCCACGCTGTGCCAGGCATATAGCGTGGTATTATAAGGGTGCGAACGTCTTGAAGCGTGCGCGAATTATAAAAAAAAAACTAAAGTATAGGCAAACTATCGCCAATGATTAATCAGTATGGCGCTCTTCCACGCGCGCACACTTACGATTTTTTAGTCGGCCGACTCAATAATTCAGTAATGCCTGAAACACAAACACGCTTCAGCTTCGTCTTCGCTACGTTACGATGCATGGAAAATCGACAAAAGGAAGGTAACCTGAAAGAGGATGATTCTCAAGAAAATGATGAAGATGACGAAGCTGGTCCTTCTACTTCAACACCGGAATAAGAGGGCTATGGTACCGAAGCAAACGAATTTGGATGAAGCATTGAAAGGGGCTAATACGGATGAAGACACAAACTTTGCCTTATCTCTTGTCCCTTCACTCCATAGCTTAACCACCGACGAAAAATTCGATGCTAAAATTGGTATCCTCAACATTTTAAAGCAAATAAAGCTACGCAGCAGACCTGTTTAGACTACTCAATCAACATATTTATATCTACATAAAAAAAATTAAAAGAAAAGAATCAAATTACAAATCTTCATGAAAGGCCTGAATTGGAGGAAGTTACGAGGAACCGCAGAGAATCTTCAAGAGCTCCATTTGAGTCCAGCTTTTTCGCTCATCCTTGGTGTAATGTTTGGCGTTGGAGCTTATCGGCTCGATAGTTGTGCGTGCCTTTTTCGTTTGTTAGGCCTGGTACTACAAACGAATCCGGTACAATTAACTGTCGAGTTGTGGGCATTCAAGTAAGAAGTCAGCTAGTTCCTGATAGACCGAACTGTTCAATAGAGGCTCCAAGAATTTTCAAGCCTCACGTATGTCATTTTTTTTGTAATATTTTCTTGGTCAAGGTTTTTTGTAGTTTTCCTTGACCATGATCCATTCATCAAAGCATTTGGACTCGCGTCGTTTTAGCTTCGTGAACGTTTTTTCCGTATTGCTTTTTTCAATGAATCAGGGAGAATTCTGAGAAACTAATTTGAAACCGGCTACAAACGTGAGAAATGTGATATATTGTTAATCACATTTCTCCGGTTTAATTCTTAATTTTAATAAAGGGCTTAGCCCACCTTATTGCCGTGGCGCAAATCTTTCAGGGAGTAATCCCTTGGCAATAATTTTCAATTTAATTTAAAAAAAAATAATAAAAATAAAAACTATCGGCCGATAAAAAAGTCTCTAGTGTGCGGGGACTCTTATAATGATGACAAATAAATTCAGCTTCCTTGCGGTTGATTATCCATGGGCTTATGGTAGAGAGTGATAGTTGTGCTGCCGACGCTACCAGTCTCGCCGGTATGAAACTACGGCAGTATAGTAAAATGTTGGATTTCCTGATGAATTACAGCAACAGGCTCGAAGCAATTTCCTTTCGAACAACTGCAATCCATTCATATACATATATTGATTCCTTGGCTTCGTCTCATTGGAGAATGTGACAGGCTAAAGCTTTTCGATATGGGATGTTGAGGTTTAGCAAAAGCAAATTAGTTCGGATTTCGTGGCGTTGATTTGAATTCCCCACTTTAGGTAGTATTCTTGAAGTCTCCGAATGTGAGTTTCGACTCGTTGCACAGCTAATTTCGTCGTGTTCAGGGGCTCGTCTGACGTGAAAATGTTAAAATGCACCGGTCCAAGTCGCGATCCTTGCGCCACTCCAGCTTTAATGTTCCTGGTCGTTGATTTGGTTTCATCTATTTGCATGTAGAACGTCCTATTCGATAAGAAGCTATGTAGAATTCTGATAATGCCGATGCTGTATTCCATCCTTCTCAATTTGTAAATAAGCCCTTCTATCCATACAGAATCGATGTCTAAGAAACACGCCACTGTTGATTCCTTTTTGTTGTGTGAAGCGGTAACATCTGTATGAAGTTTTAGCAATGGATGAAGCGTGGAGTTTTCCCGCTTAAAATCGAATTGATTGTTTGGGATCTCTTTGATCCTAACAGTATTCATTTACTCTCTTAAGCAAAAGATACTTCAGTATCTTGCTGCTGAGTAATGCTATAGGCCTGTATCCTTTGATAAAAGTTCTATCCGTCTTCTTGGGCACTGGAACTATCCTCGCAATTTTCCAATTTTTTAGACAGTTGTTAAAGCTGACGGTTAGGACTTGTAGAGCTGTTTGTGGAAATCTCTTTAACATAAAGTTAGAGATTCTGTGCTCTTCGAATGCGTCTTCGAGTTGTTTGATTGGATGATTTTGTTTATTTTAAATTTGTAAATATGTCCTGATTTGACGCCTAGGGAAATGGGTTCTTATCGTTGGAAACTGTTTGTGGAGTAGAAAGATAAGAAAAGCAATTATTAGTAGTTTCTACTTCCCGCATGAATTCCGGTAAATGAGATGGTGGATTAGACGCAAATTTGTTTTCAAAGGATTTTGCAAAGACTTCGACTTTTCCTGCTGCTATTGCAAGAGTTAAGCCTTTTTTGCAGGAATCCAGGTAGGGCGGGTCGCTTTCCATCAATTTGATTATTCTGTCTAAAAATGTTGGGACCCGGTTTTATTTCTTACAGTCTCTTTTAAAATACTGAGTTTAAGTGCTTCCTCATATGTTGTCGGATCATTTTAACTCAGAAAGTACTACCTGATAGTGTGAGTTCCTCGTGTTCCAATAGCTTTCCAGACTTGAAGTCGCTTACGAAGACTTTTTTGGCAGAAATACAACGCTTGAATATCTGCCGACAAGTGGCTTTAACGGTCCTTACTGCTGCGATGCTAACTTTGTTCACGAATTACGTTATTGACCACAGTATCCATGCTGTCGATGGCAATGTCAATTTCGGCATTAGTTACGATTCCTTGAACGAACGAAAGTCCCTCATTGACTTTGTCTTGAAACCGGTCCCAATAAATAATTCTTAGATTAATAAATTCGTTAGGTGGTTTGCTTAATGCGTGGAAGCTGTCCATTAGGGTCGATCAACCATGCGTTGTCACTACCGATCGTGATTTACTGCAGTCTCACGCATTCACACAGTAGTTTGTAATTTAAATTTGATTTTCAAATATTCGTTATTTCATTGTGCATGAGTTAGAATTCTCTTTTAAATTATGAAAGTTAATGCACGCACATTCCCACAGTAAACTTGTGAGCTACTTTTGGTCTGTGAATATTTTGTTGCATTTTTGCCAGCATTCATTTGGTCGTTTAAAATGGCGTACATTACCCGCTGAAAAGTGCCTATTTTAATGCTTCTTACTCGCAAGATAACCTTTACTTTCATCGCTCGAGTATTTTATTTTTTTTAAAGTAAGTAAGCTGATATCGAAAGTATGAACGTGAGTGTTGCGTTTGGCAATTTTTTCTCGGGATCCATTCTGATTCTGTGATACAGTTTTTTTCCTATTCGAAGCGTAACGATTTATTTACCTTTGTTTAGATTTTTTAAAGCTTTTATTTAACTTAAAATGATCCGTGGATAATTTTCTATCAATTCAATCTTCACGATATCGTGTAAAAATAGTTTCGGTGCGGAAATCACGATAAGACCCTTTGGTTGTCTGTTTGTTATAACTTCTTTGGAATCCCTTTTAACCAACTAGATCATTCAGATAAAGCTTTACACCTACGAAAAAAAAAATTTCTCGTAACTTCTTCTTTTTATCCAACTTTGGACTGTATAAATAAAAGGCTGCACATGAAAAGCTAAGTTTTTTACATTAGCTTGTTTATGAGGGATTTCTGTGATATGGTTGACTTTCTCGACGTAAGGTATTACTTTATCCCACTTAACTTTTTTTAAGGTTAGAACACTTAAAGAAAATATGGAGGGCGTCGTCATAACCTAAGTCTGCGTAGGTACTGAAATGTTGAATCTTCAATCTTCCCCACAATGTAAAGAGTCCATGCTAGAAAGTTAGAAAGCTTGTAGTTAATATTGTAGTATTCGAGGGTCAACCCATCGAATGATGTTTCTAAATAACATTTGTCCCTCACATCCAACGATATTTGCTAAGGTACGATTGTTTAAGGATTTGAAAAACAAAACTTAGAAAACGATTTATTATTTATTATAAAAATTTAAAAGATATTAATACTTCGCTATAACCTCAAAGCGCAAATCGAATTGCTGATCGAATCCAATCAAACCATCTGACATGAGATAAAGCGTAAGAATAACTCTTTCTTTCCTAGGTGGCGATTGGAAACTAATGCGATTCATTGACCGATTTTTCCGAATATTTACTCTTTTCATGGCAAGTAGCTCGTCGTTTTCTTGAGAACCCAGCGTTAAAAACCAAGCTTCGTTTTTTCCTTTTGGATATTTTGGACAGTATATAGAGGTGCTTTTCGTTTTATTGCCAGTTTGGAAAAGGTCTACACATAAAACGTAATCCTAAAGAAAGAAAAATTGATTAATACATATATTGTTAGTTTAACATGTACATGTTTAATCGCCAACCTGATTTGGATGAATTTCTGTCCAATCTTTTGGATTGATAATATTATTTATTTGACGTAGAGATTGGGATTCATCCATGTACTGTCCTTGTATTGAGATAGTCACTATTATTTCTGGATAACTTTGAATTACCTAAGTATATAAAAATATGTATATAAATAAATGTAAAATACGATTTATTCAATTGAATGTTATTTTCTATACTTACTTTATAAATGTGCTCAATTTCTGGTTCTGAAAACGCTGATCTCAAAGGAGCCGCTAGAATTTCGTAATTCTTTTTAGAAATTTCTTTTAGGACAGGTAAAGTGAGATACTCATGGTTATATGGTATGGTATAAAATTCTTGAACATTCAAATTTGTGACAGCGGGTAAGCATAGAAATTCTGGTTCATCGGACCATCTTGCCTGTATAACACTTTGCATTAGCAGCTGAATTTTCAGTGTCGTTGATAGCCAACCTCTTTCTGCTGTATAATCAACCATGGCCTGTTAAAATAAATTTGTCAGATAAACTTTTTCAATGAAAATCGGTTGGACCACCCACTATTTTTTTTAGTAAAAAATTGTGAAGATCACAAGATTTGGTGTGCCAGCCAGCCAGCCAGAGAATTTAAAAAAGGAGAAGGAGGAGGGAGGAGATTGAAAAACTGTTCAAGTAAACTGCCACTTCTGGTTGACCGATTTTCACGAAAATCAACTGGGAGATACCCAATTTATGTAAAAGCTTAAATATGAATTTTACTATTTAAAAGAAACTAAAAAGCTTGAGTTTTGCAGCAATAATTTGTATTTCCCATTTATCGTGCATTTTTAAAATTCTTATATCATCCCCGTAACAGCCGCACCCGCACAGCCGAGTTCATGGGCGCCCCATGGGTCCGGGACGCTTCGCGTCACAGGCAGTGACAACACTTCGTGCTCTGATTCGAGACTCTAGATGAATAGGATTCATAGCATGAAACGAATGTGTATGTGATCGATTGACCCGTTTCAAATATGTCGGGTTCGTATTCGTTTAAAAAATTATAGGAGGATACTATCGGGTGATTGACACGAAGTGTTACCAACTTCAGACTGTTACTGCTGTCAAACCAGTGATGACAGTGCGCTCAAATTTACACTAATGACAGTTCATTCCATTGTTTACAAGCGCACAAAAGCATTTTAGTGGGGAAATGTTCGGAAAAAAGTTATCCGCAATGGAATTCAAGCGTAATAAAGTGATTGCTCTGTATTTGGCTGGAAAACCACAGCCGCAGATTGTAACCATGTGAATAAAATGTTTGTGTATCGCACCATAAATCGTGCCGGATATCATATCGCCGTAGCGGCAGAAAATGGCTCATGAGGCGAACATTTTGCTCGAACGGATGCAGCACATATTGAAAGATCATCTTGGACTAAAGGCCTTATAATTCAAAAAAGCATGGTCTCACCGATGCTCAGAAAAAAGAAAGAAAAGAAAGAAAAGGAAAGAGCAAAGGAGTTGTTACGCTTGCACGAAAGTGGCGAAGTGAAAGTGACGACCGGATTTACTTGCCCCGCTGTTCTACTGAAAATTTGGACCAACGGATTGCCACTCGAAACCAATCGGCGCCGATGGTGAAGGTTTGGGCCGCCGTAACGGCCGAAAGCCGTTCACCGCTCGTTTTTTTGGACCGTGGCATCAAGGTTAATGCTCAAATTTATCGGCATTATGTGTTGGAGGGAGCGTTGAAGCCTTGGGCACAAAAAAAATTCGGCCGCAGAGCCTGGAAATTTCAACAAGACTCGGCGCCGAGTCATAAAGCTCGCGTCAATCAAGATTGGCTGAGAAACAACGTTCCGCGGTTCATTTCCACTGGCCAATGGCCACCAAATTCACCGGATGAAAATCCGCTAGATTTCTCGGTTTGGGGTATTTTGAAGAGCAAGGGTCAAGGGACAAAAAAATACCAAAGTGTCGATCATCTCAAGCAACCGCTTCGCCGGGAATGGGCCAAAATACCGCAGAGCCACTTTCGTGCTGCATGCAATAGCTTAGTCGGCCGCTCGGCCGGCCATAGTCGCGGCTAATGGTGGCCAAATTGAAAACTTCTAATGCAATTGGAAAATTTAAATATTTGTGAACATTTTTTACTTTGATTCAATAAAATTCATCAAAAAAAAATTCTGTGGCGTTTTGTTTTGGTAACACTTCGTGTAGGTCACCCTGTATATAAAAATTTGGGACAATTTATGAAAATAAAGATTTAAAAAAAATATGGAGAAAAAAATCAGGGACCAACCTGACCATAGTCCTTCCACCTTCCAAAATATGGCGTTACTTCATATATAATCCATTGATACCCCCCAGATATATCAGCACTATTAATCAAATTCACGGTCTGCGAGTCAAGCCACCAACCACGTCAACCCCCTCAATACCATTACCACACTAACCCACTACAAACATTCATCCCAACCGTCCCCACCACATCCCAAAACTTCAGCTCTATCGGATGAACGGTCTTCGAGTTATTATTTTAATATATTATGGTTGGAATTCTAGCTTTATCATTTTGTAGGGAGTCTCTCGTCCCCTGAACTAAACCGGTTGATTTTTAATACATAACTACGTAGCCCGATGTTTTACGGGTGCCCAGTCCCATTCAACTGAACCCCTTACACTCATAGACGCCCCTCCACCCTTTGAACACCACAACCCCCATAAAACTATACCATCAACACTAATATCGGCAAATATTAGTAGCTACGTAAAACTCGTTGCAACGAGTGTTTCTTCCGGACACCTGAGAAATCTCAATTCGTTTTCCGAAAAAATGTTTAAAATTGAAAAAAGTACAAATCTCATCATTTTTTTTATAATTATTTGAATTATAATCAGTATCAGTAATATTGTGTGATTTCACAATTAATTAATATTTTCGAACGTATGATATGATAGTAGGTTGAAACAAAGTAAGTATTTATTTCAGAAAACTTATTTTTAAAAAATTAAAAACTAAATAAACAAGATTGAGTTATTTTAATGGCTAGCATCCAAAGCTTTTTTGAATAAATAGCGAAGGCTTGGAAATATTTGGACAGAAGAAGGAAAGAAAGTGTTGTGGTGGGTGAAGTTGAGTTCACAAATGAGCACTTGCACAGCATCGTATCATGTGTACTTGTAATCTAGAATTCTAGATGATCAGTGCGGTGAAAAAAATTCCCGTGTTTTTTGACGTGATACTGACATTAAACTTTAATCATTACTACATGGAATAGCGAAGATGATGAACATAGAAAACGAACTATTAAACATTTTACTACCTAAACGAATGCTAGTAGAGGTGTTGAGCCAACAAGATTCCAACCAGATTTGGTATTGAGATTTGTAGATGAAGATGAAGTTGATCTCTCTTCAACACCTGATCGAGTTTAATATTAATAAGATCAGTATGATCTTTTAGGCAGTGAGAGCCAAGCTTTCTACTACGATTGAAATTACCGCTGTCAACCCGAAGATTGTTCTAGAATGTTAGAGAATAATGAACTCTATTTCAACATGGAATTACGTCACTCTTATCTGGGTTCCGAGCAATGCAGGAGTAAAAGCAAACAACTATGTATTTCCTTTTTAGTTGTCCTGCTTTTTAAATGATCTAGATTACCTTCGCGTGCCCGTGTTTTTGTGTCTCGCTGACGAAATCTTGTTATCATCTCCGACGGGCCCTGAGGTCCGATCACTTTCTAATTTTAATAAATAGTGTTGTTATCGGAGATACAACAAAAATTAGAATCAGTTCGAATTAAAGACATGTGTGCGAAGTTAAAGAAAATTTTAAGAAAATCGGGTACTTTTTTTATAAAATTTGTATGGGTGCCCCCTGACCTGACCGGTACAAAAATTGTTGTCAATTGGAGATACATGTGTATACAATTTGAAGAACTTCGAGTACTTTTCTTTAAAAAATTTGTATGGCTGCCGTCCGATCCCGGGGCCCGATTACTTTAAAATTTTTACAAATAGTGTTGTCCATCGGAGATACACACGCGTATAAAATTTGAAGAAAATCGGTTAAATTTTGTAAAATATTTGTATGGGAGCCCCCCAACCTCGAGAGCCCAAAATGTTAATAGAAAGTGTTGTCATCGGAGTTACACATGTGTGCAAAATTTGAATGAAGTCGGGCTTTAGGAAGTGTGTTAAAAATGTATCACAAGATTCTACCAGCAATGCTGGGCTCGGGGCCAGTGAAGGCTCATTCTGCTCCTTCTCTAGCACAGAGATAGTCCTGATAAGCCTGAGTATCCGGGAGACCACATTAAAGTGATTTTGTTGGTTTTGGCCAGTTCTTTCAAGTAGCGGAAGTAGCTCAACGTTGTTTTGAAATAAAAGACTGGACTTATTAGCGCTAGTAGTGCTGCTTGACTATATGATATCACATAGATTTCGGTTTTCGGTTAGATTTTGGTTCCAGGTCCGAAAACCCCTGCTCCGGTTCCTGTATTTGTTTTTAACATTATGTCTGATGGTTGGGCAGTTACATTTTCGAATTTTATGTTGGTTATGATATTGGTGTGTCCTGGTCTTTCTGTTTTAAATTGGTTAAGAATTTTTAGTTTTATGGCTGTTGATCCAGCCTCGCTTTTGGTACGTATGTGCAGGGGTGAAATCCCCAGGAGTTTTATCCATAGGTATAGTTGGGCAGGTCTTTACTGCGCCCGTTTCACTTAAGACAAATTAGTCTCTGCATTTAATTCAGTTTTGAGCGTGTCGTTGTTTGCTCTGTTTTTGGCTACCAAATCAGGGCCGCGATAAGGTGAATTGCGGGTTTATACACCACGTTTTGTCAAACATGCGTTGGCAGGTAAAGTAAGCTCTGTTCGCTTTGTTCGTAATATTATAATATAGGGAGGTTTCATATCAGTTTTCTGTCAAACGCGACCCCTACGTATTTGGCTTCTGGCATCAATTTAAGGGTTTCTCCTTGGAATTGTAGCGCTGGAAGCGTTATTTTGTTTCTTTTTGTGAAAATAGTGTAAACTATCTTATCGATAGTACCTGGTATCCTCGGGAAAATATTTGTGTGCGAGCGCCCGACCCCGAGGCCGGAGAGTGTTGTCACCGGAAATATACATGTGTGCAAAGTTTTAATAAAATCGGGCTTTGAGAAGTGGGTTAAGAATTTAACGCAAGATTCCATTACCCAGCCAGCCAGCCACAGGCACGCGAAGTTAATTTAGAGAATTTAAAAATGATTGCGCTCAACAGCGCAAATTTACATAGTTTCATTTTTATATAGATGAATTTTATACTTTCTAGCCTTTAGGTAATTTGCAAAACACACTTTCCACTCGTCACACATGAGCACGCACGCATAATACACGGGTCTAAAATTGTTAATAACCTTTACTATCATCGAAAGCAAGTACAGTTGAAGTAGGTGAAAAATGGATTGCAAAATTTGACGCAAACACAGAAATTAAATAGATTTTAAAAAAAGTATGTCACGCGCGACTTGCGAAACGTGTCTTTAATTGTTAAAAATGTGTATTATCATCGAAAAAAAGTATGTATACAAAATTTGAAAGGAATCGGTTCGGTATAAGTGACAGTTAAATAAAAATGCTTAAAAAATGCTAAATAAATCGAGATATTGATCCAAGACCAAAGACAACATAAAAATATGTTCTAACCTTACTCGAGGCATTTTTGATCTATATCGTATATAAACCTTGTTACTTAATTTGAATGACTTAAAATTTACTTTATAATTTCTGTCCCATACCTGCATTACTCGCGTAGCCTGATCTAAAACTGATTTTGTATCGGTAAGATAATCAGAGTTCGGCAAATCTAACCGCATAAAGTGAGCTTGTAATAATAAAAAAGTTTTTGTGTACGGTGAATCATAACTAGCAGAGTCCGGTTTATACCTGCACTGTTTAGCTAATTCCCTGTGAAATTAAATTAAAATTAATTAAAAATAGAAACCATATAGATATACATGTGTTACAAATCCAATATTTACTCATTATATTTATCTTCGTTGTGTCTAACAGGTTGTTGATCAAACTCATAAGAATCCGAGATTGTCAGCAGAACCTCACGCACTGTCATTGATGACTTGATATCGTTTAAAAAGTGTTTCATTGTGCGATATGATAAGTAGTAAAACGAAGAAATTCTTCCAAGGAAAGTTGGCACCAGCATATTGTCGCGATTGATAACACACGCGGCATCTTCCAGGTCATAAATTACTTTCTCTACTAAACTTGAGAGGAAAACATTTATTTGATCTGGTTCAATGCTGTCTAGATTATAATATGTGGGATTTTTCAATAGCCGCCTAAAAAAATATGTCCAAGTGAGATAATCAAGTGCGGCCTGTTTGGTTTGCACGGTCGCGGATACTATTTCCGCATTAAGATGTTCAGGTAGAACACCCAACAAACTGGACTCAACTGGAAAAGGATCATAGAGAAATTTCTTGTAAAAATTCTTCTTCACATCATGAACAAGCACGACTGCAACACCTTCGTTGTCGAACTGCGGTCGACCTGCGCGGCCCATCATCTGTAGAACGTCAGTGATTGGCATATCAACATATTTCTTAACTTTTCCATCAAAATATTCTGTTCCTTTGATGACAACAAGATGGGCAGGCAAATTAACACCCCAAGCTAGAGTGGATGTTGCTATTAGTATTTGGATTTTGCGGTGGTAAAATAATTCCTCTACAACTTTACGGTCTCCTTCCTGAAGACCTGCATGATGCAATCCTATTCCAAATGTTAGACAAAACTTTAAATTGGAGTCCTTGACATTAGAAACTATTTGCTGCATTTCAGAATCGGTGACATGGAGGAACTGCTTTGGATTATCGTCGCCAGCAACAAAAGTGATTAGATCCAATGCTGTTAGCCTTGTCTGTCGACGGGATGAAACAAATACAATTGCTGGTGTGCAGGGCGAGTAAGTACGAATCGCCTGGAATGTCGGTCTGTTCATAGTCGCCATTCGCGGACAATAATGTTTACCAGAAAATCCATTAATGTGCACTGACAATGGGACTGGTCTTACAGACGGTTTAAAGTTATACAATCCCATCTTTTTTATTCCCAACCAATTTGCCAGATCCTGAGCATTGGCTAAAGCTGTTGACAGGCCAACAATACGAATTGATCTGCCAGTATGTGAGGTTATGAAGTTAGTACGCGAAACGATCACTTCGATGACCGGACCACGATCCTCGCCCAATAAGTGAATTTCATCAATAACAATTAGAACAACGTCTTGCACATATTCACGATTCTGCCAGGACCGACTTATCCCATCCCATTTTTCTGGAGTTGTCACAATGATTTGACTTTTTCTAATAGCCTGAATATCTGGTGTGGTATCACCGGTCAACTCTACAACCATCTTGCCTAGGACACTTTGCTCAAATCTTTGTTTCCAGTCGCTAATTCGCTCCTTTACCAAAGCCTTCAGTGGTGCTATGTAAACCACTTTAGACTGTGGATGTTTTGTAAATGCCCGGAAAATTGCGATTTCAGCAGCTATAGTCTTTCCTGAACCAGTTGGTGCTCCGAGCAGTACATTATTGTCCGTATGGTAAAGGCAGTGAAATATCTGAGTTTGAATAGGATTAAAATGAGTAAAACTGTACATAGATTCAAAGTTTTTATTCTGTAAAGAGCTAACTGGTAATGGTTGCAAAGGTAGCAGTTCCGTTAGGGGAGGATGGTGCTCTGGAAGCACAAGATGCTTAAAACTTATTGTTACCCAAGTGTTGCTACCAAGCCAGGCATCACTCGCCACTCGAACATAATACTGTGGTGGTAATGGTTCTTTAAGTGGAATTGTCATAACTATCTGTTGACTATTGCCGCTGTGTACAAATTTTTTAGAAACTTGAAAATGTTCGGAGTGATAGATAAAATTTGTTTCTGGATCTTCTATCCAGAGCCAAAAGCTTTCGCTGATTTTTCCATGCACTTTTTCGTTCCAATTGAAGTTTGCCCACACATCAATTTTAATTCGCAATACAGTCCTTGTAATTGGCTGAAGAGATGCTTCTATTTCAAGCATTGGTAGTTCGCGGGCACTTTTTAGTACCATGGCCGCATACCGTTGATTTCGGAAAATCTCTTTAGTTTCGTTCAGTTCCATTTCTCTAAGCGTATATAGACTTATGCCACGACTTTCCAGTTTGTCAATAGTCTCTGGATTTAAGCAAGTAAATTGCCTTAATGGCGTTTCAAAATCCCAGATTTGTCGCTCAAACATCTTGCAAACCTGCAGCATTCTAGCCGCCAAAATGGCGTTGTTATTACGCAGAACAATTGAGAACAATGCCCTTGCAATGCGTACAATATTCTGAATGATATACGACATATCCGATACCAGTGAAAATGATTTTACGAAGCCGCGCGACAAGTAAGTTTGCATTAAAATATTTACCTTTCC
Source organism: Nephrocerus scutellatus (assembly GCA_947095585.1). Classification (NCBI taxonomy): domain Eukaryota; kingdom Metazoa; phylum Arthropoda; class Insecta; order Diptera; family Pipunculidae; genus Nephrocerus; species Nephrocerus scutellatus. Next base: position 33,288,626 of record OX352761.1, read on the forward strand.
ACAGACATTCTCGCTTCCGCCAAGAGCCTTTACCTTACAATAATATGTTCGTAGTTCATCTAACTCATCGAGTTCATCATCTCTAACTTTCAGTTGTTGGAATTCCTGAGCTTGCGATATCATTGCAAAAATTTCAGATTCTGTCATGAACGGCTTAAGAAGATCGTTAAATATTTCAACAGTGTCGTACTTTATGTAGAAATGGGAAGCTGTTCGGCCAAGATCTGTAATACTGAAATCAGTCGTACGTTGATTGAACCGAATCATCTTCGCTTTGTCCAAACTCATTGCGGCCGATATAATCAAACACCGTCGTTTGTTCTCCAAAGTGTGATCTTGTTGAATTTCGGAGTATTCAATGCCATACACATGGGGATTAATGCGCATTCGCACGAATAAATAAGTATAACTTAGCCATTCGATTGCCTCTTCCACATTGGATATAGTTCCCAAAGCAATCTCTGCATTTAGATTATCGGCCAAGCATTGAACAAAATTTGATTCAATGGGAAATTGGTTAGTTAGAAGCGAAAGATAATGATTTAATTTATCGTACGTTGTTATAATGGTGCCAACGCCACTCTTATCAAATTGCGGACGTCCAGCCCGACCGAAAATTTGAAGCACATCCAAAATTCCCAGATCGATAAATGAACCGTGCTTTGAGTCATAAATGTCAGTGCCCTTGATGATAACAGCATGCGCTGGTAAATTTACTCCCCACGCCAGCGTTGACGTGCAAATAAGAACCTTTATATATCCCTCAGCAAAGTACTTTTCTACCATACGTCTGTCTGCTCGCAGCATTCCTGCATGATGTACAGCCAAACCACATTGAAATAATTCCACAAGTTGTTTATTTCTACTTTTTGAAATCGCCTTCAAAGCCAAACTATATCCATTTGAATCTTTTGGCAAAAATAAAGAAGTTTGATTGTTCTGTTGCGCTAACTCTCGTAGCGTTGTGGCCGTACGAACAGTAGCGTTGCGGGCATGAACAAACACCATTACCTGGTAATCGTTCTGTGCCATCTCAATGCATTTTGTATAGCATATATTATCCATGTCTGTGAGCTGTTGCAATGGTTTCACAGATTTGACACCAATGAAATTTGTATCTAGAGGAACCGGTCTAAAGCGAGAATCAAAGTAAAAAAGTCCTTTCATTGGATTGACTCGTAGAAAATGGGCAACATCTATGTAATTTGGCAGCGTTGCAGACAAACCTACTATTCGAATCATACTTTGCGAAGATTCAACTAAACGCAGTGTTCTAGCAACAAGTGCTTCCACAACGGGTCCACGTTCGCCGTGAAGCAAATGCACTTCATCTATAATTAGCAGCTTAACTAGACTTATTAAGGCCACATCTCCGGCACCCTTACGCGTAACGACATCCCACTTCTCTGGTGTTGTTACTAAAATTTGAGTCTGTGTCATTTCTGTTTTAGACAATTGCATATCGCCTGTTAATTCCCTGACAATAATATTCAAAGGCTTCAGCTTCTCGGAAAAGTTGTCAACCATTTCAGAAGCAAGAGCTTTCATTGGTGCAATGTACACAATTTTAAACTGGTCACGATTTATAATTCCGTTTTCTAAGTGTGATCGAACTGTGTGCACAATTGTAAGCATTGCAACATTTGTTTTTCCTGCTCCAGTCGGAGCACACACTAGTAAATTTTCATTGCTATGATAAGCGACGGGGTACACTACTGATTGAATGCGATTCAATTGGGTGGTACTTTGAAAAGCCACTTTCCCAATTTCATCAAGATCGCTAATTTGGATACGATTATTGCCAATAGTTAATGGTGGCGGTTCACTAGCGGGAATTTTAACTTCTTCGTATTGTTTTGAATCAACACGTTCAGCGGATTCTGGCAAAATTAATCGATTTCCACCAATAAAACCTGAATGCTGTTTTGCTGCAAGCTGACTATCAAAGACGTACGGATAATTTGGCACAACAACTCCAGTTCTTGAATCACGAAGTTTCATAGTTGTTTTAAGAACCGGTTGATGCTGCACACTCTCGATCAATTTTTTTTGCTGCTGAAGACGTAGTTGAATTGGATTAATGCCTCTTGGATCATTCGACGCAGAGACTGTTTCAACCGATGTTGATTTACTAACGCTGTGTAAGCTCCTATGAAATCTTCTTTCTTCGCGGCGATTCTGCTTTGTTAGTTCCTTCTCCAATTGCGACTGAACAACAACGGCACTCGCTATTGTTGGACGATTTTCCACGACTTTGCCAATTTTTTTACCACGCTTTATACGTCTTTCCTTCGCATCATATTTATCAAGCTGATCAGTGTAATAGGATCTATTGTCTAGCAACTCCTGTACTATTTCAAAGTTATCAAAGCCTAGTAATTCTATAAGAATATTCTGCAATTCGTTGTTCGATTTTTTCGATTTCAATATTTCTGCTACTTTTAAGATATTGTTTTCATCTGTATTTTGTTCGACCAACTTTTGCAGGCAATCGAACTCAAATTTCGGTGCATCATTACAAGAATATGCCATAGAAAACATATTTTGTGTTTCACTTTTAACAAGCAAATTGGGCGACAGGTCTTGGAGGTTGAGGACATCATAATAATGCACTTTTGGAACAGTAACTTTAATATGTGCTCCCCAAAGATCTGCGGTTTTCCACGAACTCTGATTTGACGATTTAATGGCATTCTTTTCATCGTCACTTAGTAACAAGCTTATATTTTTAATAATTTCAAAAATGCGACTTATAGTATTATTGAAAATCGCTCCAAACATAAGTTTGACTTTGTTCATGTGTGCAACAGTTAAAAGATGTTGATCCATAAATAAGCATAGGAATAATATGACTGTATGTTCTACGACAGCTAGATTTTCTTCGAACCCCATGCATTCCGCGATTAGACATTTTACTCTTTGAAGTTGTAATTTAATTGTAGGTAAATTTCCGTCAGGCACGATTTCCAGAACACGAGAGACAGTAAGGTTTTCTTTATTCTGCCTGAAAAAAATGACTTAAAAATATTTATAATGAAAACTTGCATACGCACTCGCTTAACATTGTATTTCTCCATATTTTTACTTTTTTGTTGTCACTTGGTAAGCTGCCCTTAGCTTCTAAATCAGTGTGGGCTCTTAAAGCAGCAGAAAACCTTGGAAAATCTTTCATTTTCTAATCAAAATTGTCTATTAAAGAAATTTATTTAACAGAATTTATAAAAATGTAAACAACTCAATATTAATAGTAATAGCTAATAGGATTACATGATTGGTAAAGTGCACACAGCCAATGATAATTTAAATCATGGCACATATGAATTATGAACTGTATTTTATATGCCGAGGAATAAGCAACAACAATTGCTATATTGCTTTCAACAAAAAAATAAAAATTACAACAACAAACACATTGGATAGACCAGAAAAGGTTTAGCGTTAACCAAAAAGAATTTTTTGGTTAAGAAATATTTAACCAAATTATTAGTTATAATTCCCACCACCAGAGTCGACTTTTAAAAATTATATATGGATAAGTTGGCAAACACATGACACAAAAAATTGACCAATTTATTTGGTTAGTTTTTGCTGTTGCTTTGATCAGCCGTTAATCACAAAAAATACCTATCTCATTTTGTTGAAAGCAATATACCAAATTGCACTATCTATATCCTTCTTGGAATAAGAAAACCGGCTTTTTGCTGGTTTTGGCTGGTTTTGACATTCGAATTCGGATTCAGATTCCAAATTAAATGCAGTACAGCTATGAGCTATGTTCAATTTGACAACTGCTGCATTTGATTTGCCGAGCGAATTCGGAATTCGAATGTCAAAACCAGCCAAACAGCAGGTTTTCACAATTCCAAAGAAAGAATTCGACAGTGCAATTGTAGTTGTTCCCCGGCAATAAAATACGGCTATTTGATATTAGCTGTATTTTGTTTGCCGATGAATAAGGAATTACAACAGAATTACAATGCAATTGTTGTTGTTCCCCGGCAATAAAATACGACTATTTGATATTAGCTGTATTTTGTTTGCCGATGAATAAGGAATTACAACACAATTGCACTGTCGAATTCCTTCTTTGGAATTTGAAAACCTGCTGTTTGGCTGGTTTTGACATTCGAATTACTTATTCGGATTCCAATAAAATACAGCTAATAATAATTTGACAACTAATAAGTAAGGCCGCTCTCACACACAATAGAAATTTATTTTCTGCATGTAGGTTTCCCTTTTTAAAAATCTTTTTCGGAACTGTCAGTTGTTCTCTTTATTTCATTCTTGTTTCCAAAATATACAAATCTGTTAGAGGCGATACCAGAAATAAATAAGGTTTCAGGGAAAACGAATAACTTGAAAGCCAAAAAATCAATCCGCTTTAGATTTTTTGTCAATTCAACGAATTCAACATATGACTTTCAAAATTATATGGATTTCCAACAAAACGAGCGAAAAACAAATCCATAATATCTTGTAAGCTTTAAATATTAAGCTTTCCATTGTGAAAGCGCCCTAACAGAGCTCTTCCGACGGAAAAACTTAAGACTTGTTTCCACACCAATTACTTAATTTTAAAAAAAAATAATTTGCTTTTTGCTTTACGTGTGCAGGCTTCTAATAATGCTGCAATAAATGTGAACCGAATCGAAAATAAAATGGTGTAGGATTATTTGAAGCGATCATGGCGGAATTTTAATGTGGAGAGAAAGATCGCAATGTATTGATTACATTCATGAGTAGCTGCCATCTTGAAAATTTTCAAAAATATTCAATTTGTAATTTTGATTCGTTTAAAAAACGTCAAGTGTTATTGGAATTGAATTACTGCCGTCCTTTTCATTCTCATATGCTATGCACATTCAATGTGTTCTTTAGTTTCTTAGTTAGTCTTTGGCACACCACTGACAGTGCAACATCGTTTTCAGTTATTAAAGCTTTTTCGAGTATTTTTCGTTGTTGTTTTTATTTTTTTATTCAAACCACTAATAACTCCAACAGGTTTTTTTTTTGAGTAAAAATTGAAAAGTCGTGTCGTTGTACCGTGGATATTCACTATAAAAACAAAAGTAATTCTAATTAAAAAGTCGTGTCGTCGTACCGTGGCAATTCAATAAAAAAAACAAAAGTAATCTACTTGAAAAGTCGTGTCGTCGTACCGTGGCAATTTACTAAAAATAAAATGGATTTGTTGGACGATAAATTGGGCAGCGGCGGTTCTGCCATTCACCACAAATTGAATGGCTCAAATTATAAATTGTGGAAGTTCCAGATTGATGCCGTGATGAAGTCCAGAGCTCTTACGGACGTTATGGCCGGCAATATTCCCGTTGCGAGTGCGACCAACGAAGCAAAAAATCAGTATGACAGAAACGATGGCAAGGCGATGACGATGGTGAAAAATTATCAGAGAAAATAAAAAAAACAACCCATAAAAATGCATAAAATTTTTCATCTAAATTCTCTAATCGCAGAAATTGTTGAGGGACCCCTCGATTCTGGGTCATTTTTTTTATTGTAGTAGAAAATCATCGAAAGAGACATTTGACATCAGAAGTCAAATTTGATAATGCTTAGATCATTTTATTCTGAGAACTTAAAGCACGCTCATTCTCTGAGCAAATAAGAAACACGAGCATTTTTCTTGAGAACTCTTTGACTGCTCTGAACTAATTTATGAAAACGCCTAATGACAGAATATTGTGAAAACTTGTTGTTCTATCTGTAAGTTGATATCGAGAACAAAAAACGACACGAAACGAATAAAAATACAATTCAGTAAATTAGTAAATAAGTTGAATTAAGCATAAAACATTTATGTCTCGTTTCATTTGCTGGGTTCATTTGTGGGGGAGATAGGATTTCTCTCTCGTGGTTTCAGTTTAACGTTGCATGTGCGAACTGTGCCCGGAGTACGGTTTGATTTTATGTACCTTTGTTTTGTAACTGATAATGTTACTTTGCTACCCGTCGGCAATCGGGTACATCGGGCACTCACCTCGTTCACCTCGAAAACTCTTGTCACTTTGAAAGCTAACCTATGGGTATGGTTTCGGATACGGTTTGTGCAATTGCAAAGATACATTAGTAAACAAAATACATACATATTACTTAAAGATGAAATGGAATGTTCATAATCGATTCGACTTTTATACTATTACGCACATTCATGGTAACTTTGTGAAATGGCATTAATAATGATTGTGTAAGTCAGAGTAATGTATATTGATGCTTGAGAAATAATGTGAAACCGAAATTTACTGTTTTCGTTCATTATTAGAAATAATGATATTATTAATAACCGTGAAAGTGCCGAGCTAAAAATATGGCGATGCAAACTCGTAGTGCTGCCATGAACAGGCAGAATAGATTTTGCAATCAAAATCCACCAAATCAAGCAGCGCAGCCGACTGCGCAGCACACACCGCACAGAGTCGTTGAAGTGCGACGGTATTTAAAAAAATTTATAAGGGCCTTCCGGCCGAACCTGGGGACCGATCACTACCAAATTTTAGAAAAAGTATTGTTTATTGGGTATACACATGTGTGTACAATTTGAAAAAAATCGGGTAATTTTTATTTTAAATTTGTATGGGAGCCCCACGAACCCGGGGCCCGATCACTTCCAAATTTTAAAAGAAAGTATTGTCACCGGAAATACACATGTGTACAAAATTTCAGGAAAATCGGGCTTTAGGAAGTGCGTTAAAAATTGAAAATTAAAAAAAATTTGTATGGGAGCCCCCCGACCCCTGGGCACGATCGCTTAAAAAATTTTACAAAAATTTTTTTCGAAGATACACATGCGTATAAAATTTGAAGAAAATCGGGAACCTTTTTCATAATATTTGTATGGGTGCCCCCCGACCCAGGGGCCCGATCACTTCCAAATTTTTACAGAAAGTGTTGTCCATCAAAGATACACATGCGTATAAAATTTGAAGAAAATCGGGTAAATTTTTTAAAAATTTTGTATGGGACCCCGAGGTCCGAGGGGCCTGAAATTTTAATAGAAAGTATTGTCACCGGAAATATAAATGTGTGCATTTCAATAAAATCGGGCTATGGGAAGTGGGTTAAAAATTGATCGCAAGATTCCATAACACACAAATCCACAAACCCACAAACCCACAAACACACGGGCACGCGAAGTTAATATAGAGAATTTAAAAATGGTGCGCATCATTAGCAGTTTGACGCCGAAATATCATAATTTCAAGACTGTCTGGTACAATATCAAAGAGACTAGAACTTTGGACAGTTTACTTGAACGATTGCAACTGGAAGAAGACCAACTGGATACAATGGACGATGTTCCATCGGATGCTGCTTTCAGTGCAAAATTTAAGTCAAAGCAGCATCAAACAAGAAAAAAGCAGTCAACGTCGATTGATGAGCTGAAAAAGAAAACGAAATGCAACAAATGTCATGAAGTTGGACATTGGAAAAGAGAATGTCCGAAGCGTGGTGACAAATCGTCTGAAAGTAAGAAGGGCGGTTTCGATATTGTATTTTGTGCGAATCTTGTGAGTGAAACAGCAATGGACTACAGGAACATTTGGATTGCTGATTCAGGTGCCACAGAACACATGTCTTCTCGCATCGAATGGTTCGTTGATTATAAAAAGTGTGATGTCGAGCGGTTTGTTAAAATCGCAAATGGCATTCGTCTACCGATTAGTGGCACAGGCACAATTCTAATCGAAGCAAAGGTCAACGGTGTGTGGGAGAAGAGACAGATGAAGAATGTACAGCATGTTCCTGAGATGAAGCAGAATTTATTTTCGACGGCATCAGCCACATCGAAGGGTTTTAAGATATTGTTAACCCATTATGGCTGCAAGTTGTTGGATGCTGCTGGTATCGTGTATGCTGTTGGCGTGAAAGATGACAGCAAGCAATTGAGAATGGTGTTTCGACAGAGAGTTGATGAGTGTGCAAATTCTGCGACTGTCACGCTGGAGCAACTGCACCATCGATTGGGACATCTTAATGTGGACACGATAAAGCGTATGTGCTAACAGAATTTGATTGAAGGCATAAAATTGTCGAGTAAAGCGAAATTTTTCTGTGAAGACTGTCATGTCGGACAAATGCACCATGCTTCGCACAAACAAGCGCAAGAACGAGTGGCTGCAAAAGGCGAATATTTGCATGCCGATCTCTGTGGACCAATGGAGGAATTGTGCATTGGAGGAATGCGATATTTTCTTCTGATCAAGGACGAGGCAACGAGTTTCAAGTATGTGTATCTACTAGCCAGCAAATCTGTTGTCATTAATTCGTAATTTGACAAGTAATTCAGTGAAGCATATTCGTTTCGACAACGGCACTGAATTTGTAAACAAAGATTGTATGCGAGTGCTCTCGAATGCCGGAGTGAGAGTTGAGCGAATCGCACCGTACACACCTGAACAAAATGGACGTGTGGAGCGTGAGATGCGTACCGTTGTGAAATGCGCTCGCACGATGTTGCTTTCAAGCGGTTTGCAGAAGCGTTTAAAACCAGAAGCAGTACGAATAGCAGTGCACATCTTGAACAGATCGTCGAATAAGAAATGTCCGAACGCAACCCCGTACGAGAATGGGTTTGGTGTTAAACCAGAAATGGGTCATGTGAGAATTTTCGGCAGCGAGTGCTTTGTACAAATACCAAAGCAATGTGGACGCAAGAAATGGGACGCCAAGTCCAAGAAGGTGTTTCTAGTTGGATACGAGTCCACGTCGAAGAATTTCCGGCTATTTGATCCAGTCACACAGAAGATCATCGTGAGCTGCAACATAAACCTAAATGAGAAAGATGTGAATCGAGTTCATTTGGGTTATATCATCGGTGATGACGATGATGTCAAGAAGCAATTGTCGACTGAGCAAGTGTCGACCCAGAAATCGTCAGCAGAGCAACGAACGAACGATAAGCAACTAGTCGTGGAACAGTATCCGCAGTGTATCGGCACGAATGACAATGGACATGATACATCGTCCATGTCTGATAATGAGTTCTTCGATACAAACGATATCACGTTAACAGCATATGACGATGAGGATGAAGTCGAGAACGTACGCAAAAATATGCGTTATAATTTGCGTGAGAAAGTGAACGAACCAGACCGATTAATAGCAAGCGGATATTCAGCTGTAGTAGTAGTAGTAGTAGTAGTGTAGAGCCCAACACGTATGAAGAAGCTATAAATTCCGAGGAAGCTGCTAAATGGCGAGATGCGATGAAAGATGAGCTGCAATCATTGAAGAAGAATTCGACATGGGAGTTGGTGAAACGTTTTTTTGCTCTCATTAATGTGCAGCCCCAGATATCGTGCCGCCTGCTCAATCTGGATGAAAACTTCCTGTACAGCTCTTCGGTTTCTACCGACGATGTCAATATAGTCTGCGTAAGCCAGTATCTGAATGGACTTATAGAGGATTGTTCCTCTTGCCGTTACGTCAGAGTCCCGGATCACTTACTCCAACGCTGGGTTGAAGAGGACGCAGGCAAGTCCATCCCCTTGTCGGAGCCAATTATAGATGTTGAATGGACTTGGTAGTGATCCGGATACTTTTACTTGGCTTATAACATTGGTCATGGTCAACCTACATACATCGTGTCAGTTTATTTGGGATGCCGAATTCTCTACTCTGGCTAAGCTATCATAGGCGGCTTTAAAGTTTATAAAAAGATGGTGTAGTGAGTTCTGAAACTCTAGACATTTTTCCATCACCTGCCTTAGGGTGTAAATGATGATGATGTCGCGAGTCGCACGGTGCGTGTGGCACGTGCAATTTTTTTTTTTAAATACTTTTTTTTAAACTCGGCTTGCGATGACGTGACACATGTCGCGCGTCGCATGTGGCGCGTGTAATTTTTTTTTTTTAAAATTGTTTTAAAACTTGACTTGCGCGTCACGTGTGGCGCGTGTCAATTTTTTCTTTTAAACAGGTACTTGTTTTTAAACTTGACTTGCGATGACTTGACGCGTGTCACGTGTCGCGTGTGGCGCGTGTAATTTTCTTTTTTAAATACTTGTTTTAAAACTTGCAATGACGTGATGAGTGTCACGTGTCGCACCTCGCGTGTGGCGCGTGTATTTTTTTAAAATACTTGTTTTTGGCTTGCGATGACTTGACGTGTGTCACGTGTCGCGTGTGGCGTGTGTCAATTTTTTTTAAATAAGTTATTGTTTTAAAACTTGGCTTGCGATGACGTGACGCTTATCACGCACGCACACATCTACAGGTCAGAATTTTTATGGGACTTTGTTAAGCGCTCAGCTTGCGATGGTGTAATTTTGAGTTTTTTTTTTATTCATAGGGGTTAGGAGAAAAAAAATGTTTTTTTTTTTAAGTAAAATCCTTTCAAGATAATTCAGTCTTTAGGCTGAATTACAACTATCCATATGGCGAGCTGAGAAGCTCGCTTTACTATCTTACATATTACTAATTGCGACCCCGAAAGGCGAAGCTAATAATCAGTTTGTCAGTTTTAATTTTTCAGTTTGTCCACTAGTATATCGCGATTTCTACCAGACAGAATTCGATGAAACTTGTTTTAAAACAATTGTTTTGCAATTTTTTTTACTCATAGTAGTATAGAAAAAGTAAAAAGTAGTAAATCTCCGCTTTACTATCTTAATACTTAGACTGAAATGATAAGGCGAATCATAAACGGATCATAAGATATAGTGGGGACAAGATATCTTTGAGCTTGGGTTTTGAATGCCTTCGGATCTTAGTGATGAGAAAAAACAGAGCTTGGCAAATCTCTGAACTTATTGACTGCTACAGTTGACCTGAGATAGTTGAAAGATTGCACTACTTCAAATTCACGCTCCACCATTTTAATTGAGAGACCAATGTTGGATCAGGGTTTTCGTCAACGTTAAGTTTTATCGATCGGTTTTGTTTTCTATCTTGAAGAAACAAGATAGCCCTAGGTGCACCTGACTAGATATGACAATTGTACTTAAAAACCGAGAGTTACAATTTTTTTTTATTTTCTCGATGCAAGTGCCATTCATTGATAATGGCTGTGGATTTATGATTCGCTTAGACGACAGGAGCCAGCATTATGTTTTGGAATCGATAAATTCTACTCTATTACGTCCTTCTATTTTATTATGCTGTCCAGGGGCCCTTTTCATAAAACTATTAACCTAATACTAATAATTTTCATGTTATTAGCTCTAATAGGCTCATATTTATATGCGAGCCCCTCGACCCTAGAGCGAAATGTTGAATAAAATCAGGTTCTAGGAAGTGGATTAGGTAAAGGAGGAGAAAAATCCAACATTCGTCCCTGAATTAAGATAGCTGAGCGGGAATGTGAAGTATTCCAATCTTTAACGATCACGTGTCATTGGTAGCAGCCAATAACAACATGAAAAAAGAAATATGCCAATGGTTGCTGATAGCCAACGAAGTCAGTTAGGATATTTGAAAAACAAAACAAGTTGCCTCAGCAATCTATATTTTGTTAATATTTTTCATTCAGCATTGGATGTACCTAAGTTATCGATTAAACAACCACCATGCTGTAGAAGGAATGAGGTTTCTATTAATTTATTCAACAGCTTTAAAAGATAAATTACGTCGAAATGATTTCCACTCCCAAATGGTACAGCAAGAGCAAAACAATGCCAATTCATATATTTATAAAAATGAATAAATTAGCAAACGAACTTCGGCGACTTATAAAAAAAATTTCAATACACGTTAAGGTCGACATTTTCAGTGAACATGTAAGTGTACGAATTTTGTTGTAAACTATAATTTAAAAATTGAATTATTATATGATAACGAAAAAATATTGCAGACAACAATTCTTGAAGAATGTGAGAAAATTATTGAATTATATTGGAGTTTAAAGGACGAGTCGAAGAACAACGAGTTGATGACATTATCGAAAAAGATTAAGAGAAGTCCCTACAATGTACTGCTATTTCGAAAGTTCAATATCTTAATGGAGTTGAATGATCGTCGATTTTTGCAACTCACTTTTGTGCTGAAAAAAACTGTAAGTGTTTCTTTGCCGCTACTTTAGTTATAAAGGGTGTATCCGTTAAGTTGGAAAATACTTAAAGGTATGATTCCTATGTTAATTTCGTAAAAAAATCGTATGGGAGGAGGGGGGGCCCTATTTTCAACCCCTGCGGTGTACGTAGCGTTATAAACGTCGTCAAAGTAAAAATAGAATTATTTTTGTTTCATTTTATTTTCGAACTCGTTGTTTCGAAAAATGCTCTCGGATAATTTTTTGACTATACATGCATAACAATACATAATTTTACATGCACGATTATTTCGTGGAATGCCCTCGGATACGTTTTTTTGATAATTGTTATATTAAAGTCTATTCAATTTCCTATTAATCCATGGCAGAATATTTGTGCATTCGGTCAACAAGAGCGAGATAGTGCGGATTGTGTTACTACGACTACGTATAAGAAGAGTTGCAAACCGTCTCAGTGCTCCTGCAACAAAATTACACGTGGAATGGATGCACTCTTACTACTTCACTACTGCCCAGAAGGACCTAATTTTATGAGTGTACCCCATTTTCATGTGTCCACTCACAAAATTGGGTCCTTTTCTCCTCCTTTGGCGGTGAAAAAAAATTTTGGACGGTATCAAAAATAATTTTGTGTTACCACTACTACTACACTTCTACTACTACTTTTCAACAGATTTGTATGAAATTCGGTATGTAGGACTAAGATGTGACTATAAGACCTGTTTCTATTGAAATTCTGGGATATGGTTATTAAGGTCTGGAATTTCGGCAACTAAGCAATTTCTCAAGCGATGCGTATGAAATTCGATTTGTAGGAGCCTTTTGAAGAGGGTATTTTGACGTTATTTTGAAGAGTCTTTTGATTGTCTTTCGGTGGTCTTTTTGTGGGTCTTATGGGTGTTTTTTGGGTCTTTTGAGGGTATTTTTTGGTTTGATTGGGTTTTCTGGGGTTTTTGTGGCCTTTTGATGGTCGTTTGGGATATTTTAGGGATTTCTTAAGGGTTTTTTGCTCCACAACATCAAGATGTTTCACTTACACTGCGCGTAAAGGTTACACGTACTTTTTTTAATTGTAAGTGAAAATACTTTATCAATTGTAGAATATGTTCATTATGGTCAGGAATTTCGGGAACTAAGCAATTTCTCAAGCGATTCGTATGAAATATGGTATGAAGGACTAAGATGCGACTATAAGACTTGTTCCTATGAAAATTCTGGAATATGGTCATTATGATCTGGAATTTTGGAAATTAGGCAATTTCTCAAGCAATTCGTATGAAATTTATTATGTAGGACTAAGATGCGACTACAACACTTGCTCGGTAACCGGCCGATTCCACTAGACACAATTCCACTGAACACAATTCCACTGGCACAATTCCACTTGGCACAATTCCCTTGGGGAACAATTTAACTTGCACAATTAAACGTACACAATTTAACTTGTTTAGTTGCACGGAAACGCAAATATGTACAGAAAAACACACATTAATATTTTATTTGCGTTGGCATGGTTTAAATTGTACAAAAAATACAATCGCGCTCGCGATCTACCACCCTAAATGCGTTTAATATTTTATTTGCGTAGGCGTGCTTTTAATTGTACAATGTATCTATTTTCGTTGTTTATGGTTTTTTTTCAAATATTTTGCCATATATATTCGTATTCTTTCTTTAGGTAACGTTTTAAGTTTAACTTTTTTTTATAATTAATCGAATTCAACTTGCACAATTTAACTTTTTGATTATCAAACGCATTTAGGGTGCTAATTCGCGGTTGAATTGTGCCCAGTGAAATTGTGCCAGTGTAATTGTGTCTAGTGGAATTGGCCTAGAATCACTTGTTCATATGGAAATTTTGGAATATGGTCATTATGCTCTGTTATTTTGGGAACTTAGCACTAAGTCTGAATGTAGCAGTTCGCTTCTGCACTTCTCTGCAGTTTTCTGTACTTTTCAAGGTACTCTTCATCTGAATTATAGTTCGATGTTGATTTGATTAGATTTGTTGACAATGAAAATAACAAGGTTTTAAAACTTTTTGTGGGCAATGGGAGTAAAATTTCAAGGTTGCATCGTTTTAAACAAGAACGGAAAAAGGTACCAGAAAGAAAAAGAGAAATATTAAATATATTTGTTGGCTTGTACAGAATGCATCGTTTAACCGTGCATTATTGCGATTTACTGCAGTCTCAGCGAACACACATTTTTTCAATAGTTTGGTGTCTTTTGGGGGTCTTTGGTTGACTTTTTTGAAGAATTTTTTGGTGGTCTCTTGGGCTTCTATATAGGGGCCTTTTTAGGGTCTGTTGTGGTTCTTTTGGTGGTCTTTTAGGGATATTTTGAGGGTCTTTTGGGGCTCTTTTAGGGGACTTAATGCTTGCGCGCATTAACGCATTGGCATAGAACACTGCAATAATATACTATTAACAACAAATATAGATAGGGAAAACATTTTTTTCGTTGCTATTTATATATTTGTTAATCAAAAGCTGACGACATTATTCTGTTTACATCACTAGCTACTTGCATATAGTCATGGAGTTGCTGCTTTTCTTATTACAGAATATCATAAAATATAACTTATTTTGGGTAGTGAGTTTTTTATGTAAATTTTGCATCTAAAGATTTGATACCATTTATTAACTTTGTGCGTAAAAAATCTGCATATAAAAATTGATCCAATTTTAGCAACAAAAAAATCCGGAACTAAATAGATGCTGTTTTTTACAATATCTAGAGAATGTTGAGTCAACAACATATCTACGTTTCATAATTCAGTTATCATAACGCTATAGTATATAGCTACTATACCACTGCAATCTTCATCAAATAACACTGTAAATATCAAAGAAATAAATTAAAATAAGACTTATATTTTGTCTATATTTTTCTCAATTTAATCCTTTAAATAATACTAGTGTTCGCCCGGTAGTCAAAATTCTACCATAAACATTATTGAAGATTTGTGGAAAACATATATGAATTTGCATGTTTCGAACAACTTTTTTCTACTCTTATACATTCGTTTATTGTATATCTGAGACCATAAACTTTTACATGTACTTACAATACAAAAGTATATAATAATTAAATAAAAAATAAATTCAATAAAATAACGGTAAATCACAATTTAAAAACCCTGATTTAATGATATGAATCATTTAAATTTCAATTAAAAACCAATACTTAAAAGTAGTTATAATCAATACAAAAATGGACTACCACGACAACGTCGTCAACCAGGACTGTGGCGGCTGTATTCGAGGCACAATTTCAAAAAGTTGCATTTTGAACTTCTAGCAACTGCTCCAAACGCTAACATGAACGATTATAAAAACCGTTCTCTTTCCAATTCTTTTTATTGATAAAGCTACCAAGCATAAAAAAAAGAAAATCGGTTGACAGATAGAGGAGAAAAAGGTACTGAACTGTTTTGTCTTAGCCTATTTATATATAGATCCTTAAATCCTGTAAATACTTTAAGTATTTTGAAATAGTTTTCTTTTTTGTATCTCTATCCCTCTCTATCTCTCTGTCATAATACCACTTACTATATATGTACTTACAAATTGTTAGCATTTAAAGTATATATTGCCATAGAAGTTTCACTTCTGACACGTATACACACGCACTTTTTTTAGAATGTGAAAAACCCATTATTTATTTATTTAGCGTATGGCGAAAAGTATGCATTTAACATTCACAGATATAGCACAGACAAAAAACAGTAAAAAAAACCTATAAATTTTATTTTTCTGTAAATCGGAATATTTAAACTTTTATTGGATTAATACTGCTCCAGACATATACCTGCGGTAAAAACAACCTCGTTTGGAAGAGTGGTGGTGAACTATTCTGATTTCGTAAATAGATGGGAGCAAAGATTAACTTTAAGAACATAGAAGATCATACGTGCTTGAGCTGAAAACGGATACTAACACCTGTCACATCGTACTGATATATTTAAATTGTAAATATTGGGCGCGAGATTACAACAAAATAAACGACCTACTAAATAGTTTAGAAACAGCGAATCTAGTACTTATCGGTGACTTTAATTGAAGAAATGGTATGTCGCAAAATAACTCTGTAAACGGATGGGGTACAGCAGCAATATATGCAAGCCGCAACTCTAAGGATGAAACCTGCGACGCCAAAGGAACTGCAATTCTGGAATTAGCTGGAATTAACTGATTCTCGTGGGGAGTACATATTTCTTCGCGGGACAACATCCTCAGTAATAGACTACTATTTTGTAACTGACAATTTGTGCTCACTTCTTAAAGAATTTAAGGTAGCAATGAAGCCATTCTCAGACCTAATGCCGCTGAAAGTGACGTTCTACCAGTACAGGAACCCGATCAACAACAGCACAACTCAGTTAAGCCTCTTACCAAAACTATTATGTAAAGACAGTTTTCGAAATTTGTATCAGCAAACCTCAACAGAGAGTTAGTAGCTTTGGCTAACGTGAATGAGACGCCAAATGTTCAAAGCCTAACAGATATAATAAAAACAACCCATAACAACTAAAAATTTTCATGTAAAATCTCTAATAAGAGATGGGTATGTGTTAAAATTTGACGAAATCGGGCTAACTTTTAAAAAATATACATGGACACCACACGGGTCTCAGGGCCCTATCACTCCAACAAATTTACAAAAAGTTTTGTCCATCAGTGATACACAGCTAATTTTTAAAAAATTTATATGGGCACCCTTCGGGCCCGTTCACTCCAAAAAATTTACAAAAAATTTTATTCCTTGGAGCCAGGTGTATAAAATTTAAAGAAAATCGGGTTAACTTTTTTGAATAATTTTTATGGGTCCACACGACCCCGGCCACCAAAATTTTTGCAAAAAGTGTTGTACATTGGAGATACACACGTATATAAAATTTAAAAAAAATCGGGTTAATTTTTTTAAAAAAAATTTTAGGGCCCTCCAAAATTTTCATTTCATCATTTCATAATATAATGACTGTGTTCTGTGTGCGTTGTGCGCTGTGTGTTGTGGGTAGCGCTGCTTGCTTTACTTGCTTTACGATTGGAGTTGTTTTGTTGTTGGGTTGCAGTGCTTTGTATTTGTTTTTATATTTCAGCATTTATAGTGGAATTCAATATACTTTTGGTTATTAGAGAATTTACAGGAAAAATGTTAATTCTTATGTGTTGTTTTTTTGTCGAAGAATTCTAAGATGCGCCGATAACTCTAGATGAGGTACAAAATGTAAACGAGAACGCTAAAAACAGAAAAGCTCCAGGTGATGACCGTATTTCATTTGAGTTTTATATGAATTATACATACACGTGAATTCCTATCATAACTTGTATCAGAATACGACCGAATTTTTGAAAATGCGGATATACCAGGAAGCTTTCTGAAATCGATTATATTTCCATTGCACAAAGGTGACTATAATGAAACGACAAACTATAGAGGTATATCTTGTGTAAATACTTCAACCAATCTTTTTGGCGCAGTATTTTTTAAAAGTCTTAACCAGTGGATCCAAAATGTGAAAATTTTTCATGAATTTCAAGCGGACTTTAGACAGAATTACTCGACGATCGATCAGAACTTGACGCTTACGAACATTGGCGAAATCAAGAGAAAACACAAAAAGCTCTACGAAATTTTTGTTTATTTCCGACCAGCTTTTGATTATGTTTCTCGAGCGGCACTTTTCTATAAACTGTATAGATATGGAATATCTACAAAAGTAATAAACGTCTTGCGAGCAATGTACGCAAACAACATAGCTTTCGTTTGGGATGGAAATTACTTGCCTGAAGGTCTTGAGACTGCGATGGGCGTGAAGCAAGGCAGGCTGTTTATTGAGTACACCACTGTTTACATTATACATAAATTACATAACAGACAGTGTTAAAGGTGGGATTGAGCTACACTGAACAAATATCCCAGCTCTCATGATGCAGATGATATTGTCTTTTTCGCAGATACTGCTACTACATACAGCAAAACTTGGAATCAATATGTATGTAAATCTAACAAAGTCGAAGATGATGATCTTTAGAAACGGTTGTGGGAGGTACTCTCGAAGTGAAAAGTGGACGTTGCAAGGAGAGCCTGTGGTTATCTTCCCCAAATAAATCAAATTAATGTAAATGTAAGACTTCATTAAGAAAATGTTTAAGCTGCCAAAAAATAAATTATTCTACTTCACTTTTTTCTTTGGCTTCAGCAAGACAGCTTTTTAAGAAATTCACTTATTTAATATTTTTAAATTCTCTACATTAACTTCGCGGGCCCTTTGCTGGCGGGCACACAAATTTTAATAAAATTTTGCACACATGTGTATCTCCGACGACAACACTTTTTATTCAAAATTTTAACACTTCGGGTTCTTTCTCAGGACAGTTCTCAGCTCGTCCTGTATTTATTCACTCGCTTGATTTATTAATTCCAACCGCCATACATTAAAAAAACTAATCTTCGTTGTTTTCCACAAAACTTTCGATACACTAAAGAAGTCTATATACAAAATTGTGAGACAAGATTTAGTACTTCCCAAAAGCCTATTGAAATTGTATTAGAATTGTATTGGAGTTCTTATCACCCCAAATGTCAGCATGAATAACCACCTTCAAAACAAATTGTCTGAAGCTAAACGCGCAATCGGTTCACTTTGAGGCAAATGTATCAGTAATAAACATGTAAGCCATAGTAAATGTTATTCCGATCAACTGAGATGAGAAGTTCATGTGGACTTTATTAAGCGAATATTTCAATTACCTAGTAGCTGTAGCACCCCGAATAACATGCTACATTTAGAAACTAGAACGCCTTCTATATTTCTGAACACATTTAATTTGAATTTGATTTACATAGTAAAAATTGATTTTGGTGGAGGAAGAGAGGCTACAAAAAAAATACTTACACACATCATAAGAACAAGAGGAAATCTAGTGTAAGAATGGGAGCGTCTTACGTCAGAATGTGGGGTTATCCTTAACATTGCACCAGCAGTGTGATTTTCTATGAAGGTAGTTTAATATTTTATTTAAAAAAAACTGGCAATATTATATACCAGTTATATGAAAATGAAGCCGAATGTTCTCAATATAGGTTGTACTATACTGTACTGTACTGTACCAACTTGAAGAACGAACATACTAAGAAAAAATGCTTCACGACAGATTCAATAAGCACTATTTTTAAACTGAGAGGAGAGTTGGTACACTTGTATTACATACCACAACAACCAAAACTATTAACTTTGTGTAATATCTGTAACATGAATGTATAAGAGAATGTGTACTACACTTTCTAGAAATATGTCCAATTTTAGTGGAATTCCAGTATAATCATCTAAAAATAAAGTCCAGAACGAAGCAATTTTCGTTAACATGGGTCAGGGTACACCAAAGTAAGCTTTCTCTTAAATCCCCGATAAATCATGGCAACATTGGAGATAGATTCTTACTGTAGAACGATTTTTTTCTTAGAATATAACCAAGAATCATTTCCCAAATTATCCTTGACGAATTAGGGGACACCCTGTATATATGTATATCATAGACAAAATTATGTTTAGCTAAATGTCAATCTGGCTTACTTGGGCCAAACTAAAATAGACTAAGAAACATTTTTTTTGTAACATTTATAATTAAATAAAGTCAAGTACTACTACTACTACAGACTGCGATAGTCTTATAAGAGTATATCCCATTATAAGATCGGTCTTTGCGATTTCTTAAACATTTTTGCTTTGATTACGTTGTGAGTTTGACTGGTTTTCCTAAGAAATAGATTAACTATATCTTGCTACGAAATGAAAACCATATTATGCTAAAGATTGATTATGCTTTCTAGAACTAGCAGCTTAAGAATGATTTTTCTATTGCCTACAACGTGAAGGTAGTCGATGTTTAGCAGCTTGTTAAATAAGTATGAAAAGGATTTCTTTGGGACATACCACGATAAAAGTATTGATTGTAATTATTTTTTTAATAAGTTTTTCTCTTCTTCTGTTTTTATTTTAGCTAAGTTATTTGCTTCGAAAGTCGATGCAGTCGGAAATATGGTTAACCTGGGCTTTAGAAATAGCAAACTTATACAACAAATGCGGCATCTCAATTCAAACATCGGACACAAAGTCCTTGTCTAGAGAAACTGATGCCAATATTTGCAGCAATACATACCCTTCACTTCTTTTACCATTAAAATATATTGACTTCGGATATGTGTTACAAGTAAATTTTAAGCAGAGTTATGGTTTAAAACCCGTTAACAGTTTTATTAATTCTAGTTAGTATCTCAAACGAGAATTGAACAAAGCTCTCTTGACTTAATTTTTGGTCTACTGAATTTGGGCGATCAAGACTCATGGCGGGAAAGCGACTCCAGCTGTTCTAGTTTGGAAATTCTACGCATTTTAACCCTAAATGTTGCCGGAGAGAATGATTTTCAGCAATATCTAGATCCAAATATGCATTTTAATGAAACTAAAATAGAAACTGACAAAGAAGAAAATAAATTTCAAAGTTTAGGAAGTAAACATATAGAGTTCTTCCTTTATAAAGAAAAGATTTTTTTGACAGAATTAATAATAAAATCGCATGACATTTGTCCATCAATTTTCGGTAAGACAATTATATTTTGGTATACATTATGTATATTTGATTTATATTATATATATTTTGATTTTTTAAAATTTTACTTCAAGGCACATCCAAAAGCTTTAATTTTCAATCATTTCTTGTACGAAGCATGAAGGACTTATGGACTTATGTAGGAATTACTTTAGATCATATCATACTTTGGTGGATCGATACACCAGTGTCCTGTTATCCAATTTCTCACGTTGAATCCATTCGAAATTGGCTTTATACTCAAAACTCCAATGGCATGTTTGTTTATAGAAAAAAAATCCACAAACGCAATAAAACATATTGTTTATATTTTAAAGTAGAAATTCCCGAACCAATTTACTCAACACTTAAAGGAGTTGGAGAAATTCTCACAAATTTTGTATCGAACAACTTGTGGGATCAATTATTTCGTCTCACACTAGTTTCGTCTTCAAATCAAAACAACACATTTCAGGTTTTTGAATCTAGAGAATCTGCAGAAAGAGTAAGTTGATTCTTTTACATAATAAATATAATTTAAATAAATTAGGTCAATTCAATTTTATTATTGAAGCATATCAATACACTCGTATTTATGTTATTTCAATATTACACTAAGAAAGGTTCTTTTAAAGGAAAATTTTTCACCTACTCGTACAAGCACAATGTGGAACACGGTTTTTACGCAATTAAGAATTCTCAGCAATAATATTTGTTCTAAGGATGTCCAAAATTCGCCTTTGCTGCCAGTTGCCGAGCAGATACCCATTTTACATCGCATAGGTAAGAAGGAAACAATATTCAGCGCTATCACAAAATTCTTTCGTACGAAATTTTTCCAATGGGTGGGTATCGGTTACAAAAACTTGGAACACCCTGTCGTAAGCGTTGGAGCGGCAACATAAAATTCGAACTCGGTTTTACATGTCTTATGGTAGTGTTGTCTTGATAGCGGAGCCAAAATTTTATGAAAACGGAAAATAAATAAATTTTAGATTTAAGATGGGTTGCTTAAGTTTGATTCAGCATTCTTAGAATTCAAGTTTCTGAATTTTTCAAAACTTTCACCCAAAAAATTGTTATATAGTAGACATTACTCGTATTTTTGATGGTGTGCTTCCGCTATATTTAATTTTAAATTTAAATCTAATTAAATCACATAATTATTTTTCAGATCATTCAGTGCACTCTATGCGATTATGGGTTAAAGAACAAGCAAAATTATTATGCGCAGAATGGAAAATGGATAAATTCTTTGCCATTTTAGAAAATGACGTAAAAACTTGTTTAGAAACCTGTTTGTTAATTCAATTACCAAAATTAACTTCCGATCTTACCGATGTTCTTATGTTGGTTTGTGTCGCGTTGAGAGCGAAATTAATTTATGAAATTAACGTCAATATTGATAAGCTAAAGGTATGTAGCATCTGTCGCCATTTCTATTTCTATTGTATTTATATTTCAATTTCCTCATCTAAATATTTTATTTTGACCCGAAAGGTGAACTAAAATTATAGAAACATTCAACAAACAACAAACATTTATTCTACTGAGTTGGTAGAGTTTAGTTTGATTATTCCCGAAGATTTATTTGATTATTGTAGAGCATACAATTATATATAAAAAGAACTTCGTTTTTTGTGCGTACAAACTTTTATGTATACATCGACACATGCCAAATGCATGCTCGTTAATCCTCTTTTCCACGCATCACACGAGCCACACAAGACTCGTGACATGCGTCACTTGCGGGATCTCAGAAATAGCCCCTGACACAGAGCTGCTCACAAAATTTCAGCTCCCTTGGTCGTGAAAGGTGGTTAAAAAGAACCTTAAAGTAGTCGAAAATACAGACAGATAGACTAAATTAAATTGAATAAAAGTTTTTAAAATGTTCGTCTTCGTTTGAATTTTGCATGACTGTTAATGCATCTTTCTAGCTGTACTCGTATTACTACTAATTTCAGATAACTTCGGATGAATGTGTGCAAATTATGTCTTCAGTCTGCCTGACTTTAAGTATGGCAAATTTTTCGTTATGCTTTCCTAAGGCAGACTATTGGCAACAAAAACATGTTGTAACGGCGGAGAAAAGTGAATATGTCACTTTTGTTTTGGATCAAATATATCTGCCCTGCATCAAAGCCACAAATGACATAGTCAATTTGAAACTTATTTTAAAAATCATATGTCAAGCATGGCTTGATTACATTTACCAACATCGCATAAAATTTAGTGTTTCTGGAGCATCTTCGCTTTTAAACGATTTTGAGAAAGTCAGGGAATGGATAATGAATTGTTCAGATCTATCTCAAGAATTTGCAAACAAACTAAGCGATCACGAGGTACTGAGAATGTGCAAAGGTGTTGGAAAAATTCTATTGCGAAAGCCGGAAGATATCATTTCAATTACGCAATCTCCAAAGTTAAAAAAGAGTTCAGATAAAGGTAAGTATGAAAAGAAAATATGAAACAGTATTGTAGCAATTAAGATTGAATAATAAAAATGATTTTGGGCGCCGTGGCTCAGTGGAAATGCGTGTGTCTACTGAGCAGGAGGTTCGTGGTTCGAATCCCAGTAACACCAAAAGTATTTTTCACGGTGTCCCACCTCTCGCGAATGGGTGCCAAACGTTCCGAGAGTATCTCAATTCGCCGTTCGGAGCCGGCCTTAAATTGTAGGTCCCTTCCATTTGCGTCCAAAAATATAAATACAAAAACACAAATGATCGCGAGAAGCTAGGTCTTGGACGGCAATGAATGGTCTGTCGCGCCGAATATTATTATTATTATTAATAAAAATGGTTGCAAAATTAATTTTTAAAATTAAAATCTAGAGCTCCAAAATAAGCCCAGAACATTAAAACTAAAACATATAGACTTTTTAAAGAAAAAACAACCCATCAAAATTAAAATTTTCATGTAAATTCTGTAATAACCAAAAGTATAAGTATATATGTACTATTAATGCTGAAATATAAAAACACATACGTACACTGCAACCCAACAACAAAACAACCCCAATCGTAAAGCAAGCAGCGCTGCCCACAGCTTACAACGCACACAGAACACAGTAATTATAGTACGAAATGTTCTGATGCCGGGAAAAAATTGTATGGGAACCCCCGACCCCGCGGCCCGATCACTCTTAAATTTTAATAGAAATAGAGTATTGTCACCGATTGATGTGTAAACATGTTTGTATCAGATAGGAATTATGATATCGTTTAATAGTTTTGATAACGATATTTTATATACTAAAAATTTGTTTGGTTTAATTTTTTTGATACATGAAATAATTGGTTTGCGAATAAAATAAAACAAATACAATTGTAATTGCAGCGTGTTCAAATACACGCGAAACACGCATCACACTTTTCAGACGCGCCACTCGCGTCACATGTACTCGTATCACAGCAAGCACTCATAAAGGTTTATTAAGATTATGCTACGCACATATTGCATGCTGCGTGATGCACGTTGTATAATGCATTCTGGTGCTGCCCCTGCAACTGGGAGTTGCACAAAATTTCAACTAAGCTCTCTAGGTCGTGTGAAAGTTGGTTACAAAGAACCTCAAATAAGTCGAAACAAACAGACAAGTTAAATAAAAGTTTTAATTTTTTAAAATTACTTATGTAAGTACTCGTATATAGCTTGTCGTAGACTAGCGGTAAGGAGTCTTGCTTTAAAATGTAAGGCTCGAACCCTCGATTAAAATGTTCTAGTAAAACACAGATCAAGCGCCAAGCTTTGTTTCTGAGCGTTCAATTTTTATATGCCCAAAAATAGAGAAACATTCAAGACTTATATTTTAAAAAATTGGTATTAGAATTAATAACAATACAATGTCACGTATACTCTTTCTTTCAACAGACGATGCTATTCAGGAGACTCAACTTCCCGCGGAAATGTTTGTTTCGAATCAAAAACACTGGTTGCAGTTAAGAGCTGGTTCAGGAAAATGTTCATTATATTTTTGCTGTCGAGAGTAATTGTGTTTAAGCCTTTTTTTTCGTGAAAACGTTCCAATAAAGTTGTCTATAAACATCTTACCATTATTTGCTATTTAATACTCGTAGTTTATTTTATAATATTTTAATTTTTACAGATGTTCATTATATTGAAATAATTGATTTAACTTAATTGATTTTAATAATCATTTAAATTTGGTAATATACAGGCTTTGCTTTGGTGAACTATTACCAGAAACTGCAACTTCGAGTTCAGTAGACAATTGAAAAGTAGATGTCTCTTCCCGTGTAAATTAGGTCAGTGTATATATGTATGAAAGACTTGCTCAACCTCTTTCTAATCTTTGCGATCGAGATGTTCTAGTGTCAAAATTTACAAAATTTAAATGATTATAAAAAGTTTTTTATTCAAATAAAAAATTAAACATTAGTCTAAATTAATACAAGTGTATTTTAAGTTATGCAGGAACTTTAGCGCTTATTTTATTAACAAGTTCGTCTACTCTTTCACTTGAGCCTGCGAACTTTTTTGGGTGTGGGCCAATCATCTGAATAATTGCTCCAACATCTGGTGATACCTTTAACGAGTGCAGTAAAAGAGCGAAAAAATACATCTTTACATATAAACATGTTTCGCAAAAATCTAAGTCATACTTCCAAAAAGCGAGCGAGTGCCTTCAGCGCTCGAAACAATTGCTCTTCAGATGGGCTGCTTTCAAAAAATTGTAAAATTGCCATAGATAGTTCAACAGCGACGTCATCAAAAACCTAAGGAAATATTTTAAAAAACATTTAAAATTATTTATCTAACCACTGCAGTCGGCCATACCACAGTTTTGACTTCTTTAATTGCAATATTATACAAGATCCATGTTCCAATATTTTTCAAATTAGGACAATTTGACAGGATACAATGAACTGCAACTTTCGTTGTAACTCGGATATTTGATATTACTTGGTTGTTATATTCCCACTCAGAAATGTAAAGAAGCCACTCCGATGGACCCGAATTCTCGAATAGATTACACATCTGTACAACAGGTTGTAGAATAATATTGCTTATAACCCGATAAAGTATCTATTAATATAAAATCAATTTACAAACAGAGCCCAAGCCTGCTGTTCTTCAGGAGTATGTTTATCAAAGTCTTGCGAGAAATTCATTAACGTGTGGTCTTTTCTATCTTGATGTAAAATTATTATAACATCGTCTTTTAAGGCTGCTGCGGCTAAGGCTCTAATAAGGTGTATCCTTGTTTCGGGCGAAAACGATGGTTCCCTTAGAACACGTCCTGAAAAATTTTTTTGGCTTCAGTGTTCAAACGTAAATATTTTAATTATGTCGTCCACAACACCTACCAATAAACGTTAAAAAGTTATCGCCTAAAGCCCAAGATCCGTCGTCTTCTATCAAATACTGATGCAATTCTTCCATTGCAATTTCTTCTTCTTTGTAAATTTTTCCATCTAAAAGCTTAACAAGCGATTCCAATTCAGTCTTCACCTGAAAATATGATAATATCTATTCATGTCATTAAAGGTAATAAATAAAGGTTAAGATAAATCCATATAACAACATCGGAAAGTTCATAAAAAATTAAAAGCGATAATAACAAGGGTCACATAAAATTTAATTCAATTTTTACTTTCTTTTACATAGTAAAATTTCGAACCGTATCTACTGAGTCAGAAAAATCGAAAAAAATCTCTGTCTGTATGTCTGTCTGTGCCCCCTCTACATCCCAGACGGCTGAATTTATCGGGATAAAATTTCATATTTAAGCTTTTTACATAAATTGTGAGGGGCCGGATGATTTTTGACGGAAATCTGACAGCCGGAATTGACAGTTTACTGGGACAGTTTTTCGAGTTTTTGCAAATAACTCAAAAAGTACAGCACTTGGAAGAAATGTGTTAAGTGCAAAAGAAATTTAAACAAAAAACAAAAAAAAAATAATAAAATAAAATTAAGAAAATAAAAATAAAAAATTTGAAAAAAAAAATTTAACATACATTTACTGAAGATTCCGGTCCCGTCCGTTAAAAGAAATTCGTCCATTTTTTTAAACACAAAACAGCGGCAATTTTTTTCTCTGTTAATATTTCAACAACGAGTTAACTTAAAATCGGTACTGTACCCCAGAATGAGTACGATACGCTCCTAATGTTTTATGTACAGGTAGCAGTTAACTGGCTCTTGCGAATTTTAGAAAAAAAAATTTCCAGTGAAACTTAAACAATAAAATAAATATACGCATTGAGCAATAATAATGACAAGGTGGAGTAGAGAAAACCATTCGAGTAAATAATTTGCCCTTAAATTACAATATTTATTGCACAAGCTATTGAAGAAATAAGAAAGAAGCTGATTGGCCGCGCTGTTTCACCTTAAGTAAGATAAGGACGACGAAAATTTCGAAACAAATTGAAAATTTTTTCCTACCGAGTATGTATCATCATCATGTTTGGCTCTACAGCCGGGGTCCGGTCCTGGACTCCCGCAAAAAGTGTCTTCACCGGTCCCGATTTTGAGCCGATGTCATGCAGTTTTGCATCCCTAAACTCTGGGCGTCCTGGCCGGACGCTGTCGTGTTCCATAAATCCTACCGAGCATGTATATATGCTCACTGTATAAGTCAGCGATGGCGAATCTGTGACCCGCGGATTCTTTTTAGCTGACCCACGACCATTTATGCTTTTTTTTACATAGTTAAAGGAAGTACAGTAATCATGAAAATTTTCGATCTCAGGATTTTTGCAGATATACCGTATCTCCTGAGTCAGAAAAAGCGAAAACAAAAAAATCTCATTCTGTCAGTATGTCTGTCTGTGTCCACTCTACAGCCCGAATGGCTGAACTTATCGCTTTTTACATAAATTGTGAGGGGCCAGATGATTTTGACGGAAATCGGACAGCCGGAAATGACAGTTTACTTAGAAAGTCTTTCGAGTTTTTGCAAATAATTCAAAAAGTTTAGCACTTAGCAGAAAACAACATTTGCGCCTAAAAATATCCACAAATCTACCTGGGTATCTCCTGATGGAGCCACTCGCAACCTGATGACGGTACGAACGTATCGATGACGGATGTAAACCAGCGACTGAACGTAAGAATGTTGCGTACCGAGCAATGCAAAAATCTCATAAAACGCGGGCACGCGAAGATAAATATAAAGTGCTCAGAAGATATGAAAAAACAGTTCAGCGGCGAAAGAAAGCGAATAAAGAAGCTCGTCCGCACCAAGCGCGAAAGTTCTACCAAAGAGTCCGCGGTATGACGCAATATACACCGCGTTGCACATACTGCAAAGACAAAGAGGGTAATCTGATCACCGATCTCAAAGGCATCTTAGAGCGATGGGAAGAGCACTTTCATGAGTTGCTAATGATATCCCAGCGGAGCTGATTAAAACAGGAGGCCCCGCAATACACCAAGCAATTCATGAACTAATAGTGCAAGTATGGGAGGAAGAAGCGATGCCAGAAGACTGACGAAGAGGCATCCTGTACCCCATACATAAGAAAGGAGATATCACAACCTGCAGCAATTATCGTGGTATAACTTTGTTGAGTACCGCGTATAAGATTTTCTCATCTATCCTTCAAGACAGGATAGCCTCATACGCTAACGTCATCATTGGTCCATACCAGAGTGGCTTTATCCCAGGCAAATCAAAAACTGATCAGATTTACACCCTTAGGCAGGTGATGGAAAAATGACTAGAGTTTCAAAACTCACTATACCATATTTTGATAGACTTTAAAGCCGCCTATGATAGCATAGCCAGAGTAGAACTTTATAAAGCCATGAGAGGATTCGGCATCCCAAATAAACTGACGCGACTATGTAGGTTGACCATGACCAATGTTATAAGCCAATTAAAAATAACTGGATCACTATCAAGCCCATTCAACATCTATAACGGGCTCCGACAAGGGAATTGACTGGCCTGCGTCCTCTACAACCTGGCGTTGGAGAAAGTGATCTGAGACTCTGACGTAACGGCGAGGGTAACAATCCTCTGTAAGTCCATTCAGATACTGGCTAAGGCAGACGATATTGACATCATTGGTAGAAACCCCAGATCAGTACAGGAATCTTTCATACAGATCGAGCAGGCGGCTTAAAATCTGGGGCTGCACATAATCGAGAGCAAAACAAAGTACATGGTGGCTACGTCTGCGAGTAGACGATACAACATTGGTCCATCAATTAAAATAGTTGAGCGCGAATTTGAAGTAGTCCAATCCTTGAACCATCGGGTATCGGGTCAACGGTAGCAGCCGATAACAACATGGAACCAGAAATACGCGCACGGTTGCTTAAAGCCAACACAGCCTACTTTAGTATGTCAAGACTCTTCAAATTCAGGAACTTAACCATAACATAACCATAACGGTGGAGAGAGTGGAGAGAGGCCAGGACCGGACACCGGTTGTAGAGCCAAATATGATGATGATGATGATGATGGGAAGTGGGTTATAAATTGATCGCAAGATTCTACGACAGACAAAGAGAGAGAGAGAGACAAAAAAACAGACAGATCCACGGGCACGCAATGTTAATATAGAGAATTTAAAGAAAATGATAGATTCAAGTTCCAGGCCTTAAACAAAATGGTTTGATTAATATGGCATGATTGAAATTAATCAAATTATTATCTCCGTAGTATGCAATGAAATGCTTACTTCACGTACATATAATGTAAAAAGACTTTGAAAAATGATATCCCAATCTCGACGTTTGAACTGATGATGAAAGAATAATTTTTTTTTTAAATAAGAAAAAAGATTTAAATTTACAAACTGGTAAACTCCTTTTAGAAGGTGAATTTTTAAAAGAAACGTTATTGGAATGCAGCTCTACCCTGTACTATTAAAGAACGAGATGTAGAATTGGAAAGAGATATTACTTATCAAATAAATATCGTTCTTAATACGAGTATCGCGAAAATGTATTAGATTGCTTTAGATGAGAGCACTGATATAAGTAGATATGCGCAATTAGCGGTTTTTGCTAGGTATAGAACAGGAAATATAATGAAAGAGGAACTTATAACGTTGAAATGGAGTCATACAGGGCTTGATGTATATAAAGAATTTGATAGTGAATTTAAAATCATGAATATTGACGTTCAAAAATAGTCTCAATAACAACAGATGGAGAACCGAATTCAGTTGAAAAAAAACATCGGGTTTATACAGTATTTTAAGCAAAGTATCTCACAACCTATTATTAAATTTCATTGTATAACTTATAAGCAAGTTCTTTGTGCGAAGCAAGGTTTAAAAACGATTTCATATGTGATGCCACCTGCAAGCAAAGTCATCACTTTTATTAAAGCAAGCGGTCTAAATAACGGCAATTTGCACAATTATTGGAGGAAATTGACTGTAAGTATTTAGGCGTTTTGACTTAAAACAATTTTCGATGGCTCAGTTCTGGACAAGTTCTTAATCGGTTTGTTATTTTTGTAGATGAGATTAAGATTTTTTGAAAAGAAAAAATATTTTCACACGCCCATAGACGAAAGTGACTGTTTCCTACGCTATAAACTAGCCTCGAAAGTAGCCCATAACAACACTAGTTATGTTATGATATAAACGTATTTTGTTATTTACTACAATCTCAGCGAACACATTGCGCATGAGCAAGAATTCTCTTTTGTTTGTCGTTTGTGATTTCTGCTTCTCTCTAGATTTAGCAGAAAAACCGGTTTGGACGCGTGAAATATTCATTTCTTTGTTATTTACTGCAGTCACAGCGAACATACATTCTCACATTTCTGCTTCTCTCTCGATTTAGCAAAAAAAACCGGTTTGGACGCGTGAAAAATAGCGTACACGACTCGCAGAAAAGTGCTCATCGTGCTCGTTACATTTCCGTCAAGCTTCGACCTCGAACGATAAACTCCACTTTCCTTGCTCGTTCTGTAAAATACTATTATATTGGTTAAATGATTTTATGTTTTTATGTGATATTACATAGCATTTAAATGAACCTATAAAAAATTACAAGGACATGGCCAAATCGTGGTAATGATGTTCGAAAATATTAGAATATTTATGACAAAACTTGGAATCTTTACCAGAGATCCGAAGACAAAAGTTTTGAAGTATTTTCCTCAATTAAAAAAAAACAAGTTATTAATGGAAAATTCGGCCGAAATATAAGAAAATGTTATCAGAAAATATCAGAAAACATAACAAGCATTTAAAGATAGATTTGAACTATTTAAATGTATGGAAAACTAGATGAGAACGGCTCAAAATCGGGACCGGTGGAGAGACTTTTTGCGGGAGGCCAAGACCCCGGATCACGGTTGTAGGGCCAAATATGATGATGAAATGTATGGAAAAGCTTTTCACTTTATATTTTATCGTTACACAACGAAATTTGATGTAAATGATCTAAATGAATTTATGGGGATAGGAGTAGATTATTAAAAATAGAAGTGGTTGAATTTCAATACAGAATAGTTTGGAAAAAAATTTGATATACATACTTCAAAATATTGAAAAAAAACTCCAAGGTTTTAATGTGTACTTTCTAAATTAATAAAAAATAAATAAATAAATAGATTTAAAAAAAGCGACTTTGGAAATGTTACAAATTATTTTTCTTAATATTGATTATGGATTGCCAACTAAACGCTCGCAAAGCCATGTTTTTTTTGTCAGCAGATGGACTCTCTTATACTCAAAAATACTTGATTTTTTCTAAACGACTGCGATAAAAGTCAATTGTGTCATTAAAGTTTTTATGTCATATGTGAATCAATTTGTTACTGTTAACCTTTAATTTCCGGCATTTTAAAGATGAAATATAATTTAGGGAACATATAACAGTAATAATTCTTACGAAAAAAGATTTAGTACACTTAAAGCGCCATCTGTAGATCAAGTAATCCATATCCATACTGTCCATACTATTGTTATAAATGTGAAAGTAACTCTGTTTGTCTGTCTACCTACCTACCTTTTCACGGCTAAACGTCTGGACCGATTTGGCACATTTTTTTTAATTTTCGTAACAGTCCGGGAATGGTTATAAGAACCTGGAAAATTGAAAAATTCGGGAAAAAATTGGAAAATGCGGGAAAAATTGAACTTGGGATTTATGTATGAACTCGCGACCATAACTCACGATTTAAACACATTATAGGCTATAATTTTGGGTCAGTGGCGGGTAGGCGGGCCACAATGGTGTGCGGTGGTTTCAATGGGGGAGAGGTAAATTTGGTTGGGTCGGAAAGACAACACATGTTATTTTAGCTTTTCTGGGTCTAACCGATTTCCTATATAGCTGAAACTTTAGGATGTGGTGGGTACGGTTGGGGTGAATGTTTGTAGTGTTTGTAGAGTGGAGATGGTGTTGAAGGGGTTAACGTGGTGGGTGGCTAGGCATTGTTTGTATGAGATCTTGGATGGTCTTAATAGTCAGTGGGGTGGGGGTGTGTGGTGGGAGCAGCCGGGCAACGCTGGGTAGTTTAGCTAGTCGTATATAAAATTATTTGTGTTGAAATTGTGTGTGGGAAATTTTATATAAATTATACCAGAATGTTTTGAAATTTGGTAGGTGGTTCTTTATGTAATTGTCAAGGAATAGAACCTTCTAGAAACTGTTGATTTAGTAAAAATATTTCTACGCAGTTAGTTATAGTTATTCATTGGATATGTACCCGAGTACTTGCAAATAGATAGATCAGTCTTATATGTGTTTTAAGTGAAGAAGTGTTAGGTGTGAATAATAAGTAATCACCAGTGTGAAATTGTAAACTGTTGCTATTTTTTAGTTAAAGTTGTAATTTGTGAATAAACCAACTTGTGTTGTGTTCTTATTTGCAAAATCCATTTAGAACTCAATAACACAATTGGTTTCAAAAGGTGTCAAAAGCGGGATTTTGCAAATCGATAAGAGCTGAAAGAAAACCTCGGAAGGCGAGACGAAACGAAGGAGAACTATTTCTGCAGCAAGTTGTAAAAGCGAAAATGGAGAAAACAGGTGATGTGTTTTTAATTGAAACAAGGCTGATTGACCAAAAATTGTCTACTACGCATGATAAAAAAGTGTTTAAAATGGAAGGGATGCTGAAAGATCAAATGCATAAAATAAACAGCAAGTTTGACCAGCAAAGATAACAAATGAAGAGGAAAAGTGAACAAATGAACAGCATGTTTGACCAGCAATTGGAACTTATGCGCCAACTAAGCGATCAGCAATTGCAACTGACGAGCGAACTAAATTCCAAATTAAATCAACAAAGCAGCTTCAGAGTCATTGCAAAATCATCTAGAATACAGAAAGGCATTTTGAAACCTCCTACGTCTGATGGTGATATTAATTCATTCATTTAAGGACAATAGCCAGAGGAAAAACGATGAAACTGCTTCGCCGTTGGAGTATACAAAGGAGATAAAGCCACTTTGTCTGCGGATTTAGTTTTGGAGGATTATGGTTGAAACATAGGTTTATTGTTGCCCGTGTGAAGAATGAATGCATATTGGGTACCATTGTAGTACTGCTTACTGAAGTACTGCGCATAATTACTGACAATGATGTGTCATTCAGGAAGTGTTGTGTCACCCCAGTACAAACATAGTAGAAGACCGGAAAACCAGAAGTGCTCAGTTGTTTCACGAATTATGGTCCATATGAAAGATTATTGGATAAAAGAGCGGCTAAGTAAAGAACAAGAGCGCGACGATTCAGTTGCTGCAATATTTCAGTGGATGGAGCAAGGAGAAAGACCACAGTTGCACGAGATTGCAACAGCAAGTCCTTCAGTAAAAAATAACTGGGCTCAATTAAACTCATTGAAAATGGAAGATGGACTGCTTGTAAGACTATGAGAATCTGCCGATGGTCAGAGCACCACATCAAAGGTAATGCTACCAACGAATTCGGTGAACGAGATTCTTCACGAAATACACAGTAGTAGATCATCAGGAAAACATTTGGGCATCAACAAGACACTAGATAGATAAATTACGAAATCGATTCTTTTGTGTCGATGCCCGCAGAGATGTTGATGTTAGTTAGTTAGTTACTGTTTGGATTTGTACCAGAGTACTTGCAAGTAGGTAGAGAAGTGTTATATGTGTTTTATGTAAATATTAGTGTTAAGTTTAATCATAAGTAATCATAAGTCTAAAATTGTGAACTGTTGTTAGTTGTTAAATCAACTTGTAATTTGTGAATAAACGAACTTGAGTTCTGAAAGCCTAAATTTCGTAACTCACATCAATTTCCTTGTAAACAATGGCTGGTTCCCGATTGTCGTCTTTTTCTTGAGTTGATCTGTTTCCATCACCTTCTGTTAAGTTTTCGCCTTGCTGCGCAGCATTTACATCGTTATTGTGATCAGACATTGCTCCTAAAAGTTTTACAAAGTTTTATTTGCCATATATGTACGGAAATAAATGAAAATTTTAAACGAAAATTAAACGATTTTTTCTATAGTATATTATCACAAAATTGCAATTTCAGATTGTCTATGCGATTTTCAGGTGACACATTTAAAATTTTTTTGCAAAAAAGAACACGTATTTCGCGTTCAGATTTTCTTGTCTTAAAATTTGTAATTTTTTGTTACACCTACAACAATTTGGCCTGAGTAACACTTTAACACGAACAGGTTAATGAATTTTAATGTTCCCAAAAGGCCGACTTTGGAAATGTTACAAATTATCTTAAAATAGAAATTATATTTTTAGGAAAGAACTGCAACGTGATATAGAAGCATTTTCTATTCTTAGATAATATTTTTCTTTTCTCCGAAACAACAAACTTAATAATTTTTAAAGTTTTAATTATTTATTATTGTTATTAAATAAAATATATTTTTACTCGCAGGCAGTTGTGAATTATTAATTGATTAAAACAAATTATGAAATCTTTTCGTCTACGATTAATGATTCTACATAAAATAAAACAACGTGTAAATTCTTACAAATCGGTGAGTTGATAAGATTCAACTGAATTGTTGTATTGGAAATGAAGAAATATCTTTTGAATAAGATCAACAACTGTTTGTTACTTCGAATAACTAAAACCACAGTGCGAAGTATCAGACGTGGATGTTTTAAAATCCGTTCAAATATTGAAATGGCTTGTTGCAGGAAATATCGTTGCAGGCAAGCAAAGCAAATATTATAAATAGAAACACAACACGAAATGCAGAGGGAAAAGCGCAAAAGATGTAGCCATAAACGTATGCATATATATATAAAAATACAAATGTATACCGGAGGAAAGTAAAATATACTACTACTACTACTACTAAAATATGCATAGACACATGTATCATGGCAGTTGAAATTTCTCCGAGACGTGTTGAAAACAGTTTTTCCAATATATGTACATATTTTTAAAACAAAAGTAAAAATATCTGTCATGTCCACCAAGTAAAATCTACATAATTGCCTTAATGCTGAAGAAACGAGACAATACCGTGGTATATGGGCTTAAGAAATTTCTTTACAGTGTACAACCTGTAACACATTTAATTCAAAATATCTCCCATTATACGAATAAGAAGAATAAATAATATGTACATATATGCTATCAAGTGATCATAAAAAAATCAGCATGAAATATTACACGAGTCTTAAATGTTCACACCTTCGTTAGGAAGGCACGTTGTATTGTGGCATAATACAACATGCACGGAAGCGGACATTGTACGAGTATTATAAATTTTTAACTCAATAGAACTTAAAAATACACTGCATTTTGAAATGTATTTTAATCAATCATTTATTTTAATGGTATTAAAATACAACAATTTATAGCCTTAATACCATATTGGCCACCGCGACTTTTCTTAACCGACTTAACCGAATAAGGGTTTCTTTTTCGAGCAATGCTACACTTTTTTGTTTGTTTAATAAACATATTGCCAAGGATGAACTTCCTGAATGACTTGCGCCACGGCAATAAGCTGGGCTAAGCCCTTTATTAAAATTCAAAAATCGAAGGAATGTAATTTACAATGTATCACATTCCTCACGTTTGTAGCCGGTTTCAATTTATTTTCTTAGAATTCTCTCTGATTCGTTGAAAAAGCAAAACGGAAAAAGATAACGAAACTAAAAACGACGCGAGTCCAATCCAAACGGGCCATGGTCAGGGAAAACTACAAAAAACCCTGACCAAGAAAATATTACAAATAATTACTAAATTGAACCTTTAAATTTCTTGGAAAATCTCTAGACTGTAGTAAAAATCTGTTCTTCTGCCACTTGACGTCTTTCTTGAAGCCCAACAACTCTACAGTGAAACGTGTCGGATCCGTCTGTACTCTGGACTGTCTGTACCAGGACTTACAAAAGAAAATGGCACGCACAACTATCGAGCCGAAAGGCTTGTCAAGATTCTGCTTTGTGGATTTTCGTATGTTGGCCAGGTCCTCTCGAACAAACTTCCAATTCAGGATTTTGAATAAAATTTTCCATTTCGTTTTTCGGTTTTAATTTCAGAGATTTCAATTAATTTAAATAAAAACGAATCACCTACTACGACCGACAAACTTTGCACATGTGTGTATCTCTGACACATTTTATTAAAATTTTGAAGTGATCAAGCCCCAGAGGATATAATTTTTTTTATTTTTTTCAATTCAATTTTATTCAAATTTTGTACACACATGTATATCTTCAATGACAACACTTTTTGCAAAAATTTGGAAGTGATCGGGTCCCAGGTTCGAGGGGCTCCCATATATATATTTTTTTAAACTATTCCGATTTTACTCAATCTTTACACACATGCGTATCTCCGAGAAGAGAACAAAGAATTAAAACAGTAAAAAAATTTGGCTTTTTGTTTCTTAATGAGGCTTTATTGATATATTATACTGTACTAAATAAAAAAATGTCTAAGCAACCAAAAAAAATTATTTAAAATAGTGTAAGCCCACGTAGGTACTAGTAATACCTAACAGTCCGTCATATAGTTATTTATTTATAAATAACAATAGTTCCTAAGATTCAGTTTGTTAAATAAATAAATTTAAAAAAAGATACATTATTAAGTTTATTTTGCCTATACTTCTTCTTCAATGAAGCTAGCGTTGTAGTCACAGACAATGGATCGCTACTGGACCGAACAGTTTTGAATGACTGTTTTTGAGATGAATTGGCAGAGGTGGATTTGGAGCAAATTGTTTCATCTCTCAAGGAAGACAGGTGTTTTGCCCCCAAATTGAAAAATGGAGAATATTCAGCGAGTTCCGAAAATAGGTGATAAATCTTCCACTACTAACTTCCGCTCTATTGCTTTGCTGTAGGTTCTATATCGAAAGTAATGGAATCTATCGGAAAGTTGAAACTAATAAGCTATCTTACTTCTAATGCTACAACGGATATGTGCGCAGTATGGTTTTCATAAAAATCAGGTGAACTCATGACATGCATGATTCATTAGGAGCCAAACATTAAATATCTAGGTAAATCAAGCGCTGTATCCTTGGATATTTCAAAGGCTTTTGATAGAGTATGGCATGATTATCTTATAAATAAGATTCGTTCACGCTATCTTCTACAACCAGTGATATCCATTCATTTGCTGATGGTACAGCGCTATCGGCTTCTATTGAGTTTATAAATTCTCGCTTGATTATTTCGCAAGATTTATTGAATACGGCTATTTTGCAAACATTCGAGTCATTTCTGATTAGGGTAGATCTAATAGGGTGGAGTTTAATAATAGGTAGCTTCTCGCGACCATTTGTGTTGTGCATGTATATTTTTGCACACAAATGGAAGGGACCTATAATTTAATGCCGTATCCGAACAGCGAATTGAGAAGCTTTCCGGGACAAGTTATTCCTCTCGGACTTTTGTCAGACGTTCGCGAGAGGCGGAATTCGAATCACGAAGCCCAGCACTTATCCACTAAGCCGCGGCGCTCACAGGGTGGAGTTTATTCCGAAAAAAATCCTAGCTTGCCATTTTTCTCAGAATGCATCAGTTCAACATTACGTGCCACTAGTAATTAATGTTGTCCCTATTACGAGATCTGTTTTATCTTAGGATGTACTCGTAAGTATTGAAAGTTTCAAGTGAACTTTCTTGGGAGGATATAGAATTTTTAAAAAAAGGAAGCCAATGTTTGGGCTTCATAAGACGTTGTAACTTCAACTTCACCCCCTCTGAAGTATTAAGATTATATAAAACTTATGTTAGACCGATTTTGGGACTTATTTCATAAGTATGGGGTGGGGCTCCAAGAACGCATTTGCTTTATCTTGATGGAATTCAGAATAGAGATGTCAGTATGATCAACGATGTAACTATTAGTCCATCTCTTGATTCTTTGGAGCATAGACGAAATGTAGGAGCTTCTACAAATTTTACTACGTTAGATGCTCTTTAGAAATCCTCTAGTTCCATGTCCTTTTGTCAGCAACGTGAACACTGTTTTTAGTTCTAATCATAATAGATTTGCCTTAAAACCTTTTTCGTGTAGACATTTCAAATCTTCGTTTTTTCGAGAGTAACTTCGAAGTGGAATCAATTGGTCGACTTCGTGTTTCCGAATCGTATAATCTACAAGCTTTCAACATTGGCATCAACAAGTTCCTGAATATCCGTATTTTACAATAAAGGGTCCAAGAATTTTGAAGGCTCAATTACTCATTTTTTTATTTGTAATATTTTCATGGTCAGGGTTTTTTGTAGTTTTCCCTGACCATGATCTATTTATTATAATATTATTAAATCTATGTATCTGATTGATTGATGAAATCTGATCTATTAATTAAAGACTAGCGATCGTTTTTCCGTATTGCTTTTTTAATGAATCAGAATTCTGAGAAAATAAATTGAAACCGCTACAAACGTTAGAAATGTGGTGTGTTTTAGATTACATTCCTTTGATTTTTTTTGAATTCTCTATATTAACTTCACTTGCCCGTGGCCGGGTGGCTGGCTGGCTGGCACACCAAAGCTTGTGATCAATTTTTAACCCACTTCCTACAGCCCGATTTGATTGAATTTTGAAATTGTGCACACATGTATATCTCCCATGACAACACTTTCTATTAAAATTTGAGGCCCCTCGGGCCGCGGGGTCGGGGGGCTCCCATACAAATATTTTACAAATATACCCGATTTTCTTTAAATTTTGTACACATGTGTGTCTGCGATGGAAAACACTTTTTGTAAAAATTTGGGGACCCCAATATACAATTTTTAAATATCGCATCAGATCACGGCAAAGTCTGAGCTCTGTGCTTCGTGAGCAGCGCTGTTCGCTGCCGCTGCGGCATTTTGTGGATGATTTTGCCACAAAACGACCACGCAGTGTGTGTGTGTGTGTATCCCCGATTAGAGAATTTACAAGAAAAATTTTAATTTTTATGGGTTGTTTTTTTTTAGTTTAAATAAAACGCATAGCCATATTCTTATTGCCGTGGTGCAAATCTTTTTGGGTGTTCTCCCTTGGCAAAGCTTATATATATCAAAAATGTCGACGACACATGCCGCACAGTTCGTGTTTTTTGACCCCTCTGAACTTTCTTTAAGGCTACGTCTTTTCTTAGGGAACCTTAGGACCAGCATCGATCGCGACCCGAATAACGCGAAAAATAAAATCCATAATTATTGAATCGATGGTTTTTTAAGCCGAAATAATTTTTTTAATTGATTTGTGCTTTTATTTAAAACAAGTAAAGTAAAAAAAACTTCGTTTTTCGGGTACAAACTTTTATGTATACATCGACACACAGTCCTTTATTATTTGGTTTATTTGGTAATAATCGCCAAAATATCTGTTTTTGAGGTCGGGTCTATTTTTTTTCACGCATCACACGCGGATTATTAAAACTGGCCTCTGACATTGAGCTTCTCACAAAATTTCAGCCCTCTACGTCGTGCGAAAGGTGGTTTAAAAGGACCTCTAAAAACAAGAAAATGGCGGCATTTCCAACCATCACACGCGCCACATGCGAAACTCAACACACGTCACACGCAGAATATAAAAAATGATATGTTGGACTTAGGCACTCACAATATTTCAGCTCTCTAGGTCGTGTAAAAGGTTGTTAAAAAGGACCTCAAAGAAGTCGAAAAATAAAAATTTCCTTTAATCACACGTGCCACGCGGAATATAAAAAACTTTTTTTTGGTCATTAAAAAGGACCTCAAAGTAGTTGAGAATACAGACAAAAAGGGTTCAAGTTAAATAAAAGTTTTTAAAAACAAAATGCGTTAGTCCGAATGCAAAACCCTAATTATGTCTAACTATGAATCTTTTGCCTATTTGACTGATGTTTCTTACTATAGAAAGTAGAGAAATTATATATATATATATATGTGTGTGTGTTTGTGCCTTACTAACTCTGGAACCCTTGACTTGACCATTTCAACATAATGTCGAACCGAGAGTTTTGAGGATCGCCTAGATAAAAAATAGAAGCGTGGGGACAAAACGACTTTCTTTTACGAACGGGGCCGGAATCTTCAGTAAATGTATAATAAATTAATTTTTTTATTTTTTTTACCGTTTTTGTTTAAATTTCTTTTGCACTTAACAGATTTGCTATACTTTTTGAGTTATTTGCAAAATCTCGAAAAACTGTTCAAGTAAACTGTCACTTCCGGTTATCAGATTTCCGTCAAAATCAACTGGCCCCTCACAATTTATGTAAAAAGCATAAATATGAATTGTCATCCCCATAAGTTCAGCCGTCCGAGCTGTAGAGTGGAAACAGACTGACTGACCGACAGACAGAGATTTTCTTCGCTTTTTCTGACTCAGGAGATACGGTAATGGGTAAATCTGCAAAAATCCCGAGTTCGGAAATGTTCACGATTACTATACTTCCTTTTACCATGTAAAAGAGAGTTATAGTTGTAATCACCGCTTATGGGTAGGTGGGAGGGGGTTGTGGTCGTTCGATGATTGGGATAGTGGGGGCGATATTAGTGTCAAACTTTGCAAACATGCAACGCCGGGCACTCAGCTAGTATTTTATATATCCTGTATCCTCCGAACTTGAGTAAGTTAATGGCAACAAGTGTAAAAAAATTTGGTTTTTTGGGTGCAAACTTTTATGTATACATCAACACACGCACTACGACTGAGCTGCGCACATCTATAGGACGTGTAAAAGTTGGCTATTAATATTAAAGATCTCAAAAATGCCAAAAAATCAAAAAAATAGTATCAAGGTATTATTTAGACCAACGGAGAGGTTAATCCAAAAATTCAATAAGTCTTGTGTTTCTCTGTATTTATTCCGTTTTAAAATACTAGACGTATTTTTAGAACAAAAAAATAGTTTTTAAGATTGGGTTGTACGGTAATTGTTGTCGATTAATAAACTAATAAATACATAATACGAAAAGGTTGTACGTTTTTTCAACTAGCTCCAGAAATCCAGAAAAGCCTTATACGATATAATAACATTTTATGCTTAAAATTTGTGTGCATTTAGCTAAAAATACGGATTTAATGTTTAAGCATCGTGTGGGGTGGTTTTTGATTAAGCAAACGATAACCGCAAAGTTAACAGGATTCTGTGAGAATTCATGAACCCATATATACACATTATACACATTAAAGATTATTGGAATTGAAATATTATTATTTAATATTGAAACCAAACCAAACCAACCCAACAGAACAGAAACACAAAAAGCAATTATGAAGTTACGCACATCACACCAAGTACTCTCGTTACATCACCAGGAGGTCGTGTTAAGGGACGCAAGCACTTCGAAAAATGGTTACTGGCCAAGAATCGATGCTCTTAATATCGTCGTTGTTCATAGGAAGTATTTGCCAAATCTGCCATTTGTGTATTAGACTCGGTCGAATATAGTTCAGTTTTTTACCCGATTTTAAGTTAGTTAGTATACACCTGAAACCACGTTTGCGGAAAAATACGGAAAATATAAAGCGGTAAGTAACATAAAAAGCTATATAACAAATGTGTAGATATTTACAACTTAATTTCTATTAACAAAAAACCTAGTAGTATATAATATGTACCAAACCTTTTCAGACACCATGGTTGCTTCGAAGTTATGGATAGTAATGGGTTTGTTATGCACACAAATGTTACTGGAAGCTGATGCACAAATAAATCTGTCTAATGTAATTTTCTAATAACGTTTAAAAAGTACTTTTTTTTAACTATTACACTGCTATATTATTTATAATATAAGAATAATCTTCTAACAATTTTAAAAATTTATATTTATTTGCTCAATTTTTCGGTATAAATTGTAAACATTTTTGCTTAACTTATGTATAATGTAT
Organism: Nephrocerus scutellatus; assembly: GCA_947095585.1. Classification (NCBI taxonomy): domain Eukaryota; kingdom Metazoa; phylum Arthropoda; class Insecta; order Diptera; family Pipunculidae; genus Nephrocerus; species Nephrocerus scutellatus. The sequence goes on from OX352761.1 coordinate 33,330,476, forward strand.
TTTTTTAATATGCGAGCATGATTAAGGTATTAATATTTTAAAGTTTTGTGTTAATACGAATAACGTTAGCAGTGTGATTAGAGGTTTTTAGTGAGATCAGCGAAGGCTTTTTTATTATATTTCTAGACGTTCTTCGATTATCGGGTTAACCCAAATTATGCTGATTTCCGAGTGATGTGTAAAAATCAGAAAATAAAATTAAGCTGGTTGGTCCAAGGATATTGTCTATTTATGACATTAGTTGATGATAAAATTCTTCGTTGGAAAGGTCAGAAGAGATGTATCGAAGGAGTAGGGGGTTGAGTATTTTTTTTCTTGTGTTTTTCGTGCTATTCTGGCTAAAAACTTTACTAATGGAATGGTATTTAATTCGTTCTGGAGTAGAATAGAATTAGACAGTTTGTCTTGCGAGCGAATTTTAAATTTTTGTGTAAATGCTTTGCTGACTGCACCAGATTGAAAAATTATAAATGAATTTAGAAAGAATCAGTTGATTATAGAGTAGAACTCTAGTTTTTGTTTCTTTGCTTAGTTTATGGGTTTGATTAAACAGATACGACATAGACGAGAGCCTTAGGCTACGCCAGCCTTAATGTGTCTGCTGGACAATTTGGAGTATGCGATTCAAAGGATCCGATGGTAGAGTATTGTAATTTGAAAATGAGACCTTCGATCAACACCACTATCAAATTGGGGTGTTTAGATGAAACGCTGCTAGAATCGGATTGCTCAGAGATTGTTTCCTTAATAAAATGTTGTAGGGTATTAATTGGTCCAATTAAAAAACCAATCTAACCTCCCTGCCGCGTTCGAGACGAAAGTCTTACGGAGAATTTTCGGTATCGTAGGTAAGGTAAGGAAGGACATTTCCAGAGACTCTATAAAGAGGAGATCTACGAGTGTTACCGCCATATTGACATCGATATTCTCCGGTGGGAAAAACATCTAGCTCACATGAGCGAAGAAGATCTTGTTCGAAATGTCTTTTGAGTTTAGAGATGCCAAACTGGATGACATCGGCTCGAATCCGGAAAACCGGAGGCCAGGACCAGACCACGATTGTAGAGCCAAATATGTCGATACAAATATTTTACAATAAGTTCCCGATTTTCTTCAATTTAATACGCATGTCTATCTCCGTTGGGCAACCCTTTTTGTAAATATTTAGGAGCGATCGGGCACCGGGGTCGGGGGGCACCCATACAAATTTTGTAAAAAAAGTTTCCGATTGTCTTAAAATTGTATACGCGAGTCTATCTCCGACGGACAACACTTTTTGTAAACATTTGGAAGTGATCAGGCCCCGGGGTCGGGTGGCAACCATACAAATTTTATAAAAAATTGTACCTGATTTTCTTAAAATTGTATACGATTTTCGGAAGTGTATTGGTGACGGAAGGCCCAATTAAAATTTTTAAAAATTTACCCGATTTTCTTCGAATTTTATAGACATGTGCATCTCCGATGGAAATACTTTTTGTAAAAAATTTGGAGTGATCAGAATAAAGGGGCTCCCTATGCACTTTGTGTATCAATTAAAGAATTTACACGAAAAATTTTAATTTTTATGGGTTGTTTTTTATCTGTATTTTCGACTACTTTAAGGTCCTTTTTACCCCCCTTCTCCACGACCTAAAGAGCTGAAATTTTGTAAGTATTCCAAATCCCAAGTCCCAAATAGCATTTTTTATATTCGGGGTGTGACGCATGTCGCGTTTCGGGTGTGGGGCGTGTGATGGTTGGAAATGCCACAATTTTCTCGTTTTTTTGGTCATTTTTAACCACCTTTCGCATGACCTATGGGGCTGAAATTTTGTGAGCAGCTCAATATCTAGGGCCATTTTTGATATCCCGCGTGTAACGAGTGTCGCGAGTAGCGTGTGGTGCGTGTGCTGCGTGTGATGCGTGTGATGCGTGGAAAAAAGAAAATACTTTGAAATAGAACCGACCTCAAAATCAGATATATTGGTGATTATTACTAAATAATAAACGACTCTGTGGCGTGTGTCGATGTATACATAAAATTTTGTATCCGAAAAACGACGTTTTTTTACATCTATGTACTTGTTTATTTTATTGTTTTTAATGCACTCTAAACAGTTGAAAGATGGAGATTTAGAAATGATCGTAGTCGGAGTGCTGTAAATGATGTTTTTTACTTCAGTCTGCATTAATTTTTTAAATATTTATGGTATTTTAAATAAAGCAGGAACAATATATGTATCTGCCTTTTAAAAATGTGTTTTTATTTGTATTAACCAACTGTATCTTTTACTGTCTGTAACTAATTGTGTAGTTTTTATAAAGAACAATTCTGTTGGCTATCCATAGTAAACAATATTTTTTACATATAAATATATTTATATATATATATACTCTTATAGCATAAACTAAGCGGAATAATTCAGTGGAAATATGAGAAGCGTCCGTTTTGTAATGCATTTACAGGTATGTGGAATACAAAATTAAAAATTAAAACTTTTATGTTTTTTTTAGGAAAATTGTATTTTTTTTAAATGTTGTATAAACTTTAGCGACACACTACTTAGATATCTAAAGGTAATCGTGTGCAATAGAGGAAATTACTAATAAATTGAATATCAGCGACGTTACCGCTAAAATAATTATTGTCATGTTCGGTATTTATCAAGAAGGAAAAACAACCCATAATAATTGTTCATGTAAATTCTCCAATAACCTGAAATCCACTATAAATGCTGAAATATAAAAACACTTGCGAAGCACTACAACCCTACAACAAAACAACCCCAAACGAAAAGTTAATATAGAGAATTTAAAAAAACAACCCATAAAATTTTTTCGTGTAAATTCTCTAAGCCTAAGGAGTACACAAGTTTTAATAAAATCGGGTAAATTTTTTAAAATTTTTGTTAGAGAGCCCCCCGACCCCGGGGCCATCTCTCTACCAAATTTTTACAAAAAGTGTTGTTCATCGGAGATACACATGCATATAAAATTTGAAGACAATTGTGTAAATTTTTTAAACAATTTGTGTGGGTGCCCCCAGACCCCTGGGCCCGATCGCTTCACAATTTTTACAAAAAGTGTTGTCCATCGGAGATACACATGCGTATAAAATTTGAAGAAAATCGGGTACCCCCGACCATGAGGCCCGAGTTGCCCAAAATTTTAATAGAATATATTGTCATAGGAAATACACATGTGTGCAACGTTTGAATAAAATCGGATATTAGGAAGTGTGTTAAAAATTTATCACAAGATTCTGCTCACCAGCCAGCCACGCCACACGAAGTTAATATAGAGAATTTAAAAAAGAAAATCAATGAAAATCCTTTTGGTTCGATCTTCGATCGTTGTTGCACTAAGTTTTAACACATAAATCAGTAAGCAAATTTAAGCTTAAACACAAGTTTCAGAAAAAAACAACCCATAAAAATTAAAAATTTTTAAATATCAACGAAACACTTGCCCATGTTTGCCAAATTACAACAAATGGTTATAATGAAATTTTGCCTGCATAACCATTTGTCTCTGTTTTTCGTATTCGAAAGACAAATGTGAAATCTGCACCTGTAAAGAGCGACCTGAATCGTTCAGGAATCGCGCGAAAATGAACGAACACTTAACGATTCGAAGCTGAACTCTATCAAAACCTTCTCTATAGAAAGCCCAACTGTTCCGATCGTACACAGATACATGCTTAGTTTTATCCAAAACGTATTTGTATTAGTAATCAACTAAAGAGCAAAATCCATATACAATTTGTCTGTTTCCCACTACCACATCTTACGTTTCTCGCTCTTTGCGACTACTTATTTTTTGTACACTGTATTCACATCCCACAAACACACATGCGTTTGGTGTTGCTTTACAGCATTAGTATTCGTAGAGTTGGGCTTTCTATAGAGAAGGTTTTAGTTTTGACTCTATTATTATCGCACAATACACTTTTTGTGTATGTATTGGCAAATTCGCCCATGCGTTCTCATGCTGGCCCATGTCTATTAAATTTCGTGCTTAAGAACTGATTAATCGGTGGTACCAAACGTCCATACGTTGTTTTCCACTGCAGTGCGCGTAAAATCAGTTTCATACGAGTTCGCCACTATTCCATCGCCAAGATAAATGTTCACCAATCCTACGCCACGCACCATTTCAATACCTCACCACTACCACACTACTTCAATGCACACCTTGGCTAATTAATAGAAAGCCCAACTGTTCCGATCGTACACAGATACATGCTTAGATTTATCCCAAACGTATTTGTATTAGTAGTCAACTAAAGAGTAAAATCCATATAAAATTTTTCTGCTTCCCACTACCATATCTTACGTTTCTCGCTCTTTGCGACTACTTATTTTTGGTACACTGTATTCACTTTCCAAAAAAACAGACGCGTTTGGGATCAAAACCTTCTCTATAGAAAGCCCAACTGTTCCGATCGTACACAGATCCATGCTTAGATTGAGACCAAACGTATTTGTATTAGTAATCAACTAAAGAGCAAAATCCATATAAAAATTTTCTGTTTCCCACTACCACATCTTGCGTTTCTAGCTCTTTGCGACTACTTATTTTTTGTACACTGTACTGTTGGGCTTTCTATAGAGAAGGTTTTGTTTTTGACTGTATCACTTAATGCAATGGTGAGAAAACGAGCAGAGCAGAGCACCGATAGAAAATGAACAAAGACTATACTATCACTACGGCTGCGGTAAAGAATTAAGTAGCTGCGCAACTTGTGCTGCACAAAAAAATGGCAGGCAGTCGGTATGCACGAAATTGCGGCTACATTTTAAACCGACTTACAGTCTGCTTGTGGGGCGACAATTTGACATTTACATTTTGCTATTTGCATCCAATGCGTAGACTGCGCAGTCGATTTTTCTTAACTGCATTGGCTGGAAAAGTGAATTTTTGACGAACATGCAGCATAAACTGTGCAGCGGCTGAATTCTTGACCGCAGCCTCAATCATATAATCAATAATATTATATAAGCTGATCTAAATGTTCATAACAATTTATTGTGAGGTGGGTGCATATTGCATATTGCATATTGGATATTGCATATCAGTGCCCAAACACAGGGATGCAGTTGCGTCGATAGTAGTAGGAGAAGTAAGACCTGTTAAAAAAATGAGTGCATGTAATATCTACGCGCGGTTGGAGTGCAATTCCTTTGACGTTGTGGACGATACAACGATTAAACTAGAAGGCACAAGTCGCTTGATAAACGGCTCAGTTTCAGAAATTCCATTTCCTAATGACCATATCCCAGAATTTCGATGGGAACAAGTTTTACAGTCGCATCTTAATCCTACATTCCGAATTTTATACAAATCGCTTGAGAAATGGCTTAGCTCCGAAAATTCCAGATCTTATTGACCATATCCTAGAATTTCCATAGGAAAAGGTCTTATGGTCGCATCTTAGTCCTGCATTCCGAATTTCATGCGAATCGCTTGAGAAATTGCTTTGTTCCAGAGATTCCAGACCATAATGATTATATTCCAGAATGTCCATAGAAACAAGTGTTATAGTCGCATCTTAGTCCTGCATTCCGAATTTCATGCGAATCGCATCAGATATTGCTTTGTTCCAGAATTTCCAGACCATAATGGTCATATTCCAGAATTTCCATTGGAAGAAGTCTTATAAGCGCATCTTAGTCCTGCATTCCGAATTTCATGCGAATCGCTTGAGAAATTGCTTTGTTCCAGAAATTCCAGACCATAATGATCACATTCCAGAATTTCCATAGGAAGAAGTCTTGCAGTCGCATCTTAGTCCTACATTCCGAATTTCATACGAATCGCATCAGATATTGCTTTGTTCCAGAATTTCCAGACCATAATGGTCATATTCCAGAATTTCCATAGGAAGAAGTCTTATAATCGCATCTTAGTCCTGCATTCCGAATTTCATGCGAATCGCTTGAGAAATTGCTTTTTTCCAGAAATTCCAGACCATAATGATCATATTCCAGAATTTCCAGAGGAAGAAGTCTTATAGTCGCATCTTAGTGCTGCATTCCGAATTTCATGCGAATCGCTTGAGAAATTGCTATGTTCCAGGAATTCCAGACCATAATGATCACATTCCAGAATTTTCATAGGAAGAAGTCATAGTCGCATATTAGTCCTGCATTCCGAATTTCATTCGAATCGCTTGAGAAATTGCTTTGTTCCAGAAATTCCAGACCATAATGATCACATTCCAGAATTTCCATAGGAAGAAGTCTTGCAGTCGCATCTTAGTCCTACATTCCGAATTTCATACGAATCGCTTGAGAAATTGCTAAGTTCAAAAAGTTCTAGTTCCTCATGACCAAATCCCAGTGGCTATTAAAAATTTTACATAACATCTGTTAAAAACGCAACTAACATCTGTTAAAAAAGTAACGTTCCCTAACATATGTTAAAAACGTTCCCTAATATCTGTTAAATAGTGACATTTAACATTTGAGTTTTTGACGAGTACCCCTTAAACCTTGTAGTGACACGTTGTCACGTCAAAAAGGATTCTCGACACATTTCTATTCTCCCGCTACAACCATAAAAGGTTGTAAGAAAAATGTAACAAAACCATTAAGTTTTTTATTATTTTACATTTAAAATATGTTATAAATAGGAATATGTGGTTTTTCGTATTGCACAAAACTTAAAATTCGGTTATTTGATTTATTCTACTTTTGTTTTTATGTTATTTACAGGGTGTGGAAGAAAACGCTCTAATACAGCAATTGCAAAACGAGAAAACGACGAGGAAAAACCATATGAAGATGTGGGCGAGGCATTAAGCGATTTAATAGATATTAATGCAGAACCTGCCGTAGAAAATGTGCAGAAGCAAATCATGTCACAAGCAAAAATTTTTGAAGCTATTAAAGAGGCCAGCAAGGAAATCTTTATTCAGAAACACAAACACAAACTACAAAAGATAAAGGAAAACTTTGATCATGTCGAAAAAATGTAAATCATAAATACTACAAGACGCTTTCATAGATGCTTTTATTGATTTAGATATATAGAATATTTGAAAAGTATAATATAAAAAATATATTAAAACTTACTTAAAAAACCGCAATTGTCCTCATTTGTAAAATTTACCATCTTTTTTTCCCCTGAACTGACCAGGAAGGTCAAACCAAACTGATGATCCTACTATTTCTAGTTAATTCTCTATTTTTCCTTAGGTCGATTCAGGTTAGATTCATGTAAGATCGACCACATCTAAACTTTCTTATCGGGGTTTTGTTTTCAGCTAGATGGAAGCCTAGAGCAAAGTGATACTAATTAACCCCCACACCTCCTTATAAATACTTAGAAAAATGCATTTTTCTAAAAAAAAAACTCGAAACTTTGGATGCCCCTCCTACCCAAAGGGGGCGTCTCCCCCAAACAAGATGGCGATTTTCGCAATCTGCTCAATTAGAGCTTTACGGTGAGGGGTGTCAAGAAGGCCAAATCGAATGCCGGACGTACCGTTGTTTAGCCTTTATTTTAATAATATACTAACACACACTGTACACAAGTCCAAATGAAACTACTGTACTCCTTGCACCTGTATTCCTTCGTTCTCTTCCAATGTAAGTCGGGCGACCATATATAGTATGCAACGAATAAAAATTTAAAATTATCTTTTTGTACACCCATGTACAATACAATCACGCCGAACAACGCATATTTAATAAAAAGCTTAATTTATAATAAATGTTGATGGTTTAGGTCGCTCTACCCCCCAAGATCTTTTTTCTCCAAGACATTATTAAATATGATATGTTTTTTTAAATTCTCTATATTAACTTCACTTGCCCGTGTGTTTGTGGGTTTGTGGGCTTGTGGGTTTGTGGGCTTGTGGGTTTGTGGGTTTGTGGATTTGTGATGGATTCTTGCGATCAATTTTTAACCCACTTCCTACAGCCCGGTTTTATAGAAATTTGACACACATGTGTATTTCCGGAGAGAACACTTTCTATTAAATCTTGAGGCCCCTCGGGCTGCCGATTTTCTTCAAATTTTACACACATGTGTATACCCAATAAACATACTTTTTCGAAAATTTGGTAGTGATCGGGTCCCGGGTTCGGCCGCAAGGCCCTTATACATTTTTTAAATATTTATACTGGCATCAGATATTCGTCGCCCTTTATGGACTGTGTGCGGTGTATGCTGCGCAGTCGGCTGCGTTGCATGGTTTTGGTGGTGGAGAGAGAGAGAGAAATCTTAGCTCACGCACAAATGAACCCAGCAAATGAAACGAGACATAAATGTTTTATGCTTAATTCAACTTACATTTTTTATTTACTGAATTTTATTTTTATTGATGTCGTTTTTTGTTGTCGATATCAACTTACAGATAGAACAACAAGTTTTCGCAATGTTCTGTCATTTCGCGTTTTCATAAATTAGTTCAGAGCAGTCAAAGAGTTCTCAAGATAAATGTTCGTGTTTCTTATTTGCTCAGAGTATGAGAGTGCTCTAAGTGCTCAGATTAAAATGATCTGAGCATTTTCAATTTTAACATCTGATGTCAAATGTCTGTTTCGATGATTTTCTCCTACAATAAAAAAAATGGTCCAGGATCGAGGGGCTCCCATATCAATTTCTGCTATTAGAGAATTTAGATGAACAATTTTAATTTTTATGGGTTGTTTTTTATCTTATGTTTTCGTTTTTATATAATAATGTTTATAAGTTATAGTAAAGGTATAAATCCGATTATAAATAATTACTGAATTTATATATTTTTTCTAAGCTCACTAAAGCACGTTTAAAAACTTCATTAGTATTTAAAGATGTTTCTAGAGTCCCCGCTGTCTGTCGGCCGATAGTTTAGTCGCGTTCTTAATCAGTATGAACATGCATGCAAGTGCGCAGCCTACAACGATTTGGTAGTCGGTCGATTCAATAATTCAGTAATGCTTATAATGCGTAATAATAAAGTAATGAAAAAAAACCGACATAAGAAAGCATTGAAATCGTATGGCTGAACTCGTAAACGGATCAGGCGAAGACGAAGCTAAAGCGTGTTTGTGTTTTAGGCATAATTTAGTTCGCTCCGAAAGGAAAAACAAAACGACATAAATAGCAAACCGTTTGAGATTAGTCGACCGACTGTTGCCTTAGTGTGCACACTCAACACAACACCATCTGATATCTGATGACATCTTTATAGTGTACACACGCTCAAGCAGTTTGGACCCTTACAATGATCAGTACAGCGTGGGCGTTCAAAATTAAGGGAAAGGTAAGATATCTATGCGCATATGTCTTAAATGACTGCAGATCATACAAAATCCGGAAACACAGGTTCGGCCAGTTCATTCCACATTATTATTGTGCGGCTAAGTAAGGGCTCTATGAGTTGGTTGGTACGCCCGAAGATAGGTCTAATGGTAGACCCGTGAGCTCGAGTTGAGGCATGGGTATTGCGGTTGTGTTGGAGGATGGGCGGGATGCATCTGGATATTTATTTTGAACAACTTCTAAAATGATTGGTCGTCCTGAAAGAGTACTACCTGAATGACACCATTCGCTTTCCTATTTTTTCTAAGGAAAAATTTTACTACGCATTTATAAGTTTTCTTGTTAAGGGAGAGAAAAAGAGATATAGTAAATATTCATCCTTTCTTGAAATGTCAATGTTAAAATTTATTTAAATTCTCAATATATGGTAAAACCACAAGCATTCTTCACCAATTGAGCTCACCCTTGATTGAATAAACGAGATGTAAATATACAACAAATTTGCTCTCTATCACAATAAAATATTAGTTTTCACTTGAAATATATTAGACGTTGGTACGTTTCTCTTCTAGAGCTGGAATATCTTCTTGTAACTTCAAGACTTGTAACCTTGGGTTATAATAACCTGAAAGGTAGTATGTATCATTGTTATCGTATATTGATTGATATTGTTTTGAATCTGAGCCAAATTTTGCAAAATATCCCGAAAAGGGAAGGACTTCACATCTATGTGAAATTGTTTGGACGTCATTCTCGTCTTCATGGGGCGATTCAAATAAAGCACCCTAAATAAATTCAATAAAAAAAGTGATTAGCGTAATGTGTTATTATGCTCCTTAAATTAAACTTACTGGATATTTTAAATGTGGACAACCTGTTGTTTCTTCTGGATGATAAAACCATCTTACACGTACCACTTTGTTACTGGACACAGTCTCCCACATAGATTCGATTCGACCAATATACGGCCGATCTGGCCTTCCAGTTGATAAAAATACTGCACAGTCCCCAACCTGCAAAAAGAATCATTAAATAAAATTAAATTTTCTTTAATTTCGTATCATACTTTCATTAAAATAAACTTGCAAATATTTATTATATGTATTTACTTACAGTAATTGTTTCCCTTCCCCTTTTTATAGACTTATAGAATTGTTTTCTTGCTCTACCCTTTTGGCCGGCTTTCCGATATGCTTGACCAAGCCAACCCCACAGCTGGCGTTCCGGCAAAAAGGCAGCAATTTTGCTGCCCTTTCCGTTGTTATGATCGACTTCATCATCGGCTTTTATCTATATACAAAATTAAAAATAATTAACATTTTCTACCAAGCATAAAATAAAGAATAACATGAAATTTCAGCATTTTTTTATAAATTGATACGAATACCTCATCTGATACTTCAGACATTAAATTTGATGTCGTTTCTTCCTCCAACTCAAATTGCTCCGTCTTGACTTTTGCGCTTGCGGGAGTTGTTTCTAATTTAATGGACTGCAAAATATCATCCCTTTTCAAGTTACAATCGATCTTACTGAGATTGTCGACTTGCTCTTGCTGCTGTTTAGCTAGTCGAGTAACATTTATTGTGGCCTTATTATCTACATCTTCAGTATCTTCGAGATTTTCTTCATGTTTATTTACAACGGCAGGGGAATTAACATACGGCGATGAATTAAGCGATTTGCGATGATGATGCTTCTTGTGCTTCTTTCTCTTTTTATGCTTTCGATGCTTTCGAGTTTTGTCTGATGCTTCACCACACGTAAGTGATTTCTTTCTTAAACTTTTAATGCGCTTCTTTTCACTGCGATGCGTCGTGTGCATTTCCAAACCACTTTCATCTAAGTTATTACATATTTGCTGTTCTTCTTCTGCAACTTGCTTTTCCTGGACTGTTTCAGAACTGGACTTAACGGTCGATTTTTTCTGTTTCCCCAATGAGTATGAAGGATTATCGTTGTACTCTAAAATATTCAATTAAACTTTAAATGGTAAACAGATACAAATGCACAACTCAATCGAATTCTTTCTCACCAACAATTGGATAGTCACTAAGTAGAAATCGTATATTTTGCAAGCGGATCCTGCCGCTGTCGCCATCATCGAATTCTACGCTCACAAAATCGTGAGAAATCCCATCAACAAATTCAGATTCAATTGCCCGGCCTGGATACAAACAACGGTATTGCTGACTCCAATAAGCACAAAGTCTTGTCCCAACAGGGACACTTTCTATATTATTTGGTGCAACTTCTAAAATCTATTAAGGAAAAAATATCAATAAAGTATCAATAACATATCTATAAAATCATTAGTTAAGAAAATTAAACTTAAACAAAAATACAGTAAGAGCTGAGTGCACTATAGTTATTGTCCTTTGAATTCTTTTTTGATTAGATCCGTCTGGAGAATTAGTGCAAGAGAGACGAGCTGTAAGTGTGGGACATTTGTGCAAAATAACATTATTTTAAAAGCTTGATTGGCATAAGTCATAAACAAAACTATTCGTCTGTCGCGTAAGATTAATTTAATTTATTGTCTGTCCAACTTTGCAGTATATAAATAGTAAATTTGTGGCATGCTCGAATTTGCTCCACATCTTAGCTCTACAATAACAAATTGAAAGATAATTTTTTAAACCTCTTAAATAATCTAATATTCAATATTTTTTAACTTTTTTAACCTTATTTTATTTTTAACCTTACCATTATAATTTTTTTTTGCTAAAATTCCCTAAGCTCTAAAATATTCTAAACATTTTCTTAAACTCTATAACGACATAATTTAATTTATACTAATAACGACTTCTTTTTGCAGTGTAGAATTAAAATTTGTCGTTTTGCGATTTGTTTTGCGCAACAGCTTACCTGGTGTTTATGGTACGATTTGGCTGCATGTCGCCCTTTTTGTGTGACATTCAATGTCGAAGGACAGTGGTAGAAGGCAATATAACAAAAATTAAGAACCAAAAATATCTTGTTGATCCTATGCGATAACAGAGGCGCGGAGGCGTTTATAGCATTGACGGACAAATAATAAACATTTTATGAGTGTCAGTTATTGGTTTTGGTCATGACATACCAATGGGGTTGTGAACGCCGTGGCTTAGTGGAAGTACACATGGCTGCTGAGCGGGAGGTTCAGGTTCGAATCCCAGCAACACCAAAAGTATTTTTCATGGTGTCCAACCTCTCGCGAATGGGTGACAAACATTCCGAGAGTAATACCTTGTCACGGAAAGCTTCTCAATTCACCGTTCGGATCCGGCCTTAAATTGTAGGTCCCTTCCATTTGTGTCCAAAAATTAACATGCGCAGCACAAATGGTCGCGAGAAGTTAGGCCTTGGACCGCAATGGTCTGTCGCGCCGAATATTATTATTATTATACCAATGTGGTTATATAAATTATAGAAAACAATATATTACATATCGTTTGACTGAATGTTCCCTGAAATATTATAAGATTTTCCTCCGCCCAAAAAAAAAAATAAACATAAATGCAATCAGTGAATCTTACAGTGTCTTTAAAAATTTCTTCTCGGGACATAATGTGCGATTTGTTTCCTCTTTCCCCATCTAAAGTTATCGCATAGACATCTGGCGGCTGTAAAGGCTTAAGAATGCCGGCATAAAAAAGGCCACCCATATCTGTCAATACCCGAGTCTCCTTACGATACAAGTGTTCACTTGTCAACACTAATTCCTGATCAATATGGTGTTGGCTGGTGTTACTAAATTTTTGGATTTTGTCGTCAGTTTGTAGTTCTTCCTCTTTGTTAGCCGTTGAACTTATGCGGAATGTATTTGCTTTTTTTGCTGGCTTATCTACACCAGTTTCCGTAGCCATTAGTTTACGTTCCTTAAACATCGAAGACTGTGACGATATTTCGGATGAAGCATGTTTTTGGGCCCGTACACTACCACTTGGATTGGACTTTGAAGACTGTAATTGGGATTGCAGTAGGTCTTCAGTGCACGCATTTTGATGTCTGATTTCGTTTTGGACGCTTAACATGATAATATTTTCTACAGTGCTACTACTTAAAGCTGGTACTAGATCAATTTTTGTTTGTTTGAATCCATGTGCTACTGACGGAAGCTGGTTGGAATCATTCAACTGATTGGCGCAATCCTCGGGTGGGAAATTCGACTTATAGTTGGACTGAGTTTGAGTTTTATCAGCGAAAAGAAAATTCGGTTTTGTGTGGCTAATAGTTTTACAAGTAAATTGGGAAAATTTGTTTTCACATAAAGATACTGGAGGCGGTGGAGTTAATGTGTTGGCAGAACCAGCTGCTTCTGACACTGATGTTTGGGCAACAAAAGGTGACTCCAGTTTGGTAGAGTTTTTCCTCTTCTTTTTGTTTTTTTTTATTTCCTCCAGTTTGCGTTTTTTCTTGCGGTATTGTCGTGTGATATCAGCAAGCCTCATTCGCATGTCTGATTCCATAGCTTTGAAAATCTCTTCGGGGTTTGGCCATTTGCCGAATCTCTTATAGCTTGTGTCAACTTTTTTAAAGGCACTTTGCAAATCCTCCTGTATGTCGTCACAGTTTTTGTCTTTGTCACTCTTACAGCTTCGATTATTGTCTCGTTTTTCTTTTGAACATTTCTTTTTGTTTTTCTTCGAATATCGTGATTTCTTATTTGATTTGGACCTGGAATGCTTGTGTTTCTTTTTTTTACCTTCGCCAGTGACTTCTGCTTCATTTGAGAATTCTGGGTAATTCTTTGTTGGAGGCGGCAATGATGTAGTAGGAGATGATAAAGGTAAGGAAAAACAAGGGTGGACTGCTGTATCTTGGTTACCGTAGATACTGCTTTGAACCTCCTCCTGAATTCTTTGTTCAGCTAAAGCACATAAAAGATTCAATCCCCCTAGAGGCTCCTCAGCTTGTGGGGAAATCGGCATTGTCAGATGCGGTGGTTCTCTGTGATCGCCTTCTGGATTATTTAGCTCTAATGTATGAGTTTCGAAAGTATCGGTAATTGCAACCGAGGACGTTTCTGTCTGAAAGTTCACAGTATCAAAATGCTCCAAAGGTTCTCGTTTAACATTTAAGGAATTGTTCGCAAAGGAACTTGCACTAATATTCGATAACAGTTCCAACCCAGTTAAGTCAACCGGAGAAGACTGTATCGGTGGTAATACCACGGTAATTTTAGTATTGTCAGGAACATTTTCGGTACAAGAATCATCTTTGTTTTCGGAATCCGAAGATGTTTGTGGTATGCTTTCAACTTCAGCATTACATAAGTGTGATAATTTACTGGGGTCAATATGTTTAGTGTTTTCTTCCATCTGGTTGCAAATATTTGTCTCTTTATGGCACTGTTCAGAAGGAACTATTGAAGACGACTCTAGCGGGGGCGAAGGCTGTGGTAATGGTAACGGCGACCGACGTATTTCGCATGGCATCGTCGGCAAAATTATATTTGTGTTAGGAATGGTCTGCAAGGCAAGAGGACCTGACGAATTCTCGTCTTCGCTACATACAGGTGTGTCAGTCTGAATATTAACATCTTGCATTTGTGGAGTTCTCGGAACAATCGCTGACTGTTCTATATTTTTATTGAAAGGTATCCCTTCTTCTATAGCAGTCGGGTTAGATAAAAAGTTTGTGGGACCAGTACCTATAGTACCCATTGGAACTCTTGGAAGCACTGACAAATTTAGGAGCGGTGACGGTGATGGTGTCGCTTGAAATATAAGATCGGACTGAGACTGTATCTGGTGATGAGAATCTGCTGAACTGTTTGTTGTCAAACGCGTCAAATTCTGTTGTGGGTGAATTTGTATTAAATTTGAAACATTTTCCAACTTAGATTTATTCCTTTCGAATGTTATTCCACCATGATTCTGGTGTAACAGAGAAGAGCACCTTAAACTCATATTTTCCGAATTCCATTCTTCTAATTTCAAAGGCGAATTTTTTATTATCGGATCAATTCGTTTTGATTCTGATGACAAACTAAGAAATCGGCTACTGCTAGAGTTGTTACTAACGCCAGCGCTTGTCTGATTGTGTTGACAGAGTGATGATGTTGCCGCCGCAGCAGCTGCAGCTGCTGTTAAGTAGTTTGAGCCAAAGAGTTGCAATGGTGTATAAGGTTGAGGCTGTATAGCCGAATGAGGACTCATCGATGGAAATAAAAAATTAGGTGGAGGCTGCAATGGTGCCGATCCCTGTGGTATGTATGAAGGCCACACAAAAGCTGCTGCTTGCGAAAAAGGATCTAAAAGGAATAACACGCATCGTTTTAATTTATAAGTTCATAAAGGAAATGCATATTAAATTAACCTAAAGAGGTTGTTGGTGCCGGTAATAGAACAACTTGACCACGACTTGCCTCTCTTGAATATTGCAACCCAACGGTAGCTGGAGACATCGAAATTACCGACTCTATGGGAACTGCATCTAAAAAAATATGTTAAATATCCAGAATTCTTTATACATATACCTTACTTACTTACGGCAGTACTTGTACTTACTTGAATATGGCCAAAATGCTGAAGGTGCTCTATTAACACTTTGCACTCCAGCCGCACTTAAGGCGAGTTCTTCGCCCGTAGACCCAGTCATAAGATCACCAGCACCAGTAAAATATATATTGCCACAACCAGCAGGAACTCCACCTGTTATGAATGTAATATTTGTGTAAACTTGATAAAAAAAAATATTAACTTATTTCTTACCAATATCAGCTACCCTTATACCAAAACAATTCATATTATCCTTATTTATAGACTGTTGCACCTGCGCTGGTGGGTTAATTGTTTCTTGAGGTCTTTTTCGTGCTACAGCTATACCAATGGGAACCGAATTGCCTAAAAGTTTATGATAAAAACAATTTGGCAGCATATTTAATAATAACTAATATAAATCATATGAAACGAACTTGAATTAGCTATTTGTACCGACTTTTCCAATTCCGATACTTTTGGTGATGAAGATTCTATCTTCACCAATGTCGTCAAAGTGGAGGACATAGTTTTGGAGCTTGTCTGTTGATGACAATTGTTAGATGTGGTCACTTCAGACACTTGGCAAGGTTCTCGTTTAATTTGAACAAATGTATAACTTGAAGATGTGTTTGTGTGATGCGTCGTCGATGAAAGATCTTTTTGCAGTCCATGAATAAATGGAGCTTCATTACTAAAAGGATTTGTTGAATATGGCTCTAAAAGCGAAGAGGTAGTTGACGGAACAATGAACGCTGCATTTGCACGATCAAATTGCTCCGCACCAGAGTTACTTAGGATCTCGCCAGTAGTATTATAGGTAGACATTTTGTTAAAAATTATAGTTTATAAAATAAAGTTTTCGCTTCTACATCCATGCTTTTGTTTTCACGACAAAATTAACCAATCAATGTTCCACACTTATTATAAAGATCAGTATTTACTTGTATTGGCTCACGTTGGCAATCTCAATATTCACATTATACTGGACTTAAATATACTCCTATTTGCACTCTGACTTTTTAAAAGTAAATTTTTCATACAATAATTGTAGGATTTTATTTATCAATACAACACAAATGGTTGCAATGACATAATTTCAACATATGTCCGAAAAGCCAAATTGACGTCAAAGGAACGAAGAAATGCCAAGCAATAAAATATATTTTTTAAATTTGTATTAACACGAATGAAAGATCAAAATATTATTAAAAAAGGAATTCACATCCATGTTGGGCAATGGTTTGGTGGTTGGTCATGGACGCTTTAATTTTGCCATATATATGTTGTCCCGTTCTTGTACATGCAGACCAAGCCGAAAAAACAAGTTTTCACTTTTCTTTGCATTTTTTATTTTGTTTTCTGGGATGCCAACATTGGTTGATAATTTTTTTAAAATATCTTTAAATTTACAACCAATTGCACAAAAGAAGTAACCAAGTTAAATGCAAATAATGTATTTTTGTCTGGTGTATTTTTATTTATATACTATAACAAATAATTCGGCTGCTAACAAAAGTTTATAACACGACTCATTTAGCAAACTCGCTAGTCGCTACCATGTATATATGAATATGTTGCAAATGGTCGCGTTCAGAAAACTCGTAAATGATAACACTTTTTATAACACATCTTCTAAGCTTTTTGTTTCTGATAATTTTTTACTCGTATCATGTTAGTGCGTTCTAGCTTTGGATAAACCGGACTTACAAGATTGTATGGATTTCCAACATAACAAATTTTTTTTTGTCAAAACCAAAATCCATAGTCTTGTAAGTCTTAAGTATTAATTTTTTCCATTGTGAGAGCGCCCTTACACTTCGCTAATATCAAAGATCATAAAGTCAATAACAAAGTTAATATAATACTAGCTTTTCCCGGGTGCCCGCCACCCACACACATGAACGGCATACTATGTTCTAAATATTGGTGAAAGAATTGAAATCGGTCCAGTAGTTCCGAAGTTTACCTCCTACACACAAACATTACCTTTTTATAATGTTAGTATAGACTAGCTGAAATACCCAGCGTTGTCTGGTGCCACCACCACACTAGCCCACTGTTCCCACCACACGACCACCACTCAATTGACCAACACGACCCTCTCCAGGACCCACCTTAAGATTTTCTCGAAATTCTCTCTGATTCGTTGAAAAAGCAATACAAAAAACCAGCACGAAACTACTAGTTTTATCAATAAATCGTGGTCAGGGAAAACTACAAAAACCTTGCCCAAAAAATATTAAAAATTTTAAAAATAAAACAAATAATAACTTATTTTTTTTATTAAAAAAAATATAATCTTCTAATGATCACTACGCTTGTCCTTCAGAAAGTTGCTGACGGCTACTTTGAAGGCCTGTAGATTAAAAGACTTAAGAACCACGAGTGTTAAGGTTGCCGACAAAGGGACCTGGGACTGGAGAACGGATTTCTGAAGAACATCTACCGTAGTAAAATTTGTAGAAAACAGTTAAAGATCCAACGTTTCGTCTATGCTCCAAAGAATCAAGTGATGAAGTAATGGTTTATCAAACGGATAACTATATTCTATAACTATATTCTGAGTTCCATCAAGATAAATCATATGCGATCTAGGAGCCCCACCCCACATATATGTGCTAATTTCATTTTAATACCAAAATTGTGCAATACAAAATAAGTTCAATAAATTAATAAAGTTTTACAGCCCGAAATGGCTGGTTTGTCGTTGTCAACTAAGGATGATGCCTTTATTTAAAAAATATGAAGTAAAGTTCGCTGGTAAATGTTAGTAACTACTTTTCTGAACAGTGAAAATCGTAATTATAATGCAAAATTTACATTTGAGGCGTGCGAGACAAAGTGAGCGGGCCGACTATAGTTAAATTGAAGTTTTAGTTAAGAGAAGAGATTAACACTACACGAATGTTATAGTTATTTTATAGTACATGAAAAATGTTATCTATAGTATTATGGTAACATTGAAAAATATACTACTTCTCTCGTCTGGCTAACCACAATTGATATTTAACAGCGGTCCTGCTCATTTTTCTCACACGCCACAAATGTAAATCAAGCGTTGTCCTTCAGGAAGCTGTTGATGTTTTCCAACCTTAAAACGTATTTCTATGGGAGCCGATTATGGCTATGTTTGTTTATGTATGTCGTATTTCGACTTTCGACTTACGACAAGTCGAAATCCTCCAAGACCTAATTTCGACATATCACAATTATTGAACCATGTACACCACATTTTTTTCGAACTATTGCCCGATAGCCCCATTTCGAATTCATATTTCGTTGTTGTTTATACTTGTTTACTTTGTTTTCCAAAATGTCCATAGGAACAAGTCTTATAGTTGCATTTTAGTCCTGCATAACAAATTTATAGAAAAATCCATGTTTTCATATTATTCACTCCTTTTTCAATACAAGCAGTGTAATCGTGTTGTGATGTTTGGTTCGGAACAGCATCGATGGCGATCCGCGTCGGTATGTCATGCCCTCATGTTTCATTAATTTTTTCGATATTCCGAAAGAATATATTATCTGACGTTATGTGACCCACACATTGCGCGACTCGTCAGTAAAACGAAATCTCGCCATTATATATATTAGGTAAGACTTTTCGACTAAAAACGCTCGGATCCAAATGTTATACGCAAAAAATGCCAACAAACTTTAAGATAATTTTCTTTTTCTATTTCTTCAGCTCACGTTAGTTATCCGCAGATCACAAATTGTTCGCTGTACTCCGTATGCTGGCATTTTTGAGCAAACGGAAGCCGAGTCCTGCATACCGTATCTTAGGTATACAAATCGGTTGAGAAGTGGCGTAGTTCCCGAAATTCCAGTCCAGTCCAGTTATAGTTACATCTTAATCCTAAATACCGAATTACATACATATCGCTTGAGATTTGGCTTCATTCCCGAATATCCAGTCCCTAATGACAGTATCCCAGAATTTCCCTAGGAACAAGTCTTACAGTCGTGGAAGGTCAGTGGGCATGGCGTTAGTGGGCGGGTGTTAACTTGGGCGGGATAGGGCAGCCGGAAAACGCCGGGTATTTTTCTTCTTCTATATTTCTATAAATTTTTTTCTATACCGTTTTGCTCTATTTTTTTTTTCTATAAAATAAAATAAGACTTTGAAGACATATCTTAGGGTGTATGGTTAGCAAATCCCGAAGCTTAGTAGAAATCTTTTAAGTTCAAAAGAAATTAAAAAAAACAAAAATAATTTAAAAGAAAAAATAATAGAAAAATTTAATATACATTTACTGAAGATTCCGGCCCCCTCCGTAAAAGAAAGTGGTGATGTGCCTCCTCCATTTTTTTTTTAAATTTTCTTTTTACTTTTTTTACACGCGCCACACTTGTGCGCACAATTGTTTTAAAACTAATCCCGTTAAATTATGAAACCAAAAACTTTCCACTACTATACTATACTACACAGAGCTAATGTATTCTGCTTTGCGAGTGACAACACACACCCGTGTATGTATATTTAGTTGTAATTCAGTCTAAAGACTAATTTATCTTTAAAGCCTAATAGTATGCAACGTTAAATGTATTTCTTTCATTCATAAGCGATAGGTCTTTCTGTGAAAAGGGATTTCTGAAATAGACTGATAAAATCGAAATCGAAAAATCGATAGCGACGCGTATAATTAGCATTTTTTTAGTTTCCTCAGGGTAAGTAACCCCTATTAATGAAAAAATTACGTCATCGCAAACCGAGCTGTAACCAATTGTTTTAAAACAAGTCTGGTAGAAGCCGAGATATACGACAAGTTAAACAAACGTGCAACGTACGTACAAACTACAAACGTACGTACAAACTACAAACGTACGTACAAACTACAAACGTACGTACAAACTACAAACGTACGTACAAACGGACACACGCTCGCTGAAAAAATTACATGTCCTCTGAAATATGTGTCCTCTGATAATAAGCTTCGCCCTTCGGGCTCGCAGTTAGCTTCGAGTGCCCGTGGCGGGCTGGCTGATGGACCAAATCTTGTGTTACTTTTTTAGCCCACTTTCTAAAGCCCGATTTTATTCAAACTTTGCACCCTTTCTATCAAAATTTGGGCCGCTTGGGCCTCGGTGTCGGATTTAACAAAATGTACCCGATTTTCTTCAAATTTTATACGCATATGTATCTCCGATGGACAACACTTTTTGTGAAAATTTGGAAGTGATCGGTCCACGGGATCGGGGGGCACCCATACAAATTTTGTAAAAAAAATACTCGATTTTCTTCAAGTTTTAGACGCACGTGTATCTCCGATGGACAACACTTTTTGCAAAAATTTGGTACTGATGAGCTCCGGGGCCGTGGGGGGCACCCATACAAATTTTGTAAAAAAAATACTCGATTTTCTTCAAGTTTTAAACGCACGTGTATCTCCGATGGACAGCACTTTTTGTAAAAATTTGGTACTGATGAGCTCCGGGGCCGTGGGGGGCACCCATACAAATTTTATAAAAAAAAGTACCAGATTTTCCTAAAATTATATACCCATGTGTATTTCCGATTGGCAAAAATTTTATAAAAAAAAATTTAAGTGATCATGGCCCGTGGTCGGTAGGCTCCCATACACTTTATTTTAAAAATGTATCCGATTTTCTTCAAATAAACATGTTGTATAAACATGTGTAGCAGCATTTTTTGTTGTTGTTCGCTTTACTTTTGCAGTTGCAGTAGTCGCCTCTGCACACGGACTAACTTAATTTTTTGCAACAATTTATCATTTGCTATATTGCTTTGGCAAAGCCGGCTTGGCTTTACAAAGCAACAGCTTTTGGTTTTACCGCCTTACGGTGAGTACCATAACTATAAAATGACTTTAGTTTCTTAATCCTAAAATTTTTTTGCTTTATTTTCGGCTTTATGCTTATGCTATTGTTGTTGTAAGCCAAGCCGGCTTTGCCAAACCAATATAGCTAATAACAAAATAATCGCACGCAATCATAACAAAAATGCATCATTAATGCTACCTTCATATTTATCTGCAACATTATTTTTTCGAGATTCCCTTTTGTGAATATGTTTGCTTCAAAACTATAAAAAAGTGAATCGTTTTTAATTTTTTTTTTTGAAATATAAAACTTCATACATTTTGATATATACTGAAAAAATATGTAACTCATAAAAAGAACTGTACTTATTTAATACATAGATATGCCACTCTACATAAATTTACGCATGAAGCGAATTAGCTATTGAAAAAAACAAAGTTAAAAATGTCAGCAACTTTGATTTCAATGTATTTCACTAATGTGGACGGCTCATGTTTTTGCGAAGAACAACACAAAAGAAAATAAGATAAAGCTGTATTTTATTTTCCGAGGAATATTGTCGTATTTTTTTTTTTTTTTTGAATTCTGCGCTCGAGCTCAGATTTTTTCTCGAAAAAAGGAACACGAAAGCCGAGAATCGTTTGTTTACATTGTTCTGTGCATATGGTGTTGTTGTAATTCCTTATTCCTCGGCAAATAATATACACATATAAGCGTATTTTATTGCCGAGGAACAACAACAATTGCACTGTCGAATTCCTTCTTTGGAATTGTGAAAACCTGCTGTTTAGCTGGTTTTGACATTCGAATTCCGAACTCGCTCGGCAAATAAAATGCAGCTATTGAGAACTATAAATGTCCGGGGTAGCGACATCTATCAACAAAAAATAATATGTGATTGGGGCTATGAAAATCTGACATTGCGTTTTGTATATGGAGAACACAAAGTAAAAGCAACTAAAAGGACTGGTAAGTATTTATTATTTTTAAATTAAAATAAATTATAATTTAATGAAATTTAGGTTTGTTCAATTAACAAATAAGTTAATATGAATAATTAAAATATACTTTTTTAATTTTAGATAATTCTGTGATAAGGTTAAATGTATCCGAAAGTTTGGAAGTATATTTCGCTAACAAAAATATTGAAATATTTTGAAAAATCAAAAAGGCCAATTCGTGAAGGCGAAGAAATTTTAAAAGCTGGCTGGATCCAAGCTATAGGGATTGACCCAAATTCAAAGTTGTGTTCCTTGAAGGTAATTGGTGCGGTCGTCCAAACTTCAGCGTTATCCGCAAAACCGCATGAAATTAAATTAAAATTTCTTGATAAACCATCCTCTTGTTGGAAGTGTTTGTGCTCTTTCAAAGCTGGAGAAGGAGCTAGATGCAAGCATATCACGGCATGCCTTTTATACATAAATCGGTAAGATAAAGAAAATTTGTTAACATAAAAGTTTAATTCAAATTAATTTTAAATTTTTCAGAAAACCGAGGCTGCGTAGAATAAGCTGCAGCGAAGTGAGGCAAAAGTGGGGAAAAGTAGGACTTTCCATTCCAAAACAATACTGTGGAATTGTTACAATCGAAATGTGCCACCTTCGGAGCAAACAAAGGATTGTCGAAACTATAACAGAGGACCAAGAAAATAATATAGAAATATTGTATTTTTCTTTATTGATTTATAGGTCGACCATATTCAGAATTAGCCAAACTCATAAAAGGCACACGAACACGATTGGCTATATCGAATTCCTCGGATTTGAAAAGAGGAGATAAAAATTCATATGATGAATTTTACAAATTTATTATAGGCCACCATGGATTAAAATCGTATATACCTTTCATGGAGGAATAGCTGCCCATTTGGCCAGTTTCAACGGTGAATTTAATACGATTTTTGGAATCCGATGCATAGATATTCCAATCGTTTGGTAAATATTACATTGCGGTACCCGGCAGTGTCTTTATGATTTTGGTCGACTTTTTACTTCCCTTTGAGATATTATAGCAATCCAAAAAAACAAACAATCTAAAATTAAAATTAAATATACATATTTATCAATCGAACACTTAACACTTTTCTTCAATTCAAATTGAATTTAATTTAAAAATAATTAATATTTACCGACACTTTTTGTAGAGCTTGCACTGCGCTTTCCAAACGAAACACAAATGTCATATTTATAGTCCCAATCAGTTTCATTTTTTCCCGTCAGATCTACAAACAGTTCTCAATAATTTCAGTGGACCGTTTTCATTAGTGTGGAACCTGACCAATTTCACTTCTTGAAGCTACGTTAAGCGAACAATTTTCTAAGCTCTTTTAAGGTTCGTCTGCACATTACAGTTTTAACAAAAAAATATTTTGTTAGGATGAAATTAATTTAATCAATGATCGTTCCGATTTTGATTACTTAATAAAAGTAGTATAATTAGTCTTTGGGTTGTAAATTAGTACGCCCAATAAAAATACAGTACACGCTATTCTTGATTTACATTTGAGACGTGCGAGAAAAAATGAGCAGGACGGCTGTTAAATAGAAACTGTTGTTAGCCAGAAGAGAGAAGTAGTATATTTTTCAATGTTATCATAATGCTATATATAATATTTCACCTGCAGATATAAAATGACTATTCTTGTAGTGTCAATCTGTTCTGGCTAACAACAAATGGCACAAATGTAAATCAAGCATTAGTTGTCTAACGCTTGATTTACATTTGTGGCGTGCAAAAAAAAATGAGCAGAATGGCTGTTAAATTGAAATTGTAGTAGCCAGACAAGAGAAGCAATAAATCATATAATGTTATAGATAACATTTCCCATGTTACTATAAAATAAATATAACATTCGCGTAGTGTCAATCTGTTCTGGCTAACCACAACTTCGATTTAAATATAGTCGGACCGCTCATTTTTTCTCGAACGGCCATAGTCTAAATTCTCCATAATTCATAAGACAAGAGAGAACCGATTCGCTAGCAGCGACTATTTTGTAGTATATGTTATCATTTAAATTACACTTGCATTAAGAAAGAAAAAACATCAAACAGCAATAAAATTGTATCCTATACACTCGTACTACTTGTACGTATACGTAACTCACAATTTACAATCATGAAGGTACCTCCATCTTTGCAGACTAAGTGCCATCTAGTGCTTCGATTAATAGCCATCGCAGCTTGAAATTACTGCGAATGCATTATTGCAGTGGCATGCATCTATCCAAAGTTTTTGTTACTAGCCGTCCTTTTTAGGGATTTTATTTCAAGCAAAAAAATTGACTTTTGCCGACTGTCTCCTGAGTTACCAATTGGGAAATAATACTATGAATGTCCGCATCTCTAAAAAGCTGAGACAATTCGCGGATATACGAGTCAGATACAAGGTGTTTTATTTAAATAATAAATATAGCGAGTGCGACGAGTATCGTTATAGACTTTTTAAACATAGCTCCACCTAGTATTGAATTTGCATTCACAAATGACAACATGACACTTTTGTATGATAATTCCTGTATTCCATTAGCACTAACTAGAACTAGTCCTACAAAAAAGATTTGAGTTTGTAAAAGCAAAGCAACTTTTTTTTTAACAATTTATGTAAACCACAAACCAAGGCAAGACTAAAAGTAAAAACAGTGTTAGAAAATCGTAGATTTTATTAAATAAAAATATTCGATTTCAAAATTATGTCCTCTGCATTTAGCTCTCGCAATGCAACATTTTTTAATGTTATTAAAACCAACTCATTAGGGAAAAAACAATACACAATTAATTCCATTTTGACAAAATAGAAAATGTTGCCAAATTTATACTTTAATTCTTAGGCTGTTTTCGAAACTTATTTCAGACTTATTAACCTTTTTGTCGCCATCTTAAGTAAGCCAGTAAAATCGTCCGAATTGATTCCATATATGTACTCACTTTCATAACAAAATAAAAATTATGTCTCTATCACACTTTCTTTGTAATTTTGAAAACCAAATTGAATTTATTTTCAAACAAATATAAAATAAGCCACCTGGCGCGGAGACTTATTTGAATAAGTTATGTTTCATAAATAAGCATTCGTTTCGGAAACAGCCTTAATGTAAAAGTTTAAAGTTTGTTAATTTTTAACTTGGATAATAACCTACCTGACCAAAACAAAACCCATAAAAATTCAAATTTTTCATGTAAATTCTCTAAGCAGAGATACATATGTGTGCAAAGCTAGAACCGGGTTAATTTGGAAAATATTAGTATTAGAGCCCCTACACTTCAAAAAAATTTTACAAAAACTGTTGTGACCGCAGATACACATGTGTAAAAATTTTTATGTCGTCCAAGGTCGGCTTGGTTTGATTATTAAATGATATCATCGGAGATACACATGTGTTTAAAATTTGAAGAAAATCGGGTTAATTTTGTAAAAAATTGATATAGCACACCTCGGGCCTTTGGGCCCAATCACTCAAAAACTGCTAAATAAAAAAAGTGTGTCACACATGTCTTTAAAACTTGAAGAAAATTTGGCTAATTATATGGGAAAATGCACATGTGTGTTCAATAAAATCTGGCTTTGGGAAGGAAGTGAAAAATTGATCACAAGATCTGACTAGCCAGCCAGCACGCAGGCGCAAAGTTATTATAGAGAATTTAAGAAAATTGAGTGTGTGTAACCTTTACGCGCACGTTGTTGCAGATATTACGATTAAATTAATAAAACAAAGACTAATGGTACATTCGTTATTTCCGTCACAAAAGTAATTCAGTTATCCCTTAGTCGCGCCTAAAGAAGTTTAACTTCAAAAATACACATGTGTGTTCAATAAAATCTGGCTTTGGGAAGTAAGCGAAAAATTGATCACAAGATCTGACTAGCCAGCCAGCACGCAGGCGCAAAGTTATTATAGAGAATTTAAGAAAATTGAGTGTGGGTAACCTTTACGCGCACGTTGTTGCAGATATTACGATTAAATTAATAAAACAACGACTAATGGTACATTCGTTATATCCGTCACAAAAGTAATTCAGTTATGCCTTAGTCGCGCCTAAAGAAGTTTAACTTCAAAAATACACATGTGTGTTCAATAAAATCTGGCTTTGGGAAGTAAGCGAAAAATTGATCACAAGATCTGACTAGCCAGCCAGCACGCAGGCGCAAAGTTATTATAGAGAATTTAAGAAAATTGAGTGTGGGAAACCTTTACGCGCACGTTGTTGCAGATATTACGATTAAGTTAATAAAACAAAGACTAATGGTACATTCGTTATTTCCGTCACAAAAGTAATTCAGTTATCCCTTAGTCGCACCTAAAGAAGTTTAACTTCAAAAATACACATGTGTGTTCAATAAAATCTGGCTTTGGGAAGTAAGCGAAAAATTGATCACAAGATCTGACTAGCCAGCCAGCACGCAGGCGCAAAGTTATTATAGAGAATTTAAGAAAATTGAGTGTGGGTAACCTTTACGCGCACGTTGTTGCAGATATTACGATTAAATTAATAAAACAACGACTAATGGTACATTCGTTATTTCCGTCACAAAAGTAATTCAGTTATCCCTTAGTCGCGCCTAAAGAAGTTTAACTTCAAAAATACACATGTGTGTTCAATAAAATCTGGCTTTGGGAAGTAAGCGAAAAATTGATCACAAGATCTGACTAGCCAGCCAGCACGCAGGCGCAAAGGTATTATAGAGAATTTAAGAAAATTGAGTGTGGGTAACCTTTACGCGCACGTTGTTGCAGATATTACGATTAAGTTAATAAAAGAAAGACTAATGGTACATTCGTTATTTCCGTCACAAAAGTAATTCAGTTATCGCTTAGTCGCGCCTAAAGAAGTTTAACTTCAAAAATACACATGTGTGTTCAATAAAATCTGGCTTTGGGAAGTAAGCGAAAAATTGATCACAAGATCTGACTAGCCAGCCAGCACGCAGGCGCAAAGTTATTATAGAGAATTTAAGAAAATTGAGTGTGGGTAACCTTTACGCGCACGTTGTTGCAGATATTACGATTAAATTAATAAAACAACGACTAATGGTACATTCGTTATTTCCGTCACAAAAGTAATTCAGTTATGCCTTAGTCGCGCCTAAAGAAGTTTAACTTCAAAAATACACATGTGTGTTCAATAAAATCTGGCTTTGGGAAGTAAGCGAAAAATTGATCACAAGATCTGACTAGCCAGTCAGCACGCAGGCGCAAAGGTATTATAGAGAATTTAAGAAAATTGAGTGTGGGTAACCTTTACGCGCACGTTGTTGCAGATATTACGATTAAGTTAATAAAACAAAGATTAATGGTACATTCGTTATTTCCGTCACAAAAGTAATTCAGTTATCCCTTAGTCGCGCCTAAAGAAGTTTAACTTCAAAAATACACATGTGTGTTCAATAAAATCTGGCTTTGGGAAGTAAGTGAAAAATTGATCACAAGATCTGACTAGCCAGCCAGCACGCAGACGCAAAGGTATTATAGAGAATTTAAGAAAATTGAGTGTGTGTAACCTTTACGCGCACGTTGTTGCAGATATTACGATTAAATTAATAAAACAAAGACTTATAGTACATTCGTTATTTCCGGCACTAAAGTAATTCAGTTATCCCTTTGTCGCGCCTAAAGAAGTTTAACTTCAAAAATTGTGTGTTCAAAATAAAATTCGTACAATCGGGTAATTTTTGCTTTGTGCAATTGGTGTTAAAGATAACATACACCGAGCGCGTAGTACGTTGGGTGTAGGAATCTACAAAATCTAATTATTTTGACGCACTTATCGCAGTACACCGAATGCGTCGGAATTCGAATTCGAGTACAGTCAAAGTAAAGTAAATAATATCCGCTACTCGAACCTTTTTATGGTTTGGTTATGTTTGAACTTCAATATTTTTACCGCAGCGTATGGAACCTATTTGTTCCACTTCGTAACTAACTCAAAACAGCTAATGCAAAATTTACATTTTGGTGTGCGAGACAAAGTGAGCGGGCCGACTATAGTTAAATTGAAGTTGTGGTTAGCCAGAAGAGATTGACACTACACGAATGTTATAGTTATTTTATAGTAACATGGGAAATGTTATCTTTAGCATTATGGTAACATTGTAAAATATACTTCTTCTCTTCTCTAGCTAATCAAAAATTCTACAGCCGTCCTGCTCATTTTTTTCTCTTTTTTCGAATACCAACAAATTTCGAAAATTATGTATTTTTCATTCGTACTGAACTTTTCTCTGATTTCTTTACGCCATAAGCTTAGACAAACATTTCCGGACACACTGTGATATTCTTCAGTTCCTTTTGTTTTTTGTAAAGTTAAATTCTTTGTTTCTGTATATTTTTGTTGTTAAAAATATATATATATATAATATACAAAAAAAATTCTAAAAAATTATGAATCTTTTTGAGGGAAATTTAAGGAATTTGGAATTAAAAAAAGGTCGTGGAAATAAAGAATATAGCCTTGTCCAATACTGGAACCATCTTTTAGAAATTCATATCACATATATTTTACTTTCTTTTACTAGTAGTAAAAGTAAGCAAAGTAATCATGAAAATTTTCGAACTCGGGATTTTTGCAGATTTACCCATTACCGTATCTCCTGAGTCAGAAAAAGCAAAAAAAAAATCTCTGTCTGTGTGTCTGTGGCTCTGTGTCCACTCTAGAGCCCAGACGGCTGAATTGATTGAGACGAAAATGCATGTTTAAGCTTTTTACATGAATTGTGAGGGCCCAGTTGATTTTGGCAATCGGTCAAACGGAAGTGGTAGTCGAAGTAGTAAACTTCAATGAAAAAATGCAAAAAATATATATAGTTACTGAAAATTCCGGCCCCGTCCGTAAAAGAAAGTCATGTTGTGCCCACACCTCCATTTTTTTTTAAACTACCCCGATTTTCTTGAAATTTTGTACGTATGTGTATCTCCGGGTAACTTTTTGTAAAAATTTGGAATTGGAAGTGACTGAGCCCCAAGCCTGAGGGCCTCCCATTTATTAACATTTACATGAAAACTTTAAATTCGTGTTATTGGCAGTGTGCTATAACACAGATAATATAATGTATACTAAGATACTAAAGCGCGCTTCTCAGCTCGTCATATGGATAGCTGTAATTCAGTCTGAGTAATTTTAAAAGCCCAACAGTATGGAAAATTAAATAAAGTTTTTTCAGTCATAAGCGAATTAAGAAATAGTCTGTAAAAACCACATTTAGAATTGCATACCTTTGGACTTAGTAAAATCGATATCGATGCGTTGATTGAGTATTTTTCTGACTGGTAGAAGCCGAGATATATGAGTTAACAAACTGAAAAACGTACTAACTGACAAATGTACACACGCAGAGAATGAAAAAAAAACAATATCTGAAATTTGAAAGCTAAATTATCTATCCGATTAATAATAAATAATATTCGGCGCGACAAACTGGTGCGGTCCAAGGTCTAGCTTCTCCCAAACCTTTGTGTTGAGCATGTATATTTTTGCACACAAATCTCCGATTACTCTAACGTAAAAAAACACAGCCATTAGCTGCTTCATTTCTCTCGCGTGCAAAAAAAAAATCAAAAAAATTGTTACGAATCTTGTTAAAGCTATGATTAGATTGTGTGACGAAATGGCAGTTTTATTGCCATTGTTTGGCACAATTGTAAAATTTGTAAATTGGCTGAAACTTGCTACGAAAAATTTGACGATTACATTGTTTGCCTTTATCTGACATCAAAAAAGGCGGAAATTTACCATTTCGTCACACAATCTAATCATAGCTTTAACAAGATTCGTAACAATTTTTTTGATTTTTTTTTTGCACGCGACACGCTTCACAATTGTGTTAAAACTAGTCCCATTAAATTCTGACTAGTCGAAGCATATTTTCGATTTGACAAACAATGACAAAAACGATTGTCAATGAAAATCGTCAGACTTGTCTTACCGTCTATGCCACTTTAAAATGTAGTTCGAAATCTGTTGTCAGATTTGACTTTTGAATAATTTTACCAAAAATTGTACTTTAACTTGGGAGTAATACTGAAAATCGTTCCTACAAAAAACTTTCCACTACTATAGACACACGAGCTTAATTTATTCTGCTATGCGAATACATACCAGCACAAATGTATTTAGTTGTAATTCAGGCAAAATTATATTAAAAGCCTAAGAGTATGCAAAGTTAAATGTAGGTCTTTCAGTCATAAGCGATTTCTAAAATGAACTGAAAAAACCACCTTTAGCTTTGCATTCCCTTAGTCTTAAAAAAATCAACAGCGATGCGTAGACTGAGTATTTTTCTCAGTTCCACATCTACTACCGCTTATGCCATTATGCCATCGGAAGCCGAGCGTTAACCAATTGTTTTAAAAAAAGTATACAGGATGGCAAACTGACAAACGTACAAACTGACAAATGTATACACCCATGCTGAAAAAATTTTCTTGTCCTCTGATTATTAGATTCGGACTCGCAATCATTCGTTATCATTGTAGCTATAGTTCACCCGCCCTTTACAATCCATTGCTTTGCGAATGTATTAACTTTTTACATTTACACATTGGGACGTAAAATGTTGTAAAATGTTAATGTCAACCACATTTACAAACCGATTTTCATAAAATTTTCAATGTATATTATTGGCAGTCAGAAAAGGTTATAGTCTATAGTAAACCGCCCAACAAACTCATTGGGGGGACTGTAAAATGTTATTATCAACCACATTCACAAACCTATTTTTATGAAATTTTCTAACGAGTTTGAATTTATGGGATTTTAGAATAGAATTTATGTTTGTAGTAGATTATCTTTCCGAATACTCCGAGATCAAAAATTCGTGATCCACTATTCGTGCCGCCCGCTCGATCCTGAAGGCTGAATTTGGTCGCAATAAGCGAGTCGGAAAGTGAAAAGTAACAAGAGAGTTCGTATACGTATGAGGTGTATAGCATACAATTTTATTCCTTAGCAAAACAAATTAATAAATCGATTATAAAATATGCTTGTTATATAAATCATTTTTTTCTATTGGAACTCTTTTTTAAATTCTTTATATTAACTTCACTTGCCCGTGTGTTTGTGGGCTTGTGGATTTGTCATGGATTCTTGCGATCAATTTTTAACCCACTTTTTACAGCCCGATTTTATTGAAATTTGGCACACATGTGTATTTCCGGAGACAACACTTTCTATTAAATTTTGAGGTCCCTCGGGCTGCGGGGTCGGGGGGCTCCCATACAAAAAATTTACCCGATTTTCTTCAAATTTTACACACATGTGTATACCCAATAAACAATACTTTGGTAGTGATCGGGTCCCGGGTTCGGCCGCAAGGCCCTTATACATTTTTTAAATATCTATACTGGCATCAGATATTCGTCGCCCTTTATGGACTGTGTGCGGTGTGTGCTGCACAGTCGGCTGCACTGCATGGTTTTGGTGGTAGAGAGAGAGAGAGAAATCTTAGCTCACGCACAAATGAACCCAGCAAATGAAACGAGATATAAATGTTTTATGCTTAATTCAACTTACATTTTTATTTACTGAATTTTATTTTATTGATGTCGTTTTTTGTTGTCGATATCAACTTACAGATAGAACAACAAGTTTTCGCAATATTCTGTCATTTCGCGTTTTCATAAATTAGTTCAAAGCAGTCAAAGAGTTCTCAAGATAAATGTTCGTGTTTCTTATTTGCTCAGAGTATGAGCGTGCTCTAAGTGCTCAGAATAAAATGATCTGAGCATTTTAAATTTTAACATCTGATGTCAAATGTCTGTTTCGATGATTTTCTCCTACAATAAAAAAAATGGCCCAGGATCGAGGGGCTCCCATATCAATTTCTGCGATTAGAGAATTTAGATGAAAATTTTTTATTTTTATGGGTTGTTTTTTTTTATAAATATTTTTATTGTGTACTTCAATATACTCCTAAGAATCTGTAATATATCCGTTCAAAAAATTTAACAGCAGCACTGCTCTTGACAGAGGAACAAAATTCAGTTTCTACTAATGATGTCAATAGGCGTATTTTATTAGCCGAGGAATAAGGAATTACAACACAATTGCACTATCTTATTCCTTCTTTGGAATAAGAAAACCTGCTGTTTTGCTGGTTTTGACATTTCAATTCCTTATTCCTCGGCAATAAAAGCTGTATTTTATCGGAATCTAAATCCGAATTCGAATGTCAAAACCAGCCAAAACCAGCAAAACAACAGGTTTTGCTTATTCCAAAAAGGATATAGATAGTGCAATTGTTGTTGTAATTCCTTATTCCTCGACAAATAAAATACAGCTAAAATACGCCTAATTTCTCCAATATCTCGAATGGAATTATAGCTGTATTTTATTTGGAATCCGAATACGAATTTCAAAACCAGCCAAACAGCAGGTTTTCAAATTCCAAAGAAGGAATTCGACAGTGCAGTTGTTGTTGTAATTCCCAATTCGAATTCAAATAATATACAGCTTATATTTTCACTTATTTTATTTTAATATTATTATTTATTTATTTATTTTATTATAATATTTGGTTCTACAACCACGGTCCGGTCCTGACCAACGGCAAAAATTCTCTCCACCGGTCCCGATTTCGAGCCGATGCCATCCAGTTTGGCATCCTTAAACTTTGGGCTTCCTGGTCTACGCCATACTTCCAGAGTAGGCTTAACCGACCTCGTTGCCGTGTTGCATAAATCCTACCGCAAAGCACTTTCCGAGCAGGATCTTCTTCGCTTATGCTAGGTGTCCTACCCACCGGAGCCTACCGAGCATAATTCGGCTAAACTCCAGTATACGGTTTTCGAGATTTGGACTTTCGGACACACCTCCCACGAAAGCCCCAACTGAGCAGATTTTGGAAATCGCCATCTTGTTTTCTGGAAATGCCCCCTTTAGGTATGAGGGACATCCAAAGTTTATTTGAAGGAGCTTTACGGGTTAATTGGTAACAAATAAAAGGTAATATAGGTAAGTATCAAGGAAAAAAATGGGACCAATCGAACCATCTTTGCCAGTATTAGAGCCAAAAAACATAAAAGTACAAAAGGGGCGTTCTTAAAAGTGGGCGGATCCTAAGTATAGTTACCAAATGAAAGGTGAAAATTAGGTCTACACAGCCATGCTATTTTTATGGGTGTGGTCCAATTTAAACGGAAGGTACATCAAAATATACTCATTTCCTATGATTGAGTTTTTTCATACAAAAAGAGGTGATGATGGGATTCCACGGACCCGTTTATATTCAGAAATGAGTATTTCCTTTTATTTAGCGTGCTCGAAAATTATGAACACTGTAAGATTTTGTTCACTCAATTAATTTATATTTAGATAGGAGTTTTTCCTTTTAACAGAGGTTTTTGTAAATTATGGACACACTGTAAATTTATATTGTATATGTAATTTATATTTTTAGGGGAGCTCCGTTAATCTTGGGCCACGCCCATAAACGTAGAACGGCTGTGTGGAGTTAGTTTTTACGTTTCAGTTGACACCAATACTTACTTCTCCCACTTTTGAACACGCCCCTCTTTGACTTTTTATAAAAAGTCCTCCCAAAGGGGAAGGGGTGGAGATTTTTTTTAAAATGAAAGGTATTTTTATTACCTATCATTTGGTACCAATTAACCCGAAAACCTCCTTCAAAGTACTTGGAAGAAAGCATTTTCTGGGAAAAAAAAACTTTGGATTCCCCTCCCACCTAAAGGGGGCGTTTCCTGAACACCCCACCCACATTTGTGGTCGTAGGGTGGTGGGCGAGGGCGTGGCCGTGGAAAAAATACCATAAAACCGTATGCTGGAAATACGCCCATAATTATCCTCAAGATGTCGACATCGCGGTAACGCTCGTGGATCTCGTCATTATTCCGTCTCCGGAATTGTTCTTCCTCACATACGTGGCCAACAATTATCCGTAGACTTATCTCTCGAATGCGGCTAAGAGCTCAGAGTGCTTTTTGCTAAGCACCCAAGTATCGGATCCTTATGTAAGTACAGGTATGACCATTGTTTTATATACCAGTAGCTTGGATGTGATGGTTAAGTTACTGGATTTGAAGAGTCAGTAGACCCGAGATAGGTAAAGGATTGCACTACTTCAAATTCGATATCTGAATGGACTTATAGATGATTGTTCCTCTCGCCGTTACGTCAGAATCTATGATCACTTTCTCCAACGTTAGGTTAAAGAGGACGTAGGCCTGTCCATCCCCTTGTCGGAGCCCGTTATAAATGTTGAATGTGTTTGATAGTGATACGGATATTCTTACTTGGCTTATAACATTGGTCATGGTCAACCTACATAGTCGTTTCAGTTTATTTGGGATACCGAAATCTCTCATGGCTTTATAAAGTTCTACTCTGGCTATGCAATCATAGGCGGTTTTAAAGTCAATTAAAAGATGGCGTAGTGAGTTTTGAAAGTTGACATTTTTCAATCACCTGCCTAAGGATGTAAATCTGATCAGTTGTTCATTTGCCTGGGATGAAGCGTATGGGGCTATCCTGTCTTGAAGGATAGAGGAGAAAATCCTTTACGCGGTACTCAAAAACGATACACCACGATAATTGCTGCATTTTGTGATATCTCCCTTCTTATGTATGGGGCACAGGATGCTTCTTCGCCAGTCTTCTGGTATAGCTTCTTCCTCCCATACTTACACTATTATTTCATGAATTGCTTGGTGTAATGTGGGGCCTACTATTTTTATCAGTTCTGCTGGGATCCGATTAGATCACGGGGCCTTATTATTTTTGAGCCGATTTATTGCTCTGCTATCTTCGTCTTTGCTTAGTGGCGGCAGCATAGTATGATCCTCGGTCATTGGTGGAACCTCCAAGTTAAGTTAACTGGCCATTTAGCAACTCATAAAAGTGCTCTTCCCATCGCTTTAAGATGCCTTTAAGATCGGCGATCAGATTACCCTCTTTGTCCTTGCAGTATGTGATAGAACTTCTGCGCCTGGTGCGGTACTTTCTCTCTGTACTGTTCTAGTTCACGAACGAGATTCTTCTCCCAGACTACTTTCTTTCGCCGGTGAACTGTTTTTTCATATCTTCTGAACTCTTTATATTCATCTTCGCGTGCTCGCGTTCTATGAGATTGTTGCATTGCTCGGTACGCAAAATTCTTACGTTCGGTCCCTGGCTTACATTCGTCATCGAACCAATCTTTCCGATCTCTACGACTACTGCCTAAGATGGAGTCAGCTGTACTAATGACAGTATTTTTAAGGCGTATACATTTCGCTTGACCGTAGTTGGTTCTGGTCTCCTCGTTGCGAAGGGCAGCCGTGTTGACTCGAATCTGATTCGCGGATGCAGTCTTTCGTGATGATGCAATCCGCGCTCGGAGCACCATACCAACAAGATAGTGGTCCGAGTCGAAGTTGGCACCTCGGTACGTTCGTACCATCATCAGGTTCGGGTTGTGGCGGCGGTCTATCAACACGTGGTCTATCTGGTTGCGAGGGGCTCCATCAGGAGATACCCAGGTCGCTTTGTGGATATTTTTACGCGCAAATTATTGCTTGCTGGCATCTCTATGACTCGTTGTCCATTGTCATTAGTGTTCTCGTGTAACCTATGGGTGCCAATGTACTGCGTGAATACTGGCTCCCTACCTATTTTAGCATTCATATCCCCCAGAATGATTTTTACATCATACTGAGGGCAGGCATGGGGTTCCCGTTCGACTGATTCAAAGAATTCAAAGAAATATGAATGGACGCATGGAACTCTAGATTTAATCTGCTCCTCTGTGATACCATTTGATTCCGAGGCACTGTTTTTGAACCGTTTTATAAATTTGCTAGGTTCGTCTAAGCTTATGGCGGCAGCACAGTGTGGTAATCCTTCAATCCTTCATTAGAGCAGCCTGCTATTCCTTATTTAGCTTGGCCATTTAGTGAGCCCATGAAAGTGCTCTTCCGCTTTCCATCGCTCCAAGATGCCTTTGAGATCGGCGATCAGACTCTAATATAACTTCGCACCTGTTGCGGTCCTTGTCTTTTGGATTTTTTAAGTTCACGGTCGAGATTATTCCTCCAGGCTGTTTTCTTTCGCCTGTGAACTATTTTTCTGTGTCCATTTCTCTTCTACCTCCGGTATCTCAGCTCCAGGTCTTACTTTCCCTGCACTGATGGCAATTCCTATTGTTTGACCATAGTAGTTTCTTGTCGCTTTGTTGCCATGGGTAGCCGTGTTGACTCGAATCTGATTTGATTCAATCCGTGCTCAGTGCATCATACGAACAAGATAGTGTTCCAGTAAACGTTGGCACCTCTTACGCTCATCAGTTTCGGGTTGTTGCCTTAGAGCCGATAGCGGTGGCTTTCATTCTTTAGTTGACTGGAAAACCAAACCGAGCACATGACGGCTGTAATGTCATATTCCGATTTTTGTAATACATCATTTTCCGTTCACCACACATTCTTGATTGCTATTGTATTAGCTTTATATTTGGACAGGGTTACGGATAGCTGTTAACCATTACGGCTTTTATGTATAAAAAATAACGTAAAGATTTGAAAATAATATAAAATTTAAACCTTTTATTGTTTTTTGATATTTAATATAAATAACTATTTTACATAAAAATCCTTCTTAGATCCGAAGGAGAAGTGATAAGATTACATTGCGGACACAATTTTCTTGCACCAAGAGATCTAAGCCAACATTCTTCGCAATGTACATGCCAACAGGAAACCGAAATTGCAGGGTTTTTGTAGTCGTCTAGGCATATTAAACACTTAAATTTATTTTGAACTTGATTTTCCAAAAGCCTTAATTTAGCTTTCAATGATTCCATTATCTGTAAACTATTTTGGGCTTCTTGTTCTGCTCCCAAACATGTTTCGGCACCTATCGAATTTGTTTTTTGTGTGCTGGAGCTTTTATCAGATTCCTGTTCGGTACCTTTATTTACCTTACTAACAAAAGCTTCGACTGTCCTTCCAGTAATAAGACTGCGCATATAGCTAGTGACGTCATTATCATTTTGGGTATTATTTTGAGTTAGTGGTGTTATTACATCACTCTCTGTGTATTGTGCTGGTCCATAAAGCTGTGTGTCATCTTCATCGACATTTAAATCTTCATCGTCATCGTCATCATTGTGATTGGTTAATGATGTCCCCACCCCAATTGAAGCATAACCTCCTTGTAAAAGGCTTGAAACCCGAATTCTCTTTTGTCCTGCCCATTCATATTCCTCGAAACTATAATCACCATCATCTTCCTCTCTAAGTCCACTACATCCGTTTTCATCATGATTTAAACAGTGCTCAATATGAGAATGTATTTCATTATGCGTCATGTTTATATTGCAAATTGGACACACGTGATCCTGCGGCAATCGCTTCCGGTTGCGTAGCTAGAAAAAAAATTAGAAAATATTAACAAAGGTTATTGATGTTTAAGTGGTAAACACCAATAGTTCCAACATATGGAATGAAACTGACAGGAATGATTAAAAGGATTTGGGACGCCGAACTTAGTAACTGATCTTGCGAGCGTTTTAGTATAGGAAGAAACCCAAACTTTGGAACAAGTAGAATGCATTCATCAAACATAAAAAAAATCGCTACATCTGATTAAATACCTACTATTACCAATATTTATGATAATGGGAAAAGCTGTACGAGAAAAACCCTGAGTGAAGCGGCTGAAATATGCTCCATGAACTAGAAAGTAGATCGAGCAATCGTATAAATTGGAGATAGCTCCGATAAAATCAGAATATTACATTTGCAATATTCAACCAGTTAATGTAGTACCGATTTCACAATGAGTGTTTTAATACTACATATCGTTTACAAAAACTGAAATACCTTCAGTCTGGATTCCCGATTCTTTTGCACTTTCTGAAATACAGACCACGACCGAGTTTTTGTATTTCTTTCTTCACAATTGGTTTCCAGCAAATTTTCATCCGATAACGGGTGCATATTGCTTAGTTGTTCAGTCTCCAAGTCACAGTGTTTTTGTATTTCGTTTGGTTTTAAAGTTGCATCACAGGAAGGACACTGATAGTTGTCAGATTTTAACCTTATCTGAAACAGATTACTATATTCTTCTTTTATATCCATTTATTTTCACCTTTATAATATATGTATATTAGAGAATTTCTATTTTTTTGATCGCTGAACATTCAATAAAACGTCCTAATAAGTATTGGAATTAAAGAATATAATAAAATAAAAAATGACAACACTACATTACCACGTATCTTGATTCCATGACATTTAATAGCCGTATTTTAGTTGCCGAGGAACAACAATTGTACTTTCGAATTCCTTCTTTGGAATTGTGAAAACCTGCTGTTTGGCTGGTTTTGGCTGGTTTTGACATTCGAATTCCGAACTCGCTCGGCAATAAAATGCAGCTAATATTTATTTCATAAATTAGAAAAGCTCAAACGGAGTTGTCAAATAAATACTAGTGTTATTTATTCATGTCGTTTTTTTTCGTAAAACTCAGCCCAGATTTTATTCCCCTTCAAAACGACTCTACAGTAGAGCGAAAACAGATCTGTATATTTTGGGAGATTTACCCCTCTTTATACTAGCACAACAACAACACATGCAACAAAAAAATGTAAAAAGATTTTCTCCTTTCGTGTTCGATTGAAAAGTTCTGCGGACGAGCGCGCTTTAAAGTGGATATAGACTATAGCCGTGCTAGAAAAAATGAGCGGGCCGACTAGAATTAAATTGAAGTTGTGTTTAGCCAGAATGTTATAGTTGTTTCATATCTGTAGGGGAAATTATCTATAGCATTAAGGTGAATTTAGACTATAGCCATGGCAAAAAAATTGTAGACTATGTCGTCTACACGGCCGCGAGGGTTTGATCGTGACAACGTTTACAAACATCTACTGACAATGCGCTGTTTATTTTTTTTATTTAATTTTTATGTATGGTCATTTAACTTAAATTGAAGTGTAGTTTTGAAAGCTACATTTGTTGTTATAAAATAAATTCCGAGTTTAAACCTTTTAATTCAATTCAATTAGTAATGTAGAAATTATTAAATTCAAATTGAGCTGAGCAGAAAACCAACCAACTACTAACTACTGCACATGTTTGTTTCGTTTTGCTCATTCTCTGAGCTTGATTTTATATTATTGAGATTTTGTAATGTAGAATAATGAACAATGAAAATGATCGCAAGGATGATTTTATTAACACTTAGTGGTGGATTTGGAAATTAGTTCCATTAATACTAGGGGCTCCAGATATAGCATTCCCAAGAATAAATAACATAAGTTTTTGGATTAATGTAGAAATGATTAAAGAAATGACGGGCACCATAGCTCATCACATACATCATCATCACATCACATACCATAAAATAAATAATTTAAAGGTGTGAGGTAGGTGCATATCGTATATTGGATATTGCATATCACGGCCCAAACAGAGTAATGCAACTGAGGCGGTAGTAGTAGGAGAAGTAAGAGCTGTTAAAAAATTAGTGCGCTTAACCTTTACGCGCGGTTGAAGTGAAACTTCTTTGAAGTTGTGGCCGATATTACGATTAAATGAAAACGCAAAAATAGGCCTACATACTGAATTTTACATAAATGCTTAGTCCTTAGTCCGTTTAGTTCCTAATATTCCAGTCCCTATTGGTCATATCCCAGAATTTCCATAGCAACAAGGATTTTAGTCGCATCTTAGTCCTAAATACCGAATTACATACGAATCGCTTAAAAAAATTGCATGGTCCAAAAAAAAAAGACCCGATGAGCCAGATCCCAGAATTTCCATAGGAACAATGTTTATAGTCGCATCTTAGTTCTACATAACGAATTTTATACGAATCGCTTGAGAAATTGCTTGGTCCACAAAATTCTTATAATCGCATCCTAGTCCTACATACCGAATTTCATACGAATCGTTTGAGAAATGGCTTAGTTCTCAAAATAGTGACATTTAACAGTGCTCTCTGCAATAAGATACAGTACTTCAGTGTACTCTATTCATTGCAATAATACGAACTAGCGTGCACTAAAATCGAGTACACATTTCTATGAAACAAACACTGTAAAACATTCGATCACCACAAACCAAAACGAGTACACTGTTTGATTTCTTTTTTGTATTTGGATACACTATCCAAAGAAAACGTGTGCAATAACTGCTAAAAGTACACCCCGAGTACACTGAGTGCAAAGAGTACACCGAGGACACCGAGTACACTGAATGCACTGAGTTAACTTTTAATGCCTGAAACACAAACACTCTTCAGCTTCGTCTTCGCTGCGTTACGATGCAGCCGCTTTGAATTTGCTTTAAATGACTTTCTCTATATGGCATTACTCAAATGAGAGTTCTGCCACAGTTCTCTGAAACACAAACACGCTTCAGCTTCGGCTTCGTTGCGTTACGAGCAAACGCTTTGAATGACATTTCTCATATAACTAATTATGGTAACATTTAAAAATATACTACTTCTCCCTTCTGGTAAACCTTGAATATTAGAGCCGTTTGGCTTATTTTTCAACATGGCTACAGTGTTAATCTACACTTTATATAAAGAATACCATATGGCAAACATTGCGACCTAAAAGATATATGAACCAAAGTAGTGCTGGGTATTCTAAGAGAATGTGCTCGGATGACTCATCATCCTCCGAGCAGAACCTACATTCTGTCTCTGAGCCCACACTAATTTTATTAAGATGACACAGCAAGCCACAGTGACTTGTTAGAAAACTCACCAGCTTGCAAAAGCTATCCCTATTTAGGTTAAGGATTTCCTTATAGGAAAAGGACGTTATCCCAGTGGGCCAGACGAAGTTTGTATTTCCAACAATTTATCAGTGCTGTGGCGGCAGCCCCTTTGACAGCAAAGTAGAGTACAGGTCCTATGAACGCAGATTCTGAGCCAGCCCTAGCTAGTTCGTCTGCACATTCGTTGTCTGCGATTTCCTGATGACCAAGGACCCAACCGAGTTTCACTCTGTTGTGTATGAGAGAGTGCATCTTGGAAGTTTTTAACTGATAACGAGTCCATTATATTTGACAGCGCTTTAACTGCTTAATAGCGCATCTAGCAGCCCTATTCCTGATGGCGATATGCAAGAGTAAAAGCCCTATAACAGCTTCTAATGCAGTCGTAGGACAGGTGCGCAAGTTTGTTTGTTTGTTTGTTTGTTTGTTTGTTTGTTTGTTTGTTTGTTTGTTTGTTTGTTTGTTTGTTTGTTTGTTTGTTTGTTTGTTTGTTTGTTTGTTTGTTTGTTTGTTTGTTTGCTTGTTTGTTTGTTTGTTTGTTTGTTTGTTTGTTTGTTTGTTTGTTTGTTTGTTTGTTTGTTTGTTTGTTTGTTTGTTTGTTTGTTTGTTTGTTTGTTTGTTTGTTTGTTTGTTTGTTTGTTTGTTTGTTTGTTTGTTTGTTTGTTTGTTTGTTTGTTTGTTTGTTTGTTTGTTTGTTTGTTTGTTTGTTTGTTTGTTTGTTTGTTTGTTTGTTTGTTTGTTTGTTTGTTTGTTTGTTTGTTTGTTTGTTTGTTTGTTTGTTTGTTTGTTTGTTTGTTTGTTTGTTTGTTTGTTTGTTTGTTTGTTTGTTTGTTTGTTTGTTTGTTTGTTTGTTTGTTTGTTTGTTTGTTTGTTTGTTTGTTTGTTTGTTTGTTTGTTTGTTTGTTTGTTTGTTTGTTTGTTTGTTTGTTTGTTTGTTTGTTTGTTTGTTTGTTTGTTTGTTTGTTTGTTTGTTTGTTTGTTTGTTTGTTTGTTTGTTTGTTTGTTTGTTTGTTTGTTTGTTTGTTTGTTTGTTTGTTTGTTTGTTTGTTTGTTTGTTTGTTTGTTTGTTTGTTTGTTTGTTTGTTTGTTTGTTTGTTTGTTTGTTTGTTTGTTTGTTTGTTTGTTTGTTTGTTTGTTTGTTTGTTTGTTTGTTTGTTTGTTTGTTTGTTTGTTTGTTTGTTTGTTTGTTTGTTTGTTTGTTTGTTTGTTTGTTTGTTTGTTTGTTTGTTTGTTTGTTTGTTTGTTTGTTTGTTTGTTTGTTTGTTTGTTTGTTTGTTTGTTTGTTTGTTTGTTTGTTTGTTTAAAATTTTTTTTTTGTTATAAAATAAATTCCGAGTTTAAACCTTTTAATTCAATTCAATTAGTAATGTAGAAATTATTAAATTCAAATTGAGCTGAGCAGAAAACCAACCAACTACTAACTACTGCACATGTTTGTTTCGTTTTGCTCATTCTCTGAGCTTGATTTTATATTATTGAGATTTTGTAATGTAGAATAATGAACAATGAAAATGATCGCAAGGATGATTTTATTAACACTTAGTGGTGGATTTGGAAATTAGTTCCATTAATACTAGGGGCTCCAGATATAGCATTCCCAAGAATAAATAACATAAGTTTTTGGATTAATGTAGAAATGATTAAAGAAATGACGGGCACCATAGCTCATCACATACATCATCATCACATCACATACCATAAAATAAATAATTTAAAGGTGTGAGGTAGGTGCATATCGTATATTGGATATTGCATATCACGGCCCAAACAGAGTAATGCAACTGAGGCGGTAGTAGTAGGAGAAGTAAGAGCTGTTAAAAAATTAGTGCGCTTAACCTTTACGCGCGGTTGAAGTGAAACTTCTTTGAAGTTGTGGCCGATATTACGATTAAATGAAAACGCAAAAATAGGCCTACATACTGAATTTTACATAAATGCTTAGTCCTTAGTCCGTTTAGTTCCTAATATTCCAGTCCCTATTGGTCATATCCCAGAATTTCCATAGCAACAAGGATTTTAGTCGCATCTTAGTCCTAAATACCGAATTACATACGAATCGCTTAAAAAAATTGCATGGTCCAAAAAAAAAAGACCCGATGAGCCAGATCCCAGAATTTCCATAGGAACAATGTTTATAGTCGCATCTTAGTTCTACATAACGAATTTTATACGAATCGCTTGAGAAATTGCTTGGTCCCCAAAATTCTTATAATCGCATCCTAGTCCTACATACCGAATTTCATACGAATCGTTTGAGAAATGGCTTAGTTCTCAAAATAGTGACATTTAACAGTGCTCTCTGCAATAAGATACAGTACTTCAGTGTACTCTATTCATTGCAATAATACGAACTAGCGTGCACTAAAATCGAGTACACATTTCTATGAAACAAACACTGTAAAACATTCGATCACCACAAACCA
This sequence comes from Nephrocerus scutellatus, assembly GCA_947095585.1. Lineage (NCBI taxonomy): Eukaryota > Metazoa > Arthropoda > Insecta > Diptera > Pipunculidae > Nephrocerus > Nephrocerus scutellatus. The sequence goes on from OX352761.1 coordinate 33,374,098, forward strand.
AAACGAGTACACTGTTTGATTTCTTTTTTGTATTTGGATACACTATCCAAAGAAAACGTGTGCAATAACTGCTAAAAGTACACCCCGAGTACACTGAGTGCAAAGAGTACACCGAGGACACCGAGTACACTGAATGCACTGAGTTAACTTTTAATGCCTGAAACACAAACACTCTTCAGCTTCGTCTTCGCTGCGTTACGATGCAGCCGCTTTGAATTTGCTTTAAATGACTTTCTCTATATGGCATTACTCAAATGAGAGTTCTGCCACAGTTCTCTGAAACACAAACACGCTTCAGCTTCGGCTTCGTTGCGTTACGAGCAAACGCTTTGAATGACATTTCTCATATAACTAATTATGGTAACATTTAAAAATATACTACTTCTCCCTTCTGGTAAACCTTGAATATTAGAGCCGTTTGGCTTATTTTTCAACATGGCTACAGTGTTAATCTACACTTTATATAAAGAATACCATATGGCAAACATTGCGACCTAAAAGATATATGAACCAAAGTAGTGCTGGGTATTCTAAGAGAATGTGCTCGGATGACTCATCATCCTCCGAGCAGAACCTACATTCTGTCTCTGAGCCCACACTAATTTTATTAAGATGACACAGCAAGCCACAGTGACTTGTTAGAAAACTCACCAGCTTGCAAAAGCTATCCCTATTTAGGTTAAGGATTTCCTTATAGGAAAAGGACGTTATCCCAGTGGGCCAGACGAAGTTTGTATTTCCAACAATTTATCAGTGCTGTGGCGGCAGCCCCTTTGACAGCAAAGTAGAGTACAGGTCCTATGAACGCAGATTCTGAGCCAGCCCTAGCTAGTTCGTCTGCACATTCGTTGTCTGCGATTTCCTGATGACCAAGGACCCAACCGAGTTTCACTCTGTTGTGTATGAGAGAGTGCATCTTGGAAGTTTTTAACTGATAACGAGTCCATTATATTTGACAGCGCTTTAACTGCTTAATAGCGCATCTAGCAGCCCTATTCCTGATGGCGATATGCAAGAGTAAAAGCCCTATAACAGCTTCTAATGCAGTCGTAGGACAGGTGCGCATGGCACCCGTTATACCTAGACAGGGATTAGTTGCCGTTGTCCGTTCAAGAACTTTCGGCCACCAAACGATGGACGGATAGTGGATAGTCCCTCTATGCTGCATTAATCTAAAACGTGTAGTAAAGCACCTTGCACGACACTAGTAATAATCGTGCAAGTTTGTTTGTTTGTTTGTTTGTTTGTTTGTTTGTTTGTTTGTTTGTTTGTTTGTTTGTTTGTTTGTTTGTTTGTTTGTTTGTTTGTTTGTTTGTTTGTTTGTTTGTTTGTTTGTTTGTTTGTTTGTTTGTTTGTTTGTTTGTTTGTTTGTTTGTTTGTTTGTTTGTTTGTTTGTTTGTTTGTTTGTTTGTTTGTTTGTTTGTTTGTTTGTTTGTTTGTTTGTTTGTTTGTTTGTTTGTTTGTTTGTTTGTTTGTTTGTTTGTTTGTTTGTTTGTTTGTTTGTTTGTTTGTTTGTTTGTTTGTTTGTTTGTTTGTTTGTTTGTTTGTTTGTTTGTTTGTTTGTTTGTTTGTTTGTTTGTTTGTTTGTTTGTTTGTTTGTTTGTTTGTTTGTTTGTTTGTTTGTTTGTTTGTTTGTTTGTTTGTTTGTTTGTTTGTTTGTTTGTTTGTTTGTTTGTTTGTTTGTTTGTTTGTTTGTTTGTTTGTTTGTTTGTTTGTTTGTTTGTTTGTTTGTTTGTTTGTTTGTTTGTTTGTTTGTTTGTTTGTTTGTTTGTTTGTTTGTTTGTTTGTTTGTTTGTTTGTTTGTTTGTTTGTTTGTATGTTTGTTTGTTTGTTTGTTTGTTTGTTTGTTTGTTTGTTTGTTTGTTTGTTTGTTTGTTTGTTTGTTTGTTTGCTCCGATGACAACGCTTTCTATTAAAATTTGGGCCACTCGGGTCTCGGGTCGGGGGGCTCAAATTTTTCTTCAAATTTTATATACAAGTATATCTCCAATGGACAACACTTTTTATAAAAATTTTGGAGACCCCGGGGTCGTGAGGCCCCATACAAATGCTTTAAAAATATTAACCCGCTGGACAAAACCTTCTGTAAAATTTTAGGAGTGAACGGGCCATGTGGCGCGAGTGTGCCCATTACATTTTTTTTAAAAATTAGCCCGATTTTCTTCACATTTTAAAATTTCTGTAAAATTTCTGGAGTGAAAGAGCTCTAAGAGCACTTAGGCCCATAAACATTTTTTTAAATATTAGCTCGATTTTCTTTAAATGACAACAGTTTTTGTAAAAATTTTGAGGTAAAGGAGCTCTAATATTATTTTTTCCAAATAAGCTCGGTTCAAACTTTGCACACATATGTATCTCTTTTTAGATAATTTACATAAAAAATTTCAATTTTTATGGGTTGTTTTTATTGTCCTCATAGATTACATACAGCAATAGTTCTTCTACAAAAAATTACATACATATATAATTATACAAATAGTAGTTTAAGCTTCCAGCAATTAAATCTTGTGGTTTGATGAGTCTTAGAGTAAGTCTGGTTGTATGGATGAGTTTTACTACTTGGTTTTATGTGTAGGCCCAGCCTTCGATGATGGACTGTTGCATGCTCTTTAATTGTTTCTTCCACTTTTAAGGTGGCGATGTAGATAGGAGTTCCTAACGTAAAAGGGCTTTGACTATGCCTTTAAGACTTTGTTTAGAAATTGTTGTATTATTTCGATTATTTTTAGCCGCACATCCCCATAGCTGAATTCCGTATATCCATACGGGTCTTAAAATTTGTTTATATAGTAGTTATTTGTTATGAATAGACAGACATGATCTGTTACCAATTAGCCAATAATATAGTTTTCTAAGTTTGCTGGTAAGTTCTTCACTTTACTTTTTATAGCTATAAATAAGATACTATTAAATAATCGCAATGGAAACACTTTTAAAAAATGGAATCTGCGGTCGATAATAAATTTTTGTGAGAAATACCTAGGTGGCGGCACTTCCACAATCCACATACGTAGTGAAAGGTGAAACTAGAGCAAATTGTTAAAATTAATTTTTTAGTTCGATTTCGTTCGGGTTCAGGTGTGTTTGTGTATTTTTATGTTTGTGTGTACACCTACACATTTGCTTAAATTTTAATGCTTTGTTTTGTTTTATTTTAGATTTTTTCAAATTTTATGGATTTCGCTTTTCCGGGTAAATATTGAAAAATACTTTTCGGTTATTTAAAGAAAAATAATACCGCTTGTTACTTAGATGAAATAAAGAATACGAAAACTGAAAAGTAAGTCGCCATTTTGATGGGACTTTATTTCTTATAAAATTGAGCAATTACCAGGAAAATGTCGAAATCTGTTACCAAACCTGGAATTGGGAATATTCAACCAAATATACTGGGCGGATTCGGGTCATTTGAAAGTGATTCCTTGCCAGATTATAGTGAATTTGATTCAGAGTCAATAACATTGGATTATTTCAAAGAAAGGTATACATACATTTCCACTTAAGAAAATAAGATTTAATCCAAATAGAATAAATATTTTATTATGATTTTGAAGCAAGGTAATTTTTTGCCACTTTATACCCTGTCCCGGCTTGGCGCAAATCGGTTTGCCTGGCATAGGAATACCACAACCTACTTGTGCTTATTTTTTATGCTTTGTTTTTTAAATTTAATCACTGTTGGTTTACTCTTAATATCTAAAGTATTGATTTGAGTTAAGATGCATCAATTTAATTAATATCCTTAGTATGTTCTTGATAAAATTAACAAATTAAAAAATGCGTAATGTTTGTTGGCAGATTTTGTTGAGTGTTTTATTAAAAGCCTAACTAACACGGGATCGCTAATATATTCTACTACTTCAAAAATAAACAAAATAAATTTTAAGGTGCGTATTCGATTTGAAGATTAACTTACGATACTAATAATTGCATTAATTAATTAATTCTTCTATTATTTCATTAAAGTTCACGACGACCTTCACCCTCAAAAATGGCTCCTACAACTACCATTGAGACTATAACGATTACGCGTCCTTTAAAGGTAATTAAGTCATATTAGGTTAAAAAATGGAATTTTTTAATGTTTTTTTAGGTTATTGCATTTATATGTGGCTTAATTGTGGTGGTATTGATGATTATGGCACTGGCATCAACTGATTGGCTAATGGCAGCAGGTTGGCGCCAAGGACTTTTTGTGCACTGCATTGAAGAAGATGTTATTCCACCGCTTCCATTTAATTTACATGACCCTCCTGGATGTTATCCTAGCCGAGATGTAGGTAAGATGTTCAATAGATTCCTAAATAATATTAATTTATAGTAAACAAACATAATAATTGTATACCCTATGATTTCAACTGATTCATTTTCCTGTCTTTTAAGTATACATAAAGGCAACAGCAGCCCTTTGTATAATAACACTGATTACCGATGTTATTGCAACAATCCTGACTGGACTCGGTTTAAAAACCCAAAATCAGAACATGAAATACAAGTTTTATAGAATTGCCGTTTTGGTAATGCTTTTGTCATGTAAGTATATTGTTAGAGCTCCATTATTCTAAGTTGTTTTTGAAAAAGTACGGTATTGACAATCTAAAATAATTAAAAAGCAAAAGCGAGGTCATAATGTTTTTTTATAAATTAAATCTTTGACTTGAAGTCATTGAGTAAACAAAAATTTACTGTGTGTACTGTACACGTCCAACTTGCTTTGGTATTCTTACAGAAATATTGAAAAGTAAAAATATTTCAGGGCAGGCTTAAAGTATACTGCTATGGACCAATGATGTCTAGCGTATGCGCGGAGAATATCTTACACGCGGTAATAAACCTTATACACCGTGGGTCGGGGGAAAATCTTGACTTGTAATAGCTAAAGGTATGTGTACGCGGCTAAACTAATGTAACTGGTGGAGAGGCTTCACCTCTACCCCTAAAGAGAAATACGATGTAAGCCAGAGGAATGCAAGTTGTCCCCAGGCCTCATTATTGTTGTTGTTGTAACACCTTCAGGTCTAAAAACAAAGTAAACTGAAACCCTCCAATTATTATACCCTCATCCGTAGTACTAATATAACCATTAAATTAACTGTAGGCTAAAGGCAAGCAAAGCAAATTGGAAATAAAAGTTCCTTATACTAATTAGATGAACTAAAGATGGTTTGTAATTATCGAGTTAATTCGGCAGGCAAAGAAAAGAGGCCACACCGACTGGGTCTGACCCCAGGTCTGTAACGTTCAGATTCGTGTGGTGATGGGGGCAGAGGAATAAGTGGTTACTAGTATAGGTGCCTTGGTTACAGTTGGGGCAGAGGTCATTGGTGCTAGGGATAATGCGGGATTTATAACTCTTTATGGAAGAGGGTGTGACCAAGGACCCTATTAACCTAACGAGGTTGTGACAGCCTAGCAAGTATTGTTTTGGCCACAGTTCATTGTTTTGCCTTGCAAGAAGCATCGACATTTCGTCATAAAGATGATCGGGGTTGGTTATGGAGTGGCACCCAGTTGCGAGGCGTAGGGCTGTACTTTGTCTAGACTGTATATTGGTCCATTGTGTATCACTTAAAAATTACGTCCAGATAGGGGCTGCATACTTAATCATTGAACGGCCAATGGCTTTATACGTCGTAACATGGATTTAATTGTCCATACCCCATGCGGTTCCGCCTAGAGCTCTTAGAACCCTATAACGACTGCTCACTTTATTACAAACATTTTTTGGATGCCTACAGAAGGTAAGGAGATTGTCGAATATGAGTCCTAATATTTTGGGGATATAATTTCGTCGTTGATGCGAATATCAAGTGTTAGCCCGACTTTGGTCCAAGAGGTGAACAGCGTAGCAGATGATTTTTGGGAGGCGAGGTAAAGTTTCCTTTTTTTTGAAGAATTCAGTTTATCTTATTTATAACCCCTTTTACATCTACCTCCTGCCATTTATATATGCTGACAGGAACCTTTTAATGGAATTGGCGACATTAGAGCTCAGTATATCCTATAAGAGGATGGAGTGGTCAACCGTTTCGAAAGCCTTGGGCATATCGAGTGCCACGACAGCAGTGCACCAGTCCGAACGACGGTGGTTTAGACTCTCTGCAATATGAGTTGCCAGCTCCGTTAAGGCAGTTAGAGAGGAGAATCTCTAAAATTTGGGCTATATGAGAGAGCAGCGGTATTGGTCTATAAGACGATCCTTCGTCGGCGGGTTTCTCAGGTTTTAAGACTTGGACTCTTCTGGCAACTTTCTCATCTTTAGGTACGGTGAAGTGTTTCATAATTAGGTTAAGGATTTTTGATACATCATCCAGGCAGGAGTTATGTAGCTTCAACATAAACATAGATATTCTGTCCAGCCCAAACGCCTTAGCCTTCTGTTTTGCATCATGCACCTCTAGGGCAATTCTCAATTCTAGTTATGTGCGTCAACAACAAGCTTCGTTGGAACGACCACATATTTGCCATCGCCAAAAATGCTGCGAGATGTTTAGGTTATAACGGTGCAACATGTACTTCACTCCTTCAGATCTGGCTACTATTTACAAGGCGTATATTCGCCCTAAACTCGAATACAATTTTATTGTCTGGGCAGGTGCCCCCAAGACCACATTGCATCTACTAGACAGAGTTCAGAACCGCGCGTTAAAACTTATTGGTGACGTTCATATCGCGAAAACAATCGAATCGCTTGAACATCGTAGGAATGTTTCCTGCCTGTCACTGTTTTATCGCTTTTTTCATAGGCGGTGTTTAAAAGAGATATCCAGATGCATCCCGCCCATCCTCCAACCAAACAGAAATACCCGTGATTCAACTCGAACTCACGGGTCTACCATTAGACCTAAATAGATTGTAAAAATCTGCCACATCATGTTTCGGCCTACGTTATCAAAAGCGCGTTTTAGATTTTAAACCATAAAACCATAAAACCATATACAGAGGAGAGCGATACTCAACTGACTGTTCAATGATTATACGCAGGGTGTTAATTTGATCAGTACAAGAACGTTTTGGGCTAAATCCTGCTTGTTCATTTCTCAAAATTGGCTCTAACGCATTCTGTAAGCGCCTAGCTGTTATAAAGGAGATCACTTTGTTTATGGTGTTTAGCAGAGTAATTCCTCTCCAGTTTTCGCAATTACTCAAATCACCTTTCTTGGGTAGTTTGACTATTAAGCCTTCTTTTAACGACAATGGAATGGTTTCAGATTCCCAGATACATAGATGCATGCGATGTTCGCGTAGTTAACTCGACGTCGGCTTGGAGGAGTTCTACGCAGATGTTGTCATTGCCTGCTGCTTTACCTGATTGCAGTGAACAAATTGTTGTCCTTATCTCATCCAACGAAGGAGTAGCGACGCTGATGTTAAGTAGCCTGTTAGGGTGCATATGTGGGTTGATGGACGTGCCTGGCGAAGTACAATTCAAAACATTCTTAAAATGTTCTGTCCAGCGGGTCAATTGTTGTTCCTCCGTAAGGATCAAAGAGCCATCTATTGCCTAAACAGGGTAGTTGATGTGGTGTTTCTTGTTGGCGAGCTTACGAGCGAGTTGGTAGACTGTGCTATATTGTCTGCTTTCAGCGGCTTGCTGTGCTTGTGTTGAGATGTCGCTTAGCCATGCTCGTTTGTCGTTCCTAGCTGAACGGCCAACTTGCCGGTCCAGATCCCTATACTTCCGCGCTAATGCGCTTCGCGAGGCCGCGTTTAACTCTGCTTTGATGGACTGGCGTTCACGAATGGTGTTCCATGTGCTTTCTGATATCCATTCTTTTCTAGTTTCGTCGGGATAATCTAAAACGGATGAGGCTGCTTTCGTATACGCATTTACTGTTTTCTCCCATTTAGACTCTAGGGTTTGTGCTTGTGGATGTCTTTGTGGTGAAAAATTGTGCCGCCAATGATTAGGTTGCGATCAGAACATAGATCAGCAAACCCTTCATGTTCCAAATCCCTGTTGTCGCTGCCTACCTTTGCGTTAAGGTCACCCATCAAAATAACGATGTCAATCTTCCTTAGTTGATCTCATGAATTATTTAGACGCAAGTAAAACGTGTCTTTTTCTTCAAAGGTAGCTTGTTCCGTTGGTGCGTATACTTGAACAAACACGAGCTGTCGAACAGCAGATTTAAATCTTGCAATAATAATTCTATCGGAAGTTGCTCGCCAGTCCTGTAACGATCTTCTCGCGGCTTTAGAGAGTAGAAATCCCACTCCATTGGCATGGTGTTTTCCTGCAGGCTTACCCGAAAAAATTAGAACCATGGAGAAGGAGGCAAATGTTGCGGGTTTGAAGATTAATACTGCCAAAACCAAAATCATCACCCTCGGCACTAACTCAGTTACTCATGTTAACATTGCTGGACAGCCGGTAGAGAGAGTAGAGAGTTTCCAATATCTTGGGAGTATTGTCTCGACCGAAGGTGGAACCGAATAGGACATTGACAACCGAATCGGCAAAGCAAAATCGGTGTTTGGAATGATGCCCATAATATGGCGAAGCAATGCGATCAGCTTAAACACCAAGCTGCGACTGTTCCGCTCAAATGTTGAATCTGTGCTGTTGTATGGGTGCAGCACTTGGACGGTGACCGCTACTATCACAAAAAGATTACAAACAATCGTAAATAGGTGCCTACGGAACATCTTAAGAGTTTTCTGGCCTAACCGTATCTCTAACGAACATCTTTACCAGAGAACGGGTTAGGAACTAATAGGCACAACCATCCAACGACGGAAGTGGCAGTGGATTGGTCATACACTCAGAAAAGGCGACAGTTCCATAGCAAACTACGCAATGCAATGGAACCCGTTATCTCAGGATGGTAGAAGAACGAGTCGTCCGAGAAATACATGGCGCAGAACAGTTGAGGAGGAGACACGGCAATTGGGGAAGAGTTGGAGAGAGCTGAAGCTCATTGCCAGGAACCGCATGCGATGGCGCGTAGGCGTAGTAGAGGCCCTAGGACCCACAAGGGGATACAGGACATAAAGAAGAAAGAAGAAGAACTTTACTAAGAGTTAATAACTCTTTCGTAATATTACATAATAAAAAGAGAACCAGATAAAACGGAATTAATGGCGAATATTGAGTCTGTGCGTTTCAAAGCGAAAAACATTTTGATGCATACTTCTATTTCCATGCCATACCACTTCCCCAACAACTCAATCAATCGCTCTCTCTCTCTTTATGGCTAATATGTGTATGTGTAGTACTAGTAATTGTATTGAAACTCGAAAGTCCCCTTCGGTGTTCTGCTTACTCGTTCTCTTAGCCTTGCAGTTGCAACTTGCAACCCATACGGTTGCACGAAAAGGGTTCGTGTTGGTTCTCTGCTTGCTTTCTTTCTCAGTGAAGGAAATAGAACGAGAAACGTAAGTTTTTGCAGTGAAAAACAGGAAATTTTTATATGGATCTTTTGTTCTCTTTTAAGCATGTATTATTAAACAGTTGGGCATTCTGTAGAGAAGGTTATGAGTAACAGTTTCTGTTAGTTTATTGTCTGCTTGTTCCCTTTCGGCTTTTTAAATTCTCTATATTAACTTCGCGTGCACGTGGCTGGCTGGTTGGCTGACTGGCTGGTCAGATTTTCTGATGAATTTTTAGCCCACTTCCCATGGCCCGATTTTATTGAAATTTTGCACACATGTATATTTCCGGTGACAATACTTTCTATTAATTAATTAATTAATTAATTTGAGGCCCCTCGGGTTCGGGGGGCTCCCATACAAATATTTTACAAAATTTACCCGCTTTTCTTTAAATTTTGTACACATGTGTGTCTTCGATGGAAAACGCTTTTTGTAAATTTGGAGCTATATCGCATCAGATCACGGCAAAGTCTGAGCTCTGTGCTTTGTGAGCTGCGCTGTTCGCTGCCGCTGCGTAATTTGGTGGATGATTTTGCCACAAGACGAGCACGCAGTGTGTGTGTGTGTGTATCTCCAATTAGAGAATTTACAAGAAAAATTTTAATTTTTATGGGTTGATTTTTTTTAACATTCTGTTCGTCTTCTACCTTTATATAACAGACGGTTCGCCATTCACTTCTTATTTAATTAACTATGCTTATCATTGTACTGACTGTATACCAATATAAAATCAAACAATAATCTTTAATATACGGTTCATTTCTCATTGTTTATAGAATAATGACTGAAATATCCTTTCAGTATCATACGGTACTTTTCCACATATACACTTCTGTATGTAATGATAATATGATGACAACACTTTCTATACAAATATGGAAGTGATATGGCCTCAGGTTAAAGAATTTACATGGAAGATTCTAACCATTATAAGTTAGTTTTTTTTAACAAAATTAAAGCCTGCGTCTCGTAAAACCGTATGATGCTTTTGCATTGCGTAGAAAAAAATAAACGTATCCTTCAAAATGCATATTGTATTTATTTGCATGTATATCGAGTGCATCTGAATTTGTTGTTAAAGTTAACAGGGCTCTAACAAAGAAAAAATTTAAATGGTCGATTAAAATAAATTAATTTTTCGCGTGCTGTTTTCTTTTTTTTCGTCCCGGACAGACGTTCTCACGCTCAAAACCCACGGCCGTGTCTTCGACACAGCCTACCCTGCTCTTTTTTTCTTTTAATGGGAAGTTTTCCTCGTCTCAATACCAAAATTCATTTATAAATTCTAGATTATACTTTTTAATTGTAATATTTAAAATATTAATCGAACAATTGTTTATATTTATTGCAAACTTTTCTTTTAGTTTGAGTTTTCTATCATCACATTTATTTATTACGGTTTAGTCGTGCATATTTTTACAAATAATGAGGTTTTCATCTATTTTTATTACTTCACTACTGTTATTGTACCTATAATTACATTCAAATTTAGTTAAACTACTGTTATTGTGCCTATAATTACATTCAAATTTAGTTAAACGGTTCTTACTTACATTTAAATCTTTTATGTAAATATTATCTGGATTATATTCAAATTTGGTGGCATTTATTTCAAGAAATGTTATTTCATTTATATCTAATTCTTTTACATTTTTATTCGGTACTGGAATTATCATTTTAAGATCTACTTGCAAGATCTTTAGGAAATTTTATTGCTAAAATTAAAGTTTCCTTATAATATTTCATTAATCCTAATCTAGCGTGTTTTAATTTATAAAAATCCAATCCTGATGCTAAAGTTTCTCTTCCAGTTAATATACTTGGGTGCAAAATACCCTGTTTAGCAGATGCAATGTTATCTAGAATGTTATCTATTTTGTGTTCTAAAATTTTTAATTTTAATAATTGATCTGATTTTAATTGTCTTAAATGTAGATTTCTTTGAGCATCTGCTATCCTACTATAAACCTCAGATATTTGCTTCCTATCTTTCTCTATTGTAATTTTCATGTTATTGATATTATGCATAAACTGTTTATTGATATCTATTTGTTTATTTAAGTTGTCTATAGCAGCATGATTATTTGACTCTATGATGTTCATATGTTCAAGAATATCCTGTCTGTCTATGTCATCCATGGTTCCAAACAACCATTTCTGACCAGTTCCGAGAAAATTCATTAGACCTCGCTTTTGTCTTGTTAATGGAACGATAACTTTTAGTTTTGCTTTTATGTTTAAAATTTCGCTTATAATTTCTGCGTTATTCATTAAATGTAATTTTTGCAAATTTTGTTCTGTTGCCTCAATAGTAGATAGTACATCAAAAGTATTTATTATATGTAATATTCTTTGGCTGCTGTTAATTAATTCTACTGGACCTCTATTTAACATGATGAATCCTTTGTTAGCGTTGATTGGTGTTACTAGAAGGGTTGGTTTTGCCACTGCTATGATCATCCCGTAAATTGTCCACATTATTAGCCAATTAGATATCTGCGAATTTATTTGGTCTTTTAACCGTTGTAGGATGAACATTCTGGAGGTTATGCTTTCTATAGTAGGTTTCATACTTATGCCTAAGGTGTTTCGGTTTTCTCGGTTTTCATTATAATCTTTCCTATTCTCATTTCTCTTACCTATAACCTTCAGTTTATGTTTTTCAAGTTTTTCTTTTAAATGTTTAGCGTTTGTTTTCTCTGCACTAATGGGACTGACTCATTCCCAGGGTTTAATGATACCTGCTATTATATATTTAAATTAATCTATATATTTTCATATTTGTTGAAAGGTCTTCGTCATTGTTGGTTAATAAAATCTCAAGTAAGGTTGAATGAAACCGCTCTATATCCGCATTACCGGTATGGGAATCCGGTTTGGGAATTTTACTATTTTATGTTTTCTAAAATATTCTTTTATATTTTCAGATTTAAATTCATTATCGCAAATAATTTTTTCCGGTTTTCCGAAACTTGTAAATTGTTCCTCCATACATTCTATTTTATTTACCCAGTTTTTACTGACTAAACTGTAGGCATATGCATATGCATATCTATGAACGTTAGATAACAAAGCTTTTTAAAATGGGTGATATCCATATGTGAAATTTCATTGGGTTTAGATGGTGTTTCTGTAATTTTAAAGTTGGGTTTTATGGGCTTTCTATCATACTTGCCCTCTTGGCATACCTGACAGTTTCCTATTATTCTAGAAATTTCCATAATTAATTTGGGAAAGTAAATTTTGTTTTTCAATGTATAAAAGGTTTCCGAGATCCCTGATATGGTACAGGGATATTGGCCTATGTAATTCTTCAACGGTCTCTATTTCTTGTGCTATCATTGTACACTTTATAAAAGAAATGTTTTTGTTATGTCTAAAATATTCTATTAGAACCTGCTGAACTTTATTATACTCTTTGTAGGGCACTTCAGAAAAAATTCCTATTGTTCCTGGTGTTATATGTTTTTTTAATAATTCCTCCCAATATGGCTTATTTTTAAATTCTCTATATTAACTTCGCGTGCACGTGGCTGGCTGGCTGGTCAGATTTTCTGATCAATTTTTAGCCCACTTCCCATGGCCCGTTTTTATTGAAATTGCACACATGTATATTTCCGGTGACAATACTTTCTATTAAAATTTGAGGCCCCTCGGACCTCGGCTCTCATTACAAAATTTACCCGATTTTCTTTAAATTTTGTACACATGTGTGTCTTCGATGGAAAACACTTTTTGTAAAAATTTGGAGCGATCGGCCCCTTGGGGCCCCAATATACAATTTTTAAATATCGCTATATCGCATCAGATCACGGCAAAGTCTGAGCTCTGTGCTTTGTGAGCAGCGCTGTTCGCTGCCGCTGCGTCATTTCGTGGATGATTTTGCCACAAGACGAGCACGCAGTGTGTGTGTGTGTGTGTATATCTCCGATTAGAGAATTTACAAGAACAATTTTTATTTTTATGGGTTGTTTTTTTAGTCATATTTATTTGAATTATTTTTCACCCATGAACTGTGTTTATTTCCTGTGTTACGTTATTAGTCAGTAATAGGGATATGATCAAGTTGTTGTTCTGGTGCAGAGTGAACTGTAGCTTGGTCTGAACGTATGTCGTCATCTATATTGTATACATTTTCAATTCTGCTTAAAAAGTCTGCAACTTTGTTGTCTTTTCCTTTAAGATACTCTATCTCAAAATTAAATTCAGATAATTTTAGTAACCCCCTCTGGTTTCTTGCTGAAAACTTTTTTCCATTATATTTTGTGTTTATATATTTAATAGGTTGGTGGGCCGTCACTATTTTAAATTTATTTCCCCAGAGATAAGGTCTGAAGTAAGTGACTGACCAGACTATCGCCAAGAATTCCTTATCGGTTGCTGAGTAATTTTTTTCATGGTCATTTAAAGACCTTGAAGCATAACAAACAGGTTGACCTTCTTGGGTGAGGATTGCCCCAATTGCATAATTGGATGCATCAGTGAAAAGAGTAAACGGTTGATCAAATTTGGGATATCTGAGGATGGGATGATGGACTATATTTTGTTAAAGTGTTTCATATGCTTGGATATATTCGGGGTCATTTGTGATGATTTTTGATTTTTTTTTTTTAAATTTGATCTTGGGATAGGCTATCTTGGAGTAATTTTTGACAAATTTCCTATAGAATCCGGTTAACCGGAGAAAACCTTTTAACTGTTTTTCTTTTGCTGGGAGAGGAAAGTTTAATATGCATTTAATTTTATTCGGATTAGGTTTCATCCCCGTATTGGTCAGAACGTACTCTAAAAAAATTCAGTGTCGTGTTTCAGAAAGGAACATTTGTCGAATTGTACCCTTAAATTATGCTTAGCTAACACATTAAAAATTGTTTTAATTGCAACTAGGTGTTCTTCTAGACTTGTTGAAAATATAAGTATATCATCGAGATATACTACGCATATCTTGTTAAGATGATCTCTTAATATTCCGTTCATCAATCTTTGGAAAGTGGCTGGGGCATTTTTCATCCGAAGGGCATCCGAGTAAATTCATAGAGACCATTTGGTGTAACAAACGCTGTCTTATGAACATCTCGATGATGCGTTTTGATTTGATGGTAACCCTTAGCCAAATCCAATGTCGTGAAATATTGTGCTCTCCCTAGCTTATCTAATATATTGTCTATATTAGGTGGAAGGTATTTATCATCTAGCGTAATTTCATGATGCCGTCGGTAGTCGACACACAATCTAAATTTCTGTTTCCCTAATCTATCTAGTTTTTCGGTACTACTACAATTGGGGAAGAATATCGGCTATCCGATTTTCTTATAATTTGTTGTCTTTCCATGTCCTCTATTTGATTTTTTACCTCCTGTTCATGTTTTGGGGGTAATCTATATAAACGAGAGTTTATTTGTTGGTCTGTTGTGGTCCTAATTTCATGCATTATTGCGTCTGTATTGGTTAACTCGTCTCCATCTTTAAAGACTAACTGTTTGAACTGTTTCAAAATTTTTAATATTTCTTTTCTTTCCTTTCCTGATTGTTTAGATGTGCCAAGTCTATTTCTCTATTATCTTGACTTCTCAATTCGTAGCATTCTATTATTTCGTAGTCTTCTGAGTTCAAATTTATTTTAACGGTGTTAGTTAGTTTCATAAACCTTTGGACAATATTTATTTCTGCAACAGCTGCTCTTATGAAATCCATACCTATAAGCATATCATAGGATCTACCTTGCAAATTTATCTGGTGCCACCTCATTTTAATCTTATTCGAAATTCTTTAGGGGAATCCGTAATTATTTAATTCTTTATATTAACTTCACTTGCCCGTGTGTTTGTTGTTGTTTTTTACCCACTTCCTACAGCCCGTGTATTTCCGGAGACAACACTTTCTATTAAATTTTGAGGCCCCTCGGGCTGCGGGGTCGGGGGGCTCCCATACAAAAATTTTAAAAAATTTACACGATTTTCTTCAAATTTTACACACATGTGTATACCCAATAAACAATACTTTTTCGAAAATTTGGTAGTGATCGGGTCCCGGGTTCGGCCGCAAGGCCCTTATACATTTTTTAAATATCTATACTGGCATCAGATATTTGTCGCCCTTTATGGACTGTGTGCGGTGTGTGCTGCGCAGTCGTTTGCGCTGCATGGTTTTGGTGGTAGAGAGAGAGAGAAATCTTAGCTCACGCACAAATGAACCCAGCAAATGAAACGAGACATAAATGTTTTATGCTTAATTCAACTTACATTTTTTATTTACTGAATTTTATTTTTATTGATGTCGTTTTTTGTTGTCGATATCAACTTACAGATAGAACAACAAGTTTTCGCAATATTCTGTCATTTGGCGTTTTCATAAATTAGTTCAGAGCAGTCAAAGAGTTCTCAAGATAAATGTTCGTGTTTCTTATTTGCTCAGAGTATGAGAGTGCTCTAAGTGCTCAGATTAAAATGATCTGAGCATTTTCAATTTTAACATCTGATGTCAAATGTCTGTTTCGATGATTTTCTTCTACAATAAAAAAAAATGGCCCAGGATCGAGGTGCTCCCATATCAATTTCTGCGATTAGAGAATTTAGATGAAAAATTTTAATTTTTATGGGTTGTTTTTTTGTCCTTATTTTTGACTACTTTGGGGTCCTTTTTTACCAACTTCCACACGAGCTAGAGAGTTGAAATTTTGTCAGTGTCTAAGCCCAAATAGCATTTTTTATATTTTGCGTGGCGCGAGGATGGGTTGAAATTTTTTTTCGACTTCATTGAGGTCCTTTTTAATCACCTTTCGCACGACCAGAGGTGTGAAATTTTGTAAGGTGCTCAATGTCAGGGGCCAATTTTGGTATCCAGCGTTTGACGCCTGTCGCGAGTCCCGACCTTAAAAACAGATATTTTGGCGATTATTACCAAATAATAAAGGGAGGTGTGGCGTGTTTCGATGTATACATAAAATGTTGTACCCGAAAAACGAAGTTTTTCTACATTTACTTGTTTACAATTAAATTATTTCTCTCTTTATTGCAGTGCTGTTTGTGTTGATTGCGTTAATATCGTATCCAGTTTGTTTTGCTGCAGAACTGAATTTGGGTAAGAACATCAAATCCTTATGCTTACAACATTTAAATGCTTTCGATGTATTTAGGAAATCGACCAATTTGGGAATTCGGATGGGCATACGGTGTTGGATGGGGGGCAGCTATATTCTTATTTGGAGCCGTCGTACTTCTTTTATGTGACAAAGAATCAGAAGAAATCTATTATAAGGAAAGAAAAATTGTACATGAAAATCAAATGCGCGCCTAGGCCAGGCCGCACGACCTGCCTGACGTCGTTCTTTAGACTTAAGTATATAATTTTTAAAATCGAACTCGTAATAATAATTGATATTATTGACTTCGAACCATTTTGAACACATAAATTTCCGTCAAAAGAAAATCAAACTAAAATGTATGTATTTCAAAAACTATATAAAAGTCAAGAACTCGTCTAGACATGATTTGTTACTGGTGGGATTGTTCGTCCTATTTTGCTTTTTCTTTAATATTAATTTCAAAATATTATTTGTTAGTTTAAAAAAATCACGAGGAAATATTGTGCACTACCTTTCTGTCATCATCATATTTGGCTTAACACCTGGGGTCTGCTCCTGGCTAGTTGCAATGCGGCTATATTATATTTTATTTTCACATTCTCTATACAATTTTCTTACACTTGGTACAAATAATTTATTATAATACTTTTATTATAAATATGATATTTCGAGATTAATGTATGTATTGAACAGTAATTTTTTTTACTAGATATTTACCAACCGACACAAGCACAATTTTCACAGAAAAATATGCTTACTACATACATCCCTATTGTTTAAATTAAACCCATGCCAAACAATTATGCACAAAATGAAATCAAATCGAACCTTTAAGATAATTTATTTTTTGTTTTTTCATTTTATATAGTTATAATTATATTATTATTATTATTTATGTTCTTACATATATAAGATACAAAAAGAAATGTTTTTAAATATTTGTGTTTACAAATCCTGCTAACATATATTTTGAATTCAATGGAAAAAGAAATTAAAAAATAGTTATGATAATACAAATATGAAATTTTGAAATGGTATGTTAGTATTATGACCAATTATCTTTTAAATAATTAACCAAAATTACACAAAATAATTATTAATTATACATAAAACGTAACGTATACAGTGTACGCATATGCAGTAGTATACACATTTTTTTTAAAAGAAAATTTATCAAACCGTAGGCAGGAACGTGCGGAGGTATGTTATAGCGATACAAACTTAAACGATTATTATAACATATTATACTACTTATATGATGTACAATAGAAATAAACCAAAAATATTTAACAATGACATTTTCTAATTTGGACATCAATGAATAATCATTGGAGTTTGTTTTTATTTGTTTTGTTTTCAATTGTATATATTGTAATTTACTTATGAGTAAAAGCACTACGAATAACTAATTTTATATATATCTCTTTATCAATGATGTTCATTTCATAACTAAAAAATGAAAAGTAAAATAAATAAAAATATTCATATGTTGTGTCGTCCCCAATTTTAAGTAAAAAAGTTGTTTTTCTACAAGATATTCTCTAAAGGCAAATCGTTCGGGATTTAGGATTCGCTTCGACGACAAGACAGCATTGGGTTTTGGAAGCGTTAAATTCTACTCGATTGTTTTTTCCCCATTTTATTATGCTGTCTAGGTCAGAATTTAACGTGCTTAACATGTGTAGATGTTTGAGTTCCACATGAGAAGTGGAGGAACGTTCCTCAAACTTACATGAGAAGCTGATAGTGCCGTCGTCAGCAAGAGTGAATTGGATCAGAAGCAATGGACAAGCGATCATTAATAAAAATCAGAAATAGTGTCGGGGATAAAACAGAGCCCTGGGGAACAGGATTTATGTAATGTACTTTAGACTTGTAATCGTCCAATACAACTTGAATTGAGCGGTCCAAAAGATAGCTTCTAATACAATGAAGCAGTTTTTCATCGACTCCATAAGCACGTATTATGGACAAATAGCTATTGGTCGGTGATATAGCTATTGTTGCATATGCCCACATACCCACTACTCCGTCTGTACCTGAAATACAAAAAAGAAAACAAACAGTACCTAATCTTAAATAAATAATTGAATTGACACGCGACCCCCCCTTTTATTAAACATATTACATTTAATGGTAAAGGAAGAATACACATCTCTGGAACAAAAATTTGCACTCACTTGTATAGTATGTTGTTTTAACATCAAAAAAACAACAACAAGAATTGCAGAAACTCTGCCGCGCGAGATCCAAATTGTCAAAGACGAGGGGCTGGATTGACCCCAAGTCTTCCCGGCACACAAAAAAGCAAGTACACATTTTCTGGAAATATTCACTCGCGACCGAATTAATTTAAACAAAAATTATACAAACCACAAAAAGCCGAAATAACTTCAAAAAAAAAAAACGAAACGACAAGGAAAAGAAAACGTGAAACCGAACAAAATGTGACACAATGACTTCATTTCTTTGAAAATATATCTGATCAGCTGATTGCGGCACCAGTATTCGCAATGAACACACAATTAATAAACTTTGAATTCACCATGCTTGTTATAATTCTATTAAATTATAGATGGGACTGCAGGACGTCACTATAAACTAAGAGCTTTATACTTACGTATTATGGTCGCTAAGGTTTGAGTATTCGAAGACCATTCATAGGAATGTGTGTGCAAAAAGATCGTTATTGGTGTTGTAACATTTATGGAAAATCCATGTTCGGTGTTTAAATGTAGTAACGACATTTTTAAAAAAAGGGACGGAGAGAAGGAATTAGATTTTATTAGAAAAGGAAAAATAGAGAAAATAGGAAAGAGAAAAAGGAAAGATTTTCGCGCTAAAATTATTAAAGTCTTTTCTAGAAAATTCTTGGAATGATTAGCGAATTTTGGCGAGTAGAAAAAGAAGGAAGAGTCGCGGTCAAGTCAGTCGAAAATGAACCATCGATGTGAAAAGTCCGATTAGTAGTTGAGACTAAGGAGCTTGTGAAGACAAAATTTTTAAACTTTTTTGATTGTGAATTTAAAGCAAAGTATTGCAAAAAGTGTGGCCTCGCCATTTTCTTTTAAAAACTAATAAATTTAAAGAAAAAGTAAAAGCAGTGCAAAAAAAACAAAATAAAAATCGATAAAGTAGCCCGCATAGCAGAACAGTGAAATTGTGCTAATGCACCAGTGGAGATTTACTGCCTTTACTGCAATTATTATTAATCACTAAAATAAACACTGTGAAAAAGTGCAAAAAGTATATATGAGAACAATTATAAACGAATAACACAACGATAATATACCACCATATAAAGGGTGTTTTTTTAGGAGGTTTGTTTTTCCGATAGATGTCGTTTTATTTTATGACAGTTGTTTTGACAGCTCAAAGTGGCATTTCTACTCAGTATTGTTTGGCAAATCATTATGAATAGGTTAACTCCAGAACAACGTTTTCAAATCGTGGAAATTTATTTTCAAAATCAGTGTTCAATTAAAAATGTTTATAGAGCACTTCGTGAATTTTATGGTGCACATAATCGTCCGTCAGAGACCACCATAAAGAACGTAATTACCAAATTTCGGTCTACATTCACTCTTTTGGATGCCAAGCCACCGACAAGAATGAGAAGAGTTCGTACAGAAGAAAATATTGCTGTCGTTGAGGCCAGTGTCGAAGAAAACGACAATTTATCGATTCGTCGTCGTGCTCAGCAAATTGGACTTTGTCCATCGACTTTATGGAAAATTTTACGTAAAGATTTGGGTTTGGTGCCATACAAAATTCAATTGGTGCAAGAATTAAAGCCACACGACCATCGTTTGCGCCGTGAATTCAGTGATTGGTCGTTAAATCAATTGAACGAAGATCCATTTTTTTACCGTAAAATTCTCTTCAGTGATGAGGCGCATTTTTTGTTAAATGGATACGTCAACAAACAAAATTGTCGCATTTGGAGCAAAGATAATCCACACGCCGTTCAAGAATTACCAATGCATCCTGATAAATGTACTGTTTGGTGCGGTCTATGGGCTGGTGGGATCATCGGTCCATATTTCTTTAAAAATGAGGAAGGACGACGCGTTACCGTGAATGGAAATCGATACAGAACCATGTTAAATGAGTTTTTGTTGTCAAATCTTGAAGATATGGATATGGATGAAATGTGGTTTCAACAAGATGGTGCCACTTGCCATACAGCACGTGAAACAATCGACTTATTGAAAGAAACTTTCAACGACAACATTATTTCGAGAAATGGTCCGGTGAATTGGCCTCCGCGTTCGTGCGATTTGACGCCACTCGATTACTTTTTGTGGGGATACGTGAAGTCATTGGTTTATGTGGATAAACCTCAATCGATTGACGCTTTGGAAACCAATATTCAACGTGTCATTGCTGACATACGCCCTCAAATGCTTGAAAAAGTGCTGGAAAATTGGACCTCCAGAATGACATTTGTGAAAAATAGTCGTGGTAGCCATATGCCAGAAATTGTGTTTAAATGTTAAATGCCAAAAAATTATCTACCAAATAAAAAAAAATTTGGTCATTTCATAATTTTATATGTGTTTTATTCAAAAAAAAAATCGGCAACCTCTTAAAAAAACACCCGTTATAAGAATTACATCGCATGCAAGAAGAAACAGATTTTAAAGATGGACGCCTAAAAATATGCGAAGCCTGGGCCAGCAGATAAGTTTTTTGACGTGACAACGTCTAACTATAAGGTATAAGGAAGGGGGTGCATGTTAAAAAAGTAAAATGTTAAATGTCCCACTGTTGTGATCAACAGAATGTCCCACTGTTGTGAGACACTGTTAAGTGAGACACTGTTAAATGTCCGAATGTTGTGAACACAGTTAAATATCACAATTTTAAATGTCAGTACTTTGGGAACTAAGCCATTTCACAAGCGATTCGCATGAAATTCGGAATGTAGGACTAAGATGCGACTATAAGACTTCTTGCTATGGAAATTAAGGAATATGATCATTATTGTCTGGACTTTCTGGAACAAATCAATTTCTCAAACGATTTGCATGAAATTTGGTATGTAGGGGTAAGATGCGACTATATAACTTTTTGCTATGGAAATTCTGGAATATGTTCATTTTTATCTGGAATTTATGGAACAAAGCAATTTTTCAAGCGATTCGCATGAAATTCGGAATGTAGGACTAAGTTGTGACTATAAGATTTCTTCCTATAGAAATTCTGAAATATAATCATTATTGCCTGGAATTTCTGGAACAAAGCAATTTCTCAAAAAGATTCGTAAGAAACTCGGAATGTGGGACTAATATGTGACTATAAGAAATTCTGGGATCTGGCCAATAGGGTCTGGGATTTTTGGAACCAAGCCATTTCTTAAGGGATTCATATGAAACTCGGAATGTAGGACTAATATGTGACTATAACACTTGTTCCTATGGAAATTCTGGAATATGATCATTGTTGTCTGGAATTTCTGCAACAAAGCAACTTCTCAAGCGATTCGCATGAAATTCGGAATGTAGGACTTAGATGTGACTATAAGATTTCTTCCTATGGAAATTCTGGAATATGATCGTTATTGTCTGGAATTTCTGGAATAAAGCAATTTCTCAAGCGATTCGCATGAAATTCGGAATGTAGGACTAAGATGCGACTATAAAGGCTAAACTATAATGCAATTTCGCCCCCTTACGTTAAAGTCAAAATTCGACGAAATGCTTTCCAAAGATTCTAAAGTTTCTCATCCGACCATAATGTAAATAACATATGACAACTGTCAAGTTTTCTTAAGAAAATGCGCTCGCCAGCGTACATCTAATCTATTGCCAAAGTAACGAAACTTTTGCGAACGCTATTATGGGCGCAGCATACATTTTCATTGTATTCGCTCATTAAATCGTCGGGTTTTGACACTAGCGTAAAGAGATAAAATTACATTATAGTTCCGGCTTAAGACTTCTTGCTATGGAAATTCTTGAATATGATCATTATGGTGTGGAATTTCTGGAACAAAGCAATTTCTCAAGCGATTCAAATGAAATTCGGAATGCAGGATTAATATGCGGCTATAAGACTTCTTCCTATGACAATTCTGGAATATGATCATTATGGTCTGGAATTTCGGGAACTAAGCAATTTAATCGTAATATTGGCCACAACGTCAAAGAATTTCACTCCAACCGCGCGTAAAGATTACACGCATATATTTTTTTAACAGCTCTTACTTCTCCTACTACTATCGACGCAACTGCATTACTATGTTTGTGCAGTGATATGATATATTTAATATGTACCCACCTCACAATAAATTGTTATGAACATTTAAATCAGCTTATAAATTATTTATTCGTTGTATGTGATGTGATTGATGATCATGTATGTGGTTTCAATAACATACAATCAAGCAGAGCAGAACGAAACAAACATATGCAGTAGTAGGCTGCGGTCAAGAATTCAGCCGCTGCGCAGTTTATGCTGCATGTTGGTCAAAAATGCACTTTTCAGCCAATGCATTAAAGAAAAATCGACTGCGCAGTTTACGCAGCTACTTAAAATGGAATGCAAAAAGCAAAATGTAAATGTCAAATTGTTGCCCTACAAGTCTGCAAGTAAGTCGGTTCAAAATATAGCCGCAATTTCGTGCATACCGACTGCCTGCCATTTTTTTGTGCAGCACAAGCTGTGAAGATTCTTAATTCTTTACCGCAGCCGTAGTGATAGTGTAGTCTCTGTTCATTTTCTATCGGTCCTCTGCTCTGCTCGATACAGTGCTCTCGTGACGTGCAGAAAAACAAAACTACCATTAGTTACAAAAAAGAGGCAATGAAAACCTGCAAGCTTCCTTGCAACTATTTCCTTTTCTTTTCGCTTATCTTATCCTTAGTCATGTTTACAGTAACTAGAGTAAATAACTCTTCGATCAATTACAGAAGAGAGAGAACCATGCAAAAGAAATTTAATGATGAATAATTGGCCTGCATGTAACAAAGCGAAATTCTTCTCTCTTCAATTTCATTTCTCTTAAAATTTATTTTAAAATTACTCAATTTTTTTATAAATTGAATAACTCTTTGATCTATTACAGAAGGGAGAGAACCATGCAAAAGAAATTTAATCACGAATAATTGGCATGCATGTTTCAAAGCGACATTCTTAGCATACCATTTCGATGCATTGGTTAGTGCTGCTCACTTCTCTTCTCTTCAAATTTAATTTAAAACAACTGAAATTTTTTATGAGTTGAAACCAAAAGCTGATTACTCTTTGTGCAGTGATATGCAATATGCAGCCAGTTCACAGTTAGTGGTTATGAACATTAAAATTCGCTTATAAATAATTTATATATAATGTGATGTGATGATGATGTATGTCATGAGCTGCGGTGCAAGTTGTAGGACTTGTATTTAGTATAGAAAAAAATTTTAATATATACGTCCGTGTTTATGTCCCACAGACAACAAGATCTTTGTTTTCTTTTCTTTCGTCCCGGACAGACGTTGTCAGGCTCAAAACCCACGGCCGTGTCATCGGCACAGCCTACCCTGCTCTTTTTTGAAGAAATAATTGATTATCGTCGCAGTTTATGGGAAAGTTATTTTCCCCTTGTTTCGGAGTGCTTCCTAAGATTACACAATTTTTTCGTAATTTCGTAAAGTACAGAAAGCAGTGGTTGTAAAACCTTCACCTTTTTTTTGGAAGAACAAATTTTAACTTGAAATATTTTGCCATATTTCCTTTTTTGATTTTGAAAAGAATTTCAATTTTAATTTTTCTTATTAATTTAATTGAAAAGTTATAATAAATTAAGCTTTTTTTTTATTACATTCCTTTTTAATAATATTCCATTTTGAAGAATTTCATTCGATTTGAATTACATATACTGTAAACTGCGTTTAGTAGTATCAGGCTTAGCGGCTGGGCCTTTTAAACTTTGGTTATTACTTTAAACTAATTAATAGGAAATTTACATGTTTGGAAGTGACTTCTACCGGTGGGACCCACATTCAAAAAAGGAGGAAATCCAGGTAAATTACTTTTATCAACAAAAAAAACAGCCTAGCATTATATTTGGTTCGGCTACTAAAAGCAATGCATTTTAAATATTTTAATACTTGAATACTTAATTAATTAATTAATTTTAAATTTGAATCCATAAATTTATTAAAGAAATTTAACTAAAGTAAAATTTATATTACGTGAATTTTCTTCACGATTTCATTCTTGGTATTGTGTTCGGTACATATTTTCTTCAATTAACACAGTCAATTCGGTAAAGAGACCTAGTTGAATAAAATTTTATAACGTTGATGAAAACGAGCTGAATTCTTTTATTGCCTTTGCCCAGCAGGGCTTGAGGTGTTCCTTTTTTATTGGTTTTTTTCTTGTTTGAAATAAAACATGGCTGAGTAGAAATAATCGGCCAAGGTGTGTGGTTGGAATGGCGATTCCAAGTGAGAAGCTCTTTCCGATTAAAAAGGATTGACATGACGAGGACTTTACTTTTTACGATGACTTAACGACGGACTGTAACTGGACCTTCCCTCGACGGGTTTTTTTTAGCGAGGCTCTTTTACTTTTACTTCTTTTCCTTTTTTTTTTTATGACACAAACTTTTTTGTTTATGAGGAGGTGTCACTGAAGGGTGACAAGAACCGCCCATCCGATGAGCTAGGCTGGGGCAACTACAAGGTGTCGTCGTCTCCTTCCAGTGGCAGGACCCAAAATGGGAATCTTCTATCATAACACTATGAATTAGTTTGAGTTAGCTGATGATTTATGATGCAAACAAAGTTGAGATAATTTGTTGACGGACGACGGGACATTTTTGGCAATTTCGGATTTATTATCGGATGATTGGAGCATGATGATGATGATGAAAAATGGGTATCTACTAATAGCACTGCGACCCATAAGGATCTATTGCGCTCCCCCTAACTAGTGCTATGGAGAAAGTGCATGCCCGTCGCCATAGCACCCCCTCCATACCAATGGTTCTTATGAACCTAATGATATGGTTTGGCTTCAGTGAATTCCGTGCTGACTCTGAGATCGCGTGAGTTCCCAAGTGGTCTCTCCTCTGTCGGATCGTTGCTATGCTACCAATGGTTCTTATGAACCTAATGATATGGTGTGGCTCCAGTGAATTCCGTGCTGACTCTGAGATCGCGTGAGTTCCCAAGTGATATCTCCTCTGTCGGATCGTTGCGACGCATTCATTGAGAAGGTGTCACGGGGTTTCCTCCGCTTCCCCACAAAGCCTGCAGCTGCCATTCTCTTCTATGTTTATTTTCTTTAGGTGCTCCTGCAGACTACAATGTCCTCTTAAGAAACCCGTAATGATTCTTACATTCCTTCTACTTCGAGGGAGACCTCTTTGAGTTCCCCATAATTTTATTTTATTTTTTGTTTTGATATAGAGACTTATTGCCAAGGGAGGACTCCCTGAATGACTTGCGTCACGGCAATAAGTTGGGCTAAGCCCTTTATTAAAATTCAAAATAAAATAAAAATCGAAGGAATGTGATTTACAATATATCACATTCCTCACGTTTGTAGCCGGTTTCAATTTATTTTCTCAGAATTCTTTCTGATTCATTGAAAAAGCAATTCGAAAAATCGAACACGAAACTAAAACGACGCGAGTCCAAATGCTTTAATCAATAGATCATGGTCAGGGAAAACTACAAAAAACCTTGACCAAGAATATATTACAATTTATAAAAGTAATGTAAAAAATACTGAAATATATATTTTATATTAATAAACAGCTTATGAATACTTCATCCATCATCCTTCAGGAAGTTGTTAACGGCTAATTTGAATGCCTGCAGATTATAAGACAAGGATAACTCTATTCCGAACACCATCAAGATGAACCAAATGCGATCTTGGAGCTCCAACCCACACATATGAATTAAATTCTAAAATTGGTCTATCATAAGGTTTATATAATCTTAACACTTCAGAGGGAGTGAAGTAGAAGTAACAACGTCTTATGAAGCCCAAACATTGGCTAGCTCTTTTTGAAATTTCATAAATATGATCCTTCCAGGAAAGATCACTTGATCCCATGTGAAGCTGAAGATATACCATTTAATACAACTTTTATTTTACGGTTCCATAAATAATTCTCAATCCATGTAATAAGAGAGGTGTGTAAGTTCAGTGCACGAATCTTATTAATAAGACAATCATGCCAAACTCTATCAAAAGCTTTAGAAATATCTAAGGAAACAACGCTTGATTCACCTAGGTTTTCAATGCTTCGCTCCAAACAATGAGTCATTAGTTCACCTGAAGAGCGATTTTTACGAAATCCATACTGAACATCGGATAAAAGAACATTCGAATCCAAAATCATTGTCGTATACCTGGGAGATTTTCACATCTTACGGAAGCAGTTACTGTACCTATTCTGCGTATTTGGTTCCTGGCCCATGGACTCCCGCTCCCGTGCCTTCTGCTTTATTTGATCCATCCCTATTCCACTTTATGACTCCTGGTTGTATCTGGTATTCAGTTTCAGATCTGAATTCCTTCTTTGTGCTAATTTTGACTTCAAAGTTTTTCTTGAATTCAAGCTTTTGCACTATGTTGTCACAAGGCATGCTGGCTAACGGAACCTGTTTGCTAGAGATACAACGAATGCCCTTGCCCTAACGTCTAACGTCAGCGAAGCAGCCTACCTTGCTTAAGCGTAACTTGGTTTCCTCTGATTTGTTCTCTACCACTATATGTAGTGGGAGTAACCCAATAATTACCTCTATACCCGCCGTGTGGAAGGTTCTCATAGACCCTGTTAATAAAATACATGCCAGCCTCTGCACTTTTTCCAATTCCCTTTTCGTGGTGCTTAGCTTGGTTCTATTCGCCCATGCCAATGCTCCATAGTAATCATTGGAATAACTATCATGGTCTACATCCAGTGCATTATCCTGGGACTAACTACCCAGGATTTTCCTGCCACCCTTCTGCACACCATAAGTGCCCTTTTTGATTTTTTCACTACTGCCTGTTGGTGCTTATTCCATGGCAGTCTACTATCAAATATCAGTCCCAGATATTTTACCTCTTTGCTGACAGTAACCTCTTCTCCATTGAGGGTAACCGGGTGCATTCACCCCAGCTTCCTTCTATTGGTGAAGGGTACCAGTGTGACTTTGTTTGGGTTCATCCTAAGTCCCACTTCTAGGCACCATCTGCTCGTGATGGTTAATCCGTTTTGGATTAAACTGCAGAGCACTTATTCGAACTTCCCTTCTGCCACGATAACTATATCGTCCGCGTAGCTTTGGGCATAAGTTTCTGCATCAGCTAGTCGCTGAAGTATTTCATCTACGAGGATGCTCCACAAAAGGGGGGATAGTACCCCTCCTTGTGGACAACTTTTTGTTGTGCTCACCATAATGTTTTAATCACCGACTATGGTTTCCACTGTTCTGCTACTCAGCATCTCGCACATCCATCTTTCTATCCAGAGCTATTCTAATCGCCTCATGAGATGCGTTGTCAAATGCTCCTTCGATATCTAGGAAAGCGCGATTTCCTTCCTGGCAAGGAGCCCCTCTATACATTCCGTCACCTCCCACAGTGCGGTCTCCGTAGATCTGCCCGCTCTTTACGCATGTTGACTGGAGTGTAGTGGTTCCCATACCAGTACTTATGACCTTATATAATTGTCGATAACCTTTCGATAGTCTTTAGGACGAACAAAATTAGGCTAATTGGTCTGTAGGACTTGGGATGGGTGGGATCTTTTTTCCCCACTTTCGGTATGAATGCCACTCTTGCCCTTCTCCAGCTTGTCGGTATGTACTCTTAAGAGGTGTGGAAGGAGATTATCTAATCCAGCCTGCTTGACTGCATAGATTACACCAAACAACAGGCGATTTATAGGGCTGGAAACTTTTTATTGTCCATCGGATTCTTTGTTCATTACAGATCTCCGAGGCTTTCTTCCAGTCATTCTTACTTGGCCTGATCTACCAAATAAAAAAAAATTTTGGTCATTTCATAATTTTATATGTGTTTTATTCAAAAAAAAAATCGGCAACCTCTTAAAAAAACACCCGTTATAAGAATTACATCGCATGCAAGAAGAAACAGATTTTAAAGATGGACGCCTAAAAATATGCGAAGCCTGGGCCAGCAGATAAGTTTTTTGACGTGACAACGTCTAACTATAAGGTATAAGGAAGGGGGTGCATGTTAAAAAAGTAAAATGTTAAATGTCCCACTGTTGTGATCAACAGAATGTCCCACTGTTGTGAGACACTGTTAAGTGAGACACTGTTAAATGTCCGAATGTTGTGAACACAGTTAAATATCACAATTTTAAATGTCAGTACTTTGGGAACTAAGCCATTTCACAAGCGATTCGCATGAAATTCGGAATGTAGGACTAAGATGCGACTATAAGACTTCTTGCTATGGAAATTAAGGAATATGATCATTATTGTCTGGACTTTCTGGAACAAATCAATTTCTCAAACGATTTGCATGAAATTTGGTATGTAGGGGTAAGATGCGACTATATAACTTTTTGCTATGGAAATTCTGGAATATGTTCATTTTTATCTGGAATTTATGGAACAAAGCAATTTTTCAAGCGATTCGCATGAAATTCGGAATGTAGGACTAAGTTGTGACTATAAGATTTCTTCCTATAGAAATTCTGAAATATAATCATTATTGCCTGGAATTTCTGGAACAAAGCAATTTCTCAAAAAGATTCGTAAGAAACTCGGAATGTGGGACTAATATGTGACTATAAGAAATTCTGGGATCTGGCCAATAGGGTCTGGGATTTTTGGAACCAAGCCATTTCTTAAGGGATTCATATGAAACTCGGAATGTAGGACTAATATGTGACTATAACACTTGTTCCTATGGAAATTCTGGAATATGATCATTGTTGTCTGGAATTTCTGCAACAAAGCAACTTCTCAAGCGATTCGCATGAAATTCGGAATGTAGGACTTAGATGTGACTATAAGATTTCTTCCTATGGAAATTCTGGAATATGATCGTTATTGTCTGGAATTTCTGGAATAAAGCAATTTCTCAAGCGATTCGCATGAAATTCGGAATGTAGGACTAAGATGCGACTATAAAGGCTAAACTATAATGCAATTTCGCCCCCTTACGTTAAAGTCAAAATTCGACGAAATGCTTTCCAAAGATTCTAAAGTTTCTCATCCGACCATAATGTAAATAACATATGACAACTGTCAAGTTTTCTTAAGAAAATGCGCTCGCCAGCGTACATCTAATCTATTGCCAAAGTAACGAAACTTTTGCGAACGCTATTATGGGCGCAGCATACATTTTCATTGTATTCGCTCATTAAATCGTCGGGTTTTGACACTAGCGTAAAGAGATAAAATTACATTATAGTTCCGGCTTAAGACTTCTTGCTATGGAAATTCTTGAATATGATCATTATGGTGTGGAATTTCTGGAACAAAGCAATTTCTCAAGCGATTCAAATGAAATTCGGAATGCAGGATTAATATGCGGCTATAAGACTTCTTCCTATGACAATTCTGGAATATGATCATTATGGTCTGGAATTTCGGGAACTAAGCAATTTAATCGTAATATTGGCCACAACGTCAAAGAATTTCACTCCAACCGCGCGTAAAGATTACACGCATATATTTTTTTAACAGCTCTTACTTCTCCTACTACTATCGACGCAACTGCATTACTATGTTTGTGCAGTGATATGATATATTTAATATGTACCCACCTCACAATAAATTGTTATGAACATTTAAATCAGCTTATAAATTATTTATTCGTTGTATGTGATGTGATTGATGATCATGTATGTGGTTTCAATAACATACAATCAAGCAGAGCAGAACGAAACAAACATATGCAGTAGTAGGCTGCGGTCAAGAATTCAGCCGCTGCGCAGTTTATGCTGCATGTTGGTCAAAAATGCACTTTTCAGCCAATGCATTAAAGAAAAATCGACTGCGCAGTTTACGCAGCTACTTAAAATGGAATGCAAAAAGCAAAATGTAAATGTCAAATTGTTGCCCTACAAGTCTGCAAGTAAGTCGGTTCAAAATATAGCCGCAATTTCGTGCATACCGACTGCCTGCCATTTTTTTGTGCAGCACAAGCTGTGAAGATTCTTAATTCTTTACCGCAGCCGTAGTGATAGTGTAGTCTCTGTTCATTTTCTATCGGTCCTCTGCTCTGCTCGATACAGTGCTCTCGTGACGTGCAGAAAAACAAAACTACCATTAGTTACAAAAAAGAGGCAATGAAAACCTGCAAGCTTCCTTGCAACTATTTCCTTTTCTTTTCGCTTATCTTATCCTTAGTCATGTTTACAGTAACTAGAGTAAATAACTCTTCGATCAATTACAGAAGAGAGAGAACCATGCAAAAGAAATTTAATGATGAATAATTGGCCTGCATGTAACAAAGCGAAATTCTTCTCTCTTCAATTTCATTTCTCTTAAAATTTATTTTAAAATTACTCAATTTTTTTATAAATTGAATAACTCTTTGATCTATTACAGAAGGGAGAGAACCATGCAAAAGAAATTTAATCACGAATAATTGGCATGCATGTTTCAAAGCGACATTCTTAGCATACCATTTCGATGCATTGGTTAGTGCTGCTCACTTCTCTTCTCTTCAAATTTAATTTAAAACAACTGAAATTTTTTATGAGTTGAAACCAAAAGCTGATTACTCTTTGTGCAGTGATATGCAATATGCAGCCAGTTCACAGTTAGTGGTTATGAACATTAAAATTCGCTTGTAAATAATTTATATATAATGTGATGTGATGATGATGTATGTCATGAGCTGCGGTGCAAGTTGTAGGACTTGTATTTAGTATAGAAAAAAATTTTAATATATACGTCCGTGTTTATGTCCCACAGACAACAAGATCTTTGTTTTCTTTTCTTTCGTCCCGGACAGACGTTGTCAGGCTCAAAACCCACGGCCGTGTCATCGGCACAGCCTACCCTGCTCTTTTTTGAAGAAATAATTGATTATCGTCGCAGTTTATGGGAAAGTTATTTTCCCCTTGTTTCGGAGTGCTTCCTAAGATTACACAATTTTTTCGTAATTTCGTAAAGTACAGAAAGCAGTGGTTGTAAAACCTTCACCTTTTTTTTGGAAGAACAAATTTTAACTTGAAATATTTTGCCATATTTCCTTTTTTGATTTTGAAAAGAATTTCAATTTTAATTTTTCTTATTAATTTAATTGAAAAGTTATAATAAATTAAGCTTTTTTTTTATTACATTCCTTTTTAATAATATTCCATTTTGAAGAATTTCATTCGATTTGAATTACATATACTGTAAACTGCGTTTAGTAGTATCAGGCTTAGCGGCTGGGCCTTTTAAACTTTGGTTATTCCTTTAAACTAATTAATAGGAAATTTACATGTTTGGAAGTGACTTCTACCGGTGGGACCCACATTCAAAAAAGGAGGAAATCCAGGTAAATTACTTTTATCAACAAAAAAAACAGCCTAGCATTATATTTGGTTCGGCTACTAAAAGCAATGCATTTTAAATATTTTAATACTTGAATACTTAATTAATTAATTAATTTTAAATTTGAATCCATAAATTTATTAAAGAAATTTAACTAAAGTAAAATTTATATTACGTGAATTTTCTTCACGATTTCATTCTTGGTATTGTGTTCGGTACATATTTTCTTCAATTAACACAGTCAATTCGGTAAAGAGACCTAGTTGAATAAAATTTTATAACGTTGATGAAAACGAGCTGAATTCTTTTATTGCCTTTGCCCAGCAGGGCTTGAGGTGTTCCTTTTTTATTGGTTTTTTTCTTGTTTGAAATAAAACATGGCTGAGTAGAAATAATCGGCCAAGGTGTGTGGTTGGAATGGCGATTCCAAGTGAGAAGCTCTTTCCGATTAAAAAGGATTGACATGACGAGGACTTTACTTTTTACGATGACTTAACGACGGACTGTAACTGGACCTTCCCTCGACGGGTTTTTTTTAGCGAGGCTCTTTTACTTTTACTTCTTTTCCTTTTTTTTTTTATGACACAAACTTTTTTGTTTATGAGGAGGTGTCACTGAAGGGTGACAAGAACCGCCCATCCGATGAGCTAGGCTGGGGCAACTACAAGGTGTCGTCGTCTCCTTCCAGTGGCAGGACCCAAAATGGGAATCTTCTATCATAACACTATGAATTAGTTTGAGTTAGCTGATGATTTATGATGCAAACAAAGTTGAGATAATTTGTTGACGGACGACGGGACATTTTTGGCAATTTCGGATTTATTATCGGATGATTGGAGCATGATGATGATGATGAAAAATGGGTATCTACTAATAGCACTGCGACCCATAAGGATCTATTGCGCTCCCCCTAACTAGTGCTATGGAGAAAGTGCATGCCCGTCGCCATAGCACCCCCTCCATACCAATGGTTCTTATGAACCTAATGATATGGTTTGGCTTCAGTGAATTCCGTGCTGACTCTGAGATCGCGTGAGTTCCCAAGTGGTCTCTCCTCTGTCGGATCGTTGCTATGCTACCAATGGTTCTTATGAACCTAATGATATGGTGTGGCTCCAGTGAATTCCGTGCTGACTCTGAGATCGCGTGAGTTCCCAAGTGATATCTCCTCTGTCGGATCGTTGCGACGCATTCATTGAGAAGGTGTCACGGGGTTTCCTCCGCTTCCCCACAAAGCCTGCAGCTGCCATTCTCTTCTATGTTTATTTTCTTTAGGTGCTCCTGCAGACTACAATGTCCTCTTAAGAAACCCGTAATGATTCTTACATTCCTTCTACTTCGAGGGAGACCTCTTTGAGTTCCCCATAATTTTATTTTATTTTTTGTTTTGATATAGAGACTTATTGCCAAGGGAGGACTCCCTGAATGACTTGCGTCACGGCAATAAGTTGGGCTAAGCCCTTTATTAAAATTCAAAATAAAATAAAAATCGAAGGAATGTGATTTACAATATATCACATTCCTCACGTTTGTAGCCGGTTTCAATTTATTTTCTCAGAATTCTTTCTGATTCATTGAAAAAGCAATTCGAAAAATCGAACACGAAACTAAAACGACGCGAGTCCAAATGCTTTAATCAATAGATCATGGTCAGGGAAAACTACAAAAAACCTTGACCAAGAATATATTACAATTTATAAAAGTAATGTAAAAAATACTGAAATATATATTTTATATTAATAAACAGCTTATGAATACTTCATCCATCATCCTTCAGGAAGTTGTTAACGGCTAATTTGAATGCCTGCAGATTATAAGACAAGGATAACTCTATTCCGAACACCATCAAGATGAACCAAATGCGATCTTGGAGCTCCAACCCACACATATGAATTAAATTCTAAAATTGGTCTATCATAAGGTTTATATAATCTTAACACTTCAGAGGGAGTGAAGTAGAAGTAACAACGTCTTATGAAGCCCAAACATTGGCTAGCTCTTTTTGAAATTTCATAAATATGATCCTTCCAGGAAAGATCACTTGATCCCATGTGAAGCTGAAGATATACCATTTAATACAACTTTTATTTTACGGTTCCATAAATAATTCTCAATCCATGTAATAAGAGAGGTGTGTAAGTTCAGTGCACGAATCTTATTAATAAGACAATCATGCCAAACTCTATCAAAAGCTTTAGAAATATCTAAGGAAACAACGCTTGATTCACCTAGGTTTTCAATGCTTCGCTCCAAACAATGAGTCATTAGTTCACCTGAAGAGCGATTTTTACGAAATCCATACTGAACATCGGATAAAAGAACATTCGAATCCAAAATCATTGTCGTATACCTGGGAGATTTTCACATCTTACGGAAGCAGTTACTGTACCTATTCTGCGTATTTGGTTCCTGGCCCATGGACTCCCGCTCCCGTGCCTTCTGCTTTATTTGATCCATCCCTATTCCACTTTATGACTCCTGGTTGTATCTGGTATTCAGTTTCAGATCTGAATTCCTTCTTTGTGCTAATTTTGACTTCAAAGTTTTTCTTGAATTCAAGCTTTTGCACTATGTTGTCACAAGGCATGCTGGCTAACGGAACCTGTTTGCTAGAGATACAACGAATGCCCTTGCCCTAACGTCTAACGTCAGCGAAGCAGCCTACCTTGCTTAAGCGTAACTTGGTTTCCTCTGATTTGTTCTCTACCACTATATGTAGTGGGAGTAACCCAATAATTACCTCTATACCCGCCGTGTGGAAGGTTCTCATAGACCCTGTTAATAAAATACATGCCAGCCTCTGCACTTTTTCCAATTCCCTTTTCGTGGTGCTTAGCTTGGTTCTATTCGCCCATGCCAATGCTCCATAGTAATCATTGGAATAACTATCATGGTCTACATCCAGTGCATTATCCTGGGACTAACTACCCAGGATTTTCCTGCCACCCTTCTGCACACCATAAGTGCCCTTTTTGATTTTTTCACTACTGCCTGTTGGTGCTTATTCCATGGCAGTCTACTATCAAATATCAGTCCCAGATATTTTACCTCTTTGCTGACAGTAACCTCTTCTCCATTGAGGGTAACCGGGTGCATTCACCCCAGCTTCCTTCTATTGGTGAAGGGTACCAGTGTGACTTTGTTTGGGTTCATCCTAAGTCCCACTTCTAGGCACCATCTGCTCGTGATGGTTAATCCGTTTTGGATTAAACTGCAGAGCACTTATTCGAACTTCCCTTCTGCCACGATAACTATATCGTCCGCGTAGCTTTGGGCATAAGTTTCTGCATCAGCTAGTCGCTGAAGTATTTCATCTACGAGGATGCTCCACAAAAGGGGGGATAGTACCCCTCCTTGTGGACAACTTTTTGTTGTGCTCACCATAATGTTTTCATCACCGACTATGGTTTCCACTGTTCTGCTACTCAGCATCTCGCACATCCATCTTTCTATCCAGAGCTATTCTAATCGCCTCATGAGATGCGTTGTCAAATGCTCCTTCGATATCTAGGAAAGCGCGATTTCCTTCCTGGCAAGGAGCCCCTCTATACATTCCGTCACCTCCCACAGTGCGGTCTCCGTAGATCTGCCCGCTCTTTACGCATGTTGACTGGAGTGTAGTGGTTCCCATACCAGTACTTATGACCTTATATAATTGTCGATAACCTTTCGATAGTCTTTAGGACGAACAAAATTAGGCTAATTGGTCTGTAGGACTTGGGATGGGTGGGATCTTTTTTCCCCACTTTCGGTATGAATGCCACTCTTGCCCTTCTCCAGCTTGTCGGTATGTACTCTTAAGAGGTGTGGAAGGAGATTATCTAATCCAGCCTGCTTGACTGCATAGATTACACCAAACAACAGGCGATTTATAGGGCTGGAAACTTTTTATTGTCCATCGGATTCTTTGTTCATTACAGATCTCCGAGGCTTTCTTCCAGTCATTCTTACTTGGCCTGAGGTGGTTCATCCCCATCTCGGGCTCGTTTCTGGTCACTGCGCTTCCTGGGAAGTGTGTTCTTAGAAGGAGGGCTCTTTGCTCCTCAATTCCTGTAAACCTCCCGATCTGCCTTATCACTGATGTCTTAATACTCTTAGCATCTTTTGCCATCGTTTTATTCAGTCTTGCAGACGCTGTAGTATTAGTTCCACGCAGAAGTTACGGAAGCTTCTACGTTTGGCTCTTTTTACTTCAGAGTTATAAGTTGTGAGAGCTTCTCTGTATTACTTCCAAATGTTATCCTCTTGGTGGTTTTAAAGAGTTTCCCTACGAAGGGGTGCCAGCTCTTCGATCCACCATGGAGCTTCATTATTCACTTTGGGAGAGCTTACCGGGCAGCTCGACTCATATGCGTCAGAGATTGCCCTATTTACCTCACTTACTACACATTACAGTTCCTGTGGACCTTTGGCCACTTTTTGAACTGAAACGTGTTCTAAGTTGCATCTCAAATTGGTTTCGAAAACTTCCCAATTTGTCCTTTTAGGATTTCTTCTAATCGTGGCCTCCTCTACAAGCCCTCCCAATTCAGATAGGATTATCGTATGGTTTGAGTACTCGACTCACTGTCGGAGTACCGAAGGTGATGTCGAGTACCTCTTTCCTAATCCTAGTTGTAAAAGTTGGAACCCTGCCTACATTGTATATATCTAGGTTTTTCTTCATCAAAAAATCTAAAAGGTACTCACCCCTCTTTTTTGTATCGGTGCTCTTCGTTGTGTGCATTGGCATCACATCCAATCAGTAGTGGTTTGCTATGCCTTCGGCAATGATCGACCAGTTGTATCTCTGGAGGCAGTATTTCGTCCCTGTCACCCGCAACGGGTCATAAATTCTGAAAGAGATATATGGTTAATACTATTTCTAAAAATGATGCAGGCCCGTTGGGCCTCATGCCCCACATCATATATCACCTTTGCATCTCTGCTAGACAGACCACGGATCTGCCCCCTGTAGCACCGGAGTTCTTGGACCAGCACAAGTCCTAGATGTTAGCGGGTGAACATTCTATCCGCAACTGCGGCTGCCCCTTTAGCCTTGTGGGTGTTCACCTGGGCTATTTTTGTGCAGGCCATGCTTTCTTTTTAGCGACGAGGCGACTGCCCCTCCCTCATCTCTATCACGAGGTGTTGGATCTCCTCCAGCAGCTCGTCTTCCTCCAGTAGTTGGCTTTCTTTCAACTCCCCTAGTGTGATGTTCGGTTGAGGAAGGGCAGCGAGGTTTTCCAGAGTAAGGACCTCATTTGCTCCCTTTTATCCTTCACACTCTCCCCCTGAGAGTCAACTGATGCAAGAGCTGGAGGGTCTAACTAACTGCCCCTTCTCCACCCTTTCTTCCGCAGGCCGCTCACTGATACCTTATCGGTATCTGATTGAGTGGCCCGCGGACTTTATAGTGTCTCAGCTACGGGAGTCGATGGAGATGGTAGTGAGTACACCATCACCTTCCTCCCAGCAGCCGATGGCTTTCCACCATTCTGTGCGGAGCCCTTTATTCTGCGCTCCGATCAGGGAAATGGATCTTTCCATTCCCTGCCGATTGCTTCGTGGGAGGAACACCGATATTATTATCGGTTTAGGTATATCATCCCCGTCCCTTGACACTAGCTTCTCTCCCTTCCATGTGAAAAGGATCAGCGTGTGCCTTTAGCCAAGCGGCAGTTTTTTAGGTTTTGGTTGGACATCCTTGGGGGCATCGATCGATTTCACTACGGAGATAACTTTAGGCGGACCGGTTTCCGCAGAGGGTTTCCCCTTCGAAAGATGCAGCTCATGCTGCCTACTGGTGGCGGGCTTCAACTTAGGCTTGCAGGACTGCTGTCCTGGCTTCACCTTTGTTGACGTTGCCCCCTCACCTCCATTCATTGGCCTAGGGTTCAAACCCCCATGACAAACTTCAGGCCTTCTACGCAGATCAGAGCAGATCATTCGCTCCACCCGAACCACTGCTTTGCTGGTCCTGGGCCTTTGCTCAAGTTGACGGGTCGACTGCCCCAGTTTTCCCCTTACCAAGCTCCCCCCACCATTGCCACTCGTTGGCCTTGGCGTCCCCCTGACCAACTCTGGGTCTTGTTATGTATTGATCTTATTATATATATATATATTCGTACACATCTATTCTATAGTCTCTTAAGTGTATAATCTCTTCTTGTTTGTTACTCTTTAATTACTCTAGAATAAGCCTTATGTCATGTTCATAATTACAATAAAGTCAGTCGTGACATTGAACCGAAACATAACAGACGTAATATATTACAGTGGCGTCGAGGATGTCGAAGAAAGTAAAACCAATTATCGGCTCGATCGAGGCTTTTGTGTTCGGAGAAGATTTCGATTTATATGTCCGTCGGCTGGGTCATTTTTTTAAGCTAAATACAATTGAAGACAAGGACAAAGTCTCGTTCTTGTGCAGTTTGGGTGGACCGGAGCTCTATAAAGTTGTTGTGTCGCTAACAGCTCCAAAATCGGAGAACGAGTTTTCTTACAGCGAATTAGAAAAGAAATTGCGCGAACATTTTAGACCAAAAAGAAACATAATTGCTGAATGTTACAAATTCTTTAAACGGAATCGCAAAAGCGATGAAGAAATAACGGAATTTGTAATTGAATTGAAGCAGCTGGCGCAGCAGTGCGAGTTTGGTGAATTCCTTAATAAAGCACTGTTAATACAGTTTGTTTGTGGAATTGGAGATGAAAAAATACAACAACGATTACTAGGTGAAGGCGATGTGAAAACATTCGAAAAAGCAATTCAAATTGCTAATGCCGTGGAGATGACGTCAAAAAACGTAGTCATGTTAAAAGAGGAAGAAGGACAAGTAAATGTGTTGTGGAAAAACGAGGAACAACAGCGGAAAAAAGACAAAGCTACAATTTTGAACCACGATCGAACGACAGAGAGCTAATGCCGTGGAGATGACGTCAAAAAACGTAGTCATGTTAAAAGAGGAAGAAGGACAAGTAAATGTGTTGTGGAAAAACGAGGAACAACAGCGGAAAAAAGACAAAGCTACAATTTTGAACCACGATCGAACGACAGAGAGCAGGTTACTCAAAAGCAGAACGACAAAGTATACAGGGGCGAAGCATCGTACCGCAAAGCAGAAGGGACTTTTCGAAAAGGGGTAATTTGCTTTCGTTGCGGCAGAGCAGGACGCATGCAAAAATTCTGTAGAGTGAGAACAGTGCGAGGTACCTTTAAAAAGCTGGATGATGAAGATGAAGAAGAGGAAAACGATGAAGGGTGCAACCAAATTAATAATTTAACATCTTCTAAGGTTAATTCGCTTAAAATCAATTTAAAGGTTGAAAATAAGATTTTGTCGTTTGAATTAGACTGTCATTCACAAGAATGATTTTTTAAAGTATTTTTCCGAGAAGCAATTGTTAAGTGAAGAAAAAACATTTAAATTAATTTCAGGCGAAAATATAAAGGCAATGTGCAAATTTGTTGCCAGTGTTCAGTACCAATCTGTACGAATTGAGTCGGAATTAATGGTGGTTAACACTAGGGTATACTTTGGCCCCTTATTGGGAAGAAATTGGTTGCAATTGCTCTTTAAAGATTGGAAAAATTATTTTATTGAGTATGATTGTAATAGTTTTAACATAAATCAGACTGATTCAGATAGGAAGTTAAATAAACTTAAATTTTTGGAAAAGTATGATAAAATTTTTACAAAATCAATCAATTCAGTTCTTAAAGAATTTAAGGCGGAAATCATGTTAAAGGACGATGCCTTTCCGATATTTTGCAAAGCAAATACCGTCCCTTATGGGTTAAAGTCAAAAGTTGAAAATGAAATTGAGCGATTGTGCAAAGAAAATGTGTTGATTCCGGTAAAACGTAGCAAGTGGGCCAGTCCATTAGTTGTTGTTAACAAAGGCGATGGATCAATACGTTTGTGTGTAAACTGCAAACGAACGATCAATAAGTTTGTAGAAATGGAGTATAGCGCGATACCACGCATCGATGATATTTTAGCTTCAATGTGTGGGTGGAAAGTTTTTACAAAACTTGACTTAACAGGTGCTTATTTGCAAGTGGCGGTGTCAGAAAGATCAAGAGAGTTTCTGACAATTAATACGCATGTTGGATTATTCCAATTTACACGTCTGGTTTTTGGACTTAAAACGGCTCCGCAAATATTTTGTTCAATTATTGATCAGATTTTAAGATGTTTGGAAAAAGTCCATGTATATTTTGACGACATTTTAATTGGAGGAGAAACAGAACAGGAGTGTCGATTAAATGTAATTAAAGTACTGGATCGATTATTGAATTACAATGTAAAAGTTAACATTGAGAAATGTAAATTCTTTCAAAGAGAGATTGACTATTTAGGTTATTGTATAACAAGTGATGGGGTAAGGCCAAGTTCCCGGAAAGTGGATGCAGTAATCAATGCGCCGGAGCCAAGTTGTAAGTTACAGTTGAAATCTTATCTGGGGATGGTTAACTACTACAACAAGTGTATCCCAAATTTATCAGGTTATACGAGTTGACAAAAGAAAACGGGAAGTGGGTATGGACAGATGAACATAGGGAGTGTTTTAACAGGAGTAAAAGTTTAATTACAAATATTGATGTTTTAACACACTATGATCCCACAAAACCCATTATTGTATCAGCAGACGCAAGTCCATATGGTGTAGGCGGCGTATTATCGCATATGATCGATGGCGTTGAACGACCGGTGATGTTCGTATCGAGTACACTTAGTGCAGCAGAGCGAAACTATTCACAATTACATAGAGAAGCCCTGGCAATAATCTTTTCTATAAAAAAAATTCATAAATATATTTATGGGTTGCGGCTTACGATACATAGCGATCATCAACCATTAAGGGCGATATTTGGTGATAAAAAGGATGTTGCTGGAGTGGCAGCTAATCGGCTTCAAAGATGGGCTATATTTTTGTCTATGTATTCATATGACATCAAATATAAAAAGGCGACGGATTTAGCCAACGCTGATGCCTTATCAAGATTACCGCTGCCTGAGTGCACAGAAGTAGAGGCTGATAGTATAAATGCAATCAATACTTCCGAATTCCCGTTAAACATACGGGATATAAAAAAAAATATGTGTAAAGATGAAACGCTAAATCAGGTTTATCAGAGTATAAGGACAAATGAGTGGCCAAATGAAATAACGACGCCACTAAAACCTTATTGGGCCAAAAGGGCCTCGCTAGGAACAGAAAATGGATGTCTCTTTTATGGAGAACGCCTGGTTATACCAACAAATTTAAGAAGAGCCATTTTGGATTTGGTACATGATCAACATATTGGTGTAGTACGAAGTAAGATTCTAGCACGCTCATATGTTTGGTGGCCAGGAATTGATGAGGCGATTGAGGTTTATGCGAAAGAATGTGCCAAGCAACCCAAAATTCAAAGCCAGCTGTGCTGACTAGTTGGCCAGAATCCACCTACCCGTTTGAAAGGGTCCATATTGACTTTTGTATGTTAGATGGACATCAAATTTTAATAGTTTTTGATACGTTTTCTAAATGGATGGAAGCAATTACGTTGACGTCGACAACAGCTCAAAATGTAATCGCGCAACTGAGAACACTGTTCTCGACATTTGGGTTGCCGCACCAGATCGTATCTGACAACGGACCACCATTCACATCAAAAGAGTTTAACCAGTTTTGTAAATCAAATGGAATAATAATTCTGAAATCGCCACCTTACCATCAACAATCGAATGGAAGTGCGGAAAGAGCAGTACAAACGTTTAAAAATGGATTAAAAAAAACTATGTTAGATCCGCATAAAAAGAAAGAACAATGGCAAATTAAAGTTGATAGATTTCTATTGAAGTATAGAACAACACCTAGTTCGGTAACAGGAGTATCGCCCTCTATCATGATTTTCAAATATAAACCTCGTACTTTATTAGATATACTTAAGTGCAAAGCTGAAACCGATGAATGTAAGAGTAGTGAACATAAAAATCTGAATCAGTCGGGAGGGAAAGAACAAGAAAAGAAAAATATCAGAGAACCTAAGCTTACTTGTAGCAATAATAAAAAAAATATTGAATTTAAAAATAATGAAAATATTTTCTATAGAAATGTATTTTCTAATACAGTCAAATGGATTCCGGGGGTAGTTCTAAGGAAACTTAGTCCATGTAGATATTTAATTTTGGTGAACAATATAGAAAAACAAGCTCATATAAACCAATTAAAGAATAATAATACAATACCTTATAAGTACACAATTACTCCGTCAACCTATAGGAGTTCAATGGATTGTAAAAATGAATGTAAATTAAAACAAGTTGACGGAGTTGTCACTAGAAGTATGACTAAAAAAATTAAGTCAGATTTATAATTTTAGTTTACTTCATTTTAGTTTGGAGGAGTGTTATGTATTGATCTTATTATATATATATAT
Source organism: Nephrocerus scutellatus (assembly GCA_947095585.1). Taxonomy (NCBI): domain Eukaryota; kingdom Metazoa; phylum Arthropoda; class Insecta; order Diptera; family Pipunculidae; genus Nephrocerus; species Nephrocerus scutellatus. The sequence goes on from OX352761.1 coordinate 33,416,426, forward strand.
ATTCGTACACAATTATTCTATAGTCTCTTAAGTGTATAATCTCTTCTTGTTTGTTACTCTTTAATTACTCTAGAATAAGCCTTATGTCATGTTCATAATTACAATAAAGTCAGTCGTGACATTGAACCGAAACATAACAGACGTAAAATATTACAGGTCTCTCGCAGGTTTCATTGTGAAACATTTGCTCCACTTGATCCGCTGCCTTTGACTCGGGCATGCCCTGAGCTAATTTACAATTTTTTTAAAATTCTCCATAAATGGGCCTCCAGCCCAGAGCCTCTTGCACTGGAGATAGTACACATGTGTATGGGCCCAGGGCCGAGGGCTCCCATATATTTTTTTCTAAAACTAACGCGAACCTGACGGGGCCGTCTTCCCCGAAGGTTTTTTAATGAATTCAAATTGGACGCTTGCCTGTGGGACGGACAGGAAATAGATTTTTTAAACCAATACAGACAAACAACAGTATAGCGACCATGGGCTTTAAAGGATATGGTTGGCCAGATGATAATAAATTATCAGCCGAATTAATTGTTTAATATTATAATAAACGAGATTATAAATCCTTGTTACGTTGGTAACATGCCTGTCCGAAGCCCGCGTAAAGGAGGAGGTTTTGAGATCGCCGATAGTGGCGTGTGGCCACATTTCTCAGGCTCGCATCTCAAATCGGGATGGCTAGTCTTCATCTGCTCAGATAGTGCTACTACTGGGCGGATTTGCTCAAACTTCGAGAGGATCAGAGCCAATAGTGGACAGAGCTTGACGCTGGTGGAAGAGGGATCCTTCAACGTCTCGCTGCGGTTACTCTGACAAAGAGCAAGTCGCCAGTTTTACCAGGAGTGCCACTGGACATGCTAGTCCTGGCGGTTCCGGTAAAATCCCCGCTAAACGGGTTGTAAAAACAACCTCTTCGATCACCAGTGCCGTGGGGTATACTGACCACAGCGGATTCGGAATCCAGTCAAGTAAGCAGGTCCCACGACCAGCTACTTCAACCAGCAGTGCCAAGGCATGCTGGCCTTAGCGGTTCTGGCAGCAGAAATGCAGCGGCTAGAGCTGCTGTCTTCCATCCGACAAGCGGCGACACTGGGCACGCAAGGAGGAAGGATGTGTCGGGTAAGGTTAGATCTCCGGGTTAACCTTACCTGACTGCTTGCCGTAGGGAAAGGGCCCTAAAAAAGCTCAATTATTCCGGCAAAATAAATCATCCAGGGAGGACTTATGAGCACCATAAGGGTGCCACAGGCAAATCTGCATCACGAGACGGGTGCGTCCGCTACCCTTAGCAAGCGGTTTGCCGAGGATAATATAACCCTTGGTCTCATCCAAGAGCCTTGGGTTATAAGCGAACTTATTAGAGGTTTACGGAATGAGGCAAGTAAGTTGATTTTCAAAAGAATTTATAACAAAGGACCTGGTGGCCCTGCAAGTGGAAGTTCCGACCGAAAGGGGAACTCATAACATTGTGTGTGCTTCGGCATACGTCCCCGGCGACGACGAGAACATTCCGCCAACAAAGGTCCAGGAGCTATTCGAGCACTGTCGAAGCAGAAACCTCCATTATCTCACTGAGTGAGTGTCTTTTAGAATATCTTATTAGTAATAACGCAGAATCCCTAAATAAGGGCTCCATTTATCTCCAACATAGTTGCAAACTGGCATGTGTCTGACGCTCGCTGTCAGACTATCAGCACATCAGGTTTGACATTCCTGGCAAACTGACACATGCTTTTTTTAGTTACGATCCTAAGTCTACGGACTGGAATTTGCATCAGGAACTTGTCCTCTCTAAATAAGATATGCTTGTCACACATAAAGAGTCCACAGGGGATCTAGATGAGGCAGCGTACCAATTAAATGATGTGTTACTCATTTCCTATCATGACAGTTGTGTCCCTAAAACCAGTTTGGGTAAACGCAGGGTTTCCTGGTGGAACGAACATCTGGCTAAGCTTAGTAAGAAGGTAAGAAATCTCTTCAACTCTGCTAAACGCATGAAGAGTTGGGACGAATATAGGTTCACCATTACAGAGTACAACTCTGAACTAAGACGATACAAACGTGTCACATGGAGGAAATGCTGCGAAAACTTTGTTTAAATGGCACAAAGTATTCGTTATTAACTACCTTATTAAAAAAGGTCGATGGCACCTACACGTTGGACCGTGAGGATAGAATCAGAACCCTATTTCAGGTTAATTTCCCAGGTTGGTCCACTCGTGCACCATACACGTACCCGAACGCATATGACCAAAGGGTCTGTATTACTCTTAGGCTAAATAGTTTATCCGGTAAAATCTTCAGTCCGGATAAGGTTAAATGGGCAGTAGGCTCTTTTAAACTGGTTAAAGTTCCCATGGGTGCTGGGTTCTTTCTAGCGCTTCTGCAGAAGGCAATCGATCTCATCCTTCTGTGTGTGATTGCTTTGCAGCCAGCAACAACTGGGGGTACATTCCTTCTATCTGGACACAGGTAAGTGTGATATTTATCCCCAAACCAGGTAATAGACCTAGTGAGCTGCCTAAATCATACAGACATAAGTCTAACATCATTCGACCTCAAAACCATGGAGACTCATTGATGTTCATATTAAAGACCGGTTATAAATCTCTACCCACCCCTCTGCACTCAAGTCAGTTTGCGTACAGGAAAGTTGTAGTCAGCAGAAGAATGAAACCCACTGTTATCGGCTTTAAGGCAGTAAATGAGCGACTGAACGTAAGAATGTTGCGTACTGAGCAATGCATTAATCTCATAGAACGAGGGCACTCAAAAAAGAATATATAGAGCTCAGAAACGGAAGAAAAACAGTAGCCTGTGAGAAGAATCTCCTTCGTGAAATAGAACAGTACAGAAAGCGAGGACCACACCATGCGCTGAAGTTCTACCAAACAGTCTGGGTTGTGACGCAATATACACCACGCTGAACATACTGCAAAAACCAAGAGGGTAATCTGATCGCCCATCTTAACGGCATCTTAGAACGATGGGAAGAGCAATTTAATGAGTTGCTAAATGGCCAGCTAACTAAGGAACTAAAGGTTCTATCAATGACCGATGAACACACTGTGCTACCGCCACCAAGCATAGACTAAGTAAGCAAAGCGATAAATCGTATATCGATAAAAATAATAAGATCTCGTGATCCGATGGAATCCCAGTAAAGCTGATAAAATCAGGATGTCCCGCAACTGCACTACAGCATAAGCAATTCATGAACTAATCGTGCGACTATGAGAGGAAAAAGCGATGCCAGAAGACTGGCGAAGATGCATTCTGTGCCTCAAACATAAGAAGGGAGATATCACAACGTGGAGCAATTATCGTGGTATAACGTTAAGTACCGGTTTCTTCTCCATCCTTCAAGACAGGATAGTCCCATACACTAGTCATCATTGGCCCATACCAGTGTGGCTTCATCACAGGCAAATCAACAACTGATCAGATTTCCACCTTTATGCAGGTGATGCAAAAATGTCTAGAGTTTCAAAGCTCACTACACCATATTTTTTATAGATTTTAATGACGCGTATAAAAGCATAGCCAAAGTACAATTTTATAAAGCCATGATAGAAATCGACATACCAAATAAACTAATACGACTATATACGTTATCCATAACCAATGTTATAAGCCAAGTAAAAATATCCAGGTTTTGCCTTATTTTTTTTAAAGAATGGGTAAACAAAATTGTTTGACATTGTCAGAGAAGGCAAAAATATATGTTGCAAGCCTTCCGAATGCTTGCCTAACCGTGAAATCGCTTGGAAGATCGATGGGAGTGAGCAATTATTGAAAGGATCCGAAAATGTATGGCAAAATTTACAAATGAAATGTTTCCACGGCTCTTTCAGCAACGAAAAAACTAAATATTGTCAGACTAGCCTTTAATTCAGCTGTTTCGACAGCTAAAATCAGAGAAGAAACTGGTGTTACTGAAAGTAAATCTACCATTTGTCGTGTGATTCGTAGTGCCCAACACCTCAAGCGACTAAAGCTGAAGAAAAAACAACCACTTAAAGCTTCACGAAATACCACATATCCTGAGATGTGTAACAAGGAGTTCGAATAACTGAAGAAGAATAGTCTTTCTGATGAGAAAAAAGTTCAATTTAGATGGACTAGATGCTACAAATTTTACTTCCACGACCTAAGAAAAGAAAAGCTCTTTTAAAACCGCCATCATAACAGAGATGGGGGCGTCATCGTTTAGGTTGCAATATCTTATTATGGCACCATGGACTTAGTGGTACAAAATTAAAAAATGACAAGAAATAGGAAAATCCACGACCTTCTTTGGACCACTACTTTCATGGATATTTGAACACGACAACGCTCCTAAATCGTTTGTTTCCAGTAAAAATGCCGAACTTTTACCATGGAAACCATATTAGCCAGACCTGAACATTATAGAAAATGTTCGAGGCTGGCTCACTCGAAAAGTGTACGAAGGGGGAAAACAATATGATGACAACGTAGCGCTAATCGATGTCGTCAAACTTACCTTGAATGAGATTTCACTCGATTACTTGGCCTCATTGTACAACTCCATTAAAGATTGAATTTTTGAGGTTCTCTTGAAGAAAGGGAGTTCTATACTCATCATTGAAAATTATATCTGGAGTATGAAAATATAAATTTTTCTTGTAAATTGGAGATACAGGCAGTTTAAATAAAATTGGGTTAATTTTTGAAAGAATTATATTGGAGTCCTTCAGTGTTGTCCATCCGTATATAAAATTTTAGGAAAATCGGGTCCTTATTTTTATAAAATTTTTATGGGTACCCCCGACAGCGGGGTCCGATCACTCCAAAGTTTTTACAAAAAGGGTTGTCCATCGGATAAACAGATGCGTATGAAATTGGAAGAAAATCGGGTACTTTTTTATAAAATGTATATAGGTGCCCCCGACCCTAACTTTTAATAGAAAGTGTTGTCATCGGAGATACACATGTGAAAGGTTTAAATGAAATCGGGCCTTAGGAAGTGGGAAGTGGGAAGTGCTGAAATATAAAAACACATACGAAGCACTGCAACCCAACTACAAAACAAAATCAATCGTAATTCAAACGGCGCTGCCCACAGCGCACAACGCACACAGAACACAGTCATCATAGTATGAAATAACTTACTTGATGCCGGGAAAAAATTTGTATGGGAGCCTCCCGACCCCGCGGCCCCATCACTATCAAATTTATAGAAAATTAATAGAAAGTATTGTCACCGGATATATACATGTGTACATAATTTTAATAAAATCGGGCTTTGGGAAGTGGGCTAAAAATTGATCAGAAAATCTGACCAGCCAGCCATTTTTAATTATCAAAATTGTATATTGGGGTCCCCAAGGGGCCGATCGCTTCAAAAAATTTACAAAAAGTTTTGTCCATCGGAGATACACATGCGTATAAAATTTGAAGAAAATCGGGAACTTTTTTCATAAAATTTGTATGGGTGCCCCCCCGACCCAGGGGCCCGATCTCTCCAAAAATTTTACAAAAAGTGTTTTCCATCGGAGATACACATTTGTATAAAATTTTAAAAAAATTGGGTAAATTTTGTAAAATATTTGTATGGGAGCCCCCCGACCCCGATGTCCGAGGGGCCTCAAATTTTAATAGAAAGTATTGTCACCGGAAATGCACATTTCAATAAAATCGGGCCTTGGGAAGTGGGTTAAAAATTGATCGAAAGATCCCATGACACACAAATCCACAAACAAACGGGCAAATTGATCGAAAGATTCCATGACACACAAATCCACAAACAAACGGGCCAGTGAAGTTAATATAGAGAATTTAAAAAGAGTGTATTTTTTCAGCTAAATGGAGTACAGCGAAAAATCGACTAAGTATTAAGTTAAAACTAAAAACTTTGTCTATCGCAAAAATTCAGTATTTTTATTGCGAGCCCGAAGGGCGTAGCTGATAATCAGAGCACAGGATTTTTTTCACCGTGCATGTATTTGTCAACTTGTAACTATATCTCGACTTCTACCAGTCAACGTTTGATTGGACTTGTTTTTTTTGCTCATGAGTCATGACGAAATAAAAGTAGGCAGAAATAAACGAATTTCTTACATTTTTATCTTAACAAATTAAAAAAATACAGAATCAACATTTTAAATAATAGTTAATATAAAAGCCGTATATACAGGGATATCAGATAGCACATGGAACACCATTCGTGAACGCCAATCCATCAAAGTAGAGTTAAACGCGGCCTCGGGTGCCGTGCGAGGCGCATTAGCACGGAAGTATAGGGATTTGGACCGGCAAGTTGGCTGTTCAGCTAGGAACGACAAACGATCATGGCTAAGCGACATCACAACACAAGCACATCAAGCCGCTGATAGTAGACAATACAGCACAGTCTACCAACTCGCTGTCAACTCGCCAACAAGAAACACCACATCATCTACCCTGTTAAGGCAATAGACGGCTCTTTGATCCTTATGGAGGAACAACAATTAACCCGCTGGACAGAACATTTTAGGAATGTTTGAAATTGCACTTCGCCAGGTACACGCCATATATGCACTTCGTTGGATGAGATAAGGACAACCATTCGGTCACTGCAAACAGGTAGAGCAGCAGGCATTGACAACATCTACGCAGAACTCCTTCAAGCCGACGTCGAGTTAACCACGCGAACATTGCATGAGATATATCAAGGTATCTGGGAATCCGAAACCATTCTATCGTCGTTAAAAGAAGGCTTAATATTCAAACTCCCCAAGAAAGGTGATTTGAGTAATTGCGAAAACTGGAGAGGAATTACCCTGCTAAACACCATAAACAAAGTGAACTCCTCTATAATAGCTAGACGCTTACGGAATGCGTTAGAGCCAATTTTAAGAAATGAACAAGCAGGATTTCGCCTAAACCGCTCTTGTACTGATCAAATTAACATCATGCGTATATTCATTGAACAGCCAGTTGAATATCGCTCTCCTCTGTGTATGGTTTTTGTAGATTTTAAACGCGCTTTTGATAGCGTGGCCCGAAACATGATGTGGCAGATTTTGTAAAAACTCATTAACATCATTAAGGAGCTGTACCGCGACTTAACATGCCGCGTCATTCCTAACGGTCATATTGGCTCACCTTTCAACATCTACTCGGGAGTCAAGCAAGGTTGCACCCTCTCACCATTGCTTTTCACAATTGTCATCGACTGGGTGATGAAAATAGTAACCCGTACTCCATCGGGTTTGCCATGGAATGTTTTTCACGCTAGTGGAACATGTGATCTCTCGATTGACGGACATCAGATAGAAAAAGTCAATAAGTTTTATTATTTGGGCAACTGGATGACTCGGATGTGTGCTCTCGTGTAAACAAGCCGCGACACTCATATAATATGCTAAATAATATCTTGAAATCCTCGCAAATCTCCCGGAATCTGAAGCTAACGATCTTCAGATCTAACGTTTACTCGGTACTCTTGTATGGCTGCGAAACGTGGAAAGTAACAAAGTCAATTGCGACGCGCCTCCAAGTCTTTGTCAACAAGTGCTTAAGGAGGATACTGAGGATAAGATGGCCGGACATTATCACCAAACAAGACTTGTAGAGAGTAACGCCGCAGGAAGCAATCGCGATCACCATCAGTCGACGAAAATGGGGATGGATTCGCCACACTTTAAGAAAGCCAGCGGACGATATTACAAAACTAGCGCTCGACTGGAATCCACAAGGAAACCGTCTTAGCAAGACATAGAACAGAACAATAGAAGAGGAAGCAAGGTACCAGGGAACAGAGTGGCGTCTCTTGAAACCTCAGGCGATAAATAGAGTACGTTGGCGGGCGTCCCCCGCGGAGTAAAGGAAAAAAAAGATATAAAAATAATTTGGGAAATAATTCTTGGGTATATACTAAGAACACCCATAAAAATCAAAATTTTTCGTGTCAATTCTTTTACAACAGATACACATGTGTGCAAAGTTTGAATAAAATCGAATTAATTTTGAATAAATTTATATGGGCACTCCTTCCCCCAAGAGATTTGTATAAAATTTGAAAAAAAACAGGTAAATTTTTAAAATTTGTTTGGGAGCCCCCCGACCCCAGGGCCCGATCAATTCCAAATTTTTACAAAAAGTGTTGTCCGTTGGACATACACATGCGTATAAAATTTGAAGGAAATCCGGTTAATTTTTAAAAAATTTATATGGGCACCCCTTGGCCTCGAGGTCCGAGGGTCTCCAAATTTAAATAGAAAGTGTTGTCACCGGAAATACACATGTATGCAAAGTTTCAACTTTGGGAAGTGGTTTAAAAATTGATCGCAAGATTCCACGACAAAAAAACAGACAAACAAGGTCACGCAAAGTTAATAAAGAGAACTTAAAAATGTTAGGAAAAAAAATCAATTCATCAGTTTAATTTTTTACGCCAAGGTTAAAGTTGCTTAGAAAGGCTATTTGAAATGTCTGCATTTACAAACCAAGAGTATCCGGACATTATTTACGTTTATGGGCTGTGCAATGGAGGTTCAACTAGTGCGGGACAAAGATAACACGAACTTTATCCTAATCGACGACTTCGTAGTGAAGGAGTATTTGGAGAAGAGAGCTGAATTGGAGCGGAGCTTGGATGACAACGAGTTTGTGAACAGGATTCTTTAGGCGGACGGATCTCAACTTACAAGAGATGGGATCACAAATGTTCACAATCTTCATATATGTGCTGCGGATAATCCACACAATATGTGGACAGGTGTAATTGGAAACAAGTTAATAGGCCCCTTCAAACTACCACCCAGGCTGAATTCCACAAACTATCTGGAGTTTTTGCGAAGTGATGGATCAGTAGAATGTATAAATCATTTAGATTATTTCAGTCGGTGCACATGTGAACACTGCTGGGGTAGGTCGCCGTAGCTGCATATTATTTAAGAATAAAAAAAATTCTATACTGGATTTGAATGAAAAATTGACATTCAAAATAAACAGTGGGTCAATTTTAAGAACTGACTGAGTAAGCACCGTCCATTGGCTAGAGACGTTGTCATCGTATATTATTTGCATTTTACCCTTAACTTAACCCAATCTGCATATGTACTGTTTTGTACATCGTTTTTTTGTTTTCTCACTAGTTTCTTGTTTTCTCTTTTTGCAACTTCATCCTAGTTGCAAATCGACAACTGATATAGTATATTAAATAACGAGGTAAGAAAGTGCACGATAAGTAAGCACTTTTCAGCTAGTAATGTACGCTATTTTTCACAAGACCAAAACAATTTTTCTGCTAGACTGCTAATGCGCAACCTAAACCTACTGTGGGAATGTGTGTTCGCTGAGACTGCAATAAATAACTGTAGTATTTTCTACGTTAACACACTAGTGTGGATAATGCCTATTTCGAGGCTAGGTTATAGCGTACAAAACAGTCACTTTCATCTACGTTCGTGTGTAAAGATATTTACTATTACGCAGACGATAGAAAAATAGAGTTTACAAATTTATTTCAACACGTTTTTTTTAGATTTTAAGCTTGCCTATGATACGAATATGATAGCACAGGCGGAGTAGAATATTATTAAGTCATTAAAGAATTCGACATGAGGATAAACTGCACGCCGAAACAGCATACACAACGTATGAAGAGAACGATACATACTTTAAGCTGGATTTACATTTGGGCTGTGCGAGAAAAAATGAGCAGGACGGCTGTTAAATTGAAATTATGGTTAGTAAGACGAGAGAAGTAGTATATTTTTCAAGAGATTGACACGACGAGAATGTTATAGTTATTTTATATCTGCAGGGAAAATATTATCTAAAACATTATGGTTATATTAAAAAATATACCATTTCTCTCGTCTGGCTAACAACATTCGCTATTTAACAGGCGTCCTGCTCATTTTTTCTTGCACGGTCCAAATGTAAATCAAGCATAAATCCACTTTTAAATAGACACTTTGCTTGCCGTAAACGTAGATACGTGTTTGGCAGTTTATGATACGTGATGCAATCAATCTATCGTCCACATGGAAACGTTTATGCTTATTTTAAACAAAATGAAAAACTTATCGTCAAAACGAAAACGTGAGCGAACGAACGAACGATAGGTTTCAGTATGTCAAATAAAATCATCAATAATCAAAAAGCTCGTTTCCTTTTGTACTAAATAATTTTTTTTTATTAAAGCTTTAACATTAAGTTTAAATATTTTTTTTTAGGTAAAAGCTTCTTACTTTTTTAAATTATATACATATATACAACATACATATGTACAAATATACAACATACAGTTTAGCAGCGCTAAGTGATTCGCATATAATATGCACATAAGTATCTAGTAGTTTGTTGTTCAAAAAAAGATCAGGTACAGTTTAATGTCAATGTAAATGCATTAAAAATAATTTGTGTATTATTGCAAATAAAATAAAAATTGGTCAAACCGTGTTTACCAAATTTTACCTTGAACGCTATTGCGGACCTAATTTTTCAGAACAGAGACCTGAATCATGATAATCTACTTTTGGTAACTTGGCCATATGGGAAACCCTTCGATCTTTTTCATTAGTGCTTGCATCCGCAGCTCTCTTTTTGGAAACTATTAATCCAATATTGTCTTCCATTGATATCGAATGACGATGTGTACTCAGCAATTGTAACTGAACATCGCTCCATTCGCTTGGTTTTTCGGAATTTAAATTTTGAACCATGATATTAATATTGTTTTGGTTTGCCTAAAAAAAACATTTAAAAGAAAATCTTCAATAACATTTGTGCGGTGGACAAGACAACCCATACCAACAATAATGTAGATAAAAAGTAGCGAGACACAAACGATGAGTCTTTGTTATCCATAACATCTTGAAAAGATACACTTTTCATGTTGCCACCGTCATTCTGAATCTGGTGGACGATTTCGCTGCCGATCTCAAAGACGTCAAAATGATGTCGTTGTTTAGATTTTGCCAGAATTGGCTGCAAGTGCTCGTGCCATCTTTGAATCTAAAATAATAACAAAAAAAAAATAACAAAAGCTCTAAGTTAATTGATTGATTATGTAGTTTTATACTTTTGTTTTTAGAGTAATATTTGAACAAACGTCAGCAATTGCCGGTTGTGTAACTGTTTGCTCTTCAACTGTATTATTTGCTTGATTCGAGATGTCGCCCGCCAATAAATTCTCCAATTTTGATGTAATATTTTGTTCCGATACAATATTGATTGTTGAATCGAAATTTGTACAGTCATTTTGTGCATTCGTATCAAGTACTGGTTTATCAGAAATACCTTCTATTGTAGGTAATTCAATGCCTGAGTCCGAACTGAGAGTGCGGTTTTTTTCCTGAGAATCGTCAGGAAAACCATAAAAGTCTAAAAAGAATTGATATTTATCAAAAGTCCAGCAAAAGTAATATAGAGAATACGAACCAACTGAACTTTCCCGACTGTTTACAGGCGAAGTCGGCACACCAGTCATATCTTCATCAGAAAGGCGGTACCATTTTTGTTTCACTTCATTCACTTCTATCGGCAACTTTCTTTTTCTTTGCCTCTGGAAGAGCATATTAAATTTTTTAAATATTTTAACGCACGAGCTAGTACTATGTAACTTACGTCTTTAATGAAAAGTTCAAACTCCGGGCCTAGTTTAAAAATAATACTTCGCCTTAAATACTTAAGATTAATTTTTAAAATGTTTAAAATCATCTTGGGAGTTTCATTTTGCCTTACTACAGGCAACGGAAGTTTGGAGATTTCAGGAGGATCTTGTATGTCATATAAGGCTCTTATATCATCATCAATAATGACTGATAAATTTCGTTTATGCGTAATACATTGAAAGACATCAGTAGCGACAACTGCAGGAGAAAGCATTTTCTGATCCTGTTCATCCAGTTCTGAAAAAAACACCCCCTCATCGTCAAGATGTGGTAAATGTACTTTTACACCAACCAAGTCGAGATGAAGCTCGTCTGTAGTGTGCCCTATTAAAAATAAAATTAGTAAGATATTGGAGAAATAAATATATATGTAACCTTTTTCTTGTCTCTGACAAGAAGGATCCTCATTATCTTCATTTAAAATATTAGTAGTCTCAGTTAATTGATTCTCGAAACTAGAGTCGATATTGTTCGATATCTCCAAACTCTCATCAATGGCAGAATCTTCTTGACAAGTTGTGTCATTACGAATGTCATCTATGGTTGCATTATTGGTTTCGTTGGGGATAGGATTAGTCGATTCGAGTAAACTGTTACCAAGACCAGAATCGTTTTTCTGAGTGCTGGAAGAATTGTGAATGTCATCAATAGTTTTATTCATATCGCTTAATTCATTTTCCATTGAATTAGTTCCTAAATCGAACAGACTGTTTCCAAGAGCACTATCTATCTGTGTACTTTCTTCCGAAGTTTGATAGCAATATTGTCTAAATAGTTCAGTCGAATCTTTTGCTTTCAACGAATAACATTCACCATTATCACCATTTGAAGTTTTCCCTGTTAATTTATATAGTAGCTTTTCTTGTTCAATCTCTACTACTTTTTTTTCTAGTTTTATATAATCCTCCTCGCTCTGTGGGGGCCAGGGAAGGCGTTCTGGTGGTTTTTCCCCATTGAGTTCACACTCTTGTATCCTATCCTCAATTTCAGCTACATAATCTTTTATTTTGAAATACAATATGAAATGCAAGTCATGAGCCAAGTTATAGTATCTCAGCAGCAAACAGTATATGAATATTCTGAAGTCTTTTTTCGAATCTGCCTCTTCCTCATCTTCCATTCCAATTATATTGGTTAAAACCCATAAAGGTGAATAGGGACATTTTTCTGTTCTCATTGAGGGACATGACTTCTCTATATCCTTATTTTTATGTATTTGTCCTATTTGGGCAAAGCGCTTTTCTGGTTTAGAAAATCGCAACTTTTTTAAAGGAGCTTCCGCTTCACATGGACTCTTTGGCAATTCCAGCTTTCGTTTAAGCTCTTTTTTTTGCTCTTGTTCTTGATTTGTTGCAATAGTTACAGTCTGGTTTCTGATAAAAAAAAATATTAACATCAAACTACACTATCAATATTTTTATACACTAAATAATAACAATAATATTGTTATAAATAAAAATGTTATTAATACCTTTTACTATAAGTATAATTTTTGTGAACCTATAAGAAGAGTTCTTAAAAAAATTAAGCTAGTCCTAGTTTTATATTCGAATTTACTTAAACCGACAAAAAAGTTAGAGCATTTAAAATATAATACATGATGATGGATTTAGGAAATAATTTTGTTAATAAATTGGAAACTAATGATAATATTTTAGTAAATAATATGCAAAGACATAGTGATGAGTTTCTAAATTTTAAATATAAAAGTGTAAAATATTATATATATATGTATGAAAACAATTATTTTCATCTTAACGAATCTATTATATATTGTAATAATAGAAATCAAATTGGTTATAGCACTGCTCAATAAAACGGAAATGTAAATTTAATTAAGTTAAATTAATTTTGTATATATTTAATTTAGGGTATTTTAGGTATTGTAGGTTCTAGTTTAAGTTTAATTTTTCTATAAACAGAGAATATATAGTTTTTTAAGCTATTTTCCATATGAATTCACAAAATAAATAACAATTATTTAAATAAAGTCAAATGTAATATAATTAAAAAAAATGTGCGTGCCAGCTCCGACGCGCAACTTGAGTTTACTCCTTAAGAATCGTTTTTCATTACGAATTACGAAGTTTGCAACGATATTTTCAATTGTTCGGTTTACAGAAATTATAAAAATAAATTAAGAGATTCATCGTCACATTGTTTTATTTAAATTTGGTAATCCTGACACCACTTACTTTGCTTTGTTGAGTTCAGACTCTGAATTTCTTAGTGAGCATATTAGACAGTCAACCATGTTAAACACAGAATCTACTCTTCTTGCATATATCCTCGATGAGTTTATCAGCATAAGTCCAAACTCATTTAAAATTATGTCCTTTGATTTTAGATTTTCAAACAAATTTAAATACTGAAAACGATTACTACGTTAATTTAATTCAAAAATAAAATTATTAAAATCAAGTGTATCTTTATGGGTATTTAACCACAATAATTGTTAATATTTGCAGTTCAAGATACTTGTCAACTTAGAGATCGATTTATCTTACGTATATAAGTGAAATTCCGAAATCTGAACAATATTCCTGATGTTCAGCTATTTCCATGAGTAGCATTACAATGTTTTTATGGGTACGCTCCTCCTCCACAGTTTTCACAAGCTTTGATACTTTTGAATTAGGATGTCTGCCAACAGAATGCAATATAGCCGATAAAAGATTACCTAGAAACAATAATTGAAAATGGAATATTAATTAGTTTTGTTCAAGCCTTTACATTATTTTTGTCGAATGTTTTACCCTCTGAATGGCTCATTGTATTTGGTATTTGTATAGTTCAATTTGTGCAATCAAAATGCTTTTTGTTTTCATGAAATATTTTTCTGTTAAACATACAGCTATAAAAAACGACACAAATTGGATTGCAAATGTATATTAACCGATCACTTTTTTTCTTTCAAAGCTAGTTTTGAAATAATTGAAGTAAACATTTGAACACACTTTTCGCTATCGGCAATGTGATTTTGACTTGGAATACGATATTTGGATAGTTGTTTTTGGTTGTAAATAGAATATAGAATAATAATAATGGTATAATATGCATGCATTTTTAATTCACAATTGGGTTTGTTAAATGGATTGTTCAAAATGGAGACCAATACTAATGTTCCGTGTACAGTTTTGTACAAAAAAATTGTCAAACTTTTTATTCAACACTTGTAAAAGTAAACAAAATTGTTCCTTCATCGTCTTCAAAACTTTGACTGTATAAATATGGACCGCCCACAAAATAAAAACATAAAACGTTATGAAAATTACGATCCATCTTTTTTCCGACAAACAATAAAGATGACTAGTTTTATTAGTTTGCCAAATACATGTGTATTTGATAAACTCATGAAGTTAGCCGATATTATTTTAAGACGTGCAAAATTTGCTTGGTGTATTCCGGGTAACTATATTCGCTATGGTTAAATAAAAGAATAGACTTATAAACGATTAAAAATAAATAATAATATAATAATAAAAATGATTGTGCATATATCGGCTGTCCCAGAAAGAGTGGATAATGGAGAATTTAGACTATAGCCGTGCGAGAAAAAATGAGCGGGCTGACTATAGTTAAATTGGAGTTGTGGCTAACCAGAAGAGATTGACCCTACGCGAATGTTATAATAATTTTATAGTAACATGGGAAATGTTATCTATAGCATTTTGGTATCCATCGGTTTTTCGGTATTATAATATTCTTTATGAACTATGCCAATAGATATACAGTAAATCGTATGATTAGCTTTTTTAATTTTCTGGAAAAAATCTCTACTTCAATTTTAGTCATGAAATTTGGAAAATATTTCTTTTGTAAAAGTTTAAGCATACTTGGTGAAAAAAAGTATGAAAGCCTAAGCTGGTAATAATTCGAAAAAATGCGTGTTAAATACAGATTTTAATATGGTATCATACACCGCGCTATTCACGACAGAATGTTTTTTATCAATTTTTTCACAAAGATAGTCGTGTTTTACTTTAACAAAATTTCGTATCTGAATTAACAGACTGTTCGATTGATAACTATTCACTTCAGTTAAAAATTGGGCGAAAATGGGCAACTGAAGTAATTAAAGAGGTGTTCGTGTAGTTGCTTCAGATGAGAACACTGACATCCATCTGTTGTGAAGAATACCAATCGAACATCTCTTCACTTTAGTAGATCAATTAAAGTCGCCCAATTAACTATATTGCATAGTTTACTTTTCAGGCCAATCTAATGCGGCTCATATATTCGTTTGGTACTCCAATAGGTTAATGTTCATTTTGAAGCCAGAAGGTGGCGCTAGAATCAATATGTCATCACGCTTTGAAGACGTCATCACGCCTAAGCCGCTGGATGTATCGAAGTCATACTTACGCCATTGTTTGATTATTACTCCGATATGCGAATCTTAGTCCCAAGGTGGCGCTGGAGTGGATATATTAAGGAAAATGTGGTTTGGTTAGCTGCTGCATATATTTGTAACCTCATCCCGCCTAAGCCACTAAACATATTGAAGCCATATTCGATTGGTGCTTCTCAATGTTTACTTTTTTTAGCGAGATAGGTGGAGCTGGATTCGATATATTTTCGATGAGATTGTGCATATATATGTAACATCATAACACCTAAGCCACTGGACGTATCGAAGCCATATTCACATCATATGTTCGTTTGATGCTCCTATAAGTATTTTTTTTTTTTTGACCCGGTAGATGCCACTGGAATCGAGATGTCAACATACATAAAAGACGTCATCATGCCTATCGAAGGTGAATTAAAATCATTTGTTCGTTTGGTTCTCCGATAAGTTTTTTTTTCGGTGCTGGAGGGAAGATATTGGTGTGTAAGGGTATCACGCATAAACCACTTGGCATTTTGTAGCAAATGTTTGGTTTTTTTCCCTCAAGGTTTATCTCTTTTTTGAGCCCGAAAGATGATGCTGAAGTTGAGATATTTTTAAAAAAGCATAGTTCCAATGTATAAAAACGTTAGTAAAGCCTAATTTACACCATATATTCGTTTGTCACTCCAATAAGTTTGTTTTTTGTACGGGTAGGTGGCGCTGCAATCGAGATATTCACGATAACGTCATTTGTTTGCTTATTAGTTAATTTATTTTACAAAAAGAATGTGACCTTAGTCTTGTCTTATTTCTTGATTATAGGCTATAGTACAGGGGGGGGGGATTTAAAATATTAAAATAAGATAACGCGTTGGTAAGAGAGATGCGGTGGTTGTACGGGAAGCGAATCACGAATTTTTACTAATAAAAATACATTTTTATTTTAAAATGTTTAATAGTGTCCATATTTGTGTGATCTGATCTGAAACAATTTGCAAACTCGTTTTGATTTTTTTTTAAATTCTCTATATTAACTTCACTTGCCCGTGGGTCGTCGGTCGGTCGTCGGTCGGTCGTCGGTCGTCGGTCGGTCGTCGGTCGGTCGTCTGTCGTGGATTCTTGCGATCAATTTTTAACCCACTTCCCATGGCCCGATTTTATTGAAATTTTGCACACATGTGTATTTCCGGAGACAACACTTTCTATTAAATTTTGAGGCCCCTCGGGCTGCGGGGTCGGGGGGCTCCCAAACAAAAATTTTAAAAAATTTACCCGATTTTCTTCAAATTTTACACACATGTGTATACCCAATAAACAATACTTTTTCGAAAATTTGGTAGTGATCGGATCCCGGGTTCGGCCGCAAGGCCCTTATACATTTTTTAAATATCTGTACTGGCATCAGATATTCGTCGCCCTTTATGGACTGTGTGCCGTGTGTGCTGCGCAGTCGGCTGCGCTATATGGTTTTGGCGGTGGTGGAGAGAGAGAGAGAAATCTTAGCGCACGCACAAATGAACCCAGCAAATGAAACGAGACATACATGTTTTATGCTTACTTCAATTTACATTTTTATTTACTGAATTGTATTTTTATTGATGTCGTTTTTTTGTTGTCGATATCAACTTACAGATAGAACAACAAGTTTTCACAATATTCTGTCATTTGGCGTTTTCATAAATTAGTTCAGAGCAGTCAAAGAGTTCTCAAGATAAATGCTCGTGTTTCTTATTTGCTCAGAGTATGAGCGTGCTCTAAGTGCTCAGAATAAAATGATCTGAGCTTTTTCAATTTTAACATCTGATGTCAAATGTTTGTTTCGATGATTTTCTCCTACAATAAAAAAAAATGGCCCAGGATCGAGGGGCTCCCATATCAATTTCTGCGATTAGAGAATTTATATGAAAAATTTTAATTTTTATGTGTTGTTTTTTTATTTATTTATTTTTTGTTGTTGTGATTTGTCAACGTTCATCCAGTTCTAAGCTCTGTTTAAAGTTCATTTCTCTAGCGCAATGGGAAGTTAGTTTAAAATCAATTACAAAATTCCACCCGAACAGGCAGACATACACGAAAGCGAGCTTGTCGACAAATTATGTCAACAGCACAAATCGATTATGCCTTCAGTAATAGAGAAAAAAATATGTACGATCATGTTTTTTATCTTTAATATTTATATTTTTAATTTGTGTAAATTGTGGCCGTTTTTGTTTTAAAATACTTTAGTCTCTTTTTAATAGTTTGCTACGATAGAGATTTATACATATAGCTTTTGGAACATTGGATTATTAGTGTTTCTATTATGACAATATATAAAAAAATCTGTCACACTTTGATTTTTTTTTGCGGTTACTCATAATGTGATGTAATAATGGATAAAATGAATGGATAAATAATGGTTAAAAAATTGCTACAGTGTTTTACTTTAGAAGAATGTTATTAGCCGTATTTTATTTGCCGAGGAATAAGGAATTACAACAACAATTGCACTGTCGAATTCCTTCTTTGGAATTTGAAAACCTGCTGTTTGGCTGGTTTTGATATTCGAATTCCTTATTCGGATTCCAAATAAAATACAGCTAATATCTTTTCACACGACCATAGACGAGAGTGACTGCTTACAAGTTTTTTTCTCTGACCGCAACAATTAATTGGTTTTGTAGCGGATAGACTGCGTTTAAAACTGACGAAGAGGGAAATAAAAATTGGAATGACTTTAGGACAAGATTTTTAATATTTTTAGTTACTTATTATTTATGTATTTATTATTATATATATTTCTTCAAGTAGTTTTTTGTCACTAATCGAATTGATTTACACAAAAAAAGGTGCGTGTCAGCTCCGACGCGCGAATGGTGCTTACTCCTTAAGAATCGGTTTTCATATATAACACGGCCAAGCGTCACAAATTACGTCATCGCAAGCCGAGCGCTAACCAATTGTTTTAGAACAAGTTTCATCAGATTCTGACTAGTAGAAGCCGATATATACCAGGTTCACTTTTACATCAACGACACGCGTCACACGCAAAATATCAAAAATGCTTTGTGAGATATAGCTGCTCACAAAATTTCAACAATGAGAACATGTCGTCCGAGAGGTCAAAAACTAACGACTTCTCTTTTTGTTAACGCTCGATTTGCTTACACTCGATTTCACTACCCATATAATTTTGTGTGAAATTTTTATTATATATGAAAATTGATTCTTAAGGTGTAAACTCCAAAAATGATAAATAAAAGAAAGTCATTTGATTAACGTTAGGCAAAGTTTTGTTTTAACTTCTCAGTATTTTTTCCAATATTTTGTGATTACTGCTCGTGTAATTACTTCAGATGAGTAACATTGACCTTTATCTTAAGTGATGAGTACCAACCAAACAGTCTCTTCACTTCAGTAGCTGAATTTAAGTAATAGTCGCTCAATTAATAGAGTTTTTGAGCTGTACTATTCAGTCTAATCGAACGCTGCTATATGCAACTAATGTCGTTTTTTTACGTAAAACTCTGCCCAGAGTTTTATTTTTGCTGTCAAGTTGTTCGTTTCCCCTTCAAAACGTCTCACCGAAAACAGATCTGTATATTTTGGGAGATTTACCACTCTTTATACTAACACAACAGCAACACATGCAACAAAAAATATAAACAAAAGATTTTCGCCTTTCGTGTTCGATTACCCTTTTGAAAAAACCTGCGTTCGAGCGCGCTCTGAGGCCGAGTTTTTAGGAAAAAAATCAACATCACAATCTTTTACCTTTGTCTGTAGAATGTTTTCATCGTTTTGACAACAAAATGTACTGGATTTTGTCTGACATCAACAAATGTCAGTTAATTGTTACTCGGCTGCAGCTATTTTGATTGTGAAGCGAGGATTGTTTTGTTGTTTATTATTTTCATATTACTAATCTACGTAAAAATGGCAAATCAGGAAGGAGCTCAAGTTATGAGCTTGCCTCTGCCTCCAACACAATATATTAATTTGTATTCGGAGGAAAACATTCGTCGAAACCGTGCTCCACGACCTCCGCCACCCATTCATGAAACATATTCAATGTTTGGAATACAATACAACAATGATGAAATGATAAGATCCCTGGAGAGTCAAAACATTAAGCGATTAATTCCACTGCATTTCGACCGAAGAAAAGAATTAAAAAAACTGAATCATTCTCTGTTTGTTAATTTTCTCGACCTTATCGATTTGTTAATACAATATCCCGATAGTCCAAGAAGAACAGAAAAGGTTTGTTGATGTGCCTAATTTAAAAATTTTGCGCAAGCTCTTCTACTTAATATTTTAGATCGACGATTTAAGTTTGCTTTTCGTACATATGCATCATTTGCTCAATGAATTTCGACCTCATCAAGCCAGAGAGACTTTAAGGGTCATGATGGAAATGCAAAAAAGGCAACGCGTAGAAACGGCCACTCGATTTCAAAGGCACTTGGACAAGGTTAAAGATATTGTGAAAACTGCATTTGCTGCATTGCCAGATGTAAGAAATGAGTGTGATCGTGTAGGGGAAACAATAAAAATGGAAATTGATAGCCACGATGCAACTGCATCGGCCAAGGGAGATCAAAGCTATCAATTAGACAGAATCATGTGCAAAATTATCGATAATTTGGAATAATTTTTTTTTTAAATAAAAGTGTATATTATAAACATTAATAAATAATTAACGTTTACCGTCAAAAAAAGAAAAATGTATACGTCTTGAACATAATGTTTCGCTATTAGCATTAATTGATTTACATGTTTGTAAGTTTTGAATAATTAGCAGCCCAACGCAATATTTTTACGTCGCAAACTTCCACCCGAACAAAACTGAATACATTACTGCTATTTATGATTCATAACAATCGACGTGTCAACGATGGCTGGAGAAGAAAAACTTATAAATAGTACTTACCGACAGATACAAAATTACTAAAGGAGACCAGAGGCCGATACAGCGAGGTACTTTATTTTCCTCAATATGCTCAAAGTGTGA
The DNA here is from genome assembly GCA_947095585.1 of Nephrocerus scutellatus. Taxonomy (NCBI): domain Eukaryota; kingdom Metazoa; phylum Arthropoda; class Insecta; order Diptera; family Pipunculidae; genus Nephrocerus; species Nephrocerus scutellatus. The sequence goes on from OX352761.1 coordinate 33,437,385, forward strand.
AAAAGGTTACACATACCAAAAGTATGCTATGTTGATATATGGCATACCCACATAGGTTAATTATTTTTATTTAAACATAATTAAATAATGTACAGTGACTATAAAAACCCAGTTTTTCTATCTTAATGCGGCTTTACTTGTATTTGGGAGGATACTCGACAAGGAGCTGGCAACTAGAAAAAAATATAAAATATGATAATGAGCAGGGATTGACTATAGATAAGCGAAAAGCGTACCAAGCATAATACATCCAACCATCAAAAACGGTGGTACACATCCCAGTGTCATAAAATATGGGAAAAGTATATTCCCAATTAATGCGCCAAGTCGTCCAAACATCATTAAAATAGATATGATCATTGTCCTATGAAAACAAGGTTTTATTTTTGGGAGCTATAGAAATTTACTCGGATATTTGGTTTGAAATTCATGCAGTACATTATAAACTTATTAGGATATTAATTATGTAGAAGGTTTAAATGTAAAACATTAAATATTAATACCTTAAGGATGTTGGAAACAAGTTAACAACAACCCCTACTAAAGATGTAGTTCCGATGCTTCCCACAGTAACATACAGTGAGGATAGTATAAGTGTCGTGAGAGCATTTGTTGCCCAATACAATGACAATCCGCACACTCCAGATGTTGTTAATCCTATAACTATTATTAGTGGAAGAAATGATAAGCTTAAAAGTTCGTACACAAAAATAAGATAAAAGAAAAAGCTTCCAGCGGGTAGCATTTTTACGGTAAATGCCTCAAAGCACAAAAGGTGATAGCACTCTTTTATTGGGTTATTTAACAGATTTTGTAGTATTGCCAACAAAAGAGTGTTAATGCTACATTTTAAAGACTTTACGTAATACTACTCATCTTTATGAGGTGCTTGGTTTTCAATGTCCTCGCTAGAACATGAGTGCAACTAAATCTATTCCAATGGTAATAATTTACCTCGTTTATCTTTACTTTACTTTAACTTACAGCTTTAGCAGTAGCCCTCTGTAAAGAGTTTCTTTTATGTAATAAAAAAAATTGGCTTCAATGGAGTGTTTTAAGTGTAAATATCATAAACGCAAGTATACATATATATTTCTTACTAAGCATCCATTTTTCTCCAAGAGCATTTATCAATCCTCCAGCTACGAAGTATCCAACTAAGCCCGTAATCCCTACGATGATTGTGTTTAAGTACATTTCATCTGATAGTGTCTATAAAAGATAAGATTGTAAGAATGTATGTACAGTTACAATTCTCAGTAATCCACTTATTACTAACACACCACTTCACAGATATCTGGTATTTGTCCAGTAGTGATCTTAGTTTTATTTACGCTGTATTCGAAAATTGCACACAAATTGGTTGTGTCTGTAGAATTCTGATTAATTTGATCGAATTCTGCTATAGAAGCAAACATTTGTGGCAACCATAGGCGAATTGTATTCAGACTAAAGAAAGATATTAATCGTGAATGTTTAAATATTTTAAATAAATAAATATTATTAAGAGATTATGTAGTAGATTCGTAATGGTATATTTTGTACTTACCCAAGTAAAATACAAAACTGCAGAGTATACACATGTAATGAATATCCCAGATATGGCTTTGAAAACATTGGTCTGATTTGTTTCAATCCTTCTCTAAGTGCATCAAGTGCAGATCTATTTATTGGTTTATTAACAACTTTTGTACTTGTGTTTCGTAGAGATTCAATCGTGCAGATTTTAATGTTGTCATGCACGTGGTATGCTCTTTGCGGTACCTCTTCAACCAGAGTATAGATCTGTGAAGTGATAATAAAATAAGGGCTTGCAGTAACATTTCCTTTTTATCGTGCTATTTTAGCACTATTTTAGCAGCTGAGTAATATTTTCTATTGTAAAAAGTTGTGCCCTGCTTTTTTCGTCTTGTTAACAAATTTTTAGTTATTTTTAACGATTACTTCACTGAAACCATTAAGAGCACAAACTGTGCTGCTGTAATCACTTGGAGAGTAGAGTTGGCGTAACTCTAAATACAACAGAGAATTGCCACATTCATCTACAATTACTTACTACAAGAGATTAATACGAGTATATTAACGCGCTAACCATTATAAGCAAGTTAAACAACTATGGTCATTGTTGGGATCATCCCAATAGATCTACTTGCTCACGAGCGAATAAGTACCTTTATCTTAGCCGAGAGAAGGATAGAAAGAAGGCAACAGTTTAAGAACGGTCCAAGTCAATCAATGGAAAGGTAATATAGCTTTGTTTAGGCGCGGTCGGCGGCAATTTTACTCAGTAAGATTAAAAAAAACTTCTTGCCCGCTATACCTGATCTACTATAATTAGTTTTTCTATTATGCTATCATTATTTTTTGCGAACATACCGGATAGCTATTGCGGGGTTTGCGATGATTGATGGCATAGATTTTTTTAAACACGTTCAAAGCCTCTTTGTTGCGTCCTTGGGCCATCAGAAATTTCGGACTTTCAGGAAGCATCATAATTACAAATCCGCTTACTAAACTTGGCAAGGCACAAATTGCTAAAAACACTTGCCATGAGTGAATAACTACAGATGACAAAAACAAAAATAGTCAAAAACAAAGTATTTAATTTCAGATTTATGTTCTCTAATATGAATACCTACTTGCCTATTACATCTTGTATAAGCTGATAATCCCAAGAGTTTGGTAAAATAATCCACGCAATACCGGGCAGAAGAAGTGTTGCTGTAGAAAACAACATTCCAAAGACCATCATCACCCTTGCCCGATGTTTATATCCATGAAATTCCGTCATATAGGACATAAGAACAGCAAATGGACCATTGACACTAAATAAATTATTTGGTTTTTTTTACATAAAAATATTTTATGGCAGTTAACTGCAATACTTACACTAACCCTCCAAAAAATTTGAAAATCATTAAGGTGGTAACGTTTTGACTTATTGAACTACCAAAAACGCAGACAGCATCGAGAAGATAACCAAAAACTAAAATATTTTTCCTTCCTTTTGTATCCGCTATATATCCCCATCCAATTGCAGAAGTAATCATTCCTACGCACAATAAATAATATAAAAAATACAATTACATACTTAGTTTTTAAAATCCAACAGCTGTGAAAAACTATACCAGCATATGTGATAGCATTTAGAATTCCTTTATCCAACAATGTTAGTCTGAGATCACACTCTGCACTAGGAAGGATAAATGACATCGTAGAAGTCTCAAACGATGTTGCAACACACGATGGAATCGCCACCAACAACAACAAGAAATTAAAAAGACCAAATCCTGATGCTTCCATAGCCGTTTCAAAGTCTGCTGGCTGGTCTTTTAGGCATTCTGGAAAGAAAAGAACAACATTTATTTTTAAATTATAGATGCACTTTGCTGATAAAGATAAAGTTTTTAAAGTTTTGCTAGAAGAAAATCTCAAGATGGGTCTTGAAGGTTCTTGTTGGTCAGTTGGTGGATGGTAGTGTGGTGGAGGCAGCCAGGCAACGCTGGATATTTCAGCTAGCCTTAATATATAAAAATGAAACTTTGTCTTTATGTATGTTCCCGCATAACTCGATAGCCGTTCGTAGGATATAGCTAAAAATTTGTGATGTGGTGGGGACGGTTGGGGTGGATGTTTAGGGGGTAAGTGTGGTAATAGTGTTGTGGGGTTTGACGTGGTTGGTGGCTTGATTTAAAGACTGTGAATTTTTTTTCTTATACATAAACTAATTGCCAAGGGAAAACTCACTGAATGACTAGCGCCTCGTCAATAAGGTGAGCTGTACCCTTTATTAAAATTAAAATAAACATAATAATAATAATTTTTTTGGAAAGTGTTGTTATAATATACTCGTGTGTGCAAAGTTTAAATGTAATCTGGGCTTAGGATGTGGATTGGATCACAAGATTTGGCCACAAGCCACAAACATACAAACACATCCGGATGCGAAGTTAGAGAATTTAAAAATACTGCCCGTCATCAATTCCAACGCTCACTCAAAGTGGCATTTCAACAGATCTATAGACAAGGTCAATCTGCTTGCTTCACATTTCGCATCTAGCTCTGCGCTACCTGAGAGAAAGGTGCCGCCGCCTTTACTTTCAAGAGTCGAATCCTCAATGGGACGGATCTCAGCTAGAGTATGAAATGATCTCAATATTCGTAAAAATCTACTGGATCTGATGGTATTCCTACAATAGTTGTAAAGCTTTCTTATTAAGCGTTGGCATTACCACTGCTTAAGCTTTTCCATTTCTCCTATTATTCTGTATTCTTTCCAACGAGTTGGATAACAGTCCTTATTAGTGTTGGGTAACTCATACATGAGTTGGTACAAATGTCCCATACAATGAGTTGAGATGTCACAACACCTCAAAATTTTGTTTTGTACCAACTCATTTGTGGTAGGACGTACGAAGTACCTCAATTCAAAACCTTCTCTATAGAAAGCCCAACTGTACGTATACTAATGCTGTAAACCAATACCAAACGCGTCTGTGTTTGTGGGATGTGAACAAAACAAAACCTTCTCTATAGAAAGCCCAACTGTTCCGATCGTACACAGATACATGCTTAGATTCATCCAAAACGTATTTGTATTAGTAATCAACTAAAGAGCAAAATCCATATAAAGTTTTTTGTACACTGTATTTACATCCCACAAACACATGCGTTTTGGATGGGTTTCTCTATATAGTTGGGCTTTCTATAGAGAAGGTTTTGTGTGGTAGTGGGAAACAGAAAAATTTTACATGGATTTTGCTCTTTAGTTGATTACTAATACAAATACGTTTGGGATAAATCAAAAACCTTCTCTATAGAAAGCCCAACTCTACGCATACTAATGCTGTAAACCAAGCCCAAACGCATGTGTGTTTGTGGGATGTGAATACAGTGTATATAAAATAAGCAGTCGCAAAGAGCGAGAAACGTAAGATGGGGTAGTGGGAAACAGAAAAATTTTATATGAATTTTGCTCTTTAGTTGATTACTAATACAAATACGTTTGGTCAAAATCTAAGCATGTATCTGTGTACGATCGGAACAGTTGCGCTTTCTACAAAACCTTCTCTATAGAAAGCCCAACTCTACGCATACTAATGCTGTAAACCAACACCAAACGCATGTGTGTTTGTGGGATGTGAATACAGTGTAAAAAAAATAAGCAGTCGCAAAGAGCGAGAAACGTAAGATGTGGTAGTGGGAAACAGAAAAATGTTATATGGATTTTGCTCTTTAGTTGATTACTAATACAAATACGTTTGGTCTAAATCTAAGCATGTATCGGTGTACGATCGGAACAGTTGAGCTTTCTATAGAGAAGGTTTTGGCTTTCTATCGAGAAGGTTTTGGATAAATCTAAGCATGTATGTCTGTACGATCGGAACTGTTGGGCTTTCTATAGAGAAGGTTTTGCAGTAGTCACTAAGTAGTCCTTATCCAGGGTCCAGTCCGGAATGTTGCTAAAAAAAGGCGGGACGTGATCTCTTTCCTCGTAGGAGACCATAGGGCTTTCATCTAGTGTTGGGCATAATGGAATGATTTGTATAATCGATTATTAAGTATTCGAATTATTAATATAATCGATTATCATTCGAATGATCATTCGGGGTATGAGAACAAATACGTGTATTTAACATAAATTCAAGTTATCGTTTCTCATGTTTGCCGCAGTTCATTTCATTAATGTTTCGGTTGCAACCAATGCTAATTAAAATGAATAGGAACATGTCAGCCTATAAAAAAAACATTTTTAATTTAAAAAGTTTAAAACGAGTATTGTGCGTGGCAGTTTGCTTTGATCTGAAACAAATTGCAAACTCGCGTTGAATTAATTTTTTGTTTGCGATTTGTTGTCGTTTTTTTTTGTAATTTGTCAATGTTCATCCAGTTCTGAGCAATGTTTAAAGTTTCAAGTCTCTAAATCAAATTACAAAATTCCACCCGCACAGACAAAAATACACGAAAGTGAGCTAATAAAAACGTTTTAAAATACAAATTTTTGATTTTTTTTAATTTTTAAAAAGGTTTGGTTTTGAACAAAAGTAATTTTTATTTATAACTACTAAAATTACCCACATTTGGAAACTACTGTTTATAAATATAATTTTGTTCATATTTTTAATAGCAAATGATTTCGACAGTCATTCGTCAATTGGCCAGCATTGGAGAAAACTCTTTCTGATGACACAGACGTAGCGGGTATAGCAGAATATTATAGGTACAGCTTATATAAATCGGGTAGTGAGTTTTTATGTTATTTCCAAAATTCAAGCGGATAAGCAGATCTGCCAAAATTAATTAAATATTGATTAAAATATTAATTTCCGAAAAAAATTTAATTAAATAATACCCTTTACCTTTCAAATTTTTTGAAATGGCTAAAGCTATTGTAATTGTTACTTGTGTTTGTCGCAATTTGAATACATAGAAATAGAATATAAAAAGTTTTTATAGCAGTCGACGATACATTTGATGTAACACACATGAATTTTAATTTAAACTATTTTTATTTTTTAAAAAAATTAGTTTTTATAAAAATTTAGTAAAAAAAGCTAATGACAACGTTTTGCGTTTTACCAGAATATATAAAAATGGGTACGTTTTTATGGGCTTTAGTATGTAAAAATAGTTAAAAAAAATAGGTAAACAATTGGTTCCTGTGTGCTGCATTAAAAAAGGGTTAATGACAAGCGTTAATCAACATACATCTCATTCTAAATAATTTCTGAACAAAAACTTAATTAATTACCCTTTACTTGAAATTTTAAATTGTGTCTAACAGTATTCCAGATATAAAACATGAAATGGAAATAGCTGCCTGTTCTCAGGCGCTTTACTACCCGCATACATAAGTACCGACGCCAGCCTACCTCTTCCCAACACGTGGTTGGGGTGTACTTAAGCCTATACCATAAAGTACTCGAGTACTCGGATGCAAAATCAATCGAATAATATGATAACCGATTATTAGCATTGAGTACTCGGTTGCAAAAATCATCGAATGATTTGATAATCGATTACTCGGTAGCAAAATCATTCGAATGATTTCATAATCGATTATGAGCATCGAGTACTCCGTAGCAAAATCATTCGTATGATATGATAAATCATGACAAATCATTCGAATGATTTGATTATCGAATTCTCGGTAACCAAATCATTCAAATGATTTATTAATCGAATATGAGCACCGATTACTTGGTAGCAAAATCAATTGAATGATATGATAACTTATTATGAGCATCGAGTACTCGGTTGCAAAATCATTCGAATAATTTTATAATCGAGTACTCGGTTGCAAAATCATACGACTGATTTGATAATCGAGTACTCGGTAGCGAAATCCTTCTAATGATTTCATAATCGATTATGTGCATCGAGTACTCGGTAGCAAAATCATTCGAATGATATGATAACCGATTATGAGCATCGAGTACTCGGTTGCAAAATCATTCGAATAATTTTATAATCGAGTACTTGGTTGCAAAATCTTTCGACTGATTTGATAATCGATTGTGAGCATTGAGTACTCGGAAGCAAAATCATTCGAATGATATGATAACCGATTATGAGCATCGAGTACTCGGTAGCAAAATCATTCGAATGATTATTTCTCTTTTCTTTTCACTCACGGATGTACGTGTGTTATGTGTATTGCTCAGCCATGTGCCATGCTGTAATGTGCGAGTGTACAGCGAATACCAGATAAAAAGGTGACGAGAAATTTTTTGCTTGTTGTGCTTTGCTTAGTTTCTCCTTTGGCTCGGGCGTGATATAAGTCGCTTGTTGCGATACGCTTACGGAAGTTTGGTAGAACAGTAGTGATGAGCAAAATTGGTTAATTTGCTAACCAAGATCGAATTGGTTTTACTTCAGATTAACCAGGTTAATTTAAGATCTTAAATTAAGACCTTTTTTATAGAAACTGAGAATGTATTATGAGTAGAGTACAAGTTTATTTTAGATTATGCTGAAAAATCGAAGAGCAAGTGACAAGAGCCAATACACAAATATAACGAACAACAAACAACTGTTGCAATACAACTGTTTAGAAACAGGTGCTGGTTTTAAAATAAAACTAGTTAAGGTTGTTTGCTCTAGCCTTTGATTGAGTGCTTGTGGACCTGATGTGATTTGCACTACTTTTTCTTGACATGAACCCGGATTTTCCTCAGTTCGTTGCTGGAGCCCATTGCATCCAAATAATTTATTGACGAAGTCGGATGGATTATGGTTGTTGTTCTCTCGATTGACTCGTCTTGTAATTGTCTTGCTGCTACTATGCTTCACTTGCCGGTATTTTGGAAGCGCTGGATAATGCCGCGGTAACCGTAGGATGCCTCCTGGTGAGTTGTCTTTAGTTGGTTTTAGTTTCCTTAAACCTAAAAATTTTTTGGTTTTACATTAAAGAAACTTCGGCTTTATACTTATGCGATTGTTGTTTTAAGCCAAGGTGGTTTTGCCAAAGCAAAGCAAAGCAACACAACATATGTTATAAATAGGGCTCTGCTTGATTGGACTAGTAGCATAGATAATACCTAGATATCTTACGCATACGGAGCTATGCTCTGTGCACAAATTCGTTTCTTGTTTCTGATCGATTTTGAAAATGTGTTAAAAATTTGAAGAAAATCGGGTTATTTTTTAAAATCTTATAGGGGCACCCCTCGAGGCTTAGGGTCCGATAACTCCAAAAAAACGTATAAAAAGTTTTGTCCAGCGGAGATACACATATGTTTAAAATTGGAAGAAAATCGGGGTAATTTTTAAAAAATTTATATGGGCCACAGCAATCTAAATATAAAGTTGAGCGCACTGTATTTTTTAGTGTGTGCCCAATTTACAAAAACGCCTTTTAAAAGGAAAAACTCCTCTCTAAATATAAATTAATTGATTAATTTTGATGTACCTTCCGTTTAAATTGGACCACACCCATAAAAATGGAATGGCTGTGTAGACCTAATTTTCACCTTTCATTTGGTACCTTTACTTAGGACACGCCCACTTTTACGAAAGCCCCTTTTGTAATTTTATGGAAAAATCAGTTTTTTACCAATTAACCCCTAAAGCTCCTTTAAATAACTTAGAAAAATGCATTTTTCTGAAAAAAACTCGAAACTTTGGATGCCCCTCCTACCTACAGGGGGCATTTCCGGAAAACAAGATGGCGATTTCCAAAATCTGCTCAGTTGGGGCTTTCATGAGAGGTGTGTCCGAAAGCCCAAATCTCGAAAACCGTATACTGTAGTTTAGCCAGAAATCCCCAGTTAAGTCGGCGAGAATGCAATGAAACAATTTCATACACTGGGTGAACTGAAAAATGTGGGAATATAAGATTATATGTACAATATATCCTCTATGGTATACTAAATGGCTATGTTACTCACTCACAATGTGGCTCTAAAACAACGCCATAAGCCATTGTACTTTGACAGCATTATACCAAATAACGATATATTGTGCATATAATCTTATATTCCCACATTTTTCAGTTCACCCAGTGTATGAAATTGTTTCATTGCATTCTCGCCGACTAAAACTGGAGATTTCTTAACGCGCACTTATCAGTGACTGCGGAGGCGGACTCATAGAGATAAAAACTGCTGATATATGCACTTGCCTACGACTTTGTCCATAATGCCTGCGAAACCTAACACACTATAGCTGCCTATCTTTTACTATAAGATTTAAGATTAATTGCCTTTTTAAATTCTCTATATTAACTTCACTTGCCCGTGGCACGGCAGTCGGCAGTCGGTCGTCGCTCGTCTGTCGTCGGTCGTGGAATCTTGCGATCAATTTTTAACCCACTTCCCAAAGCCCTATTTTATTGAAATTTTGCACACATGTGTATTTCCGGAGACAACACTTTCCTCGGGCCCCGGGGTCGGGGGGCTCCCATACAAATATTTAACAAATGGATGATAAAAACTGCTGATATATGCACTTGCCTACGACTTTGTCCATAATGCCTGCGAAACCTAACACACTATAGCTGCCTATCTTTTACTATAAGATTTAAGATTAATTGCCTTTTTAAATTCTCTATATTAACTTCACTTGCCCGTGGCACGGCAGTCGGCAGTCGGTCGTCGGTCGTGGAATCTTGCGATCAATTTTTAACCCACTTCCCAAAGCCCTATTTTATTGAAATTTTGCACACATGTGTATTTCCGGAGACAACACTTTCCTCGGGCCCCTGGGTCGGGGGGCTCCCATACAAATATTTAACAAATTTTTCTCGATTTTCTTCAAATTTTATACACATGTGTATCTCTGATAGACAACACTTTTTGTAAAAATTTTGGAGACCCTGGGCCCCGGGTTCTTGGGACCCCACAACATTTTTTTTAAAAAATTACCCGATTTTCTTAAAGTTTTATATACGCGTGTATCTCCGATAGGCAACACTTTTCGTACAAATTTTGGAGACCCTGGGCCCCGGAGTCGTGGGGCCCCAATTTTTTTTTAAAAAAAAATTAACCCGATTTTCTTCAAATTTTATATACGTATGTATCTCCGATGAAAACCACTTTTTGTAAAAATTTTGGAGACCCCGGGACCCAGGGTCATTGGGCCCAAAATTTTTTTTTAAAAAAATTAACAAAATTTTTTTGTAAAGTTTTTGGTGTGAACGGGCCCTGAGACCCGTGTGGTGTCCATTTAAATTTTTTAAAATTAGCCCGATTTTCTTCAAATTTTAACACATACCCATTAAAGAATTTACATGAAAAATTTCAATTTTTTTTTTATATAATTTTTAAGTATATATATCCAAACTATTTATTAGTAAAAGTAACTACACTAGGTCACGTCACAACAACTGTTTGTTTAATTTACTACCAAAATAAGCCTATCTCCACCGGCGTTAAGGAGTCCTAAATAGAAGTAAAAAATGTTACAGCAGAATATCAAAGGTTATATCCTTAAAAACTACACATATACATATATAGGTGATGTCACCACCAAAACTAATTTTTTTTTAGTTGGTAATTTTTTGCTAATTATAATAATACTATGAACAAAAATGAAAATTAAAAAATGCAATGACAAATATCTTTTTCAATTAAAACAAATTACGTATACAAATCATACATATTTAGATATTTTTACAGATTAAATTAAATTTGGAAAAAAAAATATGAAGTTATTTTCTTACCTTTCGTTTTATTTTCTCCTTTTATTGTATCCATGTTTTTTTTTGTTCTCAATGTTATATTAAGTAGTTTTAAGTACAAGTTATAAAGTAAAGTAGTAAGACAATCATTGATTAAAAAAAATTGTACAAAATTTTTATTTAAGGAAGATTTTTAAAGAACCTTGAATTACATTCTATGAGTACTTGTATATGACATTTAAAACAACACGTCACAGCCTTCAGTTAGAAAGGCGTTGGAAAACCAACTGATCTTGCGCCCAGGCGAATTAGTTGTGTGCTACTTGTGCAATGTTATTGTTAAACAAATCTATTCTATCGTTGATTGCTATGTGGTTAGTCAATTTAAATCATCCAAACAATTAAAATATTCCAGAATTCTATTTGCAAGGCAATATATCTGTTTTTATATCTTTTATCGTTTATATGTACTTAATAAACGTAATGTTGCCAGTAGCGTAGCTAGGATTTCGCCCCAAGTAGCGGAAAAGCGCTACCACATAGAAACTTTAAAGATATGTTCAAGGAGAAATGTTCACATACCATTCAAGTCTTTCTCAAAATTATGTTTAAAAACACATTAAAAATAGAGAAAGATGATTTGCTTATTACCATAAAACTTTTTAAATTAAATGTTTAATTATTCTGTTATATATGTTTAGTTGCAACGATGTCATAACGTTTAGCATAATTGTTATCAGATATGTTTACTTTTTAATTAACATTTGAAATGACCTTGAAAAATCAGTTGCGCTTTGGTACGAGTAATGTACGTTTGTCGACTTGTAGTAAATTTTTAAGGAAGTGCGCAGATAAAATTTCAAAATACATACTCGTAATTTAACAATTAGTTATTGAGTTTTTATATAACACACCCGAAAAAAGTACATGTAATTAGACTTATTTTCTGCTGTAACATTAAATATGAATGTCATGTCAATTAGATGACCTTAGTATTTGGTTAGTTACCATATGTACATATAGTACTGTATGTAAATAATATTATGAGTGTGAAAATAACAGATTCTTTTTGTTTCTTCTTGGCTCAGCTGATAAGAGGAGTTAATCTTATCGCACTGTACGTAAGCTTGACATCGTCATCACCATAGCAACCAGAGACTTAGTAATTATCTCCGATTTTTATGAATGATAAGAAATGTTTGCATCTTTCAAGAATATTTTATTGTTTTGTTTTAAACAATCAAACTGCTTAGAACATAGGAGAAGAATTAGCTTTTCGTTTATGCAACAAAATGGTTCTAAGAACCCATCTAGAATTTTAAATAAGAAATGGTGTGTTTTTAAATATAGGTAAGTTAGTCAATTGTTTCCGTAATTTTTTTCTGTTTATTTTCAAAGATAGCTTCCGGCTTGTTAACTCCCTGATATAAGTCAAGCTCTGACGACTATGGTGGGCAGAACACCTAGCTCGCATGAGCCAAAAGGAAACGCCATGTGCACTAGGATTTTTTTTAAATGCCAAAAAGGACCCTGAGAGATTAAGAGATTATTTACGGCATGCAATGAACGGATCCCGATTGCAGACCGAAAATAAGATTAACATAAATTTAATATTAATTTTAGTTAAAGCTAACAGATTCATATTTACCGTTAAGATAAACTTAGCCGTTTCAACAATGAATGGAACAGTGACAATAATTATTAATTCAAGAATAAATACATAAATTAACATATATAAATAATATAAATATTAAAGAATAAATATAAAAAAAACAACCCATAAAAATTAAAATTTGTCATGTAAATTCTCTAATAGGAGATATATATGTGTGCAAACTTTGAACCGGGTTAATTTGGAAAAAATTAATATTAGAGCCCCTTCACTTCAAAACTTTTATAAATACTGTTATCACCGCAGATACACATGTGTAAAAAATTTGTAAAGGAGCCCCCGAACTTAGAGCCCTATCACTTCCAAATTTCAATAGTAAGTGTTGTCATCGGAAGAAAATCGGGTATATTTTTAAAAAATTTATATGGGCACCATTGTGTCTCAGGGTCCGATCACTCCAACAAATTTACAAAAAGTTTTGTCCGCCAGTGATACACATGTGTTTAAAATATGAAGAAATTCAGGCTAATTTTTAAAAAAAATATCCTCGGGCCTCAGGGCCTTTTCACTCCAAAAATCTTGCAAAAAGTTTTGTTCATCGGAGATACACATGTGTTTAAAATTTGAAAAAAAACCAATTTAATTTTATAAAAATTTACATGGGCACCCCTCGGGCTTCAGGACGCGTTCACTCCAAAAATTTTACAAAAAGTTTTGTCCACTTGAGGTACAAATGTGTTTAAAATTTGAAGAAAATCGGGTTAATTTTTTTTAAAAAATTTGTATGGTCTCCAAATTTTGTACAAAAAGTGCTGGCGATCGGAGATCTGGTGGAACTGGTATAGTCAGAATTTGAAGATACTTGTTTTTAACCAATTTGTCAGCGCTCGGTTTGCGATGACTTAATTTGTGATGTGTGTGACGTGTGACGCATGGCACATGTTATATATTAAAAAAACAACCCATAAAAATTAAAATTTTTCATCTAAATTCTCTAATCGCAGAAATTGATATGGGAGCCCCTCGATCCTGGGCCATTTTTTTTTATTGTAGAAGAAAATCATCGAAACAGACATTTGACATCAGATGTTAAAATTGAAAATGCTCAGATCATTTTATTCTGAGCACTTAGAGCACGCTCATACTCTGAGCAAATAAGAAACACGAACATTTATCTTGAGAACTCTTTGACTGCTCTGAACTAATTTATGAAAACGCCAAATGACAGAATATTGTGAAAACTTGTTGTTCTATCTGTAAGTTGATATCGACAACAAAAAAAACGACATCAATAAAAATACAATTCAGTAAATAAAAATGTAAGTTGAAGTAAGCATAAAACATGTATGTCTCGTTTCATTTGCTGGGTTCATTTGTGCGTGCGCTAAGATTTCTCTCTCACTCTCCACCACCACCAAAACCATGCAGCGCAGCCGACTGCGCAGCACACACCGCACACAGTCCATAAAGGGCGACGAATATCTGATGCCAGTACAGATATTTAAAAAATGTATAAGGGCCTTGCGGCCGAACCCGGGACCCGATCACTACCAAATTTCCGAAAAAGTATTGTTTATTGGGTATACACATGTGTGTAAAATTTGAAGAAAATCGGGAAAATTTTTTAAAATTTTTGTTTGGGAGCCCCCCGACCCCGCAGCCCGAGGGGCCTCAAAATTTAATAGAAATTGTTGTCTCCGGAAATACACATGTGTGCAAAATTTCAATAAAATCGGGCCATGGGAAGTGGGTTAAAAATTGATCGCAAGAATCCACGACAGACGACCGACCGACGACCGACCGACGACCCACGGGCAAGTGAAGTTATAGAGTTAGAGTTAATATAGAGTTAGTTAATATAGAGTTAATATAGAGAATTTAAAAACCGATTCTAAAGGAGTAAACTCCATTCGCCCGTCGGAGCTGACACGCACTTTTTTTTTTAAATATGCTGGGTCTCAAAGCGCATTCGGGTGGCTGCGCAAAATGCACATAGACTATACATATATATAGACTGTGTTACGCTAATCATATTTCTAAAAAACAGCACATAAAAATTAAAATTTTTCTTGTAAATTCTCTACTCGGAAATACACACGTGTGCAGTGTGAATAAAATTGGGTAAGTTTTTAAAAAAATTATATGGGAGTCCTTCGGTCCTGGTCCGGTCGATAACTTTCAAATTTTTACAAAATTTTTACACATATGTAAAAAATTTGAAGAAACTCGGGTAAATTTTTAAAAAATTTGTAAGTAACCCTTCGACCCGAGGTGGACAAATAGTGTTGTCCATCGAATATACACATGCGTATAAAATTTGAAGAAAATCGGGTAAATTTTGTAAAATATTTGTATGGGAGCCCCCGACTTGAGGCGAAGCGCTCCAAATTTTAATAGAAAGTGTTGTCATCGGAGATACACATATGTGCAAAGTTTGAATAAAATCGGGCTTAAGAAAGTGGGTTAAAAATTTATCACAAGATTTGGCCAGCCAGCCAGGCACAAACACACGGGCACACGAATTTAGAGAATTTAACACTGCAATGAACGTACGCCTTAAAAGCATCTAAAGCTGTTTACCGGTAGATTTTTTTCACAAAAACAGCGTATTTTCGATGAAATAGAACATTGGAATGCTGTAGAGTTTCGAATATTTTTTTGCTGTATACATACTCGATCGCAGTATTCTACGGCATATGCAAAAAAATATTATGATCCCTTATTAGAATTACTTTGCGTTACTCGAATTCTTTCTGATCCAGATGACTGTAAGAAAATTATGAATATGCTGGGCAATTATAAAATGAATTTATAGAAAAATTCGCAGTACTGTATAAAGACGAATATTTTAGCTACAATGTTCATAGTTTGCTTCTCTTGTCAAAGGATGTAATAAAAAAACAAACAATAACAATGAAAATTTTTCATCTAAATTCTCTAATCGCAGAAATTGATATGGGAGCCCCTCGATCCTGGGTCATTTTTTTTATTGTAGGAGAAAATCATCGAAAGAGACATTTGACATCTCTCGTTGTTTCAGTTTAACGTTGCATTTGCGAACTGTGCCCGGAGTACGGTTTGATTTTATGTACCTTTGTTTTGTAATCGATAATGTTACTTTGCTACCCGTCTGCAATCGGTTACACCGGGCACTCACCTCGTTCACTTTTAAAACTATGTCACTTTGAAAGCTAACCTATGGGTATGGTTTCTATTACGCACATTCATGGTAACTTAGTGTAAGTCGGAGTAATGTATATTGACGCTTGAGAAATGATGTGAAACCGAAAATTTCTGTTTTCGTTCATTATTAGAAATAATGACATTATTAATAACCGTGTAAGTGCCGAGCTAAAAATATGGCGACGCAAACTCGTAGTGCTTCCATGAACAGGCAGAATAGATTTTGCAATCAAAATCCACCAAACCAAGCAGCGCAGCCGACTGCGCAGAACACACCGCGCACAGACATTAAAGTACGACGGTATCTGAGCCACTATATGATATATAAAAAAATGTATAAGGGCCTTGCGGCCGAACCCGGGGCCCGATAACTACCAAATTTTAGAAAAAGTATTGTCACCGGAAATACACATGTGTACAAAATTTCAGGAAAATCGGGCTTTAGGAAGTGCGTTAAAAATTGATAATTAAAAAAAAAAAATTTGTATGGGAGCCCCCCGACCCCGGGGCCCGATCGCTTTAAAAATTTTACAAAAAGTTTTGTCCATCGGAGATACACATGCGTATAAAATTTGAAGAAAATCGGGAACTTTTTTCATAAAATTTGTATGGGTGCCCCCCCCCGACCCAGGGGCCCGATCTCTCCAAATTTTTTACAAAAAGTGTTTTCCATCGGAGATACACATTTGTGTAGAGTTGGACAATGGTGCAAAAATGTAGAGTTGTGATTTACTGTTGTTTTATTGAATTTAATTTTTTACTTAATTATAATAATATAATATAATAATAATATATAAATATATGCAAAACATATGTAGAGTTGGTGTAATTTTGTTCTATACGGCTGATGCGGCACACAGCTAAAACTCAACTGACGAGCCGGCATATGCAAGCAACGCTCGTTCACACGAACTCCATTCCTACATTTGTATAAAATTTTAAGAAAATCGGGTAAATCGGGTTATCGACCCCCCGACCCCGAAGTCCGAGGGTCCTCAAATTTTAATAGAAATTGTCACCGGAAATATACATGTGTGCAAAATTTCAATAAAATCGGGCTATGGGAAGTGGGTTAAAAATTGATCAGAAAATCTGACCAGCCAGCCAGCCACATGCACGCGAAGTTAATATAGAGAATTAAAAAAGTGGGTGCGTGACTCGTGTACGCGCACTAGAAGTTATACTTCTTTGGCGTGATTGAAAGAATAAAGGTTAATATGCATGCTTAAAATCCATACGAGTAGAAGGATTAGAGAAGTAAAGGGAGATAAATACGATCGATTAAATTTTATTTTTTTTAATTTAATTTAATTTTTTGTTCACTGCGCAAAAAAATCTCACAACTGGATAACTAAGAATATAATATAAAATATAGAATTATGTATTAGATATATTTATTATATTTTTTTTAAATATATAAAAAAAAACTCTAAAAGATCCTCAAATGACATTCCAAAGACTTTTAAGAGACCCCAAAAAGATCCCCGAAACACTCCCAAAAGACCACCAAAAGAACCTTTAACGACCATATGATCCTCAAAAGACTCCAAAAAGAACACCAAAACACTCCTAACAGACCTCAAAATACCTCCAAAACATTCTCTGAAGGTTCCCAAAAAGACTCAAAATACCATCATAAGACCCCCAAATACCCTCTAAAGACTCCGAAAAGACCACCAAAAGACCCTCAAAAGAATCCCAAAGTAAAACAAAAAGGCCCTTAAAAACCCCTTTCAATAGACTCCTAAAAGACTCCGAAACATTCCGAAAAGACCACTAAAGGACCTTAAAAGACGCTCAAAAAGACCACTAAGAGACCACCTAAAAGACCCCCTAAAGACTAAAAAAAACCCCAAATGACCCCCCAAAAACCCTCTAAAGATCCCCAAAAAGACTCAAAATACCCTCAAAAGACTACACCTACGAGTGCACTTACTAAAAAGCACAGTTTGAAATACACTGCATTCAATAACACAATATCACCTGTACACGTTGTCTAAAAGTATACCTTCTTCTTCTTCGCGCTCCACTTTTATTAAGTGTAATCAAGTCAAGTTGAAAAGCGGTTAAAAAGCGTTTAGTGGTTTGTGAACTGCATATTTGAGTTGATCAGCACTGCGTAGTGGACAGTCGAAAAATTAAATCATCACGTCGCACTTTCGTAATGCTCTTAATTTTACCCTCTACTAAACACGCCAAAAGAAGTATAACTTCAAAACATTTGAACATTTTAAAAAATATAGTCCAATGAAAACTATATGGAAACTTAAAGGAAATATTTAAAAGGCGCATTTTCTCTCCAACAAATAATAGTAGCTTTTGTAAAATGAGTAGTGTCGAGAACGTGGACTCCAAGTTGCAAGAAACACAACTTACTGCCGCAGGCAAGCTAATTATGATTAATTGGATAAACTTGCATATATTGTAGCTTTTGAAAAATGAGTAGTGTCGGAAATATGGACTCCAAGATGCAAGATACACAACTTACTGCCGCAGGTAAGCGAATTATGATTATTTAGATAAACTTGCATATTAAATATATTGTGTGTTTTTTTTATTACTTATTGTACTGTGGTGCAACAGAATTCGGGATTGATGACTGTTAGTTTTGAGAGATCTGTGTACAAATTAGTTAAATAGAAACACGTCTGCTTTGTAAAAATGTTTAATGACAAATGAAGCGTTTATTCTTTATTCAATATAAAGTTAGTGGTTAGTATAGCGTGTAACAATAAACAGTGGGGGCCACATTTAGAAGTTAAATATTAATTTATAACAATGACATAATGCCTGCGACTAGTACATAAATGAAAAAAGGAGAAAAATGCTTAATTCTACAAAAAAAAAAAACCAAACGCCATTCACCTCATAATTCGCTCATAATCCAGCAATACGTTCATATAAAATAAAATATATTCCAATTACATCAAAATTAGCTAGACATGAAGGGTTAAAGCCACCACAAAATATTTGGATAAAATCCGCCTGCCAAATAATCTGCCAATTATGTAAATATACTGGACCTAATTATGCCACAAACATTTAGGAACACTAGCAGCACCAGCAGAGCTAAAAAAAGTTCAAAAATTCAACATCAACAGCCAACCGAAACCATATAAGTTTAAATACATAGAAACATTGCTGGAAAATGTATTACTCGTATTAAAGAAATCTCCAAATATCTCTGACAAGAAGTCGTAGAGCAAAACAATCCAACCTTGTCCTCATCACTGAAATTGAAGCTTAACATCCCTTGCAGCAAAAAAGAGGAGTTCGTAAAATTAGAAAAAATTATAATTTCTGACACCGGCGAGGATAATATTTTGGTAAACATAATCGTCAAAAATATATTAGCACAAATGAACGTAGATATGTTATAAAATAATACTCTCAATAAACCTAACAGAAAAGAATTTTAGACAATGTATGTGGGTCCTTATATAAATATATCTAACACTGTCTGAGCTCAATAACGACCAATGAAGTGGCCTTGAGATATTCCGTGCATGGAAGGGGATCAACAGGTAAAACTGCAGTACAGGAATATATAGTCATGAATTAAATTAAAGGTACAAATAAGGTTTTAATTCATTTCTTTTTGGAACCACTTTAATATTTTTACTATTCCAGAAGTCTTATTAATAAAATTTTGGAAAACACTAAACCAGGATGTACCAAAAAATATAAAATTAAAAATAATATAAATAATTTAATTTGCTACAAATTTGCATTTACACTTTATTCGCTAAAATATTGTCTATTCTGTATTAGCGTACCAATTAAAAATTAAATCAGTTTTCTGAATCTAAAACGAATTATAAAACTATTTCAAAATTGTGTCTAAAATGCATGTAAAAGTTAAGTCGGAAGCGAATCAAAACGGAATTGAAAAACCTATTCAAAATGAAGTTTCCCATAGATAATTCCCATATATGTATATAATATTAATTATAATGCGCCTAAACATAAATTCTAAATTATGCTAAATTATTCAAAGTGCGATTAATTTTACAATACTTTTTATACCATTTACAGTTTTGTAACATTACCATCGCCTAGTAAGCATTTCGACTTTTGAATGATGTCACTTTTGTCATAGTTACTATTATGTAGTCATACGACTAGTCGTAATTTCGACTTAATTGTTGTTGTTTATCTTGTTTCTCTGCAAATAGGTGTTCGACTGGGAAATAAATGTAATTAAAATAATTATTTCTGTATGAAATCAAACACGTAAATAACTTTTAAGAAATACATTTTAATTTTTTTAATGTTAATAAAATATTATCACTAACATA
Organism: Nephrocerus scutellatus; assembly: GCA_947095585.1. NCBI lineage: Eukaryota > Metazoa > Arthropoda > Insecta > Diptera > Pipunculidae > Nephrocerus > Nephrocerus scutellatus. The sequence goes on from OX352761.1 coordinate 33,457,597, forward strand.
AAAAAAATATTTAAATTTTTTAATTTATTATGCTTTATTCATTTATTCATTTGAATGACGCTAGCAGCGCCGACCTTTTGACGTTTTTTTAGTAATTACGTATTTTTAATTTTGCCAATACAAATTTTGTTGCTTACATAGAATATAAAATCTAATTAATAAAAAAAACAACCCATAAACATTTTTCATGTAAATTCTCTAATAGGAGATACATATGTGTGCAAAGTTTGAACCGGGTTAATTTGGAAAAAATTAATACACTTCAAAATTTTTTCAAAATTGTGTTTAACATTTGAAGAAAATCGGATTAATTTTTAAAAAATTAAATGGGCCCCCTCGAGCCCTCCTCCAAAAATTTTACAAAAAGTGTTGTCCATTGGAGATACACATGTGTATAAAATTTAAAGAAAACCGGGTTAATTTTTAAAAATTTTATATGGGCACCCCTCGGGCTTCAGGGCCCAAGTTTTAATAGAAATTGTTGTCACCGGAAATACACATGTGTTCAATAAAATCGGGCTTTGGGAAGTGGGTTAAAAATCTATCGCAAGATTCCACGACAAACAGACCGACCGACCGACAGACAGACGTGCCACGGGCAAGCGAAGTTAATATAGAGAATTTAAAAATATTAGTTTTATTTAAAAACATACATAATTACATAATATGTCGAAATTACGACTTTGAGGATTTCGACTTGTCGTAAGTCCAAAGTCAAAATACGACAGATACGTAATCGTCCCCAGATTCAGCACTTCTGGCGTTGTAACTTATCAATCTGTTAGCGTGGACCACTTTCATTTTACATCTTTGTGAAGAAACAAATCAATTCTGTGTTACCCGCTGTTTCCTCTTCAAATCACTATAATCTTCAATAATTTACACATTCAGCGCGAATAAAAATAATGGTGAAGTTCGAAATTGAAGGCGAAGAACAATTTGATATTAATATATTTTATATTTAATTTCCTTCTAAAAAATAAGCTTTTGCAAATTTTAAGGCAAAAGATATAGTATCACATTAACCGTACCGTACAAGCGCAGACTAAGTTGTTAATAACATTGATTCTTTACGATCGCTGCAAACCATCTAGAGTTTCTTTTCAACAATTTTGAAATTTTCACCAGAAGTACTGAATACAATTTATTATTCTTTAGAAGTTAAATACCTGAAAGTAAATTTCTAGCAGCTCCCAAGTTGTACAGAAGGATGGATGAAGCATGTGGAAGTTTGGAAGTTTCCTCATACATATGGCGCGATCCATGGGAAACATATTACTTTGGAAGCTCCGCCAAATGAAGGAACAACTTTTTAAAATTATAAATGTAAAATTAGAGTGCTGTGTATCACTTCACACTACTTATCCAGGTTGTAGCAGTCATGTCGTTCAGTTGCAGTCGTTTCCATCAGTCGGTCAGTTGCAGTCGTTTTCATCAGCAGTTAATTGTAGTTGTCATCATCGCAGCAGTCGGTGACAGTCTCAATAGTTTTTTTAAAATCATTGATATACTACTTATTGCTTTAATTTTAAATAAACTTTACATTTGGGGGCTCAAACTTATTGGATAATATAAAAAAACCGTACACTTCAGCTTTAATATTTATATGAGTATATAATATAACTTTTATTTTGTTATATTAGTTATTTGCTTAAATTCTTTTGAAATCACATTGGTGTTGTTTATGAAGCGCATTTACTTTCTTTGTGTAAATGCAATTCAGCATTGTGCCGCCAGCTTAATGTTCACAATGTTCACTTTCCTATTATTTTTTTGGACCTTATTTAGTAAGTGGTCGTTACGACAAATCATTCATTATTGGTATTAATGGTAAACGAACCAACATTTCAATAGATTTTTTCGCGATAGCAACGTGGATGCCGCCGCTGATGCAATCACAAACATCATTCTTATTGGTATGAGAAAGTTTATCCCTTTCAGGAATAAGTCTATCAAATCAAAGGAAGATGGATGGTAAGACTTGAGCTGTAAAGAGGCTTCTAAGATTAGAGAGGTATGCTTTCGGTTTTACAAAGCAAACCCTACCGAGGAAAACTGAAGAAAGTTTAAACAAGCAAGAAATGATTGCAAAGCCCATCTTCGTCGAGTCAAATTCTCCTACGACCAAAAATTTAGGCAAAAAAATACTACAGTGTCCCAAAGGTAGTAAACATTTCTGGTCTTTCATGAAAGAATCAAAAATACAGCCTCGTCGTCGATTCCAACGCTCATTTATAATGACATTCCAGTTGTCAGCTCTATATACAAGGCCAATCTGTTTGCTGCGCATTTCGCAGCTAGCTCCACGCTTCCAGATTGTACATTGCTGCCTCCTGCACCTCAGAGTATTGAACACTCTATGGGACAGATATTCATTCGTACTCGTGCAGTTGCTAGAGTTTTAAACGATCTCAACACTCACAAATCCGCTGGGCCAGATGGTATTTCCCCATTAGTCCTGAAGAGGTGTTCTTTCAAGCTGGCATTACCATTGCGTAAGCTTTTCCATCTATCCTATTCTTCTGGACTCTTCCCGAGAAGTTGGAAAACAGAATTTGTCCAGCCCATACTCAAAAAAGGCGAGCTATCGTCTCCTTCTTCGTACCGCCCCATAGCACTTACATCCATTCTTTTCAAGGTCATGGATCTTGAAACCAACGAAATCCTTAGTGACCGGCAGTATGGATTTCGTGGGCAACGTTGTAATGGTGATTTGATGGTATATCTCACCGAACAGTGGAACCGGTATTTGCATCATTTTGGAGAAAGCAAAGCTGTTGGACTCGATATTTCTAAGGCATTTGAAAGAGTTTGGCATCAAGCTCTTTTGTCTAAAATGCGTGCTTATGGAGTCGATGAAAAACTGATTCATTGGCTCTGGTTTGTCCCCGACTCTCTTCCGTATTTTTATTAATGATCTCTTATCTGTGAATTCTAATCCAATTCACTCTTTCGCCGACGACAGCACTCTCAGCTTCTCATATAAGTTTGAGGAACGTCCCTCCACTTCTCATGTGAAACTCAAACTACTACGAATGTTAAGCACGTTAAATTCTGACCTTGACAGCATACAATGGGGAGAAATTAATCGAGTAGAATTTAACGCTTCTAAAACCCAATGCTGTCTCCTGTCGTCCAAGCGAATCCTAAATCCCATGCCGTTATCCATGAATGGCACTTGCATCGAGGAAAATCTCACAATTCTCGGTATGTGCGTTAACGACAAGCTTCGTTGGAATGAATATGTGGTCACTAAAAATGATCCGAAATGTTTAGGTTTTCTAGCCCGGTGCAAGAAATATTTCACTCCCTCTGATCTGGCTATCATATACAAGGCTTTTATTTGCCCAAAACTTGAGTGCAATTGCCATATCTGGTCTGGTGCGCTTAAGACTACTTTGCATCAGCTAGATGGAAAACAAAACCGCGCGATAAAACTTAACCGTGACGAAAATATAGCGAAATCATTAGATTCACTTGAAGACCGCAGGAACGTTTCTTGCTTGTCACTGTTTTATCGCTTCTTCTACCAGCGGTGCTCAAGAGAAATAGACAGCTGCATGCCACCTCTCCTTGAATTCAACCGCAATACTCGTGGTGCTCTAAATACTCATCAATTTACCCACAAACCCATCTTCGGACGTACAGTTAAATTCAGAGATTCGTTCTTCAGCCGTACAACACGTATGTGGAATGCTCTGCCAAGCTCTGTCTTCCCACATCACTATGATCCACACGCATTCAAAACACAAGCTAATAGACATTTCCTCTTTTCTCCTCCTCTTCCTTAACGCCCACGCTGTGCCAAGCATATAGCCGAGCATTATAAGGGTGCGAACCCCTTGAAGCGTGCGCGAATTATAAAAAAAAACGGGAGTGCCGACAGAAGTGAAAACTTATTTTGGCGCGTTAGACATTTTTTAGATGGGTACTAGGGTTATTGGGTTATGAATTGAATTTTATTTATGAATTGTATTTTATTAATTATTAGAAACTTTAAAATACATTTATTATTCTTTTATGAATCATCGTTAACAATTTCGACAACTCTTGTATCATCATCATTATCATTAAAATTATTACAATCTAAAATAGAAACTATAGGTTCATGGTAACTAAAATAGGAAATAAACAATTTTGATTCGAAGTTATTTAAATATCTCGCGAATACCGCATCAATTGTACTTTTATATCTCGTTGTGCTAATATTGCGTTTATTGGACATAGTAAAATCAAATTAATCAGGTTGGTTTGTACGTTAACTACAAATAATTATGTGCTACCATCTACTATTGTTTTTGATTTCATGTGTAAACTGGATTGTGTCCTTACTACCAGAAAATAGCACTATACTGCCATCTTCTTATTTTTATTTTGAGTGAGTTAGTTGGTTTGTGTATTAACTACAGACCCTGCTGTGCATATATGCACACACTATAGCTGCGTCTCGTAATGGTGTCGCGAGTCCAGAGATTTTATCTAATCTAAAAATATGCGTACCGCGCTAAAAAAAGTTTTCACTTCAAAAAGATTTTTTAAAACCCTGTTATAAAATTTTTAAGGGGAATTTAGAGCGTCAAAATTCTTGCGCTTTCGCCTGTTAAACGAATCTTCCTATCGTGAAACCCAAAAAAAACTGTTACCTTCAATTTTGGTCCTCCAGCCAATACACCGATTCTCAGGGTCATTCATCGACTGCTACAGGAAGAGTTTCTAGAACCCCTGTTTGTTTTTTAACCAAAAAGGTATCTTGTTTTTGGCTTTCACTGGGGGGGAGTATCTGTAGTGACTTTTACTTCGTTATATTAGTTATTTGCTAAAATTCTTTTGAAATCACTTTGGTGTTGTTTATTTGAAAATGAAGCGCATTTATTGTTTATTTATTTTTTTTATTTATTGTGCCGCCAGCTTAATTTTCACAATGTTCACTTTGCTATTATTTTTTTTGTTTTGTTTTTTGAACATTGGCATAACATGCCTTCCGTCATTTAAGATTTGCTATATTTGCATATTGCTTTCAACAAAAAAAAAATTACAAAACAAACACATTGGATAGACCAGAAAATGGTTAGCGTTAACCAAAAAAAATTTTTTGGTTAAGAAATATTTACCCAAATTTTTATTTACAATTCTCACCACCGGAGTCGACTTTTAAAAATTATATATGGATAATATGGCAAACAAATGAAACAGAAAATTTACCAAAATTTGGTTAGTTTTTGCTGTTGCTTTAATCAGCCGTTAACCACAAAAAATACCTAACTCATTTTGTTGAAAGCAATATAGCATATATAATAGCTGTATTTTATTTGGAATCCGAATTCGAATGTCAAAACCAGCCAAACAGCAGGTTTTCAAATTCCAAAGAAGGAATTCGACAGTGCAATTGTTGTTGTAATTCCCAATTCGAACTCAATAAAATACAGCTAATTTTACCGAAAAAGCAAATGGTTGTATTGTAGCTTTATTGTTATTTGAGCAACGAAGTAATCATGACTACTCGTTACTCTTAGTACGAATGCTCGCTACTTTGAATTTCTTGAAAGCTGGTAATCGTTTACTTTAGTATCTTAAGAAATAATTAATTTAATATTTCTATTATTTGCCTAATTTAATGACAAAGACCATTAAACTAATCATATTTATATTCAACAGTCTTAAAAATTAAAAATAAATATAACATTAATATTTCCAGAATTCATAAATAAAATAAAATATATAAGGAACATTTCATAAACTCGAATAAGCAAATAAAACTAAATATGAAAACAAATTAAAGAACTAAATGCAATAAAAAATAAAAAATTAAAAAGCAAAATAAATTTTTCAGAATTTTCTGATCCACTTTCTATTTATGTTAAAATTTGTCAAATCTTGAAAAATATTCCTTCTGATAGGACCGAAGTCGCAACTAAAGACAAATGTTTCTTTGCTAATTTTGCTAGATGTTGGTATAAGCACCAAGAAGGAATTCAGATCTGAAACTGAATACCATTTACATCCGGTGCCATAAAGTGGTATACGGATGGATCAAAAAACCAGAAGGCCGTAAAAGTTTTTAGTAAAAGTAATAAAAAATTAAAATTTTTCATCAAAAATTGCTTTATTGCTATTCAAAGTATTTAAGATCTATACACTTTTGAATACGCTGAAACCATTTATCGAAACATTTTTCCAGTCCGAAGATGATAGCTCCAAAACATGGTTTTTGAACGCTTCAACCGCTTCTTCAGGCGATAAAAATCGTTGTCCACGCATCTTATCTTTGATTTTTGAGAACAGGAAGAAGTCATTGGATGTCAACTCGGGGCTGTAAGGCGGATGACCCATCATTTTTTTTTTGAGCTAATGGGCCCTAAGGACCGAGGGGTGCCCATATAAACTTTTTAAAAATTAGCCCGATTTTCTTCAAATTTTAATCATATGCGTATCTCCGATGGACAAAACTTTTTGTAAAATCTTGAAGGGAATTAGAGAATTAATATAAAAAAATTTAATTTTTATTGATTGTTTTCTTTTTACTCTGAAATAAATATGAGTGCAAGGTGTAATATAAGTAAGTTGAATAAAAAAATAGACCCTCAATGGTTTGATATTTTTGTCAAAATCATCCCAAAGTAGGTGTTATTTGTCTGTATTGGCCAAAATTTGGTCATCTGGTTGTGATTGTGACCCAATTCCTTTTTCAGAAAAGAAGTAATTGAAGGTAACGAGTATTAAATACCGAATAGTTACTGTCAGCGAATATGTACAACAGAATAAACTTGACAGCTGACATTTCACTAAAATCTATGTTTGTTTTGTATTTTGTTTACTTTTTATATGAAATGTGCGGTGGGCGTTGCGTAATGATTCTAAAGAAACCATTATTATTTCGCGATAAACTTTGTAGCATTATTATAAAGAATAATCTGCACAGTTCTGCTGTTAACAAAAAATCATTTAAGAAATGGTATCAAGAATTTTGGACACCACAAGGATTTGGTCCACCTTATTCTCACGTTACTCAAATAGGTGATCCAGTTTTAAGAACAGAAGCTGCTCTAGTGCCTGATGATCTAATAAACAGCAATGAAACGGACTTAATAGTGGAACGAATGATACAGGTTTTAAGAAAGTACAACTGTGTGGGACTTGCGGCTCCACAGATAGGTATCTCACTGCAAATTATTGCAATGGAGTTTAAGGAAAACCTTAGAGAAAAGTTTTTACCTTCTGTCTACGAAGCACGTAAAATGCCTGCACTACCGCTTACAGTAGGTGATTACTATTTTTTTATTATAAAAATATGGGAAGAAACAATATCTATTCTATGTGTACACAGGTTTTAATCAATCCGCAAATAAAAGTGACAAACTATAAAACTAATAAGTTTCCGGAAGGATGTATGAGCGTACGTGGATTTTCAGCAGAAGTCGAACGTTATGACGAAGTCAGTCTAAGCGGTATAGCAAAAATTGGAAACTCCAAACTTCATTTAAATGGTTGGAATGCCAGAATTGCGCAACACGAAATGGATCATCTCAATGGCAAAATGTATGTGGATAAAATGGATCGATCGACGTTCACGTGCACATGCTGGGAGGTAGTCAATTCAAAATGTGGTCGCGTGGAAATACCATTCTATAAATAATTTCTTAATAAATGCCTCCTTGAAATACTACATATATCTACATAAATTAAAAAAAAACATTTTACTGAAAAGTTTATAGTCCTTTTTTATCATTCAAACACCAAAGTTTTAACTTAAATTAGAAAAAAACAACCCATAAAAATTAAAATTTTTCATCTAAATTCTCTAATCGCAGAAATTGATATGGGAGCCCCTCGATCCTGGGTCATTTTTTTATTTTTTATTGTAGAAGCAAATCATCGAAAGAGACATTTGACATCAGATGTCAAATTTGAAAATGCTCAGATCATTTTATTCTGAGCACTTAGAGCACGCTCATACTCTGAGCAAATAAGAAACACGAGCATTTTTCTTGAGAAATCTTTGACTGCTCTGAACTAATCTATGAAAACGCCAAATGACAGAATATTGTGAAAATTTGTTGTTCTATCTGTAAGTTGATATCGACAACAAAAAACAACATCAATAAAAATACAATTCAGTAAATAAGTAAGTAAAAGTTGAATTATAAAACATTTATGTCTCGTTTCATTTGAGGGTGAGCTAAGATTTCTCTCTCGTGGTTTCCGATTAACGTTGCATTTGCGAACTGTGCCCGGACGGTTTGATTTTATGTACCTATGTTTTGTAACCGATAATGTTACTTTGCTACCCGTCGGCAATCGGGTACATCGGGCACTCACCTCGTTCACCTCGAAAACTCCGTCAATTTGAAAGCTAGCCCCATGGGTATGGTTTCGGACACGGTTTGTGTAATTGGAAAGAGACGTTAGTAAACAAAATACATACATATTATTTAAAGATGAAATGGAATGTTCATAATCGATTCGACTTTTATACTATTACGCAAATTCATGGTAACTTTGTGAAATGGCATTAATAATGATTTTGTAAGTCGGAGTAATGTATATTGATGCTTGAGAAATGATGTGAAACCGAAATTTTCTGTTTTCGTTCATTATTAGAAATAATGACATTATTAATAACCGTGTAAGTGCCGAGCTAAAAATATGGCGACGCAAATTCGTAGTGCTTCCATGAACAGGCAGAATAGATTTTGCAATCAAAATCCACCACCAAGCAGCGCAGCCGACTGCGCAGCACACACCACACACAGTCATTAAAGTACGACGGTATCTGATGATAATTAAAAAATGTATAAGGGCCTTGCGGCCGAGCCCGGGGCCCGATCACTACCAAATTTTAGAAAAAGTATTGTTTATTAAGTATACACATGTGTGTAAAATTTGAAAAAAATCGGGTAACTTTTTTTAAATTTGTATGGGAGCCCCACGAACCCGGGGCCGGATCACTTCCAAATTTTAAAAGAAAGTATTGTCACCGGAAATACACATGTGTACAATTTCAGGAAAATCAGACTTTAGAAAGTGCGTTATAAATTGATAATTAAAAAAAATGAAGGGGAGTCCCCCGACCCCGGGGCCCGATCGCTTCAAAAATTGTACAAAAAGTTTTGTCCATCGGAGATACACATGCGTATAAAATTTGAAGAAAATCGGGAACTTTTTTCATAAAATTTGTATGGGTGCCCCCCGACCCAGGTGCCCGATCATTTCCAAATTTTTACAGAAAGTGTTGTCCATCAAAGATACACATGCGTATAAAATTTGAAGAAAATCGGCAAATTTTTTTAAAAAATTTGTATGGGAGCCCCCCGACCCCGAGGTCCGAGGGACCTAAAAATCGGGCCATGGGAAGTGGGTTAAAAATTGATCAGAAAATCTGACCAGCCAGCCAGCCAGCCACGTGCACGCGAAGTTAATATAGAGAATTTAAAAATATGCCTGGTATTGTCTTGTAAAGTAAATAAGTCTATTAACAGACATGATAAGTATGAAAAAATATGTCGATAATATCGACTACGTTGTTATTGCAAGAAACCCTCTTTTGTTTATGTCCCCTGATGTTCAACAAGTTTTCTAAAGATATAGCCAATGAGAAAATCAGCGGCATACATGTATTTTTAAAAAAATCAGTAATTTGCTTAACTGACTATAACGGTGTCTTTAAATCGAAAGTTTTTTTAAATTTATAAATATGTATACTTTCATATGAAGGGGTAAGTTCGTTAGCACTTTTAATTGAATCTTGAAAAGTATTGGGCCGATTTTGATCGTTTTCACCATTGTACAGGGTTTTTTCTATCCAGTCGATGGTTATGGTCGGTGCGGGGTACGGTCAGATTTTGATTTTTGTTTTATTTTACTGGATTTTTCTTGGCGAAAGAAATAATGGGATATAACAATCTAATGAAGGACAATAAAAACTCTCTTTTGTTGTTTGAATAAATGGTACATACCTACATATGTGTTCATATTAATATCACAACCGTTTTATTTCAATTCATTTACGGTGGTTTTTGGCGGTTTGCATTTGAACACAAATAGACAATCCTCCAAACAAGTACTCGTATAGCACACACATAACTGAACACACGATATTGACAATCAGAAATTATGTCCAAGTACTTGATGCATGATTTCTTTACTCAAGGTTATGCGTCCTTTGGCCTCAATACACCATGTCCTATTCGTTTGAGAAGCTTTTCTTTAAAAGCTCTCTCAACAGGTTAAGAGAAAAATTCCAACTCCAGAAAATTAAGTTACGCTAAAACCAAATCATTTGTTTTTGCAAGTCTCTACATAACGACCTCCACAAAGAGATTCCTCATCCCACATATAATTGCCGAAATTCTTTTTGCCAACTTATTTATTTCTTCTTAAATTTCTATTTTTATTATTGTGAAAATATTTCGGTAACAGTAGTTCCAGGATTTGCTTAAAAAGTGTTTTTTAATTGCGTGTTAGAATCATAGAAGAAACTTAATTCAGTTTTTGCAATGAATTTCCTGTGTGCTTCAAGTTTTCATTCAATAGATGAGTACTCGTAGATAAATACTTGATAATCTTAACTCAATAAGAAAATGTCGGAAATCGTTGACACAGACTTGTTGGTTAATTGTACAATACTGGCAGTTAAACGGTTTAAGTTAAATACAGTTGTGAATACGACTAATCTTAGTGATTTAAATCGATCGGAAGTGGTAAACTTGCTGTCTGGAATTATCGAAAACAAGGATGACCTAAAAAATATCAACGAAGCAAAGTAAATGAAGTGCCTCGTAGTTTAATTATTATTGTGTTGTGCCTATATGTGTTGCTTTTGATAAATTGAGACAATTTTTTTGATTTTAAGACTAACTTAAAAATGATTGATTTTGACTAAAATGATAATATTTTCGGGCAAATATGTGTTAGCCTATAGCCAAAATACTTCAGCACCATACATGAAATGAAAGAAATTACCTTTCATCTACCCTAACAGAGAATTGTAAATAATTTTGCCTTATGTGAAATTTAATGTTTAGTAAATGTAATATTCTAAAAGTGCAGAAGTAAAAATGGGACTTGAATACTGTTACGAAATTCAGGCTTTCGAGTTCGTCAAGGATTTTGTTAATAAAACACAACACAATTTCCAAATAACAACTTTAATAAACAAACAGTAATATTAATTAAAGTTCTCTCATTACACTGGTGATAACTTAAATTGTACACATAACACTTATTACAACAATGCTTGTAATTCACTACTATTTCTACAAGAGTTTTTCAACTGCACTGGTTGAATTCTAAATAAGAACTAATTTACTTCGGCCTAGCGTCTCTATTTATACTCAATCAAAAGCTTCCAAAAAATTCCAATCTTATAGACAGAAATATCGAGAAAAGACCAGAAAATTGTAGCCTAATTCCCTTATTTACAACTAACGATACTCATATGTAATGAGTCATCTTCTAAAAATAGACTACATGTTCAATCATGTTCTTTTACAAAAACCGGTTTGGCTACATTTTTGACCAGTACGTAATGATTCAAACTTACAGGCGATTACATTTCAAATTTCAAATAATCAAATATTCTTACAGTATTGCGATTTATCTAAGGATTCGAATTCTATTATATGCGCTACTAACTACTTTTCGTAACAATACTAATAAAGATTTGTTACTTTTGATCTCGGATGTCTCTCGCTTCTTAGTAGGCAGGAATGTCTTCCTTAAATTTTTTATTAAAAAAAGAGCTTTCACCTGGAAATATGAAGACGCCCAACCACGCTGGGAATCGGACGCGAGTTGCTTGGAAGTTAGCAATTCACTCACTCAATTCTTTCCTCAATATTGATAATTGAATAAAAATCATTTTGTATTTTATCTTTTATAAGTTAGTGCTTTATTTTTTTAGAGATTTTCTGACGGAGTGCTTATTTCCATCTCCAACGAGACCGTTTGAACTTCCTTGGGAGCAGAAAACCATATGGGCCGTTATATTTGGAATTATGCTTCTAATAGCAATTGCCGGAAATGGTATTGTACTTTGGATAGTTACAGGTGAGGCATGGTCTTCCTATTACCAAGTGCTACAATAAATAATTATGTTTTCCACTTGTTTATTTCTATAACGCCACAGGACATCGAAGCATGCGAACAGCTACAAATTATTTTCTTTTAAATTTGAGTATTGCTGACTTGCTGATGTCATTGCTAAACTGCATTTTCAACTTCATCTTCATGCTCAATTCTGATTGGCCATTTGGGGCAATTTATTGCACGATAAATAATTTTATGGCGACTGTTACGGTGTCAACGTCAGTTTTTACATTGGTTGCAATATCGTTCGATAGGTAAACGTTATAAATTGCGTACAAGCTTAAAACTATACTAATTGATTAAATTATTCCTTATTTTTCTATTTTTTCTATATGATTTCTTATCAGGTATATAGCGATTGTGCATCCCCTAAAACGAAGAACATCTAGAAGAAAAGTTAGAATAATCCTCATTTTGATATGGGTTTTGAGTTGTATTTTATCAGCTCCTTGCTTATTGTATTCCAGCGTAATGACAAAAAGGTGAGAAAATTTAAATGTGTTCTTATGTGTAATCAAAATTATAATTGGTCATTGTTGACCTGACAAGCTTTTTAAATTTCAATTTCGACTTTAAACGTGTGTGCGATGTCAAATTGCACTTAAATGACTTTTAAATGTCTATAAGATTATGCAATTTTTCAGTTGCCCCTACCCCAGAAAGTTCGACTTATTTTCAGGTGGTACCCTCTCATTGTGCATACTAATTTCATGTGAAATTATGCATACGTCCCCTGTATAAAATTGTATGAAAAATTTAACTAGCAACTGTCAGTTGTTATCGGTGTTGTATTAATATTTTGAAAGACGGTTACTTTTGCACGTTACAGGTGTGACAAAATTAAAAATGTTCTCACAAAGAAGGATATATATGTTTGGTTTTTGGCCAAAATAATGTGCAGCCCTGTGCTGTCCATTCAATCTGCGTGAAAGCTTTTTCTTCTTCTTGGTGATCAGTAGAACACATTACCCATATTTGGAATTGTGTAATGTTTCATTTCTCCTGAATTAAGAGAGTCTCGGACGAAAGTGACTGTTTCTTATACTATAACCTAGACATTATCCACACCAGTGTATTAACATATTAACATTGAATATACTGTTGTTATTTACTGCAGTCTCGGCTGCCGCCTCCTTCAAGTTTCTAACTCGCAAGGTAACCTCCTCTTTCCTAGCTTGTTATGTAATATACTATTAAATGCAATTGTATTTTTTATATATAAATAACTATTATGAATAATTTTCGCTTAACATTTAATGTCAACTATTTCAGTTTTTAAATTCTCTTTACTAACTTCACTTGCCCGTGGGTCGGTCGTCGGTCGTCTGTCGTGGAATCTTGCGATCAATTTTTAACCCACTTCTTAAAGTCCGATTTTATTGAAATTTTGCACACATGTGTATTTCCGGAGACAACACGGGGTCGGGGGGCTCCCATACAAATATTTTACAAAATTTTACTCGATTTTCTTCAAATTTTATGCGCCTGTGTATCTCCGATGGACAACATTTTTTGTAAACTTTTTGGAGTGGCCCTAAGGCCCGAAGTAAATTTTTTAAAAATTAGCCCGATTTTCTTCAAATTTTAACACATACCCATCTTCTATTAGAGAATTTACATGAAAATTTTTATGGGTTGTTTTTTATGGATTAATATTGAAAATATATTTATTTTTTTGCTTCAATTAAAACCCTAATTTATCTGTCTGAATAAAATTTTGTTAAAGCTTTGGTCTTGAAATATACCTTAATGCTTTTTATTTACAATTCCTATCTTTTCGAATTAAGAGGGGAGTTACCGCCTTTATAACCATCGCGAATATTGAATGGTTTTGTGCATAGTTCGTATCCTTCAGCCATGTTTACATATTGAATAATAAGTTTTCTTTCCCTCAGCTGTAGTTAGTCGTGGCCTGGGTGGTAACTTAGCTCGCAATGCATACCTAGCTAGGATGGCTTAACTATCCAATTTTTTTTATAATTCGCGCACACTTCAACGGGTTCGCACCCTTATAATGCTCGGATATATGCTTGGCACAGTGTGGGTGTTAAGGAAGAGGAGGAGAAAAGAGGAGATATCTATGAGCTTGTGTTTTGAAAGCCTGTGGATCATAGTGATGTGGGAAGACAGAGCTTGGCAGAGCATTCTACATACGTGTTGTACGGCTGACGAACGAAGTCAGGGATTAACCAGTAACTGATGAGCATTTAGAGCACCACGAGTTTTTCGGTTGAATTCAAGGATAGGTGGTATGCAGCTGGCTATTTCTCTTGAGCACCGCTGGTAGAAGAAGCGATAAAACATTGAAAAGCAAGACACGTTCCTGTGGTGTTCAAGCGAATCTATTGATTTCGCTATATTTTCGTCACCGATAAGTTTTATCGCGCGGTTTTGTATTCTATCTAGCTGATGCAAAGTAATCTTAGGCGCAACAGACCAGATATGACTTGTCTTTAACGCACATATCGAGAATTGCGAGATTTTTAGTTTCCTCGATGCAAGTGCCATTCATGGATAATGGCATGGGATTTAGGATTCGCTTGGACGACAGGAGACAGCATTAGGTTTTGGAAGTGTTAAATTCTACTCGATTGATTTCTCTCCATTGTATTATGCTGTCAAGGTCAGAATTTAACGTGCTTAACATGCGTAGTTGTTTAAGTTCCATATGAGAAGTGGAGGGACGTTCCTCACACTTATATGAGAAGCTGAGAGTGCTGTCGTCAGCGAAAGAGTGAATTGGATTAGAAGTCACAGATAAGAGATCATTTATAAAAATTAGGAAGAGACTCTGGGACAAAACAGAGCCCTGGGGAACGCCAGCATTTAAGTAATGAACTTTAGACTTGAAACCGTCCAAAACAACTTGAATTGAGCGGTACAAAAGATAGCTTCTAATCCAATGAAGCAGTTTTTCATCGACTCCATAAGCACGCATTAAAGACAAAAAAGCTTGATGCCAAACTCTGCTTAGAAATATCTATTGCAACAGCTTTGCTTTCTCCAAAATGATGCAAAGACCGGTTCCACTGTTCGGTGAGATATACCATCAAATCACCAGTAGAACGTTGTCCACGAAATCCATACTGCCGGTCACTAAGGATTTCGTTGGTTTCAAGATATTTCTTAAGCTGATAACTGATCAGCGTTTCCATGACCTTGGAAAGAATGGATGTAAGTGCTATGGGTCGGTACGAAGAAGGAGACGACGGCTCGCTTTTTTTGGGTATGGGCTGGACAAATGCTGTTTTCCAACTTCTCGGGAAGAGTCCAGAAGAATAGGATAGATGGAAAGGCTTACGCAATGGTAATGCCAGCTTAGAAGAACACCTCTTCAGAACTAATGGGGAAATACCATCTGGCCCAGCGGATTTGTGAGTGTTGAGATCGTTTAAAACTCCCATGCTTTGTGGATTAGTTATCCCTATTATTTGGGTAGATTAAAATAGGGTTTCATCTTTCGCTTCTCTCCCCTCTTTCTTTATCTTTGATTTTAGATTTCGATGCACGTTTTTTTTAAATTCTCTATATTAACTTCACTTGCCCGTGTGTTTGTGGGTTTGTGGATTTGTGATGGATTCTTGCGATCAATTTTTAACCCACTTCCTACAGCCCGATTTTATTGAAATTTGGCACACATGTGTATTTCCGGAGACAACACTTTCTGTTAAATTTTGTGGCCCCTCGGACTGCGGGGTCGGGGGGCTCCCATACAAAAATTTTAAAAAATGTACCCGATTTTCTTCCAATTTTACACACATGTGTATACCCAATAAACAATACTTTTTCGAAAATTTGGTAGTGATCGGGTCCCGGTTCAGAGCAGTCAAAGAGTTCTCAAGATAAATGTTCGTGTTTCTTATTTGCTCTAAGTGCGCAGAATAAAATGATCTGAGGATTTTAAATTTTAACATCTGATGTCAAATGTCTGTTTCGATGATTTTCTCCTACAATAAAAAAAATGGCCCAGGATCGAGGGGCTCCCATATCAATTTCTGCGATTAGAGAATTTAGATGAAAAATTTTTATGGGTTGTTTTTTTTTATTTGATGAAGGCGATAGCAAGAAACCGACCATTTCGACGAGCCTACCCAGAGCATCTGGCTAGACGTATGAAAACTGCACACCACTCGCTGAGAGTTTGTAGCAAATAACACCGGCTACAGAAAATTACTCTTTCGTAACAATCTATCTCAAAGTATCCAACAAACTGTACTTTATTCCATAACATGGCGCCAAAAGTGGAGCCAGCAACGAAAGAGTAATCAAACATCCTTAACTTCATAACAAAAGTTAGGGTTGCAGCCTTTTTAAACTCTCTATATTAATTTCGCGTGTCCGTGGCTGGCTGGCGGAATTTTGTGATCAATTTTAAACCCAAATCACACCCATCCTTTATTCATGTCTATCTCCCATGACTACACTTTCTATTAAAATTTAATGCCGGGGAGGGTGGGGGGTGGTCTCCCATACAAATATTTTACAAAATTTACCCGATTTTCTTCAAATTTTATACGCATGTGTATCTCCGATGGAAAACATTTGCAAACATCTGCTAGTGATCGGACCCCGGTGTCGAGGGGCACCCATACAAATTTTATAAAAATAGTACCCGATTTTCTTCAAATTTTATACACATGTGTATCTCCGATGGACTACACTTTTTTGGAAGTGATCGGGCCTCGGTGTCGAGGGGCACACATACAAATTTTATAAAAAAAAGTACCCGATTTTCTTCAAATTTTATGCACATGTGTATCTCCGATGGACAACACTTTTTTGGAAGTGATCGGGCCCCGGTGTCAAGGGGCACCCATACAAATTTTATAAAAATAGTACCCGATTTTCTTCAAATTTTATACACATGTGTATCTCCGATGGACTACACTTTTTTGGAAGTGATCGGGCCTCGGTGTCGAGGGGCACACATACAAATTTTATAAAAAAAAGTACCCGATTTTCTTCAAATTTTATGCACATGTGTATCTCCGATGGACTACACTTTTTTGGAAGTGATCGGGCCTCGGTGTCGAGGGGCACCCATACAAATTTTATAAAAAAAAGTACCCGATTTTCTTCAAATTTTATGCACATGTGTATCTCCGAGAGGAATTAAAAGAAAAATTTTAATTTTTATGGGCTGTTTTGTTTAAACCTAATTGAGTATAAAAAGGTAGCTATTAGCACAAATAAATCTACGCTGCCGACTAATTACTTGATACTTAAAATAAGAGAAAATAGAACGTTTAATAAAAAGCAAGATTTTTAATTGATTTTTATAGATATTACAATGGAAAATCTCGAACCGTGTGCTTTATGCTGTGGGCCGATGGAAGTTACCCTACTTCAATGTCAGATTATGTGTAAGTATTTAGGTTATTTTACAGTTTTACTACAAACTAAGAAAAGATACTTATTACTACAGATTTGTTGAGTGTTTATTAAAAATGATTACTGAAGTTTTTTTTGTGTTTCAGATACAACATAATAATTCTAATTTTGACTTACGGTATTCCAATGCTAGCAATGTTAATATGTTATTTTATGATGGGTCGAGTGTTATGGGGCAGCAGGTCAATTGGTGAAAACACCGAACGCCAAATTGAGTCTATCAAATCAAAAAGAAAGGTTGTTCGAATGTTTATTGCAATTGTATTAATTTTTGCGATATGCTGGTTTCCATATCACATGTTCTTCATTTATGCATATCACAACAACAAGGTCACTTCGAATAAATATGTACAACACATATATTTGGGATTTTATTGGCTTGCTATGTCGAATGCAATGGTTAATCCAATTATATACTACTGGATGAATAAAAGGTAAGGCGTTCTTTACCAACATAATAATTAAAATAATTAAAATATTAATTGCATTACCTTTAACCCTTAGATTCCGTATGTACTTCCAAAGAATAATTTGCTGCTATTGTTGGAGTTCATCGTCAACGCATAAGTCAGGGTCTTCAAACACACTGCACCAGAAAGACTATTTGAAAAAACTGGGAAATAGTAAATAGTTTTTTTGGAAACTGTTGTTAAACTTAGTTTAACTAATTTTTTTTTTGATAAATTTGAAAAACTTAGCATTTACCATTAAGTAAAGTATGTTTCCAAGAAAACTCGAACTTTTGCATACGTCATATGATAAGTTTCAGTGGTTTTTATATAACATCTGCGCTAGGTGGTATGCACTCAGATAATGTTTCGTGCACCCTAGGCATTAAGCTTTTAAAGAGGAGAAAAGTAGAGGTGTCTATTTCCACTTTCGTGTAAAGAAAATTTTTCTGAAAATGGGCTTGAACATCGCAATTGTACTCAAGCATTGGGCTTATAACCGCCCCATAGTAGCACGACTAGAGACTGAAATATTTTTGCATGGTTTGAGAAAGCCGCAGCATTTTTCAAAAATTCGAAATTTCGTCGAATATGTGGTCATTCCAACGAAGCTTTTCGCTTACAAACATATTTAAGTTTTTACATTCTTTAATGCAAGTGCCTTTTTTGTTAAGATGGGTTCGTGTTTTGCAATATGTTATTTTTAAAGTTTTTTTTTTAGAGCTCAAATGTAACATGTTTTTAAATTTAAAATTCTTTTTATATTCTTTAAACTAGACAATAAATACAAATGGAAGAGAAGCACAATGGAAACGCAAATACAAAATGCTCATTTTTCAATTCGGGATCGGTGTGCTACCGGCGCAGAACAAGTCGAATGTATTCTGAAACGCTCCACACACGGTCATGATGTCTCTCCGATTTGAGTTTCGATTAATGACTCTGCCATTCAAGCAGAGAAAATAAAGTACATTGCGTGTAATGAGGACATTAATGTTTAATCAATGCAATGCGGAATTGGTTATTTAAAGATAAGAAATTATGCCTGCTATATTAATCGAAGAATTTCATCGAATTTAATAATAATATTTATAATTAGTAGTAAAAGTGTTGTACTATTTTAAGAATAATAATAAAAAAAAAATTGTAAATATGTATAATAATAATAATATTCGGCGCGACAGACCGTTGCGGTCCAAGGCCTAGCTTCTCGCGACCATTTGTGTTGTGCATGTATAGTATAGTTTTGGACACAAATGGAAGGGACCTACAATTTACGGCCGGATCTGAACGGCAAATTGAGAGAAGCTTTCCGTGACAAGTTATTACTCTCGGAACGTTTGTCACCCATTTGCGATAGGTGGGACACCGTGAAAAATACTTTTGGTGTTACTGGGATTCGAACCACGGACCCCTGCTCAGTAGACATGCGCTTTTCCACGGCGCCCAAAATGTCAAGCAATAGTTGATATTTTAAGCTATATTTTAGTGTAAATATGTATAGAAAGGTTAAATTAAAAGAAAGATATAAATACCCTCTAATTTGTTTAAGTTTTACGACCGGCCTATTACTAAACAATCTTTCCGTCGGTACCGATTTCTAGCTAATATCAGTTTCGTGCAGGTTTCTATTCACTCATGTTTGATCAATTTTCCACCAAGCTTAATTTTTCTCGCCATGTCAGCATTACGTATTACGATAGGCTTCGTTATATTCCTTCCGCAAATATTTTCTCGCTTCTCGCTGAAATCCATTCCATTTCGAATTCACATGCAGTTTTAAATTTGTGGTTGATGATGAAAAGGGGTATCAATAGCACTAGCTTCAAGGATCTATTGCGGTCCCCCTAACTAGTGCTATGGAGACAGTGCATGCCCGTCCCTATAGCACCCCCTCCATACCAATGGCTATTATGAACCTAATCGTGTGGGATCTGAGATCGCATGAGTTCCCAAGTGGTCTCTGCTCTGTCGAATCGTTGCTCCGCATTCATTGAGAAGGTGCCACGGGGTTTCCTCCGCTTCCCCACAAAGCCTATAGCTGCTTTGTCTTTAGTTTTATTTTCTTTAGGTACCCCTTCAGTCTACGATGTCCTATTAGAAAACTTTTAAAACTCTACCAACTGCATGAGTACGAATAAATATCTATTTACATAATAGAGTGTTCAATGCTCTGAGGTGCAGGCGGCAGCAAAACACAATCTAGAAGCGTTTAGCTAGCTGAAAAATGCGCAGCAAACAGATTGGCCTTGTCCATAGAGCTGACAACTGCAATGTCATTATATTTAAATGAGCGTTGGAATCCACGAAGATATTTTTGATTCTTTTCACGAAAGTCCAAAAATGTTTACTACCTTTGGAACATGTAGTATTTTTTGCCTCAATTTTTGGTCGTAGACGAATTTGACTCGACAAAAAGAGCATTGCAATCATTACTTGCGACCAGTTAAAACTCCCAAAGGACTTCTTGAAGCCGATCCAGTTGGCTTTCTCGTATTGCCAAACATTTTGTTGGGAGTTTTTTCTCTAACTGCGTGGTTTGTTAACGAGAAATTAGCTGATAGAACACAATGGTCAGAAGAGCCAAGAGGCGATAATACCTTAACGGAGTATTTATCAGGACGAGCGGTAAGGAACACGTCAAGGGTGTTTGCGGAATGATTTGGAATGTCAGGTATTCTTGTAGTAAGGTGATTAAACTCAGCGAATGTCTCAATACACCTTCCTTCGTGTGTTGTCTGGCCAGAATGTCGAAGCCATCCAGAATTGTGTACGTTGAAATCGCCCGCAATAACGAGTTCAGTTTCTTGTGACAATTCTTAAAATTGAATCACAACACTCGCTCTGAGTTGAAACACTGTCTAACTTAGTGTTTCTATATAAAAAGCAATAGTGAATATAACGCCCCTGTACCTGCACTCTCAGCCATATGAAACTAAATTCCGAATTGGAACATTGGCTGAATTAAGGCAAAAGCTGCAACGCAACATCACTACGGACATAAATGACGAGTCTGCGTCGGGGGAAAGTTGCGGCAAGTTGCAAAACTGAAGCTTAAAATAAGATTAAGACTCAAGCTTTCATAAATATGTATTTATACTAGCTGTTCCCGGGCGCTTTGCTACCCGCCCACTGACGCCACGCCCACTTACACCCGCGTTTCCCGGCTGCCCCCTCCCGCTGACCTCCCGCCCTCTGGAAAAAAAAAGACACCAGCGCCACCTATTGGGTTTTTTTTTCATCTAGCGGTATTTTTTTTTCACTTTAAAACCTATTCTCATACCTACTTAATATACATACAAAATTTTATAACAATCGGTCGAGCCGTTTCGGAGTAGTTGAGCCTCAAACACCGTGACACGAGATTTTTATATATTAGATTTACTAAAGGGCCCGTATATAGTCGAAATTCGACGGTAATTCATTAAATTTTTAAGTTTGAACGTTATTGAGGTTCTTCTGTGAAAGAGAAAAACCTAATCATTAATTGAATTTTGTTCTATTACGTAAGCTGCGAGCGTGTACAAATACGTCATTATCGTATGCTGTTTGTCTTAATTCCCTGCAATACCTATGAAAAAAAAATAAAAATTTTGGCTTTCTGAAGTCCTTCTCAATATCAACTTTAACTATGCACCTCATACACCTCCGTGCGCGAGTTATAGAATTACTTCCCAGTATAAATAATAACAAATGCATACCAAGCATATCTGCTTGAATATAAACAATAGCCGGAATTTAATTGCCGAGGAACAACAACAATTGCACTGTCGAATTCCTTCTTTGGAATTGTGAAAACCTGCTGTTTGGCTGGTTTTGACATTCGAATTCCGAATTCGCTCGGCAAATAAAATGCAGCTAATGCAAAATTTACATTTGAGGCGTGCGAGACAAAGTGAGCGGGCCCACTATAGTTAAATTGAAGTTTATTTCTGCAGAAGAGAATGGCACTACGCGAATGTTATAGTTATTTATATCTGCAGGGGAAATATTATCTATAGGATTATGGTAACATTGAAAAATATACTTACGAAAGCATATTTTTATGGTAACATTTGGTGAATTTTTCTGTTTCCCTTTTCACACAGCCTTTCTGCTTTATGCCATAAATTTGCAATTCTTAGAAAATAAATTGAAACCGGCTACAAACGTGAGGATATATTGTAAATCACATTTCTTCGATTTTTTAATTTTAATAAGGGGCTTACCCACCCTTATTGCCGTGGCGCAAGTCATTCAGAGAGTTTTCCCTTGGTAATATGTTTAAATAAAAAAAAAAGTCTACCCGAAAATAATTTTTGAATATTTGCGGTTCGTTTAATGCCCAAGGCCCAACATACAAGACTAAAAAGAAGAAAATAATTATTTGTAAAATTTTTAATATATCACGCTTTGAAAACGAAGTAAATAGTATAAAATAAGATTCAAAATTAAAAACTTGGGGCGTGTGCAACTATTCATGCACCAATTAACTATTGCATGCGCTTCAGATTTTTAATTTTAAATTATTGTTTTTAATTAATCACTAGAATCATCGGAATCACTGACAATAACATTAAGGGCCATATTTCTAGTCGTGAATATAGCCATGGATTAATCCACTGTTTATCGAAAATAGCCTTCGCCATTGATATGGAGGTATAAATAAGGATAAATTTTATAATCTACGTTTATAAATACGAAAATGGGGATAAATCCGCCGATTTAAATGTATCCACGACAGTAAATATGGCCCAAAAGGCCGTGATCACATCCAAATCCGCATCCAAGCAACTGTTGCTATATTGCTGCTACATTGCTTTGGCAAAGCAGGCTTGGCTTTACAAAGCAACAGCTTTTGGGTTTACCGCCTTACGGTGAGTACGATAACTATAAAATGGCTTCAGTTTCTTACCACCGTAAGGCGGTAATACCAAAAGCCAAGCTGGCTTTGCCAAAGCAATATAGTATGTGTCTTCACCTCTTCACCAATATTTTGTAAATTTATAAATGTCTTGTTTTTTTAATTTTAAACAAAAAAAATTTAGTTTATTTGTGTATACGCGAAAGAAAACAACCTTTTATGTTGGCTTGATTAATTTTGTACTGAGAATCGGCTATTATATTTCAATTCATTAAAATTAATTTGTTCTAGTCAAAAAAGGTAGGCTTATTGTGCAGTATTAAGTAAAATTTTTGTATCCTAAAAACTCGGCGACGCTATGCTCAGTTGAATTTTTGCCTTTCCAAAATATTGTATTTTTCTTTGTGCTTAGTAGCACAATAATCGAATGTTCTAATAACGCTATAATATGCTATAATGTACTGTTGGTGTTTATTTTTGTGTGCAGTTGTCTACTTCTCTCTCTTTAGAATGTACATAAATCGAACTCCCTCATAATTTTCTTCTTTGTATCTTCATCTCTTTCGTTCTTCCTTCCTTGTCATTTTTTCTAACATTTTTCTAAATGTATGCATAATGATCATGGCGGATTTACCCCCATTTTCGTATTTATAAACGTAGATTATAAAATATATCCTTATTTATACCTCCACATCAATGCCTAAAACAGTGGCTAACGCTATTTTCGATAAACAGTGGATTAATCCATGGCTATATTCACGACTATAAATATGGCCCTTAATGTTATTGTCAGTGATTCCGATGATTCTAGTGATTAATTAAAAACAATAATTTAAAATTAAAAATCTGAAGCGCATGCAATAGTTAATTGGTGCAAGAATAGTTGCACACGCCCCAAGTTTTTAATTTTGAATCTTATTTTATACTATTTACTTCGTTTTCAAAGCGTGATATATTAAAAATTTTACAAATAATTATTTTCTTCTTTTTAGTCTTGTATGTTGGGCCTTGGGCATTAAACGAACCGCAAATATTCAAAAATTATTTTCGGGTAGACTTTTTTTTATTTAAACATATTACCAAGGGAAAACTCACTGAATGACTTACGCCACGGCAATAAGGGTGGATAAGCCCCTTATTAAAATTAAAAAATCAAGGAAATGTGATTTACAATATATCCTCACGTTTGTAGCCGGTTTCAATATATTTTCTAAGAATTGCTGATACATTGATAAAAGCAATACAAAAACGATAACGAATCAATGGAATCAGAGAAAAACTATAATTATAATAATAATTGAAAGAAATGCTTGCGATTGTTATGCCTTTATTAAAAAAACAAACCACATGCGTTTAATTACATGTTATTATTAGTAATGAAAATTAGTAAGAAAATGCCTATTCACATCATTCCAAACATCGTTATTGATTAATTCGACTGATACGATCGTGTAGTGTGCGCAACCAAAACCTTCTTTATAGAAAGCCCAACTCTACGAATACTAATGCTGTAAAGCAACACTAAACGCATGTGTGTTTGTGGGATGTGAATACAGTGTACAAAAAATAAGTAGACGCAAAGAGCGAGAAACGTAAGATGTGGTAGTGGGAAACAGAACAATTTTATATGGATTTTGCTCTTTAGTTGATTACTAATACAAATACGTTTGGTCTCAATCTAAGCATGTATCTGTGTACGATCGGAACAGTTGGGCTTTCTATAGAGAAGGTTTTGATCCTGGGTCATTTTTAATTTTTTTTAATTTTTTTATTGTAGGAGAAAATCATCGAAAGAGACATTTGACATCAGATGTCAAATTTGAAAATGCTCAGTTCATTTTATTCTGAGCACTTAGAGCACGCTCATACTCTGAGCAAATAAGAAACACGAGCATTTTTCTTGAGAACTCTTTGACTGCTCTGAACTAATCTATCAAAACGCCAAATGACAGAATATTGTGAAAACTTGTTGTTCTATCTGTAAGTTGATATCGACAACAAAAAACGACATCAATAAAAATACAATTCAGTAAATAAGTAAGTAAAAGTTGAATTATAAAACATTTATGTCTCGTTTCATTTGCTGGGTTCATTTGTGGGTGAGCTAAGATTTCTCTCTCGTGGTTTCCGATTAACGTTGCATTTGCGAACTGTGCCCGGAGTACGGATTGATTTTATGTACCTTTGTTTTGTAACCGATAATTGCTATATTGCTTTCAACAAAAAAATAAAAATTACAACGCCAAACATATTGGATAGACCAGAAATGGTTTAGCGTTAACCAAAAAAAATTTTTTGGTTAAGAAATATTTAACCAAATTTTTAGTTGAATTTCCCACCACCAGAGTCGACTTTTAAAAATTATATATGGATAAGTTGGCAAACACATGAAACAAAAAATTGGTTAGTTTTTGCTGTTGCTTTGATCAGCCGTTAAACATAAAAAATACCTAACTCATTTTGTTGAAAGCAACATAGCAAATGTTACTTTGCTACCCGTCGGCAATCGGGTACATCGGGCACTCACCTCGTTCACCTCAAAAACTCCTTCACTTTGAAAGCTAGCCCCATGCGTATGGTTTCGGCAGTGTTGCTAGTTTGGGGGTTTTCCCCCAGATTTAGGGTTTTTTTTTCTGCGGGGGGAAATCTAGGGGGAGAAAATATTTAGGGGGAAATTTGGGGTTTTTTTTAATTCGATTTTATTAGTAATTAATTTCGTTCTTGGTTATCTGAAATGAAACAATTGTTTAGACCAACACCAACACAACACGTAAAAGAAGTATTTCAGTTCAGTGTGAATATGTATATGTAATATGCATTGCCATATTCTTCGAGTATTACTAAAAAGAAGGTTTCCAAAAAACTGCCAAACATACTGCCAAAACTAAACGACCGATCGAAATAAAAATTTAACAAATATTTAAAATGGGCTATAATCTGCAGCTACAATTATGTATTCATAAATGAGCTAGTTGAGTTAGTTTCTATTCAAGACAGATGAGTTTAGATAAGAAAGACAAGTTATAGATGTTCAAACCTGCAGATACAATTATTTATAAAATACATAAAAAGTGCCAAACTAGTTTTAAATTACAATTTAAAATTTGGCTAACAATTTTACTGATTCTGATGTTAAACACATTCTTTGAAACATATTTTAAAAAAAGTAATTAATGCGAACAAACTTTTTCAAGAAAAAAATGTTGATCCCTTAAAGCTGTTAGAGGATATGAATGAGCTTATGTACTCCATTCTTCAAATGATCGTCTTCTAGTTCCCTAAGCCAGTGGCCAAGAAAAAACTTTTCACAAAACTTTTCACAACTAACTGCATTCATTTTGGGTTCTATTTTAATGAATTCTCATTATCAGTACAAAAAGAGCACTTAGAAGGCATTTAAGAACGATGCAAGACATTTTTAATTACATAGTCTGTGCAAGAATTTGTAGAAGCGGTTGCCGGATAATTTGCATCTGTTGGAGAAGATTCCAATTTTTTCTCCGGAGAGTGCCACTGCTCAAATGAAACCGGAAATGAAGTGAACCAGTGAAGATCCCGATGCTGCCATTTGAGAGTGGAATTTGATTCCAATGTGTAGTTGGTCGAATATAAATTCTTCGGAGAGTTTTTGGGATGAAGTCTATAATAAAACGGATATTGCTGGTGTCAAAAAGTTTAACCATATAGGAGAATTTGCAACAACACTTTTATCGCTTCCGTTAAAGACAAATTAAGAAATAAAATGAGCATCGAAACGGCCGATAGAATTTGGCGCACAATATACACTTTGCAGGCCGGATCGGGATGTAAATATTTTAATCCATCGGACCAAATGGTCAAAATGTTTACATCCGCGCAGATGTACCAAAACAAAAATGAAGACAATGACGACATTAATCTTTTAGGACTATTTTCTGAAAATAAATTCATATTTTTTTAATGGTTTAGTTTTTCTTATTTATTGTTTTGAAACTTATATTATTCTCAAACTTAAATGCATTTTCTACTTTTTAATTATAAAAAACTAGTTTTTAACCACCCGACCACCACCCCCAAGACACCGTTTAGAACGGTGGTCTGCGGCGACCGATTTGACTAATTTTTTTAAAAATGTTCGTATTAATCCGATATATTATATATATATATATATATTTAAATATATATCCTTAAAAATCCCCGGATTAATACGAACATTTAAAAAAATTGAGTCAAATCGGTCCAGCCGTTTAGACGTGAAAAGGTAACAGACAGAGTTACTTTCACATTTATAACATTAGTAAGCATAAAATAAAAAAAAGGCAGAAAAAAAAAATTGTCAAGGGTTTTTTTTTTAAAAAAAGTACCAAATCTGGGGGTTTTTAAGATTTTTCTGGGGGGGAATATTTTGAGCGTCTGGCAACGCTGGGTTTCGGACACGGTTTGTGTAATTCGAAAGAGACATTAGTAAACAAAATGCATACATATTACTTAAAGATGAAATGGAATGTTCATAATCGATTCGACTTTTATACTATTACGCAAATTCATGGTAACTTTGTGAAATGGCATTAATAATGATTGTGTAAGTCGGAGTATTGTATATTGATGCTTGAGAAATGATGTGAAACCGAAATTTTCTGTTTTCGTTCCTTATCACTTTCAAATTTTAAAAGAAAGTATTGTCACCGGAAATACACATGTGTACAAAATTTCAGGAAAATCAGACTTTAGAATGTGCGTTAAAAATTGATAATTAAAAAAAAATTTGAATGGGAGCCCTCCGACCCCGGGGCCCGATCGCTTCAAACATTTTACAAAAAGTTTTGTCCATCGGAGATACACATGCGTATAAAATTTGAAGAAAATCGGGAACTTTTTTCATAAAATTTGTATGGGTGCCCCCCGACCCAGGGGCCCGATCACTTCCAAATTTTTACAGAAAGTGTTGTCCATCAAAGATACACATGCGTATAAAATTTGAAGAAAATCGGGAACTTTTTTCATAAAATTTGTATGGGTGCCCCCCGACCCAGGGGCCCGATCACTTCCAAATTTTTACAGAAAGTGTTGTCCATCAAAGATACACATGCGTATAAAATTTGAAGAAAATCAGGAAAAGCCAGCCAGCCAGCCACTTGCACGCGAAGTAAATATAGAGAATTTAAAAAGAGTTCTTTTTAGTTTGAGAACTCAGTCTTATTTGATCAGTCTTAAAATTATGAGTCTCTAACTCGACACGAGTCTTAATTTGGCAGTCTTTATTTGTGAGTCTCTAACTCGAAACTATCTTTTAGTTAATAAAGAATTTAAATAAATCTTAAATGGTGTTTCATTTTAGTTTTTTTTTAAATAAATCCCGGAGGATTAAAAACAAAATTGGCGCAGTCGGTAGGATCCTCAATGAGATCTATAAACGAATATTATAGTGATATATGAGATCCAGTGATTCGAACAAATTTTTTTTTATTGCGAAAACTAATAACACAGAAGTGGTTTAGTGAACAATTTAAAATTATTGAATAAAATAATTGCCGAAGCAATTAGTTTCTAAAGTGTTAAAGTAACAATAAAAGATAATACACAAATTCTCGTAGAAAGATTAGAAAAAAAATGGCTCAAGCAGCAGCAGACCAGAACGCACCATTGTCGAAATTGGAAAAACTTCCGACATTCTGAGGACGTCCAGACGAAGACGTAATTTCATTTATGGAATACATAGACTATGTATACGCCTATGTGAATATGGAAAATCAGCCGTTAGCAACTTTAATAATCCGAAACAAAATAAAAGGAGCAGCGATCAATACATTACGGAGAATTTTAATGCCAACTTGGCCAACTATAAAAGACGCATTGATTCAGGATTTTGAAGTTCGTGAAACATATGAACAAATCCTTCAAGACCTTCACATGATCAACACTAGCGATATTCAACAACTTTTTGACCAGACCGAAGGAATCCTTTTAAAACTTAATAAAAAAAGTAAGTTAGAACAAAGTGCAACCCAGTAAATAATGAAAATATTGTTTTAAATAAATTTTTAAATAATTTTAATGCCAATCAAGCATCAGTTCTTATTGCTCAAAACATTAAAAATATAAGGGAGGCTTATACCTTGCTAATGAGACATAGAAATTTAAATAAAGAATATAAACAGGGTAATTCGAATAATTTTAAAATAAATCGGGTACAACAAAACACTAATAATTATAGAGGAATAAACTATAATCAGAGATTAAGTAATTATATTGCTAGACCATCATTCAAGAATAATTTTAGAAATGATTATAATAATCCAAGCCACAGAATTCAGGACAATTCAGAAATTACAATAACAATCAGGGACATTTTACAAATTTTGGTAACAATCAAAGGTCATTCAATTCAGGACAATATAGGAATTATAATTATAATTACAATAATAATAATAATAGGAATCAAGGGGTACAACCTATGGATGTAAATAATACCGAAATTAAACATGAAGAGGTAAATTTTACTATAGCCGGGAATAAAAATTCCCATAATAAAAATTACAATAAATAATAAAAAATTTAATATTCTAATAGACACTGGCTCAACAACAAGTATACTTGATGAGTCACAACTGTGATGAGAACTTCATTGAAAGTTCCAATTAAAATTAAATCATTAAACAATGAAAATACTGGGTGACTGACACAAAGTGTTACCAACTTCAGACTGTCATTGCTGTCAAACCAGTGATGACAGAGCGCTCAAATTTACACCAATGACAGTTCATTCCATTGTTTACAAGCGTACAAAAGCATTTCAGTGGGAAATATTCAGAAAAAAGTTATCCGTAATGGAATTCAAGCGTAATAGTGTGATTGCTCTGTATTTGGCTGGAAAACCACAGCCGCAGATTGTTAACCAGTTAAAACAGCTGCATGTGAATAAAATGTTTGTGTATCGCACCATAAATCGTTATAACGATACTGGCAGCATTGAAAAACGCCATGGTGGTGGAATGAAACACACTGCAACATCACCGGATATCATTCGGAAGGTGAAGGCCAAATTGGCTCGGAATCCGCGCCGTAGCGGCAGAAAAATGGCTCGTGAGGCGAACATTTCGCTCGAATGGATGCAGCACATATTGAAAGATCATTTTGGACTAAAGGACTTGAAATTCCAAAAAACGCATAATCTCACCGATGCTCAAAGTTAGAGTGAAAAGAGCAAAGGAGTTGTTACGCTTGCACGAAAGTGGCGATTTGCCGAATTTGGTTTTCTCCGATGAGTCACCGTTCGTTATTGAGCAATGTGTGAACAAGCAAAATGACTGGATTTACTTGCCCGGCCGTTCTACTGAAAATTTGGACCAACGGATTGCCACTCGAAACCAAGCGCCGCCGATGGTGATGGTTTGGGCCGCCGTAACGGCCGAAAGCCGTTCACCGCTCGTTTTTTTGGACCGTGGCATCAAGAAAAATGCTCAAATTAATTGGGATCATGTGTTGGAGGAAGCGTTGAAGCCTTGGGTACAAAAACATTTCGGCCACAGAGCCTGGACATTTCAACAGGACTCGGCGCCGAGTCATAAAGCGCGCGTCAATCAAGATTGGCTGAGAAACAACGTTCCGCGGTTCATTTCCAGTGCCCAATGGCCACCAAATTCACCGGATGCAAATCCACTAGATTTCTCGGTTTGGGGTATTTTGAAGAGCAAATTTGGGATAAAAAAAATATCAAAGTGCAAGCGCTTCGCCGGGAATGGGCCAAAATACCGCAGAGCCACTTTCGTGCTGCATGCAATAGCTTTGTCGGCCGTTTGAAGGCCATAATCGCGGCTAAGGGTGGCCAAATCGTAAACTGCTAATGCAATTCGAAAATTTAAATATTTGTGAACAATTTTTACTTTGATTCAATAAAATTCCTTAAAAAAATAACAATTCTGTGGCGTTTTGTTTTGGTAACACTTCGTGTCAGTCACCCTGTGTAATTAAATTTGAGACCATAACTGAAGTAACGATAGAATTCAATGAAGATGAATCTACCATGGCATGGAAGTTAATGAGAATAAAAAATAATAAATTCGTAGGTCAATTTATTAAAACCTATAGAAACTGAATTAAATTTAAAAGAAGGATACATAGAAATAAATAAAAGAAAAACATTTTTTGAAAATTATAATAAGAAAAGACTAGCAACATGTTTATATGAATATGATGAAATTCACACTCTAGAATATTGCAACTCAACGCAAATGAGCCAATTAATAGATGAGAAATTAAATTTTGAAGAAAGACAAGAATTAATAAAATAAATTAATGAAAATAAACATATTTTTTATAAAGAAGGTGATAAACTTACTTCAACAACACAAACTGTACATAGCATTAAGACTGAGCATGATAGTCCCATATTCAATAAAATATACAGATACCCTAAAATCCACGAAAAAGAAATTGAACGTCAAGTTAAAAATTTATTACAACAAGGCATAATAAGAAAAGGTGTTTCCCTTATAACGAACCTATTTGGGTAGTCCCAAAAAAAGAAGATAATTCAGGTGAACAAAAATGGCGAATGGTAGTTGACTATAGAAAATTAAATGAAAAAACCATTGAATTTAAACAACCTATACATAATATCGACGAGATATTAGATAAATTAGGAAGATCTCAGTATTTTTCAACCCTTGACCTTGCTAAAGATTGTCATCAAATAAAAATGAATCCCACTAATTCTGAAAAAAAACAGATTTTTCAACTCCATATGGACATTACGAATGATTAAGAATGCCGTTTGGTTTAAAAAATGCACTTTCCAAAGAATGATGAATGAAGTTTTAGAAGGCTTAATAAATAAAATTTGTGTAGTATATCTTGACAATATATTAATTTTTAGTACCTCAGATAAAATAGAAGCTATACAAAAAATACAACAACTACAGCTAAAGAAATTAAATCGTTTTTGGGAATAACAGGGTACTATAGAAAATTTATTAAAGATTATGCAAAAATTGCACAACCCATTACCAAGTATTTAAAGAAAGATAAGAAAATTGATAAAAACGACATAAACTATATTAAAGCACATCAAGGTGGGCGCCGTGGCTCAGTGGAAGTGCACATGGCTGCTGAGCAGGAGGTTCAGGTTCGAATCCCAGCAACACCAAAAGTATTTTTCACGGTGTTCCACCTCTCGCGAATGGGTGACAAACGTTCCGAGAGTAATACCTTGTCACGGAAAGCTTCTCAATTCGCCGTTCGGATCCGGCCTTAAATTGTAGGTCCCTTCCATTTTGTGTCCAAAAATTAAAATGCGCAGCACAAATGGTCGCGAGAAGTTAGGCCTTGGACCGCAATGGTCTGTCGCGCTCTTCAAACGGAACCAGTACTTGCATATCCTGATTTTAACGAAAAATTCGTCTTAACGACAGATGCATCCAATTATGCCAACGGAGCAGTGCTAAAAAAAAGCGCATCCAATTACGTTTATCAGTAGAACTCTCAACGAACATGAAAGGAATTATAGTACAGCAGAAAAAGAATTACTAGCTATAGTTTGGTCAGTCAAATATTTACGACCGTATCTATATGGGAGACGGTTAGATCTCAAAACAGATCACCAACCTTTGAAATGGCTTCAAGCAAAAAATTTAGGTAGAGATATTTCACCCAGGTTACAGAAATGTATACGCCAATTAGGGGAATATGATATGCAAATTGAATATTTAATAGGTACAAGCAACACTGTAGAAGATTTTTTGAGTAGAGAAATTAAAGACAAACAAGAGATAAACATGTTAGAACAAGATTCAGTTATACCTACAATACTGTTACGAAATTCAGGCTTTCGAGTTCGTTAAGGATTTTGCAATTAAAACACAACACAAGTTAATTAATTTAAAAATAACAACTTTAATGAACAACAATAAAATTAACACAAGTTCACAATTTATAATGGTGATTACTTTAAATGTACACAAGAACACTTATGATACTAGTACTTCACAATAATTCTCTTAGGTTATATCTTTATCACTTTACAAGAATTTGTACAACTGCACTGGTTAAATTCCAAACAACTAATCATCTTACTTCGACCTAACGCCTCTATTTATACTCAATCATAAGCTTCCGGAAACTTGTAATATTGTAGACAGAAATATCCAAAAAAATTGTACCCTTATTCCCTTATTTACAACTAACTACAAACTATTACAACTATTCTAAAAATAGACTTCATGTTCAATTATGTTCTTTTACAAAAACCGAGCAAACCGCACAAACCGGTTTAACTACTTGTTTGACCAGTACACAATGATTCAAACTTGCTTTCATATTACAAATAATCGAATAGTGTTAGAGCCTAAAAGTATGCAACATAAAAGTGATTATTTTTAGTATTTACATTGGGATTTATCTTAAGATTCTAATTCTATTATGTACGCTACTAACTACTTTTCGTAACATTCATCATCATCATATTTGGCTCTACAACCGGGATCCGGTCCTGGCCTCCCGTAAAAAGTCTCTCCACCGGTCGCGATTTCGAGCCGATGTCATCCAGTTTGGCATCCCTAAACTCTGGGCGTCCTTCCAGCGTAGGCTTGGCCGGCCTCGCTATCGTGTTCCATAAATCCTACCGCAAAGGACTTTCCGAGCAGGATCCTCTTCGCTCATGCGAGCTAGGTGTCCTGCCCACCGGAGCCTACCGAGCTTAATTTTCTTCACGATGTCGACATCGCGGTAACGCTCGTAGATCTCATCATTATAGAGTCTCCGGAATCGTCCTTCCTCACATACGGGGCCAACAATTCTCCGTAAGACTTTTCTCTCAAACGCGGCCAAGAGGTCAGAATGCTTTTTGCTAAGCACCCAAGTCTCGGATCCATATGTAAGTACTGGTATGACCATTGTCTTATATATCAGCAGCTTGGATGTTATGGTTAAGTTCCTGGATTTAAAGAGCTGTTATCGGCTGCTATAGTTGACCCGAGATAGTTAAAGGATTGCACTACTTCAAATTCGCGCTCCACTATCTGAATTGAGGGACCAATGTTGGATCTTCTATTGTTTTCT
Organism: Nephrocerus scutellatus; assembly: GCA_947095585.1. Taxonomy (NCBI): domain Eukaryota; kingdom Metazoa; phylum Arthropoda; class Insecta; order Diptera; family Pipunculidae; genus Nephrocerus; species Nephrocerus scutellatus. Next base: position 33,491,398 of record OX352761.1, read on the forward strand.
ATTGTTCCTCTCACCGTTACGTCAGAGTCTCGGATCACTTTCTCCAACGCCAGGTTGAAGAGGACGCAGGCCAGTCCATCCCCTTGTCGGAGCCCGTTATAGATGTTGAATGGGCTTGATAGTGATCCGGATATTTTTTCTGTTCGTCCCCAACAGATTCAGCAGCTTATAACATTGGTCATGGTCAACCTACATAGTCGTGCAGTTTATTTGGGATGCCGAATTCTCTCATGGCTTTATAAAGTTCTACTCTGGCTATGCTATCATAGGCGGCTTTAAAGTCTATAAAAAGATGGTGTAGTGAGTTTTGAAACTCTAGACATTTTTCCATCACCTGCCTTAGGGTGTTAATCTGATCAGTTGTTGATTTGCCTGGGATGAAGCCACACTAGTATGGACCAATGATGACTTTAGCGTATGGGGCTATCCTGTCTTGAAGGATAGAGGAGAAAATCTTATACGCGGTACTCAACAACGTTATACCGCGATAATTGCTGCATTTTGTGATATCTCCCTTCTTATGAATGGGGCACAGGATGCCTCTTCGCCAATCTTCGTAACATTACCCCCACCTTAATTCTGTTCGTCCCCAACAGATTCAGCATTCCTTCTGTTGTTGTACCGTGCCAATCTGTCAATGTGTACAACTTTCATTTTACATCTGGGGCTTTGTTGAATCCGATATACGACATCATTAATCCTCTTAATGATCTTATAAGGTCCTTCCCAACTCTGCTGTAGTTTTGGAGATTTACCTTTTCTTCTCTTGGGATTGTAAAGCCAGACAAAATCTCCTTCCTGAAATCCACCACAGTTTGCTCGCAGGTCATATCGCGTTTTCATCCGGTTGCTGGCATCCACTATGTTGCTCCTTACTGCAGCATGAACAGCGATCATCCTCTGCCTTAGATCACTAACGTAGTTCTCCTTTGTTGTCGGCTCTACTGGTGGTGATCCAAATTTGATGTCGCATGGTGGACGAAGTTCTCTGCCAAATACAATCATTGCTGGAGAGTTTTTAGTTGTGTTGTGGACAGCACTACGATAACCCATCATAAACAACGGTATACAACGATCCCATTCATCTTGGTTGGCATTTACTTCTTTTCGCAGATGCTCTTCCAGCGTTCTGTTGAACCTTTCGACCATTCCGTCTGACTGTGGATGTAACGGAGTAGTCCTCGTTTTGAGTTGTTGTTGAGTACTTGGCACAGCTCTTGAAAGACTAGCGATTCAAAATTCCGCCACTGATCGGAATGTAATTCCAGTGGTACTCCAAATCTGCAGATCCAATTGTCCACGAATGCCCTAGCCACCGTACTAGCTTCCTGGTTTGCGATGGGATACGCTTCTGCCCATTTACTGAAGTAATCAATGCACACGAGTGTATAGCGATTTCCATCTCTTGTTTCTGGGAATGGACCAGCTATGTCCATTGCCACCCCCTAAAATAGCTCCAACATTGTACTGTTGCATTTTTCCTCTGGTTTTTGGTTGTGGTCCTTTGCTTGCGGCACATGTATCACACGTTCGGCACCAGTCTTCCACATCTCTGCGGCAATTGATCCAATAGAAGCGATTCCTAACTTTATCTAGCGTCTTATTAACGCCCAAATGCGCTCCTGATGTACCACTATGTAATTCTTGCAGGACTTCTTTGACTCGATTCGTTGGTAGCACAATCTGCGATTTTGCGCTTTGACCATCAGCCGATTCCCATTGCCTTACCAGTAGTCCATCTTCCAATCTCAATGACTGCCATTGAGCCCAGTAACTTTTTACTGCAGGACTTGCTTTGCAATCGCGTGCCACTCCGGTCTTTCACCTTGCTCCATCCATTGAAATATTGGAGCAATCGAGTTATCGCGCACTTGTTCCTCCCTTAGCTGCTCTTTTGTCCAGCGATCTTCGACTTGTAGTCTTATTTGTGCAACTACTTCAGAGCACTTCTTGTTTTCTTGCCTTGTGCAGTGTTTGCATTGGGGTGCACAAGGTCTTCTGGATAACCCGTCGGCATTATTGTGCAGCATTCCTTTTCGATGCTCTGTTCTGAATGAATATGCCTGGAGTCGTTCGATCCATCTGGCCACTTGATCTTCTGGTTCCCTGAACTGCATTAGCCATTTGAGTGCTGCATGGTCAGTTCGAAGAAGAAATTCCTGGCCGTATGGGTACTTGTGGAAGTGTTTGACGCTGTCGACAACAGCTAGCAATTCCCTTCGCGCCACGCAGTAGTTCTTCTCGGGCTTAGAAAGCGAACGGCTGTAGTACGCTAAAACACGCTCCTTTCCTTCTTGATTCTGCGATAGAACCGCTCCTATTCTCGCATTGCTTGCGTCAGGGTCCAGGATGAAGAGTTCTCCTGCCTGTGAATATGCCAAAATTGGAGAACTACACAGCTTTCCCTTCAGCAAGTTAAATGATTTTTGGTGTTCATTCGACTATTGGAACTTTTGGTTCTTCTCAGTAAGGCGATGAAGGCTTCGTGCAACATCTGCGAAGTTGGGCACAAACCGTCGATAGTATGAGCATAGCCCCAGAAAACTTCGCAGCTCATGTAAATTCTTTGGTACCGGCCATTCATTAACAGCTTCCAATTTCTTGGGCTCCGTGCGTACTCCTTGACTGGATACAATGTGGCCCAAATTATTCACTTAATTTTTGAAAAGGCTACATTTCGGCGGACTCAACTTCAATCCTGCAGCTTTAATGGTTTCCAGAACTTGCCGAAGATTATTCACGTGCTCATTGAATGTGCGACCAAAAACAATGATGTCATCCAAATAGACTAGACATGTCTACCAGCTAAGGCCTCGCAAAACATGTTCCATCAACCGCTCGAACGTAGCAGGAGCGTTTCATAAACCAAACGGCATAACAGAAAATTGATACAAGCCGTTTCCCGCAGTAAATGCTATCTTCTCCTTGTCGTTGTCATGAATTGCTACCTGCCAGTATCCGCTTTTCAGATCCAATGTTCTGAAGATTCTGGCTCCAGATAAGGTGTCCAACGTGCCGTCTATACGTGGTAATAGATAACTATCCTTCTTGGTGACATCGTTCAGTTTACGATAGTCCACACAAAATCTCGTTGAACCATCTTTCTTTTGAACAAGTACCACAGGTGAGCTCCATGGGCTTTTGGACTTCTCTATGATTCCATCCCGTTCCATTTTCTTAACCAGCGTCGCTGCCTCTTGTTGCTTAGCAAGTGGTAATCGTCTTGGCGCCTGTCGAATTGGAGTCGCATTTCCTGGATCGATTCGATGTCGCACTATATTGGTTTTACCCATGTAGTTGTCGCTGACAGCAAAAACGTCGGCAAATTGCTCTAGCGCCTTTTCTGCTGCTTGTCGCTGCACTGCTGGAAGATGTTTACATAGCGAATGAAATATCTGCTTCCTTTCCAGATCTAGTTGCGTATTCTTTACTTTTACAGGCTGACAGTTTGCGATACAGCTTACTCTCTGAGTCTTGCCAATGACTGTTCCTTCTCTTATTACCTTCGATGATGGGCTAACGTTCATTATTCTCACTGGTATCTTAGGCTGGAGTTTCACTAGAGATCTTCCGCATATCAATCCGTTCTTATTAAAATTGGTTGGCTCCACTATTACTACTGTCCCCAAGATCACCGATCAACTTGCCATAGATGATTTTCTCGCACATCGGTGGTATCTCCACTTTTTCTTCAGTAATGACTCTTAGTCCACCACTCTGGTTGTCTTTTTTTTGCAGGGGTACTTCCACATTACGCCATTTTAACACGTGGTTCTTCAGATCAAGGGACATCTCGTGCTATGTCATGAAATCCAAGCCCAATATGCATTCATCTGTAATGCTGGCAACAATTAACCGATGAGAAAACCGTATTCCTCCAAACATGACACTACAGGAGCACTCTCCTTTAATTGCTGCAACTTCACCCGTCGCTGTCCTCAAATTATAACGAAATACTTTTTCCACTTGACCTTTGGACACCACTTTTGGATTCACAACTGATCTGGAAGCTCCTGTATCTAAGTAAACGTACATGGTTTTCCTTCTAACACACCACTAACAACCAAGCTGTTGCTGTCCTTTCCAAGTTTGGCAATGTTCGCCGTGATCCTGGGGCTCTCTCCCCTCTTCACCAGCTTACGCCCTGTAAAGTTGGTGTAACTTAGTTTTCCTGAGTTGCAGCTACGAGGTAGCTGGCTGCTGCACCTCGTTCATCTGCGATGCGCCTAGCTGCTGTTAATTTTCAGGTCTCTTGACACGATTAGCTGGCTGTATTGTAGTTTGAACTGGTCTTGGTTTCTTGCAGTCACGGAAAAAATGTCCAGGCTTCTGACATCTAAAGCATTTTGGACGGGAACTAGATGTTGGGTATCCGTCGTTCTTAGGGCTTCCAGTTTTTGATTTTCGTGATGTCCTTCGTTTCCAGCTTACGCAATCTAATTAAATCAGTGGACAAACTGGCTCTAGCTGCTGCGTATTCCAAGGCCGATGCCAATACTTCATTCATGGACTTTCCTCTGGCTGTTGTCCTCAAATGAAGCTTCAATGGCTCATCTCGAATAGCATTGATGAACGCATCCACTGCCAATCCGTCCAAGATACCAGCCGGAACCCCACAATAGGCTTGTCGTGCTAACTTGGTTATTTCCCGTTCTAATTCTTGAAGTCCTTCTCCTTCATCGTTGTTTCTTCATCTGGAGCTGTATTTTGCTTAGCTCCTGTGTGTGAGATTGTCCATAACGCAAATCCAGCTCTTTCAAGATTCTTCCGGAACTCATCTCGGCATTTGGAATCATTTGTAATACATCAGCCGCTTTGCCCCTCAACGCTAGGATCAAAGAATTTAGCTGTTCTTCTGCACCCCATCCATTGTGTTGTACAGCAGCTGCAAACTGGACTTTGAAATTTTCAAAAGCTGTATCGCCATCGAACGCAGGTGGTTTCAAAATTCCTTTCTGGTTATTAGAAGATTCTGGAATAACTCTGGTGCTGCTTTGTTGAGCGTTTTCCCTGACGAACTGGGTACGGTTATCCAATCGGGTCTCGAACTCTTTAATTTTTTCTTCCAGACAACTCACCTTTTCTGACATATTCGTTTCGAGCGATTTCACTTCCTTTGAAATGTTGCTTGTATTTCACTCATCTCACCTCTTAACTTTTCTTGAATAACATCCAGCTTTTGATTTTGCTGCTGATCAAATTTAGAGTTCAATTCCTGTTTCAGCTCTTGGCTCTGCTGTTGATTTTGTCGATTCAGCTTTTGGCTCTGCTGTTCTAACTTGTCGCTAATTTGAAAATTCAAATCTTGCTTCATCGCTTGGTTTTGTTGGTGCGATTGTTTACTTTGCTGCTGCATTTGAAAATTCAAATCTTTTCTTATCTCTTCACTTTGTTTACTTTCCTGCTTAATTTGTTCACTTTGCTGCTTCATTTGCTGCATTAGCGCATTAAACATCGCTTCCATGTTTGGTGCTTCTTTATCTTCCGAAGTAGCCGTTTTTCGCTCCACTAACTCCGTCTCAATTGAAAACGGTTCCCCAGTCTGCTGGTTTTCTGCTTTAACGACTTGTTGTAAACGGAGAAATAACTCCTGCTTATTTCCGGCAGTGCGTAGACCTCGCCTTCCAAGCTCTTCTTTAAGCTCCTGGGAACTATAAGATTTAATGTTCACTGCAGTTTCCATTTTTCCTTAATTACAACTAACGACACTTATATGTAATGAGTCATCTTCTAAAAATAGACTTCATGTTCAATCATGTTCTTTTACAAAAACCGAGCAAACCGCACAAACCGGTTTGACTACTTGTTTGACCAGTACACAATGATTCAAACTTGCTGGCGGTTACACTTCATATTATAAATAATCGAATAGTGTTAGAGCCTAAAAGTATGCAACATGAAAGTGATTATTTTTAGTATGCAGTATCACTTTCCAATTAAAGATAGTGCAGTAAACATATTTAAACAACAAATAATACTACAAGCAGGAAGTGGACTCAAAAAAAATTCAAAATATAAACGAATACATATCGGAATAAATGAAATATATAACGAAAATTTTAATGATCTTATAATACCATTAATAGAAAAAGTTAACACAGGAATTTATACTGAATTAATAGACAACGAATATAATATACTTCAACAAAAGTTAATATAGTTATTTGGAGCAAGAATAAAATTTTATAAATGTGTATACTTTGCTAAAGACTTAGAAACAGAAAAGGAAGCCATTAAACAAATAAAATTATATCATGAAAAAGAAACAGGGCATTCAGGAATTGAAGAAAATTATAGAGGACTTAGAACAAACTTTAAGAAATTAAAGGAATTAATCAATAATGTAATCAATAGTTGTAAGGGGTAGATTTTTTAGTTTATGTATGTACACAGAACTATTACATTGGCTTTAATTGACTGAAACAACTTCCATAAATTTGAAAACCCGATACAGGCTGTGGTTGATTTGAAAAAAATTTCAGGGGAATCCTTAAATCACTGTCACTCTTCCTATCGCTTAATCGTATTCGGCCAAAATATTGGTTAGTATGTACATCCTGCAAAACTTGCTTGTAAAAGTTCTTATCCTAAATATTAATTAAATTAAAATTAATTAATTATATCGATACTTAAAATTCTTTATGATCGTACAACCGATTCTGACAATGGTAAAAGTTTTCCACTTGGCGGAGGACACGTAAAAGGTGGGGCAAATCTACCAGCCTCCATTTGAACAAGCAAAAACCAAACGTAATCATTCCGAATTTTTTGTTCTTTCTCCTTCCTTGTCGTTTTTGTAATTTTAGTCATCCAATCGTGGACAAAAGCAGCTTCTATTAAATTGATAATTATGAACAAGAGGAGAATTATGCATTGTCAACATATTTACACGTACCATTTTTTGCCATAAATGGAAGCATTAAATATATCAAGCTTGCGTTTTTTTTAAATAATCCGTCTTCACTCATTTGACAAGAATTTTGATCAGCCGACATTATTAGAATTATTATAATTTTATTTAAGGAGACACAACACAGATTTCTGCAATTATTAATTATTGTTTGATGTAAAAAATTGGATTTTGTTTTTTTATTTATATTAATTGAAGTATCTAAAAATACGGTAATGTAATACTTTTTTAAGTACACACTTAACATGCTAAAAAATGCAAGGAACTGAGACTAGATTGTAAAGAGGAGCTTCTCAGCTCGCTATAAGGCTAATGTTGTAATTCTGTCTAAAGACTGAATAAGCTTAAAAGGATTTTGGTGTCATGAAAAAATGGTTTTCAAATTTTTTAAATTTTTTCTCCTAAAACTACCCCTATTAATAAAAAAATCCCAATATCACGTCATCATAAGCCGAGCGCTAAACAATTGTTGTAAAACAAGTGCAATCAATTTCTTACTTTAGAGTCGAGTCGAGTCGAGTCGAGTCGAGTCGAGTCGAGTAGAGTCGAGTCGAGTCGAGTAGAGTCGAGATATACGAGTGGAAAAACAGAGAAATTCACAAAACACACGCACGCTGAAAAAAAATTCCTTTGGCCTCATTATTAGCTCGCAAAAATCCTAAGAAATACTATCAATGATCAACATCATCATATTTGGCTCTACAACCGAAGTCCGATACTGGCCTATCGCAAAAAATCTCTCAACCGTTCCCGATGTTGAACCGATGTCATCCAGTTTGGCAACCCAAATCTCTGGTCATCCTGGTCTGCGCCATCTTTCCAGCGTAGGCTAGCCCCGCTTCGCTGTCTTGTGCCATAAATCCGATTGCATAGACTTTCCAGTCAGGATCTTCTTCGTTCATGCGATCAATGTGTCCTGTCTATCGGAGCCTTCCGAGCTTACTTTCTTAATTCTTTTCACGATGTCGACATCGCGATGGCGCTCGTATATCTCATATCTTATATCTTCGGAATCGTCCTTCTTCACATACGGGCCAACGATTCTCTGTAAGATTTTCCTCTCTTACGTTGTTAGAAAATGATTTTTGCAAAGTCTCGGATCCATATGTAAGAACTGGTATCACAATTGTTTTATACACCAACAGCTTGGATGTTATGGTTAAATTCCTGGATTTGAAGTGTCTTGAGTTCACAAACTAGACTTTGTTGACTCTAAGCGTGCGCATATTTCTGGTTCCTTGCTTTTATCGGCTGCTGCAATTGAGCTGAGATAGTTAAAGGATTGCACTACTTCAAACTCGCGCTTCATTGTCTTAACTGAATGACCAATGTTGGATTTTTACTTGCATACGTGGTCACCATGTACCTTGTAGCCGATACACCTATATGTAGTTTATCCAAAATTTAACTTTTTTGCTTAATAGAAAACTTAGGAACTTTTTTCACAATATCCATTACTATAAAACAAAAATGCAACCCGACCACTACCGACAACACAGAAAATGTTAACTAAATGCGCTTGCAATGCCAAACTCACGCATCATATACAAACAGTTTATACTAGTTCCGAAAAATAGCGGTAAAATAACTGTCTAGACATAGGAAAAGTAAACAAGACGGAAGAGCTGCATATAGCAAACGAAATAAGAATTTCATGATACAAAAGTCAACAATGGTTAGATTTTAGGTGTTGCTTTTATCAAGGAGATGCGCGTATCGAGGGTTGCTTTATTGAGGTCACATTGTAATTTTTATGTGCCAGAAGATCTTATAGAACCAAACGAGTTTTTACATTGATCTTCGAAGATCTCCTGGTTTATGTGCTAAGGATCTAATAGAACAAAACGAGGTTTTACATTGGTGACCCCAACGTTATCCGGTGAGACACTTGAATATGGCAGACTTAGACACCGTCGGCGAGTAGCAATCCGTTGCTGAAGAAGAAGCGAATAATCACAAATTATTGAAAGCACTCGGTGAATCCGAAAGATGCACCTTATTATGATGAAAGGAGTCGTCGCCTTCCAAATGCTTGGGCCAAATTCGAAGAATTGGATTCGTTCAACGATACAAGGACTTCCAGGAGTGGATCTAAAGCATGCGTACTTACGGAGGACTACTATAATAAAATAACAACCATATACGAAAAATATGCAACTCACTTTCTGGCTAAGGAACAAGAGCTGTATGCTACGGCAGGGTATTAAGCGGCCATTAGCGGAGCTGGCTTATTCGCCGAAACACAGACACGCAATCAAGGTGGTGCACAGCTCAAAGACAATAAGTCTACTCTTCCAGCAGCAGTTAATTCAGCCAATCCATCAACTAACGACAACGTTATACATAAGGCAATCAGGATCCCACGACGATGAGTTGCGATTCTTCAACGACTATTTAACATTCTCGCCGACGAGCCAGGTTCCAAATCGCTGTATCAGTTTCAACTAACTGCTATTAGAATCAATGGACAAGGTACAGAAATACGACCGAATAATATGGGAGCTGTCGAATGATCCAGTTGCAGCTGGGTACGACAGTCAACGCTACAATGATCTTGAGGCAGAAGTTCAAAACTGGCTTATTTTGTTATCACCAAGGTTGGAGGCAATGCTAAACCAGACGAAATATGATCAACAAAGCATCAACCAGGCATTACCTATGCCATCTCTACCGAAGCTCGGTCTCCCCAAATTTGACGGGGATTATCTAAAATGGCGCCAATTTCACGATCGCTTTTTGGAGTTGGTCCAATACAACGCATACCAAACTGTCAAAAGAGATCGCTACAATAACAAAAGAGAGATCTGGCTAGTTTATTTGATCCACTTGGACTCATGGCTCCAGTGGTCGTCACGGCAAAAATATTTGCGCAGAATCTCTGGGAACTGAAGTTGCAATGGGATGAAGCTTTTCCACTGGAATTGCACAGCAATGGACATCGTTCCGCAACAGCTTGAAACTACTTGATAACGTTCGTGTTCCTCACCCCGTATTTGAGCATGAAGTTCCAAGAACAATTTCGCTGATGCTTCTGAAAATGCTTATAGTGCAGCAGTCTACCTGCGCTCTATCAACAAAGAAGGAAGAGTCCTTGTCCGGTTACTATGTGCAAAATCCAGAGTGGCCACACTTCATCGTCAGACTATACCTCGCCTGGAGCTGTGTGCAGCGCTACTAGCAACTGATATATCTTTGCGATTTAAAAAATAATTACTCTTCGAGGAAATTCCAACGGTCTTCTGGTCTGATTCAGAGATCGTTCTGTGTTGGATAAGCTCGAATGCTGGACTGGCTAATAAAGGAGCAAAGAGGCAAGAAATATTTGTCGCCAATAGGATGGCAAAAATTCATCTGCCCCAGAAAGAATAGCGGCATGCAGCATATGGTTCTACGGGCCTCTATTTCTTCTTGGAAAAGAATCACTCTGGCCACTGCCATACAGGAAGAAAAACCTCAAGTGCATCTGTACAGGTCACAGCGACAACACAGAATTGCAATGACTGGTTGTATAAAATTAATCATGGGAATAGTTTTAAGAAGTTATCACCATAGAATAGAATATCACGCTCGAGTTATTCACATTAGGAACAATCGCGGATGTCAACTTAGCCAAAGTCCAATAGTCAAGCCTCGCCCCGGGGGAACCGCCTTTGTGATCACGGTAACCCCTACGCCAGGGTTACATAAAAAGGTTTATCAACCTCACCAAGAGGCGAAGTAAAGCTCGTGCCTCCCAAATACTTCTCACACCTAGGGAATTGAATAACGCTCTGTTTAATGTTGTACGCACCATGCAAGAGGTGGATTTGAAAGATGTACCCACACAGCTGAAAAGGCACGGAGAACTCAGCAATACCAGTGCAATCAAAGGGTTGTCATCTCCTAGATAACAACGGAATAATCTGGGTTAGTGGACGGATTCAATCATCTTATCTAACATATGATGCCAAACACCAAATACTTCTGCCATACGCCAACCCTGTCACTAAGCTGATAGCCCAGTCAGTGCATGAAGGGCAAATGCATTGCGGACCACAAACAACGCCAGCTCATTTAAGACAAAGATTTTGGCCACTCAAAGGGAAACTAATAACACGATCACTCGGTTAGCATTGTCTTAAGTGCGCAAGGGTGAAACCAAAACTGTTTTCTTAAATAATGGGCAACTTACCATCCACAAGAGTCCAACCAGCGAGACCATTCATTATCTCGGGAGTAAACTTTTGTGGACCCATCTGTATCCCATACAAGATAAGAGGTAAAAGGCCCCAAAAGGCGTCCATTCCTATATTCTGCTGTTTTGCGACAAAAGCTGTCTACATGGAGCTTGCTAGTGATTTGACGACTGACGCCTTCATCGGTGCCTTAAAACATTTAATTGGCAGAAGAGTGCATTGTAAAAATCTATACAACAAAAACGCTACCAATTTTGTATGAGCACGTAATCACCTCGTGGAACTTGTATTCTAAACGAGCTCGAACTCAAATATCAAAAATTTTTAGTGACAAGAGAATCACCTTCCATACGATTCCACCAAGAGCACCACACTTTTCGGAGGGCTCTGGGAAGCTGCAGTAAAGTCAGCCCAACATCTGCTATTTAGAAGCGTCTCAACTCCACCCCTCACGTATAAAGAGATATAAACACCCATCATAGAAATCGAATCCATCCTGAACTCTCGACCAATCATGTCCATGTCAGAAGATCCAGCAGATTTAGCAGCCCTTACACCATTGATTGGTGAGTCGCATAAAGCTCAAATCGACCAAGGTAGCCAACCAACAAACATCATTCTACTAAAGCGATGGAAACAGATTTAACAAATCAAACAGGACTTATGGAAACGGTGGTCGAGGGAAAATCTGAATGAACTCCAATGCAGGTATACAAGTGGAAAGAACACTGTCAAGATGTCAAACCAGACAAGATGGTCATTATAAAGGACGATAACCTACCTATGATTCAATGGCCGAATCATTAACACCCATACGTACGTTCGCGTAGCACATAATCAAACATTAAAGGGAGTTATACGATGAGCCATTTATCGTTTGGCACCTCTGCCGGTGGATCAGCAGCAACAGAAATCGGCAATAAGCAGGACGAACCAAAACAACAAGATGATAATGAACATAGTTCAAAGACTTCGACAATATAGGAGCAGTAAACTTTATCACAACTGAATGGGATCTAATAATATACTACGTTCTATAACCTTATTGAACAGAGATGGAAAACTTTGTCAACGGTACACGTGCATTACGTTATTTATGCCAACAAATGCAGCAAAGGGTAATGTGCATTGAAAACATCAATATTTTCTAGCACACTGAGTGGGAACTTCGACTGGAGGACAGCCATTTTTTAACCAGAACACATCGGACACGTTGAAAATGCGCTTTTTTGAGTGCTGAATTGAGAATATGCTCAACAAATGTCTCTCACGATTAACACGGTTCAGGAAAATTAAAAATTATTTAAAGGTACTTTACGCGATTCAAACCTCTATAATTGACTCTACATTGAACATCATGAAACGAGATCAAGTGGCCACAGAAAAAAAAAATCAAGTTGTTTGACAATCAAGTTAATTCACTAATTCACAGAACTACAATAAATATAGAAATTAAAAAAACAACCCATAAAAATTAAAATTTTTCATGTAAATTCTCTAATAGGAGATGGGTATGTGTTAAAATTTGAAGAAAATCGGGCTAATTTTTAAAAAATTTACATGGACACCAAACGGGTCTCATGGCCCGATCATTCCAAAAACCTTACAAAAAGTTTTGTCCATCAGTGACAAAGACCCCGAGACCCGGGGTCTCCAAAATTTTTACAAAAAGTGTTATCCATCGGAGATACACATGTGTATTAAATTTGAAGAAAATCGGGTTAATATTTAAAAAAAAAATTATGGGGACCCACGAACCCGGGGCCCGGGGTCTCCAAAATTTTTACAAAAAGTGTTTTCCATCGGAGATACACATTTGTATAAAATTTAAAAAAAATCTGGTAAATTTTGTAAAATATTAAATCAATTTAATAGAAAGTATTGGCACCGGAAATATACATGTGTGCAAAATTTCAATAAAATCGGGCTTTGGGAAGTTGGTTAAAAATTGATCAGAAAATCTGACCAGCCAGCCAGCCAGCCAGCCACGTGCAAGCGAAGTTTATATAGAGAATTTAAAAATAAAGCAACATCTTCCCTTATGAAGACAGTTACCTGTAGACGAAGAAGGCAACATCTTCCCGTATCAAGACAGTTACCTGTAGACGAAGAAGGCACTCTCCAGGTCGATAAACTGATCTCTGTAGAGGGAGGAAGTAGCAGCAACCACGTTATCTTCAAAATTACTCTGATCTCATAAACCAGGATCAGTTAAATCTCTACAAGTTATTTCCTTGAAAGATTAAAGCAATTGGGATGATGACCATAGTTTCTCGTCCTGATAATTACTCCGTCAATGTATTATCGCCTCTAGGCTCGTCTGACCATATTTTGTTGTATCAGCTAATTTCTCTTAATAAACCACGCAGTTAGAGAAATAACTCCCAAAAAAACAGTATGGCAATACGAGAAAGCCAATCGGGACGGCCTTAACAACTTCTTTGGGAGAATTAACTGCGGTCGCTATATTGTTTCACGATAGCAACGTGGATGCCACCGCTGATGCAATTACAAACATCATTCTTATTGGTATGAGAAAGTTTATCCCTTTCAGGAATAAGTCTATCAAACCAAAGGAAGATGGACTCGATGGACGATTCGAGCTGTAAAGAGGCTTCTAGGATTAGAAAGTTATGCTTTCGGTTTTACAAAGCAAACCCTACAGAGGAAAATCGAACAAATTTTAAACGAGCCAGAAATGATTGCAATGCTCATCTTCGGCGAGTCAAATTTTGACCAAAAATTGAGGCAAAAAATACTACAATGTCCCAAAGGTAGGTCATTCGTGATAAGAATCAAAAATACAGCCTCGTCTCCAGTTGTCAACTCTAAAGACAAAGCCAATCTGTTTGCTGCACATTTTGCAGCTAGCTCCACGCTTCCAGATTGTGCATTGATGCCGCCTGCACGCCAGGCGCGGATCCAGAGAAGGTTCCAGGGGGGGGCGAATGTTAGAAAAAAAAAATTGTTGTTCAATTAACTTTACAAACAAATAACATTCCATTTTATTTAGAAATAAATTCCGTACAATATTATAAATAATAAAAGAAATTGTATTTTATTAAATTCATAATAAAAACTCAATTCTCCTGTTCGATTGCCTTCCGTATCGATCGATAATATCCGATGGCTTTAATTCCTGAGCAATATCTCTGTGAATATGGAGAAGGGCTAGTCCAACTAACCGAGATTCAGTCATAGTAGACCGAATCCACGTTTTCAACCGTCTTATGGTTGAAAAACTCCTCTCAGCACTTGCGACACTAACAGGTAGACTTGCTAATATCATTAACATCGTCTGAATCGCGGGAAAAGCCTCTACTTCACAATGGTCCAGTGAGCTTATTGCATCGGTTGGAATAATACGTTTATTTGCTTGTTCTCGTAGCCATTTGTTCTGCCAAATAATTATTTCACCTATTACTATTTCAATAGAAATGTTTTTGTTCTGAAAATAATATTTCAATTTAGTGAAAACTGCTTCACTCGTAGATTGAAGAGTCTTTGCTGCTAATTTTGTAATGTTAGATGGAATGACTGCACCCAACTCTAATAGATTTAAACTATCGTTTGCAAATCTACTTTTGATATCCTCGATTACAGAATCCAGCATGGGAATATAAATTGTAATCCTGTAATAATCGATAGGTGTTGTAACATCGGGATTCTCTCTATTTATTTGTCGTTTAACGAGCCTGGGCAAAGAAATATTAACGTTCAATTCTCCCATCAAGTCACTCGCTTCTTTAAAAATCGTAGAAAACACTTCTTCGCTATGCGTTCTTTGAAACTCTAGCGCTTTTAAACAATCTCGAAATGAATTATTGGCAGCTAATTTATCTAAATTAATTTTTTGCAACAATTTACTGAATGGCAGAGAAATGGCTAAACTATGCGATAAACAAAACAAAGCAATAATGAATTCACAATTGCAAATGCATAAAATAAATCCTTTTGCCTTTCGAGATGATTCAGATTCTTGCCACGTCGATATTAAAGTTAAGGCTTCGATAATTTGTGAAAACGAGGATTTAAAAAGGATTACGGAATCATGACGCTCTACCCATCGAGTTTCGCATAAGGAATGTAGCTGCCGCATTAAAATATTTTTTAAAATAAAATTTCGTTTAGGTGATGTATTAAAAAAATTAATTATTTCCCTTATTGTTCCCACTGCATTTCTAATAGCTTGTACATTTGAAGTTTTGGAAATACTAAGATTAAGTGCATGATTATTGCAATGGCAATGTACAGTGTGTGACAACTCTTTTTGTATTTCGGAAACGGCACCCTTTTGAACTGAAATCATCACACTGCAACCATCTGTGCACACTCCTACACAGTTAGAAATATTGAAAAAATTGTCCTTTAAAAATTTCAACACGGTTTGCCCTATTATTTTACCACTGAGGATTGGTTCTTCGGAAGTAAAATTATTACCATAATTGGTTTTATGGCAATCTAGAAATGCAACAAAATCTTCCCGGATACCACCATTATAAACGTAACGAAGCACGATTGACATTTGTGATGTATGGGATATATCGGTAGTTTCGTCGAAGATTAAGCTATAGTATTTTGTTTGCTCCATTCTTTCCTTAATAACACAAAGTATTTCAGCACCACAACATTGTATGAGTTCATTTTGGGTCGTTTTACTGATGTAAGTTGATCTTGAACTGGAGTTTTTAAGCTGTTCTTCTAACTCTTTATCACCAGCGTTAACTCTGTATTTTAGAATCTCACGAAAATTTCCTTCGTTTTCTCTTTCCTGAGTTTGTAATAAAGTAAAAGTTCCATCATCTCTATGACCGCGAAAAGCAATATTCTGACGACCTAGAAGAATGATGGTCTCAATTATGGGGACAAGTCTCTTTCGGTTTTCTACAATTTGTTTGAAGTAACAGGTGTAGTAACCAGTGCTTTAAGTGAAACAGTTTTATGTTTTCCACCAAGGTTTGAATGACTAAAGATTGGACAGTATTTACAAAATAACCCTTTTTGCGTATCTGAAAAAACTAACCAATCGAAAGCAGTTAAATGATTATGAGAAACGTATCGCTTTTCGCTTTTCCCTTTTTTGTTGTGTTCTGAAAAGGGAAACTTATAATTGTTCGGTGGTATCCATGGATTTTTAATTAAATTATATTTTGTATACTCGTCAATATTTAATATTGTCTTGTTTTTTATATACCGGCCAATATCAAATTTATGGTTAATTTGTTCATTTGAAGCATTTTGAATATTTGCATTAATTTGAATCTGAATAGAAACGGAATTGTTTTCAATTACAGCATCCTCACTGGCACACGCAGATGCAGTTGTACATTTAATATTACTTTTATTAAAAAACGAATCAATTTTTGCATTTTCTAACTTTCGTTTACTCATTATTTCTTGTTGAGATTACTTTTTCAACAAACACAAACTGTTGTGTGTGGTGTGTGGTGGTGAAAGTAAACAAAAATTTTCAGTAATATCTTAAAACTTATTATACAAATTAATTACTTAAATGTTTAACGATTTCACAAATAAACCCTTGCACTAGAAAATTACTTTTAAATTAAACTTGTAGGGTTATGTTTTACACTAACACAAAGCACAATCAAACTTCAAACATTAGGTCTGTTCCCGTACTTTTTGTAGCAAAAATGAATAAAGAGTTAAATAAAATAAATATAGTAATAATTTTTACGAATTGTTACGAATTTTTACTCAAAACGTTCCCGTACTCGAAAAAATAGTAAAGGAGCGGAAAATAGAGAGTATATCATTTCTCCTTCATGAAAATTTGGTCAATGTTTACTACAAAAATCTCTATGTATAAAATGAAATGAAAAAAAAACTGTCTAAATTCCTTACTCCAAAATTCCACATTCACAAGTAAGTTAATTATGTGGCATTCTTTTGATAGAAAAGTTTCATAAAAGTTGACTAGATTTTTTTGCTTATGTTACAATTTTAAAATAAAAATTTTTGTTATGATTCTTATCGTCATGGTGACATTTCTGTGACCAAATTCACATACAAAATGTGCGAGGGCACGTTTTTTCGCTTGGCGCCAAAAATTACACAAGGAATTTTTTTACGGCTTACTTTGGGAACACAATGGTATTTTTTATCGCTTAATTTTGCTGCGTGGTAATGACAAAATATTAAAGATACCACTTCACGTAAATTTTATGTTTTAAGACCAACAGAAAAATTTAAATGATAAACATATTGTTCTCGGGGGGGGGGGGCGATCGCCCCCATCGCCCCCCTCTGTATCCGCCAATGCCTGCACCTCCGAGTATTGAACACTCTATGGGACAGATTTTCATTCGTACTCTTGCAGTTGCTATAGTTTTAAACGATCTCAACATTCACAAATCCGCTGGGCCAGATGGTATTTCCCCATTAGTTCTGAAGAGGTGTTCTTCCAAGCTGGCATTGCCATTGCGTAATCTTTATCTTTTCTTCCCGAGAAGTTGGAAAACAGCCTTTGTCCAGCCCATACCCAAAAAAGGCGAGTCGTCGTCTCCTTCTTCGTACCGACCCATAGCACTTACATCCATTCTTTCCAAGGTCATGGAAACGCTGATCAATTATCAGCTTAAGAAATATCTTGAAACCAACGAAATCCTTAGTGACCGGCAATATGGATTTCGTGGACAACGTTCTACTGGTGATTTGATGGTATATCTCAGCGAACAGTGGAACCGGTCTTTGCATCATTTTGGAGAAAGCAAAGCTGTTGCAATAGATATTTCTAAGCAGAGTTTGGCATCAAGCTTTTTTGTCTTTAATGCGTGCTTATGGAGTCGATGAAAAACTGCTTCATTGGATTAGAAGCTATCTTTTGGACCGCTTAATTCAAGTTGTTTTGGACGGTTTCAAGTCTAAAGTTCATTACTTAAATGCTGGCGTTCCCCAGGACTCTGTTCTGTCCCCGACACTCTTTCTTATTTTTATTACTGATCTCTTATCTGTGACTTCTAATCCAATTCACTCGTTCGCTGAGGACAGCACTCTCAGCTTCTCATATAAGTTTGAGGAACGTCCCTCCACTTTTCATGTGGAACTCAAACAACTTCGTATGTTAAGCACGTTAAATTCTGACCTAGACAGCATAATAAAATGGGGAGAAAACAATCGAGTAGAATTTAACGCTTCCAAAACCCAATGCTGTCTCCTGTCGTAAACATCTAAACATGTGAGCGAATCCCAAATCCCATGCCATTATCCATGAATGGCACTTGCATCGAGGAAACTGAAAATCTCGCAATTCTCGGTATTTGCGTTAACGACAAGTTTCGTTGGAATGACCACATATTTACCGTCGCCAAAAATGCAGCGAAATGTTTAGGTTTTCTAGCCCGGTGCAAGAAATATTTAACTCCCTCTGGTCTGGCTACTATCTACAAGGCTTTCATTCGCCCTAAACTTGAGTACAATAGTCATATTTGGTCTGGTGCGCCTAAAACCACCTTGCATCAACTAGATAGAATCCAAAACCGTGCGATAAAACTTATCGGTGACGTATACATTGCGAAATCAATAGATTCGCTTGAACACCGCAGGAACGTCTCCTGCTTGTCACTTTTATCTCTTCTTCTACCAGCGGTGCTCAAGATAAATAGCCAGTTTTCTCCTCTCCTTGAATTCAACCGCAATACTCGTGGCGCTCGAAATGCTCATCAGTTCACCCTCAAGCCCATCTTCGGACGTACAGTTAAAATCAGGGATTCGTTCTCCAGCCGTACAACACGTATGTATTATGCTCTGTCAAGCTCTGTCTTCCCACATCACTATGATCCACAGGCATCCAAAACACAAGCTCATAGACATCTCCTCTTTTCTCCTCCTTTTCCTTAACGCTAAGCTGTGCCAAGCATATAGCCGAACCTAATAAGGGTGCAAACCCCTTTTCGCGTGCGCAAATTATAAAATAAGGCGTTGAGTTTTGTTCTTGTGAGATTCATCTATCATACGCAACAAAATTGCGAACTTTGAGAAGTGGCGAATAGCACAGTATGGAACCAACTGAATCACCCAAACAAGTAGATCTACGCCATGAAATCAGGAATAAGAGTCAATGTATTCTGTGGCAACGAAATATCTCAAATCGACTTGGACGGTTACGGGTTGCTGCAGTTGAAGCCACATTGTATGATAAAACAAGATGTCATCACCATACAAGGGCACCATGTCTATCCACACAGCATCGCCACCTCCTATTCAAGTTTCGGAACGCTATCAGAAATATCACCACCAAGGCTATCTCCCCCAGTATTGGAAACGGTTGATCAATACAAACCACAGCTACAAAAGCTAATAGATTTTGTCAAGACGCAGGAACTCATGGAGCTGCCACATCAAGTTAAGACCAATTCTGTTCCACCACTTTATCATTAGTCATATAACATTGGGACTCGTCATGGTTTTGCTAGATCACAGATCTTTTAAAAGTACGAAAATTAGATGTATTGTTGATTAACTAAAGAGCAAAATCCATATATATTTCGTTATTTACAGCTCACCATATAGCAATTACATATGGGTCATATACGGTTAAAGTTCGAAAGTACTTGTCACAGCTGTTAAAAGACCAGCGATGCGAAATTCCGCCCTTGATCGGAATATAGTTCCAGTGGTACTCCAAATCTAGCCACCGTGCTAACGTCCTGGTTTGCGATGTGATATGCTTCCGTCCATTTACTGAAGTAGTCAATGCACACGAGTATATAACGATTTCCGTCTAATAATCCTGGAAATGGGCCAGCTATGACCCTTGCCATCCGCTTAAATGGCGCTCCAACATTGTATTGTTGCATTTTTCTTCTAGTTTTTGGTTGCGGTACATATGTCACACGTTTGACACCAGTCTTCAACATCTCTGTGGCAATTAACCCAGTAAAAGCGATTCCTCACCTTATCTAGCGTCTTATTAAAGCCCAAATGTGCTCCTGATGTACCACTATGTAATTCTTGCATTGAACCCAGTAACTTTTTATTGTAGTACTTTCTGTTGCAATCATGTGCCACTGCGGTTTTTCAGCTTGCTCCATTAATTGAACTATTGAAGCAATCGAATCATCGCGCACTTGCTCTTGCAAGCGATCTTCAACTTGCAGTCTTAATTTCACTTCAGATCACTTCTTGTTTTCTTGCTTTGTACATGTTTGCATTGTGGTGGACAAGTTCTTCTGGATAACCCATCGGAATTATTATCACATTTCGATTCTCTGTCCTGAATGAGTTAGCCTGTAGTCGTTCGATCCATCTGGCCAATGCAGTTTAAGGAACCAGTTGGTCAGTTCCTAAAACAAACTCAAAAACTGTTTGCGTATCCGAAACGTGGTTCAGCGATAATTTTTAATGATAAAATATGTCGTCTCAGTGGATACAGAGTTTTTCGAGCTGATAGAAATGGACGTGTTTGTGTAGGTATTGCTATATATGTGGGGCATTAGTTATATATGTTTTCGTTGAGCTGACTAATGGCGAGGATAAACTTCTAGTTGGTGTAGCGTATCGACCACACAGATACATATCTTTATTTCCTGTTACAGCAATATTAGAACAAATTCTCTTTCATGCCCAAATATCATCTTGTGTGGGGACCTCAGTAGTAACTTTTTATGTGAACTATCCTATCCGACCTAATGCACATATGTATATAACCTATTCTTAGTCAATACAACAACACCGACTCATTTTGCAGGCCAAAGTGCTACGTTCCTGGATCTTTCTTTAGTCGACGATAACAACAAGGTTCTTCTCTACGACCAACTCTCAGCAACTGCTTTCGTTGAATTGATCTCATTGATCTCAACCATTAATTAGTGTCGTCGGAGACATCGGCCCCGTCTGCTTCATGTTACTCCTCTCAGTTAACTGGTGCAGCACATACTCACTTACTCGCTATTAACTGCCCAAGTTTTCTTTCACACATTGAAAGAACTTTGATAATGTTAATCTCCTTGGTAAACACTTTCAAAGTGTTTATCAGAACTGCAGCAACGACAGCATAAATAAAAAGTAGAAATTCACACTAAACTGACCATTATTTATAATTTCAATAACTGTTTTTTCCTAATATTTGGAAAAATGCCAAAATTTACCCTATTTTTATACCTGGGAAATATTCAAATGACGTTTCAAGCTATAGACCAATTTTTTGAAAAACTTTTTGAAAAATGTATTCAACACAAACTAATACGCACATAAATCAACATAATATAATAAAAAATTTCCAAATGGGATTTCGAAATCCACTTTTATTTTTCTCCGACATTATAACTTCAAATTTAAATATAAGACGATCTAACCTTGCTTTTTTTATTGACGTTCAAAAAGCCTTTGAATCTGTATGGATTAAAGGCCCTATTTCCATTCCATTCATTAAATAAAAAAGTAGAAATTACAGTAAACTGACGAAACAATAACTGTTTTTACAGATTATTCACCAGCTTACTTACTAATGATAGCCCATTTAATAATAAATTTATAAGTTATAACTATTGATGAGTTATTATTCTCTGACTTTATAACTTCAAATCTAAATATAAGACTCTACCCTTGCTTGTTTTATTGACGTTCAAAAAGCATTTGATTCTGTATGGATTAATGGCCTTATTTCAAAATTAATAGATCTAAACTTAGATTCTTTTTTAATTAAATTAATTCATTCTTTCTTACTTGATAGAACGTTTCAAATTAAATTAAATAACGTTTAGTCTTCGAATTTTAATGCGGTTACTGGATTTGTCCTCCTGTGAATGTTACGATTCTGATGCTGTTGATGTCGTTGTATACACAGCAAAAATAAAAACCAATAGTCAAAATTAACAATAATATAGCTATAAACAGTGGGCGCCGAGGCTCAGTGGATAAGTGCATTGACTTCTGAGCAGGAGGTTCAGGTTCGAATCCCAGTAACACCAAAAGAATTTTTCACGGTTCCACCTCTCGCGAATGTCTGACAAACGTTCGAGAGTAATATTAACTTGTCACGAAAAGCTTTTCAATTCGCCGTTCGGATACGGCATTAAATTGTAGCTCCCTTCCATTTGTGTGCAAAAATATACATGCACAACACAAATGGTCGCGAGAAACTAGGCCTTGGACCGCAACGATCTGTCGCGCCGAATATTATTATTATTCTTATAGTCTATATATATAAAAATCAATTGCTGTTCGTTAGACTGGCTAAAACTCGAGAACGGCTGAACCGATTTGGCTAATTTTGGTCTTAAATTATTTGTGGAAGTCCAGAAAAGGTTTAAAAGGTGAATTTAGCCCCGCTAGGTGGCGCTGGTATCGTTTTTTTTTCTGAAAATTCTTATTTATGGAACGATTTGGCTCAAATTCACACCATACAATATTTAAAGAAAAAGAAAGTCGTTGACATTTGGACCCGATAGGTGGCGCTGGTGTCTTTTTTTCCAGGTGGGTCAGTGTGTATGAGGTCAATGGGTGGGTGGTTAGTGGGCGGGAGGTCAGTGGGTGTGAGGTCAGTGGGTGTGAGTTCAGTGGGCGGTGGGTCAGTGTGTATGAGGTCAAAGGGTGGGTGGTCAGTGGGTGGGTGGTCAGTGGGATGGGGCAGCCGGGAAACGCGGGTGTAAGTGGGCGTGGCGTCAGTGGGCGGGTAGCAAAGCGCCCGGGAACAGCTAGTTATAAATAAATTAATTGCTTGACCTTTGACTATAAATATACGTTTTGTGAACATATCACAAGAGTTCTTTAAAACGCAAAGCTAGCTTTAGTTTTATATTCGGATTTACTCAAACCGATAATCGGTCCACATTAAAAATATAATATATAAACAAGCTATACGACCGATTATTTCAAGTGCCTTCCCTATTTGGTTGGAAGTTATCTCTGCGAATATGGAGGAGCTACGTTTTTTAGCAAGAAAAAGGTAAATACGCTAACAACATAAAAATGTATAAAAATGAAGTTGATATTCCTCTATATGTATCTAATAAAAAAATTTATGATGGATTTAGGATATAATTTTGTTAATAAACTGGAAACTAACGATAATATTCTAGTAAATAATATGCATAGGAATATGATGAGTTTCTAAATTTTAAATATAAAAGTGTTAAATATTATAAATATATTAATAAATACAATTATCTTCATCTTAACAAAGCTATTATATATTATAATAAGAGATATGTTAGCAGCCTTTGAGTTAGGATGTCTTTTGAATTTAAATGGAATAAATAATTGGTTAAACATATCTCAATAATTATTAAAATTTCCCACATACTTCAATTTAAGAAGGATGGCAAGATGGTAACTCTAGATAAAATATATGTAAATATATAAATATGATAAATTGTACCATGTTAATATTCTTATCAAAAATATTCAGACTAATGTCTATCGATAACGATTGAGTTCTTGTTTTTTCTAAAATAGTTTTAGTTTGAGTTTGAATCCGGATATAATTGCATCGGTGCATAGCATTTGTAACGCAATATAACGTTTTAACTATTAATCGCATTAATTTGATAAAACTATAAGTGAAGATTATAAAATTTTTTTAACACTTTAAAATAAAAGTTAATTGTTACAGAAAAATGCGAAGGGCATTGTGTTTTGATATATTATTTTCAACCCACTCAAGATAAAAATATTTGCACTTTTGTGTTGTTTATAAAAAAAAATAAGATAAAGACACTCTTTCTATTATAACTCAAGGGCTTAATTTAAAGATGTTCAATCGAATTTCTTTACTTTTAATTTTCTTACAACTTAGAAATACCCTAACTGGTAATAAAATTTACTTGAAAATATCACCCTCTTTTCTTTTTTCAATGTAGAAATATTAAACTGCTGCGTTTTTATCCCTTGAAAAGATAAATTGAATAATTGACCCAGACCCAAAATAAAATTGCATTGATTGTTTATTTTAAGCTTTAAAAATATTAGATATCACCGTTTTTTAGTCTTTCATATAGTGCATATCCTCTATACTTAGATTATCAGGTACTCCCTAAATATAACTAGGGGCTTTTGTCCGGAACTTCCCGGCAATTTCATTTGTGAGTGTTAAGTAAATGTCAATGACACATATATGTCGCAATATAATGTCTTGTTGTTAATATTTCTCGAAAATACAATTATTTCTTAAGAACCACATATTCCTGCTTGGACGCCTTTGTATTTGCTTTTCATATTTGCTCCATTATCATAAGCTTGTCTGCCATTTTCAATGTCAATACAAATTTGACGATTGTGCCAAACTAAAAATAGCGTCACAGAATCTAATCATAGCTTAACATGTTAACATGAACTCAAACGTTCATTTATTTCAAAATTTTGTTATGTGAAATTATTTCAAAATTATAAATCAAATAAATGGAATGAAAAACGCGTTTTTTTGTCGGGACCGTTTTGTTAGGTACCCGGGTGCATTGCACCCCCATAGATCCGGGGCTGAACTGTACTGCTGAACTGCAGTAACTACCTGAACGAAACAGTATTAAAAATAAAAATCGAACTCTAAGCAAAAACAGGTGGTTAAACTGAGGTGTGGCCGACATTCAAGCCTAATGGGGAGGCATTGGCTGCGTCTGACGATTCTGTATGATAGGTATTGTTGACTTGTCACACTGACTGCTCTATAATGCCGGTTGGGTGGGTGGCTTGGGACGCTGCCAAGAATTCAGAGAGTAATAGCTGTCATGAGAAAGCTTCCGCCGCCGCCGGCCTTTTATATATTGCTTTAAATTATGGGTACCTTCCATTCCATATAAAGATATAACAATATAACACACGCAACACAAATAGTTTCGACAATCTAGACCACGCTCATCTATTGCCCCAAATATTATAATTATCATTATCTTTCACAATATAAATATGATCTGACTTTTGAATATACCAAATCGAGTTTGGACTTTTTTGCATTTTCAAAAGTACAATAAAGTCCTGGGATAAATTTCCTAAGACGACGTCGTCGATATGTACTGTAATTTTATTAAATTGCGCTTTTCTTTAGAATGGCAATTACCTCCTTTTTTCGACACTAACACAACTGGAGTTGTATTTCAAAACAAGTTGCAAAACTACCAAGTAATTAATGTGAAAGAAGAGTTAAAATGGCCTTTTTATTTAACAAAAATAAACTACAAAGGTAGAAAAGAAAATCTCAACCAATACTTTTTTAAACTAATTTTCGTCTCCAAAAAATATTCTTCTTTTCTATAAAGGTTTGGGGACGCCGACGATTGGCGCCTTTGATACGGGAGATAATAGTCTTTTAGGTGCGGCTGTTATAAAAAGGAACAACGATTGGTGTGTTTAAGTTTTTTGCTGTATTCTATATTTCTTATTGTTAAGCGCTTCATTAGGATAATATCAATACAAAAACGGCAGGACTATGAGAATCCAAATCAAAGAATATATATTTTTTCGGTTTATATTAAAGGAAGTGGACAAGATAATGACCAGCACTCAATTTTGGTTTCAGTAGAAAATGTTTTTGATAATAATGTAACCATAACATATTATCCATCTCCATGCATTGCTGAGGTGCGTTTACTCTTTTATGAATATATATACATTTTCAGAGATTAATTGAAATGTTTTTACAGGAACTTCAATCGAACTATGTTACAAATTGTACTTTGTTAGTATACGACCCAGATGGCATGGAAAACAACATAATACGAATTGAAATAGTTGGACAAAACAATGAGGAAAAGTTATTTGATTTTGTTGAAGATGGACCTTTAAAGCCATATGAAAAGGAATTCAAACTGAGGTACAATTTTGTTGCATAACATGGTTTAAAAAACTCAGGAACTCTATGAAAATAAAATGCATGAGGTGTTAATTGATATTGACACATTTTTTTATCGAATTTCTGCTATAGTAAAGTATAGAATATAGTATAGAGTAGTATAGCAGTTCTGGGGAGCTTAAGATAATATACTCCTATCTCTACTTACACTAACATCATCATCACCGTAGGACTTGATAGTGATCTGGATATTTTATTTTAAGGGCGGTGGTATGAGTGAGAAAAGACACAATAGTATATATACAGTATAGTCAGTTCAGTGTAAAATATGACAAGAATGGAAGTACGTAAGGGACAGCTCGTGCATTTTGTGGAACTAAACCATTCAAATACCTAAGGCAAGGTAAAATGTCAAGATTGATCTCAATGTTCAAAAGTTAATCCAAATAACTGAACGGATTAGTTACAATGGATCATTTTGATCATTTAGGGCTAAAGTGCATTATAAGGTATTGGGGGTTAGAGCTTTCGGACATACCTCTTCTGAAAGCCCTTATTGAGTAGACCTCGAAAACCTTAATCTTGTTTGGGCGAAATGTCTCCTTAGGAGAGAGCGGCTTGATCTCTTTTTTGAAAAATGCATGCGTTTAATGGATGTTAGGGGGTTAATTGGTATCATATTAAAGCTAGTAAAAATACCTTTCATTATATAAAAATTTTTAATCTAGCCTCCATCGACAGAGTTAGAACCAAAAAAAGACTTTATCATTAAAGTTCAGCAGGGGGTATCATATTGGTATCAAATGAAAGGTAAAATGTACTTCTACACAGCCGTACTTTTTTTTGTGTGTGGGCCAGCTTAAACGGAAGTTTAATCAAGTTGTACTTGGTTTATGAGGTATTTCATATAATTGAGTGATATCAATGATTTTTTTTGAAAAATGCATTTTTCTAAGTGGTTTGATGGATGTTCGGGGGTGAATTGGTATCGTATAAAAGGTAATAAAAATACATTTTATCTTATAAAAACTTGGATTCAATCCATCCCCCCTCGACAGAGTTAGATCCAAAAACTGAATTTCTCATGAAAGTTCAGCAGGGGGCGTGTTTACAAGTGGGTGGGGCTAAATATATTGGTATCAAATGAAAGGTGATTAGTTTTACATAGCCGTACTATTTTTATGGGCGTGGTGCACTTTTAACGGAAGGTGGATTAGATAGGAGTTTTTCCTTTTAAAATGCTTTTTGGAAAATTGGATCATGGTAAATCATGTAATTATGTATGAGAAAAACTCAATGATATGATATATCACTCAATTATTATATGAAATACCACATGAACTAAACACAACTTGATCAAATTTGCGTTCAAATTGGACCATGCCTACAAAATAGTGCGGCTATGTAGAAGTAATTTTCACCTTTCATCCGATACCAATATTTAGGCCCACTTTTAAACACGACGCCCCCTGCTGGACTTTTATGAGAGAGTAATTTTAAGGCTCTTATTTCTCGACAGGGGTTGGATTTAATATTCTTTATTCTAAAACTATATTTAATGCATTTTTATCTACGAACATTTTAAAGGCTGAAGATGCAATTACACTACGAAGAAAGCGCCATTTACAATATCCATGTAACTGGCTATGACAGACAAAACAACTCGGGCAGCATTTGGACAATTTTAGAAGTAATTGACATGCCTAACAGAGATCCTGTTTGGATTAAACCGCTTGCAACAGCAACGTTCAATGAAAAAGAGGAACAAGTAACCGAATTTCTTAAAATAATTTGTCGCAGTTATAAATATCTTAACATGTTTTATTTACATTTAAAGTTTTTTACTATAAAAGCAATCGATGGTGACACTGGAATTGATACGTTGATATGTTATAGATTAGAATTTGAAACTAATTGTAATATGTATTATTAATATAAGAACGGTTTTAAATTCATAAAAGTTAAACTCTCTGCAGATTCTCATTTAATGAGCATCAACAAAGATACGGGGGAACTGCACATCCAACCAATAGATAGAGATGCACTTGACCAGCAAATTTTCTCTTTCTATGTGCGTATTAAAATTTGCATTAAGTGTATGTGACATTGTACGTTTTAAATGTTCAGACTTGTGCCTTTAAATGCAACAATTCAACATGGGCTATAAGGGAAACAACAATTTTAATAGTTCAGGATATTAACGATAATTTGCCAAAAATAGATGTTAAACCGGATTCTGTACAAATTTTAGAGTCAACTTTCCTTACACTACCATTGCAGAAGTTTATTGTGAATGACGTGGATTTGGTAAGTTTATTTAAATGAAAAATAACAAAATAATTATATTTAAAAATGAAATACTAGTTAGTATGTATCATAAATTTTTGTTATGTATCTACATATGTTGTAAATTGTAATCAAATTATACAAAGCAGCTCAGTTGTAATTAAATATTACATCCATACCTTTTTACTTTTTACCATTCGAAAGTCAGGTATTGTTGAGTTTTGTACAAACACAACAACTTGTCATCTCTATTTATTTTCCGCAAATCTATTGTTTAACGCTATTTGACACAGATCAATTTATCCTTACAAATTATCTGCCAAAAAATCCGTAATGCCGATAAACATATTAGATCTTTAAAAGACTCTGCTATTATCTGCGTTTTCTATCGGACAGCATCTAGAACAAAAAGAAAAACAGCGAAAAATACAGGAAAAATATAAATTTTTATGTTTTATGATAAACATACAAACATTACATTTTCCCCTCAGTTATCAACTGTCATGGAAGTCATGGAATTGAGAACTAGTTAAAATATATTAAAATTCATATAATTCGATAACTTACAATGTTTGAATTTGAGTTAAAATCCAGTAAATATGTAAATGTTCTAGGACAGCTCTCGGATGGAAAATGCATTTATTGTAAATGGACATATCTTTTAAATTTCCTAAGACTCGATTTTTTACGAACTTTGCACACATGTGTATGGCTCTCACTCGGAGGACAGCTAATTTTTCTCATCGCACTGATAATTTAGATTACAAGTACACATGATACGATGCTGTACATTGGATACAGTTACATTAATGCTGTATTCACATGTATACGGTTGAGTTAATATATGAAGTGAACTAGAAGTAGAGCCATCAATGTGCTTTTATGAGCACAATATTCTAGTTAACTCAGCTCCACCCACCACAACAGTTTCCTTCTTCTATCCAAATATTTTCAAGCCCACACTGTGCATAAGTATTATAAGGGTGCAAATCCCTAGAAGCGTTCGCTAATTATACAAAAACACAACCCATAAAAATTAAAATTTTTTGTGTAAATTCTCTAATTGATACATAATATGCACGTTTGAATAAAATCGGGTAGCATTTAAAAAAAAATTGGGAGCCCCCTTATCCTAATCACTCCAAAATTTTTACGAAAAGTGTTTCCATCCAAGATACACATGTGTATAAAATTTAAAGAAAATCGGGCTAGTTTTTAAAAATTTATATGGAGCCCCTCGGCCGGGGCCACTTACAAATTTTTACAAAAAGCGTTGCCCAAAGGATTAAACATGTGTGTTTAAAATTTGAAGAAAATCAGGTAAATTTTTAAAAATTTAATGGGCCTTCCGACACCTTGTCCGATCACGTCAAAATTTTTACAAAAAGTATTGCCCATCGGATATACACATTTGAAATTTGATCGGGTACTTTTTTTTTTTTTAAATTTGTATGGGTGCCACTCGACCCGGGCCTGATCACAATTTTTACAAAAACTGTTGTCCGTCGGTACTTTTTTTTACAAAATTTATATGGGTGCTCCACGACCCCAGGGCCCGATCACTTCCAATTTTTTACAAAAAGTGAGGTCCATCAGAGACTTACATGCGTATAAAATTTGAAGATAATCGGGTAATTTTTTTTTACAAAATTTGTATTGGTGCCCTAGGACCCCGTGGCCCGATCACTTTCACACTTTTACAAAAAGATGTTGTCCATTTGAGATACACATGCATATAAAATTTGAAGAAAATCGGGTGCTTTTTTCTACAAAATTTGTATGGGTGCCCCCGGACCCAGAGGCCCCATCACTTCCAAATTTTTACAAAAAGTGTTTTCCATCGGAGATACAGATTTGTATACAATTTGAAGAATCGAGTCGTTTTTTTTAATAAAATTTGTATGGGTGCCGCCGACCCTGGGCCCGATCACTTCCAAATTTTTACAAAAAGATGTTGTCCATTGGATTTTTTATAAAACCTGTTGTCCATCGGAAATACATATGTGTATAAAATTTGAAGAAAATCAGGTACATTTTGTAAAATATTTGTATGGGAGCCCCCCGACCCCGAGGCCCTAGGGACACCAAATTGTAATAGTAAGTGTTGTCATGAGAGATGTGTGCAAAGTTTCAATAAAATCAGGCTTTAGGAAGTGAGTTAAAAATGTATCAAAAGATTTGGTGTGCCAGTCCGCCAGCCAGCCAGCCAGCCACGGGCACGCGAAGTTAATATAGAGAATTTAAAAAAAACAACAACTTAGCTTTCAATAGATTTATAAATAGATATGCCATCCAACCAACCGTAGATCGTTGCCCACGAAATCCGTACTGCCAATAACGAAGGCTTTGTGGACATGGACATAAGTTATATGGGTTAGTACAAAAAAGTGAACGACAGCTCGACTTTCTTAGTACAGGCTAAACAGCGGTTGTCTTCAAACTTTTTGGGAAGATTCGAGAAGTGTACGATAGATAGAAAAGTTTACGCAATGATATTGCCAGCTTTGAAGAACAACTCTTCAGAAGTATGAGAAGAATACGATCTCACCCAGCGGATTTGTGTATGTGGATCTGTCCCATAGGGTGTTCAATACTTGGAGGTAAAGGCGGAAGCAACGCACAATCTGGAAGCGTGGAGCTGGCTGCAAAATTTGCAGCAAGCATATTGGCAACAACGAGGCTGTATTTTTTATTCCTTTCAGGAATGATCAAAAATGTTTTACATTTTTTTGTAATTGTAGAATTGTTTGCGTCAATTTTTGGTCGAAGGGGAATTTGACTCCGGAAGAATGTGGGCATTGCAATAGTTTCTGGCTCGCTTGAATTTTTTTCGGTTTTCCTCAGTAGGATTTGCTTACTACGCCTACACGCCATCGCGTGTGGTTTCTGGCAATGAGCTCCAGCTCTCTCCAAATCCTCCCCTAATTGCCGTGACTCCTCCTCAACTGTTCTGCGCCATGTATTTCTCGGACGACCCGTTCTTCTACCATTCTGAGATAACGGATTCCATTGCATTGCGTAGTTTCCTATGTTCCGTAGGCACCTATTTACGAACGTTTGTAATCTTTTTGTGATAGTAGCGGTCACCTTCCAAGTGCTGCACCCATACAACAGTACATATTCAACATTTGAAAGGAACAGTCGCAGCTTGGTGTTTACGCTAATCGTATTGCTTTGCCATATCATGGACATCATTCCAAACACTGATTTTGCTTTGCCGATTCGGTTGACAAATGTCCTGTTCGGTTCCACCTTCGGTCGAGACATGAGATGATTTTGGTTTTAGCAGTCTTCAAACCGGCAACATTTGCCTCCCTTTCCACATTTGTTGTCATTTGGAGCAGCTCCATAATCCTGTGTGAGAGTAAACAAACGTCGTCAGCGTAGTCCAGATGTTTGAGTTGAGATATAAGAATTCAACGAATTCCTCCGTTTCCAGTAGATAAAGCTGCGCGAAGCACATAGCTAATCACCAACAAAAAAGGCGATAGAATGCAACATTGTACCCCACTTAGTATCTCGAATTCCTCTGACAGCTTTCCTCTATGCATCACATGACATTTAGAGCCATCAAAGGTTGCTTTAATAATAGCTATTTGTTTATCGGGTATACCTCTCCTGCGCAAGGCGAGTCAGATAAACTGTCTGTTGACACTGTCAAAAGCCTTCTCAAAATCGATTAACAGCAGGTGCAGGTGGTCTACACAGGAGGATCCAGTGCGGAAACCTGCTTGTTCGGCATCGAGTGTATCTCGCAGATGTTCCTTAATTCGCTCAAGTATTACTTTGGCTATTACCTTTCCAACTGCAGGAAGAACGCAAATGCCTCTCCAGGTTTCGCACTCCATAAGACTACCTTTTTAGGGAGCTTGACAATCATTCCCTTTTTCCACTTGTCGGGGAAACTTTCTGCCTCCCAAGCTCTCTCTACAAAGGATATAAAATCTATGCTGGTGTCGTTGCACGCAGAAAGCCCTGAGGACATCTAGTCCTACCGACTTGTTGTTCTTTAGTGCGTTAATCGCGGTAGCGATCACATCTTTACTGGGAGTTGAGGTGCGAATTCGGGAAATTGTTTCTTCCGGCAGCTCCGTTTAAAATGCTCCTTCCATCGCTTGATCTGATCCCCATCTGAAACGAGTACGGCACCATCTAGGCCTTTCACCGGATGTTGGCTAGAGCGGTGACCACCTGTCAGCTCTTTGGTGATTCTGTAATAGGTTCTGCTACCGCACCTGCTCGCTACTTCCTTTGCTTCTGAGGCCAGGTTGATAATACAATTACGTTTATCACGTCTTACACTACGTTGCAATTCTCTCATTTTGCTTCGACACAGTGATTCTAGCTCGATCCTCGCTGCTGCTGGGGTATCACAATACGAGCTTTAAGTAGCTTACGCTCTTCAATCCGCCTCCAGGTATCTTCGGTAAGCCACGTGCTGTGCCTTGCCTGACTTCTACCAACAATACTTTCCGCTCCAGATGTGAAAACTGCCGAAAACCTTCCAATAATCTTGGATGGTTGTCGGCAGTGAGCTACTGATTGTTTCCATTCCTTGCGATAAATGATCCCTTAATGTTTGGCATACTGAGGGGATATTTAGCCGGTCGATGTTATACCTAGGCATTCGAATGATATTGTGGCTTCTTTAAGCTGATGCAGTACAGTAGCTACCATATGGTGATGATCCCGTACCATACCCATGTCGGCTCCTCGTCTGTTTCAGATGTCTATAAGACTGCTCCTTAAAAGTCTCCTGACCGCCACTTGGTCGATTTGGTTGGATGATTGTTGCCTGTCAGTTGACACCCAGCTTACTTTGTGGCAGGTCTTATGATCAAACATGGTGCCTCCTATGACAAGGTGGTTGGTGTTGCAGAAATCAACAAATCTTTCACCATTGTCATTTCGTTCGCCGAGGCCGGGCTTCCCAATCACATGTCTGAGTCCTTCATTGTCGTTGCCTACCTTGGCATTTAAGTCCCCCATCACGATGACCACATCTCCGTTCGGCGTTGCGTTGAATACAGCGCTTAGCTGATTGTAGAAGTTGTCCATTTCATCCTCAGTCGAGGGATTCGTTGGGGCGTAACACTGTATGATCGTGACGTGACGTACTGTAGTCCAAAATCTGGCCCATAAAATCCTATCACTATCTATCCTAATAGGCCTCTGGGTCCTGTTGGCGTTAGCAGCAGACCCACTCCATATATTTAATGATTTTAATACTTCTTCTAGTACTGCACAAAACAAAGCTGGTTACATAAGGTCGCCTTGTCTGACTCCTTTATTTATTTATTTATTACCTCTGGATTCCAAAAATATTCTCCCGTTACCATTCCTATGTCGATTTCTTAGAATTTTAGAATTAGAGAGCTTTCCATAGCATTACATGCTCTATAGTGTTGAATTCTCAATTCGGATAAAAGAAGCGTTAAGTTGTGATTTGTGTGTTTGTTTTTGTAGTAATAGGTAGTTTCAGAATGGATCTTAGGAACATATGTTTCGCTGTGTACGCCTATCTAAATACCCACAGTCCAGAAATTCTGGCAGTTAGTGAAACTCAAATATTTGTTAATTCCGATACCTCGAATTTAAATCTTTGGTCTGGTTATAACTTGACGCTTTTATTTCCCCTCGACGCGGGGAGGCTTTTGCCACAATTCAGGCAATGTTCCAATCCGCAATTTAATTTCATATGGCTCAAAATGAAGGTACAAATGCGTAACATTCACTATTGTTTCTTATATAGTAGCCCCAATTTAGACTTTGTTTCAACTATTAACGAGCTTAATGCACTGTCTGAGTCAATTGCAATTCCGTCAATGTAGATATTATCGCCTCTAGGCTCGTCAGACCATTGTGCATTATCGGCTAATTTCTCGTTAAAAAACCACGAAGTATGAGAAAAAACTCAAAAAAAAAAAAGTTTGGCAATACGAGAATGCCAATTGGGACGGCCTTAACAATTTCTTTGGTATTAACTGGTCGCTATTATTTAGCGATAGCAACGTGGATGCCGCCGCTGATGCAATCACAAACATCATCCTGCGGAATAAGTCTGTCAAACCAAAGAAAGATGGGTGGTATGCTACGAGCTGTAAAGAGGCTTTCAGGATAAGAGAGGCATGCTTTCGGTTTTACAAAGTAAGCCCTACTGAGGAAAACCGAATAAACTTTAAACGAGCCAGAAATGATTGCGATACCCATCTTCAGCGAGTCAAATTCGCATACGACCAAAAATTGAGGCAAAACATACTACAATGTCCCAAATGTAGTAAAAATTGTTGCTCATTCGTGAAAAGAAAAGAATCGTCGTCGATTCCAACGCTCATTGATAATGGCATTCCAGTTGTCAGCTCTATGGACAAGGCCAATCTGTTTGCTGCACATTTTACAGCTAGCTCCAGCTTCTAGATTGGATTCTAGATTCTCATTGGGTTAGAAGCTATCCTTTGGACCGCTCAATTCAAGTTGTTTTGGACGGTTTCAAGTCTAAAGTACAACACATAAATGCTGGCGTTCCCCAAGGCACTGTTATATCCCCGACACTCCTTCTAATTTTTATTAATGATCTCTTGTCCATTACTTCTAATCCAATTCATTCTTTCGCTGACGACAGCACTTTCAACTTCTCATATA
This sequence comes from Nephrocerus scutellatus, assembly GCA_947095585.1. Taxonomy (NCBI): domain Eukaryota; kingdom Metazoa; phylum Arthropoda; class Insecta; order Diptera; family Pipunculidae; genus Nephrocerus; species Nephrocerus scutellatus. Next base: position 33,526,154 of record OX352761.1, read on the forward strand.
AGTTTGAGGAACGTCCCCCACTTCTCACGTGTAACTCAAGCAACTACATATGTTAAGCACGTTAAACTCCGATCTGGACAGCATAATAAAATGGGGAGAAAACAATAGAGTAGAACACTTCAAAAACTCAATGCGTCTAAGCGAATCCTAAATCCAATACCCATTATCCATGAACGGGACTTGCATCGGGGAAACTGAAAAACTCGCTATTCTCGGTATGTGCTTCGGTGGAATGACCACATATTTACCGTCGCCAAAAATGCTGCGTGTTTGTGTGTTTTCTAACCGGTGCAAGAAATATTTCACTCCCTCTGATCTGGCTACTATTTTCAAGGCTTTTATTCGGCTTAAACTTGAGTACAATTTTTATATCTGGTCTGGTGCGCTTAAATCTACCTTGCACCAGCTAGATATAATACAAAACCGTGCAATAAAACTTATCGGTGACAAAAACATTGCGAAATCAATAGATTCGCTTGAACACCACAGGAACATTTCCTGCTTGTCACTATTTCTTGCTTCTTCCACCAGCGGTGCTCGAGAGAAATAACCAGCTGCATGCCACCTCTCCTTGAATTTAACCGCAATACTCGTGGCGCTCTAAAGCTCATCAGTTTACCCTCAAGCCCATCTTCGGACGTACAGTTAAGTTCAGGGATTCGTTCTTCAGCCGTACACCACGTGTGTGGAATGCTCTGCCAAGCTCTGTCCTTCCACATCACTATGATCCAGGCATTCAAAACACAAGCTCACGCCAAGCATATAGCTGAGCACTATAAGGGTGCGAACATCTTTACGCGTGCGCAAATTATATAAAAAAATGCTGTTTTAAAATCAATAAAGGAAATTGGTAGTTTTTTCTATTAACGTTGTTTTTTTCTATAATTTGGTTTATAGTTTTCAGGAGGTCTGTGTGAGGATATTGGGTTACAAATCTTAAAATTGAATCAAATTGATTGGAACTATGTCTTAATTAAGGCTGCAGTTGAAAAGTAAAATTACAACGGATACAAAATGCAACTCCGCGTCGTAGAAAAAAATAAGGGTACTAAATTATACCCAGGCAAATTTAGGTCCGAATTCATATTTGCCTTCGTTTGACTTAGTGTCATAACTGCTGGTCTGTGTACTAAAGCTTGGACATATGCAGATTAAAGATTAGTTCTTAGGCAACGTATCTTGCTATCTACCCTGAAAGCACACATCACATTAATCACACAACCACACACACAAAATAACAATTGCCGTTTGTTATAATAATAACGATAATAAAATACATTTTATTAAATAAAATCTTCTTAATAAATTACATAGGGCATTAACGCTACATACAATATATCGCTTTATAAAGACGATCAAATTGCTTATTCAGAATCATTTGATTTAATTCCGAATTCTGGCTACAAAGAAGCCAATTTTCGTATAACAGTAGCAAATTCAAATCCACTTGACTATGAAGTTCTGGCGTGGAGAAGTTTCAGTCTGAAAGTAAGTTGGAATGAAGTCAAATTATTCCCTCATATTAAAAGTTTTTCAAAATTAATAATTTTAACTATTTATTATAAAGATAATTGCACAAGAAGTAGAAACACTAAATCATGTATCTACAAAGAAGATAAATGTCGATTTAATTAACTGGAACGACGAAAGACCCATTTTTCAAGAGGAAATCTACATTACAGAAGTTTTGGAAAACATCACCATGGATAAATTTCTAAAACAAGTACTTGCTATCGACCGCGATCTTGATGATTTTGTGGTGTAAGTAATAAGCATTTAAGCTGATTTCGTTATTTAAAAATATGGATAAATATAAATACTGTATGTAGTTGGTACACGTATAGGTAAATTTTGCCCGAAATCAATTTTTTAAGAATCCGTTATCATCAGGATTGCCAACGTTTAATTTAAAAAAAGAGGGCAAATATGTGTTTTAAGGTTTTAAGGGATTTTTAATTGGTATCATATCAAAGGTAATAAAAATCCTATCCTATAACAAATTTGGTTCAATCCAACCACCCTTGACAGAGTTTGAGCCAAAAAATGTCTTTCTCATCAAAGTTCAGCAATGGGCGTGTTTAAAAGTGGCTGGACCAAAATATTGGTATCAAGTGAACAGCCGTAATTTTTTATGGGCGTGGGCCAGCTTAAACGGAAGTTTAATCAAGTTGTACCTGCTTCATGTGGTTTTTCATATAATTGAGTGAAATATCATATGATTGAGTTGTTCCCATACAAAACCAGGTATGTGTAACAATCATTTGATATCATATGAAAGGTAATAAAAATACCTTCCGTCCTATAAAAAATTAGGTTCAATTCAACCTCAATTCAACCCCCCTCGACAGAATTTCCAAGTTTTCCAAGTAGAGCTTATGGCTGTGTATTCAGTCCCTTATGTGGTTTTCTTGATTTATGTCTGAAATATGCTGGATTCTTTGAGAAACGTTTATACACATATACGAGCTTTAAAGTTATGCAAAACTAAAGACCGCCTTTACTCTTTCCGTTATAAAACCTAATGATTTTTATTTTTATTATCTTTGAACATTATCGTAAATATAACATAAACATTTAAATTAATCGAAAAATCTTTGCAGACACTCGATTGTCGGTAATTTTGCAGGAATTCGTATCGATCCAAAAACCGGAATTGTAACAACTACACAAAACGACGTTTTTGATTATGACAGACAACAAGTTGTCATGATTCAGATTAGGGCCCAGGACACCTTAACAACGGACTATACAAATGTCCTGCACACTGAATTTACACAACTTAAAATTAATGTAATTGATGTTAATAATATAACTCCTGAATTGCGATTGGTAAGGCTAAGATCTAAAATCTCCACAAAAACATTTTGCTTACATATATCCTTGTATGTTTTTAAGCCTCGAAAACTTGTAAACATTACGGAAAATTCACCTGGATACACACTACTCACTGATCACATAGAAGGCCGAGACCCAGATACAAAAGCTAATCTTTCATTTAATATTCTCTGGAAAGATTCTTATGCAACAAAAGGTGGTCTTGAAGCGGAAAGAATATTTTACGAAAAGCAAGTGATTTTATATTTTTTTAAAACTAATATTATAATTTTTTATTGAGAGTGGTAAAATATAATATAACAAAAGCTGGCGGAGGAGGGATGTAGTGAGTTTGCCTGAGCTACACAATAACTTTTTTCAAAATTAAATTCAAACCGATAACAAACTATCCGAATCCTAGAATCAATCCAAATTTAATAATTTGCTTATGTGAATTGCTGACGATTTAAATTTCTGGTATCTATGGAACCCATGATTTTGTCTACAGACCAGCAATTCTGGCACTAAGTGAAACGCAGATTAATGAGACTTAAATCATTGCTTAAAATAATGGTACAAAAGCTAAGTATACGCTAGTTCTTTGTCTACAAAAGCCCTATTGATATAATCTTTAAGCGATTAAAGTGCAAGCTCACCGACATTTCCTCTTTTTACTCGTTTTTAAATTCTCTATATTAACTTCACTTGCCCGTGGGTCGTCGGTCGTCTGTCGTGGATTCTTGCGATCAATTTTTAACCCACTTCCCATGGCCCGATTTTATTGAAATTTTGCACACATGTGTATTTCCGGAGACAACACTTTCTATTAAATTTTGAGGCCCCTCGGGCTGCGGGGTCGGGGGGCTCCCAAACAAAAATTTTAAAAAATTTACCCGATTTTCTTCAAATTTTAAACACATATGTATACCCAATAAACAATACTTTTTCGAAAATTTGGTAGTGATCGGATCCCGGGTTCGGCCGCAAGGCCCTTATACATTTTTTAAATATCTGTACTGGCATCAGATATTCGTCGCCCTTTATGGACTGTGTGCGGTGTGTGCTGCGCAGTCGGCTGCGCTGCATGGTTTTGGTGGTGGTGGAGAGAGAGAGAGAAATCTTAGCGCACGCACAAATGAACCCAGCAAATGAAACGAGACATACATGTTTTATGCTTACTTCAACTTACATTTTTATTTACTGAATTGTATTTTTATTGATGTCGTTTTTTTTGTTGTCGATATCAACTTACAGATAGAACAACAAGTTTTCACAATATTCTGTCATTTGGCGTTTTCATAAATTAGTTCAGAGCAGTCAAAGAGTTCTCAAGATAAATGTTCGTGTTTCTTATTTGCTCAGAGTATGAGCGTGCTCTAAGTGCTCAGAATAAAATGATCTGAGCTTTTTCAATTTTAACATCTGATGTCAAATGTTTGTTTCCATGATTTTCTCCTACAAAAAAAAAAATTATTTGGTGGTGTCTTAAAAAAGACAAAGATAAGATGACGCCGAAATTTACTTAGAGCTGGTATATTTAGTAACAGCTTTTGTTCCTTCACTGACCGCACGCTTGGCCAACTCTCCGGGAAGTAAAAGACCCGATCACTACCAAATTTTCGAAAAAGTATTGTTTATTGGGTATACACATGTGTGTAAAATTTGAAGAAAATCGGGTAAATTTTTTAAATTGTTTGTTTGGGAGCCCCCCGACCCCGCAGCCCGAGGGGCCTCAAAATAATAGAAAGTGTTGTCTCCGGACATACACATGTGTGCAAAATTTCAATAAAATCGGGCCATGGGAAGTGGGTTAAAAATTGATCGCAAGAATCCACGACAGACGACCGACCGACGACCGACGACCCACGGGCAAGTGAAGTTAATATAGAGAATTTAAAAAAGTAATATTTTTCGAAATATCCATTTTATTGAATATATTCATAAGAAAAGCAAAAGTACAAAAAACAAAATTGAGAATTTATAAATTTTGGTTAAATGATTCCTCGTCCTCTAATCGTGCACCGCACATTCCATGGCAAGTGCCAAAGATAGGTGAACATTGGTACGCTTATTTTCGAGATCCATGTCTCCCTCCACAACCAGCAGTGCAACGACAAAATATGGTGGCCAAAATACTTTTAGGAGCTGCTGGTGACTTAGTTCTCACTGGAATAAGAAATTCATTCTCTTCTCGAGGCCAACCCTTAACGTTCTGAAGGTAATGAGTGGTTGTCAAGCCATTGTTGTACATTGTAAGTACACACTTAACGAGTATTGCTTTGCGCCTTTAAAAGATAGACTAGCTTTCACCAAGGTGAACAATCTGAGGAACGAAAAATATTGGTGGTTATTTAAATCACGTTTATTAGCAGGGACTTGATACAACACCAGGAAAATTTGCTCCTTGTGATGGCATCTGGTGTGTTGATGTTAGATAGTAAAAGACGTCAGCAATTTCTTTCATGTCATTTGGATGTTTTTGCAAACTAGCTGAAATACTCAGCATTGCCCGGCTGCCCCCACCACACTCATCAAAACCTAACTGACCAACCACCTGGTGATCCCCTATTGATCCTACATTGACCCCGACCTCTGACCACAAACTGTAACCTATAGAATCCGTAGCAAAAAACCTTGTACAGTGTGGAAAATCTGATCAAAATCGGTCAAGTAGTTTTCAAAATTAGCTGAAATAGCAGTCGTTGATGAATGTAAGCTAGCGACTGAACGTAAGAATGAATGTTGCGTACCGAGCAATGCAAGAATCGCACAGAACGCGGGCGAAAATAAATGTAAAAATCTCAGAATATGAAAAAAAAAAAAAAACAGTTCACTGGCGAAAACAGCCTAGGAGAAGAATCTCTTCCGTGAACTAGAACAGTACAGAGAGCGAAGACCGCATCAGCCACTGAAGTTTTACCAAACAGTCCGCGTGACGCGTAATGCACCTCATTGCACATATAGGATTTCAATTTCAAATTAAACCATTTAAAGTTCAATGCAAACTTTTTCGAAAACAAACGAAACCTTTTTCAAAACAAATAAAACTTTTTCCAAACCAACCAAAACTTTTTCAAAATTACAAGAAACTTTTTCAAAATCAAAAGAAACTAAGTTTTTTTGCCTGTCAACTGCTTGTGGCAATTTCATTAGCATATTTGTGTTGTAATTGTTGTAGTCGTTTTGAGTTAGTGTTGAGTTAATTTTGAAAAAGTTTATATGGATTTGAAAAAGTTTTGTTTGGTTTGGAAAAAGTTTGATTTGTTTTGGAAAAGGTTTCATTTGTTTTCGAAAAAGTTTGCATTGAACTTTAAATGGTTTAATTTGAAATTGAAATCCTATACTACAAAGACAAAGAGAGTAATCTGATCATCAATCTCAAAGCCATATTAGAGCAATAGGAAGAGGACTTTAATGAGTTCCTAACGGCCAGCTAACTGAGGAATTGTAGGCTCCACCAACGACTGATTACCACATTATGCTGCCACCACCAAGCATAGACGAAGTTTGAAGAGCGATAAATCGTTTATTGATAAAAATAATAAGGCCGGGATCAGATGGAATCCCAGAGGAGCTGATAAAATTAGGAGATCTTGCACTACAACCATCGAATTATTTGTACTTCATAATTTTCAAAAGATCTGTAATCCTTTTTAATTAAAAGTACTTGGGTGTAGAGCTCAAATTTTATATGTCAAAGTGGAATATACTGGACAAGTATATAAAAGGACAAGTGCTCGAGTAGAAGTGTAAATGAAACTTAATTTTAGGTTTGTGTTTAGGGTTTTTAGTTACATAATTTGAATATAATAATAATATTCGGCGCGACAGACCGTTGTGGTCCAAGGTCTGCTTCTCGTGAACATTTGTGTTGTGCATGTATATTTTTGGACACAAATGGAGACCTACAATTTAAGACCCGTTCCGAACGGAAAATTGAGAAGCTTTCCGTGACAAGTTATTACTACACCGTAACGTTTGCGAGAAAAATACTTTTTGGTGTTGATGTGATTCGAACCACGAACCTCCTGCTCAGTAGCCATGCTCTTTTCCACTGAGCCACGGCGCCCAATAACTTGAATATAGATGGCATACAAATACAGCAAATAATTTTGTGAACATCACTTTGTTCTATAAGCGTAAGACATATAGGTATTTATTATCTTTGCTAATAGTGAGAGTATGGGAGGAAAAAGCGATTCCTCAAGACTGTCGAAGAGGCATCCTGTGGCTCATACATAATAAGGGAAATAGTACAACGTGCAGCAATTAACGTGGTATAACGTTGACGTTGAGTATCGCGAATAAGATTTTCTCATTTATTCATTAAGTGAGCTTTGGCCATACCAGTGTCACTTCATCCCAGGAATATCTACAACTAATCAGATTTTTACCATTAGGCAGGTAATGAAAAATATCTTGAGTTTCAAAACTCACTACACCATCTTTTAAAGCCGACTATTATAGCATAGGCAGAGTAGAACTGTATAAAACCATAAACTAACACGGCTGTCTAGGTTGACCATAATTATAAGCCAAGAAAATAACGGACTTTGACAAAGGGATGGACTTGCATGTGTACTCTTCAATTTGGCGTTGAAAAAAGTGATTCGAGACTGACGTAACGGCGACAGGAACAATCCTCTTTAAAGCCATTCAGATACTAGCTTATGCAGACGATATTGGCATCGTTGGTAGAAACCCAGAGCAGTACAGGAAGCTTTAATATTTAATACATTCTAATAATATTTAAAGAAAAATTAATCAATCTTTATAGTGATTATATAGTGACAAGTTCTTTAAAAATATTATAGCATCAAAGGTTTCCAAGTTGAAACGAGTTCTAAGTTTTGTTTTTGTGAGGTCGAATTGAAAGAACGCGTTCCGTTGCTGTCGCTGTTAGTTTGATCTTGATCGCTAGCAATGCATTTACGAAAATATTAAGATTCGAACTGCCCAATCAGAGAAAATTCTTCTTTGAATTTTCGATTGTAGAACTGATCTTAAGCTAGGGTTATTGAAGTGATCGCCTCTGCCAGTTGTGACTGAAGTGAAACTTCGAATGAAAGATACACAACTGTCATCAATCTCAGTTGTTATACTTTCACTAAGTCAATTTCAAGTGGAATATTTTCTGAATAGTCAGAAAAATTATTTATTATTTTTTGCCTTTATAATGGTCCGAAAGAATGAAATATTGGCTTGGCTTAATTTTATGTTATAATTTTTTAAAATAAAAAGTCTATAATAAGCTGATTAGTACAATTAAAAAAAAATTAAAATACTTTTATAAAAATATTCGAATAATCGAATAGTCAAAATCGCTCCAATTATTCGAATAATTCGGTACTTAAATATTCGAACTAGTTAGGAGTACCGGATGCCGGTTTTAAATATTGAAATCCTCGCCGCCACTGATAAATATGATCTAACCTAAATTATAGAGAGAAAGAAGAACACGCTGATTTACAATACTGTGATTTGAATAATTATTCACATCAATATTTGTAGGATCGCTATTTTCTACTTAACCAAACATTATACTGCTGATCCAACTAAACAGTTTATCTACACACATTCAACGTTTAAAATAGCTAGACCGCAACTACTCATCATGTATATTGACAGCAACAAAAATATAACCTGCAACTCGTTAGAATGTCTATATTAATATCGCGCCATGTGTATCTTCGGTGACAACACTTTATGTAAACATGTAAGTGATCGGGCCCCAGGGCCGAGGGGCTCCCAAAATTTGTTTTCAAAATTAACGCGATTTCATTCAAACTTTGCAGATGTTTAACTCCGATTAAATTACATAAAAAATTTGCATTTTTATAGGTTATTTTTGTTAAATTTACAGTTGTTTAATTCTGGAAGTTCATCAAATAAGTCAAAACTTTATATACGGACACTTGAAAGTAAATCCTGCATTCCTGTTGAATTATAACATCGATTTTGAAAAATATGATACCATTTACTTAAGCTTAAAAATTACTGACCAAAATCAAGAAATAAATGATAACTCTTCAATTGGCAAGTTAATAAATACCTAAGCAAAGTGTTAGTAGTTTAATAATTTGTGTTTTAGGTGTGTTAACAATAAGAGTGGACGATTTAAACGATAATGCACCTAATTTTCTTTTGGGAACGTTAGCAGAACCCCGAAAAATTACCGAAGAGGAAGACCTACAGACCATCATTGGTAAGCTAGTGGGCCTTCCTAACTGCTAATAGCTTTCATGTCCTTAAATGGTTTAAATAGGCACAATCGAAGCTTTTGATATTGATGGACCCGGAAATAATATTATTACATATAAGATAAGGTGAGCCACGTATTATTTTGTGGTTGCCTTTGACCACTTTTGTTTTAAGCAGATCAGGAGATGGACTTTCTAGGGATGGGCTAGTGTCAATTAATAAAGCCACTGGTGTTCTTCGTGTTTCCGGGCAAATTCAGTGTGATATACCGAAAATCTATAACCTAATCTATGAAATTATGTTAACCGATAATGAGCACACAACCACGGGAACAGTAATTTCACTAATAAGCAGGCTCGTTTGGGCATACAAGAATAACCTTAACTTTATCCTTTTCAGATAAAGATCAGCGTCAACGATATAAATAACAGAAAACCTCAAATTGATCTATTTACTCAACAAGTTAAAATTCTTGAGAATGCTAAATCTGGTTATATTGTAGGCCAGATCAAGGCACACGATGATGACAGAGATGGTTTGTATTTAACAATGAAAAGCTTACAACTACAAATTTCGTTGTATACGATATTAATACGCTTTCTTTTAGAGCCACACAACGTGCTAGAATACTCAATCAATAGTGCAATATATTCTGATCTGCATAACCTTTTTCAAATAAACATATCCAATGGGTTGATTGTAGTTAACCTGCGTAATGGTGCTGTTCTTGACAGGGATAATGGCATTGAATATTATAACATTGTTATTGATATCAAGGACAATTTCAATTACATCTTTCCTGAATATGGCCGTTAGCAATTCCTAATACTGTTACATTTGTTTTATTACCTTTGTGTTTTAATTTTTGCTTAATTTTTTAGCTGTAAATCAAAATCAAACGTTCATCAACATAACGCTTTTAGATGTCAACGATAACGCCCCTTTAATGCCGCCGAAAAATATGTTTGCTCCAGAATTTTCCGAGTCCGACCAAAAAGTTCGTTTATTTTTTATTATTTTTTCTAGATATTTGTTTCATTTTATTATTTATTTATAACAATTGTTTGATTTAAAACTTAGGGCAGTTATAGTAAAGCACAAATTGTTGCTAAGGACAAGGATGAGCCCAATACACCAAATTCTTTCGTCTCATATAAAATAAATAATATCAAACCTGGTAATAATAATAATAATAATTTTTTAATTCAACTCAGATTTGATCTATTAGTTGAACTAATTAAATTTTGTTATCGACATATTTATATATGGCAATTAATTCTAGTTTCCGAAAATATGGAAAGTGTGCAGGTGAAGGACTACAATGATCTGTTTACCATTGAGGGCGATGACAAAGTTTACGGACAAGTTGTAGTTCTAAAGAATCTAACAGGTTATTATGGAATTTGGGAGATAGAGATAGAGGCTTATGATCATGGCGATCCAGTTATGAGGAATTTATCTTCGTACAATGTTTCTGTTCGTCCGTACAATTATCATTCGCCAGTTATTGTGTTTCCACAAGAAAACAGGCCACTTCGGATTTGGTGAGTAAAACATTACATATATAAAATCATGTATGTAATTTGAATTAGCCTTACACAAAAATTTAATTTAAAATATAAAGACTTTATGAAGAATGTTTTTAAATTTTATATTTTTACACTTTATTTGAATTGACTTAATATGCCACAAAGCGTTCTTCAAAGCTGAAAAAATTATGTTTGAACTTTGAACACATGTCTCAACGTTTTGTGTTGTAAACCAGAAATTCCACTCTTAACGTTGCCAAAGAAGTTTTACTTGAAAAATATATGGTATCTCTCTACTTGAACAACATTAAAGTCTTTAAAAAACTTTAGTAACGCACATATAGTGATGAGCGAAATTAGTCTTGGTCTTATAGTATTGTCCGCAAAAAATGCAAGATCAATCATTCAGTTGAATTCAGACCGAGACTGAGTGTGCAAGACCAAGACCAAGACCAAGAATATGTATGCAAGACTGCAACGCTGCAAGACTCTTGCATTTAAAATTGCGTAATGGCACTGTGGAACTCTGAGCTGGGCCAATTTAGAAAAAGGTGTAGAAAGCTTTTCAACTTCGCCAAGTTTACAAGAACAGAGTCCGACTGGGATGCCTACAAAGAATCCCTTAAAGTGTATAAAAAAGAATTGAGGAAAACCAAGCGCGCATCTTGGAGACTCTTCTGCGGCAGAATGGAATGGAGATATAATTGATAAGGATAAATTACTTTGGGCGCTACATAGCTTCAAACCATATAAATCTGCAGGACCAGACGGCATAATCCCAGCCGAACTGCAAAGGACTTCGGACATTATCCTTCCTTTGCTTGAGACAATTTTCAAAAGTTGTCTTGATCTGATCTATATTCCAGTCATATGGAGAGAAGTGAAAGTGGTGTTCATTCCAAAAACAGGTAAATGTTCCCAAGTCAGTCCAAAAGACCTCAGACCCATTAGACTTTCGTCATTCCTTTTAAAAACATTAGAAAGACTGATCGAAATCCACCTTCGTACTAGTATTGACAAAAGACTTCTGTCCGTCGATCAACACGCGTACTGCGAGGGCAAATCTGTAGAAACAGCTCTGCATACGCTAGTACGTTCCATTGAAAACTCCCTTCATCACAAGGATTACTCAATGGTGGTTTTCCTGGACATCGAAGGTGCTTTTGACAATGTCAAAACATCTGCGATCACGGATGCTCTGTCGACTTTGGGGGTGAACGACTCACTGGGTGAACTGATTGATCTTCTACTCACAAGTAGGATTATAAATTCAAGACATGGTTTGTCGGCTGCCAAAAGATTTGACAGCAGAGGCACCCCGCAAGGAGGAGTCCTGTCCCCACTTCTTTGGAACCTGGTTGTGAATGAGCGGCTGGTTCGCCTGAGGGGGGAGGGCTGCGGAGTGATCGCATATGCGGACGACGTTGCCATAGCCGTGTTAGGAAAGCTCCAACACACCTTGAAAGAACTTCTGCAGAATGCTCTAAATAAGCTAATAAGCTGGGCAGATCATTATGGTCTAGGGGTAAACCCCCAATAAACCGAACTTGTCCACTTTACGAGGAAGTACAAAATCCCACTCGTCAACCCTCCGTCCATCAAGGGCATAAGCTTGACTTTCTCCGATAAGGCCAAATATCTTCGTCTAATTCTGGATAGGAAGCTGAGCTGGAAACCCTACATACAAGAAAGAGTCCGTAAAGCCACAGTGGCACTCTTCTCAAGCAAAAAAGCCATAGGAAGTAAATGGGGTCTTCAACCGCATATCACTCATTGGCTGTAGACAGCAGTAGTCAGACCTATTCTGCTATACGGTGTGTCTGTTTGGTGGACTGCATTAGATAAAGCGATCAATCGCGACCAATAAAGCAGAGTACAAAGATCAGCTTGTCTTTGTGTGAGCGGAGCGCTTCGTACAACTCCCTCTGCTGCACTGGACATTCTGCTCAACTTTGCTCCACTCGACATCTTCGGCAGTCAACTGGCTGCAAGCGCGGCTACTCGCCTCAGAGCAATCTCTCAGTGGACCGTGAATGATTTGGGCCACTCTTCTATCCTGAATTCAGTCAGGACTCCACTTGTCAACTAAGACTACACCATTCAGACGTTCCACTTTAACAAACACTTTCAGGTCACCATCCTCTCCAGGTCTTCTTGGGAGGAAGGTATCTACTTGGAAAATGAAGGAATTCACTTCTACACAGACGGGTCGAAAACTGATGAAGGGGTTGGCGGAGGTGTATTTTCAAAAAGTCTAAATCTAAGTCTCTCTTTCCGTCTTCCTGATCACTGTAGTGTTTTCCAAGCTGAAATCATGGCTATTAAGGAAGCCTTGTCTTGGCTGAAGAGTAATGTCATATCTGTCAAGGATATCCACATTTTCTCGGATAGCCAGGCTGCGCTAAAGTCCATGGAAGCAGTCTCCACAAATTCCATTCTAGCCCGGATCGTCTCTTGAGAAGATGGCGAAGCATTTCAACATTCACCTGTGCTGGGTGCCTGCACAGTTACACATTCCTGGTAATTGTATGGCTGATGTCGTATGTTTATTTGCATACGAGTAGGTACGTATATAACAATACCAAACTCAAAAACCAAAACAGAAGATCTTCAGCGAGTCTGTTGTGTAGTATGGTATTTACATGCATATGTATGTACATACAGAGAATGCCATTTCCTGATATTTTTATATTTTTGGGTTTTTTTATTATAGGTTTTTTCTAGCCAAATAAGCGATATAAACGAGGTTTGAAAAAATAGACGTCAGTGAAGACGTGTGTGGCATCAATTACAAATAGAAATGATATTGACGGAGTTCTTTTGAAAAAATAAGTCTAAACTTTCTTGAACAAATTTTTTTCCAATTAACCGCTAAACAAAAATGTTGGTGGTTTTGTGTGTACATAATAAGTGACAGACTATAGGACAAGACTTTGTAAACATCATCACAGCAAAATACATGTTATGTAGAAGTTATGACTGGGAAATCTATGTACAGGGTGTCCCATAATTCGTGCACAATAATTAGGGAAATGATTCATTGGTATATTCTAAGAAAAAATCGGAAATTACTAGTAATGGTAGAAGCTTCGCTTAAGACTCAATGAAAATACTTTAGAAAAAATACCAGTCCTTGTAACTGCGTTTAAATCAAGTTGATATCTTGTTTGAGTCTTCAGATATCCAACTTCAATTCCACAGCAGGTAAAATTTTTAAAAAAGAGTTTTTTTATTTAAGTTCCATGGGCTATGGATAAAAAATGATTTTGTGTTTTAGATAATTTTTATTTTATGTGCGTACTAAAACAAGTCTAACAGGTGTCCTCCTGTGTTTTGTATGTATGCTAGAACCCGTTTTTGGGGTGGTAGTTTGAAGGGGCCGATTAACTTGTTTCCAATTATATATATTCATATAGAAATTATTTAAACAATACTTTGGTTTGTAAGAATCTTATCAGCAAGACCGCAAGGCCAAGACCTAGACTAATGGCACGAATGCAAGACCAAGACCAAGACCGAGATAAAATGGTCTGGGTCTTGCGTTTGCTCATCACTACGCACATAGTTACACACATTTGAAAACTTCTTAATGACCGAAATGATCGAATAGCATAAGTAATTAAATACAGTTCATCACACTTTACTTAATATTTAGTCAAAGCGTCGCTTTAAAAAAAGAAGTGCGTGTAAATTTTACGCCCGGTTGAAGTGAAACTTTTTTGACATTGTGGCCGATATAACGATTCAATTACATCATACCGAATTTCATACGAATCGCTTGAGAAATGGCTTGGTTCCAAAAATTCCAGACCCTTTTGGCCAGATCCTAGAATTTCCATAGGAACAAATCTTTTAGTCGCATATTAGTTCTACATTCCGAGTTTCATACGAATCGCTTGGGAAATGGCTTGGTTCCCAAAATTCTAGACCGACCCTATTGGCCAGATCCCAGAATTTCCATAGGAACAAATCATATAGTCGCATATTAGTCCTACATTCCGAGTTTCATACGAATCGCTTGAGAAATGGCTTGGTTCCCAAAGCTCCAGAACCTATTGGCCAGATCGCAGAATTTCCATAGGAGCTGTGGCCGTATTAATATATGTATTTATATATATAGTTATATTTGAAGTTATATACATATATAGTTACAAACATATAAAATATAACTATAGAAAACGAGGCATAAAATTAAAAAAAATTGAACAACAGAGCAATGTGTACAACAGAGTAATGTGTACAACAGAGCAATGTGAACAACAGAGTTATGTGTACAATAGAGTAATGTGTACAACAGCGTAATAACAGCGAAACGCTTGAAAATTGTTGCCCCCTCCGTAATAAAGTTTCACTTCAAAAGAACTATTTTATTACAACAAATTAAGCAGTAAACATTTTGTTTTTATTTTCCAGTCATGCCATGCAAGAACCCAATCGACCTCTATACCAAGCGGATTGCAATTCTAACATAAGGCAATTTGAAGCAAATGACCCAGATGGTGGTGAATATGGGGATGTAACATTTCTGCTTACAAGCGACAGTAATTTAAATATTTACAACCTGATTACCGAAGTAGTCTTGTCTCATTTTAAATGACTATATAGTCCGTCGCTTCAGTTTTGCCATTCCCATAGTCGTAAATTACCTCATATAATCATTTTAATCGACAGAAGTCAGTATATTCTTGTAACGTCAATTTTTCATGTTAGACAAAGTTACCACGACTGTAGTCACGTCATTAAAAATGGCACGACTTCGGTAATCGTTAAATTATGTTGTAACATATTTTTATTTAAAGACGGAGACGATAAATATTTTATAATTAAAAAGGAAGATAGGAAAAAATCAACTTTGCACGTTGTCAATCCAGTCCCAGCAGGAATTTACTATGTATCTAAAATTAGTACATAATTAAAATAAATAGTAAAAAAGAAACAATTCTCAACTAACCATTTAGATAAATGTCCGAGCGATCGATGGTGGAGGATTTTCTACTGAAGAAGTTCGCAATTTGAAGATCATATTTGTAGAGCAACTGGGAAATCCCGTGTTTCTGGAAAAAAAGTTCACAACAAATTTTACAGGTAAAAGCAAATTGTAAATAAGGGAATGACATACAAAGCGTTTATTGTTTGTTCTTCTGCAGAAAACGAAGAAGGCCTAGGGGAAGTCCGTTACATTCCCAAAGCATTTGATCCCAAGAATGAAGGAATCGATGATGAGGATGAAAAATACGAAATATTTTATTTTATAGACGGTAAGAAGTTTAAAG
The DNA here is from genome assembly GCA_947095585.1 of Nephrocerus scutellatus. Classification (NCBI taxonomy): domain Eukaryota; kingdom Metazoa; phylum Arthropoda; class Insecta; order Diptera; family Pipunculidae; genus Nephrocerus; species Nephrocerus scutellatus. The sequence goes on from OX352761.1 coordinate 33,541,971, forward strand.
ATATGGATGCCGTCTGTATGTCTATTGCAATAGAAGATGGTAATCATGAGTTGATCTACAAAACGTAAGCGCTATTATAAATTGTAATGACGACAGAATGATATTAGTTTTTTACTTCGATATATCAAACATTTTATATTATTTACTAGCTGTTCCCGGGCGCTTTGCTACCCGCACACATGAACCCCCGGGGTGACGGGAGTACTATAGCCTATAACTTTCCCTCACATGCCAATAATTTACGTTGACATTTTTTTAAAAATACGTTTGTAAATCTCATGTTAAAATTTAATCTTTCTCACCTTCCATCTATACCTATAACTTTCCCCTACCTGCCAATAATATATCTTAAAAATTTCATAAAATTCAGTTTAAAAATGTGGCTGATATTAACATTTTACATTCCCTGTGTGTAAAAGAAAATAACTACTAATCAAACAAATGCAGTTTTCGTGACCCAAATAGCAATGAAACAAACCTATGGTTAAAATCTGAAGTTCCTAAGATGCTTCTTTGCTGAGAAACAAAAAAACCGTTATATTTTGACAACAGTGCCACTTAAGAGACTAAAACAAAAATCCAAACCGCTAAAATCCTAATCTATGGTGAAAATTTCAGCTTCCTGCGATGTCTGGTTCCTGAGAAAGGCAATCTCAAAAAATTAACACACCATTTTTATATATTAGATTAAAAAAATAGATGGAAAATTGAAATAATAATACTAAATTAATGGAAAACAAACAACTAGCAGAAAATTGCAAATATTTAAATATTACGCAACCGAGGTTGAAACTACCTACATGATTTCACGAAATCACCATCATAGAAATCGTATAGTGACGCACTGTCGACTGTTAACCTAGTCTTTAAATTTGCATCATAATTTTTCTGGATCTTCAAAATTTTCTTTTAATTATGAAGAATTATAAGGATTTTGTTATATACTCGATTTTGTGATATACTCGATAGAGAAACTAATGACATTCTCTTCTTCGTACCGACCCATAGCACTTACATCCATTCTTTCCAAGGTCATGGAAACACTGATCAATTTTCAGCTCATGAAATATCTTGAAACCAACGCAATCCTTAGGGACCGGCAGTACGGATTTCGTGGGCAACGTTCTAGTGGTGATTTGATGGTACACTCCGCTTCAACTGAATAATTCCTCTCTCTCTCTTCTCTTACACAATTTTTAACTGTAGATTATTTTTTTTAAGATTACGATATTTTTATTAAACATTAAAGTAATATACAATTTTGATTTAAAACTAAACTTATAACTAATATTAATATGTGTCGGCTCAACAAAAGGGGCCCGACGTATTTACATTGTCTTTTTTTTTGGTATTGTTTATTTTTAAACAATATTTTTTACTACTTAATCTACTACATGTTTATTTTTAAGGTAATTAAATTTTAAAATAAAATAAGAATGAAAAATATTAAGCGGCGTATAAACAGGGCGAACTTCAGCCTCTGTAATATTGGTTGCCCGCCTTCTCGTAGAAGGAGACGTCTTGATTGTTAAAGATGTCATCGAATCTAGCATCAGTGAATCCTCTTATGTGTATGTACCGGTGACTTGGCTCGATTTCCTCGATTCGCAGTCCTTTGCATCTCAGGACTTGGATGTGTTTCCAATGCGTCGACGAATTTCCTCGCCATTCGGAACAAGTGGTCAGTTATTGGCAGCAGACCTGCTGCTTCGTATAGTTTTGTAGTCGACACAAACTTATAGCTGTTTGTCACCCTCCAGAGTCCTGTACAGATCCTTAGTACCTTCCTTTCAAATAGGGAGATCTTCTTCATCGTTGTTGGTGAGACGGTGAACCATATGGGGTAGCCATAGGTTATCACTGGCCTGATGAGTTGCTTGTAGATAAGCAGCCTGGTGTTGTTGGACAGACCGTTTCGTCTTTTAAGTAGGGGGTGCACCAAATGAAGAGCGTAGTTCGCTTTTTTCATTGTTTTGTCGATGTGAGAGTTAAACTTGAGCCTCTCAGTAAAGCCTCTCTTTCCAGTATTCCTTGTACGATATTGCAGTCATTTTTGCTGTTAGAAACTCAAGCTCAACAGTTCCATAGTAGCTAACTGCTCCCCATACCATAACACCACCTTCTCGACTATGATGCCCGGCTAAAAAACGTTCGTCTTTTCTCATGTCATGAAAATAATAGTGAAATCCATCCATCACCTGGTTGTATACAATGTTTTTAGTTTCACCTTCAAGAGCAAGCATAAATAAATTCTTTGGTCAACCTTACCCAGAGCAAGCAAAATAAAGTTGTCCGTGGGAAACACATGGCGATCTCAAATCTATACTCCGCAGTACTTAATAAACTGTCCGACTTATTGATCGTCATCGAAAACGCAAGTTTTACTGGAAATTGCAATGTCGACAATGTCCTCAACCCCAAATTCGTCGCCAAATGGTCGCCGAGTACCATCCTAAATACCACTATTCATCTCAGCGACCCCGATAACTATGGGATCGACACTAATATCGGTCACCCTCCCACCTCCGAGGAGACAACTCATCCATGGAGTGTCCTACCAACACTATTCATCTCAGTGATGGCCCCGAGAATTATTGAATGGACACTAATATCGGTCACACCCCCCCCTCAGTAATTAACACCAATCGCCCGCCCCTCTGCGGGGATACATAAATCACCCATAGGAGTGCACTACCAGCACTATTCGTCTCGGCCAACCAAAAAACGTGCTACCCCCCACTACCAATGTTTAATTCCAGATAGTAACAAATATGTATACAAAGAACCACTAGAAACGATAAGGTCATATTTTTTTGGAGAAGTTTAATAAATTTATTACACTAAATGTAAATTTTAATATATTTTTTCAATGAATTTTGCTACTTACATACAGTGGCCGAAATAAATATAAAGACAGTCATTCTCGTACTGACAATTTGACTTGACGGTTGAACACCTAAACAAAAATCAGTGAAAAAGTTGCGAAATAAGTATAAAGACACTGGGTTTTTTTAAAAATATCCCAATTTTGTTGATTTTTTTTTGTTAAAAGACTGTAAAAATATGTAACGAAGTCGAATCGACTGCGTCACAAACCCTATGTCTAAATTAGGATTTTGCCTTACACGAGAAAATAGCATTTAAGCCTTTTTCACTCGCCCATAGACGAAAGTGACTGTTTCATACGCTATAATCTAGCTTCGAAAGTAGCCCATATGCACTCTAGTTATGTTATCATATAAACGTCTTTTGTTATTTACTGCAGTCACAGCGAACAGCGAACGCACATTCTCACATTTCTGCTTCTCTCTCGATTTAGCAGAAAACCCGGTTTGGACGTCTGAAAGACTCGCAGAAAAATGCCATCTCCACTTTCATTGCTCGTTATGTAATATATGTACTATAACGCTTGAATACGTTCATATATTCATATTCTAAAATTAGAATTTTTCCGTACATGAGGAAATAACATTTAAACCTGCAACGCTTGCATACGTGCATGCGAAATATTATTGTTATTCAAGTTAACATCCAATATATGAAATTCCCAACAGCTTGATATAATTCGACACATGTATAGGCCAGGAAAATCCAAAGTAAGGCTGGAAGAATATTCTGCTACAAAACAGCAGTTACATCTACCGAGGGAAGCTCAGGCTAACCATCGTTCTAAACGAGCGAACGAGTATAGGATAATGAGCACTTTCATTGCATAGCATTGGTCTAAGCATACTACCTAATATAGTTGTCGTATGACATTGTGTTTGGTAGTCAGCTATATCGGCTGAACGGTGTCCGTGAGTTACCATAGCGGCAGCAACACTCCAGCGGACCCCACCACTACGTCACGCGTACGTACGACACTGTATTAGTACGCGCCGAACACTGTCCACGTGCTCCCGTTGTGGTAGCAAGGTATGTAGCAGAGGACGGACCCATCACCCATTCGGCACTATAAGCGACTCTGTCGTCGTATAACACAGTGTTTAGTGTGTATAAAACCTCCGCTGGTTTCCCCGCACTTATTGCGTACACACCAGAGTATGTATTTACCCGTAGTTAGAACCGTATAGTAAGTAAGGAAGTATATGTTATAAGTATTTTTTAGGTATGAAACTGTTGTTATTATTTAGACGGAAAAAAACCAGAAAATAAAACACCAGAACCTATAATTTTTAATCAAACAAACAAAAACAAAAACCCTTTTTCTAATTTGTAACGACGAAGCAGAGAATGAACCCTGGGTGACCGGCGAGCGTCATCCGAGAAAACACTGTTACAAATATTTAAACGTTATTTTAAAGTTAAATTGCACTTATTGGGCGGTCTGTTTCCCTTGTGTGTAGTTTTTTAGGCGAAAATTGTGGCACTGCTAGAAGATCTGGTCGACCAAGCCTTTTGACCTCCCGCAACAAAAATGCAATTTCACATGAAGCGAGGCGAAATAAGCTGAATGCTGGTCAGATAAAGCGCAAGTTGGATCTCCCAGTTACAGTAAGAAGAGTGAAGCAAGTGTTAAAGGCAAATCGTAACCTTCGCTACACAAAAATGATAAAAAAATGATACACAATGTGCAAAGTTTGAATAAAATCGGGTAACATTTTAAAAAAAAATTTTGGGAGCCCCCTTATCCTGATCACTGCGAACTTTTTACAAAGTATTTCATCGGAGATACACATGTGTTCAAAGTTTCAAAAAAATCGGGCTTTAGGAAGTTGGTCAATAGTTTATCACAAGATTTGGTGTGCCTGTACGCCAGCCAGTCAGCCACGGGCACGCGAAGTTAATATAGAGAATTTAAAAAAAATCTAATCTGGTTTTACCTTTTATTGGCGTGATTTGAGAAACGAAAAAGCAGTCAAACTGAGTCGGCACTCTGGATTCGGAAGTGTGATGGTTTGGGGTGCATTACAACATCATACGCAAGGACAGAAACAGTGGATGCGGTGGAGGTCTTCGTTTCATCGTGCACAACTCGGTGAACTACAGACTCATGCCAATACCGGCACCCACCTCACCCGATCAACATCTCGAAACACAAACTATTGCAGTCAAGTCCAACGACACCCTAATCGAAAGAACAAATGTCTATATTCCTCCAACTACATGCTGCACATCTGGCTAACTTCCTTCTTTGGTAACCGCCTGATTGTTGGGGATTTCAACGCCCACCATGATTGCTGGCACTCTAATCTAAAGAACGATGAATCAAACTTTGGTACCATCAATGAAAACTCCTAGACATCAGCATAGTGAGCGAGTCTTTATTAGCCTGTGCAGCCTGGAGGACAGACATAGCGTTAAACTCCGACCATATCCCGATCATCATTACCGTGGATAAAGCCGACGACTTTGTGTCTGCGGATAAACGCACATTTGTCAATTACGCCAAAGCGGACTGACCAAGTTTCACTAGGTTTGTCGACAGACAATTGGGCCACCACCCCCCCCCCCCCCCACAACGCAATTTCAGGTGAACGAATCTTCCGCCGGATCGTCAGATCAGAGCAGCTGCATTCATTCCAGCCGGCAGAATCCCTATACTTAAGCCTAACTTCCCAGCAGAAGCAGTCCACCTCGCTAACGAACGTGACAATAATCACAGCATCAACCACGCGAACACCAGAATCGACCTACAAAATCACGAGATTGATCGCCTAGTCAACCAACACAGGCGAACTAAATGTCTGGAGTACCTTCAATCTTGTGACGGGGGCTCAAAGAAACTTTGGTCCACCATCCATCAAGGAGCTCTCCAACACCACCAGACGTAGAGACCTAACAGACATCACCTTCAACAGCACACAACAAGACTGCCCCAGAAAGTGTTTCTTAATGTTCTGTCGCCAGTTTGTAGAACACCCAACAAGATCAAGCGTACTACTCTCAGGAAATTGAACAACCTTGACCACGACAACACCTCACATATTCTACTTCCCTCCGAAATCGAATTAGCCATACGCAGTGCAAAATATCAAACATCTCAAACATCTAGCCTTAAACAAACCTTCAACCTCTCACTTAAAACATTGGACATCCCTGACCCTTGGAAAACGGGCAGAATTATTCCCCTACTCAAGCCCGGTAAACAGGCAGACCAAGGATCCTCGTATCGTCCAATTTCTCTCCTGTCCCAAAAGCGAAAATACTAGAAGCTATACTACTTTATCAGCTTCATTCCAAACTCCAGTTAGCTGAACACCAACACGGCTTTCGCAAGCTGCGCAGCACAACCACAGCCGTTACGGAGATCACAACACTCATCTCGCAAGGACTTAACCAACAGCGTCCCTGTGAACGCACTGTCCTTGTTGCACTGGACCTATCAAAGGCATTCGACACCGTTGACCTAGGCATCATACTACAAGACATTCTAGAGTCACAGCTTTCCAACAACACGAAACGATGGCTTACCAACTACCTTAATGGTAGTAAATTTTACGTCGAATTCCGGAACAACAAATCGCTATACAGGAAAGTTAAGCAAGGTGTACCCCAAGGAGGGGTCCTCTCACCGACTCTCTTCAACCACTACATGGCAAAACTCCCCGTACCACCTACCGGAGTCAAATTGATATCGTGCGCCGACGACTGCATCATTCTTGCCTCAGGCAAGGACCTCCCCACCATTTGAAGAAGCATCAACGCCTACCTCGATATACTAGAAGACGTTTTTACCAGACGAAATCTAATCCTGTCTCCAGAAACATCGTCCGCAACACTTTTCACCACCTGGACCAAAGAAGTCAACCTACAGCTCTACATCTCGATACACAGCAGGACAACCCCTACAATCAAACATCCAAAGATCTTGGGAGTCACATTCGACAATCTGCTGACATTTTCGACTCATTCGGGAAACATTAATAAAAGAGTCATGTCCAGAAATAAAGTCCTCAAATCCCTAGCGGGCAGTACATGGGGTAAGGACAAAAAAAACCTTCCTACCACATATCAAGCAATTGGCAGATCGCTCCTTAACTATGCGGCACCCATCTAGACACCTCGCCTCTACCACACACAATGGCAGAAGCTTCAATCCTGTCAGAATGCCGCTCTTCGCATCATCACTGGTTGCCACCTCATGTTACATGAGAACCATGTCCATCAAGAAACCCAAATGCTAACAGTGTAAGAGCACAACGAGCTTCTCGCCAAACAATTCGTACCGGCATGCCACAAACCCGATCACCCGAACCGTGACCTGCTCACCCTCAACACACCACCCAGGCATATCCGATCCGATATTCGTATGTTCTGCGAAGAGACAAACCAATTCAACCCTGGCACAACTGAGATCAGGATGGAGCTCTTTTCTGAATAGCTACATACACCGCTTACGTGACAGCATCATCGATCAATGCCCGGACTGTGGTGCATCAACACATAACACAGGTCATCTATTCAGCTGCCCGTTACTCACACCGCTAACCATTTGGACACATCCTGTCGAAACAGCCGCATTTCTGAGCCTGGACTGCTCCGACAGCTACACAAACATTTCAACCCAACGTTTGGACTAACACGAACAAAGAAAGTTCCACAATTGGATACGTAGACTACTATCCGGGGAACAATATCCGAAGATATCTAATTTACCCAGAACGAGTACATAAACTATGTTATTGTTTCCCATTCAGCAACAACAACGGTTATAAAATGTTGTTAATAGATTTGTCTATGATTTAATGATACAACGCAAACGTTTTAACAGTCAGACAGCAATATGAAAGGAAAGTTAAAGAGTACAAATTTCGCTTTTTGCTTTACAATACTATGTGTATTACACAAAATACCCTATGTAGATAGTTATTATTATTCATCATATACTTTTTAGATACTTACTCTCCTAATTACTCCAAACTGTTTACTCTGGACAAGAAAATCCGTTCGCTTAAGTTAACAACAACACTTGACCGAGAAAACACTGATAGGTATACTATAATGGTGAAGGCGACAAATGACGAAGATGGAGTTATAAAAAATCCCAACAGTGTTAATTTCACTCTTGAAGTATTAATTACAGTGAGAGCCTTTAAATAATCTTCAAATAAACTTTGATTGTTTACTGAAGAGCATTTAAGGTAAACGATATCAACGACAATCCACCCAGATTTAATCAGACTAATTACGCTGCAGGGATAACCACGAAGGACCCCATTGAAAAAAGGTTGTTAGTATTTTATGTAAGTTTATGATCTAACCCCTTCCGACCACATTTTATTAAAAATATTTCTGTTGCCAGGCATTAGACCCAGATTTAGACGATGACACAACGTATGTTATTAAAGAGGGTTCAATGAGAACGCAAGGAGAAAATATAGACCAATACAAGGACAATATGTTCAATATAGATAATATAACAGGAGTGCTTACTTTGACTTCATATGTTACCTACAATATGAAAGGTTTCTTTATGTTTGATATTGTTGCATATGATACCGCCATTCCACCTCACAACGATATAGTGCCGACCAAAATCTACATTGTTGCCGAAGAAAATCGCGTAAAATTTGTGTTTCTCAGTACTTTACAAACTATTCATGATAAAGAAAAATATGTAAGATGAATATTATTATATTAATGTATCAAATTTGTTTATAATTAATAATGCGATGCAGATACGCGAAGAGTTTCAGGACCAATATGGATATGAAATTTGTAACATAGATACAATTGAAGATGCTACGAATCAGCAGCCATCTCGAGCCTTTACCGACACTAGCCATAGCGCTCCCATTACCGATGTCATCGTTCATTTTATACACAACAATCAGGCGGTAGAGGCCAGTGGAATACAAAGGTAACTAAAATATTTTTAACAAAACATTAGCAAATAACCGAGGACCGAATGCATTTCAGGCGATCCAATGATTTAGCATTCGTATCGAAATTAACAAACAGTTTGCAAAGATACAATCTGATTCTAAACGATGTTCCACATTCGAAATTTAATGTAGTACAGCAAGACTTCAATGATTTGTTGACAACAACGTTAATTGTTATATCCGTACTACTGACAACTCTCTGTGTCGTGTTGGTAGTTGCGTTCGTTATGAAAACTCGAGCCCTAAATAGACAACTGAAGGCCTTTGATCCTCCTGATTTTGGATCAACAGCTTCGAATTTGAATCGTAGTGGTGTCCCGACCACCAACATATTTTCTATTGAAGGATCTAATCCTGTAAATAATAACAAACCTTCTAGCGTGAACAATAATAGAGTTTTCGATGAAGAATCAAGGTAAATTTTAATGTTTGAAAATCTGGCTTTTTTAAATAACCATTTGCATACAGTGAGGAATCGGATGAAGAAAGTGATTTTGGCTGTCTATATGACGATCCAACATTTTTCACTGATGTTAAGGACGCTAAATATGTCGTAACAACGAAAACAAATAAAGAGTTTAATAATTTATTAACAAAAATGCATTCTTACAGATGAATTTTTCAAAGAGACCGTCAGAAATTGGGAACAAAATCGTAATTCAGAACTTTAATGCAAAAGACGAAGGAATAACCAAAAGAGAACAGCAAGAAAGAAACAAAAATATGTCTAAATACTAAAATAAAATATCGTCGGCTTACAATGAAAAACGACTACTTGAAGAAATTTACTTCATGTGATATCAAAAATAGTGAGTTTACACTTCTAATTCAGTTGGAAATGTCTTTTTTATTTTAACTCAGAATCATGAAATCTATTAACTTTTCTAAAATGCCTTTCCTTGTAAGCTGACGCGATACGATACTTTACAAGTCAGTAAAATGTTCAGTAATTGTAATTTGTAATTTTTATTTAATATAATGTCGTAATTCGTTTGCAGTTTATATACTTTATGCAACAATACACGTTATTAGAAAAGTCCTTCGATTTCTCCAGTTTCTGTGTTAAGGTCTATGTCATACATACATGGCCTGGTGGGTAATCCTGGCATTTTTGAGATATCACCGCACATGGCAACGATGAAACCAGCCCCTGCTGAAACATACATGTCTTGCACGTTGAGAGTAAAACCTTTAGGAGCCCCTTTCAAAGTAGCGTCTCCGGTCAACGACATAGAGGTCTTTGACATGCAGATCGGCAAATTTCCGAAACCCTGAAAAACAGAATGTTGTTGCACTGATAGATAATGCTGCATTCATTCAAAGGGCCACAATGTTTGACATTATACGTACATTATGAATGAGGACCGATAGAGCGGTCATAGCTTTAGCAGTAAGATGCACGCCAGAAGCACCGTACATTTGCTGAGCTATGGTGTTCAATTTTTCCTCAATACTGGAATTATTGTTGTACAGAAACTTAAAGTGACTCGCCGATTCACATGCTTTAATAACCGCCTCCGCTAACTCAACTGCACCGGTGCCACCTTCGCTCCAATGGTTGCAGATCACGGCAGCAAACGCACCACCTTTCATGGCCGCATCTTTAACAAGTTCATGCTCACCTTTTGTGTCAGTACTAAATTGTATGAAAGTACAAATTAATTTTTTATTTTCAAGCGAAAATTCCTCAGTAATATGCTCACCAATGTGCATTGATAGCAACAACAACTGGCAAACCATACAGTCTTCCATTCTCTATGTGTTTTAATAGATTTGGCAAGCCCTTCTCTAAAAGTTCCAAATTCTCCTCAGTGTAGACTTTGTTAAGATGTATACCTGGTGTGACTGTTGGACCACCGCCGTGCATTTTTAGAGCTCTAACTGTTGCAACAAGAACAACTGCGTTCGGTGTTTTTCCAGAGGATCGACACTTAATGTTAAAGAATTTCTCCATTCCAATATCGGAACCGAATCCGGCTTCAGTCACGACAAATCCCTGCTCGCCAACAAGTTTAAGACCAATATCATCTGCAACAATCGATGAGCAACCGTGTGCAATATTTGCGAAAGGTCCCGCGTGCACTAAGACAGGTGTTCCTTCGAGTGTTTGCATTAGGGTTGGTTCGATGGTGTCTTTTAATAGAACCGCGAGGGCACCTGTTACGCCAAGATCATCGGCTGTAACAGGGCAACCAGATTTATCGAATGCAACAACCATTCGCGAAAGTCTCTTCTTCATATTTTGCATATTCTTGGACAATGCCAACACGGCCATAATTTCGCTAGCAACAGAAATACTAAACGAAGTGTGACGGGTGAGATTTTTTTCTGTCGGCGACTCACCTATGGTTATCTGCCTAAGATATCGATCATTGATATCAAGAACGCGGTTCCACATGATTGTATCAGGGTCAATGTTCAAACGGGCAAACTTTGTGATTTCTTCAGCGCTTAATAAGTCCGGGTCCAATTTTCTAATGCAAAGTTTATCCAAACGACGAACTTGAATTTTAGAGAATGTACGTTTACCATTAATTTTTGGCACCAGACGATCGTAAAGGGATTGATCGTTTTGTGTCATCTCATGGAAAATTCTAGTATCTAACTGTGCTGCAAGAAGATTATTAGCAGCGGTAACAGCATGGATATCTCCAGTTAAATGTAAATTGAAATCTTCCATTGGAATAACCTGGGAGTAGCCGCCACCTGCAGCACCTCCTTTAATGCCAAATGTTGGACCCTGTGAAGGTTGACGTAAGCAAGCGATTGCATTCCGTTCTTTGTGCGCAGTTAAAGCTTGCACCAATCCAACTAATGTTGTACTCTTACCCTCACCAAGAGGTGTTGGTGTGATTCTAAAAGAGAGAATTGATATGCATTATATATGTGGCTATTCCTAAATTTAGGAATTCATTCTTACCCAGCGACTACGACATAGCTGCCATTGACACGGTCCTTAAGCCGATCTATTACGCTTAAAGCGATTTTTGCCTTCTTGTTTCCATACAATGTCACTTCATGTCCAACCAATCCGATTTCTTTGGCTAAAAACATAATGTCTTTTGGCTGTTGGGACCGAGATATTGCAATGTCACTGTTGGATTAAATAATGATCGATCGACGTGCTCAAAAAAAATTGCTATTAAAAAATGTATTAAACTTACGTGGGGACTGGTGTTACCCTATACAAACACAGAGGCTTCAAGTCCCATTTTGTTTGAATAACTAGTTTTGCCGCTTTTTGGGCTGACATTAGTGTATTTTTCATCAGCATTGCTACAGTCATTGGTCCCACGCCGCCTGGTACAGGCGTTATATAGGATGCAACCTGTTTTGCCTCTTCAAAGCAAACGTCTCCCACCAGACATGTACCACTGGCTTTAGATGGGTCTGTAATAAATAACCATTTGAAGTGATTTGCTTTGCAACTAAAGTCCTTAACGAAAATTTTATAAACCAATAATGCATGACGATGAGCCCCCCACCCCCCCGCTCCACACTCGTCATCACCTCCCACCCACAGTATTCGATTCCATCGCCCCGTACCTCTCCATCTTCACCCAATCCATCCGTCCGTCCGTCCGTCACATCCAAGACCGACCCAAAAACCTTTCAAACCACCGACGACAGAGCAGATACCGCTTTACAACCTGTCACAAACCAAAATCTTTAAAAACCCGAAAACCATATCCACCCCATCACAACCGAACTTGACCACAAAACCTTTGAAACAACCAACGACAAAGTACTAAACGCCGCTCAATTATACATTCCCGTAAGAGGCAGTGGCTGACTTTAAACTGTGCGATATGCCGTTTTATGAACTGTTACGTGAGTTAATCGATATTATATTAATTTATAGTATTATATCTTTTATGTATAAAAGTGAAACTCTGCATGCATGTATGTATGTTCCTTACAGCATGCTAAACACTTCAACCGATCAACGCAAACAAACCAGACTGCCCGACGGAAAAATAATGATTCGATTATTCGAACACCGACAGGTCCATCAAAAGACATCTCCCACTTCCTTATAAGGAGTTTAAGAATTTTTTTTATTAGGAAATACTTTTTCTGTAATAGTGATACTTACGTAATTATTTAGAAAGGTATGCTGTACGTTTATTCATACACACACACACATATATATATATATATATATATATATATATATATATATATATATGTTGTACGTATATTTCTTGAACAACTTAATAAAATGTAACAATAAGTTAATTTTTTAATAATTCATCCAATAAAAAGACATCCAGCGGAATTTGGTCTATTTTTTGAGTGAAAAGACAGAGCAATTCGTATATTGAATGGTTTTATGAAATCAAAATTAAAAAAAAACCTGACAAGAACTAAAACACTCACTTAAGTTCTGGGGGTCAACCTGATGTTATTCGTGCAATTACCCAACAAAAATACGCTATTTTGGTTTTATGTTTTTCTTATCGCTTCAGTTTAAATAGATCAAATGGTTGACCTTAATAATCACATCTCTTCAAATTATAACAATTCGTGGGATGTGCATAAGTATGGGATTGCGCTGATAGAGCAACGTTTCAATTGATAGAAAGCAAAAAAGAAAGTAACATTTCTTAATTACATGAAAACATTGTCCTGTTAAAAAAATATTTGTTGTTGTTTCGCTTTTTTGTGTGTACGAGCTGCTGGTGTATAATACAATTACATACGGACCCGAAATTTGGATGTAAGTACAAAGCACTCCAGATCTGTAGGCTCCGGTTGGTGGTGGGTAATAGGATTTATGGAAAACATTAGCGGGATAGAACAAATATTCATTGCAAGAGTTTCGTAAACCAGGGCTTATGGGTACCTAACTAAACGACATAGGCTCGAAATCGGAATCCGTACACAAGATTTTTCGGGAGGAAGGTAGGATCGCGGTTCATTCAGCAATTATTTGGTCGGGGTTTTCTGTTGTTATTTCTGATAATGTCCAGTTGTATTTTATTAGTCTAAGTGGCTGGCCTGTCAGTTTACCCCTACAGTGATGTTGATGTAAGCGAATACCTCCAATCTTTCAGCAAAACGAAAATAATATCTAGTATTGGCAGGAAGTAACGACTAACTACATGGTTTCAACTTAAACTCCAAAACTGGCGTAACTATACAAAAACATGGGCGTCACCTTGTAATATCGGCTTAACGGGATGAAATGTAAGCACAATTTGGATAAAAAACAGAACTATTAAAAATACCCGTGATGTTAAAAAATAATATCTGTTGGATAGTGTGCCAACAACTTGGCACATTTTCGATGTCTTACCGTCAATGATGTCTATTACTATTAAAACATGCTCACGAAAACATTACAGAAGTTTACAGTATCAGCCACGATCGCTAAAATACCATAGTAGCACCAAGCATAGACATTGATATCGATCCAAAGTTTTGGAGTTTCTTAATTCCCAGCCTACAGCTCATATATTAGAAATATTTAGGGCTCACCGGCTTTAACATTGATTCCACAGTCGATAACAACAGCTCCCGGTTTTATCCAACTGCCTCTTACCATCTCTGGAACACCAATACCCACAACGAGGATGTCTGCTGATCTGCACTGCAGGATGAAAAAAGAGTTATGTATTAATTAACTATATCTGTTACGTTTATCATTTTCTTGGTTTTTGTTATTATATGTATCTATCCTGATATTAAATCAGAATAGCGCACTGGACTACCTCGGTTGGTTTGCGCCGATACAATACATACATACAAGCATAACATTTTTATACACTGATTAACGTTTTACAAGCCTAGTCAAAAAATGAATACCTTCCTACCTAAGTACCACAGCTGAAGTTGAAGTTTAAAAAAAATTAAAGCAAACTAAACAGTACTGTTGCAAGATATTGTCTAGACTCGAGAGTTTTTTACAGCTGTTGTCTTCCTAATCCATCTTATTCGCAAGTAAAATCATTTATAGCAATCATTTATTCATTTTGGTTAGAACTGTTTACTGCGGATCTTATTTATTTTAATTTAAGGATTTATATAGTCCACCAGCTGAAGTTCATGGCGTTGCTCGTGGCTTCATTACCCACCCATCGCCCCCATCGGTCCCCATCACCACACCTCCACGCCTTCCCCACAACCACCATCCCATCATTCCATCACCACCCCCTTAATATTATTTTTGTAAATATCTCGAATCTACCGACATTAAGCGGGCCCAAATTTTATCAGCAAACTCATTTTTGCCAAATCGTACCATAAATACGATAAATTGAAATATCACGACTACATCGCCACCTATCGGGCTTAAACTTAAGAGAAACCTTTCCGAAGACTAAACTAACATATTGTCCAAGTTTGGTGTCAACCGGTCCAGCGGCTCTCGAATTTTAGATGACCGTACCCGGAACGAACATTTCTATATATTAAGACTAGTTGTTAGCCCCGGCGTTACCCGGGACCCACTGACCCGCACCCTAAGACACCTTTTAGACCCCCCAAAAGCTAAAATAACAGGCGTTGTCTGGCAGCCAATCACACCCTACTGACCCAACCAAACTGACCGTTCTCCCACTGAAAGCACCGCACACCATTTTATATATGTGTATATATATATAAAACGTGTTCGAATCGTGAGTTATGTTCGCGACTTCATACACAAATCCCATGGAAAACAGCATTTTTCAGTTTTTCTAGAATTTTCCAAGTTTTTCTCGAATTTTTAAAATTTCCAGGTTCCTATAATCATCCCCGAACTACGAACTTTTTAAAAGAAAATGAGCCAAATCGGTCCAGTCTTTAGCCGTGAAAAGGTAACAGACAGATAGAGTTACTTTCACATTTATAATATTAGTAAGGATTAAATAAAAATATGTAAGGATGATTTTTTTTAATTTAAAAAATATATTTATTTTACAAAAAAATACTATTTCTTACGAGTATAAGTCTCTCGCAAACTTCATTTCTAAATGCACTTTTGCCATAGTTTCCCCTCTGAAGATTGTTATCTGCCATTATGTTTTGTTTGAATTTAGCCATCCAAAGTTAGATAAATGTATGTACATACTTTTAAAATTAAAGTACATGTAACTAAACTTACCTACCTTGAATTTTTGAAATTTAAATGACATTTCTTCAAGCATCGTTAAGGTTTTTTTTACCAAATTTTAGGATGCAATAAGAAAATATTTTCAAAGTACACAAACATGAAAGACCGATGGACGGACTTAACTGGTATTAATTTAGTTTTTTTCCCGGTTTAAAAAATGTCATGCCGGAAGCAGGATGAATCAAAATAGGGTGCCTCAGCCAAAGCTTAATAATAAAACCAAAAAAAAAACTCCCAAGCAAAAAATACAAGAAGTGTAGGAAAAAATAAAAACTAAAGAAACATGAAAAAAACAACCCACAGAAATTAAACGTGTGATATTTAAAGTCTCTAATCGGAGATACACATGTGTGCAAAGTTTATATAAAATCGGGCTTTAGGAAGTGGGTTAAAAATTAATCACAAGATTCCGCCAAAGCTAATATAAAGAATTTAAAAAATACAGAAACAAAATAAAAACTTACGATTTCATCAATATTCTTTGTCTTAGAATGACAAACAGTAACCGTTGCGTGCTCCCATTTGAGGAGCTCCGAGATAGGGGTTCCGACTATTTTGCTTCTCCCTAAGACGACGGCGCGAGTACCTGCTATTTGAATTCCTGTCCGTTTAATCAGCTCTATGCATCCTAGTGGAGTACATGGTAAAAATCCGGTTAAATCTCCGATAGCAACCCTTCCCTCATTCATCGTATGTAAGCTAAAACAAACGTTATATTAAATTAAAATTAAATAAGTAACATTTTGGCAACAATTAATAAGCAGTCATATTTTAATGAGTACACATTAACATTAAAATTACCCATCGACATCCTTCTCAGGACATACTGCGTCCGTAATTCTATGAGAATTAATATTAGTTTCACAATCGAGTGGCATTTGCACAATTATTCCATGAACACTGGGATCACAGTTCAATTCGTTTATCTGTGAGACATTTTTTGTAACGTTAACGAACAATTTAAAAAAAATGATTGCAGTGTCAGTAGCATGGCTAACTTACCTTATCCAGTAGTTGCAATTCAGTGATAGTTTTAGGAAACTGAACATGTTGTGCATCGATTCCAATCTCAGTGGCAGCTTTAATCTTCATCCGAATGTATACATTAGAATCTTCGCGACCTCCCACTTGTACAATACGAAGGCCTGGACTAAAATGCGATAAAATGTTCTTTAGCTCAACTACTTTGTTTGTGAGTTGCATTCGAATATCCCTTGAAAGAAAAAATTCAATTTATGGTGGCTTTTTGTGAAAAAATGCGCTAATTTACTTTGCTACTAGAGTTCCAGAAATCACTTTTGCCGTCGACATCTTCTCTACTGCCACAGGATCACTTCAGTAGAAAATGTTCGGAAAATGTTTTAAAACAACCACCACCCGAATTCAATGAATTCTATCTTTAGACTGATTCAGGCAACTTAAAATGTTTTTATATGGAGCAGAATTATCAGTTCAAAATCGAACGCAGACCTCAAATAGATAACCGTCAGAGGTCACTTATTTTGTGAAAAATATCGTCAATGTGTGTATATGTGTCTGGTAGATTATCTTTAAACAGAACTGAAGATAACCCAACCAAAGTAAACGGTTACTCACTTGCTCCTTATACTCCTGTGTTTGGATAAACAAAATAAGTATTCAACCCATAAAAAATTTTCATGTAAATTCTTTAATAGGAGATACATATGTGTGCAAAGTTTAAACCAAATTAATTTGGAAAAAATTAATATTAGAGCCCTTTACTTCAAAATTTTTTCATAAACTGTTGTCACCGGAGATATACATGTTTAAAAAAAAAGTTGTATGGAAAAAAAATTGAAATCAAAAACTCAACAATTTTTACAAAAAGTTCGGTCTATCGTAGGTACACATATGTTTAAAATTTAAAGTAAATCGGGCTAATTTTAAAAAACAAATATATGGCCCCGCCTACGGGCCCATTCGCTCCAAAAATGTTACAAAAACTTTTGTCCATCGTGATAAACATATGTTTAAAATTTGAAGAAAACTGGCTAATTTTTAAAAAATGCATACTCAGGGCCCATTCGCTCAAAAAATATCCAAAAAGCTTTGTCCACCGGAGATACACATGTGTATAAAATTTTACCAAAATCGGGCTAATTTTTATCTTAAGTTTGTATGAGGCCCCAAGACCACAGGGACCGGCGTCTTCAAAATATTTACAAAAATTATTGCCTATCGGAGATACACCCATGTGTAAAATTTGAAGAAAGTCGGGTTAATTTTTAAAAAAAAATTGTATGGTGCCACACGACCACGGGGCCCGGGGTCTCCAAAATTTTTACAAAAAGTGTTGTCCATCAGAGATAACAGCGTGTATAAAATTTTGAAAAATTCCGGTTTTTTTTTTTAAAAATTTGTTGGCGCTCGGGGTCTCCCAACTTTTTACAAAAAGTATTGTCCGTCGGATATACACACGTATATAAAATTTTAAAAAAATCGGGTTAATTTTTTAAAAAAAAATTTGTTGGGGCCCCATGACCCTTTTACAAAAAGTATTGTCCGTCGGATATACACACGTATATAATATTTAAAGGAAATCGAGTTATTTTTTTAAAACATTTGTTGGGACCCTGGAGCCTGGGGTCTCCAAAATTTTTACAAAAAGTGTGGTCCATCGGAGATACACATGCGTATAAAATTTGAAGAAAATCGTGTTAATTTTTTTTTAAAAATGTTATGGAACCCCACGACTCTGGTGCCCGGGGTTTCCAAAATTTTTACAAAAAGTGTTGTCCATCGGAGATATACATGTGTATACAATTTAAAGAAAATCGGGTTAATTTTCAAGCAATTTATATGGGCACCCCTGGGCCCTGAGGCCCGAGGGGCCCCAAATTTTAATAGAAAGTGCTGTCTCCGGAAATACACATGTTTGCAAAATTTCAATAAAATTTGGCTTTGGGAAGTGGGTTAAAATTGATCGCAAGATTCCACTACAAACAGACCGACCGACCGACCGACCAACAGACAGACGTGCCACGGGCAAGCGAAGTTAATATAGAGAATTTAAAATTTGAAAATTTCCTTGTAAATTCTCTAATCGGAGATTCGATTTTGTGGTGAAATTCCCATTTGGTGGTTAAAACATAGCATCCGAAGCGTACGGTTGGTGCGACGTGCACACAACGACGTACGAACTAAGTACTACTAAAATTCTTTCTTTTGAGTTGAGTTAAGCCGTAAAGTAGTGTGCGTGCGTAGCCAGTTCTTCATATACTCGTAATATTGTAAAAAAAAACAAATTAAGAATGCACTCACACAACTGAGTGTAAAGCACATTTCAATTGCCGAACCATTCATTTTTGTATAAAAATATTTATTCTACTTCCTCTTGATATCTCTATATTCTATGCTGCAAACCAGTTTACACTAATAAAATACTACACTTATTACTTAAGTAAGAATCATATACAAAAGTGCGAAAACAAAATAGTCGAGTCTCGCTACTATACAACAAAAAAAAGAAAACAAGTAAATGCATAAAAATTTCGTTTTTCAGGTAAAAACTTATGTGTATACATCGCACACGCCACACGAGTCACACGTTTCACTCAGGCCGCACGCTTCATGCGTTCCACACGGGTTATATGTGCCACACGCGTCAAATACACCACATGCGTCACAAGCGCCACACGCGCTTAAAATTTCAGCTCTGTAGGACGTATGAAAGATGGTTAAAATGGACCTCAAAGTCGAAAAAAAAACACATTTTGCTCATTTTTGCACCACATGCAACTCGCAACACGCGTCATATACGGGATCTCAGCAATGGCACATGAAAGAGCTGCTCACAAGAAAGGACCGCAAAAAAGTTAAAACACAACCCATACAAATTAAATTTTCTCATTGGAAACATATGTGCAAAGTTTGAAGAAAATCGGGTTAATTTTGAAAAAAATTATATAGGCGCCACTTGGACTTGGGGCCCGATCACTACAAAATTTTTATAAAAAGTGTTGTTATCGGAGATACCGGGTTAATTTTTAAAAAATTTATACGGGACCCCTCCCAAATTTTAATAGAAAGTGTTGTCATCGAAGGTACTCATACATATGTGTGCAAAGTTTGAATAAAATCGGACTTTGGGAAGTCGGTTAAAAATTTACAAGATTTGGACAGCCAGCCAGCCAGCCATAAGAACATGGTCACGCGAAGTGAATATGTATAGAGAATTTAAAAAAAACTCTGTTCTACACATCACAGGCGTCACACGAGACTCGTGACAAGCGAGTTACGTCATTGCCACAATTTGTACCAATGACCAAAACCTTATGTATCCCAAATGTTTGTGTATTGATAATCAACTAAAGAGCAAAATCCATATAAAATTTTTCTGTTTCCCACTACCCCATCTTACGTTTCTCGCTATTTGCGACTGCTTATTTTTTGTACACTGTATTCACATCCCACAAACACAGACGCGTTTTGGATTGGTTTACAGCATTAGTATGCGTACAGTTGGGCTTTCTATAGAGAAGGTTTTACCAATGCCGCAAGAAGTACCATTGCCACAAGTGCAATACAACACTTAAGAGCAATTCTTTTCATAAAAAAGCCGTATTTTATTTGCCGAGGAATTAGAATTTGAAAACAAGCAAAACAGCAGGTTTTCTTATTCCAAAGAATTCCTTATTCCTTATACAGCTAAAGTGTAAGAATTAAATGATCCCCTGCCATGCCACTTATCCTTTGTCAATTATCCATTTTAAATACCTACTGTAATTGTAATTTGAAACGGAACATTTTACGACCGAATATAAAATTATATTATAGAACACTGAAAACCCAAATAGACAAAACTACCCAACCCAAGAGATCGTCACAAATGTTTATTGGCTCGACCACATGTTTTAAGTGGGTTGACATTAGTATTTATCAGTATGATCGCATCCCTTGGAGCGTGGCTACACGATCATGGGAATGAAAGTCATGTCCAGCGAAACAGGTAGGTTTTTAGTGAGTTGGAGAGGGAAAGCTTGATTCCACCGAGAATCCACAAAAAGTCCACTACAAAAGATGACTTTCGGCGCAAACAACAATAAATTGACAAACACACAAACACTTCGTTATGTGTAGCCACAACGTTCATGGGAATGACTTTCGTTCCCACGCCTGTGTAGCCACGCTCTTTTTTTATAAGCATTATGTATATACATATATTAGAACATTTAAACAAACATAGAATAATAAAGTATATTTATACTTTAGTCTTAAGATTTATTCGGAACGATAAAGTTCATAAGAAGCTTCTCGTTAAAAATAATATTAAAATTAAAATTCAGTTTTTTAAAATTAAAACTTGTGATTTTTATTTTATTAAAATTGTGCAAAACGTGCAAACATAACTCGCGTGATCTTAAAAATAGTCCATGACACTGAGCTACTCACAAAATTTCAGCTCTCTAGGTCTAGGTGGTTAAAAAGGAACTAAGTCGAAAAAATTGACTTTTCCACATATCAAATGCAGGATGTCGAAAATCCTCTACAATACTTAGCTGCTCACAAGCTCTCTAGGTCGTGTGAAAGGTATTTAAAACGGACATCAAAGAAGTTGAACAAAGAAACACTTTTCCACACATTACGCGCGTCGTAGGCGACTTGCGACACGCGTTACACGTGGAATCTCAAATGGCACATGACACTGAACTGCTCACAATTTTAGCTCTCTAGATCGTGTTAAAGGTGGTTTAAATGTACCTTAAATAAGTTGAAAAAAAAAACACTTCCACATATCACACGCGGGATCTCAGAAATGGCTCATGACACTGAGCTGAACTGAAAATACAGACACAGGGATCAAGTCAAGTTAAATAAAAGTTTTTATCGGCAACGAATTCGACTGATAAGTAATTTGCATAGCGTGAGACTAATTCGACTGACGAAACACTCATCATCGAGCGCTCAACACGAGCACACGCAGATCACGCATCTTATCGTCTAGCTACCTGCTACCGATTAAAAAAAAAAACCCAAAACCAAAAGCGAGCATTTCGCTACCTATTACTTTTTATTTTTTTATTATTTCACTAATTATTTTTTAATTTCAGGAATATTTTTCTTTTCCAGTTATTAGAATTTATTTTCAGAAAAGGTTTTCCTTCAAACAGCCCTATAACATGGGGAAAAAAGCAAAAAGGAAGGAAAAAGTCAACGAGGTCTTATCCTTAATTAAGGAACAAGTCACCAACCATGGTGGGGATTTCCTGTTGTCATTGTACCGAAGGCTGGATGAAGTGAACCAGCTGTGCGATTCAGCGACTTCAGAGGAGGAAACAATGAGCGTTGTCGAGGAATCGGATAATGAAGCGTCCGAAGCCAGTAGCGGCGGAGAGGACAATTTTAGCGAAGAAGATAGTCGCAAAGATCGATCATCTCCCGAAACCATGCCAGTAAAGGCAAAAAGAAGAAGATTGTCTGCTAGTTCCAGGCCTTCATCACCACCAACTTCATCTCCGGCTGCAGTAGCTAATGATGTCAGGATTGCGCCAAAACCAGTTGTTGTCGAGCATACAACAAAACCAAAAGAGGTGCAACGTAGAACGGTGCAGTCATCCCAACCAACCGCTCAAGGGAACATTAGCACTCAGAGTACTGGACCAACAACTAAAGCATTTGCTATGCCACCAATTGTCTGCTTCAGACTGAACGTCGCTGAACTCTCAAAGTTCACGAAGAGTGCCAATATTAGTTGCAGAATTCGCAACATCAATAGCAGCAAATCGGTCGTTACGGCCATGAACAAAGACGGCCACCAGCGAATTCGGTCTTTCCTACAGTCGGGAAAGACTGAATTCAACACCTATACC
Organism: Nephrocerus scutellatus; assembly: GCA_947095585.1. Taxonomy (NCBI): domain Eukaryota; kingdom Metazoa; phylum Arthropoda; class Insecta; order Diptera; family Pipunculidae; genus Nephrocerus; species Nephrocerus scutellatus. Next base: position 33,564,725 of record OX352761.1, read on the forward strand.
ACTAAGGAGGACAGGAAAGAATTGTTGGTCCTTAAAGGTATTCACCACTCCTTTGACACTGAGGATGTCAAGGAAGCGTTGACGGCAGAGGGTGTCCCTGTAGTGGAGGTCAAACCCTTCAAATCACAGAGGAACGACAGGAAATTTAACCATTTCATTGTAGAGCTTGTGAAGAACTGCGATAAGGCAGCAGTATGCTCAAAAACCCTCCTGATGAACCAGCTGGTGCATTGGGAAAAGCTAAAACCAGCAGGCATTACCCAATGCAAAAATTGCCAAAAGTTTGGACATGTCGCAAGCAATTGCGGTATGAAATATAGATGTGTTAAGTGCAAGGACGAGCACTTACCTGGACAATGCCCGAGAAACGCTGACAACAATAAAGACGACAACGTTTTCTGCACAAATTGTCAAAAAACTGGACATCCTGCAAACTATCGGGGATGTCCTAAATATAAAGAAAAAATGGCGGAAAAAGTAAAAACCGCCCAAAAGAAGATTGAGCAGCATAAGTTCGCCCAGAAATCTGCTGCAAAAGCGATAGTGAAAGGAGTTAGCTTTGCTAGTATAGCTGCTATGGGTAATGCAGTTGCTAGCAAGCCAGCAACTAGCAACAAACCACCACAAACCATCCAAGAATGCAGTAAACCAGTGAAGAAGCAAGCTTTAAAAACGGCTCCATCTACTGAAAAAACTAATATTTTTGACGACACTGAAAGGTTATTCGGCGCAGACCTTTTCACAATTTTGCAGAAGGCAAGAAAAGTCGTGCCTGCTAATTATAGCAGCCTTGATGACAGGTCCAAAACAACCGTTTTGGGTCGACTTATTTGTGAATTATGTTCACAATAAGCAGGATAAGTATATTCTCATATAATGTGAACTCCATTTATTCTTTAGCAAGGCGTATCACACTTAAATTATTTATTAAAACTAATAAACCTGACATTCTTCTTTTACAGGAAACAAATCTCACTGGGAGAAATCCGTTCAGTCCAGACGGATACAATATCCACAGGGTCGACAAAGGCAGTGGACGCTCTGGGACGGCGGTCCTTATCAGGAACACTATGGCAGGCGAAAAGGTGCAAATCAGTGGTCTACGTAGCATGGAAGCAACAGCTGTCAGCATTAAAGTCAACGAAGTGGAGACCTTGCTGGTGATATCGGTGTACAATCACTGTAACGCAACGAGGGAAGACATCCAACGGGATTTGCAAACTGTCTGCAACACCTCCTCTAGACACACATACTGTGTTGTTGGAGGTGATTTTAATGCTAGACATACTCGATGGCAGGACGAAGTGTGCAATCACAAAGGAAGGGCCATTACAGACTGGATGGACTCAAATCCGCATCAGCACACGATGGCTATAGTTTCACAGCCCCGGAAGACGTACCCTCGGACACCGTCAACTTTGGATTTCTTTCTGGCAACCACAAATTTCTTAAATATTCTCCCAGAATTAAGAAATTATTCCTGCTTGGCGCATGATAGCGACTCGGATCATATGGCCATAGAGCTTCGAGTGAGGCTGAACCAGCGAATTGTGCAAGTCACCCCAACACCTGAACTTCACATCAACTTTAAGAATATAAACTGGAACCGGTTTAGATCAGAAGTTGAAGCTGAACTTCCTATTCCAGCGGCTTGCAGAAATCTGGAGAATACAGAAATTGATGATGCTATCAGAAATTTTGAGATTACAGTGAATTCAGCCATTAATCGGCAGAAAACAATTCGCACTAGCAGGGATCGCTTCCAACACTTGCCTGAGCATATACAGGCCATATATGCTCACAAGCAACGGCTTAGGAAACGCCTTCAGAGAATCTTCAATAGGACACTTAACACAGTCAACGACGAATACCTGTCTGTACTTTCGCAACTGCGTTGTACAGTTAACATGTGTCGTCAAGCTGTGCGGAGGTTTCAGGAAGATGAACTGACCAAACGGCTCCAGGACATCAAACCAGGCCCTGATGCTTTTAGGAAGCTGAACTCTCTAGTTGGAAAGCGTATTTCCATTCCAGAGATTATCACCATTGAAGATCGAACAGTATCCAGCGCTGCTGAGAAAGCGGAAGCCTTTGCCTGCCATTTTGAAAGGAGCTTTACGGACCGACCACCAACGCATCTTCCAGATTTCTTGGAAGAGGTTGAAAGTCTTGTGGAAGACACCACTTCTCCAGGAAATACTATAGTGCAGTTCAGTGAAGAAAATCGCGCCAACGCACCCGTAGATGTCGATATGTTTACCGGAACAGCTGTTGTCAATGATTTGATTATGAGTGGAAACTCAAAAAAATCATCAGGCACAGATGGGATTTCTAACTTTTTGCTTAAAAAGTTACCGGGTATGGCAATTTTGATGTTAACCATCATTTTCAACAATTGCCTAAACAATGGCTACTTTCCGGACAACTGGAAGGTGGCCAAGGTAGTACCAGTACCCAAGAAAACCGACCGCTCCAGCGTAACTGGTTACCGTCCAATAGCTTTACTGTGTTGTATCAGTAAAGTATTGGAATCATTGATCCGTAAAAAGATCAATACGTTTTGTACGGAAAGAAATCTTATTCCTTCCTTTCAGTACGGTTTCCGAGAAAAGCACTCTACGCTGCACCCTCTGCTGAAGCTTCACAGTGATGTCACTAAAGGACTGAACGTCAAAAGTAGTACAGTGGCCTGTTTGCTAGACATCGAAAAAGCTTTCGATAGTGTCTGGATAAACGGGCTACTGTACAAGCTTATTAGTTTTGGTTTCCCCAATTATATTGTAAAAATAATTAAAAATTTTCTTTTTAACAGGGTCTTCTTTGTACAGGTGTACGACCGCTCATCGACAAGGAAAAGGATTAAAGCCGGAGTTCCTCAAGGTTCCAGACTTGGACCAATCCTGTATAGCATCTTCACGGCGGATCAACCCACAAATACAGCCGGAACAAGGACTATGCTCTTCGCGGATGACTCCATAACGTATGCAGTTTCCCGCTCTCCCGAGATAGCTGCCCGAAGAGTGGAGGAACACCTCAGAAATCTTTGGGACTACTACCTGAAGTGGGGACTAAAGATCAACGCCAATAAAACGGAACTCATCTGCTTCCGAGTACCAGCAACCGAAACAAGGATAAGAAAAATCGCAAGCCGGTGCAGAGCCTTAAAAATCACCCTTCCGGATAACACAATTATAAACACCAAGTCAGAGACTAAGTACCTGGGAATCAACTTTACTGAGAGGCTCAAGTTTAACTCTCACATCGACAAAACAATGAAAAAAGCGAACTACGCTTTTCATTTGGTGCACCCGCTACTTAAAAGACAAAACGGTCTGTCCAACAACACCAGGCTGCTTATCTACAAGCAACTCATCAGGCCAGTGATAACCTATGGCTACCCCATATGGTTCACCGTCTCACCAACAACGATGAAGAAGATCTCCCTATTTGAAAGGAAGGTACTAAGGATCTGTACAGGACTCTGGAGGGTGACAAACAGCTATAAGTTTGTGTCGACTACAAAACTATACGAAGCAGCAGGTCTGCTGCCAATAACTGACTACTTGTTCCGAATGGCGAGGAAATTCGTCGACGCATTGGAAACACATCCAAGTCCTGAGATGCAAGGACTGCGAATCGAGGAAATCGAGCCAAGTCACCGGTACATACACATAAGAGGATTCACTGATGCTAGATTCGATGACATCTTTAACAATCAAGACGTCTCCTTCTACGAGAAGGCGGGCAACCAATATTACAGAGGCTGAAGTTCGCCCTGTTTATACGCCGCTTAATATTTTTCATTCTTATTTTATTTTAAAATTATTGTTTAAAATTTAATTACATTAAAAATTAACATGTAGTAGATTAAGTAGTAAAAAATATTGTTTAAAAATAAACAATACCAAAAAAAAAAAGACAATGTAAATACGTCGGGCCCCTTTTGTTGAGCCGACACATATTAATATTATTTATAAGTTTAGTTTTAAATCAAAATTGTATATTACTTTAATGTTTAATAAAAATATCTTAATCTAATCGACTGACGAAACTTCTATTTCATAGCATTGTAAAACAAAACTAACAGGTAATTGAGAAGAAGGGTATTTTTTACAACTTACAGTGTAAATGCGTGTAAGTGATGCTTTTTCAGGTATATATACTTTCTTGTTGGAGACCTTAGAATAGCAATGAACAAATGGGTTGATTACAAAAAAATGTTGGGGTATTAGTATTAATTGAGAAAATACTATGATACACACTTGATTACCTACAGATCATGTGTTTATCATAACATTTTCGAAGAATATTGTAGATTACAAAAATGATACTAACTATTTACGTAGTTTATAAGCAAGTAACGCGTGGGCGTTAGGAAATTAGAGAGAGGAAAAGATGAGATGTCTATGGAAACACAGAGTCGGGCAATTCATTCCACATAATTAAAAAATATAAGCAAATGTTTAATATTGTTTTATTAATTCATTATTTATTATTTATTATCATCATTTTACATCTTATTTTTTATTTGATTCGAATTATTTTGCTTCCGCAATCCTAGTCATGGCGTCAGCATTTTTTTATTTATATCCAAACGTTGTTCCGCCATTTCCTTCTCGTGCTTAGCACTAGCGAAGAGGCATCCTGTGCCCCATACATCACAACCTGCTGCAATTATCGTAGTATAACGTTGTTGAGTACCGCGTATAAGATTTTCTCCTCTATCCTTCAGGACAGGATAGCCCCATACGCTAAAGGGATCATTGGTCCATACCAGTGTGGCTTCATACCAGGCAAATCAACAACTGATCAGATTTACACCCTAAGGATGATGGAAAAATGTCTAGAGTTTCAAAACTCACTACACCATCTTTTTATAGACTTTAAAGTCGCCTATGATAGCATAGCCAGAATAGAAGTTTATAAAGCCATGAAAGAATTCGGCATCCCAAATAAACTGACACGACTATGTAGGTTGACCAGGAGCAATGTTATTAGCCAAGTAAAAATATCCGTATCACTATCAAGCCCATTCAACATCTATAACGGGCCTGCGTCCTCTTCAACCTGGCGTTGGAGAAAGTGATCCGAGACGTAACGGCGAGAGGAACAATCCTCTATAAGTCCATTCAGATACTGGCTTACGCAGACGATATTGACATCGTTGGTACAAACCCAAGAGCTGTACAGGAAGCTTTCATCCAGATAGAGCAGGCGGCACAAAATCTGGGGCTGCACATAAATGAGAGCAAAACAAAGTACATGGTGGCCACGTCTGCGAGTAGAAGATCCAACATTGGTCCCTCAATTCAAATAGTGGAGCGCGAATTTGAAGTAGTGCAATCCTTTAACTATCTCGGGTCAACTATAGCAGCCGATAACAGCATGAAACCAGAAATACGCGCACGGTTGCTAAAAGCCAACAAAGCCTACTATAGTCTGTCAAGACTCTTCAAATCCAGGAACTTAACCATAACGTCCAAGCTGCTGATATATAAGACAATGGTCATACCAGTACTTACATATGGATCCGAGACTTGGGGGCTTAGCAAAAAGCATTCTGACCTCTTAGCCGCGTTCGAGAGAAAAGTCTTACGGAGAATTGTTGGCCCTGTATGTGAGGAAGGACGATTCCGGAGACTTTATAATGATGAGATCTACGAGCGTTACCGCGATGTCGACATCGTGAAGAAAATTAAACTCGGTAGGCTCTGGTGGGCAGAATACCTAACTCGCATGAGCGAAGAGGATCCTGCTCGGAAAGTAGTTTGCGGTAGGATTAATGGAACACGACATCCAAGCCAAGCCTACGCTGGAAGGATGGCGTAGACCAGGACGCTCAGATTTTAGTGATGCCAAATTGGAGGACAACGGCACAAAATCGGGAGTGGTGGAGATTTTTTGCGGGAAGCCAGGACCGGACACCGATTTTAGAGCCAAATATGATGACGATGAATTTCATACAAATCGCTTGAGAAATGGTTTAGTTCCCAAAAATCCGGTCTCTATTGGCCAGATCAAAGAATTTCCATAGGAACAAATCGTATAGTCGCATCTTAGTCCTAAATACCGAATTTCATACGAATCGCTTGAGAAATGGCTTAGTTCCCGAAATTTGAATTCCGCGGCATAAAATAGTCACATTAAACATGGGACATAACTGTGTGACATTTAACATAGGACATAACATAACTATGTAGTGAGACGTTAACACGTCAAAACACAAACATCAAAATGTCGGCACCGGAACATTCAAATCAAGAGCCATACAAAAAACCCGATAATTCAAAATTTCTTAAATGGAAAGACGATCAAGCAGGCAAATGCTGTCAAATAGTTGCGTTTAGACACTTTTTACCCGAGTACACAGTTCGTCAAAATGTCACCACGATGAAGATAGCCAAGCGGCACGCGTTTGACATAAAAATTTGTCGAGATAGTGTGACTAGATAGTGTTTTCTTTAATTCATTCTACAGAAAGAATATCAATCACGTGACCAAAGAATATTCTGTTTATTCTTCCTATTGATGTAGAATATAATGAATGCGTACTAAACATTCCGAAGAAATAAAAGAATAGCAAAAAAAAAAAACCAATAAAAATTAAATTTTTTCGTGAAAACTCTCTAATTGATACACAATTTGCAAAGTTGAATAAAATCGGGTAACATAAAAAAAATTTTGGGAGCCCCCCAAAGAAAATTGGGTCAATTTTTAAAAATTTTAATGGGGCCTTCCGAAATCGGGGTCCGATCACACGATCATTTTTACAAAAAGTGTTGTCCATCGGAGATACACATGCCTAAAAAATTTGAAGTAAATCGGGTTCATTTTGTAAAAAATTTTTGTATGGGAGCCCTCCGACCCCGAAGACCATGGGGCTCCAAATTTTAATTGAAAGTGTGTGGTGGGAGATACACATGTGTGCAAAGTTTTAATAAAATCGGGCTTTAGGAAGTGGTTTAAAAATGGATCACAAGATTTGGTGTGCCAGTCCGCCAGCCAGCCAGCCACGGGAACGCGTAATAAATATATAGAATTTTTTTTAAAAAAAAAGAACGTTTTATGTCAAATACTGCATTTACATGCTGGGTTGAAGCAACCTTGAACTATGTTTCGACACCATATAAACCTGGGTCGAGTTCAAATGAGCTTGGCACGAATCGACTACAATCGCTCAGCGAAGTCGAGTCGAAATTTTGCTGATAAACTGGGGTTGAAAAGTTTAAATGGTGTTTTGGCACTCAACAGCTCCTACACGTGACTGTAGGTGTGCATCTTTGTTTTGATATTGACTCGAGTTGGTACTTGTGCTTCTTTTTTGTGTTTGCTTTAAATATTTATAATAATAATAATAATATATAATAATATTTGTATATGATAATATATATATATAATATATGAAACAAAGCGACGCCATTCTTTCTTTTGTTCATCTATACACCAACTCAGCCCAAGTTCAATTCTTCAACTTATGTGCTGAAACATGAATTTTGAACTGGACTCTAACTAACTTTGATGTCGGAGAAATCGGAAAAATCCGAGTTCAGAGATATCCGATAAATCCGAAAATTTTTTTCTCTGATCAGATCTGTCAGATCAAAAAAATTATCTGCTGTGTTTTTTTAGTATCAGAGAAAAATTTTTGTTTCTCACCTGCATGCTCCATAGTAGTCGACATGTCTCATGTTAAAAGAAACAAACATCTACAGGTATCAGGAAATGTTCTGTATATTTTTTCAGAGTAAAAAGATCATATCCAAGAACTATCGGAGCGTCAAAAAGAACGCTTCAGAGAAAAAAGTTATATCGGAGAAAAAAAAACACAGATATGAATTCTGATAGTTAAAATATCTCTCCGATTACTCCGACATCAAAAAAGAACAAAGCCATAATCTTACCTGGTAGTATGCGAACAGTACTTTATCCTTTTTTATGTTTTTTGACCCATTGTCAAAGAACTGGTTGTGAGTTGTGAATTGTGATTGCTTGGCACTTAGGTCGATGCCCATTTTGTGTACATGTGATTACAAAGAGCCAAACATGTTGAGTCACTTTAACCAGATTTATCGTAATCCATTTCCAGTTCCTAATTGCAAATAAAATAAAAAGCAATTCCCTCCCATTCCAAAAAAAAACAACCAAGAAACAAGACAAAATTTGCGAAATTTTTTTTTTATTTGTTGTAGCATTTTTAAAATGGAGTGTTTCTTATACATATAAAGTTATTACAATATTATTATTGAATTTAACAGAACTTGATCACATTATAACCATAAAGCATAACGAATCATATTACAATTTTAATTATTTTGTATAAATAAGCCTGAGGATTAAGTTTTAATGTTTGTTTATTCTTGAAATATTTTCATTGGATGATAGTAATTCCCAGTTTTTATTTACTTGCTTTTAATTTTTAGTTAAAATTAAAAATTTTAGAACCTTTTTTTTGTGGTTTTTATATTATTGAAATAAACAAATAAACAATTATTAAAATATGTACATTGTCTCTTATTCTTACACGTAGTTAATACTGTTCTTTATGTGTCTTAATGAATACATTGTATTTTTAGTTTGAATACATATATAAAAAAATTACCAAATTCTTCGAGCTAGGCCCGAGCGACGCCTAGTAAACGGAGTAAAAAATTATAAGGAACATAAATACAGACAGAGTTTCACTTTTATTTATATATTTTCTTTTACATAGTAAATGGAAATTTTCGAACTCGTGATTTTTGCAGATGTACCAATTACCGTATCTCCCGAGTCAAAAAAAGCGAAAATAAAAAAATCTCTATCTGTCTGTATGTCTGTCTGTGTCCAATCTACAATCCAGACGGCTGAAGTTATCGGAATGAAAATTCATATTTAAGCTTTTTACATAAATTGTGAGGGGCCAGATAATTTTGACGGAAATCTCACAGGCGGAAGTGACAGTTTACTTAGACAGGTTTTCGAGTTTTTGCAAATAACTCCAAAAGTATAGCACTTAGGAGAAATCTGTTAAGTTCAATAGAAATTTAAACAAAAAATAAAAATAAAAAAAAATTAAAATACATTTACTGAAGATTCCGATCCCGTCCGTAAAAGAAAGTCGTGTTGTGCCCACACCTCCATTTTTTTATGAGATAATGAAATTTTGATAATGTTATAAAAGTTTGCTTGTAACTATAAAATAGTTTTTGTATGATTTATATGCATGAAACTATTTAATTGTTTTCCAATAGGAGCTAATGGAAAAAAGGAATCTCAATAGTAAAAGAAAATAAAAATGGTTTATTTTTAATTTTTTTTTAAATCTTCATTTAAGTCAATTTGCTATGCCAACGTCTAACACATTACCAATAATTAAGTCTTGTTTGTGTTTTCTTCACTCGGTAAAGTTACAAAAAAAATACTTTAGGGCTTATTAATATACAGAGGAGGATATTTATATTATTTTACCAAACTGGGGTTATTTTGTTTATAATTATTTGATTCATTCGTTCATTTGATTGTATGAACATAAACCTTAAGTGTATTAAATCAAATTTGTAACGAGTTTGCTCGGGTGACGCTCGCCGGTCACCCAGGGTTCGTTTTGCGGAGTGTTCGTTTTCCTTAATTTTTTATTGTTTGTTTCTTGTGTTTATAACGCCGGTAGACTTAATTCTAGTTATAATAATATATACTAATAATAACATAATAATATAATGATAGTGTAACGGGATGGGAGAGGGTTTCACGGAGTGTTAGTCGGACAGCGTGTCCGCTAACACTATGCGGAGTATTGAGTGAGTGTAGTACTCACTCGATTTAAATCGACTTCGTTACACATTTTTCTCAAGAACTTAAATTGATTATTAACCGGTTGGTTTATTGCTGTGCTGTTGTGTGCTGCTCTCTCGATAAAGATGCAAGAGTGTTATGAGTGTAAAACGAGTAAGTGAAGCCAATATAGGCATAGAATGTGCAAAGTTTACCACGCAGCAATGAAATTAAGTGGTTTACAAAAATACTTAATTGGATTTCTTATTACAAAATGTTTAAATTTAAGTGTGAAGTTATTTGTATGACTTAGTGTTAAAGAATGTAAACATTGTATTGTTTTCAAAAAATGAAAATTATTTAAAATACAAACATGTATTTGACATTTCTCTAAAAGGAAATCTATGGATCGAAAGAATTCTGTATCGCAGTTACGGACAGATGACGTGTATACGTCTACAATTTTGACGTGGTGGTGAGTGTCGATGGGGGATGATCACGGCGCAGCCCCCATATCCCAAGCACTAAACCTACTTCTAGTCCAATTCATTCTTTTGCTGACGACAGCACTCAGCGGTTCATATGTGTTCACGCTTTCTGCACGCCTTCTTCATTCCAAGTGGAACTTAAAAACCAACGTATGCTAAGCACGTTAAACTCTGACCTTGACAGCAAAACAAGGTGGGGGTTATACAATAGAGTAGAATCTAACGCTTCTAAAACCCAATGCTGTCATCTGTCGTTCAAGCATAATTCAAACCCCCAATCTTTATTCATAAATGGATCAAATAAACTGGAAAACGCGCATTACTCGGTATGTGCGTCAAGAACAAGCTTTGCTGGTGTGACCACATATTTGCCATTTCTAAAAATGCTGCGAAATGTTTAGGTTTTCTAAAACGGTGCAAGATGTGATTCACTCCCGCAGACCTGGCTATTATTTACAAGGAATATATTCGCCCTAAACTTGAATACAACTGTATTGTCTGGGCAGGTGCTCCCAAGACCACATTGCATCCTCTTGACAGAATTCAGAACTGCGCGATAAAACTTATTTGTGACCTAAATATCGCGAAAACAATCGATTCGCTTGAACATCGTAGTAACGTTTCCTGCTTGTCACTCTTTTATCGCTTTTTCCATAACGGTGTTCAAACGAAATATCCAGATGCATCCCGCCCATCATCCAACCCAACCGAAATACCCGTGCCCCAATTCGAGCCCACGTTTCTAGTATTAACCAATTCAGAGATTCCTTCTTAAGCCGCACAATAATTATGTGGAATGCATTGCCCGACTCAGGTGTTTCCGCATTTGTATGATCTACAGTCATTTAAGACACATCTGCATAGACATCTTACTATTTCCTCTTCTTAATTTTTGAACGCCTACGCTGTGCTAAGCATTAGCATGAGCATGTGTACATTATAAAAAAAAACTGCCACCTAAGTAGTAGTTATGAGCAAACGCAAGACCAAGACCATTTCAAATCGGTCTTGGTCTTGCATTCGTGCCATTAGTCTTGGTCTTGGTCTTGCAGTCTTGCTGATAAACTTCTTGCAGACCAAAATATTTTTTGAATAATTTCTTTATGAGCATATATAATGGATTTATGTATGCATGTATTTTTTTCTAGCACAACTGTGGAACACCTTGCTCAATTTTAACTAAATTTGATAGTTGGTACACATATTACTTAAAATCACCACTATCATCTCTATTAGTGCTGGTAGGGAGGGGAATATATGCAAAAATAATCTATAACAACTGATGTAAGCGTAGATCCCATAGTTTTTTGTATCGCTGATATGAATAGTGATAGTTAGACATCCATATTTTCTCTAGTGGATTACACGTGAAAATAATATATTTCAAACGCGCCTTTTCCACCACACGCTAAACGCCACACGCAGGCCATCAGAAACTGAGATCCGCACAAATTTCAACTCTCTTTTTTACGATTTTCTGAATCTACTGGACTATTGATGTCACTATGAAAACGCATATAAAAAATCTTTCTAGTTAACAACTGTGCATGTCGCCAGTCCAAAAGTAACTTTAAGCAATGCTCATTTCTTTAGTAATTATGTTTTGAGAATCAGACTTAGAAATGATGCTGCAGTTTTGATGTCAACCCTATAATGATACACGCTAATAATTTGTTATTGGATATACTGTGCCTCCTCACAAAATAGCTGAAAACAGGAGATTTTGTAATGGCTCGAAGATATAAATGGGTTCAATCTATTTACTAGAAAATTTAAACAGAATTGTTTTTTATTTTAATTCGAACAAGAAATTTTAAATGAAGTTGCGAAACTTTTTTTTTAAGTTTAAAAAATAACTGGGACGAAAAATGTCACATTCAAGCATCGGTTCGGTTCTACGGGTATTTTCTCTCTGCGAAGAAAACAAAAACATTTATTATATGACAATGGAAGTTGCGGTGCCTCAGGAATACGCCATTTATTTAATACTAGCTGAGTGCCCCGCATGGCGACGTTGCACGTTTGACACTAATATCCCCCTTCACCCCTCAAACGAACTCCTCTTCTCAAAGGTGCTTTACCATCACTATTCACCTCATCGACCACGAAAACTATAAAATTGACACCAATGTCGGTCATCTCCCGATCACCACCCCCTATAGGTGTCTTACTATCACTATTCGCCTCAGCGACACCGAAAATTGTAGAATCAACACTAATATTGGTAACCAATGTTGATAACTTCCCCGCCTCCGCAAATCAATCAACCACCACCAGCACCAGCTATATTGATTCCAGGTAATAAGTAATACCAGCAAGTTTGGTAAAAATTGGTCAAGGCGTTCCAGAGTACGTCTGGTACAAACATACACATAAATTCTCTGGACGGACGAATCTAAATATGGGCTGTGGAGAATAAACACAGAAGGAGACGGTCATAATTTCAACACAAATTCAGTGTCAATATGTGGACAGGTGAAATTGGAAACAAGTTAATCGCCCCTTCAAACCACCTCCCCAAAAACGGGCTCTAGCATGCATACAAATTTTGAGTACCTGTTATAACTGTTTAAGTACACACATAAATTAAAAATTATCCGAAACCACACAAAATCATTTTTTATTCAGAGCTTAAAGCAAAAAAAACTCTTTTCAAAATTTTACCTGCTGCAGGTTATCCCAATTATAATAAAATCTATGGGGTTTGCGGAAAAAACTTATTAATGAGTTTTATTTTTATCTTTGTTACGTTCATAAGAAAAAAAATAGTAAAACGTTATGTTTATTACGCATTTTCTGGGGAAAATCGACCCCAAAGTCAAAAATTAGCATGGGCAAGAAAACTGGAACAGGCATTGAAGTTGGATATCTGAACACTCAAACAAGATATCAACTTCATTTAAACGCAGTTACAAATGCTAGTATTTCTTCTAAAAATAAAGTCCTAAGCGAAGTTTCTACCATTACTATAACCGGAGCTATTTCCGTTAACATGTGTCAGGTACACCAAAATAAGCTTTTTCTTAAATCTCCGATATGTGATGCCAACATTGGAGCTAGACCCTTAATGTAGAACGATTTTTCTTAGAATATACCAAAGAATCATATCCCAAATTATTGTGCAACAGTTGTGGGACACCCTGTATAAATTTTGAATTTTTTGCAAGACCAAGACAAGACTGCAAGACCAAGACCAATTTCACTCATCACTACTAAGCAGTAGCCTTCCAACACCCAACCCACAGTATTTTATTTCATTATCTCGACACCACACTTTCACAAACCGGCAGCCTCACATCACCACCTACGACTCAATCCTCCCAGAGTATTTGATTCCATCGCCCCGCACTACCCTTCACCACACCGACGCACACAAGCCTCACCTAACTATTGCAGTCACCACTGACTTTAAACTTAGTGAAGTTGGTTATTAAGAAATAAAAATTTCTTAAGGCGCGGGAGTATGTTGGTGAAAATAATACACAAAACAACCCAATTTTAAATCACTGTTTCGTTTATTTACAAACATTCAGTTTCACCAGCATATTTGGATTATTAACACTTTCATCAACACTCATCAACGTTTCTTCTATTTGCCAGTATAATTCTGTAAAATTAATTTTATAAAGAAATCACATATGTCCGCAATCGCAAGTCGCAACTTATCGAACTGCTGCCGCACATGCCGCACATTTTGACAGCCAGACAATTTTGCTGTATAAGGAAATGAGACAAACATATGTCTCTTTGAATTTGCTGGGTAAAGTCAAAATCTAGAAATAAACTTTGGCATTCCCTTCAAATCTGGCAACGTATATACAAAAAATAAGAAATTGTTAAATTTTTAAAATTAAAACAAAATAAATTAATTAAAATAAGTGTTAAAATTCGAGAGTTTTCATTAGACACAAACTTATTGAAAACTACATAAACAATTATAAAGATCTCAAAGCTGTTTTAGATAGACTAAATTTGATACATAGACTAGAAATACACCCACCGTAAGATTATAAACCAGAAAACAACGAAGAAAGTATTCTTTCTAAATTTCTCTTTGAAATCCCTAGGCGGAAGGAAATGTACTTTAGGGCTAAGGGTGTACATAGTTTAGAGGAAGCTTATTATAATCAAAATAACAATAATAGGAATACTAATCAGTATAACAACAGTAACAATTATCAAACAAATTACCAAAATCGACAGTACTCGGGACAATTTAGAAACAGTTTTAGAAGTAACTATCAGTATACCAACAATGGGAATAACTATAATAACAATTTCCAAAGCCAAAATAATTCAAGACAACTCAAATATACCCAGTTAGGGCAATATAGAAAGCATCAACAAATTGAACCAATGGATGTTGATAACATAAATAAAACACCTGTACAAAGTGCAGAAAATTTTCCTGTCAACGCCTCGGATACAATGCACTTCCAATAGTTGAATTAAATATAAATGGACATAGGATCAATTTCTTGATAGACACAGGATCGTCCATATCAATTCTTAATCAATATATCCTTCCCCAAATTACAAATAGTAGAATTCAACCTATACCAATTAACACTGTTACAGGACAAACGTCCATAAATGATGAAAAAATCACAAAAATCCCAGACGAATTTAATATCAAAGCGACAATATCATGGAAATTGCTGACCTTACTAACAAAAAGTTTTCAAAAAAATATTTTAGAGGCTTAAGATACACAATATAAGGATTCAAATTGATAAGTGTAACTTTTTTACGAACCAAACAGAGTATTTAAGCCATCTTTTAACTAATAAAGGAATAAAACCCAACCAGAAGAAAATAGAAGTCATAAGAAACCTTAAATTACAGTCCACTCAAAAACAAATTAAAAGCTTTTTGGATATAACCGGATATTACCGAAAATGTATCCGAGATTACGCCAATGTGGCACAACCCATCACAAGATACTTAAAAAAGGAAGCAAAAATTAACCTTTCTAACATTCAATAAACAAATGCCTTTGATAATTTAAAGGGTTGATCACCAATCCACCTGTATTACACTATCCTAACTTCAGCAAAAAATTTCAATATCCGATACATATGAGCCATATGCTAGATGCGTTCAACGAAATTTCTTTTGCATATTTTTTTTTATTGCGACTACATGCACAGGCATCGATATAATTATGTCTATGGCTTAGTTCACAAAATGTTGGTCAAAATTTTAAAAGACCTTTTTTGATTGGCACAGAAATCGTATGATTTCTTGTTAACAGCCATAGCTGGTAGTGCGATTCGCATATCCAAGCCGACTAGACGTATAGTGAGCTGTTACTTAAAAAAATTAACAAAACAAAAAAAAATAGAAGAAAAAGCAAAAAAAACAAAGAAAAACCTGTGAAATAACTTATAGTGTGAAATTGATATTATAACACACGGTGAATTAACACAACAGATTTAAATAATAATAAAAAAACAAAATGTTGTCGCCCCCTCCAATGGAGGGAGTAGAACAATCATCCCCGCAGACTTATGTCAGTAAAGTTAAATATGATCGAGACATTGATGTCTTAAGAAACGAAATAATTGAACTTCGCAAACAATTAAATAAACAACAAGTAAATCGCCAGAACGCAAAAGAAAAAATTATAAGAAAATTACAAAAATAATCAAAAATCAAACAATCAATAGTAACCGTTATCCAGTGTTGGACGACGAAGAAGCAGAATACCAACAACAACAAAAATACTGAACGAAATAAAAACAAATAACATAAGAAAGCGTAACAATGCACAGATCACAATCACAGAAATAACCAGGAAGATCTCAAATTCGTCAGATCATTCAGGTACGTAACCTCGCGTTCTAAACGCGAGAACAAAACATTACCCATTTTAGTTGTACAGCTATCTGCAGATAGCAAAGTGCAAAACTTACGAAATTTAAGGTATGTCGGGGGTCATGTCGTGACTTACGAAAAGATTCGAAGAAGTGAAGTCCTGCAATGTCATCGTTGCCAACGATTCGGACATACTTCTTCGAACTGTAACATGGAATTTCGGTTCTTCTTCTATCCGAGACAAAGCTAAACGCTAAACATAAGCTAGAGTTCAGAGATTACGACTTTGTACGAACTGACAGAAAGGATTCGATTAGAGGTGGTGGAATGGCAGTCCTCATTCGGAAGCCAATTAGTTACAAAAAAGTTTACAAAGGCGATATTGCTGTTTTAAATGTCTAGGTACGACTATTATTTTGCAGCCACTTCGAACTAATAGTTACCTTCATATCATATCTGCACATGCGCCGCCAGCAGATAACTTATTTCACGTCGAGCTCGAGAAATTATTCGAGACACTAGGATTAGATAGTTTAAGTAATTATTTCATTCTAGTGGGAGATGTAAACGCAAAACATCAGGCTTGGTTGGATTCAACTGCGAATGGAAGAGGCAGCTTTCTTAAGCGTTCTGTTGATGACAACCAAATCCGATATAAGTTGAAATTGTACAGTCCCGTTACTCCAAGTTATCCTTCCGGGAATTCATATCTTGATCTCATGTAAGAATGGTTCACGAAAATAAGATACCGATATTGCCTTATGATAGCGACCACAATGCAATATTATGTAATTGTAGCTTCGCTTGCTGACGAATCACTATTTGCCCTCGCAACCCAAACAGAAATTCCTAAATTAAATTTTAGTAATTTTTAAGAAACTAAAAAATAAGCCCTCGATAGGTTTAGACAGCATTCCAAATATTGTGTTGAAACATCTTCCGGTCGAAATCATGCGAAAATATTGCGTTATTGAGCTGAAAATTTTTTACGGAGGGGGCAACAATTTTCACAGCGTTACACTGTTATTACTCTGTTGTACACATTGGTTACACTGTTATTCACTTTTGTTAATTTTATGCCTCGTTTTCTATAGTTATATTTTATATGTATATAACTATATATTTATATAACTACATATATAACTACGGCTACAGCTCCTATGGAAATTCTGGGATTTGGCCAATAGGGTCTGGAATTTTGGGAACCAAGCCATTTCTCAAGCGATTCGTATGAAACCCGGAATGTAGGACTAATATGCGACTATAAGATTTGTTCCTATGGAAAATCTGGGATCTGGCCAATAGGGTCTGAAATTTTGGGAACCAAGCCATTTCTCAAGCGATTCGTATGAAACTCGGAATGTAGGACTAGAATTGTTCCCATGGAAATTCTGGGATCTGGCCAATAGGGTCTGGAATTTTGGGAACCAAGCCATTTCTCAAGCGATTCGTATGAAACTCGGAATGTAGGACTAATATGCGACTATAAGATTTGTTCCTATGACATTCTGGGATCTCGCCAATAGGGTCTGGAATTTAGGGAACCAAGCCATTTGTCAGGGGATTCGTATGAGACTCGGAATGTTGGACTAATATGCGACTATAAGATTTGTTCCTATGGAAATTCTGGGATCTGGTCAGTAGGGTCTGGAATTTTTGGAACCAAGCCATTTCTCAAGGAATTCGTGTGAAACTCGGAATATAGGACTTATATGCGACTATAAGATTTGTTCCTATGGAATATCTGGGATCTGGCTAATAGGGTCTAGAATTTTGGGAAAAAAGGCAGTATCAGCGCTGCCCAAATTAAAAGAACCATTGGTAATATTTTGAGGGATTTTTTGGGGTTGAGGGTCTTTCGGGATTCTTTTAAGGGTCTTTCGGGGGTCTTTTGAGGGTCTTTTTTGGGATCTTCTGGGTGGTCTTTTGACGGTACTTTGAGGTTCTTTTGAAGGTGGCCGCAATTTTTAAGATTCATGCGTTAAAAAATTCAGATAATGTGAATAATTAGGTACGCGTGGTGGAAACCGGTAGAAGAGGATAGTGCTTTGTCTTTTAAGAGTCTTTTGGGGGTCTTTTGGGGATTCTTTTAGAGGTCTTTCGGGGGTCTTTTGGGAGTCTTTTGTGGGGTCCTTTGGGGGTCTTTTGGGGTCACTGCTCATCACCTCCCTTATCTTGCTATGAAAATCATGCGATAAAGAGTTCGTGACTCCTTGACAACTGGATTTAAACATATTGGAGATGATATCAAAAGAGTACATTAATCAGTCAATGGAAACCAATCTCGCTTTTTGAAATGTACACCAAATTCAACATACTACTGAGCTGATAGAAAAAAAGACTTATTCTCTATGATCAGGCAATATGGTAAGCCAACTATGTTTCTGAAAATATTGTATAAACTAAAAAATAATGGTAATTACCTTTCAGATGAATTACTAGGACAAATGAACTATATTCATAAATGCACATTAGTGCATGAAGACGCTGTAACGTGTGCTATTTACTTTAATAGAATATTAAATGTTATTATGAATTCGCTTACTTAAAAAAACCAAGCACCGGTGGGGAATACTGTAATGTTCATTATAATTCATCATTCGTACTACAGTACTTTAGAGGCGGGTGCAGTGTTGATGGTAGTGAACAGTGCATTGTCGTTAACCATTATGTTTTAAAAAATATGTAAAAGAATAAACACATTCGCATTCGCAGTGTTTCAAAGGATGTAAAGACGTACAGACGTAAAAGACTTTATAAGTGTACTTAATTTAATTGTGATATGTAAACATGGTGATTTGAGTTGTCGAGAGGACTTATAGAATTGTGAGATAGTATAATTTATGTTCGATTGGAGTGTTTTATCGTTCTTTCATTTTATTCTGCTGAAGATCGTTATTTAATATCATGCCTAAAAATAATAAAAAAAAATAAAACAAATAAATAAGAGGTATTTTCATGAGCATAGACTGCCAAAAGAGGCGCCAAAAAGTGTTTGTGAAAGGATGCGAGAGTACAGGGCGCGGAAGAAGACATTATTGATTGCAGCCAATGCGCGTTCCTCAACAGAGAGTTTTGACATACCGACTGTCGCGGGACCACAAAAATTAGAATTAGAATTACAGAATATCAGTTACCTGATCCTACGAACACAATTTTGCCTTACAGGGATCTTGAGGCCCACGAGAGCGTACGGAAAGACCCAAAAGAGGCAATAAAAAGTGCTAATGAACGGGTGTGTGAGTACAGGGCGCGGAAGGAGGCATTATTGAATGAAGCCAATGTGAGTGCCTCAACAGAGAGTTCATACATACCGACTATCGAGACGACACAAGAATTATTGGAACCTATGGAAATATCACCAGAACATCAGTTACCTGATCTTACGAACACAATTTTGCCTTACAGGAATTTTGACGCCCACGCAAGTGTACGGAAAGAATTTCAAAAAAAAATTGAAGAGAATAGTTTCGGTCATGTGTGCAATATTTGCAATAGATTATGGTTCAAAAACGATGTGAAAATTGTACAAGTACGTCATCACGAGTTACTATAAAGAGATTTTCCGCTGATTGACATTAAGAATTGCAAGGCATGTCAGTGTTGTTTTTCTGCATTAAACCGAAACAAAATTCCAACATATGCTACGTCAAATGGATTTAAATATCGAGAGAAACCAGCACATTTACCAGAGCTGGATTTAATATCAGAAAGACTTATTTCACCAAGAATTCTCTTCATGCAAATAAGAAGACTGCGACACATGAGCGGTCAGTATGGGATTTTTGGACAAGTCATCAATGTCCCTGTGGAAGTAGATCTCATAGTAAATGCACTACCAAGGGACGTTAGCGATGATTACTGCAACAACGTGCACATCAAACGTAAACAGATACACAAATCAAGCTATTATACTGGTTTTGTGAACAAAAGAAATATAAAGGTCTGGCTGCGATATCTTTGTGATACCCCACTGTATAAATTCTACAACATAAAAATTAATGAAAGGTTTTTCAATGACACGGCTAATAAACAAATTTTATTTGACGAAATTAGTGAAGATATTCCTAATGAAGATGATGGTATGGAATGAAGAGAAGTATTAAAGAATTGCTCCGGGCGAAAAAAACGTACCTCATAGCTTGTTTTTTGATGAACACGCAGACGAATTGTCGTTTCCAGCAATTAATCTCGGACATTTCAGGGGTTTTAAAGAAGAAATACATGCTACGTCATTCATGATGGCTACCAGCGAACTGAGGCGTGCCGATCGTCGTGGGGTCACTCCTCATTACCTTCTTTATGTTGCTATGAAAATTATGCGACAAAGAGTTCGTGACTCCTTGACAATTGCATTTAAACATATTGGAAATGATATCAAAAGTACTAGACAGCAAATTGAGTCCGAGGAGTACATTAATCATTCCATAGAAACTAACCTCGCTTTTTTGAAATGTATACCAAATTCAACATACTACTGGGCTGATAGAAAAAAAGACTTGTTCTCTATGATCAGGCATTATGGTAAGCCAACTATGTTTCTGACATTGAGTGCTCATGAAACCGGTTGGGTTAAGTTACTGAAAATATTGTATAAACTAAAAAATAATGGTAATTACCTCTCAGATGAATTACTAGAACAAATGAACTATATTCATAAATGCACTTTAGTGAATGAAGACGCAGTAACGTGTGCTATTTACTTTAATAAAATTGTAAATGTTATTATTAATTTGCTTACTTCAAAAAAACTAAACCCTTTTGGGGAATACCGAGTAAATCATTACTTCAAACGGATTGAATTCCAACACCGTGGGAGCCCTCATGCTCACATTTTGCTGTGGATTGAGAATGCTCCAGTTGAGAATGAAAGTTGCGCACAACTTTGTTGAATAAACCCTAATCATAATTTCGCGTTTGGTCACGTAGTCTTACATATTGCAGAATCGTTTGCTTATCAGGTGGCCAGAATCGTAGCTGGACCATCCGTTCATTTAAATCTATTTATAACTTAATAGTCTACACGCGCTTTGTATCTTAGCCTTCGGAGTCCATATGCATGATTCTTTGTTAACCGAGAATTAGAATTGTAAGATCAGATTTAATTCAGATTTAGTTTTGACTTGGTTCAACCAACAGCAAATAAAGTTCATTTCTTTTCACTGGTGTAAAAGTTTTGTTTCTTTTTATTCTAAGTCTCATTCTGGCAAGTTGGCCGGAATTTTTTTTAAAGTAACTTCACTTCAGTTACATTTTTCAGTTGCAAATAGACCGAAAAAATGTCAATTCGAGGCTCCATTCATGCCGAGCAAAAAGACGACTATACTAATTCCACTGAAGGATATAGAGAACAATTTCCAACAACTTCATGAACAATATGGAAAAATAAGGGAGAATTTGGAGAACTAAACTATTCAAGCTTCAAAGCGTTTTACAAGCATAATAATATAACCTCAAATGAAAATTATTCTTTGTGCTGGAATAACACGTTCCAGAGTCTTCTTGAAGCGTCAGCCTAGTGAAAAGTGGCAAAATGCATTCAATCCATTCATTTTTAATGTTTTACAATCAAATACGGACATTCAATTTATTTTGGATGAATATTCTTGTGCTGCGTATGTAGTTGAGTATGTGAATAAAACAAATAGAGGCATCAGTAACTTACAGCGTCAAATACTTCAAGTAATGAATGATAATCCAGAGTTTGATCTGGTTGATGTCACTGGAAAAATGGGAGTTGATATGCTAAATGCTGTGGAAATTACAAGCCAAGAGGCAGCGTGGTTTCTGCTTCGTTTGCCAATGTATAAAAGTTCATCTGTGATTGTATTCATTCCAACAATGTGGCCTGTCGAGCGTCAACGAGTGCGTAAGACACGAGAAGAAATGGAGAAAATGGGCTTGGAAGACGAATCGACAGACATTTGGAAGGAGAATTGTTTCGAAAAATACCAAAGAAGACCCCAAAATCTCGAGGAGTGTACTCTGGCGCCACTACATTGGAAATGCTAGAGGTTCACAATTCACAGCATTGCACGATGAGACCTTAAAAACCACAGAAGCAAAAGACATGGACGAACTTGAAGTGGAGTTCGGTGAGTACGAAAACTGATATTTTTTCATTCATTCCTCATTGAGGAAATCAATTCGCGAACGGCAATCTGCGCAACACGATGATTCGGTTTGCGATCAGCTCGGTGAGCAACAATCGAGGTTGTAGGAAAAGCTCGACGTAACCTCCGAGAAAACGCCCGTTCAGTTGCCAAAACTAAAAATGCCACATTTCTCTGGAAACTATAGAGATTGGTTAAATTTTTTGCAATCAAGATGCGATGCATTAGAATGTTGCCGATCACTCGCGCGAGTTGGTGCTTCTCGAGATAAACCTAAAGTCCAGATTCGTTCACATTTCGCAGAATCTCATTCGAATGCTGTAATGCATTGTCCAAAATGTAACGGCAAACATATTTTACCACAATGCGAACAATTTTTATTACTTAATGTGGACATGTCGCTCATCATTTCGCTGTCGTGTATGCCACTCGCGTCACCATTCGTTGGTACACGCAGATACAAATAACGCGTCGTCTTCACTAATCCTAATCACTTCCGCTAATCCTCAGCCTGTAAGCAATCACTCATCACTCATCAAACTATTTTACCCACTATTTTGGCGCTGGTTCAGGACAATCAAGGAAATTCGATAAGCTGTCGCGTGTTGATGGATTCGGGGTCTCAACTTTCGTTTATTGTCGAGTCGTTCGCTCAACGTCTAGGCCTTCCTCGTAGGCATGCAAGACTTTCCGTTCCTGGTGTTTTATCCACAGAAGCAGGACAAACTAGAGGTCGTGTTTGCATTAATTTAGGCTCTCGGCTTAACAAAACAAATCTTATGGTGAATGCATTTGTATTGACCAAGCTTACTTCTCATCTTCCTTCGCAATCGTTTGATACCTCCACCTATAAAACTTGGACTTGGCAGATCCGAAATTTAATGTACCGGGACCGATTGACATGCTGCTTGGAGCGGACAAACTATGGTGCATTTTACGAGGTAACCAGGTTTAAGGCTCAGGTGGGCTACCAATCGCCCAGAATACGTCCTTTGGTTGGGTGGTAACAGGTGAAGTGTTGGATGCTGAACAATCGCATCATCAGACAGTGTCATCATTTCATTCTGTACTAGATGTAGATGTTTTGCTACAGCGGTTTTGTGAGCTCGAAGAAGTGACTCCATTCAACCGGGCTTCGTTTGCTGAAGACGCAGCTGAGCAGCACTTTCCAAAAATATTTACCCGCTCGTCTGACGGTCGTTATGTAGTTCAGTTACCGTTCAAAACTCCGTCACCGGTCTTCGGACCTTCTCTCAACGGCGCGATGCATTTCTGGCCGCACTACGACGCTTCGTGTTCCGCCGTGGGAAATGTTCCAATATATGTGGGATTGGGCCTAACTGACAGACGACTTTAATACGCTATAGACAAGAACCAGACACAATCAATCAAGATATGACATGTTCTGTTAACGAGCAGAACGAACGTAGTATATAGAAAACACACAAGAGCTAAAACTCTCTCTCTCTCTGTTCATTGTGAACTTTTATTTGTTTTAAAGTTAGTCGAAGCCAATCGTTCAATAGAGTCGAAGCCAATCGTTCAAATAGAGTAGAAGCCAATCGTCCAACAACGACACATCGTAAGTGAAAATTCTAATGTGCGTCATCACTCAATTATATTAAATAAAGATTAGCATGGAAAATAAGTAGTGAGTTTTATTTCAATTGGATTTCCTACATATATATACGGATAATGGAACTAATTTCTAAGGTGCACGCCGAATCCTTAATGACATGGAAAAGGTGGTATTGTCGCAGACACATAACGAGGACATCAAAAGCTCCCTGGCAATGGATGGAATTACATGGCATTTCATCCCACCATCTGCCCCACACTTCGGTGGATTGTGGGAAGCGGGGGTAAAATCTGCAAAATTGCATTTACGTCGGGTGGTTGGTAGTTCAGTTCTTACCTTTGAAGAACTCTATACTGTGTTTACGGAAATAGAAGCAGTTTTAAATTCACGCCCTCTTTGTGCAATCTCAGATACTGACTTAAATCCTCTAACACCTTCTCATTTTTTGATAGGAGAACCTCATACGGCAGTTTCAGAGCCCAATCTGTTGGAGGTGCCGTTCAATCGTTTGGCCCACTGGAAACATCTTCAGAGCATGGTCCAAGGTTTTGGAGCGATGGCAGATCGAATATATCACCAGTCTTCAAGAACGACCAAAATGGAAATCGAGGCAAGTCGACATACAGGTTGGCGACCTAGTGGTTGTCAAGGAACCACATCTACCCCCAAAAAAGTGGCTGTTAGGCAAAATTGAAACGGTGCATCCAGGACCCGACAAAAGAACAAGAGTTGCTACCATAAGAACATAAGAATTGTGGAAACTTTGGGCGCCCAATTACCAAATTGGCCGTACTTCCATTGCTCTGAAACTCGTTCCAGCGGGGGGAGTTATGTTTAGTAATAGTCGAGTATTCGAGTAACTGGACATGGCCCACAATCATTCTTGGCGTCACGGCTGCCACCTAGTGGTCGATGTTCGTCAATTCCCAGTTACGCACAGTTCCGTTTGTTATCATTACAATAAAGTTTATATCGAATACAAAAAATAACATTCATTCACTTTAATTTCTACAAAGGGTGAACCAGCATTCACAATCATACACACCGCGAAACCAGTTTGTGTTTAAAAGAAACCACTCGACCGTGCACGCTGTGACCAAACTGATCTCAGATGTCAATTGGCATCTGAATAATAAGAGGAATACAGCCGCATGTCTGATGGACATCGAAAAAGCCTTCGACACGGTTTGGACCAGCGCGCTAATTTATAAAATTATTAGATATGAGTTCCCATATCATTTAATCAAAATGATTATATCAATGGTATACGGAAAGAAATTTGTGGTAACGGATAAAGAAAATACGACACATAAAATATTCAATATCGCTAATGATCTGCCACAGGGTGCAGTAACGGCACCAATCCTGTTCAATTTTTATATTGCTGAAGTACTTAGGGATAAGGCTGCTACCCTTGCTTATGCACACGGCTCAAAAATCGAAGAAATTCAAAGTAGGCTGCAAGGCAAATTCAATGAATTTCGGACATACTGCGAAACATGGAAGCTTAAGATCAGCTATTCAAAATGCGAAGTTATACTGTTTCGCCCCCCTTTAATTGGAAAAACTTGCAAATATCTGGTGCAAATAATTTGTTACCAGGCATTTGTACGACCAATTCTGACGTACGCGTGTCCAATATGGTGGAGTATTTGACCCTCATATATGGAATAACTCCGCGCCTTCGAGAGAAAATGCCTAAGAGCGTGCATGCATATCCCTCTGGGACTGACGTGGTAGTATGACAGACACCATAAAATCTAATATCGGATATTTTACCGTTGTTTTTCAAATGTTGAATCGCGCGTTCTCAGTACCTTTCAGTCGTATACTCAAGCATGCGTTAGTGTATAGTGAGCTGTCGGGGCGTGCGCATCACTTGTTGTGTGAAGGAAAGTGTCTACGAGTCAACCACATCAGTATTTAGGTATGTGTCTGATAAACAAGCACCTCAGTGTTATTGTTTTACGTTCATAGTGTTTCCTAGGCAACACATCAGTAAAATTGTTTGGTTGAGTATAACTTGTTGTTTGTTTTTTAGATGGCTCAGTCAAATAACAACCAAGGATCTCAAAGATCTAAACGAACGTTGACTGGAGCCTTTGCAAGTCACGATCAGCTTGGACGAAGAAAGCGAGCATGATTTTAGCGATTTTGACGATGAAGGTGATGACCCAAATTTTCAACCAGAAACCGAATTTCCGGAAGCCGATGAAGTTTCAGATGAAGAGGAGGAACCAGAACAACCTGAAGAAGTGAAACAAGTACCTGTAACATATAATGTGCATCAAGAAACGTCAAATGTGCAGTCATTACAGTTTTACAAAGGTAAGAAAGGATTTATCTGGAATAGACAAGAGAGACCAAGGACATCTCGAACTGCAGCTCACAACATAATAATACTACCTGGCCGTTTACATACTACTAATTTTGAAGGCTATTTTGAAGTTTGGTCCAAGGTGTTTGACCATTCAATGTTGGAAAATTTGGTCACATTTACGAATCAAAAGCTCAATAGTTACCGAACGCGGTTCAAACAAAGTACTAAGGTAGAACTGATGGACACAAACGTCACCGAAATGAAAGCATTCATAGGTCTAATGTACTATTCGTCGGTATTCAAGTGTAAAAACGCTGATCTTCGTTTTATATTTGCCACCGATGGAACTGGCCACGAAATATTCCGATGTGTTATGTTCAAATGGCGTTTTTCTTGTTTGGTCAACTGCCTCCGGTTTGATGATTCCACCACCAGAAAGGAAAGGCTCAAAGAAGATCGACTTGCCCCAATATCAGGCATGTTCAATAAGTTTACTACGAACAGTCAGTCCCAATACACTCCTGGAGCATACCTTTGTATTGATGAAATGCTATTGCCATTTAGGGGTCGTTGCAAGTTTATTATTTACATGCCCCAAAAACCAGCAAAGTATGGCATTAAAATAATGATATTGGTTGATGCCCGTACATACTATAACTACAATGCCTACGTCTACCTTGGTAAAAATTCGGATGGAATAGGACTGACTGAACAAGAAAGACAAATGGCAATACCAACTCAGTCAGTTCTGAGGCTTGTGAAACCTGTCGAAAAGTCAAACCGCATCGTTACAGCTGACAATTGGTTCAGTTCGATTCCACTTATGGAAATGTTGCTGAAAAGGGGACTGACATACTTAGGCACATTAAAAAAGAATAAACCTGAGATACCACTATGCTTCTTGCCGAATAAAAAAAGAGAATTGGAGAGTTCTCTATATGGTTTCACGAAGGACTATACATTGCTATCGTATGTACCGAAGAAAAATAAAGCTGTCCTCCTGATCTCTTCTTCTCACCACAATGAAGTTATTGATACTGATACAGGAAAACCAGTAATAATTGCGGATTATAATAAAAATAAAGGAGGAGTTGACGAAGTCGACAAGAAGTGTTCTATATATTCTTGTAGCCGCAAAACTCGTCGTTGGCCTATGGCCATTTTCCAAAGAATATTAGATATGGCAGGTATTAACAGCTTTGTACTGTATGGGATGTGTGTCGACAGTGATAATAACATGAGAAGAGCCACTTTTATTTTGAACATGGCAAGATCAGTAGTGCTAGATCACATGAAATGTCGCGTGTACAACGAAAGATTGCCAAGAGAACTGCGGATGACAGTCAGTAGAGTTTTGGAAACGATCTTCCCCATCCACCACCAAGAACTCAATCGATTTCACTAAGTGGAAGAAAATTATGCTTTATTTGTCCAACCAAAATAAAAAGAGTGACTAGATATTGTTGCTGTGATTGCTCAAAGCCAATTTGCCTTCAATGCTCTAAGCCACTCTGTGAAGACTGCCAAAAAAAGATTTTTAGGTTACAAAAATAAATTTTTTGAACCAATGAATGGATCTCTTTTTTTTTCTTATTACTATAAGTGTTAACTTTAAATAAATGAATAAGTAAATGAAGAAAATATTTATTTTTATTTTTTTTTATTGTTTATATATGTGTATGCTTTGAAAAAATTATTTATGTTGTAATAATAAAAATTGATTAACTTTATATTTGTTTTTCTATTTTACATATAAAAGAAATTAAAAATAGTAGTAGACACTCTAAGCTTTAAAATAGAATAGTCTAAATTTGGAATATTAAACACATTTTTAAAATACAAGCTGTGAGAATGGTGTCTGGAGTTCTACCACGTCAGTGGAATTGCTAAAATAAGGTCACGTCAGTCGCAGAGGGATATATACAGAAGCGAACATTCCGATTTCAGACATTATGTCTCTAATAAAAAACTCCTTGATGCCTCAGGAGTATCTAGAATTGACAATGTCATTCTCGATCTTATTAGAAGCCACTTCGCTCGGGCAGCCTCTACAGAAAACGATTTTATTTCGGGAGCATTTTATCCTAATACTGGGTACTTTAGAAATACATTAGAGAGTGGATATATACCATCTGAGGCATTTCTGTATCTGGATGCATTGGGTTACTTGTCCAACTCATGCAACGTACCTGTGATTTACCATGTTGCTAGAAGGGCAACAGACAAAACCATCCGGCATGCCTCATTGCTCAATGGGATGGAAATGACATTTGGAGATTCTGTAGAAATGCCTGGAATGGACCGGTTAAATAAGGAACGTCTGAATAAAGACAAATACTGGTGGCTAGACTGGAGTGTGGCCAACATTTAAACATCGACATGTTTTATTACCAGACTAATTCAACCACAGGTTATAACGTTATTGTTTTGTTATTCAATTATGAAATGAGTGCACAAAAGACTGCGTAGGATTTTATTTTATATAAAAATTTTTAATTAAAAATTGATAGGTTCGTAAAATTGTTTCAAGTGTCGCCATTTGTAACACGTGCAGGTTACGCGAAATTGTTGGCAACCTCCTAAAAGGGGCCAATAGTAACTTCTAGTAAGTGCGCTCCAAAAGGGGAAAGAATTTTCGCGCCGCTCTAGTGATTTTAAAGATAAATTGGTATCTATGGGTCCCTCTGGTTCCTCTCCGGACATCCAATGGGTTTTTTTTAAGCAGCAGCGTGAAACTGAGCTGCATTAACGGTTTCAAACGTTGCCAATAAACCGCACACTTCCATGGCAACCCTAGTGAAGTTGCCAATAAAATCATCAAGAAATACCACGAGAAGACCAAATTTAATCCTACGCAGAAAATTGAATCCAAGCCTTTCTAACATGAATCAGTGATGACGGCCTCTCTGGAAATAGGAATAGGTCACTCACTGAAACTATCCCTAGTGTACAGAACCCACTTAATTGTTTTAGAAATCAAATAATAATTAGAGAAGGAACCGAGCAAGCTAAAATTACAAAGGTTATCTTTAAAACCCAGCTTAGGCACGAAATTACTTTTATTACATTACAAAACCTTTACAGCACCCTTAAAGAAAAAGTAAACCCAAATGTCGTCAATGCTATATTTTGTGATCTGAGTACTCTCGCGCAGATACAAAATGAATTAGTAAAACTTTATCCTACAGTGAAATTCTGGTATACAGGGAAATTTGTTATAGACATATTCAATTCAAACAGAAATTCTTGTGACCGAACATAATCGCGCACATAGGACTGAACGTGAGAATATGCAGTAAGTCTTGGAAAACTATTATTTTCCAAATATTAGGAAAAGACTCATCGTATTAGTTTCTAGTTAAAGGATTTGCAACGAAAGCAAGTATCAACGTCATCCGCCAAAACCCAAAATTGGAAAAACTCCCTTACCACTTAATGCCGGTGAAGTACTTCACATGGACATTTACTTCTACTCAACGGACAATTCGAATTTTTTAACATGTATAGACAAGTTTTCAAAATCTGCTATGGTGAATAAGTAAGGTAAGGTGGTAAGAATATTTTCTGCGATAACGAGAAGTCTTTTAATTCCCAGACTATCAAAACCTTACTGAGAGATCATTTTGATATCAAAATTTTTGGGGTACCACCTTTTGACAGCTCCTCAAACGGTCAGGTAGAAAGATTCCATTGCTCCTTATCAAAAACAGCTAGATGCATCAAATATTAATGACACAACTGAATTGATTTTGTTAGCATCAATTGAATATAATAAAACAATTCACTCAGTCACAAACTATAAACCAATCGATATTATCCACTCAATTCCTTTAAGCTTTAAGAAATCGCAGACAAAATTTCCGAGAAACAAAGTAGAGACTTGAAGTACCAAAATAAAGGTAGGAAAACTGTACCGTATAAAACAGGTGACAAAGTTTTTGTGAAAACAAACAAACGAGTAGGAAATAAGTTTAGAAAGAATTGCTTTTGAAGGTATTGTAGAAAAAGATATGGGAACAACTGTACTTATTAATGGTAAAATAGTTCATAAAAGTAATCTCAGATAATTACATTTTTTGCATACTGATGGTTGTCGCTTCCGTCCATATTGTATCCAGTAAATTAATAGATTTTTCTCAATCATACAACATACCATGCATCGCACAAATTTAATTTTCGGAAACTTTGTCCAGGACACTTTTGAAATTTTGGACGCTTTTCCTGAATTGATTCAAATTATTGAGTTGGACCTACAACACATCTCAACCCTAATTGAAACGTTAAAACTGCATCGTCGCGCTCGAGGCATACACATCTTGGAAACTGTTTTAAAACATATAGCAGATACACCCGACTTTGACGACTTTATGGAAGTTAAGATTAAGGAGGAACAGCTAATACAAGGACTGAACGCACAAATTGTTATCAACACGGAAATTCAAGATAAAATTAATAAGATAACAAAAACGGTCAAAGAACTACTTAAGATTGGAAAAAAGGAAACCGCAAACACCAACTATTTATTTGAGTTAATCATGAGTAGAAACAGGGCGGTTATAATTGAATTAGATAATATAACACTTTCTGTAACACTTGCGAAGATAAATGTTGTAAATCCTATTTTACTAGATAGTAAGGAAGAAGAAGCCATATTGTCGGCCGAGAATTCAATTAATATTAGTTTAAGCGATATAATCTCAAGTTCAAAACTAAAAGTTATGCAAAATAATGATGTTTTACTATTTTTTTTTTAAGTATCCTAAAAGTAAAAGTATTTGTACCAAAATAAACATCTAC
The DNA here is from genome assembly GCA_947095585.1 of Nephrocerus scutellatus. Classification (NCBI taxonomy): domain Eukaryota; kingdom Metazoa; phylum Arthropoda; class Insecta; order Diptera; family Pipunculidae; genus Nephrocerus; species Nephrocerus scutellatus. The sequence goes on from OX352761.1 coordinate 33,595,589, forward strand.
CCCGTCCTGCGAAACAACACCATTCTTCAATTTGAATCGAATACCGTGGCAAAATGTGCCAATTCGTACATTCCTATCCAGAACTGCAGGAAGCCAATCTACTCATCATTCTGCGAGCTAGGTCGCACGGAGACTTGTTTGCAGCAGCTGATGAACCAAACCACGGCAACATGCGGAACAACATCGGCGCACCATATTGAGCCAGTCAACGTAATTGACGACGGCATTTTAATTATCAACAACCAGATTGCTTCAATAGAGGATGAGAACGAACAACCAGTAAAGGTAAATGGTACCTTCGTAGTGATGTTCAAGAACCAGGTCAAAGTTAATGGAGATACATACAAACACTCATCAAACCGACCACCCGTCTCCTGAGGCCCAACGCGTCCTAAACTTGACAAACCACACGACAATTTTATCCTTTATGAAATGCACGGGAAAAATTTCAAACAAATTACGTCGTTGAGACAGGAAGTTAAAACACGCAGCTTAACCTTCGTCACTATAATAACTTTTATATCAATCCTTTTAATATTTATAATATTTATCAAGAAGCTACGGAAGACAACAGATAATGGTGGCATCAATCTTAGCATCAATCAAACAGGTCTCGAAGTCTTGGCAACGTCGAGGACGACTCTTCTCCACGTGGGGAGTAGATAACAACAACTAACGCAACAAGGATCTCCGCAACATTTCCGTTGACGGAGATCGAATCATCACAACGCAATCCTAGCAGTAGCAGGCATGCACAATAACAATTCTGCTGACGACATGTCTAGCAATCATCCAAACACAACAATAAATAGCAATCGTCCAGACACAACAATAAATAGCAATCATCCAGACACGACAATAAATTCTGTCATGGCAATCCAAACAACAATAAATTTGCAAGTCGGCGAATCATTATCATCACATCGCAACCCGAGCAGTAGCAGGGTATGCCAAATAACAATTCTGTTGATTGTTTTTGTACTAGCACATAGTGCTAGCCAAAAATAAATAATTTACATAAGTTAACACCATACATTGTGGTAACTTGTTAGAGTCAACGGAGCACATCTTTTAATCTACAAATTGCGAACACCAAGATATCCACTGCTTGTGCGCAAGAAACATTTCGCTGACGCTATCTATGTCTGCGATCTTATCTTCATTTTTCAAGAGCAAATTCCGTTGGTAGATTTAAGATTTATTTTTATTCATGTTTCATGTTCAGTTTAAGTTTTCATCCGAACAATAAAGGTATCAGAGCTCCGCTCTTTTGTTAAAATAAAAGTAATAATATAATTATTTAACTGGCGCCCGAGCAGGGACCGATTTAAAAGTAGAAGTGCATTAAGTGAATGTGGAAACCTGAAGCAGCTTTAATACATCACTGAGGACCTTAAGGAGCTCCGCCTGCATTTCAAAGATTTCGGTTCCAATAAAATACACTAAGTGATTGCAATGACCTCAAGAAGCTCAAGTGCATCACCGATTTTTATAAAAAATTTGCAAAGATCCCACTAACAAGTGCAGCCTGCAGTGGTTGCTCAACAAAAAGTTTGGTAATCGGACCCCCAGTAGCAGAAGCAAAAAGGACAACCCCGACCCAGCAGGAGCAAGATGAAAATAATCATCGTCTTTGCGTAAGATTTAAGTTTTATATTATTAAGAAAATATAATTACAAATACTTATCAAAAGTGAAAATAATTTTTTTTTTAAAAAAGAATACAAGAAATACAAAAAAGAAATTAAATTAAATATTGAAACAAGTGTATAATAAATAATCTATACAAAGAAAAAGATAATTTAAATATTTTTAACTCAGAAAAAATTAGTGCTAAGAAAGAATCAATTTATGTTTATTTAAAATAAAAGAGAGAGAAAATTAAATTAAGATTAAAACTTGAATTGATATTAAATTGCACGATTTTTAGAAATTAGAATAAGAAATTTGAAAAATTTATTTAGTAGTTACGAAAAAATATTTTTAATATTTTTACAAAAAATTTAATTTTCCCAGATTTCAGATTTAGACAAGATACCTGACGTAGTACGTTGTATCCGCGGATACCCAAGTAAGATCGCATCTTGGAAAAAGAGTGTAGATCGAATACTACAAATTTATGAACAACAAAGAGGATCACTAAGATATTTCGGTATATTAAACCTAATAAGAAACAAGATTACGGGCGATGCAGCCATCGCGCTTGAATCTTATAATACTCCTTTGAATTTGCAAGCAATTTCTAAATGCCTTACTCTACATTATGCCGACAAACGAGACATTGGTACACTCGAGTATCAAATGACTTTACTAGTACAAGGAAATAATACTATCCAAGAATTTTACCAATCTGTATATAGGCATCTCTCACTTATCTTAAATAAAATATCGTGCATGGAAGTAAGGAGCGAAGCACTTGAATTATTAACAACGACCTATCGTGACAAAGCATTAGACACCTTTGTTCAGAGGTTTGAGAGGTGATTTACCTAGATTGCTAGCAATGAAAGATTTAGTAGATTTACCACAGGCTTTACAAACTTGTCTTAAGTTAGAGAACCAACAATATAGATCACAACACGCCAATACTAATCAACCAATGTTCAGAAAGGTAAACCATTTATTACCACCAAGAAACCAAAATAATATTCCACAAGCCCAAAACACCGGAAACTAAATTTATCCACATTTGGCCTACATTCCCGAACCACAAAGAAAACTTTTCTCTGAACCACCACATTTTTCACAGCCTTAAAGACAATTTTCCAATCACAACCACAATTTAATAGACATCAACAAGGTATTACTAGTTCTCAACACCTACCAAACAGACCTTTCGCACAAAAGCCAGAACAAAAACCCGTTCCAATGGATGTCGACCATTCATTTAGAACCAGAAACATTAATTATATGAACACACCAAAAATCCAAAGAACTTTTCATATAGAAACAGAGAATGATTACTATCAGCAACTACAACAAGACCCCTCACTCGATGAGACACAAAACTATTATACAGCAATCGAAGACGATTTATCAGGACTGGACATAAACGACTCTAATGAAACAGATGAAAATTCTCAAGACAACCAGAACTTTAAAGAACTTTATGACGTTAATTTTTTAAGATGAACTCATCTTCACTTCCGTATTTTGAATGCAAGGCGAAGAGTGGACAAACATTAAAATTTTTAATTGACACTGGTTCGAATAAGAACTATTTACAACCCTCACTTGTCGTTAAAACCATTCCCAACAACTTTTACGCAAAATCCATCGTAGGAAATATTAAAATCACACACCACACATTTGTAAATCTTTTCTGAATTAATACGTTAAAAATTAAATTCTTTTTATTACCCTCGTTGGAAACCTTCAACGGTATCCGAGGTAACGAAAGCCTAAAAGATTTATCTGCAATAATACACACAAAAGAAAATTCTTTACAGACTCCATTAATTCCATAAATATACGAACCGATCATTTAGCCACCAACCAAAAACAGGAACTTTTGAATCTTGTTAAAAATTTTCATAACTTATTCACAGACCCCGATGAAAAACTCACTTATACAACAACAGTAAAAGGGGAAATCAGAACCACGACAGATGACCCTATATATTCGAAACACTATCCATACCCCATGTCTCTTAAAGACTATGTAACGAATGAAATTCAACCCTAATTAATAACAAAATTATCCGACCATCTAAATCTCCTTACAATTCACCTGTGTGGATTGTACCTAAAAAACGACGGATCCGGTGAAAAAAATATAGATTATTCATAGACTACAGAAAACTAAACAGTGTGACAATTCCCGACAGATATCCCATTCCAGATATATATGCAGTTATAGCTCAACTAGGAGGAAATAAATTTTTTACTGTACTTGACTTGAAAAGCGGATTCAATCAAATTCCATTAAAGGAATCTGACATTGAAAAAACTGCATTTTCTGTTAATAACGCCAAATTCAAGTTCACACGACTTCCATTCGGTCTGAAGAACGCTCCGGCAATTTTTCAGCGTGCTGTCGACGACATATTGCGTGAACATATCGGTACGATATGCTACGTATATAAGTTAAGCCAACGGATATTCAAATTGGATTCAAAACGACATCACCGACCACTGTACACCACATCACATCAAAACAACAACAGGTCCAGACATAAACAAGTGAAATAACAACAACAGGTCCAGACATAAACAAGTGAAATCATCACGCAGCTGCACAGACGAAAACAACATCATGACGCAGTTGCACTGGCCGACATTCAAGGATAAATATCTAATCTCTTTGTTTCTTCTCTTATATTATGCTACTATAGAATAAGATTTTAGAATTAAGTTGAGTTGGATTTGAGCGGTCAATAAAGACACATCGAAGCAAGCTTCGATGCTTAGTATTTTTTAAAAACATAAAAGAACATTTCTTTTATTAACTGGCGCCCGAGCAGGGACCCGGTGTTAAATTAAATTAATTAATTAATTAATTCGAATTGTTATAGTTTCACAAAAACGCGAGTGCTTTCATAAATTTTAAAGCTAACTTAAGTGATAGTGTTATAAAAAAATTTTTGACTCGTTGTGTTAAAAAAATTTTTTAAGTGCTCCCCAAGTGGCAGCAAAAAAAAATTGCATAACGTTGAAAGTGCGTAGCTGGCAGCCTAAAAACTCCACAAGCGGCTGAAGCCATTACTAGCAATTGAGCCACTCCCACCGGAGTCCCACAACCATAATATCGACTTGCCTATAGTATCCGTTCGTAGGCAACAACGAAACAAATCCGTGCTGCAAGCAGACCCCTAGTACCTTAATTGGAAACCGAAATTCTGCCCAGTCGTCGTTGGAGTCATGTACTTATTTATGTAAGATTTATTAAAATTATTATATTTAAAAGAAAGAATCAATTAAAATTAAGATATTTAAAAGAATCAATAAATTATTAAAAAGAATTGCAAGAAAGAAATATATTATTAAAAGATTCAAAAGAAAGGAATTATTTAACAAGTGAATATACTCAGAAAATAACACCAGAAAGCAAGAATAAAACAAAGGTGAAAAATATTTAAAAGATAAAACAAGAAAACAAAGGTAAAATAAAAAAGAAAGCTAAAGAATAAAAATAGAATTAATAAAAAGAAAATAAAAAAAATTTATATTATTACTAAATATCAAAAAAAAACTATTTTATAACTTTTCCTCACAAAGAAAAAGTCTCTTACAAATTTTTATAACTATAATACTAACACTCTAATACATAGCCTTATCCCAAAAATGGCTAATCCAAATAACATTATAAGACCTCCTGTCTTAATTCCTCCTCCATCTCCAATAGCCCAACCTGTACCACAATTTGAAAGAGCCCAATTAGAGGAAATGATTTCGACAATCGTTTCTAACACATTTAGAAGTGAAGGTTTAAATTTAATAAAAAGTGTGTTAAATCCGATTTCAGATTTTAATAATGTGTCTGACCAAGTAATTAGACCTGAGTTTAGAGCTCAACTTAACGATTTCGATAAAGTTCCAGACGTTGTAAGATGTCTGAGAGAATTTTCTGGAATTCCATCGGAATTCAGCTCATGGAAAAAAAGTGTTGATAGAGTACTATCAATTTATGAACCACTAATAGGAACTCCTAAATACTATGGAATCCTAAGTGTTATCCGAAATAAAATTACAGGAAACGCGGACACAGCACTTGAATCTTACAATACCCCACTAGATTGGACAGCAATTTCACGTTGTCTTACTTTACATTATGCAGACAAGCGCGATTTATCAACCTTAGAGTACCAACTAACCACGCTCATTCAAAAGAATTTAACAATCAACGAATTTTACCAAGCTGTTTATAAACATTTATCTCTCATATTAAATAAAATAGGATGCATGGAATTAACAAGAGAATCTGCAAATCTCCTAACACAAACTTATAGGGACAAAGCATTAGATACTTTTGTACGCGGCTTGAACGGAGATTTACCACGATTGCTAGGTATAAAGGAACCAGTCGATTTACCTCAAGCGTTGCATCTTTGCTTAAAATTAGAAAATCAAAATTATAGGACACAATATGCAAATAGCAGCCATAGAATAGATAGGAAGGTATATAATCAACCACCTGTTCTTCCTCAGAGAAAATTCAATAATATTCCTCCAATGAACTTGAATAGACAACAGTTCTATCCACAGTTAGCACACTTCCCACCAAATCAATACAATAACAGATATACTCAACCACAAAGACCATTCGGAAATTTTAATAGACACCCTTTTCCAGCTTTTAACAATAATCCGCCTCGACCTTTTGCACCAAAACCACAACCTAGACCAGAGCCCATGGATGTTGATCAATCCATCCGAACAAGAAATATCAATTACTTGAATAAACCATCAAACAATGATTTTGCAGGCAAACGACCCCCACCACATTTTAACCAAATGGTACCTCCATATAAACAACAAAGAAACTTCCATATAGATACTGTAGAGACTGATCATGACATACCATTACAGGACTATATAAATTCACAAAACAAATATGAACAACTACAAGACTATTTAAATTCACAAGACAATCCTAATTTAAATCCACAAGATGACCCTCAAAATTGGACAGATAATAATCAACCTGAAACTATCGATTGCTCTGATATTCATTTTTTAGGCTAACGAACTCTTCGTTACCTTATTTTGAATGTATAACGGAGAGTGGTAATAAATTGAAAATACTAATAGACACAGGCTCAAATAAAAACTACATACAACCTTCTTTGATAAAAAAATCTATACAAAATGATCAAACCTTTTTCGCAAACTCAGTAGGTGGCAATGTAAAAGTTAGTCACCATACGTTCATAAATTTATTCGGTATAAGAGACCTTTCTATAAAATTCTTCCTTCTACCATCACTGACATCTTTTCACGGAATACTAGGAAATGATACTTTAAAAGAACTATCTGCAGTTATCGACATTAAGAATAACTGTATGCTTATTAAAAATAATTTAAAAATAAAGATTAAACAACAAACTTCACAAGCTGTAAACGTTATTAATATCAAAACTGATCATATGAGTAAAGAACAAAAGATATGGTTAAATACAGTAATTAAAAACTTTTCAAACCTCTTTGCGGAACCAGATGAGAAACTAACGTACACAACAAAAGTTGTAGGCGAAATACGTACTAATTCAGACACACCTGTCTATACAAGACATTATCCTTATCCCGCAGCACTTAAAAATGAAGTCGAAGAACAAATACAACAGCTACTTAATGATGGAATAATTAGACCATCCAGGTCTCCCTACAATTCACCTGTGTGGATTGTTCCCAAAAAGGCTGACGCCTCTGGAAAAAAGAAATTTCGTGTAGTCATTGACTATCGCAAATTGAATCTTGTTACAATTGCTGACAAGTATCCGATACCTAATATCGACGAAGTAATTTCCCAATTAGGATCAAATAAATTCTTTTCCGTTCTAGACTTGAAAAGTGGATTTCACCAAATCCCACTTAGGAAATCAGACATTGAGAAAACAGCGTTTTCAATTAAAAATGGTAAATATGAATTCACAAGATTACCATTTGGTCTGAAAAATGCTCAATCCATTTTTCAAAGAGCATTAGATGACATTCTAAGAGATTTCATCGGTCACACTTGCTACGTCTATATAGACGACATAATAGTTTTCAGCAAAAACGAGGATGACCATCGAAAACATCTAGCAACAATTTTTAAAACTCTGCAAGACGCTAACATGAAAATACAAATTGATAAGTGCGATCTTTTTAAGAAAAGTGTAGAATTTCTAGGAGTTATAATCTCAGATGAAGGAGTTAAAACTAATCCAGCTAAAGTAAAAGCAATATCCGAATTTCCTACCCCAAAAACATTGAAAGACTTGAGATCATTTCTTGGCCTTTCAGGCTATTATCGTCGTTTCATTAAGGACTTCGCCAAAATGGCTAAACCCTTAACATCACTCTTAAGAGGGGAAGATGGACATAAGTCCAAGACCCAATCTAAAAATACCCCGATCTATCTCGACAATGAAGCAATTGAAGCATTCCGAAAAATAAAAAATTCTCTTATTTCCGATGACATTATACTGACTTATCCCGACTTTAATAAAGACTTCACCCTTACTACAGATGCTTCAAATTTTGCTCTTGGAGCTGTACTTGAACAAGACGGAAGACCGATTACATTTATTTCCCGAACACTGCACAAAACTGAAGAGAACTACGCTGCAAATGAGAAAGAAATGCTAGCGATTCTTTGGGCTTTAGACACATTACGAAACTATCTTTATGGAAACGCAAAAGTTAAAATTTTTACCGATCATCAACCACTCACCTTTGCAATAAGTACTAAAAACAATAATGCTAAAATGAAACGTTGGAAGGCCCGCCTAGAAGAGTTTAATTACGAACTCAGGTATAAACCAGGAAAATCTAACATAGTAGCAGATGCACTTTCAAGAACCAATATTAATTCATTGACCATATCACAACACAGCGACGAAAGTTCGTCACACAACCTCATCCCTACAACCGAAGCACCTATCAATGCATTCAAAAATCAAATCTTTTTACAAACAGGAAATGAAAATAGTTACAGTTTCGAAATCCCTTTTCCCACATATCACAGACATACATTGACTAGACAAACATATGAAGGAGATGAAATAATCAAAATTTTTAAGAAATACCTTAATCCCAGTGTTATAAATGGTTATAAATGTTATAATGGCTAAAGTTCAGAAAATTTACCCTAATCATTTTAAAAATTTCAAAATTAGATTTACACAGACTAAAGTTCAGGACATTAAAGACCAAACAGAACAAGAAGAAGAAATTATTAAAGAACACCAAAGAGCACATCGCAATGCGTGCGAAAACAAACTTCAAATTATTAAAAGAATATATTTCCCTAAAATAAATACCAAAATACAGAATATCGTTAAACAGTGTATCATTTGTAAAGAACACAAATACGATAGACAACCACCCAAACCAGAATTACAGGCTTCCCCAATCCCTAAACATACCGGAGAAATAATACACGTAGATATTTACTCTACAGAGAAAAATTTAGTTCTAACTTCAATAGATACATTTTCCAAATACGCACAAGCCAGAATACTCAAATCGAAAGCAATAGAAGATATTAAAGAACCACTCAGAGAATTATTATATAGTTTTGGCGTTCCTAGAATGATTGTCATTGACAATGAAAAATCATTAAATTCAGAATCCGTAACCTTCATGCTAGAAAACCAATTTGGCATGGAAATCTATAGAACACCCCCTTACACTAGTGCCGTAAATGGTCAAGTAGAACGATTCCATTCTACATTAACCGAAATAATGCGTTGCATACAAAATAATAGACATTTTTCAAATTTTAAAGAACTTCTAGAGAGATCTATTTATGAATACAATTTTTCAGTACATTCCACAACAGGACAAAAACCCATAGACATATTTTTTCATAGAAACGTTAGGGATCCACGAGAGCATGAAAAAGCACGACAAGACAATGTAGACAAACTCGAGAAAAAACAAGAAGCCGATTTAAAATATCACAATAAGAATAGAGAACCGTTAAAAGACTATTTGCTAAACGATGTTATATACATAAAAATCAATAAACGTTTAGGATCGAAATTATCCCCTAAATACCGAAAGGAAATTGTCGCAGAAAATTTTAAGACGACAATTAAAACCAAATCTGGAAGAATAGTACATAAAAGTAATATTCGCAAATAACAAATATAAATTTTTCTCTTTCCAACACTAGGCTATTTATTACCATATGTACCGCAGAAGTGCAGGTACTAGACTATTCAAATTCTGAGATAGCAACTTTCCAAACAGGACCGGCTAAAATACAAACAGGAACGTTCAGTATCATACACATTATCGATGTTGAAACATATCAAACAATTATAGGGAAAATTAACAATACGATAAGCTCTAAAATTGAAAAGAATAACCCAATCCTTCCATACCTACTCCATGATATTTCCCAAATTAATGAAAATATTGAAAGGCTTAGGCCGATAAAAAAATCCAAGAGATCTATCGATATGTTAGGAACTGCATGGAAATGGATTGCAGGATCACCCGATAGTAATGATCTCAGAATAATTAATGAGAAAATAAATAATATATTGACCAATAATAATAACCAAGTTTTAATAAATAGGGTATTGTTAGAAAAACTACATAATAACAGAGGTAACGAATAAACTTTTAATAGAATTTGAACATACAGAAAATATTCAGCATGAATTAGCTACAAACATTATGTACCAATTACAAATAATAAAAGAGGAAATAATAAATATTAATTATGCAATTCATTGGGCCAAATCTGGCATAACTAATACCATGATTTATGGGAACAAAGAAATTAATATTGTTAAAGAATATATAAAGGCACAAAATATAGAATTTATTAATTTTGAAGAAACCTTTCAATTTGCAGAAATAAAAATTATTTCTAATATTTCACTTATATTATATATTGTCGAATTACCGATCACAAACAAGCGTAATTGCGAATCTATTTTTATAAAGTCATTAAAGAAAAAAGATTTAATAACGAACATACCATTTGAAAATATAATTAAATGTCAAAAGAAAATGTTCGGAATAAAGAACAAATGTGAAACATATGACAGAAAAACAATTTGTAGATCTAAGAATATTATAGATATAGGTAACAGTACATGCATACCCAATTTATTATTAAGTATACCATCAACATGCAACAAAACAAATAATCTACACATACCAACCATTGAGGAAATCAACCCCGGAACATTATTGCTTAATCAAATTAATCAAACGATCCACATTGACAACAAACCAATAAACCTAGAAGGCTCTTACGTCATCCTGTATCGAAATGCTACAATAACTGCAGGAAATCACTCATTTACCTCTTCTGAAATATCAAGTTTTAAACCATTACCTGCAATATTGCAAGGACCATCATTGGACAATCCATATCAAGAATTACTGACATTACATTTACTAAAAGAATTAAATTTGAACAACAGTCAACATATCAGTCTTATAGACAAAAAAAAACTCTACAATTTTTGGTTTTAATTTTGGACTAACAGCGCTGGCACTTCTCCTAATTACTTTCGCCCTTACAAAAACCTGGCAAGAAGATCAAAAAAATTTAAAGAAACCCCAATAACAAATCCATCAATAGAAACTTCTAAAAATATCGAACTTCAAGAACCATCATCAAAAGTTTCTAGAATTAATCAAATTCCATTCTTTTAAAATTCTAACATAATACATCATTTTTTACTTCGATCAAATGAGGACATTTGAACTTAAGGAGGGAAGAGTTAAGCCAACGGATATTCAAATTGGATTCAAAACGACATCACCGACCACTGTACACCACATCACATCAAAACAACAACAGGTCCAGACATAAACAAGTGAAATAACAACAACAGGTCCAGACATAAACAAGTGAAATCATCACGCAGCTGCACAGACGAAAACAACATCATGACGCAGTTGCACTGGCCGACATTCAAGGATAAATATCTAATCTCTTTGTTTCTTCTCTTATATTATGCTACTATAGAATAAGATTTTAGAATTAAGTTGAGTTGGATTTGAGCGGTCAATAAAGACACATCGAAGCAAGCTTCGATGCTTAGTATTTTTTAAAACATAAAAGAACATTTCTTTTATTAACTTATATAGATGACATTATTATTTTCGACGAAAAGCCACATTTACAAAACGTAGAAAAAGTTTTCAAAACCCTTTGTGACGCAAACATGAAAGTTCAACTCGATAAATGCGAATTTTTGAAAACTGAAGTTGAATTTTAAGGTTTTATAATCTCATGCAAACGAATAAGAACAAACCCAAAAAAAGGAGAGGCCATTACAAATTTCCCACTTCCTAAAACACTTAAAGATTTGAGATCGAACCTCGGTCTGTCAGGATACTACAGAAGACATTTTAAAGACTATGCGAAACTCGCAAAACCCCTGACAGCCCTTTTAAGAGGGGAGGACGGACGTGTTTCCAAACACTCTTCAGTTAAAAAACTTATAAAAATTACCCCCGAAGCAATAGACGCATTTGAAAAAATAAAAAAATCATTGACTTCAGACGATATTATTCTTTCATACCCATCTTTCGATAAAGAATTTCACCTAACAACAGACGCTTCGAACTTCGCTATAGGCGCAGTCCTTGAACAGGCAGGAAAGCCGATAACATTCATCTCTCGTACTCTCTCACAAACCGAAGAAAATTATGCTGCTAATGAACGATAATTGTTAGCCATAATTTGGGCACTAAATAGCCTTCGAACATATTTATATGGAACTTCAAAAGTAATAATTTTCACAGACCACCAACAACTGACTTACGCGCTCAGTAATAAAAATACAAAAGTAAAATGAAAAGATGGAAATGTGCACTAGAAGAATATAATTACGAAATTAGGTACAAACCAGGGAAATCAAACCTAGTAGCTGAAGCACTCTCTAGACCCCCATTACATCAAGAAATTAATTACGCACTCTCTAGACCTCCATTATATCAAGAAGTTAATTCCCTAACAGGTACATGCCACAGTGATGAAAGTTCATCACATCTCCTTATTCCATCAACCGAAGCCCCAATCAACGTGTTTAAAAATCAAATCTTTATCTTAACAAGCGAAACAAATGAAAGTACTTTTGAAATACCATTCCCTACTTACCATAGACACACCATTAAAAGACCACAACCACACTACTCAGACGAAGACTTAATTTCTATACTTAAAGCACACATGAATCCCGCACTGATTAATGGACTCTTAACCTCAGAAACCATTAGGGGTCGAATTCAAAATATATATATACCCACAACATTTCGCAAACATCGAAATTAGGTTCACTCAAAAACAGGTAATTGACATAAGCTCTGAATCAGAACAAGAAGAAATTATGAACAAAGAACACAGAAGAGAACATAGAGAAGCTAGGGAAAATAAGAATCAAATCCTAGAGAAGTTCTATTTCCCGAAAATGCATTCAAAAATGTCCGAAATTGTAAAACAGTGTACAACTTGCAAAGAACAAAAATATGACCGGCATCTTTTAAAGCCTCTTATTCAACCCACTCCTATACCCGAATATCCAGGACATACCGTTCACATAGACATTTACTCCACAGAAAAGAAAACTGTTTTGACTTGTATCGACAAATTTTCAAAATATGCACAGGTCAAAATAATCAACTCAAAAGCAAAAGAACATGTTTAGCAACCCCTTAGAGAACTACTCATAGCATTCGGAATACCTAAAGCATTAGTAATCGATAACGAAAAATCATTAAATTCCTCGACAATTTCCTTTCTTCTAAGAGATCAATTTGGAATTGAAGTATATAGAACACCCTCTTATACCTCAGCAGTAAACGGTCAAATCGGAAGATTTCACTCCAAACTTTCAGAAATAATGCGTTGCCTAAAAACAGAAAATAGCAATACTAGTTTTGACGACCTTCTTTTTAAATCAGTCCAGGAATATAATTCAACAACTCATTCAACAATAAACAAAAAACCTGTAAAAGTATTTTTTTGGAAAAACAGTTTCCAGCGATCCCCAATTACTAGAAGCTAGTAGAAGAGAAAACGTCGCTAGACTTGAAGAAAAACAACAGAACGACATAGGTTACCATAATAAACGCAGACAGCCAATAATAAACTACTCACCAGGCGAAACTATTTACGTTAGAATAGATAAACGCTTAGGAACAAAACTTTCACCTAGGTTTAGGAAAGAGAAAGTAAAAGAAAACTTTAAAACAACAATAAAAACAATATCTGGCAAAATTGTTCATAAATCTAACATCAAAATTAATCTTTACAGATTTTACATTACAACATGGTTGGCAAAAACCCAAATATTAGACTACACAAATTCCCGCCTTATAACACTGAAAATGGGATTAGCAAGTAGACAGCTAGGAACATTTAAAATCATACACCTGATCGACTTAGAAAAATATGAAAAAGTTGCAAATATAATAGAAGCAGCAGTTGAAAACAATACATCCCATGATCCTCTTCATCCTTACCTTTCTCACGAAATATCCCAAATAAAGAATTACCTGCTTAGACTTAGACCGAAACAATAATACAAACGATCATTAGATTTTCTTGGAACAGCCTGAAAATGGTTAGCCGGTAGCCCCGATCACCATGACTTGCAGATAATTAATAATAGAATAAATGAACAAAATAAAAACAATAACAAACAATTAATAATAAACAAATTATCTTTAGAACATAAATAATATAACTAAAATAACTAATAACATATTAAATATGATACAGAATAATGAAGAATTTGAAGAAGAAGAAATATCTATATTAAAGTATAAAATTCAAGTAATTAACGAAGAATTGGTAAACGTAATTCATGCTATAAATTGGGCAAAGGCCAATATTGCAAACTCTTTTGTCTTATCAAATCTAGAATTAAGAATGATTGAAAAAAATTTAAAAATAATCTATTCCATTTATAAATGTTGAAGAACTATTGCAATTTGCTAAAATAAAAATCGCTTCCAATAAAAATAAATTAATTTATTAATTAACATTATCAGCATACCAACAATTTATAAAGAAACGTGCGAAATATTATTAATAAAACCAGTTAAAAGAAAGAACATTATAAATAAAATAGATTTTGAGAATATTTTAAAATGTAACAATAAAGTATTTGGAGTAAACAATTCTTATGAATCGCACAATAAAATAACTATATGTAATGATATAGTATATTACAGAACGAGCAAGGAAAGTGGAGTTTATCGTGCAAGGTCGAAGCTTGACGAACGAGGCGGTAGCCGAGTTCGGCAATCTAACGAGCACGATGAGCACTTTTCTGCAAGTCATGTACGCTATTTTTCACACGACCAAACCGGTTTTTCTGCTAAATCGATTATGCGCAATGAAAAATTACTCTGAGAATGTGTGTTCGCTAAGACTGCAGTAAATAACAAAAGTATTTTATAACTAGATATAACTATAACTACAACTAGAGTGTGTAAAGGCTACTTTCGAAGCTAGGTTATAGTGTATGAACAGTAGGTGCAGTGGTGACCGGAATTCAACGCACTGTTCAATAATGATCCGCAGGGTGTTTATGTGGTCTACACAGGAGGATCCAGTGCGGAAACCTGCTTGTTCGGTACAGGACTCTGGAGGGTGCCAAACAGCTATAAGTTTGTGTCGACTTTACGAAGCAGCAGGTCTGCTGCCAATAACAGATCACGTGTTTCAAATGGCGAGGAAATTCGTCGACGGATTGGAAACTCATCTAAGTCCTGAGATGCAAGGACTGAGAAGCGAAGAAATCGAGCCAAGTCACCGGTACATACACATCAGAGGATTCACAGATGCTAGATTCGACGACATCCTTAATAATCAAGACGTCTCCTTCTACGAGAAGGCCATCAATCAACATTACAGAGGCTGAAGATCGCCCTCTTTATACCCCCTCTAATATTCTTTTCATTTTTATTTTATTTTAGAATTTATTGTTTAATATTAAATTGCTTTAAATATAACACGTAGTAGATTAAGTAGTCAAAAATATTGTTTAATTATAAGCAATACGAATAAAAGACAATGTAAAAACGTCGGGCCCCTATTGTTGAGGCGACACTTATTAATAATAGTTATAAGTTTAGTTTTAATTCAAAATTGTATATTTCTTAAATGTTAAATGAAATATCTTAATCTAAAAAAAAAAAAGTCGAAAAATTTGGATAAACAGCAAAAATTGTTTTGTTCGTTATGTTCCCGGAGATATTTTTAGCAAAATAAAATTCGGGAAAATTTGGAAAACGATAAATTTGATATATTTTGAGGAAATAACTCTATTGAATGTTTTCGGTGAAATGAAAACTTTGGAAAAACGCAGCCTAACTTAAAATAAATTTGTGTTGATTCGCGATCTATCCAGCAAAAGTCGTTATTTCATTTCTGATCCGATAGATTCCAATTGTTTGGGTTACGTGCGCAAATGTCATTTGTCAGCTTCTTCTTTGATTATGTGGGCAAAAAGATCTCCAAAAGACCATCAAAAGGCCCCTAAGACCCCGAAAAGAATCACAAAAAAGAGCAGGGTAGGCTGTGTCGAAGACACAGCCGTGGGTTTTGAGCGTGACAACGTCTGTCCGGGACGAAAGAAAAGAAAACAGCACGCGAAAAATTAATTTTAATCGACCATTTACATTTTTTCTTTGTTGGAGCCCTGTTAACTTTAACAACAAATTCAAATGCACTCGATATATAAACATGCAAATAAATACAAGATGCATTTTGACGGATACGTTTAATGCAATGTCAAAGGCTTCATACGGTTTTACGAGACGCAGCCTTTAATTTTGTTATAAAAAAACTAACTTATAATGGTTAGAATCTTCCATGTAAATTCTTTAACCTGAGGCCATATCACTTCCATATTTGTATAGAAAGTGTTGTCATCATATAATCATTATATACAAAAGTGTATATGTGGAAAAGTACCGTATGGTACTGATAGGATATTTCAGAGTCATTATTCTATAAACAATTAGAAATGAACCGTATATTAATAGTATATTACAGAACGAGCAAGGAAAGTGGAGTTTATCGTGCGAGGTCGAAGCTTGACGATCGGCAATCTAACGAGCACGATGAGCACTTTTCTGCAAGTCATGTACGCTATTTTTCACGCGTCCAAACCGGTTTTTTTTTGCTTAATCGAGAGAGAAGCAGAAATGTGAGAATGTGTGTTCGCTGTGACTGCAGTAAATAACAAAGAAATGAATTTTTCACGCGTCCAAACCGGTTTTTCTGCTAAATCGAGAGAGAAGCAGAAATCACAAACGACAAACAAAAGAGAATTCTTGCTCATGCGCAATGTGTTCGTTGAGATTGTAGTAAATAACAAAAGACGTTTATATCATAACATAACTATTGTTGTTATGGGCTACTTTCGAGGCTAGTTTATAGCGTACGAAACAGTCACTTTCGTCTATGGGCGTGTGAAATGAATATTATAGATCCAAGAAATAATTCTTGTATATCAAATTTATTAAAAAGCAAACTAGCAGATTGCTCCATCCTAAATACCCAGTACATCCCCGATATCGAAGAATTCGCACCAGGCAATATATTCTTAAATCTCAGTTGACAATAAAACCGTTTCACTTACTGGATCCTACATAATTCAATTCTACAATTCTACAATTAAGATCAGAAATAAAATATTTTCAATAGAAATTCATGGAATAAAACCTCTCCGTGCAATAATTCAACCTACAGCAAATCAAAGCATGGTAGAGGAATTACTTTCATTACATATGATGAAAGAATTAAACATCAATAATACCAACCAAATCAAATTAATTGACCAAAATTTTTAAAAAAAATTGACTCGTGTTTTAAAAAATTTTAAGTGCCACTTGGGCAGCAAAAAAAATTGCACATCGAGGAAAGTGCGTAGCTGGCAGCCTAAAATCTCTCCAAAAGCGGCTGAAGCCATTATTAACAATTGAGCCACTTCCACCGGCGTCCTACAACCACAACATCAACTCGCGACTATAGTACCCGTTCGTAGGCAACAACGAAACATATCCGTGCTGCAAGCAAACCCCAAGTACCTCAATTGGAAACCGGACAACTCTGTCCAGTCGTCGTTGGAGTCATGTTTTTATTTATGTAAGAATTATTAAAATTATTATATTTAAAAGAAACTATTAAAAGAATTACAAACATTTACAAGAAAGAAATATATTATTAAAAGATTTAAAAGAAAAAATTATTTAACAAGTGAATATATTCACAAAGTAACAACAGAAAGAGCTAGAATAAAATAAAGGTGAAAAATATTTAAAAATTAAAACAAGAAAACAAAGGTAGAATAAAAAAGAAAGCTAAAGAATAAAATTGAATTAATAAAAATAAAAAAATTATATTATTACAAAATATCCAATATAATAAATAAATATATTACTAACACTCTAATACATAACCTTATCCCAAAAATGGCTAATCCAAATAATATTATAAGACCTCAAGTCCTTATTCCTCCTCCTCCTCCAATAGCCAAACCTATACCACAATTTGATAGAGCACAATTAGAGGAAATGATTTCGATAATCGTTTCCAACACATTTAGAAGTGAAGGAATAAATTTAGTAAAAAGTGTGTTAAATCCGATTTCAGATTTTAATAATGTGTCTGACCAAGTTATTAGACCTGAGTTTAGAACTCAACTTAACGATTTCGATAAAGTCCCAGACGTTGTACGATGTCTGAGAGAATTTCCTGGAATTCCATCGGAATTCAGCTCTTGGAAAAAAAGTGTTGATAGAGTACTTTCAATTTATGAACCGCTAATAGGAACTCCTAAATACTATGGAATCCCAAGTGTTATCCAAAATAAAATTATAGGAAACGCGGACACAGCACTTGAATCTCATAATACCCCACTAGATTGGACAGCAATTTCACGTTGTCCTACTTTACATAATGCAGACAAGCGCGATTTATCAATCTTAGAGTACCAGGACACAATATGCAAATAGCAGCCATAGAATAGATAGGAAGGTATATAATCAACTACCTGTTCTTCCTCAGAGAAAATTCAACAATATTCCTCTAATGAACTTGAATAGACAACAGTTCTACCCACAGTTAACACACTTCTCACGAAATCAATACAATAACAGATATATTCAACCACAAAGACCATTCGGAAATTTTAATAGACACCCATTTCCAGCTTTTAACAATAATCCGCCTCGACCTTTTGCACCAAAACCACAACCTAGACCAGAGCCCATGAATGTTGATCAATCCATCCGAACAAGAAATATCAATTACTTGAATAAACAAGCAAACAATGATTTTGCAGGCAAACACCCCCACCACAGTTTAACCAACTGGTACCTTTGTGCCCAAGGCTTCAACGCTCCCTCCAACACATGATCCCGATAAATTTGAGCATTTATCTTGATGCCACGATCCAAACCATCACCATCGGTGGCGCTTGCTTTCGAGTGGCAATCCGTTGGTCCAAATTTTGAGTAGAGCGGCTGGGCAATTAAACCCCGTAATTTTGCTTGTTCACATATTGCTCAATAACGAACGGTGACTCATCGGAGAAAACCAAATTCGGCAAATCGCCACTTTCGTGCAAGCGTAACAACTCCTTTGCTCTTTCCACTCTAACTTTTTTTTGAGCATCGGTAAGACCATGCGTTTTTGGAATTTCAAGGCCTTTAGTCCAAGATGATCTTTCAATATGTGCTGCATCTTTTCGAGCGAAATGTTCGCCTCACGAGCCAATTTTCTGCCACTACGGCGCGGATTCCGAGCCAATTTGGCCTTCACCTTCCGAATGATATCCGGCGATGTTGCAGTGTGTTTCGGTCCACCACCATGGCGTTTTGCAATGCTACCAGTATCGTTATAACGACTTATGGTGCGATACAGAAAAATTTTATTCACATGCAGATGTTTTAACTGGTTAACAATCTGCGGCTGTGGTTTTCCAGCCAAAAATAGAGCAATCACACTATTACTTGAATTCCATTGCGGATAACTTTTTTCCGAATATTTCCCCACGAAAATGCTTTTGTGCGCTTGTAAACAATGGAATGAATTGTCATTAGTGTAAATTTGAGCGCTCTGTCATCACTGGTTTGACAGCAATGACAGTCTGAAGTTGGTAACACTTCGTGTCAGTCACCCGGTATATAGATACTGTAGAGATCGATAATGACATACCATTACAGGATTAGTTAAATTCACAAAACAACTATGACATACAACTACAGGATTATTTAAATTCACAAGACAATCCTAATTTAAATTCACAAGACGATAACGATTTACAATTGCAAGATTATTTAAATCCACAAGACGACCCTCAAAATTGGACAGATAATAATCAACCTGAAAATATCGATTGCTCTGATATTCATTTTTTAGGCTAACGAACTCTTCGTTACCATATTTTGAATGTATAACGGAGAGTGGTACTAAATTAAATAAAATTGGTAAAAAATAAAACGAAATTTCGCGTGGTCATTGACTATAGCAAATTAAATCTTGTCACAATTGCTGACGAGTATCCGATACCCAATATCGACGAGGTAATTTCCCAAATAGGATGAAATAAATTCTTATCCGTTCTAGACTTGAAAAGTGGATTCCACCAAATCCCACTTAGAAAATCAGACATTGAGAAAACAGCGTTTTCAATTAAAAATGGTAAATATGAATTCACAAGATTATCATTTGGTCTGAAAAATGCTCCATCCATTTTTCAAAGAGCATTAGATGACATTTTAAGAGATTTCATCGGCCACATTTGTTACGTCTATATAGACGATATAATAGTTTTCAGCAAAAACGAGGATGACCATCGAAAACATCTAGCAACAATTTTTAAAACTCTGCAAGATGCTAACATAAAAATACAAATTGATAAGTGCGATCTTTCCCTTTCACTATATTTGTTCCATATATGGCACATTACTTTAAATGACGTCTGTAGCATTACTCTTTATTGCAATTGCTTAATCTTTACGCTCTTCACTAGCTATATGATTATGGCTTCTCTTTAATTATCACAATCTTTTGTAAAAAAGACGTTTGATATTCTTTTTATTTGGGGTTTTGTCACGTGCGGATCGCTTGTTGGAGCCATGGCTGTAAGTTTGATTTTCTATGGTTAATTTTTAACATAAAATATAAAAATTAAGTTCCAATGATTTTTTTTCTTATTGTTGTTTTGTGTTTTCAACGCAAAACAAGAAAATAAACAAGTCATTGTGCCATAATATCGCTACAAATAGTCTTTTTATATTGTTCCATATTTGGAACAAATTTAGCCGACGGTTGTGTTCCATATATGGAACATAAAATATTTGTACTGTACTGCGCAATTAGCAAATTTCTTTTCGTTCGACATTTGCAGTCTACTTCACTAAACCAAAGAAAACTGACAGAATTTCAAATAAAGGATATACTGAACCGTTTCGATAATTCAGATCTGGATGATTCTGAGTATGAAAATTTTGACAAGGAAGACGTTATATTGGAAATAACAGATAATAAGTCTTTAAAGATCAATAGAACAGATATTGAACAACAACAGCCTGGGGATGAAGTTGAAGATATCGGCGAAATTAATTCATCACAATTAGCAATCAGCGAGGTGGAAGAGCCAATTTTAATAGCTGTTGGAGCAGACCAAGTTTTTAGTCAAGTTTTAGAGGAAGTAGACATTGATTTCGTTATAAATACGGCCAAATGTACTA
This sequence comes from Nephrocerus scutellatus, assembly GCA_947095585.1. Classification (NCBI taxonomy): domain Eukaryota; kingdom Metazoa; phylum Arthropoda; class Insecta; order Diptera; family Pipunculidae; genus Nephrocerus; species Nephrocerus scutellatus. The sequence continues at coordinate 33,616,975 of OX352761.1, forward strand.
AGAAATCCACTATAAGCTATCGACGTGGTCAAGATCAATTTCAAACGAACACGATCCCATTTGAAGCTGAAGAACTCTATTCAACACAAGTTCTAGAAACTGTAGTGTATATCCACAATTGATACACACCACCCAAGTAAACACAATAAAGAATACCAATTTATGACGACATCAATGCACAAACCAAATGTCAATACAAACACCGCACGCAATCAGTAACATTCACAAAACAATAAATTACATTACAAAATAAACAAAGCACACGTGTTCGGCAAACACCGACACGGCGCCCTATGAATCATACACAACAAGTAGAGCATTTGCATCGTGCCCTACTATAGCATAAGCATTTCAAGTGCATCAATAATGAGCACACCATTGTATGTAACGAAAACTATTTTAAGTGCATCGATGTCGATGCACTACGATATTAAATACATATTTTCTATTAGTAGATAAGAAATTTACATTGTTAAAATTACTATAAAAGAAGCAGATTTTACAAAATAAAATCAGAGTTAAGCATACACCCAAAAGGAATGTATCTTTTTTTTAAAAAAAACACGCCTTGCTGAGGATTCTGATCCTGGTTGCAAAGCCGCTGGTTGCAGCTTACTGCTTAGCAAAACTACACCCCCATAATTAATTAGTTCAACAACACTTATACAGTATTTTTCTCTAAATAAGTAGTACGACATTCAGTACCGTACATTCACATTACAGACAATTAGTTAGTACATACAATAGATAATATCATTACATGGCGATCGTGCGACTACGATCCTGAAAAACGCGCACTATTTTTAATTTTTAAACAAATAAAATTTTAAAATTTTTTTCAAATAAATTTTCCTGCAAACGCGCAACACAAATTTAAAAAAGATCGAAAAGATCCTAACATGACAACATTAAAGGATTCAAAACGCTAATCCTAAAATTAATTTTCAATACTGAAAACTAAAAGTCCTGCAAAGCTACACACTAGGAAAATTTTACACTTTTCACAAATGTTCATCACAAATCAAAAATGTTCATCCTCATATCACATGACGAAAATTCAGACCAAAACCTGCATTTATTATACCTAGTCTGATCTAGTATACATAATTATTTTTCAAACTCAAAGAACAGATCAACAAATACAAATGCGACAAGATGAGGCAGACTAAATTTCAAAAGAACTGGACAACAACCTCTACAAATAAGAAAATATTCAAGACTAGATACAAATTTCAAAAACCCTGGCAACTTTTGATATATTTTATATAGGTGAAAATTAATCAATACAAAAACTATACACTTGTACATAAAATATTTCTAAAAAAAAAAAAAAAAAAAATTTTTAATTCTTAATCAATGAAATTTTTTATATACTCTTTTAAAATTTAATATTTTATGAAAATATTACGTATATCACATTTATTTACATTATATCATATTATATTACATGTGTGACCAAATTAGAATTAACGAATTAACACTACAAATTACACAGAAAATATGGCTACATATAATTTTTACACCGCAATGGAAGCCATCCCTATATTCACAGGAAACTACAAAGAGTTAGATAGTTTCTTGAAAATTATAGAATTAATAAATAAAACTCTCACAGAAACCGCGAAGGCAGACTTGTTAGAATTCGTTTTTCACGTAAAACTAAGTCCAAACGTGAAATCAACCTTACACACACAACCACCAAATCTAGAAACTCTGAACACTGAACTCAGAACTAGATACAAATCAGTAACAACAATACCACACATTCACACATCCCTTACACAAACCACACAAAGAAATTTTTCTGTCACAGCATACAAAGCCAGAATAACTAACCTTATTACAGACCTAAATAAACTACAAATTGACTATCTCGGTACCACAAATCAAACCGAAAAGTCAATAGTAACGAAAATGAACGATATATATGCTTTAAATATATTCAAGAATGGGTTGAAAGATGAGCTAAAACCAACCATATTTGCCGCTCAACCAAAGACATTCACTGAAGCAATTAACCTTGCTTTAGAAATCGAAAAAGAACATACGAACAGCATTATACAAGTTAACACGTGCTACATTTATTTTCCTTTTTTCTTTTGTTCTTTTGTTACTTTTTATAACACAAACAAATTGTAGACATTAGGTAAGCAATTTATTCCCAAAGTGTGCCGGAAATACAAATAACAAAACAATAACCTGTAGACACTAATTAAGCAATTCTTTCCAAAGAATAAAAAGATGCAATGCTTGCATTAAAGTTGTAAACTTATCCTAAGTAATAAAATTGTAAAATAAATTTTTTCAGTCTTAATCTTGAATCCAAATAAAGCGGAGCATTAGCTCCGACCCTTTTTTAAAAAGCAAATAAAATATTTAAATTGAAAACTGGCGCCCGAGCAGGGACCAGGCGTGAAAAAAGGTAAAAGTGAAAATACAAAAGTCCCCAAAGTAGTGGCAGTGTTTCGCGTTATCATAAACAGTGTCTGTGAAAGGAAGAAACTAAAATTGAATTCCCGACGGCATCAATCCTATTTTTCCGACTGGTCATACAGGATCCAAGAAGAATCAGGCTCTCTAGTTTCCGTCCGGAGACCGCCTCGCATTGAAGTGTTGTAGCAGGAGCCGCAGTAGGTTTAGCCGACCAAAAAGGAACTCATCCGTGCAGCCAGCGAGGGACGAGTAGTTCACTGCTACTCTTACTGTAAGTCATCGTAATTAACTAAGCATATTAAGAGAAATTAAATCTTTTTAAGTGAATTAAAATAATAGAAATAATATCTGAAAAAAATAAATAAAAAGTGAGATATGCATCTAAAATACTTTAATTAATCTTTGAAACACGGAAATTCGCATACGTACGAAAAACGTGTAAACAAGTCACACTAAAAATAATCTTAATAATTTTTTTTGATACTAAGAGAAAACTAAAGTTGTAATTTTTAAATTAGATGAGATTCAAACCGAAAATAATTAAAGAAAAATATATAATCAACAAAAAATAAAGTGTATTAAAATTAATTCGAAAAACAGAAAGAAAATAACTTAATCAATTTTCGATATCAAGAGAAAATTTAAATTTAAGTTTTTAAGCCGAAAATAATTGGAAACAATTTGAGAAAAAATAATTTTGACATTTCCGTTATTCTCCCGAATTATAAAGCGTAATTAATCGCAGTTTATTAAAGTTAATAATCCAATTGCGAAAATGAGTAACCCAAATAATCTAGTAAGACCACCGGTTTTAGTTCCAAACCAGCCGAATCCAAATCCCCAACATCTTCAAAATGAAGAAAATAGGGACATATTTAGGCAAATAGCAGATGTGGTCAATAGAATTTTAGATGACAGACTAACAGCTAGGAACGTTATCGAGGTAGACGAACCCGTTAACATAGGACCCCACGGTATTGGTGAACTCGACAAAATTCCTGATGTTGTGCGTTCTTTGCGAGATTTTGCGGGAGATCCAGGTGAATTCGGATCCTGGAAGAAAAGTGTAGATATAATTCTACAAGTGTACGAGCCAATACGAGGCTCACATAAATACTTTGGTATCTTAAACATTATACGAAACAAAATTACAGGCCAAGCAGACATTGTGTTGGAATCCTACAGCACACCCTTAAATTGGACCGCGATTTCACGGATCGGAATCCCAAAAACTTCTGGTAGACACGTATAGAAACAAAGCGTTGGATACCTTCGTTAGGGGTCTCAATGGTGACCTTCCGAGACTCCTATGGATAAGAGAACCAGCAGACCTTCCAGAGGCTCTACAATTATGCCTCAAGCTGGAAAATCAAACCTATCGAGCAAATATTGCCAGTAGCCATAACTATAGGAAACCCCCTGTAAATCCGCGAAGGAATTTTTCCCCACAGCACCACGCCGCACCGAAACCATTTTACCCACACCTTACTCATTGGAATCAACCAATGCAGAGACAAATGCCCCTACCCTCCTATAACCCACCTCAACAACAAGGATATTGGCAAAGACCCCAGAATTTTTTCCCACAACAACAAAATTTCAATTCTCAACATCGACACCAACCACCACCTAGACCTTTTGCACCAAAGCCTATGCCAAGACCTGAACCAATGGACGTCGACCAGAGCATGCAGTCAAGAAGAGTTAATTACATGAATAGGCCACCACAAAACCTGGCATTTCAAGGAAAAAGGCCACCACATCCCCAGCAAAATATAGAAAAAAGACAACGAAACTTTAACATAGAAGTTGAACAATGCAAAAACGCTGCATACCAACAAGATCTGAAGTATGTAAGCCAACACGATGAAATTGGACAGGACAATTACGACGTACAAGAAACTCTCGAACAGTACGGTACAGACGACAACTCTACAGAGGATTTTTCAGACATCCATTTTTTAGGCTAGCAAACTCCTCACTTCCATACTTTGAATGTAAAACGAAGGAAGGAGGAATTTTAAAAATATTCATCGACACGGGTTCAAACAGTAATTATATGCAACCCTCCATTGTACCCAACTCTCTCCCAAATGACCAACCTAAAAACAGAAGTGGAATTTTTGGGTTTTATAATATCCGAAAATGGCCTCAAAACAAATCCACAGAAAATAGACGCAATAGCAAATTTTCCAGTACCTCAAACCTTAAAAGAACTTCGCTCCTTTTTAGGACTTTCAGGGTATTATTGCCGCTTCATCAAGGATTATGCGAAGCTTGCGAAACCCCTTACAGTCCTTTTAAGGGGGGAAGGCGGACGAGTGTCCAAAAATCAATCAAAGAAAGTCACGGTAACCTTAAATAAAAACATTATAGATTCCTTCGAGAAACTTAAACGATCGCTCATTGGTAAAGACATAATGCTTGCATACCCCGACTATTCCAAAGAATTTGTGCTAACAACAGATGCCTCCAATTACGCAATTGGAGCTGTATTATCACAAAACGACAAGCCAATAACCTTCATCTCGAGAACTCTTTCTAAAGCCGAAGAGCATTACGCTGCAAATGAAAGAGAAATGCTAGCGATAGTATGGTCGCTAAATTCCTTGAGAAACTACCTTTACGGTTCTGCGAAGGTTAAAATTGTTACGGACCATCAACCACTCACTTTCGCTCTAAGCAACAAAAACCACAACAGCAAAATGAAAAGATGGAAGGCTAGATTAGAAGAGTATGACTACGAGCTAATCTATAAGCCAGGAAAAACCAATGTTGTGGCTGACGCACTCTCAAGACCACCACAGGTATCACAAATTAATTCATTGACAGGAACGCAACATAGTAACGAAAGTTCAGCGAATAATCTTATCCCAGCGGTAGAAGGACCTATAAATGCATTCAAGAACCAAATTTGGCTCCTAAATGGCGACGAAAATAGTTACCAATTCAAAATACCCTTCCCCACATATCATAGACACATTTTTAATCAACAAGATTACGACGAGCAAAATCTAATTTCAATTTTTAAACGTTATTTAAATCCCTCAGTAATAAACGGACTTTTTGCCTCAGAACCAATCAGGGAAGAATTCAACAAATATACCCCCTTCATTTTTCTAAATTCAAAATACGTTTTACCCAAACCAAAGTCGAAGACCTTACAGACAAAGACAGACAGGAAACAGAAATTCTGGAAGAACACAAACGCGCCCATAGAAATGCCCAGGAAAATAAAATCCAACTATTACAAAAATTTTACTTTCCACAAATGAGTGCTAAAATAGGAAATTTGCTCAAAAAATGTAAAATTTGCAAAGAAAACAAGTACGACCGTCATCCAAATAAGCCACAGTTACTTGAAACTCCCGTCTCGAAATATCCCGGTGAAATAGTGCATATTCACATTTATAACACAGAGAAAAATTTAGTTCTCACTGCAGTCGACAAGTTTTCCAATTATGCCCAAGTTAGAATAATAAAAAGCAGAGCTTCAGAAGATATTAGGGAACCTTTGAGACAGATAATTTTTGCATTTGGCGTACCCAAAATGATAGTAGTAGACAACGAAAAAGCATTAAACTCAGCCTCCATATGTTTTATGTTGGAAGATCAACTTGGAATAGAAATCTACAAGACACCTCCTTACGCAAGTACAGTAAACGGGCAGGTAGAACGATTCCATTCAACCCTTTCAGAAATTGTGCGCTGCTTAAAGGCGGAACGAATCCATAGATCATTCCTAGAAATTTTGGACAGATCGGTATACGAATACAATTACACAGTTCACTCGACAACAGGGAAGAAACCGATAGATATATTTTTCGGACGTAGAGTCTCTACAACCCCTGACCAGTACGAAAAGGCTCGACAGGAAAACATCGAAGCACTTAGAAAGAAACAAGCAAAGGACTTAGAAGTGCACAATCGGAAGAGGACTCCAACGAAAACATATTTGCCAGGCGACATTATTTACGTGCGAATAAATAAAAGATTAAAAAAACTTACTACCAGGTACAAAAAAGAAATAGTACAGGAAGACAAATCTAGTGTAGTTTTAACAGAAAAAGGCCGTACTGTACACAAAAGTAATTATTAGAACTTAACTCATTTGTTTACTTCCAGACTAATAATACCATTCGCCAGTGGCGAATTCCGTATCCTCGATTACACAAATTCACAACTGGCAACCTTCAATACAGGATGGACCAAAATTCAAACCGGGACCTACAAAATTATACATACCATAGACATAGACGAATACCAAAGGACTTTGGACGAACTTAACTCGACGATAAGATACAAAATAGTTTCTGGCAATCCCTTACTCCCCTTCCTGTACCATGAAATAACCAAAATACAAAGTTTCTTAAGTAGATTAAAGTCAAAGGTAAATAAAAGATCCATAAACGCAATTGGTACCGCATGGAAATGGCTCACAGGGAGCCCAGATCACGAAGATCTCGCTATGTAAGAAAATCATATAAATAACTTACTTGAAAACAATAATAACCAATTAATAATAAATAGAGCAATGAGCGAAAGAATAAATAATATAACGGAAGTGTCAAATAAAATATTTCAAATATTAAAAGATAAGGAAGATATTCAGCATGATATTGCTGTAAACATTAAATTTAAGCTACAATTAATGAAAGATGAAATTATAAATATCAATTACGCAATACATTGGGCCAAAGTTGGCATTGTAAACTCATATGTTGAGATGAACCTAATAAAAGAAATTATCGAGAAAAATAATATTCCATTTAATAATATAGAAGAGGCCTTTGAATTCAGTAATGTTAAGATAGCTTCTAGTAGTTCTAAGATTTTGTACTTGTTGCAGAACGGCAACTCCGCCAGAAAAAAGTCTTAATGTAAATGGCTTTGCTACTCAACTCGTTGAATGAAAAAGAAGCAAATGCATCGCGTTTGATACTTGCGTTTACTAAACATGCTTATACCATAGAATTTCCGGCCGGCCATTTTCATTAAAATCACAGCATTCGACGAGTTGGGCAGCAAAACCACGGTAAGACAATTTATTACTTTTACATCGCATATAATAATGAAGTTATTTTAGAAATAAATTTTTTCCGAAAGTCGGATGACGTTTTCGAAAAATTAAATTTCGTAGCCAAAGAATCGATTGCGATTTTTAACAGCTTTATTTCGTGCAACTTGCAATTTTATTAACTGGTAGTCTCGGCCAAAGGAGCACCCTGCCGCCATTGCTCGCAGTCAGCGACATATATGTCTTGCCGCCGCAACCACTTATTTAGTGGAAGCAGCATTATTTGTACCTGCATCAGTAACTTGTGTCATGGAAGTCTCGGCCAAAGGAGCACCCTGCCGCCATTGCTCGCAGTCAGCGACACATATGTCTTGCCGCCGCAACCACTTATTTAGTGGAAGCAGCATTATTGTACCTGCATCAGTAAGTTGTGTTACGGAAGTCTCGGCCAAAGGAGCACCCTGCCGCCATTGCTCGCAGACAGCGACATATATGTCTTGCCGCCGCAACCACTTATTTAGTGGAAGCAGCATTATTTGTACCTGCATCAGTAACTTGTGTCCTGGAAGTCTCGGCCAAAGGAGCACCCTGCCGCCATTGCTCGCAGTCAGCGACATATATGTCTTGCCGCCGCAACCACTTATTTAGTGGAAGCAGCATTATTGTACCTGCATCAGTAAGTTGTGTTACGGAAGTCTCGGCCAAAGGAGCACCCTGCCACCATTGTTCGCAGCCAGCGATACTAACTTGCCATCGTATTTAGTGGCATGGTTTGGAACTTCACCGCCTTCAATTAAATTGTGATTTTGAAAATTATGCCATTTTTAATTTAATTCGTGATTTGGAATTCCGCCATCTTCAATTTAATTTGTGAATTTTGGAACTTTGCCGCCATCAATTAAAATTGTGAGTGATTTGAAAAATTTCCCATTTTCATTTTAATTCGTGACTTGGAACTCCGCCATCTTCAATTTAACTTGTGAATTTGGAACTTTGCCGCCTTCAGTTAAAATTGTAATTTGAAAAATTTGCCATTTTCACTTCAACGGGATATGGAATTCCGCCATCTTCAATTTATTTTGTGAATTTTGGAACTTTGCCGCCATCAATTAAAATTGTGATTTGAAAAATTTCCCATTTTCATTTTAATTCGTGACTTGGAATTCCGCCATCTTCAATTTAACTTGTGAATTTTGGAACTTTGCCGCCTTCAATTAAAATTGTGATTTGAAAAATTCGCCATTTTCATTTTAATTCGTGATATAGAATTCCGCCATCTTCAATTCATCTTGTGAATTTTGGAACTCTGCCGCCTTCAATTAAAATTGTGATTTGAAAAATTCGCCATTTTCATTTTAATTCGTGATATAGAATTCCGCCATCTTCAATTTATTTTGTGAATTTTGGAACTTTGCCGCCATCAATTAAAATTGTGATTTGAAAAATTTCCCATTTTCATTTTAATTCGTGACTTGGAATTCCGCCATCTTCAATTTAACTTGTGAATTTTGGAACTTTGCCGCCTTCAATTAAAATTGTGATTTGAAAAATTTCCCATTTTCATTTTAATTCGTGACTTGGAATTCCGCAATCTTCAATTTAACTTGTGAATTTGGAACTTTGCCGCCTTCAATTAAAATTGTTAATTTAAAAATTTGCCATTTTACTTTAATTCGTGATTTCGAATTCCGCCATGTTCAATTTAACTCGTGAATTGGGAACTTTCACCTTTTTCAATTAAATTTGTAAATTGGAACATTCGCCGTTTTCAATAAAATTTGTGATTTACAACTTTCAACCTTTAAATTCATTCTGTTTCAGTGACGCTGTCGCTACCGCCGCTCATACTACCGTATCAGTAGCAACAGCATCCAACGCCTTTGGGAACGTGTTTCCAAACGATTCCGTCATGCCAGCTAGCGACATCTCAACACTCGCCGCCGGTGATCCTTCGCTGAACGCCACAGCTTCTGGGGATATCAACGCCAACATGCATAGTGCATCCCACCAACATAATAAACTAGAGAATGTTCATGAAGACAGCGTACTGAATATGCAAAGACAAATCGATGCATTGCAGGTGATGCTAACGCAAACGCTGAGACAGTTGGCCATAAATACATCGTCCTCCAACGTCGTTCAGCAACCGCGCGCAAGTATCATGCAAGAGCCTAATATGAAGAAGATGCCGAACGCTGATTCTAGCGGTAACGATCAACACCCTTCGATCGTAAACGATCCGAGAACTCCGCGTCTCATCTCGACCAATGCAGGGCAGTACTTCTCTGCAGCTGCGGACCCGAATAACTCGGGTAATGCAGTCCAAACCCATATAAATACGAGAATGCCTTTTTATTCGGGTAATACGGGGGAAGTCTACGCATCGCAAGGAGAATTCGATAGAAATATTTACCCGTCAAATTCGTGCCAATCAATGCCGATAAAATTAATGAATCTACCAGAATTTAAAGATGACCCCGAGACATAGCCATTATTTTCGAACGCTTATCGCCATTCAACAGCCGCATATAAGTATTCAAACTTTGAGAATTGTCAGCGTCTTCAAAAAAGCCTCAAGGGAAAGGCATATGAAACAGTCAAGTCATTACTAATCCACCCGGATAACGTTTCCGCCGTCATATATCAACTGGAGTTTCGCTTTGGGCGTCCGGAAATGCTAATAGCCAGTCAACTACACGATATACGCGAAGTTGCGCCCATATCAGAAGCTGCTGTTGCGAGATTGATACCCTTTGCGACAAAAGCAAAAAACCTCGTTGTGTTTCTGCAAGCAGCCAACGCACACAACCACTTAGTCAACCCCACTCTTTTAGAAGAACTAGTCGCCAAATTGCCAGTTAGCAAGAAGATTGAGTGGGCGAGATTTGCTGCGTCAATAAGGCCTTATCCAACAGTGCTAGACTTTAGTAACTGGCTTAGTGAACTAGCGAACATTATATGTGTCATATCGGACTTAAAAGGCGAACCTTCAGAGCATAAGAAACATACTGTCATGCACACCAATGTACCTAGCCAGGCCATTCTAGAAAACCATTATGTCGACGACTTTGTTGATAGTTTCGAATCAGTCGATCTCGCTCTAAGCATCGCCAAAGAAGTAAGAAGAATCTACGCAGACGCTGGTTTTGAACTACGTGGGTTTACGTCAAACTCCAAATCAGTGGCCAGGATCTTGAATGGCGATCAAGGTACTGCTGCCGTCGAAAGTGCTGGAGCGTTGACCACAGAAAAGGTATTGGGTATGTTTTGGCATCCAAAAAGTGATACGTTTCGTTATCATCTCAACTTTTATCGTGTCAACAAAGAAGTCATCACTGGAATAAGAACGCCCACCAAACGAGAATTATTAACCGTCTTTGACCCACTTGGACTTATGAGTCAACTGATGATCTCCGCCAAGTTACTAATGCGAGATGTCTGGAGGTACGATATTAACTGGGATCATCCTATTCCTGACAAAATAAATTCCGCTTGGATGGACTAGAGAGAGGGCCTGAAGCACGTAGATCAAGTAAAGATCCAAAGATGTTATTTTGCAAACGGGTTGTCTAAGGAGCTGCAACTTCATGTATTTGTCGATGCAAGTCGCACTTGCTGCTGCTGCATATTGGCGAAGTACGAGCGCCGAAAACTGTGTTGACGTCACACTTGTGTGCGCTAAGTCGAGATGTGCGCCACAAAACTACTTACTGTGCCTAGAATGGAATTGCAAGCCGCAGTCCTGGGAGCGCGACTAATGCAAACCATCTTACGAGAACATAAATTGACTGTCGACAGCTGCCATCTGTGGAGCGATTCGTCAACAGTCATCAAGTGGATTCAATCAAAGAATCGTCGATATAAGCCATTTGTCGCCCACAGAATAAATGAGATTTTAAGCACCACTAAAATTAAAGACTGGAGGTGGGTGCCTACACAGATGAACGTTGCTGATGATGCCACAAGACCACACTGCCAAGTAGATTTCGACGTAAAAAACCGTTGGTTTTCCGGACCTAAATTTTTGATGGGAAATCCCGAGAGTTGGCCTACCGGACTTGAAACATCTGCTTCAGCATACGACAACGATGTCGAGGTCATCGACGAGTTCGTTTTCGTTACATTGAATCGCTCAGTAATTGAATTTCGCCGCTTCTCGTCATTCACCAAACTGAGGAGGTCAACCGCTTGGGTGCTAAGATTTATAAATTCCTGTAAAAATTTATGCAGATCAGAAAACTCGCCCGCCTTAACAGTAGCTGAATTGCGCGCCGCTGATAAGGTAATTTTTCGCCTCGTTCAATCTCAAGCCTTTTCCCTGGAAATCCAGTGTATTGACAAAAATGAACCGTTGCCGAATGGATCATCCATTTACAATCTCATGCCATATAAAGATGTCGATGAAGTTTCGAGAGTGAATGGAAAATCAGTATAGCTGGATGTTTGCCGTACGACACGAAACACCCAATAATATTACCGCCAGAGCATACTGTAACAACGCTTTTAACGCAACACTACCACAATCGAATGCTACACCAGAATCTCGAAGCAACCGTTGGCGTAATACGACAAAGGTACTGGATTCCGAGGTTGCGTCAAGTACTACGAAGGGTCGTTGGAGCATGCATCACATGCAAGATCGCACGCGCCAAACCATCCGTGCCGCCAATGGGCCCGTTGCCAGAAGATCGATTGACGCCATACGTGCGACCTTTTACGTATACAGGTCTTGATTACTTTGGACCACTGTTGGTATCTATCGGACGTCGCCGCGAAAAGAGATGGATCGCGCTTTTTACCTGCTTAACAATTCGAGCCATACATCTTGAGATAGCCTATGACCTGTCAACAGATGCCTGCATCCTGGCGATACGAAATTTCATTAATCGCCGAGGAACACCAGTAAGAATTCGTAGCGACAACGGGAAGAATTTTGTTGGTTTACAAGGACATGCTGAACGATTCAGTGATGTCTTCGATTGCGGACGCATTCAAGACGAATTGTCATCCAAGAATGTGGAATGGTTGCTCAACTGTCCAATCAACCCAGCGGAAGGTGGCGTATGGAAGAGAATGGTCAGGTGTGTAAAGCGAGTACTTAAGCAGACACTGAATGAAGTGGCACCGAAGGAACACACCCTGCAAAGTTTCTTAATAGAAGCAGAAAACATTGTAAACTCACGACCATTAACTCATGTTCCAGTCGCAACTGAATATGAAGAACCCATCACTCCGAACCACTTTCTTCTAGGTTGTGCCAATACCGCTCAGACTCCAGCTTGCGAAAGTTCCTCGAATAGTCTACAAATTTCACGAAAGCAGTGGTGCATTGCGCGGCAACTACGCAATCATTTTTGGAAACGCTGGATAATGGAATACCTTCCAACCTTAACGCGTCGTGCGAAGTGGTGCAACAGAACCAAGCCGATAGAAGTTGGAGATCTGGTCTTAGTGTGCGATATTAATCTGCCACGACGGGAGTGGAGGCGAGGTCGAGTCGAGAAGGTGTATCCAGGCGTCGATGGAAAGATAAGGCGAGCTGATGTACGAACGGAGAAGGGAACACTGCGCCGACCGGTTTCCAAGCTAGCCGTTCTGGACGTAGAATCTGGTGAATCCAGTCGGTTCACGGGGGCGGGGATATTGCAGAACGGCAACTCCGCCAGAAAAAAGTCTTAATGTAAATGGCTTTGCTACTCAACTCCTTGTATGAAAAAGAAGCGAATGCATCGCGTTTGACACTTGCGTTTGCTAAACGTGCTTATACCATAGAATTTCCGGCCGGCCATTTTCATTAAAATCACAGCATTCGACGAGTTGGGCAGCAAAACCACGGTAAGACAATTTATTACTTTTACATCGCATATAATAATGAAGTTATTTTTAGAAATAAATTTTTTCCGAAAGTCGGATGACGTTTTCGAGAAATTAAATTTCGTAGCCCAAGAATCGATTGCGATTTTTAACAGTACTTAATCGAAATTCCAATAACCGATGACAATTTATGCGAATCACTATTAATAAAAGCAATAAAGAAAAGAAATAAATTATATAAAATACCATTTGAAAAAATTATAATATACAAAAACAAAATCTTTGGAAAGAAAAGCAACTGTGAAGAACATAATCAAATTAAAATTTGTACAAAGGGAAATATTGTAGACATCAGTAACTCCACATGTATTCCTCACCTACTCAAAAGCCGAACGCCTAACTGCATCATGATTAACAACCAACACATTCCCACTGTCCAAGACGTCCTCCCAGGAATAATATATACTTCTAAATCAATTTAACGACACCGTTTGCATCGACAAAGAAGAAATCAACCTAACTGGATCATTCGCAATTCAGTACCACAACTCCACAATTACAATAAAACATTTTTGTCTAATGAAATCTCTAGCGGTAAACCTCTTCCTGCAGTTCTACAACCAAATGCAACACTAACGGCCGAAGAAGAATTGCTAAGCCTGGAAATGATGAAAGAACTTCACCTTAAAAATATAAACTATATCGAAACTTTAAAAGGCAAGGTGATAACAGCATCAATAGTTAATTTCGGGATATCTGGTATAACTTTAATTCTAATGGCAATCTGGGTAGTAAACTAACGTCAACAAAAGGACCAAAGCTAATGGTCAAACACGTCTCCAAAGATTTCGATAACGCCTTATTACAAGAGGTAACAATTGAACAATTTCAACAACCCCAACCATCTCCTCGAATGGACCAAACAATCTCTCAGCATCCTGCTCAGACGAACGGGGACGTTCGTTTTTAAATGTGGAGGAGTTAACACGCGCTACATTTATTTTCCTTTTTTCTTTTGTTCTTTTGTTACTTTTTATAACACAAACAAATTGTAGACATTAGGTAAGCAATTTATTCCCAAAGTGTGCCGGAAATACAAATAACAAAACAACAACCTGTAGACACTAATTAAGTAATTCTTTCCAAAGAATAAAAAGATGCAATGCTTGCATTAAAGTTGTAAACTTATCCTAAGTAATAAAATTGTAAAATAAATTATGTCATTCTTAATCTTGAATCCAAATAAAGCGGAGCATTAGCTCCGACCCTTTTTTAAAAAGCAAATAAAATATTTAAATTGAAAATTTGCATTTCAACAAAAATAGACCAACACAACCAAACAGACAAAACTACACCAGAACCTACGAAAACAATCGAAGGTCACCAAACAATTATTTTCCACCACAAAATAACAGATACAATAACACTTATAGGCAACCAAACGTACGAAATAATTACGGCTATAGACAGCCTCACAACAACTTCAACCATAACAGACAACTTCTCCACAAGGCCCCCAATAAAAATTTTCAAAATCTCGGATTGCAATACAAATTATATCACACTAAAAAGCAAAGACAAAGAAATGTCATTTTTAATAGACACTGGCGCCGACATATCAATTTTCAAGGTTTCCAACAAGGTTGAAAATGAACCATTCTACCCGGAAGAAAAATGCAAACTAACAGGAATAACAAAAGAGGAAACATTTTCTTTAGGCATAATAGAACTAGATCTGCTAATAGGCGACACGTACTGTAATCATGATTTCCAATTGGTAAAAAACAATTTTCCAATTGAAACAGACGGTATACTTGGTAGAGATTTTCTCAAAAGATTTTTCTGCAAAATCGACTATGAGACGTTTACTATATCAATAATAGTAAATGAAACAATTACAACACTACCAATGTATTCAAAAATATTGCGGACTCTGACTATAACAGTACCACCACGGACACAAATAATACAACCAATTAAGCTACAAATAAACGAAGACAGAGTAATATTAAACAAAGAATTAGCTGATGGTGTTTATTTAAGCAACTCAATTGCACCCAAAACGGGTATGACACATATCAGAATTCTAAACGCAACCAACTCAGAGGTAATACTAAAAAACATCAAATTAGAGACCAAACCACTAAAAGACTACGACATACTAAACTTCAGTGAACACAAACCCCATGACAACAAACGTTTTAAAGAGGTTAAAAAAACATTTAAACATAGACTGCAAAGACGAACATTCAAAAAACGCACTTCTAAAAATTTTAGAACAATACCAAGAAGTATTTCATTTAGAAATAATATCCAAAAGGATATTTTGAGAAATATTTCCCGCCATACTTTTTTGAACTTACAGCTCAATTTACAATCATGTATGCTCATCAGTGCAATGTGCGTTGCTTTAAAATGACAGACGGTACTGAAATACGTAAATTGTTTGGGCTTCATATTCTAATGAGGTCCCTCAAATTTCCAAGAATTCGTTTTTACTGGAATTCTGACATCGGTATACAAACGGTCATTAATGCCATGTCTTTTGAACGTTTTTCGCAGCTAAGAAACAATATACACTTCTTTGATGTGCAGAAACAAACCACCGATTGCAAAGATAAATTTTTCAAAGTCCGGCCTATCATTGAAAGCGTAAGAAATAGATGCCTTCAACACAAGGTGGAAGAAGTGGTATCTATTGATGAACAAATTATACCCTTTAAAGGCAAATTATTAATATTAACAGTTTTGCAAAGGAAAACCATATCCGTGGGGAATAAAAAATTACATTACATGACTATCTGCTAAACGATGTAATATACATCAAAATCAATAAACGGTTACGAAATTATCCCCTAAATACCAAAAGGAAATTGTCGCAGAAAATTATAAGACGACAATAAAAACCAAATCTGGAAGAATAGTACAAGTTAACACAGAAACAATTCTCTATGTTGAAGTTGCATCGTTTCCCACGAGTCGGTCATAAGAATTCGCTGACAGTGCGTCTGTGCAACACGATTTGTCGACATTACCGCATTCCATCACGTACGATGTGAAACGATGAGCACCTGTGAGAACACGTCGCCGTTGGATGTTTTCGTATTTGATGTTATCATTAAGAGTACAAAAAGCTTAGTTTTAAGAGTATTATAAGTTCAGTTTTATGTAGGCAGAATCGCTGCCGGTTTGGAAAATAAAGATTATTTTTAGAATAATTTAATTTACACAAAAGTAATATTAGCAAATAACAAATTTAAGTTTTTCTCTTTCCAACACTAGGCTATTTATTACCATATGTACCGCAGAAGTACAGGTACTAGACTATTCAAATTCCAAGATAGTAACTTTCAAAACAGGACCGGCTAAAATACAGACAGGAACGTTTAGTATAATACACATTATTAATGTTGAAACACACCAAACACTTATAGTAATAATTAATAATACGATAAGCTCTAAAATTTAAAAAAATAACCCAATTCTTCGTTACCTACTCCATGATATTTCCAAAATTAATGATAATATTGAAAGGCTTAGGCCGATAAAAAAATCCAAGAGATCTATCGATATGTTAGGAACTGCATGGAAATGGATTGCAGGATCACCCGATAGTAATGATCTCAGAATAATAATAACCAACTTTTAATAAATAGAGTATTGTTAGAAAAACAACATAACATAACAGAAGTAACGAATAAACTTTTAAAAGCATTTGAACATACAGAAAATATCCAGCATAAATTAGCTACTAACATAATGTATCAATTACAAATAATAAAAGAGAAAATAATAAAAATTAATTATGCCATTCATTGTTCCAAATCTGGCATAACTAATACCATGATTTATGGGAACAAAGAAATTAATATTGTTAAAGAATACATAAAAGAACAAAAAAAAGCCCATACAATAATTGAACTACATAGTTTAATGTACGAACATATTTATGTATACATTTTTTTTATTGTTTAAACAGTTTCCAGAATTTAAGTAATTTTTTTTTGAACATGTTTACTTTGTTTTAAATGGAAATTACTTGACTTATTTTATTTGCTTCTACACCTTTTCAGTAGGTACATGGCGGTTCGGTAGCCACAAGGGGTTTAAACCCGATAGGGGGTTCCAAATACATCAGAGACCCATTTCAAGGAGTGTGTATAGAAAGGGGGTCAGTAGGTGTGATCCCCGCTACCGCCCACATCAAGGCCAATCCTCTCGAGATAAGGAGTTCGGTGTAACTCTCCTCTATTTGGCTTTTTTTAAAGCACGTCAATTATTTAGGTAATGGAAGAAGACATGGGTTGACCACGACTCAACCCCGGTAGCCGACGAGCATGGCCGAATCAAACACGAGCGCCCAGGTCAAACATGCCTTCCCAGGAATACTGTGCAAGTAATGGCAGCGACTTCCGTATCATCTTGTCTTTCCACAAGTTCCATCTAAATTCATAACAACATTGTCGCGAATAAAAATGCCAACATTCCAATAAGGTCGCCGAATTCTCTTACACCATCGCGTATCGATATTACCTACATTTTATTTTAGTTTTAGTCTGTAGTCTTAAGAGAGATTCGTGAAAGAGTAGGTTCACCTTTTTTTTATATAATAAACTGATAATAAAAAACTTGTAGTTTTTACTTAAGTTTACTTCTAATAGATGGATATAGATTTAAAAACAATATTCGTTGGTGTTAGTGCAACAAATAACAGTAAAGGCAGATAGAGTCTGCCGCTTAGTAACTGGGCACGCGAGTTATGTATACTTCAGCATCCCCAAACGAAGCATCCACAAAAGACCGATATGACACGTTTCTGTCGGACGAAAATAGTTATCTCCACGAAACGTGTTGAATAACCATGTGACCAAGATAAGGAATAGCTGGGTGGTCTTAGGCAGTTCTTTGTCTTGTGCAAAAGCAAAAGCACAAAGTGCTGACTTATCATAATGACACGATATATATAAGTTACCATAGATTGTTTAAGGAGTGCTTTTTTCCGTTGACCGTCAAGTCAACCACATCTATTATTGCTCTAAGTTTTTGAGTTGAGTTTTTTGAATAAAGTTTTTTTTTAATACTAAGCTCGGACACTTCTTTATTTGGCGCAGTCGGTAGGATAACTCTAAAACGGGTTATCCAGTGGTTCGAATATAATTTGTTAAAATAACGCAGTGAAATTAAAAGTACATATTTAAAATTTACTTAGTACCTGTGAAATCAAATTTAATAAAAAAAAATTTCTCATTACATCTAACTAGCTTATGGATATATCCAGCTAGAATAATAAAGTAGTGTGAAGAATAAGAAACAAAACACATCCAACGAGACAGTGAAAAAAAAAAGAAATTAACTTTATGAAAAAAGACAAAACCGAATTCTACAACAACAATAGACAAGGATTGAAAATGTCGACGACAGAGGAACTAACAGCGGAAATTCTTCGGAAGAATCAGCAACTGGAACAAATGTCATCAGCTTACCAGATACTGAAGCGTAGGGAGGTAACTCGTGAGAATACTGAAAAAGTATTAAGAGAAGTGAAACATATGTCCACCTTCACCGGACATAGCGAAGTGACCATCAATTCATTTATTAGCAACGTGGAGTACTACTTATCAGGAGTCACCGATGAAGAATTACTAAAATGTATGGTGCGGACAATATACTACGAGAAGATCCAAGGAGAAGCCAAGAATACCATCATCAACTTACCACAACCAGACAATTGGACATCTATAAAAAGCGTACTCAAATTGCGGTACAAACCTGATGTAGAGCCATCAGACATATATCGAAGAATAACCAACATACGTGCAAATAATGTAAGTGATTTAGCTATGGAGATTCAAAATTTAAAATATAAATCCGATGAATTAAGCGTTTATTATAAAGATGATAAAGGTATAGACCTAAACAATGTAGATAGCATATTAGTAAATACAATAAAAGAAATGACACAGGGCGTACTCTTAGACAAAATATACGAACAGACGGACTTAGGAACGATAGTTGCCATTATGAGAAATAGAAGATTTGAAGATTCCTGTATAAGAGAGGAATTTAAGAAATATAGGCATGCAAATAAAGAGAGTAAAAATAATAATAAACACAGTTATAGTTCTAAACATGAATATAAAAATAATTTGCCACATCAGTTAGAAAAAAATCAACGGCATGAAACAAACCGACCAACACACTATTACAGAAATTACCAGGGTCAAGAAACTAGACATTCAGGACAATATCGACAAGATCAGGGAATAAATTCTAGACAATACAGACAAAACTACCAAGGACAAGCTCGTTACAATTCGGAACAAAGACGAACATACCAACCAAGGATTCAAGGACACGATTCGGCACAGATTCGACAGAACTTCTCTAGAACCGAAGCAATGGAAGTAGATAACATTGAGAGCAGAGGAGAGGTAAATAACTTACACCGACAACACCTCCGATCAGGAAACCTCAGCAGATATTCGGGCCAAAATCGCCTACAACAGAATATGACCGAGCAAAGATCAAGAACGTCACCTTATAATCATAATAACAAAACTTTAGAAACAGACAAATATTCTTATGAAAGAAATACTTCCGAGTTTTTTATCAACTAGCCTCGGAAGAACTCCCCATAATAGAAATAACCATAAACACAAAAAAATACTTAGCTCTAATAGACACAGGTTCGTCTCTCAGTATAATTGATGATAAAATAAATACTTTTAAAATAGTAAGAATTAAGCCTATATATTATTCCACCATAAATGGAAAAGATTCCATCATATATGAAGCTCAAACACCTGCACCAGATGAACTCAAGGCACCAGTAGGAGCACTTATTAAGTGGAAAGTTAAACAGTTACCAAATAGAAAATATCAGTTTATTATAGGTACGGATTTACTTAATAAGCTAAACACATTAATAGATTTAGAGGAAGGGATAATAAAGCTCAACGGTCAAATAATTCGATTTCAAAATAAGCCATACTCAACTAATGAAATATACACTTTGGAAACTGTAAACGAAAATATTATGCATTTAAAATTAGACAATTTAAATAAAGAGGAATACGCAGCCATAGATAAAATTATTAAAAGATTCAGTAAATTATTTTTTAAAGAGGGTGACAGACTTACAAGCACTTCGGTAATAGAACACGAAATTAAGACAACTACAGATCAACAAATAAATTCAAAACTATATAGGTATCCACCAAAGCACGAGGAGGAAGTCAGAAGACAAATCGCAGAAATGGAAGTACAGGGCATCATAAGAAAAAGCCATTCCAAGTATTGTAGTCCATTAATAGTAATACCAAAAAAAAACGATAATTCCGGAGACAAAAAGTACCGTATAGTTATCGACTATCGGAAACTTAATGAGGTGACTATCGATGACAAGTTCCCACTGCCTAACATAGACTCTATATTAGACAAGCTGGGTCGAGCACATTACTTTACAACAATAGATTTGGCAAAAGGATATCACCAAATTCACATTAAAGAAGAGGATAGGAAAAAGACAGCTTTTATTACACCACATGGATTATATGAGTTTATAAGAATGCCATTCGGTCTCAAGAATGCCCCAGCGACATTCCAAAGGCTAATGAATGAAATTTTTAGAGATTATATTAATAAGACGTGTGTTATATACCTAGACGACATATTAATATTTAGTACCACTCTTCAAGAACACATCAAAGCAATCTCAGACATTTTTAAAGTACTAGAATCCAAAGGCTTAAAAATGCAGGTAGACAAATGTAATTTTTTAAGAAAAGAGACGGAATTTTTAGGTCATATACTTACGAAAGACGGACTAAAACCCAACCCAAATAAGATAAAAACAATTGAAAAATTAGAAGTTCCTAAATCGCAGAAGCAAATAAAAAGCTTTTTAGGGTTGACAGGATTTTATAGAAAATTCATACGAGACTACGCGAAAGTAGCACAACCAATCACAAAGTATCTCAAGAAAAACACTAAAATTAACCTGAATGACCCAACCTATATAGAAGCATTTGAAAAACTAAAAACTCTCATTAGCAGTCATCCAATACTAAGATTTCCCGATTTTGACAAACAATTTCACTTGACAACAGACGCATCAAACTATGCCATCGGGGCGGTTCTCTCACAAGAAGGACATCCAGTTTGTTTTGCATCAAGGACTCTTAACAATCACGAGCGCAATTATGCAGCCACAGACAAAGAGTTTCTGGCTATCATGTGGGCGGTAAACTACTTCCGACCATATCTTTACGGTAACAAGTTTATAATATTCACTGATCACCAGCCAATAAAATACCTACATGCTAAATACAAAGGTAAAGACATATCCCCGAGACACCAAAGGTGGCTCTTAAAGTTAGGAGAATATATATTCCAAATAGAATATTTAAAGGGAAAGGAAAATAGAGTTGCGGATTTTCTAAGTAGACTAGAACATAACGAAGAAGACGTTTCAAAACGAGACCAAGATATGACAGACACTACGAAGTCAAGAAATCCTTCGGACTCAGATTTAGGATTGTTATTCAACATGGAAGAATGCGATGATATAACAATGGCTACAGTTCACTCCGCCGAAGAAGAATTGTTAGATCACATCCCCATTAAAGAGGAAATAGTTAACAAATATAAAACACAAATAATCTTAACCAATAACAAAACCCAAGAAATAGAAATACTCCATGGAAAACGAATAATCCATATAGCAAACTACGATTTTAACAATTTAGATGATATATTTAGGCGATTATTAAAGAAAGGAATTACAGGTATATATTCAGAACTACCAGATCATGAATATAATATAGTGCAGGAAAAATTACGAGAAATGTTCTCAAACGATAATCAAATTAAATTTATTAAATGTTCATATAGAGCACAGGATATTAAAACGGAAACCGAAGCAGTCAAACAAATCTCTTTGTACCATATAAGAGAAAGTCTACATTCAGGTATACAAGAAACATACAACAAGATAAAATTTAAAATATATTTCCCAAAACTATTAGAGTTGATACAAATTGTTATCAACCAATGCGACATTTGTCAACAATCAAAATATGACCGACGACCGATTAAACCTAAATTCTATTATACCGAAACAGCAACAGATTTGAATGAAATAATTCACATAGACACTTTTGTAATCATGAAGTGTAGTTTTCTTACAGTAATAGATAAATTCTCAAAGTTCGGTTCTGCATATCATTTGCCAGACAGAAACCATGTTACAATAATAGAAGAATTGGAAAATCACTTTACTAAAATAGGAAAACCAACAAAAATTATTGCAGATAATGAATTTAGATCAATCCAAATAAAAGAATTTTTACAAGAGAAAGGTGTAGAGATACATTACACGAAACCCAATAGCCATACTGGTAACGCGGATATTGAAAGGTTTCATAGCACCATATTAGAGAAGTGTAGAATTCTCATATTAACTAAACGAAACACATCAATTAAGAGGTTAACACAAATAGCTATAAATAACTATAATGAACGATTCCACTCAACCATCAGAACCATGCCGAAGGACGTACAACGTCATAATATAGACTTTGATAAGATTAGACACCATTTACGAATAGTTAAGGAAGTTAATTTAGACAAAGTAAACGCTAAGCGTGAAGATTATGAAGAAACCAGATCTACAGGGTTTATACGAAATTATAAGGCAGTTAGGCATAAGCATCAACCTAGATTTAAGAGAGGTAAATTAGATAACATTCACACGACTAATATTAAAAGACAACCAAAATTTTCAGCTTTTCATGATAACATTAATACTACTCCTAACAACATCAACTAACGGACTACTGAGTATCGAAGAAGTAAAAGAACAGAGTGGTTTTACAGAAATACAAATAAACGAAGCAGACATAGTAACTAAGACAGATATAATAATTCATTTGATTAAACCAATGGAAATAGTAGACGTATTAAATGATATTTCAACAAATATAGAAAACCTTGATGTGCTACACAAGGATTTACTTAAAACAGAACTTAAACATCTGAGGAATAAAGTAAATACTATTATACCTAGAGATAACAGAAAGAAAAGAGGATTAGTCAATTTTGTAGGAAGTACATCAAAATGGCTTTTTGGAACAATGGACAATGAGGATAGAGTAGACATTGAAAATCATCTCAGAAATATAGATATAAACAATCACAATGCTATTACTAATGTAAATCAACAAATTTCAATAAATGATAACTTTAGCAAATCATTTAAGCAACTAAAAGATATAATACAGAAAGACAGAACAATAATCTTAGGACAGTTAAAAAACGTAACCAGTAAAACCATAAACCAGAACTTATTTTATGACCAAGTTTTTAAAGTACAATTAATAAAAGAAAAAATTGAACACATACAAGACAATTTAGCGTCCGCCAGGTATGGAATGTTACATCCAAACATACTTACAGATGAAGAGATAAAAATATATAATATAGATATAAATAAAATAAAGTATATAAAATTAGGCATAACTAAATTTGAAGACAATGTGTTAATATTTGCTATTAAGATTCCTAAAGAAATTGAAAAAATACAGCTAAGAATGATTATACCCATACCAAATAAATATCAGAAAGAAATAGATTATCCTAACGAAATTGTATTCAAATATAATAATTTAACATATCAATACCAAAATCTAAAATATTTAAACGAATTAGACTTAAGTAAACATTGTTCTTACCAACATAACTGTAAACTTGTACGAAATAATAATACAGAAATTCTTTCGCTAGATGACGAAACTATTGTAATAAAAAATGCAAATCAATTAAAAATAAATCAAAATTGTGATGAACGAAATTTAAATATAACAGGAAACGCATTAATTCATTTTAATAATTGTGAAATAAAAATGCTAGATCATTATTTTTCAAATATCAAGCAAACGTTCCAAGAACGGTTTTACTATCCAATAAATCAAAATTTTAAAAATTTCAGCGATAAAATAACATTAGATGATATCATATTAAAAAATGAAATTAATATACATAAAATAGAGGAGTTGCAGTACCACAAAAACGTGTCATATGGAATAAATTTGAGTTTAATCATTATTATATTCATTTCAATAGTAATCATATTGTTTTGTAGAAAAAATCCAAAACCAATTAAAGTTAAAATAGATAACAAAATTCAGGAGAATTTTAAAATAAACGAGGGGGAAGTTATGTATACTTCAGCATCCCCAAACGAAGCATCCACAAAAGACCGATATGACACGTTTCTGTCGGACGAAAATAGTTATCTCCACGAAACGTGTTGAATAACCATGTGACCAAGATAAGGAATAGCTGGGTGGTCTTAGGCAGTTCTTTGTCTTGTGCAAAAGCAAAAGCACAAAGTGCTGACTTATCATAATGACACGATATATATAAGTTACCATAGATTGTTTAAGGAGTGCTTTTTTCCGTTGACCGTCAAGTCAACCACATCTATTATTGCTCTAAGTTTTTGAGTTGAGTTTTTTGAATAAAGTTTTTTTTTAATACTAAGCTCGGACACTTCTTTATTTCGCGCATAGTATCTCGACGGTTGCTGGACAAATTAACTCCCAGTCTGGCACTGAAAGTGTTCTTGATAACCTACTTTCTAATGACAAGAACAAGTTTTCGGCAGTGATGATGGCCCAAAAAAGACGTCAGCACGCACCGATCGTGGTGTCAAAAAGGGGGGTCAGGGAAGTGGTCAACACTCATAATCGCTTTCATCCTTTGGCTAAAAAGAATGATGAAATCATCTCACCGGAAAACACTCAAGCGAGTTCAAGTGGCATAAACTCCAACTGCATTTCAAGTGGCAACAACCCTGGAAGCTCTCACAACATCAAAAGAAGCAGCGACAACGGAAGTTCCACGAACGGCAACCAAAGAAAAACCATTCTTCAATTCTGAGCCTTGGTGTCCTCCCATCTTCACAAAAGGAGTCTCAGCTAAAACCATTATGGATTTTATGAGTAAGTCTAACAAAAATCTAAATAATGCAAAATTTATTGCTAATGGTTTTGGAAAATTAAAAATAATTGTAAAGGAAGTCGAACTGCATAGCCTCTTCATAAAAAATTTCAGGAATGGAATCAGAATATGACATATATTACAGCTGTCATGCAAGACATCATGTGCTCGGGGTGGGGTTTTTAGTCAGCAAAAGAATGAAACCCACCGTTATCGGCTTAAAAGCAATAAATGAACGGCTATGCACCCTTCTCGTGTGGGGCAAATTTAAAAACATAAGCCTCATTAATGTTCACGCACCTACAGAGGATTCCCCAGATAATGAAAAAGAAGAATTCTTTGAATCAGTCGAACGGGAGCTCCATGCCTGTCCTCAGTATGACGTAAAAATCATTCTGGGGGATATGAATGCCAAAATAGGTAGGGAGCCATTATTCAGGCTGTACATTGGCACCCATAGCTTACACGAGAACACTAATGACAATGGACAACGAGTCATAGAGATGGCAGCAAGCAATAATATGGTCGTTGTGAGTACAAGGTCTGCGCGTTAAAATATCCACAAAGCCAGCTGGGTATCTCCTGATGGAGCCACTCGCAACCAGATAGACCAACCGAAGACCGAACCTGATGACGGTTCGATCGTACCGAGGTGCCAACGTCGACTCGGACCACGATTTTGTTGGTGTAGTGCTTCGAGCGCGGATTGCATCATCAAGAAAGACTGCATCCGCTAATCAGATTCAAGTCAACACGGCTGCCCTTCGCATCAAAGAGACTTGAAACAACTACGGTCAAGCGATAAGATTCGCTCTAAATGCAGAGAGACTAAGTCCTGGGGCTGAGATACCGGCCGTAGAAGAGAAATGGACACGCCTTAAGAATACTGTCATTAGTATTGGTGACTCCATCTTAGGCAGTAGTCGTAGAGATCTGAACGACTGGTTCGATGACAAATGTAAGCTAGCGACTGAACGTAAGAATGTTGCGAACCGAGCAATGCAACAATCTCATAGAACGCGGGCGCGAGTTACAGACGCAACAACAACAACAACATTATCAGCAACCTGCACAGCAAGCCGACAACCTGTGGTCATTGCCACCGGACACCACATCTCCCACATTCCCACAGTTCAACATATTTCGCAAGAAATAAAAATGCACATTAATTCATAAGAAATAAAAATGTAGTTCTCACGTTGTAAATCGCAAAGGTGATTGCAAAATTGCAATATCAGCGTCTGCTTCATTTCCGACCACTGATCACCTTTGCGACAATAGCTTTAATTTTAACTTTGTAAAATAGCGTAAGTTAGTTCTGAGTGAGTTTTGATTCAATAAAGATCATTTTTTTTCCCCTAACTAAACAACAGAATTATAATTGGCGCAGTCGGGTAGTCCGGTCAATGTTTTAAATTCGATTTGTTGAAAGCATATTTGCGGTGGATTCCCGTTTTTTTTTCGAACATATAGTTATAAAACAGTGAATTTTAATTCCTTATGACCGAGGACCTACAAAACAAAAAGAGGGAAAAATATACCAGCGGCTTAACTGGAACAAATAACTCATCAGAAACTCAAGCATACCAGCGGTTTAACTGGAACAACCAACATTAGAAGCTCAAAGATACCAGCGGTTTAACTGGAACAACCAACATCAGAAGCTCAAACATATCAGCGGTTTAACTGGAACAACCAAATCATCATCAAATCATCAAATCAACCACTGGAATTCATCAAATAAAAAGGGTTCTTACAATGAGGGTAATTCTCCTTATATTCTGGTAGGTTGAAGTCAAGATATTATTAATTATAGATATATTAAGTAGAGAAAAATAATACCTTATTATCTTATCTTATTGAATGACATTTTTTTTTATTAATTAAATTTAATTAAGTGAAAGTGTAAAATACAAGTGATCTTTTAAAAATATATTGTTCCTTTAAAAGGGTAACCCATATTTTTGAAATTTTTTTAAAAAAAAAAAAAAAAAAGATATCGAAAGCAGTTGAAAAAAAAAATTGTGCTATTTTTAGACACAAACCTTTAATGCCTTCCGACAAAAACCCCTTAAAGAGATCATCATTTCCCTACCCTAAATTTACAAAATTATTTAAAAGCCTTAGCTCAATTCCGGAAACAGTTCAAAGTGAACATCTCGAACTACTTAACGAAATAAACCACACCGTTTGTGAATTCGAAAATATGAATCCCCTAACGAACCCCAACGTAAGTGTCCAAAATAACAATCCTCCAATAAATCCCAGCATCACTAACGCTTCCAATGCTCTCAATACCCGTGTTATTTTTGATTCTCTCCGCATCCCTGATGCAATAAAAGATTTACCACGTTTTGACGGAAATCCTCGCCTTTTATATGACTTTATAAATAATGTAGAGGAAATATTAATGCACTTGAGAGGTATAAACGGCACTCCTTATTGTCAAATCATTTTAAGAGCGGTTAGAAATAAAATAGAAGGACAGGCTAACGAAGTGTTGAACTTATATGGAACCTCGTTATCATGGGAAGACATCAAAAATAATTTAATTTTGCATTACTCCGATAAAAGGAACGAAACTTCCCTAATTCGAGATCTGCATTTACTAAAACAAGGTTCAAGGACCGTAGAAGAATTCCACAGCGAAGTTGTTGAGATCCAAGCTACAATGAGCAACAACGTCTTAATTCATGAAACTGACGTAAATGTTATTAAGGCAAAAAAAGATATGTTCGCAGAAATGTGCTTAAACACTTTCCTATCCGGTCTTAGGGAACCCCTTGGTTCCAACATACGAGCAATGAAACCTACTACACTAGCAATAGCTTTATCATTTTGCATCCAGGAACAGAACATGTTTTACATGAAATACGACTATCGTTCTCAAAGGCAATATAGAAAACCATCTTACCATCAGTCTCCTATCAGTACACAACGCAATTTCAAACCTTTTACTAATCAAACTTACAGACCACATTCCTTCTATCCTCAACCATCAAACCATCAAGTAACACACAATCACCCACAAAATTTTTCAAATCCAAGATTTACACCCAACCCTAGACCCATTCCTTTTAACTCCTTTGGCTTAAGACACACTCCTTTTCACCAACAAACACAAAGCCTTTCAAGACCAAACCTTCCAAATCCACAAATCCCACAGTACAACCCCAGATCCTTACCACCTCCCGAACCAATGGAATTAGGATCAGGACATTCACATCTTCGCCAATCAACAATGTATCCTAACAGACAATCAAACGTTAGCAGCCAAACAAGACGCAGTAATACACCCCGTTTTTTTAATGAGGAAGTACACAATGTTAACGCACAAAAAACCTCAAACCATACACCAACTAATCACCTAGACCCATACTACATTCAAGATAGCCAAAATCTAGATGAACTAGACCAATTAACACTTCAAACCATGAGTGAACTAGATGATACAAATTTTCGGTTACGTGCCCCTACAGAGCAGTCGGATACTTAGATGTCAACAAACACGGCTCCATCTTACCTTATATACATATCTCATCCCCTTTCGGTCGCCCCTTAAAATTTTTAATCGATACTGGAGCATCAGCTTCATTCATCAACCCCGAATTTACTCACCACCTCAAACCTGAAAAATGTTCACCCATTAGCATATCCACAATCCTTAACAATCACCAAATTAACGAAAAAGTTTCAATACCAGCATTCAACGAATTTTATGAACCCGTACAATTTAATTTTCTCCTATTCAAATTTCATGGATATTTCGATGGATTACTAGGCCTCGATATCCTCTCTCAACTCCGCGCAAAAATTGATCTAGAAAACAAAACTTTGATAACAAAGAATGTTACGTTACCACTCCTATTTAAACCAAATTTCAGTTCTGGAAAACACATAATCCCCTCGAATACAAAAATAATCGTTAAAATACCGGTAGATGTGTCAAATCGCGATGTCTTTATCAAAAATACACTTGTCGAATCCAACCTTTCAATATCAGAAGGAATTTACACAGCAAAAAATTGGTATTGTCCAGTCGAAGTCTGCAATAATTCTCCCAGCGATAAAACCCTACTTATAGAACAACCTCTAAAAGTCGAACCTTACCTTTCTTCCAAATTCATTGAAGTAAATAATTACAATTTTAACACCTGCGATCCCCAACCACATTTTGGCATAACAGAACTCCTTCGCACTTCACACTTAAACTCAGAGGAAAAGAAAAGCCTCGTAAAACTGTTCTCTGAATTTGAAGATATTTTCTTTAAAGAGGGACAAAACTTAAGTTTTACCAACAAAATAAAGCACAAAATTCATACCACAGACGACTTGCCCATATACACAAAAACATACCGTTATCCATACTGTCATAAGGAAGAAATTCGAGAACAAATTGCTTCAATGCTCAAACAGGGTATAATCAAACACAGTTACTCCCCTTGGAGCTCACCCGTGTGGATTGTGCCGAAAAAAAAAGACTCCAATGGAAAACAAAAATGGAGACTTGTGATCGATTTTAGGAAACTTAACGAAAAGACAGTTTCCGATAGATACCCCATTCCTAACATCAATGAAATACTAGATAAATTAGGTAAATGTTTATACTTTTCGACCTTGGATTTAGCTAGCGGATTCCATCAAATTGAAATGGACCCAAAAGATGTCGCTAAAACAGCTTTTTCCGTAGACGGAGGTCATTACGAATACCTGAGAATGCCGTTTGGGTTGAAAAACGCACCCTCGACGTTCCAACGCGTTATGGATAACATTCTCAAAGACTTAGTAGGAAAATATTGCCTAGTCTACCTAGATGACATTATTGTATTTTCCACATCATTGCAGGAACACCTAGAAAACCTTAAGAAAGTATTTACTAAACTAAGAGAATCTAATCTAAAAGTGCAATTAGAAAAATCTGATTTCTTACGGAAAGAAGTTGCATTCCTAGGACACATCGTCACAACCCAAGGTGTTAAACCAAATCCTGATAAAATTCACGCCATCAAACAATTTCCCCTTCCCCGTACACAAAAAGAGATAAGAGCATTCCTTGGCTTAATAGGATACTACAGGAAGTTTATCAAAGACTTTGCGAAATTAGCAAAACCCTTGACTGTATGCTTAAAAAAAGATAGGAAAATAGAAATCAACGATGAATATATCAAAACATTCCAAAATTGTAAAAACATTTTAACCAACGATCCGTTGTTACAATACCCCGATTTTTCAAAACCCTTTAATCTCACAACAGACGCTAGTAATTTCGCTCTTGGTGCCATTTTATCACAAGGCCCAATCGGAAACGACAAACCGATATGTTATGCTAGCAGAACTTTAACCACATCCGAATGTAACTATTCTACGATAGAAAAAGAACTTCTAGCCATCGTTTGGGCTACGAAGTATTTTAGGCCATACCTTTTCGGTCATAAATTTAAGATCGTGACAGACCATAAACCATTAACGTGGATTATGAATTTAAAAGACCCTAATTCTAAATTATTACGTTGGCGCTTGAGACTAGAAGAATACGATTACGAAATAGTCTACAAGAAGGGCAAGAATAATACAAACGCAGATGCCCTAAGCAGAATTAAAATCGACCATCCAAAAACCTTCCAGGATATTGATATAAACATTAACGACGCCATGTCAGTGAACGGCACCAGTGGTTCAACTGTGCATTCCGCACAAACAAATTTAGATAACGGTATACCAATATCCGAAAGACCACTCAACGAATTTAGCCTTCAGTATATTTTCCAAAAATCTAGTACAGGATCACCCATGACTTTAGAAACTATTTTCAAAAATAAACAACGCAGAGTTATTAAAGCTAGTATATTCAACGAAGATACAATCATAGATATCTTTAAAAAGTTCCTTTCTCCCAAAAAACTCAATGCAATCTACACTGATGACGAAACTTTTCGCAAAATACAATCCACCTATTCTAAATTCTTCTCAAGCAACAAAACCTTTCGTCTTATTCGCTGCATAGACATTTTAAAAGACGTAAAAATGGTTCAAGAACAGGAAGAATTGATCAGAGGGTATCATACAAATAACAATCATCGAGGTATCGAAGAAACGCTTCTCCACCTAAAAAGGACCCATTACTTTCCCTATATGAAAAATAAAATCACCGAAACTATAAATAATTGTGATAAATGTCAACTATTATAATATGACAGAAGTCCACAAAAAATAAGATACGAAACACCTGAAACACCTTGTAAACCCCTCGATATTCTACACATCGATATATACACAATCAATAACAAAACCATCCTAACCATTTTAGACAAATTTTCAAAATTTGCAGCAGGCTACACAATACCCTCCCGCAACAGCATTCTCATTCTAAAATCCCTTAAACATTACATCAGCATACACGGCATTCCATCCAAAATTGTCTGCGATCAGGGTTCAGAATTTACCTCAAATATTTTTAAAGACTTCTGTAGGCGCTACCAAATTGAACTTCATATAACCTCTTTTCAACAAACGAGCAGTAATTCCCCAGTAGAACGCCTTCACTCTACCCTAACTGAAATCTACCGCATAATCCTTGCAACAACTAAAGAAAAAAAGATTGATATGGATCACGATGAAATCCTATACGAAACTATATTTACTTATAATAATGCGATACATTCCGCAACCAAATTTACACCCTATGAGTTATTCTACGGACGCACCTATAAATTCTCTAAAAACCTAGTCTATAAAGATGAACACGAATACATTTCCCAACTCACTAAATTTCAAGACGAACTCTTTCCAAAAATAAAAGACAAATTAGAACAATCAACAATTAAGAGAATAGAAAAACTAAACATAGACAGAGAAGAACCCGAAAACGTAAATATTAACGAAACTATATATAGAAAAGAATGTAGACGAAACAAACTAACCCCAAGATTCTCTAAGCATAAGGTTAAGACAAATCATAGAGTAACACTTCTAACTATAGGCAATAAGAAATTTCATAAATCAAGAATTAAAAAGAAAAAGAAACTCACTAACGAACAAACAGATAACTAAATAACTGCATTTCAAATTGAAAACTCCATTCTATTAGGCTAACCTGGTCAAACGCTCAGAAACTGGAAATCCGCGATCTCACGAAACTTGAAGGAATACTTCCACTACAACTAGGAACAGCAAAAGTCATTAAAACATACCATAATATCATACACATAGTTAACCTTGACGAATACAAGACAAACGTGGATAAACTCGAACAAACTTTAGTAAACTTCAATCACCTTAAAGATCTTAAACCCTCTTTAGAGACAACTGCACATAAACTTAGAGAACTCCGCAGTAAAGTCGAATTCCTAATGCCTATCCTAAGACAAAAGAGAGGACTTGTTAATGGCTTAGGAACAGCAATTAAATTTATAACAGGAAATATGGACGCGGAAGACGCCGAAAAACTAAGTAAAGAAATAGAAATTTTAAGCCAAAAACAAGAATATCTTCTTAGCAAAGTACCTACGAATTCAAAACTTAATACACAGATGATTGAACGATTTAAGAACATAACTACATATATTAATAATCAACAAGACCTAATGAAAAGCTATCTTGAACATTCCCAAAATAGAACAGTTAACTTAATCCGCACCAATTCCGACATGCTTACAAACATCCAGTACCTTAACCAATTTAATTTCAACATTGATCTTCTAAAAGACCATATACGCGACATTTCTGAAGCCGTTGTCCTCGCTAAAGTTAATATTATCCCAAAAATGATTCTTAATCCCGAAGAACTTTTACTTATCCAAGAAACCCTTAATGGTTCAATCGAAATAAAATCAAATGAACACCTATACGAGATGTTAGAACTGCAAGCATTTTATAATGGCTCTAAAATAATTTTCAATATCCGCATCCCGATCCTATCACAAGAAGATTTTTCCTTTTTCCACTTAATACCATTACCTATAAATAAGACAAAAGAAATAATTATTAAACCGTATATATTACTTAATGAACACAGTATCCAATATTTTGACTTCAAATGCCCTAGAATAGAGAATATCTTTCTTTGTCAAGAGTCTTCACATCAAGAACAAACGGAGAAGTCCACATGCATCGGAAATATTATGAACAACCATCCAGCAAACTGTGCAGTCAAAGATGTCGGCGAAATTGTCTCAATTTATCAACCAGAAAACAACTACATCCTACTAATCAACATCAATACAACTTTCATCAACTCAACCTGCAACAAATTTAAACAAAACCTGAGTGGCTCAGCTCTAGTATACTACGAGAATTGCGAGATAAACATCAACGGGATCACATACAGGAATAGACCAAACACCTACTGGGATAAAACTCACATCTTTCCAGCATCATACAGCCGAATATCCTCAAACTATACAATAGAAACCTTTAACATCAAAAAACTAGACGAATTTAAATTTTCGCAGGAAAAACAAATGGGCATCCTAGTTTGGGAAACAAAACGCAGAGATGGCTACATTATCCTAATCATTATCTCTTTCGCAGCTATAATCCTGTATCTCCACAGAAGATCCAATCGCTCGAGTCCAACCAACTTTCAGTTACCTGGCCCTCGCTTTACACCTAGGGGGGAGGAGTTACAGACGCAACAACAACAACAACATTATCAGCAACCTGCACAGCAAGCCGACAACCTGTGGTCATTGCCACCGGACACCACATCTCCCACATTCCCACAGTTCAACATATTTCGCAAGAAATAAAAATGCACATTAATTCATAAGAAATAAAAATGTAGTTCTCACGTTGTAAATCGCAAAGGTGATTGCAAAATTGCAATATCAGCGTCTGCTTCATTTCCGACCACTGATCACCTTTGCGACAATAGCTTTAATTTTAACTTTGTAAAATAGCGTAAGTTAGTTCTGAGTGAGTTTTGATTCAATAAAGATCATTTTTTTTCCCCTAACTAAACAACAGAATTATAATTCGCGCGAAGATGAATGTAAAGGCTCAGAAGATATGAAAAAACAGTTCACCGGCGAAAGAAAGCAGCCTGGGAGAAGAATCTCGTCCGTGAACTAGAACAGTACAGAGAGCGAGGACCGCACCAGGCACGGAAGTTCTACCAAAGAGTCCGCGGTATGACGCAATATACACCGCGTTGCAAATACTGCAAAGACAAAGAGGGTAATTTGATCGCTGATCTCAAAGGCATCTTACAGCATTGGTGAGTCGCATAACGGCCAGCTTACTGAGGAATTGGAGGCTCCACCAATGACCGAAGACCACACTATGCTGCCTCCACCAAGCAAAGACGAAGTTAGTAGAACGATAAATCGGCTCAAAAATAATAGGGCCTCGTGATCTGATGGTATCCCTAATAAAATAAAGTATGGGAGGAAGAAGCGATGCCAGAGAACTGGTGAAGAGGCATCTGCTCCATTAGAGAGATATTACAACCTGCAGAAATTATCGTCGTATAACGTTGTTGAGTACTGCGTAAAGATTTTCTGCTCTATCGTTCAAGACAGGATAGCCCCATACGCTTAAGTCACCATTGGTCCATACCAGTGCTTCATCCCAGATAAATCAACAACTGTTCAGATTTACACCCTTAGGCAGGTGATGGAAAAATGTCTAGAGTTTCAAAACTCACTACACCATCTTGTTGTAGACTTTAAAGCCGCCTAAAGATAGCATAGCCAGAGTAGAACTTTATAAAGCCATTAGAGAATTCTGCATCACAAATAAACTGACACGACTGTGTAGGTTTTTTTTTTTTATAAATTTATTTTATATTAATAAACAACTTATGAACAACTTCCTGAAAGATGATGGATATCTTTCAGGAAGTTGTTAACGGCTAATTTGAAGGCCTGCAGATTATAAGACTCGGGAAACACGGGCCAATGATTCCACATCGAAGAGACTCTCGGAAAAAAGGAGGATTTAAAGTGTTGGGTTCTACATGAAGAAAGTTTTAAGGCAAATCTATGTCGTTTAAGGTCCAAACGAGTGTTTACGTTACTGAGAAAAGGACCTGGAACTAGAGAACGGGTTTCTAAAGAACATTTACCGTTGTAAAATTTGTAGAAAACAGATAAAGCTCCTACATTTCGTCTGTGCTCCAAAGTATCAAGAGACGAAGTAATGGTTACATCGTTTATCAAACGGATAACTCTATTCTGAATTCCATCAAGATAAACCAAATGCGGTCTTGGAGCCCCATCCCACACATATGAATTAAATTCTAAAATTGGTCTAACATAAGATTTATATAATCTTAATACTTCAGAGGGAGTAGAAGTTACAAGTCTTATGAAGCCCAAACATTGGCTAGCTCTTTTTGAAATTTCATAAATATGTTCCTTACAGGAAAGATCACTTTATACTTTTAACCCTAACAACTTAAGTGAATCTGATCTCGCAATGGGGGCACCATTAATAACACTTGAATATTCGACAGAATAGTCAAATTCATTAATTCACGCGAACAACTCAAGCGAGAATTGCATTCTTTTTGACTGACAAACTCAATGGAAGCCGATAGTGTTGTATCATCAGCAAATGAATGGATATCACAGGTGTAGAAGACAACAGGTCGTTAATATATATCAAGAAGAGCGTGGGCGACAAGGATGACCCTTGAGGCACGCATTGAACATGGGATTACTGTTTGGAATATTAAAATTAGGTACACTAAAACTGATGTCTTCTCGTATAAATAAAATAACCCCACAATGAGGAACCAAACAGTCGACACGAGAATACCCCGGACATTGAAAATCATTTGGGGTACCCACATAAGAGGCCTGCGTTTCACATAAACTTAGAACCGCAGGTTTATTCGCGTCAAGATGTGCTACGATCGAGTTGAAATTACTTTTAATGCCGCGAATATTTGTGAAATGAATTTCAAAATAAGAGTTAATTTTACAAAGTAAAAATACTTTTTAACGTAACTGCTTTTTTGTGCCCGAATCTTCGGTAACGTTACGAGATGATGACTTTGTTACGATGGTATTGCTGTAGGCAGTATCCACGCTTGATGGACAATATCCGTGCAAAAGAATCTGTGATGGTAAGAAACCATTGGCTGCGGTTGAACAATCACCGGATAACGCCTGTATCCGCTCTTCTAATTCAGCAATTTTTGTCGCAAGGATTTTATTTGACTTTTCCTACAACGGGCTCCGACCACTATCAAGCCCATTCAACATCTATAACGGGCTCAGACGAGGGGATGGACTAGCCTGCGTCCTCTTCAACCTGGCGTTGGAGAAAATAATCCGAGACTCTGACGTAACGGCGAGAGGAACAATCCTCTATAAGTCAATTCAGATACTGGCTTACGCAGACGATATTGACATCGTTGGTAGAAGCGGAAGAGCTGTACAGGAAGTTTTCATCAAGATCGAGCAGGCGGCACGAAATCTGGGGCTGCACATAAATGAGAGCAAAACAAAGTACATGGTGGCCACATCTGCGAGTAGAAGAAGAATGTTGGATTGATCCCTCAATTCAAATAGTGGAGCGCGAATTTGAAGTAGTGCAATCCTTTAACCATCTCGGGTCAACTGTAGCACCCGATAACAGCATGAAACCAGCGACTGGAGTTTACTCCATAAGAATCGATTTTCATATGTATTACACGCCACAGGCCACGCGTCACAAATTTCGTCATTGCAAGCCGAGCCCTAACCAATTGCTTTAAAACAAGTCCCATTAAATTCTGACTAGTAGAGAGTAAATACGATAAATACCAGTTCCACTTTTCCACGCATTACAGGCGCCACATAGGACGCGTGATACGCGTCACACGCGGAATATCAAAAACACTGTGTGAGATATAGGGACTCACAAAATTTTAGCTCTCTAGGTCGTGTGAAATGTCAAAAACTAACGACTTCACTTTTTGTTTACGCTTTTGTTAACGCTCGATTTGTTAACACTCAATATAATTTTTACTCCCGATATAATTTTTTGTGTAATTTTTTGCTATATATGAAAATCGATTCTCCAATAATAGAAACTATTTCTATAAAATCAGTGAAAAAAAAATAATAATAAATAATTATAACTCTAGAAAATACGAATCGTTTAATTCAGATTCTGTATAGAGCAGGTTAAAAAATTAATACAAATGTGTTAATAAATAAATGTATTATAAGAAATGCATAACAAGTCTAAAAACACAAAAGTTCAATAAAAAAGGGGAGTTTAAAAGCATAAGTCAAAAATCGACAATTGAAAACAACGGGATTTTTTTTCCTAGATCTCCAACCAAATAACAAAAAAACGTTGACATTAAAACTAAGGGCCATATTTATAGACCAAACTACAACCAAGAACTACTGTTTTTAATCGTTTTGTTTGGTATTTCTGCTTTTTTTTTTGGGTATTTATAGTCGTCTCTTAAACAACTGTTTTAGCATGGATTTTATTTTGCTATTTATAGACATTATCAAAACAACTGTTTTCGAACTAGTGCTACAAAAAAAAAATTGAAAACTGACAGATTCAATTTTGTGGTGTAATCATAATACTGTTTTCAAAATGAGTCAGCTAGAAGATAACCAAAGAAAAATCCTAATTGATATTATAAAAAAAATAAACATATTTTAGAAAATTAATAAAACAACCCATAAAAATTAAAATTTTTCATCTAAATTCTCTAATCGCAGAAATTGATATGGGAGCCCCTCGATCCTGGGCCATTTTTTTTATTGTAGAAGAAAATCATCGAAACAAACATTTGACATCAGATGTTAAAATTGAAAAAGCTCAGATCATTTTATTCTGAGCACTTAGAGCACGCTCATACTCTGAGCAAATAAGAAACACGAACATTTATCTTGAGAACTCTTTGACTGCTCTGAACTAATTTATGAAAACGCCAAATGACAGAATATTGTGAAAACTTGTTGTTCTATCTGTAAGTTGATATCGACAACAAAAAAAACGACATCAATAAAAATACAATTCAGTTAATAAAAATGTAAGTTGAAGTAAGCATAAAACATGTATGTCTCGTTTCATTTGCTGGGTTCATTTGTGCGTGCGCTAAGATTTCTCTCTCTCTCTCCACCACCACCAAAACCATGCAGCGCAGCCGACTGCGCAGCACACACCGCACACAGTCCATAAAGGGCGACGAATATCTGATGCCAGTACAGATATTTAAAAAATGTATAAGGGCCTTGCGGCCGAACCCGGGACCCGATCACTACCAAATTTTCGAAAAAGTATTGTTTATTGGGTATACACATGTGTGTAAAATTTGAAGAAAATCGGGTAAATTTTTTAAAATTTTTGTTTGGGAGCCCCCCGACCCCGCAGCCCGAGGGGCCTCAAAATTTAATAGAAAGTGTTGTCTCCGGAAATACGCATGTATGCAAAATTTCAATAAAATCGGGCCATGGGAAGTGGGTTAAAAATTGATCGCAAGAATCCACGACAGACGACCGACCGACGACCGACCGACGACCGACCGACGACCGACCGACGACCGACCGACAACCGACCGACGACCGACCGACGACCGACCGACGACCCACGGGCAAGTGAAGTTAATATAGAGAATTTAAAAATCGGATTCTGTTACAAATGCAGAAACTAAAAACTAAATCCTGGTTGCAAGTAACAAGTGATTATAATTCACGCACAATTGGTCAATTGAAAACAACAAAACAATTAAAGGCAAGGCAAGGAAGTTTTTGGTACTGGTGGGGGCCGTCAAAAGTGAAATTATCAGAAGAGGATGGTGAATTATACGACCTAATTTTAACTACAATCAGTCCACGCCGCAATAATTTTGATTCAGATAGCATTTTTTTAAAAGAAATAGAAATTAGAAATTCCATATTATTTTCCGTGAATCATGATAAAATCTAATAAATAAAATATTTAGGAACAAGAGGAGGGGTCGACACAAAATTGCGACGAAGATGAAGAACTTGAAGCTGAATATTTAAAGGACGAAACTATTAAGGAATCTATAACAACGCAAATTACATTTCATTTATTTCATCAACTACTTCTTTTGTGAAACAAATTTTATTTTTTTATATAAAATATTAAAATAAAACGCAAAATTAAATCGCGTATGCTTGGATTTGTCGTACATTCAAATCGGTTGGGTGGTACCTCAGAAACTTTTGCGATTTATTGGAGCTCCTCATCGTTTTCAAATTAAATTCCAAAATCAATTGCAATGTTATGTAGTACCGCAAAAGCAACTATCACAACTAACAAATTATCCAAATTGATTTGAGAAGCTAAAAAATATAAATGTTTAGGAAGTTTGTGTTTGTATTTGTAAAGTATATATAGAATTCACTACCTTTCCCAAGAGCTGAAAATCGTCTTTTCCAAATTCCAAACGCTCTTTCGACGCGTTGAAAATAACGCTTTGTTAAAGGCTACTTCTCGAATATTTTTTGGGTTTCTGTAAGGAGTAATTAAATATTCTTTACAATCATAACCATCACCAATCAATAGATAATCGCCGAATTCGCCGCTTTCAAATCTATGCTTAATCGAAGAAAAATTAAAAATAGTCTGGTCGTGTGCAGATCCGTGCCACTTGTAATAATAAATTATCAAAACGATTTATCAAGTTTATATACGTCAAGTTTACCTAGCAATCAAATCTATAAATTTGCAATCAACATCAGAAATGGCCTGTACATTTATTGAGTAGAATCCTTTCCGATTTCGGTAAATTTCGGCATTGTCACCTCCTGGCGATTTAATCGGTATGTGACAACCATCTATATAGCCAATACAACGCGGAATTTGTTTTAAATTATAAAACTTTTGTATCGTTTTTTGTTGTTCTTCGGCTGTAGCGGGCATTCGAATAAACTGTTTTCCTAATTTGGCGAAAGCTTTAGACACTTCATGCACTGTGTAGCATACCGTTCATTGGCTTATACCTACCAGTTGCGTAATAACGCAAAGCAATCATAATTTTTTGTTTTACCGTCAAAGGTAAACCTCTATTGTCTACATGTCGCAGATCTTTTTCAACCAGTGATTCCAAATAACTTAGGGCTTTTATTGTGAATCGAAATCTTTTCTTAAATTCCTCCTCCGTATAATACTCTTCAGTGATCCTTTCTTGGAAAAACTTTTCCTTTCTGGCACAGTTATTTTCTAGCAAATAATCGGAATCATCTGAAGCAGATGATGACATTGATGTGAACGAGGAATCCATTTAAGAGTACAATAATTTAAATTGTAACTTTAGTTAATTAATAAATATAATATTAAGAATAATAAATTTGCGCTGGTTTATGGCATTTATATATGTAAATATAAAAATATTCAACTTATGACAATTAATTCGAAATTCGAGCATAATTTACAACATAACCAATTGATTTTCGAAAACTTGTAACAACTGTTTTAGTCACCGATATCCACGACTATAGTTGTAGCAACTGTTTCAAACAGTTGTTATAGTGTGGTTTATAAATACCGAAAGAGTTGCTTTAGTGATAACAGTGGTTGTAGTGTCGAACTGTCGACTATAAATATGGCCCTAAGAAGTGTGAACAATATACTTTACGCACGAAATCCACACAAAAAAAACCTAAAAACCATCTACCATCGAACAGCAAAAAAGGATTCATCATCAAATCAGCTAACATTAGCCATTACCACCTGGCTTTCTTGAACAGATTATTGTTCAACGAATTTGAAGACGTCTAAATAGAAAAATAAACATCTGCAATCAACAAAACATCCTGAACAACAAATTTGTTCACAACATTTGCAACACACTACAATTTCCAAAGAAGAATTTAAAAGAGTTCGGACCAGCTTTTCCAGATCTAGTACATAAAAATGTTATTGTAAGTTATTAATTTCTATTTTTAGACACATTTTCTTTTTAATTTCGCATGTATATAACATAGGGTGCCGTAAATGTTTTAAGAAAATTGTAATACTAGTGTTTTCCGATGCAAAGCTCTATGTCACTCAAAAAGTTAAACCTTTTTAGAGGTTAAGTTTCTCAAAAGTAATCTGTCAGTTCGCATCGTAACATTGTTTTTTATTTACTTGAAAAATTGAATTCAGTGAAAAAATGGAATTATCGCATGAAAACTTTCGTGTGATGATTTTTTACGATTTTCGAAAGGCGATAACTCAACAACAGTGCTTCGAATCACTTCATTCGACTTTTGGCGAAGAAGCTAGTGTACAGTGGTACAATGAATTTAAACGCGAACGACGTTCACTCAAAGACGAGGCTCGTGAGGTCGTCCAAAAACAGCTGTTGTGCCAGAAAACAACGATCCTGTGAGAAAACTGATTGAAGAGGATCGTCTTGTGACTTATCGGGAAATCGAGGCATGCAGCGTTTATACGATCTTACATGAACATTTAAACATGCGGAAGCTATGTGCACGTTGGATTACACATTTTTTGGCAGACGCACAAAAAAAGGTTCGTGTCGATTGGTGCCGCCAAATGCTTGAAAAATTTGTTGAAGGTACTTCCAAAAACGTATATAAGATCGTGACAGGTGACGAGTCATGGATATTTGCATATAAGCTGTAGTGGCGATTGTTTTGTGCAGCACCCTATTTTCTGCATGCTAACGATTGCGCACACAAAAATTGGTATGTTTGGAATTTTTGGTTGCATACCGTTTGTTACTAAAAATTCCAGTGCAGTACAGCAAAGTGCAGCAAAAACATGGGATGCGCACATACTTTGGTAACAAACCGGTTTGCAACCAAACATTCCGATTCCATCGTCTAAAGATGTGTCGCTTAACGCGCGATTCAAGTATGATATACACACACACCTATAGGCAAAACCTTCTCTATAGAAAGCCCAACTGTACGCATACTAATGCTGTAAAACAATCCAAAACGCGTCTGTATTTTGGAATGTGAATACAGTGTACAACAAATAAGTAGTCGCAAAGAGCGAGAAACGTAAGATGTGGTAGTGGGAAACAGAAAAATTTTATATGGATTTTGCTCTTTAGTTGATTACTAATACAAATACGTTTTGGATGAAACCTAAGCATGTATCTGTGTACGATCGGAACAGTTGGGCTTTCTATAGAGAAGGTTTTGGTCTAGCCTATAGGCTAGTAATCAAACAACTAAAGAGCAAAATTCATATAAAATTTTTCTGTTTCCCACTACCACATCTTACGTTTCTCGCTCTTTGCGACTACTTATTTTTTGTACACTGTGTACGTGTAACACTGTGCTACTCTACTCTGGCAAACCCTATGGCAGTCCCCGTGAATCTGGAGTGGGTCTGCTGCTAACGCCAACAGCACGTAGAGGCCTAATTTCCTGGCACCCGCATAGTGATAGGATCTTATCGGCCAGATTTCGGACTAGAGTACGGCGCGTCACGATCATACAGTGCTACGCCCAACGAATCCCTCGACTGAGGATGAAAAGGACAACTTCTGCAATCAGCTCAGCGCTGTATTCAACGCAACGCCGAACGGAGATATCATCATCGTGATGGGGGACTTGAATGCCAAGGTTGGCAACGACAATGAAGGACTCAAGCATGTGATTGGGAAGAACGGCCTCGGCGAACGAAATGACAATGGTGAAAGATTTGTTGATTTCTGCAACACCAACAACCTTGTCATAGGAGGCACCATGTTTGAGCATAAGACTTGCCACAAGGTCAGCTGGGTGTCAACTGACAGGCAATCATCATCCAACCAAATCGACCATATGGCGATCAGCCGACGTTTTAGGAGCTGTCTGTTAGACGTCCGAAACAGACGAGGAGCCGACATGGGTATGGTACGTGATCATCACCTTATGGTAGCTATAGCTAAAGACGAGATCGCTACCGCGATTAACGCACTAAAGAACAACAAGTCGGTAGGACTAGATGGTATACCCGCAGAGCTTCTGCGTGCAGCTCCAACGACATCAGCAGAGCTTTTATATCCTCTTGTAGAGAGAGCTTGGGAGGTAGAAAGATTCCCTGACGAGTGGAAGA
Organism: Nephrocerus scutellatus; assembly: GCA_947095585.1. Taxonomy (NCBI): domain Eukaryota; kingdom Metazoa; phylum Arthropoda; class Insecta; order Diptera; family Pipunculidae; genus Nephrocerus; species Nephrocerus scutellatus. The sequence continues at coordinate 33,660,221 of OX352761.1, forward strand.
TGGGAATGATTGTCAAGCTTCCTAAAAAAGGTAGTCTTATGGAGTGCGAAAACTGGAGAGGCATTTGCGTTCTCCCTGCAGTTGCAAAAGTAATAGCCAAAGTAGTACTTGAGCGTATTAAGGAACATCTGGTAGATACACTCGATGCCGAACAAGCAGGTTTCCGCACTGGATCCTCCTGTGTAGACCACATAAACACCCTGCGGATCATTATTGAACAGTGCGTTGAATTCAGGTCACCACTGCACCTACTGTTCATCGATTTTGAGAAGGCGTTTGACAGTGTCAACAGACAGTTTATCTGGCTCACCCTGCGCAGGAGAGTATACCCGATAAACTAATAGCTATTATTAAAGCAACCTATGATGGCTCCAAATGTCATGTGCTACATAGAGGAAAGCTGTCGGAGGAATTCGAGATCCTAAGTGGGGTACGACAAGGTTGCATTCTATCGCCGATACTTTTTTTGTTGGTGATTAGCGATGTACTTCGCGCAGCTTTATCTACTGGAAACGGAGGAATTCGTTGGACTCTTACATCTCAACTCAAACATCTGGATTACGCTGACGACGTTTGTTTACTCTCACACAGAATTATGGAGCTGCAACAAATGACAACAAATGTGGAGAGGGAGGCAAATGTTGCGGGTTTGAAGATTAATACTGCCAAAACCAAAATCATCAACCTCGGCACTAACTCACTTACTCATGTTAACATTGCTGGACAGCCGGTAGAGAGAGTAGAGAGTTTCCAATATCTTGGGAGTATTGTCTCGACCGAAGGTGGAACCGAACAGGACATTGCCAACCGAATCGGCAAAGCAAAATCGGTGTTTGGAATGATGTCCATGATATGGCGAAGCAATGCGATCAGCTTAAACACCAAGCTGCGACTGTTCCGCTCAAATGTTGAATCTGTGCTGTTGTATGGGTGCAGCACTTGGAAGGTGACCGCTACTATCACAAAAAGATTACAAACATTCGTAAATAGGTGCCTACGGAACATCTTAAGGGTTTTCTGGCCTAATCGTATCTCTAACGAACATCTTTACCAGAAAACGGGTCAGGAACCAATAGGCACAACCATCCAACGACGGAAGTGGCAGTGGATTGGTCATACACTCCGAAAAGGCGACAGTTCCATAGCAAACTACGCAATGCAATGGAACCAGTTATCTCAGGATGGTAGAAGAACGGGTCGTCCGAGAAATACATGGCGCAGAACAGTTAAACAGGAGGCACGGCAATTGGGGAAGAGTTGGAGAGAGCTGAAGTTTATTGCCAGGAACCGCACGCGATGGCGCGTAGGCGTAATAGAGGCCCTGGGACCCACAAGGGGATACAGGACATAAAGAAGAAGAAGAAGAAGAAAGTTGGGCTTTCTATAGAGAAGGTTTTGGGCTAAACCACTCAGCAACGAAGCTGTTGACTGGCACAGCAACAATATGAAAAAGCAGTCGATGGAAGAACACTAGTGAGCACGGTCGGATCGGCTCCGCGACAGACCGCTGCCCGTCGGATCAAATACATTCACTTCAATACATATTTTTAAGAATAAAAAAAGAAGAAAAAAGAGGATTTTAGATCGTAAAAATATTGCACTTCGAATTTTAATGACGCACGAACCATGCATAGCGTAAAGTGAGCCAACCTGAGATGAAGAAGCTGAGCCGAGTCCTTTGAGTTTTGATACAAATAGAGAAAATTTTTATGATACCTTTTTATTGCTACATAAATACATAATCTACTTGTAAGATTATTTAATGCCTTAAAACTAAGACAACACTTTTGATTATTATTAATACTGTACTCGTTCGATTAAATATGATACCTTTTTATTGCTACCTTTCTTTTAATGAAATACGTAATCTACTTGCAAGATTAATAAATACCTTAAAACTAGGACTTCACTAATATTTTTGTGTCATTATTGATACAGCGCACGTACGAAACTTATTACTTCGATTACATATTAACTGATTTCACCCGCAAACTTTTATTAGAAAATAAAATGCCCCATTATTTCGTTCTGACTAGAATTCCGTTTGTTGTTATTATGTAAGCAGAATCAAGCAAGTTTCGGCACCCGTGAGCAGGTGCTGATGACGGGTGGAGCAAGTTATCCATTTCTCTCCTTCCCTTCTTTCAGTGCACGTATAATTTTTGTTATGGTGAAGTAAGCAGTGGATGGTGGTGCAAGAACCCACCCATGTCGGCGAGCTAGGTCTGAGCAATCAGCCAGACGTGCACCCCGCACCTCACCATCCGCTACGGAACTTTAGCGAGTTAACATCCGGATCGCAATATTATGCTATAAATTAATATTTCATTACATAAAATGGCGCCCAACGTGGGGCAGTAAGGTTTTATGCCAAGCTACAACAGGGTGGTGTCATTATGTGATGGGGATGGGCCTAATGTTTCTGTCAGTCGAGTCGCAAAAATAAATACTTCATTACAAAGCCGGAAAGAAAAGGGCAATTGACTGTTTGGGTCTTCCAATTCGAAGAAAACCAACAAAAGTTGTGCGAGCTCGGAGGTTTGGTAATCAAATGATAGGGTTTTTTTCACGAAAACCGGTCATGTGGCTACTGTGGCTCTTGAAAATCGAAAGACAGTCAATTCAGCTTGGTATACGACCATTTGTTTGCCCGAGGTTTTCAACAACTTGAGAGAAAAGAACCCAAAACGGCGAATCATTTTACATCCCGATAATGCGAGCTCATATATTTACATCACATCAAACAAGCGTGTATTTGAGCACTCAAACGATCGAATTGATGGGTCATCCGCCTAACAGCCCGGACTTTGTACCCAATGACTTCTTCCTGTTTCCAACAATCAAAAATTAGATGCGTGGACAAAGGTTTTTAAATTCTCTATATTAACTTCGCGTGCACGTGGCTGGCTGGTCAGATTTTCTGATCAATTTTTAACCCACTTCCCATGGCCCGATTTTATTGAAATTTTGCATACATGTATATTTCTGGTGACAATACTTTCTATTAATAATATTCTAATAATATGAGGCCCCTCGGACCTCGGGGTCGGACTCCCATACAAATATTTTAAAAAATTTACGCGATTTTTTTAAAATTTTATACAAATGTGTATCTCCGCTGGAAAACACTTTTTGTACAAATTTTGGAGGGATCCGCCCCCTGGTTCGGGGGGGGGCACCCAAACAAATTTTATGAAAAAAGTTCCCGATTTTCTTCAAATTTTTTTTTTCAGAGCAGTCAAAGAGTTCTCAAGAAAAATGCTCGTGTTTCCTATTTGCTCAGAGTATAAGCGTGTTCCAAGTGCTCAGAATAAAATAATCTGAGCATTTTCAAATTTGACATCTGATGTCAAATGTCTCTTTCGATAATTTTCTCCTAAAATAAAAAATAAAAAATGACCCAGGATGGGCTCCCATATCAATTTCTGCGATTAGAGAATTTAGATGAACATTTTTAATTTTTATGGGTTGTTTTTATTATCGCCTGAAGAAGCGGTTGAAGCGTTTAAAAACCATGTTTTGGAGCTATCATCTTCGGACTGGAAAAAGTGTTTCGATAAATGGTTTAAGTATATGCAAAAGTGTATAGATCTTTAAGGCGAATATTTTGAAAAGCAATAAAGCAATTTTTGATGAAAAACATTAATTTTGTATTACTTTTTCTATAAACTTTTACGGCACCCCTCGTAAGTGACATAAGCACAAGTTCCCATAAATTTAATTTTGTCTTTTCTTTTCGCTTAAATCCGGATGCGTGGAGTTTTGTTTCAATTTGCTTAGCAAATTTTAAAAGGGACGTTTTTCCACGATGGCAGAATTTACCAGCAATGAAACGTAATGCATTTTTTTGCTGAGAAAACAAAATTGCAGACGACAACAGCAACGTGAGTTGAGTTTAAGTCAAGCTTGTCCTAAAAATTTTAATTTCAATAAACACAGATTGGTTCTGGCTTTCAACGAGACTGAAAGTATTTTTAATTTTATCGTTTTGCACGATACGAACTTCTAGTTTCTCGCTGGCGCAGTCGGTAGGATTCGCGCAAAGTTGCAACCTTGCAACTATGTATTTATTACAACAATTAATACAGCGCCTTAAATCAATGTCCGTTATTGCCCAATACCAGAGCAATAAACCCCAACCAATAAACAAAACCAATAACACACAGCAATCAAACCAAATGTACATTATGCCGACGCAGCATATAGTACACAGTACAAACGATCGAGTAGTTGTACTGATGCGGTGCCGTACGACGCCTTATGCTGATGTTATATTTCTCTATCCATTCACCCCAACTTACATATTGCGCAACCGCACTGCATTATGATTCAAATGTAGGTCACAACCGCGTACAAGAATTTGATTTCCTCTTTCACGCATTAAGATAGGTCAGTACTAAAAGCTCGAATGTGTTGAATTTGATGTTGTGAGCTTTCATATAGGAATCTTTGATAGTAAAAGCTCTAATACCGAGGTTTCGTTATTGGAACCGAGGCAGAGTATAGTCAGTCACATAGAGTATCAGGAACAGTCATATAGAGTACCATCAAGTCCATCAGTCTTGTAATCAGCAGTCAGAGATATCAGAGTCCAACGATCAGTTAAGTCTTAATTATATTTTACTAAATCCTATCAACATCGTGTTAAATACAAAGTTAATTATATTTTACTAAATCCCATCAACATCGTGTTAGATACAAAGTTAATTATATTTTACTAAATCAGTTCAACCTTGTGTCAAATACAAGGTTAATTACTAGTTTACCAAATCAATAAATACTAAATCTTATGCATAAATATTTAAAAAACCATAATTACCAAATTGTGCGACTGTTTACTTTTAAGAATAATTATTAATAAAACTTGATTAAAAACAAACCATAATCTTGCTTGTTGATTTATTTGGACAACAAAACATCGTGAAAAAACAGGTAACCCAAAAATATTATAAATTAGTATTAGAACCTCTTTATAAGAGCTAATCTTACAACAAAGATATAACTCAACAAATTAGTGCGATTAATATCAGAGAGAACAGAATGGCTAAAGCACGTGAAAGAGATTTGCTACTACAAAAAAAACGTCAATTTAATAACCCCATTTTCGGGCGAATCAAATTATCTTGCGTTGTACGTGTCAGTGACAGTGTAACAAAAATATTGCCGGTCACCCCAGCCATGGGTATGGAGAAAAGCACTTTCTTCTTCAACCGCATACTGCGGACGCTTAAGGAATCTGCACTGGACGTAGTACGAAGAACAACTAACAGATTCGTCGAACCTGAGAGTAAGTAAGTAAGTAAGTTATAAGTAATCCTATAAGCGAATTTGGTGAGAAAACTCCAGTCACACGACTGCCATCTCTTTTTTTGTCAAGCTTTGAACATTCTTTGCGTGTACCTGAACAAAATGAACCAATTGCCTATATTGGAAATTTTGAAATTTTTGTTAATAACTTCAGGGAAAGATAAGATACTTCCAATTATCTGGCATTTCAAAATTCAAAAAATGTGATTTTTTATAAACTTAAGAATTCCGAAGATGTTGGGTGCAATATTTCGACGCGAATATGGGTCACCAACAATCTTTACTGATATATTATCTGATATACAAATATACAAATATTTAGCACACATTTAGATTTGCTCCCCCTTAATATAAAAATATCAAAATGGTCTCAACTTTCTTTTATTTTATCAAAATACCGCAAAGATTTTAAGGAAATTAAAGAAAATCGCGAACACTTGTTAAAGTGTGCTTTTCATTTGTTGATAAGGGCTCGAGATATCGACGAAGATTTTCTCCATTTCGGCAAACTAGATATAATTATTAATCAGGTTGAATTATTAAATAAACCAAAACCAAAATATGATTCCGAGACCATTGTATTTGCGTTTTTAGTATACGCCCACTCGGCGGCAACTTATAACATTTTAAGAAAATTTTTGATTTACCCCACATCAGTTATTTACGGCACATTTCTTCCCGCCTTCACATTTCACCTGATCACACGACACTGCACAATGATGAGAATTACTTATCACATATTGCGAAATCTATAACTGACGACAAAAAAATATGTCGCTCTTTTAATCGATGAAATTTACATTGAAAAAACCTTGCAATATAAAAGCAACAAAATTGTTGGCCAAGCTGTGAATGATCCCACAGAATGTGCCAGGACGGTAATGGCATTCATGATCAAATCTGTTTTTGGTAATTTTAAGCAAATTGTTCGTCTGTTACCGGTATCACGTCCCACTGGATAAATGCTTTATGATTTAACTCAGTCAGTAATTCAATTTGTTCAATCTTTAGATTTTAAAGTTGTAGTTATCATTACAGATAACAATGGAATAAATCAGAATATGTTTTCTAGATATTCTCCGGTCAGTAATTTTTTCTTTAATCCAGATTTTCCAAATTTAAAAAATTTTTCTTCAATACGATTCCGTTCATTTATTTAAAAATATAAGAAATAATTGGTTAAATTTAGCAAATTATAATAGAACTTTCTTTTTTCCGGACTTTGAAGATTATTCTATTAAGCAAGCTTCATTTACAAATTTTGAAATTTTATATAAAAAAAATAAAAGTAATTTAATTCAGTTAATAAAGCCTTATAAACTCGATCACAAAACTATTTCTCCTAACAGTTTAGAAAGGCAAAATGTTAGACTCGTTGACAATATATTCCCCGATTCCACTATTGCCGCGCTAAAAGAATTCGTTGATATGAAAGAAACTGCAGACTTCTGTGTTATTATACGGAAATTGTGGAATATTGTTAATACGAAAGACAAATTAAAAGGAGTTTTGAAAAGAACGGAATTGGGCCTTCCAATAAAATCTACGACAGACAATTTTTTAGAAAACTTTTTAATGTGGCTTGAGGTTTGGAACACTAGTAGCAATAACAGTGGTATGTTAACTACAAGTACTTTTAATGCCCTTAAACATACCACTCAAACCATTTTAGATTTTATTAAATTTTCATTTTCGCAAATTAAAGTAGAATATATTTCAATCGGAAAGTTGCAAGCCGATGATTTAGAAGGTAGATTTAGATTATATCGGTCCTTGGCAGGTTGTATTTACAGAGTATGGTACATCGTAATCGAAAGCGAAAAAAAAATTCGTATACATAATATTTTCGCACATCATAAAAAAGATTATAAGAAAATGTTACAGACAAGTAATGAAAATGAATTTTATGATTTCGCGGATCTCACAGAATTCGGTTTAATTTTGGACGATGATTCTTATCTGCAAAAAGTAGAAATTGACAACGATGCTAAATTGTACGTAAGTGGTTATGCAGCGCATAAAACGTTGTGTTTTTTGAAATGCAAAACTTGTAAATTTCTATTTTTGAACAATAAACGAACCCCCACTAAGGGCTGTCTGTTCCATCAAACGAAGTAAATTACATAATTTTTCATATGTGTTCAATTTTCCAAGCAATATTAAATAATGTAGAATTAAAAAAAAAAATTTTTTGAATTACAAAATCAAAAAGGAATTTTAGTAAGTTTAACTTTAGATAGTTTAAGAAAAGATAATGCCACTGACATAGATTTTGATCATGAATGTGAATGCGGATCAACTAGTTTTAGTTCTTATTTTAGTATTAGCAAACGTTTTACCAACATAATTTTAAATAATTATATCAAAAAAATAAACGACCAATGTCAGGCGTTAACCTATGTTACAAATAGAAAATTGTTAACATTGAAATAATATTTTTTTGTTTTTTTTTCAAAGAACAATTTAACAATTTATTATTTTCATGCACCATTCGCAATAATCATCGGACACTGGAGTTCACCTGACTGCACATCGTACAGTTCAATCATCAAAACAGACGTCAACAAAACTTTTCATGGCTGACTTACGTTTTGTATAATATGTAATATTTTCTTGGTCATGATTCCTGACCATGATTCATTAATAAAAGCATTTGGACTGGCGTTGTTAAATTCTCTATATTATTTTTAATTTCCTGTTCTTTTTTCCCCCATTTGCTTTTTCAATGAATCAGAGAGAATTCTGAGAAAATAAATTGAAACCGGCTACAAACGTGATATGTAATATTTTGTAAATTGCATTCATTCGATTTTTATTTTAATTTTAATAAAGAGCTTAGCCCACCTTATTGCCATGGCGCAAGTCATTCAGGGAGTTTTCCCTTGGCAACTGCTATTTATAATGACATCCATGATTTTTCTACTAGCGATTACGCTAAATCGACTTATTTTTAACATTGCCATAATGAACAGCAGAAGACAACAAAAACAGAGAGTAAAAATGCTCAATTCTTTGCAAACGCACTAACTGGTGGTAGTAAGAAGAGTAAGAAACGTAAGATGTAGTAGTGAGAAAAAGAAAAATTTTATATGGATTTTGCTCTTTAGTTGATTATGTGGTAGCGACGACGCATCACCTAAAGAAAACCATTTTTGTATAAAATGCCGCATTGTGGTCGATCTACCTTGATTTGTTGTTGGCTTATATCGAAATTCAATCTTTGGAAATTAAAAGATTGTTCAGAGTCCACTACTACCGACAGTAGTTAAACATCATGCCTGGAGAATGTTACACACTCTCTCAAAACCCACGGTCCCACGGTCTCATATACCGACACCTCACTGGATGCAGCGGAGATCACACTTACACTCACTACATCTGGATCACAAACACACATGCGTTTGGTGTCGGTTTACAGCATTAGTATGCGTAGAGTTGGGCTTTCTATAGAGAAGGTTTTGTTCAATCTGCCTTTGAAAAATAAATTTACACAACAACACTGAGGTCGCCGCTAATTAGCTTGTGCACCAACGCTGCTGCTGTTTCTCTCTCTTGCTATGCCGCTTCGATGGCAGACATTCATTTTCAAGAGTCACCATTCACCAACCAGTGGCTAGCAGCTAGTACTGCCGTCGAAGAAGGAAATAAAGAAAAGAGAGGCGAGAGAGTATATTTTTGCCAAGACGAAAGAGAGTCGGATGGTCGAAGTACACCACGCCGTGCGGAGCCCATAAGAGGAGTGATAAGTGGTGTGAGAGGCTTCTTTGCTGTCGGTCGTGCCTGGTTTTGCGTGTCCCGGTCTAGTTAGTGTTGGACATCACATTGTCTTTTCTTTTTTTTGGTCAACACGGAAGTGACTTGCTTTGCATTTTGTGCTTTATTGGATATAGAGTGATAACCGCGATTTCCATTTAAAATCACTTACCTGGTGATCGTTCAACAATTTTGCTTGTTCCTGAAAAAACTTTCATCAAATTCAATACTATTCAATACTTACTTTTTTTTACTTCGTAAAGGCTTGAGAAAAAGCTACAGAGTTGAATTTAACAAAATGGAGGCTCAGCAGTGCGCGTCAGTTATTTGATATCGCCACATAAGGCAAAAAAATCACCTTTTCTTTGCAGCGGTAAATTACGCTTTGCAATAAATCTCGGCAAGGAAAAGTAATTACATTTAAAATAACTTACCGGGTGATCACTTAACAATTTTGTTTGTTCCTGAAAAAAACGTTCATCAAATTCAATACTATTCAATACTTACTTTTTTTTAAATCGTAAAGGCTTGAGAAAAAGCTACAGAGTTGAATTTAACAAAATGGAGGCTCAGCAGTGCGCGTCAGTTATTTGATATCGCCACATAAGGCAAAAAAAAAATCACCTTTTTTTTTTGCAGCGGTAAATTACGCTTTGCAATAATTATCGGCAAGGGCAGCGGTAAAATTACGCTTTGCAATAAATATCGACAAGGAAAAGTAATTACATTTAAAATAACTTACCGGGTGATCATTTAACAATTTTGTTTGTTCCTGAAAAAAAAACTCATCAAATTCAATACTATTCAATACTTGCCTTTTTTTTTTAAATCGTAAATGCTTGAGAAAAGGAATTGAATTTAACAAAATGGAGGCTCCGCAGTGCGCGTCAGTTATTTGATATCGCCACATAAGGCAAAAAAAAATCACCGTTTTGTTTGCAGCGGTAAATTACGCTTTGCAATAAATCTCGGCAAGGAAAAGTAATTACATTTAAAATAACTTACCTGGTGATTGTTCAACAATTTTGTTTGTTCCTGAAAAGAAAAAAAAACTTTCATCAAATTCAATACTACTCAATGCTTACCTTTCTTTAAATCGTAAATGCTTGAGAAAAGGCTACAAAGTTAACAAAATGGAGGCTCAGCAGTGCGCGTCAGGGATTTGATATCGCTGAATAAGGCAAAAATCACATTTGCAGCGGTAAACTACGCTTTGCATTAAATTTTGAAGAAAACAAAGAATCTGATACTTACCGTATACGTGATAATTTTTTTATGAAATTTTTCTTTGTTAAATGGCGGACCCGAGTTGGTCACTTAGTCTTATCATTACTGGCAAGAATTTCGTTATTTTATCATCATGAAATTTTTTTTTTTGGATACATAAATTTTTTTTGAATTTATAATTCTTTGATTTGGTTAATGTAAACTTAACGTAGTTAACTCAAATCATTTTTTTTGATACCGGTGAAAGAAGGCCCCCTGTACTTTCTATTCAGTAAAGAAAAAAAAAATTTATATATTAAACCTAAATATTGCCCCACAGCTTTATACCTCGGCTTCGACAGCGCTGGCGACGACGACGTAGAACTACGTGGGATAAGAAGGTAAAATTTATTGCTACATTGATATATTAAAAAGATTTTTTTTTATTATGCTTCCCCCTAATAAACCCCTTCGGCTCCTCCAGAGTATGATGAGATATACCCGGCCAGGCCGCTTTCCTTCACCGCTCATAGTTAAAGAACAAAGAAAAGGAAAGAAATTGTTATTTAGTATTCGTAAAGGCTTATTAAAGTCAGAAGGTAAAAAAATATTTAGAACCAAAGGATAGAATTCCAAATTTTATTTGTATAAACTAAGAACATTATTCCTTAGTCTTAAAATTGATTGGAAAAACAAAGGAAAAAAAAGATACAATTCCAATTTTATTTGCCTAAACTAAGAACCTTATTCATTAGTCTTAAAATTGATTAGAAAAAAAAAGGGAAAAAAAAGATACAATTCCGATTTTATTTGCCTAAACTAAGAACCTTAATCATTAGTCACTAGTCTTAAAAGTTATTATTAACGCCATTATATATATATATATACCAAGATTTTTAATTAATTTATTAATTGAATATAATTAAATAAAGATAACAAATTTTTTGTTTAGCTAAGAGCACAAATTGAAAAAAAAAATGTGTTATTATTAAAAGGGAAGGGTTGTCGTCCTTTTTTTTTTCTTTTTCTCTCTCTCTCGAGGCTCTCCACTTCCTATTTCCATATGTGGCGATAGGTTGTCTTGGGCCAATCTGGATAGAAACTCCCTGTCAGACGGTGAACTGATATTCCAAAATGGGTTTTCCCTCCTCTTCCCCATGACGTGCACGTATATTTTTTTATGAAGAAGTGGGCAACGAATGGTGGTGCAAGAATCCACCCATTTCGGCGAGCTAGACCCGAGCAAGGAGGCAAGACGTGCACCCCGCACCATCCCATTCGATGCAGAATTGCCAAACGGCAAATATATATATATGCGATTCACCTCTGTTGATAAACAGAGGAAACACTTCATTACAATTACTAATACAAATACGTTTTGGATGAAACTAAGCATGTATCTGTGTCAAAACCTTCTCTATAGAAAGCCCAACTGTTCCGATCGTACACAGATACATGCTTAGATTGAGACCAAACGTATTTGTATTTAGTAATCAACTAAAGAGCAAAATCCATATAAAATATTTCTGTTTCCCACTACCACATCTTACGTTTCTCGCTCTTTGCGACTTCTTATTTTTTGTACACCGTATTCACATCCCACAAACACACATGCGTTTGGTCTTGATTTAGAGCATTAGTATGCGTAGAGTTGGGCTTTCTATAGAGAAGGTTTTGATCTGTGTACGATCGGAACAGTTTGGCTTTCTATTATCTTGTTCACGTGGTGCGGAGTGGAGTGGAGTGGATTTGTAAATCCACCACGTGAACACCGAAAAATTTAGTTCGGAGTGGATTATCAACTCCGATGAGAATGGAAGGAGTGATGTGTAGTGGAATTGTAAATCCGTCCCACGTGAACACTAGCGTAGTGAAGTGGAGTTAGTTTTGACATTTGTATTATTGTTTCAAAAGAACAAACAAGCGTTTTTACTTGTGATACAGTTGTGATAAAAACATAAAAATTATTTAGAAATGGAAAATGAAAATAGTGACAATTTAAAGTGTGTGTGGGAACGCGATGAGACGAAGCTATTTTTAAAGATATGTGTTGATGAAAATATTATGAAGCAAATGGACAAAAAGACATTACGGCATAGTGAAATATTTAAAAACATTATAATTAAATTAAATAAACACGGATACAATAAAACAGCTAGGCAAGGACAAGTAAAATTTAAAACATTAAAATCTAAATATTTAGAAAAAAAAATTAAATATATGTGGGAATGGTGCTTCAAAATGTCCACACATGAACAAAATGAAGGAGCTTTTTGAAAATCGGCCAACCAATATGGTGGGCTCATCCATTGGTGTAGACACTTCCGATGAACCACCAGAAGTAACGCGGATAGTCATATCGAAGTCGACGATGAGATATCGATAGAAGTTGACAGTGAAATACGCACTAATAAATGTAAATAAACAATTCAGTTTTAAAACATATACATTTTTAATGCTTTATTTTATTAGCTATAGGGAAAAATAATACTGGTGGGCAATCAAAATATGAAAAGGTGATATTAGGCTTCGCAGAAAAGATGGAGAGTCAGCAAAAGGAGCTACAAGAACGCTTTTTTAAAAAACAAGAAGAATTTTTTGAAAAACAAAAGGCGTTTGAGCAAGAAATCCAGGATAGGGAGGAGGCATTATCGGATATTTTTCAACCCCAACGAAATAGACTGCAACAAAGGCCATTGCAACGTTCACGAGCGCGTGCAGAATATTTAAGACCAACAATATCGGACGACACGGAAGAAGATCCGGAATTTGAAGATGTAGAATACATTAATGAATATTACGAATAAATAAAATTTAAAAAATAAATATAAACATAATTACATGATTTGGTATTTTATTAATATAGTTTTAATTATAAACAGATTGTTTAAAAATGATAAGCATCTCTGAGAGGAAAGTTTTTGTTAATATATAATTTTCGATGATTTCTTATTTCAATTCCCTCCAACGTATTGGTATTCAATGCAGCAGCTTGTGGTGGCGACGACACAGTGCATAAAAGGAAAGAAAAAGGGCCGTTGTACGCCACCTTAACGCCCCTGTATATTGTCAAATGTTAAGAGCTGAGAGAAATTTTTTTTTCTCAGCCATTGGAAATTTTGCGAACAAACGGGCTATTTCCCATCAACAAATTACGAGAATAAATTTTGCCTGTATATCAAAACTGAAGTCAAAAGGAATCGACGAATAAATTGGGTGCCAAAAACCCCCCCCCATTTTCTCTTTCGCTACAAGTCGTCCATAGACTTCGTGTGATAGTATGCATCACCAATAAGTGGCTAACAACACCGTAGAAAAAAAAAAAGAGAGGAGAACGTGCGAATTTAGCCGACTGCACCGACACGAATGCATGGTGGTAACTGGTAGTACGCAACACCAAGAGCAAGCTTGTACGATGATTAGTTCTGGTGATAGGAATTTCGACTAAACAAGTCAGTCGATATTCTTTGTTCATCGGGCTCGGTGTTGCGTGAAAAATAACCAGGAAAAAAAAATCTTTTAGTCTTTAGCCTTTAGCTTTAGGTGCGCATAAAAAAATGGCTGAAGCAATACCACGAGAATCAATTTAATTCGATAGAAAAATTGTAATCCTACTGCATCGCTTTCGACGTTCTTTTCTTTATTGCAAATAATTTTTAATTGTTAACTTTTGCGGCAAGTGTTCCAATCTGGAAATATTCTTTGGCCAATAAGTGCGCTTAAGTTAAAATGGCTGACGCAGCCCACGCCTTCGTTACACCGTGGAAATCACATATTTGAAATGCATAGAAAAATCGTAATCCAAATGCATCGTATTACGCAGTTCTTTTTTATTGCAAATAATTTTTAATTGTTAACTTTTACGGCAAGTGTTCCAAACCGGAAATACTCTTTGGCCAATAAGTGCGCATAAGAAAAAATGGCTGACGCAGCCCCACGCCTTCGCTGGACTTGCGCAAATTTCAAAATGGCTGACGCAGCCCACGCCTTCGTTACACCGTGGAAATCACATATTTGAAATGCATAGAAAAATCGTAATCCAAATGCATCGTATTACGAAGTTCTTTTTTTATTGCAAATAATTTTTAATTGTTAACTTTTGCGGCAAGTGTTCCAATCTGAAAATATTCTTTGGCCAATTAGTGCGCTTAAGTTAAAATGGCTGACGCAGCCCACGCCTTCGTTACACCGTGGAAATCACATATTTGAAATGCATAGAAAAATCGTAATCCAAATGCATCGTATTACGAAGTTCTTTTTTTATTGCAAATAATTTTTAATTGTTAACTTTTGCGGCAAGTGTTCCAATCTGGAAATATTCTTTGGCCAATAAGTGCGCTTAAGTTAAAATGGATGACGCAGCCCACGCCTTCGTTACACCGTGGAAATCACATATTTGAAATGCATAGAAAAATCGTAATCCAAATGCATCGTATTACGAAGTTCTTTTTTATTGCAAATAATTTTTAATTGTTAACTTTTACGGCAAGTGTTCCAAACCGGAAATACTCTTTGGCCAATAAGTGCGCATAAGAAAAAATGGCTGACGCAGCCCCACGCCTTCGCTGGACTTGCGCAAATTTCAAAATGGCTGACGCAGCCCCACGCTTTCGCTGTATATTAAAAGCATTACCTAAATATGGAAGTACCAGAACATCAGCCTCGTTGTGCCTAGGTCCTATAGGACTAACACAAAAGGAGCGGAAAACGCAGTAACTACCTGGGAAAACCTTTTCATTTAATGCATTAGCATTCTTAAATATATATATACATAAAAATTTATTTTTTTGTTCCTCATATACTTCTATCTACATTTACTTAGTTACATGGTTGCCATTTAATGGTTAACTAACACCATTTTAAATTAACAAGGAAAATATTTCCTTGGTGAATTTGAAGCAAAAATCCCTTCGATTTTTGCTATGATATGTATATGATAAATATATTAAATAAAATTTACTTACTTAGTTACATGGTTGCCATTTTAAGGTTAGTTACCACTATTCTAAATAAACATGAAAAAAATATTTTCCTTCGTGAATTTGAAGCATTTTTTTTATAGTTTGCTAAGATATATTGATAAATATAAAGGGTGTTTTTTTGGGAGGTTTGTTTTTCCGATAGATGTCGTTTTATTTTATGACAGTTGTTTTGACAGCTCAAAGTGGCATTTCTACTCAGTATTGTTTGGCAAATCATTATGAAAAAAAAAAAAAAAAAAAAAATGACATTTGTGAAAAATAGTCGTGGTAGCCATATGCCAGAAATTGTGTTTAAATGTTAAATGCCAAAAAATTATCTACCAAATTTTTTTCATGATGATTTGCCAAACAATACTGAGTAGAAATGCCACTTTGAGCTGTCAAAACAACTGTCATAAAATAAAACGACATGTATCGGAAAAACAAACCTCCCAAAAAAACACCCTTTATTAACGAATCATCCTTGCTGTAGTTACATGGTTGCCATCCAATGTTTAAATAACATTACTTACTTATAAAGTAAATTTTCTTGGTGTCTTGATACCCAACGGATAGATTACGAGGTTAACTCAATAATTGACTTGCTGTACCGGTATCTGAAGCGAAATTTGACCTTATTCAAATCATTAGATCCTTTCCGTGTTGCTGACGAAATTTTTTTTGTTTCTATTAACCATTAATTCTTTCAGCAGGTATAGGTACACAGACTCGTCAGCGCTGCCGAGGGGGTGTTCCCAAAGACTGCGTATATAAGGTAATTAGTAAATTCTTGTTGTTTAGCTCCTGGGCACCCAGGTGCTGGATTGAATTGGTCAAATCGTTTCATTCACCTTCCTATATATATAGGAAAGGTAGAAAACAAAAAAATTGTTTTCTTGTTAGCTGATAAAATTATTTTTATATCTCTCAAGGGAGAACAGAACTTTATTCCTTTTTTTTACGTTGAACAATAAAGAACAAATGTATGAATTATCACGGTAAAGAAATGAGTTTACATTAAAGAACATAGCAGCGTCGGTCTCTCCTCGGGTCGCTTTTCTCCTCTCTTCCAGGTTTGTGGCATAGCGGTCATGAGCCAATCAACCCCAAACGATCCTCTGTGGACTACGACGGACTCAAACGGGTTGGTATTTTTTTTCTCTCAACATGCACGTAAGTAAAATTTTTATAAAAGTGGGTAGCGGATGGTGGTGCAAGGACCCCCCATTTCGACGAGCAAGACCCGAGCAATGAAGCAAGACGTGCACCCCGCACCTCCTCATTCGCTGCCGCATTGTGGAAGGAAAAATCTTGGAGCAGGTTTCACTTCGGCATCCAAACTTCCACACAGAAATTCGCATAGTACTTCATTACAAGCTTGTCTGTTTGGTTGTTGATGTATAATTGGTGGCTGAGGAAACTGCAAGTTTTTTAATATGATTTTATACAACATGTTAATATGATTTTAAGTGCATTTTTGTAGTACAAATCACATCTTTTTCCCAATATGTGCCATCTAGCTTTTAACCGCATAAATGCATTTTCAATTTTAACTCGATCGGTATTCATATATGCATTAAAAGAAATTTCTTCTTTATCTTGGATAATTTTTTATGACCCATGGCAGCAAAGGATATGCAGGATCGCCAAGAATAAAATATGGTATAGCTTTTCCTTCAACTTCTTTTGTGTCCTAAAAATTATATGTTGAAAATTTGAGTAAATATTAAATAATACAGTTAATATAACATACTTTTGGTAGAATATTAGTTATATTCTTGTAAAGATTAGAATTAACAAAAACATGGGCATCGTGGCAGCTACCTGGATATTTACAACTAATATCTAGGAATCTAAAATAAAGGTTATACACATTAATAAATAGCTAGAATACAATTTGATTTTTGGTACCTTAATTGTGCGTTACAAACGGCTTGCATATTGAATGAAGGCCAATATTTGCGGTTAACGAAGTCCCTAATCCATCTTTTGGTGCCAGAATAAGAATATGGGTACCATCAATACATCCTATAATCTGTGGGATATTGCAGATTTCTTCAAAGTCAGAGCTAAACTGTTTCGCTTCTTCTTCATTCGGCATATAAATATATTTTTTTACATGTTTATTCAAACTTTTGGAAAATCTATGCAAGCATTTATGCACTGTTGATTTTCCAACGCCAAAAATTATTCCAACCACTCTAAACTCGCAAAAACTAGCAAGCTTGAACAATGCTATTGCCACTTGCTTTTCTGTTGGTAAACTTTGTTGATTATTTGCAACAGCAGCATTAGTATTAGGTGCAAGATCTTTATCCACAATAGAACATATAAAGTCAAATGTTTCGTTCGTCATTCTAAAATTTTCAATCCACTGGTTTTGCGTAAAATTCAACAACATGTTTTCCCATGTTGTGACTTTGGGCTTCATATACACTTTTCAAAAATCAACTTTTATTGTTAACAACATTTTTTGGCACCAAAGTGATGAACATGTGGACAACTGCATTTGTTGTTGTAAAATTAATTGTTTGTTAGCTTTTTTACGTATGTTCTGTCTTTTTTCGTGAACTTTGCTTCATGCTATTTTTTATTATGATTGTTTTATGTATATTTTCCATATTTACAATTTAAATAATACAATTTTAAAAAAATGAATATTAATCAAACGCGAGTCACAACTAAACAAATTCAGAAATAAAACTAAAGATATGTCAAAAATTAGTTCAACATTTCTGCACTAGAGTCGTTATGGTAGTTTTACTACGATCCACACCCAGTTGAACACTCATACTACGATCGGATTTACAAATCCAGTCCACTCCACTCCGCACCACGTGAACAAGATATATAGAGAAGCTTTTGGTGGCAGCCCTCGGTTCAGTATATGTATATATTTTTTTAAATTTTTTCTCCTAGTGTTATTTTAGATAATTTGAAAATTGAATAAATTTCATTAATTTTTTTTTGTATATACCTGTATATATACACCTAAATTTAGGATTCAATTGTTAACTAGGTTAAGGACAGAAAAGAAAAAAAAAATATATAAAGAAAAATGAAATATTGCTTATTAAAAGAAATAAAAAGATTGTTGTTGGTTAAACCACAAAACTAAAAATGACAACTCTTAATTAATTTATATCTGGCATGCCTGGGTGAGACAGCAGGCAGTCGGTGAATGGCGCCCCTGCGAACCATCTTTAAGTGATCTGGGGTCAATTTTTCTTTTCCTTTGTTTTCTCCATTGTAGTTGGTAGATCCGTCCGTCCGTCCGACAGGCTAACAGACGGTCCGGTCCCTCCGAAGCAGTTGATTGCGAACCTAGTCCAACCAAAACATTTCCGTTTTTTTTTTCTAACGCACGCATAACATTTTTGTAATAACCAGTTTCGAGGCAAGTAGACACAACCCTCTCCCTCGCTCCAAATGTCGCAAACAATTATTAAGAATTCTGTCCGAACAACACCAGTCCACATAAAACGCAATACAAGTATCAAGGTTAAAACGCAATACGAGTATCAAGATCGCCCTTCCACATAAAACGTAATACTAATATCAAGATAACTTAGTTCGCATTGCATTTATTTAAGAATACACATATTCTTCGCAGCACAGCACCTAAATAAAGATATATGCGGGTACGGTAAACCAAAACCTTCTCTATAGAAAGCCCAACTCAATGCATACTAATGCTGTAAACCCATCCAAAACGCGTCTGTATTTTGGAATGTGAATACAATGTACAAAAAATAAGTAGTCGCAAAGAGCGAGGAACAACAGAAAAATTTTATATGGATTTTGCTCTTTAGTTGATTACTAATACAAATACGTTTTGGATAAAACTAAGCATGTATCTGTGTACGATCGGACAAAACCTTCTCTATAGAAAGCCCAACTCTACGAATACTAATGCTGTAAACCAAGACCAAACGCATGTGTGTTTGTGGGATGTGAATACAGTGTACAAAAAATAAGTAGTCGCAAAGAGCGAGAAACGTAAGATGTGGTAGTGGGAAACAGAAAAATTTTATATGGATTTTGCTCTTTAGTTGATTACTAATACAAATACGTTTGGTCTCAATCTAAGCATGTATCTGTGTACGATCGGAACAGTTTGGCTTTCTATAGAGAAGGTTTTGCGATCGGAACAGTCGGGCTTTCTATAGAGAAGGTTTTGCGGTAAACCATATACAATAAGTTAACACATATGCATTTTTGGTAGCATTAAGAAGATCGTATTTTGTAAAGTCAGTTGATTGACGACTGACTAAGAAGACAGATCATACTCTTGAATTAATAAATTGGATTGACCATCTCTTTAAATTAATAAAGTTTGTCTTTTTTTTAAAAATCAAATTGGATTGACCAACTTGTTAACTGGCGAAGAGGATGGTATATCTGGATGTATCTTTATATATAAATTATATAAATAATTAAAGGTGTTTACAGTGTTACAGTGTGTTTTAACACTTAACCGGGTATCGTGAATAATAAAATATAGAAACTATTTCTATACGTGAAAATTAGAAGCCATTTCTAAATTAGTGATCTAAATAAAATATAGAAACTATTTCTATAAGTGACAATTAGAAACCATTTCTAAATAAGTGACCCAAATGAAATATAGGGTCTATTTCTATAAAATCAGTGAGCAAAAATAATAATAAATGCGAATTGTTTAATTCAGATTCTGTACGAGCAGTTGAGAGAATTAATACAAAAGCAACGAAAATTGTTTCGTTACTCAAAACCAAATAACAAAAACGTTGACATTAAAACTAGGAAGTGTGAACTAAAAATAAAAATTTTTTAATCAAGCAACAAAAAAGATTCATCACCAAATCAGCCAACAGGAGATAATGGTTGACACCTGTTCCAGAAAGTAACAGATTATTGTTCAACAAATTTGAAGACATCCTAATAAAATAAAAATCAACATCTCTAAACAACAAAACATCTTGAACAACACATTCCAGCATACCTCAATTTCCACTAGAAGAAACAAACATAAATTCATCATTCACATTTAGTGTATAAAATTTTTATTGTGAGTTATTTATTTCTATCCTTATACAAATTTCTTTTTAATTTCGCATATAATTATATATATTGTCGTAATACAAAATGACCCAATTAACAGTAGACCCTCTAAAATATTTAGAGAAATTACCATGCTTCTATGGTGACACAGATGAATTACAGAATTTCTGTAATCTCGTAGATAGAATACAACCTCTGCTTCTAGCATATACGGTAGACACTCAACCCATTTTAATAGATATAATAAAAAGTGAATTTAAAAAACAAGCGAAAGTCGCTATTGATATTAATTGTAATGCACAGAGTTGGCCAACAATTAAAGAAGTTCTAAATAATAATTTTGGAGACAAAGTGACTTGCGATGAATTGTTTGACGAAATGAGAAACAGAATATTTAAAACGAACTGCCTCGATTTTTATAACGACATTAGATTGAAATTAAGAAGACTTAACAACAAGACTGCAATCGTAAAAGGAGACAGTAGCACCTTAACTGCATGCGCGAAAAACAACTCTAGATCAGCACTTAATTTCTTTATGAATAGAATCCCAGAACCAATGAGATCGATCCTTATATGCAGAGACCCAGAAACTCTAGAAGAGGCAATTGACATACTTTTTAAGTCCGGCTATGCATTTAAAGGAGGTAATGAAAATTATCTCAATACACACAAAAAATATAACAACCGACAAATAACGACGATTTTAGAAAACAACAACAAAAACGACAGCAATCTAACGACTACCGACAGCAATCTAACGACTACCGACATCAAAATAACCAATATGACAGACAATTTTATAAGCAATATAATAATGACTATGGAAGGCAACTTAATCGGAATTACGGACAACAAAACACAAATTATAGAAAATACAATAACGATAACAAATTTCAACAACCAGCCAGACAAAGACATAATGATTATCTACAAGTAAAAATCAGTACAATCACCCAATAGATATAGGCTATGGAGGTCGATATTATTACCAACGAAACATATTATGTTTGAGCATATACCATATATACATATATATACAACCAAACACATTATTCTATTTTTAAACATTGTCATTGTCAAGTCCATTCAACTTTCACTTTATTTATATAATGCAATTCAATTCAAATATTGGAGATATGGCATGGCTAAAGTAAACAAGAAACGTGGCATGGCCAATATAATATTAATTCGATTATAATAACGAGTGTTCTTTGTCTGAGCATTCGCATTATAATCGAATACTCTCTCGCCATCCTTGTGTCAATCCAAGCGGGTCGTATAGTTTTTAGCTTTTTGCTTGATTCTGGTGTTGTGTATTGCTCCATTTTGTATTTTTTTCAAATCCTATTTTTTTTTGCAGTTTTTTAATAAATATTAAAATATAAAGGGTGACTATTTACTATTTGATAAAGTGAAGATTGAATCGAATAACAAATTCAACATACCAAGAACCCATTCAATTCTCCAGGCACAAAAACGCTTGTGCTTCAACATTTGGTGTCAGAAGTGGGATATTTCTTCCCAACAAAAAAGGGTGTGCAATTTGTAACTTTATCAACTGCGCTGCGCTGACAACTTTGATTGGATTTTTATCGTGCTTGGTGTCTCCATGTGTTTTATCTTGGAATAAAACTACTCCGAAGGGTCGACCTGGTAGTTTTATTACACAGTAAAACGGGTTTTCTAAAAACACATAGCACCAGTACAAATCGACTTAACCTCAAACCAACATACGACTTATCCTCGTGTAATCAAGACAGTTTGCATAGCGGAACAGTGTGCGAATCGACTTAACCTCAAACCAACATACGACTTAACCGCGTAACAGTTGCATAGCGGAACAGTGTAGCGGTTTAATAAATCATATTATAATGCCGACGTTCGAAGCAATTCATCGAAAACCTTAGAGAAAAATTGGAGCGATATGAGAAATATGTGGCTGACGACCTTGCAATAGCAAAGGCCAAACATATTCAAAATCGGCTCGCCAATCTCAATGAGGCGTGGACAGTTTACAAACGAATGTTGCCGCCATACGAAATAATGGACAAGGAATTGCTGAGTGACACAGTTCGTGCCGAAATAGAGGAATCGTACATCTTCGTTACTTCAGAATTCGATGAAAAATTGGACGAACTAAAAGAAGCAAGACGTAAGAACTTGATCGGAGATGAAAAGGCTGCTGTCACAGATGCTCTTCCACCTACCATTAGTGCAAAGCTCCCCATCGTGGAACTTCCAATATTTAATGGTGATTATTTAAAATGGAATAATTTCATTGGTACATTTGATGCCCTCATACACGACAACCGATTGTTAAGTGCACGAACCAAATTTCAGTACCTGAAACTATCACTAACATTAGTTGCTGCTGATGCCGTAGCAGCCATTGAATTGTCAGACGACAATTACGAAGTCGCTCGAAAAATCCTTCAAGATCGCTTCGATAAACCAAAATTCATCTGTGAGCAGCACATTCACGAACTGTTTATCTTTAAACCAATCGATCGACCAGACTCAAAGAGATTATTGAATTTACTAGATCATTTCCAATCACATCTGCGGTCACTTGAATCTCTATCCAGACCTGTGAAACATTGGGATGAATTAATAGTCTACATGATGGTCTCAAAGATGGATTTGGAAACAAAATCAAAATGGCTAGATGCAGCACCACCTACTCGTCTTCCGACATTAGATGATTTGACCCAATTCCTCAGCTCTTATGCTCATCGCCTAGAAGGTCACCCAAGAACCGCTAAACTACATGATTCCTCAAGGCCAACACCGAAAACAGTTCCTCGATCGTATCGTCAACCGACAACCTCGCTCACCGCAACAAAATCTTCATATTTTTGTGCGCACTGCAAGACAAATGGACATACGGTCGTTCGGTGCCACAAATTCTTGCAGTTGCCAATGGATCAACGGCACAAACTCGTCACAGATGCCAAACTATGCTACAATTGCCTTCGGTCAGATCATGCCGTTGCTACATGTCCAGTCACCTATCGCTGCCGACATTGCAATTCTGGTCACCATTCACTGCTCCATAAAGCCGCCGTGGACCATGCTATGACACACTCAACAAATTGGCAACCGCCCAAATTCCCATTGGCCGATAATTCATTATTGTCTTCCGAGGCCCACCAAGTCATCACTTCTTCATCCGAAACGTCATTATCATCAATTGATGTTACCAAGCCAAGGAAAACTTCAACGTCGTTTGTATACTTGGCCACTGCAATAATCAAGGTCCGTGATCATTCCGGTCATTTTATTAAAGGGCGAGCATTGCTGGACTCAGGTTCCCAACTGAACTTTATGACTGAGTCATTTGCATCACAATTGAGACTACCACGACGATACACTGGTACCAAGATTCAAGGCATTGGTTCGCATGGTGTTTCAACATTATCCAACACAACAATAACATTAAAATCCAACATCAGTAACTATGAATCAACTTTGGACGTGCAAGTAATGCAGAAAATTACGAGCTATCAGACCATAAACTCGCTTGGCGATATTAAGTCTTGGAAAATTCCAGCAAACATCCAACTCGCTGACCCCGGCTTCTTTATGGTACATAGTATTGATTTACTGTTGGGTGCAGAAATTTATCACCAACTGCTCACTGTTGGTCAAATTAAGTTAGCTGATCATTTGCCTGTTCTACAAAACACACTACCCGGTTGGATTGTTGCGGGAAAAATGTCATATCCGTCGAACTCCATCCCATTGTGTCACCTAGCCATTGAAGATCCGGTAACGTTGAACAGCCAAATCGAAAAATTCTGGACCATCGAGAGCATTGCAAATACTTTAAGGCCGCTGTCGTTGGAAGAAGCCGAGTGTGAAAAACACTTACAAAAGTGGACCACGCGAGACGAGAATGGACGATTCATAGTCAAACTACCGTTTCAGATTGACCCATCAACCCTAGGAGACTCCAAAACTCTAGCCATGCGCCGTTTCTACAACTTGGAGAAACGACTTCAAAATTCACCGGATCTGTATGCATCGTATGCCAACTTCATTAAGGACTATGAAGATTTAGGACATATGGAACGTGCTGAATTAAAATCGATTGAGACACCGAACTTCTTCTTTCCGCACCATTGCGTAATAAAGCCAGGAGGCTCTGGCCCAAAACTACGAGTAGTTTTCGACGGCTCTGCCAAAACATCTAGTGGACACTCACTTAACTCCATCATGATGGTAGGTCCTGTGGTACAGACTGACCTATTTTCAATTTTAATTCGATTTCGAGCTCACGCCTATGCATTTAGCGCAGACATTACAAAAATGTATCGGCAAATTCAAGTTCATGAGAAGGACCAAAGGTACCAACTCATATTATGGCGAAATTCTCCAACAGATCAGCTGTCAACGTTCCGATTGAAGACCGTAACATATGGCACATCTTCTGCACCATTCCTTGCGACAAGATGCCTCAATCAATTGGCGCATGATCAAAGGGATACTTATCCGGTTGCTGCCGAAGCCATAGAGAAGGATGTTTATGTTGATGACATACTAACGGGTTCACATTCTATACTTGACGCAAAAGAACTAAAATCTCAAATCGAACAAACATTGCGGTCCGCTGGTATGGAACTAAAAAAGTGGTGTTCCAATTTACCCGAAATTATTGAAGACATTCCTGTGGACTCTATTGAAACATCGTTCAAAATTGACGACTACGAATGGGTGAAAACACTCGGAATTTTGTGGCATACAGCCACTGATACATTCAACGTTTTCGTTAACATCAACAAAGGACAAACAATTTCAAAACGAACCATATTTTCTCAGGTTGCGAGAATCTACGATCCTCTCGGACTCCTAGCTCCGGTAGTTACAGTAGGAAAACTGCTAATTCAATCATTATGGCAGTTAAAACTGAGTTGGGATCAGTCTATTCCACAAGGCTTACACACTCATTGGAAAAGGTTTCAAGAGAGTCTCAGTCTGCTCCACAACTTTAAAGTTGACCGGCATTTATTCAATTGTACCCAACCGGTAAGCATCCAATTACATGGGTTTGCCGATGCGAGTGAACGTG
The DNA here is from genome assembly GCA_947095585.1 of Nephrocerus scutellatus. Taxonomy (NCBI): domain Eukaryota; kingdom Metazoa; phylum Arthropoda; class Insecta; order Diptera; family Pipunculidae; genus Nephrocerus; species Nephrocerus scutellatus. The sequence goes on from OX352761.1 coordinate 33,685,561, forward strand.
CATATGGTGCTGTTTTATACGTTCGGTGTGTGTCAAACAACAACCGTGTTTCGGTGAAATTATTGTGTGCAAAGTCTCGCGTGGCACCGCTACAGAAGACTACACTTCCTCGACTGGAATTGTGCGCAGCGACATTACTCGCTCAGCTGGCACACAGGGTAGTACAGAACCTAAACTTCAAGGTAGACCAAATAATTTATTGGTCAGATTAAACCATTACTCTACACTGGATACATTCCTGCCCATCGAGATGGAAAACATTCGTATCGCACCGCGTTTCAACTATACAAGAAGTATCACAACGCGAAAATTGGTTACATGTGCCAGCAGAATGTAACCCAGCTGATCTAATTTCACGTGGCATGACACCTGAGCAATTTATGCAATCCAATCTCTGGCTGCATGGACCATCATTTTTGGTACAGGAGTCTTCTTTCTGGCCAACACTTCGCAACACGCGCTGGTATTATTTTACCGCTGCCGATTTTAATGTCGGATGTTTCGGTAAATTGACGATAGCTCTCAAACCACTCTTTGTTGTGTGTCATGTGGTCACTGGCACCGCTGTCTAAACACCAATTGTCATCAATATCTCCTTTAAACATCTATCGCACTCTTACACTAACTTATATGTTTGGCTGTAAGAGCTTCACAGTTAACAAGTTGGTCAATCCAATTTGATTTTTAAAAAAAAGACAAACTTTATTAATTTAATTGGTAAATCCAATTTATTAATTCAAGAGTATGATCTGTCTTCTTAGTCAGTCGTCAATCAACTGACTTTACAAAATACGATCTTCTTAATGCTACCAAAAATGCATATGTGTTAACTTATTGTATATGGTTTACCGTATTCGCATGTATCTTTATTTAGGTGCTGTGCTGCGAAGAATATATGTATTCTAAAATAAATGCAATGCGAATTAAGTTATCTTGATATTCGTATTGCGTTTTATGTGGAACGGTGATCTTGATACTCGTATTGCGTTTTAACCTTGATACTTGTATTGCGTTTTATGTGGACTGGTGTTGTTCGGACAGAATTCTTAATAATTGTTTGCGACACTTGGAGGCTCCGACGAAGATATATCTAGGCCAGTAGTTTTTGAACAAAGATATTTATTTTTTAAATTTATATAAATTTATTTCCAAATAAATAGGGTCTGAAATATTGCGTGCCCCAAACAATAGTAAGCAGTTCTTTTTTTATGGTGCTTTAATTTTGCTCGTGGTCATTTAGTGTTCTACTAGCGTAACACGTCGGATGGCCGTCTTGAGATAGCACAGCTCCCAAAGCATAGTTTCTTGCATCTGTTTGCAGAGTAAATTTCTTTTTAAAATCGGGATAAATTGAAATTGGTTCGTTAATTAAATGTATTTTCAATGTTTCGAATGCATTTATATATTCAGGATCTTCTATGTTCATTTTTATATCCTTTTACCTTCTTTTATTTTAACTTCTTTACAATCTAACATTTTTTGTGGTATATAAATAAGTCCTTCTGTTTGTGTAATTGGTATGTCAACGTAAAATTCGCCTGCTCTATCAAAAAAATACTGTTGAAAGTCTTTATCGTCAAAGTGTAATGGTACTGTTTATGTACCTATCTCCAAAATGTTATTTTTAAAATCAATTATTGCCTTATATTTCCTTAATATGTTATTACCTATAAGTCCATGGTACTCCTTGTGGAAGTTGCAGACGTAGAAGTCAATCTTCTCTGTAACGTCTCCTAGCTCTTCAAATAAAGGTATTCTGACTTTTTCGCTAATTTTTATGTTATGTTGTAAGGTTGTTATTATAATTTCTTTCATTGGTATATTCCATTTAGGATCCTTATGCGATCCTTCGTGTTAATTATCGAGTGTGTCGCACCCGAATCTATTATAAACTTTAAAGGTTCGATTTTTGAATGGATAACTATATATGGTAAAGATTTTGGTAGGCTCGTAAACGAAAATGTTCGTTTGTTTGATATGACGTCCCTGATTAATAACTAGTCATTTTGGATGGTTTATTCGTTTTGTGTTTGTAATATGTTGAAGCACAAGCGTTTTTGTGCCTGGAGAATTGAATGGGTTCTTGGTATGTTGAATTTGTTATTCGATTCAATCTTCACTTTATCAAATAGTAAATAGTCACCCTTTATATTTTAATATTTATTAAAAAAACTGCAAATGCAAAAAAATAGGATTTGAAAAAAATACAAAATGGAGCAATACACAACACCAGAATCAAGCAAAAAGCTAAAAACTATACGACCCGCTTGGATTGACACAAGGATGGCGAGAGAGTATTCGATTATAATGCGAATGCTCAGACAAAGAACACTCGTTATTATAATCGAATTAATATTATATTGGCCATGCCACGTTTCTTGTTTACTTTAGCCATGCCATATCTCCAATATTTGAATTGAATTGCATTATATAAATAAAGTGAAAGTTGAATGGACTTGACAATGACAATGTTTAAAAATAGAATAATGTGTTTGGTTGTATATATATGTATATATGGTATATGCTCAAACATTCTGCCCGCCTGAAATGTCTCAGATATTTCAACTGTGTCTTGTGGTAGCCTGCAAATTTTTGAGATTCCTCGTTTGTAGGTACCGTTGATGGTTTTTACACTGGCGACACGAACAAGTCCATCGTCTCCTACGTAAGTTTCCACCAGACGTCCGAGTTTCCATTTCAGTGATGGTTGATTATCTTCCTTGAGAATCACTAGTTCTCCAATCACCAGATTGCGTGTCGACTTGGTCCATTTGTATCGCTGCTGTAAGGACCGCAGGTACTCGTTTGACCAACGATTCCAAAACACGCGGTGTTTGAACTCAATTTGTTTCCAGGTGTCGAGTGGGCAACGATCAGTTAAATTTGGCATCAGAACAGCGTTGAGTGGTCGTCCGATTAATAGGTGCCCTGGTGTAAGGCAATCGAAATCATCTGGGCTGTTAGTAATGGGTCCAGCGGTCTTGAATTTAGTACTGCTTCCACTTGTTTAATCAGGGTATGTAGTTGCTCGTAGGTAAACCTTGACTGGCCCATCGTACGACGGATATGAAACTTAGCCAGTTTCACTCCAGCTTCATGAAGACCCCCGAAATGTGGTGTAGCAGGTGGCATAAAATTCCATTCAATTTGATCTTCTTCACATATCGATCGTAAATCATCTTTCAGCTGGTTAGACGCTAGTAGTGTATATAATTCACGTAGCTCGGAGTTGGCACCAATGAAATTGGTACCGTTGTCAGAAAACACCCGCCTGCAAAGTCCGCGGGTGGCAATGAAACGCTTGAAACAACCCAAGAAGGATTGAGTGCTGAGATCTGAAGCAAGTTCAAGGTGGACAGCCTTCGTGACGAAACAAATGAATAGACATAGATACGTCTTTGTTGGTGATTTTCCACGGGTGTGGTATTGAATGTAAAACGGTCCTGCGAAGTCTATTCCTACAGAATAGAATGGTGGTGATACGTTGACGATTCGATTGCCTTACACCAGGGCACCTATTAATCGGACGACCACTCAACGCTGTTCTGATGCCAAATTTAACTGATCGTTGCCCACTCGACACCTGGAAACAAATTGAGTTCAAACACCGCGTGTTTTGGAATCGTTGGTCAAACGAGTACCTGCGGTCCTTACAGCAGCGATACAAATGGACCAAGTCGACACGCAATCTGGTGATTGGAGAACTAGTGATTCTCAAGGAAGATAATCAACCATCACTGAAATGGAAACTCGGACGTCTGGTGGAAACTTACGTAGGAGACGATGGACTTGTTCGTGTCGCCAGTGTAAAAACCATCAACGGTACCTACAAACGAGGAATCTCAAAAATTTGCAGGCTACCACAAGACACAGTTGAAATATCTGAGACATTTCAAGGCGGGCAGAATGTTTGAGCATATACCATATATACATATATATACAACCAAACACATTATTCTATTTTTAAACATTGTCATTGTCAAGTCCATTCAACTTTCACTTTATTTATATAATGCAATTCAATTCAAATATTGGAGATATGGCATGGCTAAAGTAAACAAGAAACGTGGCATGGCCAATATAATATTAATTCGATTATAATAACGAGTGTTCTTTGTCTGAGCATTCGCATTATAATCGAATACTCTCTCGCCATCCTTGTGTCAATCCAAGCGGGTCGTATAGTTTTTAGCTTTTTGCTTGATTCTGGTGTTGTGTATTGCTCCATTTTGTATTTTTTTCAAATCCTATTTTTTTGCATTTGCAGTTTTTTTAATAAATATTAAAATATAAAGGGTGACTATTTACTATTTGATAAAGTGAAGATTGAATCGAATAACAAATTCAACATACCAAGAACCCATTCAATTCTCCAGGCACAAAAACGCTTGTGCTTCAACATATTACAAACACAAAACGAATAAACCATCCAAAATGACTAGTTATTAATCAGGGACGTCATATCAAACAAACGAAAATTTTCGTTTACGAGCCTACCAAAATCTTTACCATATATAGTTATCCATTCAAAAATCGAACCTTTAAAGTTTATAATAGATTCGGGTGCGACACACTCGATAATTAACACGAAGGATCGCATAAGGATCCTAAATGGAATATACCAATGAAAGAAATTATAATAACAACCTTACAACATAACATAAAAATTAGCGAAAAAGTCAGAATACCTTTATTTGAAGAGCTAGGAGACGTTACAGAGAAGATTGACTTCTACGTCTGCAACTTCCACAAGGAGTACCATGGACTTATAGGTAATAACATATTAAGGAAATATAAGGCAATAATTGATTTTAAAAATAACATTTTGGAGATAGGTACATAAACAGTACCATTACACTTTGACGATAAAGACTTTCAACAGTATTTTTTTGATAGAGCAGGCGAATTTTACGTTGACATACCAATTACACAAACAGAAGGACTTATTTATATACCACAAAAAATGTTAGATTGTAAAGAAGTTAAAATAAAAGAAGGTAAAAGGATATAAAAATGAACATAGAAGATCCTGAATATATAAATGCATTCGAAACATTGAAAATACATTTAATTAACGAACCAATTTCAATTTATCCCGATTTTAAAAAGAAATTTACTCTGCAAACAGATGCAAGAAACTATGCTTTGGGAGCTGTGCTATCTCAAGACGGCCATCCGACGTGTTACGCTAGTAGAACACTAAATGACCACGAGCAAAATTAAAGCACCATAAAAAAAGAACTGCTTACTATTGTTTGGGGCACGCAATATTTCAGACCCTATTTATTTGGAAATAAATTTATATAAATTTAAAAAATAAATATCTTTGTTCAAAAACTACTGGCCTAGATATATAGGGTGTTTTTTTGGGAGGTTTGTTTTTCCGATAGATGTCGTTTTATTTTATGACAGTTGTTTTGACAGCTCAAAGTGGCATTTCTACTCAGTATTGTTTGGCAAATCATTACGAAAAAAAAAAAGAAAAAAAAAAAAAAAAAAAAAAAAAAAAAATGACATTTGTGAAAAATTAGTGGTAGCCATATGCCAGAAATTGTGTTTAAATGTTAAATGCCAAAAAATTATCTACCAAATAAAAAAAAATTTTGGTCATTTCATAATTTTATATGTGTTTTATTAAAAAAAAAAAAAATCGGCAACCTCTTAAAAAAACACCCGTTAGATATAACGTGTTTTTTTAAGAGGGTGCCGATTTTTTTTTTGAATTAAACACATATAAAATTATGAAATGACCAAAATTTTTTTTTATTTGGCATTTAACATTTAAACACTATTTCTGGCATATGGCTACCACGACTATTTTTCACAAATGTCATTTTTTTTTTTTTTTTTTTTTTTCATAATGATTTGCCAAACAATACTGAGTAGAAATGCCACTTTGAGCTGTCAAAACAACTGTCATAAAATAAAACGACATCTATCGGAAAAACAAACCTCCCAAAAAAACACCCTTTATCTTCGTCGGAGCCTCCAAGTGTCGCAAACAATTATTAAGAATTCTGTCCGAACAACACCAGTCCACATAAAACGCAATACAAGTATCAAGGTTAAAACGCAATACGAGTATCAAGATCACCGTTCCACATAAAACGCAATACGAATATCAAGATAACTTAATTCGCATTGCATTTATTTTAGAATACATATATTCTTCGCAGCACAGCACCTAAATAAAGATACATGCGAATACGGTAAACCATATACACAATACTTAACACATATGCATTTTTGGTAGCATTAAGAAGATCGTATTTTGTAAAGTCAGTTGATTGACGACTGACTAAGAAGACAGATCATACTCTTGAATTAATAAATTGGATTTACCAATTAAATTAATAAAGTTTGCCTTTTTTTTAAAAATCAAATTGGATTGACCAACTTGTTAACTGTGAAGCTCTTACAGCCAAACATATAAGTTAGTGTAAGAGTGCGATAGATGTTTAAAGGAGATATTGATGACAATTGGTGTTTAGACAGCGGTGCCAGTGACCACATGACACACAACAAAGAGTGGTTTGAGAGCTATCGTCAATTTACCGAAACATCCGACATTAAAATCGGCAGCGGTAAAATAATACCAGCGCTTGGAGTTGGAGATATAAACATTTTGGCCTTTAATGGGAAAAATTGGAAAAATAAATACTTGTCAAATGTTTTATTTGTTCCACAAATTTATTCTCACAAAGTCAAGCACTAGACAAAGGTTTGGTTCTTACGTCAAACAGTGAAACGTGTTTTTTTGCTAAAAAGGAAAGTCGAGAAACTCACGCCTCAAATAATAATTATATTACAAAAAAACATAGATTGAAAATCTTGCAATTGCACTGTGAAGTTGCGGCTGGCAAGTTGCTCGTGTAAACCACAACAACTCAAATCCCAACTACGTTGTGTTAAATCGACTGTTAGCTTCATTTTAGTTTTACACAAAAAGAAAAACTCACTTCCTTTTCTGGTCTGACTGGTGCAAGTACAATATAATAGCAGCAAAAAATAATTATCAAGTTCTAGCTATTTTTAAAATAATGAAATAAGTCGGATTTTGGAAAAATAACTTGTTAAAAGGAAAATAACAGTACAGTTACTATAGTTGTAAAATCGTGAAGCTTTTGAAAATATTATTCTATTTGTGCAAATACATTTGGTGCCGAAACCAGGGAACACCTTTTCTAGAAGACCAAGGAATTTTAGATAAGCATCTGCCCACCACATCTCTTTTTTTAGTTTTTCCTTTTTTAAAAAAATAAATACTTACAAAATAACAATTAGAATTAATTGTGATTTAATACGTTTAATATGATTATTTCAAGTAAGTAATAAAAGTATATACATATGTATAATTTTTTATATTTTATATTTACAATACACTCAAGATATTAATATTATTTATAAACTTTTACAGGTACTAATCTCTGAAAAGTTAAAGTTAGAATGAAAATAAAAATACTTTACAAAAAAGTAGTAAAAATTCTCTACAAGGATTCTCTATGGAATTAATATTTAAGAAAAGACTCAGATTTTTCAATTGTTCAAAACCGAAAAATGACACAAAGATCTTTTAATTCTAAATGGCGTTTTCATGCATATAAACCTAAGTAGATTTTGTTACTGCTATAGTAACTGCGATTACTACCTCCGTTACAATTTGATCTTTAATCAATTGATTTTCAATATTTTCATCCGCAATAAAATGCCTGATCTGCAAACCTTAATAAAAAAAAAGAGAAGTTGTAAAGGGTAGTTTAACCAACAGTAAGAAATTTACAGATAAATTTAGTTGGGATGCAACTCAAGCTGTAAATGTAGAGCAAATAGAGACAAGGATCGAACAATTGAATTGAATGAGGCATGGAAGGATTTCCATGAGCTAGAGTCTCAAATTGCCTTATTTGATGAACAAACATCTGAAGCTGATGAGTTTGAGGAAAGATTCTTTGAAATCAAAGCATCACTGAAACGTCTCCTTAATGAACGTTCTCCTAGTCTTGCCTTTGTTCCTAATACTTCTCAAGCCAATTTAACAATGCAAGAAAATCTTGGTGAACGAACCTTTCAATGTTCTGAGTTGCGATTGCCTCGTGTAATGATTGAGCAGTTTGGAGGTGACTATTCCAAATGGCAATCTTTCCAGGATCAATTTGAAACATCAATACATTTAAAGGAAAATCTATCAACCATACATAAATTTCAATATCTGAAAAGTTTATTAAAAAATGAAGCAGCATCTTTAATTAGACACATGCCATTGACAGACGCAAACTATTTGCTAGCATGGGAAAAATTAAAGAAGCGGTACAATAAAAGGAAGTATTCTGTACGATTCCTAAATCCTAAATCAACCAAACGTGAACACTGATGGCCATAAACAACTACGAGGAGTCTGTGACATCTCCGATGAAGTACTTAGAGGTCTTCAAGCTCTTGGAACAGAATGGCAAGGCCGAGACCCTTGGTTGATGCAAATATTGACTAGAAAATTGGATATTAAAACGCAGCAAGCATGGGCAAGGCACTCTATCGTAATTGAGATTCCCACCATAAACGACTTATTGGAATTTTTGACGGAACGCTGTGATGCCTTACAAGCTTGCTCAACTATGAAACGCTCAGTTTCTAATCGCCAATACACACACCATAAGGTTCACACAACCACAACACACGCTATCAATTGCATCATGTGCAAGGCTACCAATCATTTATTGCATAAATGCTTCAGATTCAAGAAGCTAAACTTGCTAGCACGGAAACAATTCGTAGAAAGGCATAATCTGTGTCAGAACTGCTTAAATCCAAATCACAACATAAATAGCTGTCAAAGCCCAAATCTGCTGATACCATCAGTCAACCAAGGTATATCTAAACCATCGACTAAATATTTACAAGATTGCCATCGTTACGACTCTGCCACTGATAGATCGATTATGTCATCTGATCCATCGTCACCCAACGTACATACAGTAAGCACATTGCTGTCCACCGTCTTACTGCAAATTAAGGACGATTTTTGTATCTCCCATTTGGCAAGGGGGCTACTCGGCTCCGGTTCTCAAACTACGCTAATAAGTGAGAATTGCGTAAACGAATCGGTCTTCGCAGACAGCGATCTCACATCGTCATCAATGGCATCTCATCACAAAGAGCAGGTGTAACCAAGGGAGAAGTAATGCTACATTTGGTCAGTAAGGCATATTCCGACAAGTCCGTCAAGGTTCGAGCAGTCATTCTTAATCATCTAACATCCAAACTTTCCCATCACAAGTTAGACGATTCCAATTGGCCTCTTGTTTTAAATTTGAAATTAGCCGACCCATCATATAAGGATCCAGGTGTCATTGACGTACTGCTAGGCAACGATATATTCTATGAGATATTGCTTCCTGAAAGGATGAAACTAGCCGACCATTTGTTTGCTCAATCAACCATTTTTGGTTGGGTTCTTGAAGGTCAGATCAATGACTCACGAAGTGCATCAACAACGCTTCATACAACGAATTCGAGCATTGAACCGGAGTTTCAGTTACTTCAAAGATTTTGGGAACTAGAAGAGTTCGACATTCCATCAAACCAAGTGAACTTGAATGAACATAAGTGCGAAGTTATCGTTAGACTTCCCTTCAAGGCGTCACCAGCTAGTTTAGGAGACACATTTCATCAAGCAAGCAGAAGATTCCACACACTAGGAAGAAAACTGAGCATCAACCCATCTATGAATCATGATTACATAGAATTTATGAAAGAATACGAGAAACTTGGTCACATGGAGAAGGCTGATCATGACCAATTCATTCTTCCTTACCATTGTGTGCGCAACGATGCCAGCACCACCACAAGGCTTCGAGTGGTCTTCGACGGTTCATGCAAGGCAACCTGTGGTCACTCACTTAATGATTTACTGTTGACAGGACCAACCATCCAAGACGACCTCATGACAATACTTTTACGATTTCGCAAACACAGAATTGCAATAGCAGCGGACATAGAAAAAATGTATCGCCAAATCTTACTTCATCCTGCCGATAGAGATTTTCAACACATCATTTGGCGTGAAACACCCAGTCAAAACATACAACAATTCCGTCTCACTACAGTAACGTACGGAACATCTACACTGACTACAGTGCAATATATCCAAATGCTTCTGCCATATTAAAGTCAGATTTTTATGTCGATGACTTGCTCACAGGCTGTGATGATTTGACCACGGCAATTCAAATCCACGAGGACATGACATCACTGCTAAAGAAGGGGGGATTCTCACTTCGAAAATGGATGTCTAACCATAAGGATTTAACTGCACGTATACATGCTTCAGATCATAATCCTTTGAACCTTGATAACAGTTCGACTGTAAAGACTTTGGGTATACTTTGGAATCCACAAAATGATCACTTTACATTCCAAGTCGATTTAAAACATGCTGACAGAGCTACCAAGAGAACATTGTTATCAGAAGCTTCACGAATCTTCGACCCTCTCGGATGGCTGTCACCGAGTACAGTTTCCCGACGAGGAAAACTTCAATCAACATCATTAAAAATTTCCAACAAGGAAAATTTCTATAAACATCAATAAAAAATTTTCCGTCTAAATAAATTTATACAGTGGCTGGCTGGCAATATACACACAGTATCACAACTCAGTTACAAACCACCACGGCAATTCTATTTCAAGCAGTGCCATTGAAAGCCTAATTGTAAACGGTGTCAGATTATCTGCAACAATTACAACAACATCAGCTAGTGCAACAGCTACAACAGCTTCAATTGCAAATCCAACATCCACAGCCAGTTTATCTTCGACAATTACAACAGCATCAGCTAGCGCAACAGCTACAACAGCTTCAATTGCAAATTCAGCATCCACAACAGTGCCAACAAAAGCAGCTTTCTACCGCAACACTTACGACTTTAATTCAGCAGCAACAACAACAACAACAACAGCAGCAACAAAATCAAAACCATCAGCAAACGCTACTTTCACCAAACATCGAAGTGGACAGTTAAATCTTCAACTCTAACAATTAATATACATTTATACAAAACCAAAAAGTGTACAGGTAAGCGATTTGATTTACTTATTTTGCACCGGCTCAGTTTGTTGTTTTTTGCATTCATATAAATTTTTTAATGCGACATGTAAAAATTAAGATCAGTGTTTTGTTACATCACTATTCCTTCATACCTTTTTCACACTGTGTATCACAATCGTCTCAAGTTAGTACGCTATACGAGGGCGGTCCGAAAAATTATCAACTATCGGTATTTGTTTCTTTACGTTTCGTTTCTTTGGCAGACGGTTGCGCTGCCGCAAAAGCCGCTACCGCGGACTAGTATACTAGCGTCGTTGGTCTTGCCCTGAACGTACGGTGAATCGATTCATATATAATTTGTCCGTAGCGTTACGCAAATTACTAAACAAAAATCATGTCTGACAACGAGGATGAGAAAGCCTTGGTCAACAACCACCACTCGACCAATATTTATAGGGTATCAGTAAAATACTCAGCGTTCAATCGAGACGACCCTGAGATTTGGTTTAAGCAACTCGAGGCTCAGTTCGAATTAAGCGGTGTTACCGCAGACAAAACTAAATACGGTCACTTGGTAGCTGCTCTCGATGCGGAAACGATTAGGTGCGTTCGCGATCTTGTTTTGAACCCCCCCTCTACAGACACATACCAGTCCTTAAAGACAGCTATTGCCAGCAGGTTATGCGACTCTGCTCGGAGCAAACTTAATCGTTTGCTTTCTGGTTTGCAACTTGGGGACAAAAAACCGTCGCAGTTATTGCGCGATATGCAAGCTTTGTCAGTTAACCAAATCAACGAACCCGTATTACGAATCCTGTGGTTGCAGAGATTGCCAACCCATGTACAGGAAATTCTATCGTGTATGGAGGAGTGTGATTTGGAGAAAATCGCGACTTCAGCGGATACAATTATGGAAATAAACAGACCTTCAGGTATTTATAATTTGTCCAGCTCCCCACAAGTCGCATCGCGTGAAGCCGACCAGTCATTGTCAGCTAGCATCAATGCTTTGACCAAACAGTCTTTCTACCGAAAGACGATCCAGAGACGACGGTTATAATCAACCCGTTTCAGAACGGCGATTACAAAGCAAATCGCGATCCGAATCGCAAGTTAGACAGTTCCCAGTTTGCTGGTACCATTTCAAATTTGGTACCAACGCAAAAAAGTGCAATAAACCTTGCAATTTCAAACAAGGACGCACTCCCCCTAATCCGGAAAACCTTTAGGCTCATCATTGTTCGCGGCAAGTGATAGAAGCCAGTCGAATAGCCGCCTGATAGTACTCGATTCAATTTCAAAGCAACAATTTCTTATCGACACAGGTGCAGAAATTTCGGTCGTACCACCAACACTTCGTGAAAAATCCTCTAAATCGGACTTAAAATTATTTGCGGCAAATTCGACTCCAATCGAAACTTTCGGCACAAAGGAACTGACATTAAATCTTGGACTACGTCGTCCATTCGTTTGGAAGTTCACAATTGCAAATGTCGATCGTTGCATTATCGGAGCAGATTTTTTGTTACACTTCGGACTGTTAGTCGATATCGGGGGCAAAAGGTTAATCGATCAGCTGACTTCTCTGTCGATAGGCGGAACACCGATCGCTTTACCATCATACCAATTAACAGTAATTAATTTAGACAATTGCAACCCACAATTCCGGGGACTACTACAAAGTTTCGGTTCGATTACGCACGAATCACCTACGCTCAACACGGCCAAACACAACGTCGAACATAAAATAGAGACAACGGGTCAACAACCATGCGTGGCAAAAGTCAGACGTCTCAATACCGAGAAGATGACAATTGCAAAGAAAGAAATTGATCTTTGGTTGAGTCAGGATGTATGTCGTCCTTCAAATAGCAATTGGGCTAGTCCACTCCACATCGCTAAGAAAAAGGACGGTGGTTGGAGACTATGCGGAGATTACCGCCAATTAAATCAAAAAACAAAGCCCGATCGTTATCCAATTCCGTTTGTCACGGACTTCAGTCATCAACTCGACGGTTTTCAAATATTTTCACAAATCGATCTCGTACGGGCTTACCACCAAATTCCGATCTGTGAGACGGACATCGAGAAAACAGCAATATGTACTCCATTCGGATTGTTTGAATTTCCTCGCATGACTTTTGGTCTTCGAAATGCGGCTCAGACATTCCCACGCCTGATCCACTCAATTTTCCGCGACACAAAGTTCACCTTTCCGTACATTGATGATATATTGGTCGCATCAGATAACACAAAGCAACATGTAGAGCACCTGCGAGTGGTATTTCAACGCTTGCAGGACGCGCCGGCTTGGTTATCAATTTAAAGAAATGCGTTTTCGGCGTAAAACAAATCGATTTTCTCGGCTTTGATATTTCAGCATCGGGCATTAAGCCATCGCAATCTCGAGTTGAAGCCATAACGAAATTCATACAACCAACTACCACTAAAGGTATACAAGGATTTCTGGGCATGATACACTATTATCGAATTTTCTTGCCAAACGCGGCCCAGGACCAACTCATTTTGTACGACTTTATAAAAGGACGAAAAAAGAACGAAAACAGCAAAATAGCGTGGTGCGCCGAAACAAATAAAGCTTTCGAGCGGTTTAAAGAACGTTTGGCAGAAGCTGCACAATTAGTTCACCCGTCGGCTGTTCTTAAGTTAGCCATCATGGTGGACGCGTCAAATCAGTCAATCGGTGCTGTAGTTCAGCAGCGCGCATCAGACGGCTGGCAGCCTTTAGGTTTCTTCTCCTGAAAACTCACTGATACTGAGAAAAAATACAGCGCATACGACAAGGAATTGCTTGCGGCTTACGCATCGATCAAGCATTTCAAACATTTCGTTGACGGTCGGGAATTCGTTCTGTACACCGATCACAAACCAATAACATATGAACTTTCTCAAAATCTCGAGAAGGCATCACCTCGTCAGCGCAGACATTTGGATCTGATAGCACAATATACGACCGACATACAATATGTTTCCGGAAAGGACAACGTTGTGGCGGACGCTCTATCGCGAGTTGATTCATTAGCCATTACAAGCAGTATAGATTACGCGCGCATGGCTGACGAACAAACAGATGACGAGGAACTTAAAGCATTGATCGACCAAAACGATACATTAAAATTCGAGAGAATTCCAGTTTTTGGAACGGACAAATTTTTATGGTGTGACACTACAACCGGCACACCAAGACCGTATGTTCCGAAGGCACTTCGACGCCTCGTTTTCGAAGCTTACCACAACATTGCACACTCTGGTATACGAAACTCAACCAGACTCGTTAAAAGTAAGGCCGTGTGGCCAGCAATCAATCGAGATGTTCGCTCATGGGCGAAAAGCTGTCTCAACTGTCAAAAATGCAAAATCTCGAAGCACGTAAAAACCCCGTGTGGCAATTATCCCACAGTCAGTCGAAGATTCGACGAGATACACATTGACATAGTCGGCCCTCTAGAGCCATCAGAAGGACAACGTTACTGTCTAACAATGATAGATCGCTTCACGCGTTGGCCAGAGGTTGCCCCAATTGCGGATGTAAAGGCCGAAACTATAGCAGATGCCCTATTGAGGGTGTGGATCAGCAGATTCGGTGTGCCAGCAATAATAGTTTCCGACAGAGGAGCTCAATTTGAGTCTGAGTTATTCGCAAGCCTTGGTAATTTAGTTGGTTTTCAACGTAAACGAACCACTGCGTACAATCCGGCTTGTAACGGTATGGTTGAGCGCTGGCATCGCAGTTTAAAAGCAGCAATAAAGTGCGTCAACGATCCGCAATGGACAAGGTCTTTGCCATTCGTGCTATTGGGTTCGAGAACCGCTTTTCGGGATGACTTCGAAGCTTCCTCAGCCGAACTGGTTTATGGGGAAAAACTCCGTCTTCCTGGAGATATGATACAACAATCATCATTCACTACACAGAATGAGGTTGTCGCTCAGATTCAAAAATTCTTCAATCGTATACGACCAATACCGCCGACCCGACATTGCAAAAGCGCGAACATATTCGTCTTCAGAAATCTTAAAACTTGTTCTCATGCTCTAGTGCGCACGGATGCCTTGCGCAGACCTTTGCAACCTCCGTACGAGGGGCCCCATCAGGTGCTACATCGGTATGATAAATATTATACGCTGTTGGTGAAAGGCGTCGAATCAAACGTTTCATTAAACAGACTGAAGCCCTACTTTATCGAAGCAGACGACCAGGACAGGGCAGTCATCGACGTTCGCACAGACGCCAACGAAGTCACTGACAATACAGACGCTTCAGAACCAATTTCATCATCTAACCCAAATCTCAGGGATAGTAACACAACACCCAAAAAACGTGTGAGATTTGACCTTCATGATTTGCAGACATTCAGACCACCGGTTGCTTCAACGCGATCGGGGCGAAACATTAGGCCACCCTGCCGTTTTGACTGATCGTTCTCTACGATCACTACGGGTGGGGTAGTGTGGCGGTTCATGTAGTACCACGGCCGTTTGCCGAAGAAACGAATCGGATGTAGTTCCGAACACGAAATACCTCCAGTAATAATCTCGAACACAGAACATCTTAGGTTTGTCACACTGTTTTTCGAACTAGGTTGAGAAAAAGGAATAGTGACAAAAGTTCTTTCTGTTTTTTACACTGACCAGCATCGAACGTTTTTTAGAGTTCCGTGAAAAAAGTAAATATCAACTGGTGTAAAGTAAAAGTCATCGCTTATTCTAATCGTATTTTATAGCGATCATCATAAAATTCTTGTTTATATTTCAATAAAAATATCTTACCATAAATTACCCAAGTTTAACATTTTTCATTCTTGGAGCGTTCGGGCGTCGCCGTCGAGCACGCCCATTTTAGCGAAGCATCCATTCGATGGAAACACATTTTTCGCTAAAAGCATACCTCTCTTCCTCAACAGAAATGAAGAAGAAGAATATGAAAGTACAATCAATTACTTTTTTAATATTTCACCTCTTAATACAATTATTGATCATTCTTTTACAAATGAACTTAGGACTGAGCATTTGAACTCAGAAGAAAAAAATACATTAATAAAATTATTAAAAACTCACAAAAATTCTTTTTACCATAAAGCTGACGATTAAAGTTTCACCAACCACGTAAAACACAACATACCAACGGAAAATATATATTCCGCTATATATACAAGAATATACAGATATCCTGAAATCCACAAAAAAGAAGTGGATAGGCAAATAAAAGAAATACTTAAATAAAAAATTTCCTCTAGCCTACAAGAACATATGGATTCACTCCATAAAATCTTATTGACACTTAAGAACGCAAATCTTAAAGTATCATTAAACAAATCTTAATTTCTACGTAAAGAAACAGAATTTTTAGGGCATGTCGTGACTCCAAACCCAAAGAAAATAGAAACTATAAAGAATTTTCCTATCCCAAAAACAGTAATAGAAATCCAAAGCTTTCTCGGTTTAACAGGGTACTACAGAAAATTTATAGATGACTATGCAAAATTAATTAAACCTTTAACTTTATGCCTAAAGACGAATAGTAAAATAAAAATAAACGATCAAGATTACAAAGAATCCTTTCATAAATGAAAATCATTAATGACAAATGATTTAATAAATAGACACCCAGACTTTTCTAAAGGATTTACACTAACAACTGATGCAAGCAATTTTGCTATTGGAGCAGTATTAAGTCAATCTCATGGTTCATGCTTCACGCACATTAAACAAACATGAGTGCCAATATAGCACAATAGAAAAGGAATTATTAGCCAATGTCTGGGCTACCACTCAATTCCGACATTATTTGTGAAGAAGAAAGGCTTAGCAATTTAAAAGAACCAAACAGAAAATTACAACGCTGGAAAATCAAACTCGAAGAGTACGATTTTGAGATACAATATATATTCAAGGAAAAGAGAATAAAGTGGCTGACGCCCTATCTCGAGTAAAAATAAATATGCTACAACAAGATGACTTAGCAACCATCCA
The DNA here is from genome assembly GCA_947095585.1 of Nephrocerus scutellatus. NCBI lineage: Eukaryota > Metazoa > Arthropoda > Insecta > Diptera > Pipunculidae > Nephrocerus > Nephrocerus scutellatus. The sequence continues at coordinate 33,702,596 of OX352761.1, forward strand.
CAGTGCTGAATTAGATAGTTCACATCTTATTCCTATTAGTGAAAAACCAATTAATTTATTTAATCGACAAATAATACTCGAAATCAATGAAAATGATCATCAAGAAATTTTGTATCCACTTGTTGGAAAAAGAAGAATAATATTTAGTAAACAAAGAATAAAAAGAGAAAGATTTTTTAGAAATAATTAAAGAAGTGGACACTACAATGATAAATTCCATATATGTCAAAGATGATGAAATATTTAACAACTTCCAAAAAGTTTGGAAAAATGAAAATAAAGGTAAGAAAAATATTTTATATCGTAGCCCAAAACTTTTAAATGACCTTAACACAATCGAAGCCGATGAGCTTATTCACAATATACACAAAAAATATAATCATATAGGAATAGAAAAAGTTTATTTAGAGATATCCAAGGAAAATTATATACACAATCTAAAATTCATGATAAATAAAATTTTAAATAATTGTGCAATATGCATGACCAAAGTTGATAGAAATCCTGTTAAACTACCATTTGAGAAAACACCCACACTAACAGGACCCAGTCAGCATTACCACATTGATATATGGTTTTTAAACAAAAAGAAGAAATATGTTACATGTGTAGACAAATTTAGCAATTATGCCGCAGCAGAACCTATAAAACATAAAACTCACATAGATACTATAAAAGCTTTAACAAAGATTTTCTCATATATGGGATCTCCGAATTTCATAACTCTCGACAACGAGAATGCTTTTGTTTCAGATTCCCTCAACAACTATATTAAAATAAACGAACAGTACGTGAAAACAACCGATCAAAAAAATAAACGTAATAAATAAAGAAGGACAAAAATAGGCGGTTAAAGAAATAAAAAAAAAAAAGGTTCAAAAAGAAACCCAACAGAACCTTACATAAAGATCAATTCCATAGATTAAAGAAATTCACAGAAAATATTCCTGTTCACAGGGACGACACTTCATCAAAAGAAGCCACTTGCGGATCTTCATCTAATCAACACACTACATCTAAGGGTAACCATCATCATTATCCTCATTCTTCCAATAACTAAAACCCAAGAAATTCAAATAACAGATTTAAACCATGTTATACACTGTTATACAGCTACAACAGATGCAAATTATAGAATTCACTAAAATACTACACATTATAAATTTAACTAATTACGAAACAAATTTAAATATATTAGAAGACCACGTAAGATTTTTACCCAAACAAAATATGGACATTATTAATCTAATGAAACACAAAAGAAAAGAATTTGAAACTTTAGTACCACACACTAGACAGAAAAGAGGATTTTATAATATTTTAGGTACAGGAATTAAATTTTTTATTTAGAACTATGGTTGACGAGGATAGAAAAGAAATAGAAGAAAGGTTAATATTAATAGAAACAAATACATATAACGTAATAGAAAATTCAAAATTACAAATACAAATAAATAATCATTTTAACAAATTGCATTACTAACTAATACATTTAATAAAAAAACTAAAAAATTAATTGAGTATGCAGAAAAATTTACTCGCACAGAACACGATTTAGAAAGAAACTTTCACAAATTAAAATTGGAAATAGAAATTAAAGACAATATAAAATACCTAATAAATGACATAGCAAAAATTAAAGACATAGTTTTAACATCTAGATTAGGAATCCTAAGCAAGAATATTTTTTCAGAAACAGAACTTAACGAAAACAATATAATAATAGAAAGGTTAAATTAGAACTTGCTCTATATAAAAATACTATCATATTTATAATCAAAATCCCAAACTTTTTAAATGAAACATACAAACAACAAATCTATATACAACCCATACGAAATTTAGAATATTAGTAATAAAATGTATTTGACTAAAGACCAAACAATTTAAAATAATACCAATATGAAAAACTATTTATCAGAAATAGACGACAATTGTTTACAAAATTTATTTAAAAATCAAAAGAATTGTAAATTAATACAAAATACAAGTAAACAAATAATAGAAATAGGAAATAACAATTTAATGTTAATTAATGTTATGTTAATATGTTAATCAAAAAATTATTGTTAAAGGTAATTACTTAATTAAGTTTGAAAATTGTAAAATTAAAATAGATAATAAAAATTACGAGAGAAAAAACTACAAACACGAACCCTTAATTCCAAATACAATCGCAAATATCAATTATACTAAATCAAATGATTTAACTTTCAAAGAATTAAATTATCAAAATATAAAAAACTTAAAAGAAATTCAAGAATTAAAATTCAAACACAACTATACAAATTAAACTATGTATATGAAAATTTTAACAATTATATTGATCATAATCTTTTATATCTATCTTAAATGTAAAAATGAAAATTATAAATAATGTCAATCTTCCACGAGTCGCTTTTCGACCCACAGAAGACTTTAAAGGGGGAGGTGTTATGTCAGAGCCATCTTGTACGCCCCAACAAATACCAACAAACCAAAATAAAGATAAACAAATCCTGGACTTTAAATTCAACCAGTAAATGTAATGCGTAGAAATCACTACAAAGTTGCAGGTCAGCACTTTTGCCATTTAAATGTATCTCATCCAGACTAAACAAAATGCTGCGTTAGCAATTAAGCATTATAAACAGATCACTATGTAAACAATATAGATTTCATCATCCGCAGTCAAAATGCTGCGTGAGCAATTAAACATTATAAAAGGGGATCGCTTGATCTCTAATCTTCAGTCTTTAAGCAGTCACGACGTATAGCTGACGAAGCTCTAGTTTAAATTCTCAAATAATAAAGATATCCGTTTTAAAAAATTTAAAATATTGTTTTTTTTAACTAAACGTGAATCCTTTATTAAAATTTATATACATAAATTTACTTGTTGTGTTTTTCTATCAATCAATATTCTAACGCGCCCGCACACTCTCTCTTATCACTACGCGAAAGCACGGGGACGGTGCGTAACAAGCTGAAATTAACTGAATTTTCAATACAATTGCTGTACAACTACACATACTTGTGTATACTATACAAAGTACAATGTGTTTGTCTCCTATAGAATCGTAAACTATGCATTTGATCATGTGATGATCTTTAGCAAAGTTGTTGTGCATGAGCCCGCAAAGGTTTCTGAGTTGGTTCAGCCCCGCTAGGTGGCGCTGGTATCGTTTTTTTTCGAAAATTCTTATTTGTGGAACGATTTGGCTCAAACTCACACCATATAATATCTAAATAAAAAGAAAGTCGTTGACAAAATTTGAACCCGATAGGTGGCGCTGGTGTCGTTTTTTTCCCCGGAAATTCTTATTTATGGAACGATTTGGCTCAAAGTCACACCATATAATATTTATATAAAAAGAAAGTCGTTGACAAAATTTGGACCCGATAGGTGGCGCTTGGGTGGAAAATTTAGTTTTCCCTGTATATGATCTTCGTATAAAGAATATTCGAACAAGTGTAAATTTTTTGCCTGTATAAGTGTCGATTCTATAGTTTTCTGGATTGGTGAGTTAGTTAGTTATTGGGGTGTAAGTGGGCGGGGGTCAGTGGGATGGGGCAGCCGGGAAACGCGGGTGTAAGTGGGCGTGGCGTCAGTAGGCGGGTAGCAAAGCACCCGGGAACAGCTAGTAATATATATTTTCAAATACTTGCAACGTAAAAAAAGCAGAAAATCATCATCATATTTTTAAAAAAAATTAAGGTGTGGGCACAAGACGACTTTCTTTAATAGACGGGACCGGAATCTTCCGTAAACGTATATTTAATTTTTTTTTCAAATTTTTTTTTTGTTAAAATTTCTTTTGTACTAACAGATTTCTCCTAAGTGATATACTCTTGGAGTTATTTGCAAAAACTCGAAAAACTGTCTAAGTAAATTGTCACTTTCGGCTTTCAGATTTCCGTCAAAATCATCTGGCCGATGCCGATAAGTTCAGCCGTCTGGGCTGTAGACTGGACACAAAAAGACAGACATACAGACAGAGATTTTTTTATTTTATTTTCTTTTTCTTACCAATTAAATTCTTCTTCTTAATTAAATTGTGAGGAAAGGAATATACGAATTAAATAATTAGTACAAATTTGATTTAAGATTAATTTTCATGCTTTTAATGAAATCATATTTATAATAAATTATAATTATCAATTAATTGTAATTGTATACAATTGATAAAGAAGAAAGAAAGAAAGAATGAAGAAAATGAATGATAACGAGGACGAAAACAAAGACAAAAACAAAGAGCTGTGGTTTAAACAACTCGAGTCATTAGTTAAGGTAAAACGAATAAACACTGACGAGAACAGGATCAATTTCGCGATAGCTCATCTAGCGGTAGATATCATAGATTCGGTAGGAAACATAGTTCGTAACCCTCCGGATACCAATAAATACGACAACCTTCGAGATGAAGTCATCAAAAGACGATCCATGTCAGAGCAAGGGAGAATTGAAACCCTGCTTAAATCAACTGACATGGGCGACTTTTCTCCATCTGACTTTTACTCGAAGAAAAAGCAGGTCGTTCAACTTCTGTAAACGATCAGTTACTATAAACTCTCTGGTTAGGTCGACTCCCAGATTCAATTCAATCGATTGTTGCAATACGCTAGGCTGACAATATCACCGAATTAGTAAAATTCGCAGACCGTATACTTGAAATAAATAGACCGAACTTCAATTGCAATACTGTTGAATCGGGATTGTCAAAATAATCAAAATCCAGTTTGACCAAAACTAAAATTACTCTGAATAGTCTACAAAAATCGATTGATCAACTATTATCTAGATTCAATCAATAAGTTAATTACCCGCCACGACCAAGACAGGGCTCGAATAGTAGGGAGACCCAACGCGTGACAGGTCAAATCGGGAAAGTGGACATTGGCTATGTTGGTACAACCGAAAGTTCGGAAACTTAACCAGAAAATGCGAAGGCTGTACCTTTAGCCATAAGAAAGAGCTAAAGCCTAATCCGGAAAACTAACTAATCCCATAGCCCAAGCGACGAGACATTTCGAAATCGTCGTACCATATATAAGCTAAATTTGGTGACCCCGATAACAAAAAATATTTTTAAAATGAAAGCGGCTCATATTGCAAACTTGACTTCAATGTCAACGCCGCAGTCAGACAAAAACAGCAGTTCGTAAAGCCATATTGGCACTCTTCTCATGCAAAAAAGCCATTGGTAGCCGTTGGGGTCTTCAACCCCATATAACCCATTGGGTATATACAGCGATATTAAGACCTACTCTTCTATACGGTGAGACTGTATGGTGGACTGCCTGAACATAGTAAGCACAGCCAAAGATCAGCTAGTCTATGCATGAGCGGAGCACTTCGTACAACCCCCTCCTCCGCATTGGATATCCTATTCAACCTTACACCACTCGACATTTGAAGCAAGCAAATAACTGCTAGTTCGGCTATTCCCCTTAATGCTATCTCCCAGTGGACTAGAAATGAAATCGGTCACTACTCTATCCTGAATTTAGTCAGGATCCCAGACAGCATAGACTACACTATTCCGCAAGTCAATTTCAACAAAAACGTCCAGGTCACATTCAAAGCGTATGCCGATATTCTGATAAAGCAACACCAAACCCAATTTACAAGAACAATCGTCGAAACAAAGCTAACTCAAAATTCAGCAAAAGATTGCCGTTGGTCTGAAAAAATGGGCAACCATTTTAATAAACGAAAAGGTTTGAAGTGAATTCAGGGTCAAACTAGACGATCTTTGGGCTTCCTCTCAACTAGGGATCTCGAAATATGAGTTGAATTTCTTAAAATTTTCAACGAAATCACACCACAATTGAAGGGGTTTTCGACGTAAATGTGTCCTACAACAAAAAGACCATCAAAAATCTGCCGATTGTTGTTGTGAAGGATAGACGATCAAATATGTTGGGCTGTAACTGGTTTTCACCGTTAGGGATCAGTTTACAGGGATTATTTTTTGAGGATTTTGGGTCAAAAGTAGGAGCAATGGCTGTTATACCGGCCTGTTAGTGTCCTTGCAATCGATATATCGATCGATGTATTAAAAACACTCGATGTATAGTACCAATGCATCGAATTTAAACTAAATAATATTAACAGAGCAAGTAGACTTTTGTTGTGTATTTACTAAATATACATACATATACATATTCGCATTTCCGCGTGGTTAGTATTTAGTTAAAATAATTGAAGTGAGATTCGACTAATTTTCATGCAATTTTTTTTGTTTTATTTCAAATGGTAAGTTGAGTTGATTGAAAAATTAGGAAATAATAATTATTATTTAAATTTTTCTACAGCCGGCAGATGTTATTTAAACTCCTAGCAGATGTGACTACACATTACACCGTCATTGTAAAGAAAGTGTCACTGTAATGAGTGTGAACGAGTCTTTACATGCGGATGTAAATTAGTCCTTACTTTTATACCTTTTAATATGCCATTGGATATTATACCTTTTTTTAGTAGATAGTTCGGTGGATCAATATATACTTGATACGGAGAAGATGATAATAAAACTATTACTTTTGTAACGATTAACAGTATTGTGTTATTTCTTTTATTTATAATAAGCTGAGCTTATTACATGGTGTCAGATGTGAACAGATTAAAATAAACATAAAAGTTAAATAAAAAACTAAAAGTTTCATCATCCATTAGTAATATTATTTCCCGGATTTTCTAAAATGGCATCAAATGAGCGTGCATTAACGGAGCTGGATTATTCTAACCTAGCAAATGACTGGCCAAATTGGAAAAGGAAAAATTAAAGCAGATTCGAAATACAAGGATGCAATTGTGAAAATGAAAAAACCAGAAAATAAATCGGACGTTCTAAGATTTTTGGGTCTTCTCAAGTACTTGGCAAGATTTATTCCGAATTTGTCAAAGCAATCGGCAGTCTTGCGTAATTTGACTCGAAATTATGTAGATTTTATCTGGACAGAAGAACATGACATGGAGTTCAGGAATTTACTTAACATCGTAATATCGGAACCAGTACTGACCATTTATGATCCAATGATGCCTGTAATCGTACAGACTGATGCATCAAAGGATGGATTGGGTTGTGTACTCGTACAAAGCGGCCATCCTGTGGCGTTTGCTTCTCGAACCCTCAGTAAAAGTGAACAAAAGTGGGCACAAATAGAGAAGGAACTTTTAGCCATTGTTTTTGCATGTCAAAGGTTTCATTTCTTTTTATACGGAAAGTGATCATAAGCCCTTGGAAACACTGGTCAAGCGTGGTATTGATGACGTAACTATGCGACTTCAACGCATGTTCATGTTTCTTCTGAAATATTCGCATATGAAAGTAATTTACAAACCTGGCAAAGAAATGCTTGTGGCTGATTGCTTGTCAAGAGCGCAACTATCGGAAATTTCAGAAATAGAAGGACTTTCTGGAATAATTCACTCGGTAACAAAATCTGTTTGTTTCACGGAGGAAAACTATAAATTTTATAGAAAAGTGATTGATAATGATAAAGAATATACAAGAATTAGTGGCTATGTTCAAACTGGTTGGCCAGGCTTTCACCTACTTGATGACATGGGTAAGCATTTTTATAAGCTAAAATCGGAATTTCACGTTGAGAACGGATTGCTGTTCTTGAATCATAGATTAGTCATTCCATCAGAGATGCAATGTAAAATAGCAATGTGGTTACATTTGCCTCATCTCGGAATAGAAAAAACGCTTGCACGCGCAAGAAGGTTATATTATTGGCCAGGAATGAATACACAAATCAAAGAATTGGTGACTTCATGCAGCGTGTGTGAGAAATTCAAAAGAAATATTCAAAAAGAACCACTGGTTCAGGAGGAAAGTCTGAAATATCCATTTCATATAGTGGCAATGGACATTTTCGAGTACGCGGGTCGTAATTATATTGCAATTATTGACGCGTACTCGGGTTATCTTATGGCCGTCAGGATTCAGAATAAATCATCAATGCACATTGTAGGGGTGATTTGTCAACTGTTTGACAAACTGGGATATCCGACAATCATAAGGTGTGACAACAGCCCATTTGGATCTGCTGAATTTGAGCATATGAAAGTAATTTACAAACCTGGCAAAGAAATGCTTGTGGCTGATTGCTTGTCAAGAACGCAACTATCGGAAATTTCGGAAATAGAAGGACTTTCTGGAATAATTCACTCGGTAACAAAATCTGTTTGTTTCACGGAGGAAAACTATAAATTTTATAGAAAAGTGATTGATAATGATAAAGAATATACAAGAATTAGTGGCTATGTTCAAACTGGTTGGCCAGGCTTTCACCTACTTGATGACATGGGTAAGCATTTTTATAAGCTAAAATCGGAATTTCACGTTGAGAACGGATTGCTGTTCTTGAATCATAGATTAGTCATTCCATCAGAGATGCAATGTAAAATAGCAATGTGGTTACATTTGCCTCATCTCGGAATAGAAAAAACGCTTGCACGCGCAAGAAGGTTATATTATTGGCCAGGAATGAATACACAAATCAAAGAATTGGTGACTTCATGCAGCGTGTGTGAGAAATTCAAAAGAAATATTCAAAAAGAACCACTGGTTCAGGAGGAAAGTCTGAAATATCCATTTCATATAGTGGCAATGGACATTTTCGAGTACGCGGGTCGTAATTATATTGCAATTATTGACGCGTACTCGGGTTATCTTATGGCCGTCAGGATTCAGAATAAATCATCAATGCACATTGTAGGGGTGATTTGTCAACTGTTTGACAAACTGGGATATCCGACAATCATAAGGTGTGACAACAGCCCATTTGGATCTGCTGAATTTGAGCGTTTTGCGGTTGAGTGTAACGTTCAGGTTAAATTTTCAAGTCCAAGATATCCACAAAGCAACGGTCTAGCGGAAAAGGGCGTAGCCATTGCAAAGAATATTCTTAAGAGATGTTATGAGGCTAATGATGTCGATCAATTTCAGTATCGCTTATTGGAATATAACACGTCACCAGTGATGGGCATGAATATAACTCCATCAGAATTATTCTTTGGTAGACTTGTAAAGTCCAAGTTGCCTGTGTCAGACTCGCTGTTGATCAGAAACAAGTTAAGTGAATCGGAAGTTCAAAATAAATTAAAAATAAAAAAAGACAAGCAAAAACATTTTTATGATCGGAACGCTAGGTCATTGCCGGTACTAAACGAGGGTGATTTAGTTATTTTTAAAAAAAACGGAAAGGAATGGCACTATGGAAAAATTGTTGCAGCATTTAACGATCGGTCATATATTATCAAGGATAGTTTTGATGGTTATTTTAGACGTAATAGACGTTTTATTGCCAAGACTAAAAATGAGGATTTTCATGCTAGTGATCTGTTGTTTGAACAAAATATTAGCAAGCAAAACAACTCCCCGGATTCGTTAAGAGAAAGTCAAATTGTAGTTCCATCTCACAGTAATCGGAACGAAAATAATGTTAACACGGACAACTCAGTAATGGTGGAGATCTCATCTAATACAAACAGTTGTGATATTGATGAACCAGTTCTATCCAGAATAAGTGTAAACCCTGTAGCTGCATCTACCAATACGGCGAATGTAACACCTGTAGAGCCAGTCACCACTAGAAGTGGTCGCGTCATTAAGGCCGCACAGCGTTATGGTAGGGATTATGGAATAGAAACAGTAGTAATTAATTAATTAATTTAAAAAAAAATAGCGTGTAATGAGTGTGAACGAGTCTTTACATGCGGATGTAAATTAGTCCTTACTTTTATACCTTTTAATATGCCAATATATTATACCTTTTTTTAGTAGATAGTTCGGTGGATCAATATATACTTGATACGGAGAAGATGATAATAAAACTATTGCTTTTGTAACGATTAACAGTATTGTGTTATTTCTTTTATTTATAATAAGCTGAGCTTATTACAGTCACGCGACTTTTTTCCATGATCACATGATGTGATAATCACATTTTGGTATTCTGTTAGTCGACTGATGCGACAATTACCGTTTGGTGGGATAACTATCATATGACGCCATATTCTCTAAGTCGTATGAAAAGTTAAACATCATTTGAATTAATATTTTCATCACGTCAAATTTAGAAGTGATAGCGAGTAAAATGGACGTTATTTTAACGTAAGTTTATATGAAAATCATATTTTCCACCTCAGCGCCACCTATCGGGTCCAAATTTTGCCAACGACCGAGGAGTCAGCAAACAATGAACTTTGATCTGAAGCTACCATTTCTTTTACAAGTTATACTCGAATTTTTTCCAACGAGTTAATAAATCAGACTTTAAATAAAGATGAACCTTTTGACATTAGCTCCGACGTAGTCCCTACAAAACGCCAAAAAATAATAAAATCTTCCCTCCGAGATATCTCTACTTATTCAGAATCTGGGATGAAGACAAGGAAACTTAACAATTGTTTGTTATATATAATCTGCAAAGATAACCAGCCTTTCTCAATAGTTGGGAATGAAGGAGTTAAGAATTTATTTCGACAGTTGCTCCTCACTTTAAAATCCCGATTAGGACATCTCCTACAAAATGGCTTGACAAAAAAATATAAGACTATTTCAGAAAGTTTTAAAACAAAGCTGTCAACTATAGAAGATATAACGTATTTTTTAGGTGTGACTGCACATTTTAGAATAGACATTTAACTATTTCAGTTACTCCTGGCGTATACGAATTGGACCAAAAACACACGTCACAGGAAATCGCCGAAATGCTCTTAAAGACTAGCCAAGAATGAATACAGAAAATTTAACAGCTGTGGTTATCGATAACGCAGCCAACATGGTCAAAGCAATAGAATTAGCATTCGGTTCCCCCCAAAATGTTTTGTCTATTAATCGGTATCATGTTTTTGTGATATATGCTACCATCATAATGGCGACTTGAATGCAACTAATCAGTTGTCAAAAATATACTTAATGTCAAATAGAGTACATATATCAAACACCAAAATGACTTTCAATGGTTTCAATCGCGATTTGTTATTAACATTCATAAAATATAGTGAAACGTATAATATTAATATAAATTCAGCGATCGAAGCAGCGGAAAACGCGTTAAATACAATAAAATTAGGTCAAATTAGGTGATACTCCGGCAAAAATGTTTTTGTGATATATGCTATTATCATGATGGCGATTTGAATGCAACTGATTAGACAGCTGTCACAAATATACTTAATGTCAAATAGAGTACATATATCAAACAATGACACCAAAATGACTTTCAATGGTTTCAATCGCGATTTGTTATATATAGTTTCTTTATTTATAGCAAAAAATGTTATAATAATTTGGTTTTAGTCGGTACAGAGATTTGTTATGATTTCAACTTACTTCTGGAAAAGTATATGCTTATTATAAAAACTTAATGTTTAAATTAAGTTAAGTTAAGTTTGTTATTAACATTCATAAAATATAGTAAATCGGATATTAATATAAATTCAGCGATCGAAGCAGCCGAAAACGCGTTAAATATAATAAAATTAGGTCAAATTAGGTGATACTCCGTCAAAAATAAAAAATTACTTTGAGGTTATAATTCCACACAGTATAGTTTAGATGATTTTTATAATCACTTTCTGATGTCCTAATCATAATTTAAAGTAAGATTTTACATTTTCCCTATTTCAACAAATGTTTTAAGGTTGATTTGTGTTATTTAGAAAATTCTCGGAATATAACAGATAGGGGACAGCGGCAAAGTACTAGTACAAAATAAGCTGCTATTCGCTTCCTTTCTACTGGTGACAGATTTGGTTTCGCACTAAGTACACATCTTAGCTTCACACAAATCATTAACCAAGTTTCCAGGTAAAGTCGTTATACATTAAATTTCCTGCCGCTGCACGACAGCTCGAAATATCGAATGTAAGTATATTTTGTAAGAAATTGCAATTTCATTTTCGTGTATTTATTCGATATGTATGCAGAGGAGCGGCAAATTTCGGTAAATTTTTGGGGCGGCAAAAATTTGACCCAAATGTCTGTGTCTTCTAAGTTTTACGCTGTCGACGACATTAATGTGTTTTGCAGTAAAATTCATTTGGTCGGCTGCTGCTAGTTCTTTAAGATTCTTAATCCAATATAACGTAAAATATTGAAAATTCAATGTGGAATTTTAAGTACATGTTAAATTTAATATTAGAATTACAAAAAAAATAATCTTAAATTTATCGACATTTATGTTGGCAGTCCGGGCACTATGAAATTAACTAGTGCCGAAGAACCAACCATTGATGGAGAAATCATTTCATTTACTCGGTAATACAAGCATATCCCAACACCAATTACTTGGTTACACCATTTAAGCACAATGGCCCACCTTAGTTTGGCGCAAGCAAAATATAATTAAAAAAAAATAGTTCAATGTGAATTTAGATGTATATATTATTTTGTCGCCAAGTTTTCCAAACAGGAAACAAATTATACATGTAGGATCTGACATATTAACAATCCTAATTATCGAACTACATCGAACACTGCTATAGAACTACGTTGAACTAGTACTTACCATTGACGAACTACTTACCAATGACGAAGTACTTACCGTCGCTCAGAATTAGTTGTTATAGCTCTGTCTCTTTTATCCTATGTAAAAAAACATATAAGAAAATAATATTGTACCTATTGATTATAGTCTGTGTATTGTCGTCGAGATAGAGAGGTGTGTGCTCTCGAGTATTGAAAAGTGGCCATTAAGCCCAAGCTCAATACTAATAATTTTACTTTTAATAAATATAAATTATCATTAAAGTTTTCCTAAAGTTATTTTAGTTCATGAATCCCACAAATTGGGGGCTCAACCCGTCCCGTTGTGATGTTAAAACTGTACTCTGGACTACATTGCTTGGAATTTTTGAAGATAGTTTTGCATTTGCTGCTGGAATTTGGAAGTAAGAAGTTTTATCTTAATAAATAAAGAAGTTGAGAGGGGCACACATAAGGAGAAAAGCTCATCAAAGTTTCCTAAAATTGCACTGGAAAATTTAAACGACGCCATAGTTTGTAACCTTCTAGAAGGCAAAGGTGCATATGTATAAGTTAAGGTACGACACATTCAGTAAGCAGCGAACATTAATTTTTCGCTGCGTTGCAGAAAAATCTTATCTCCCAACGACGAAATTCGTCTTAAAACTCGTGTGCCTAACACGCACATCATACCCCAGTTAGCAATTTATACAAACTTGCATTTTTGATACTTTGTTACATTTTTGTTTATAATCGTTTCAACATTCGCTATGCCAAAATACTTGTGCGCCTAACACGCGCACCAAACCCTAACTAGCATTTAATACTAAGTTGCCTTTTTCGTTTATCTTCGTTTTAACGATCGCTGTGCTGGCCAGCGTGCTTGATCGTTATTGTTATTTCCTTCGACGTTTGCTGACACAGCAAAAAGGCATCGCATCATCGTTGAAGAGATCTGGATGAATATTGGGGATATCTTGGTACAGTTCGCTCGAGTCCGTAAATGAGTGCAGTTCGCATAGTGAGCAATAATTCAACTTAAATATTGATTAATAATAATAGATCTTACATAGTGAGCAATAATTCAACTTAAATTTGGATTAAATAAGTTATCATTTATTACTAGTTATTAAAGTGCTAGATTACTATTAAATAAAGGAACGTAAAACTCCAATAAGGAGAAGAAAAATGGTGTTTTCATTGTGCTCTATGAGGAGCAAAATTTAATTTATATATGTATAGACGACATAAAAGTTGAAGTCGCAGTGTGGCCGGTTATACTTTTCTTTGTTCTGATTATATGAAAATATATTTTGCTGAAGAATTGCAGTGTGGCCAACACACATTTTATTTTTTTTGGTTTTATTAATCTTAATTATATTGATTAATACAGTCGAAGCTGGTTAAGTGGGACCTGGTTAAATGGAACACCTCTATAAGTGGGCCAAATTGTGGTGCACCGTAGTTTTTCTCAAAAAAATACTCTATTAGTGAAACTTTCACACCTCTATAAGTGAAACTCATATTTTATAAATTTACCTCTGTAAGTGGAATTGTTTGTTTGAATCTCTGCAAGTGAGACATATTTGTAAAAAAATAATATTTTTTCGCTTCAAACTTCCAAAACAGTTACGTTAACAGTTAAAACGTCTGTCTAGACACCATGTAGATTGAGTATCTCGACGTCAAATTTGTATCGCTCAGTTGCTGTTCAGTTCATTTTTCTTTCGTGTTTAGTGCGTTCTTAAAAATCTCGAAGCGAAAGTTAAACTGTTTGTCAATAAGTGTGAAATTAAAGCTATTAAACGAGTTTGATGCTGGGAAATCGCGGGAAGAAATATGTAAAGAATTTAAAGTGCCTAAATCAACTTTTTGTAGGATTTTAAACAATCGGGAGATAATTCAATTGGAATGTGGTGAAGGTCATTCGAATCAACCAAGATGTTTTAGAGGTGTTAAAACTCTTCCAGTAGACTACAAAAATAATAAAAAAGAATGGATGACGAACGAAATCTTCACATATTGCCTTAAAAAAATTGATAGGCAAATGAAAATGAAAAACAGAAAGATTTTGCTATTTGTCGCCAATTGTACAGCCCACATGAACTTACCAGAACTAAGATTCATTAAGGTTTGCTTTTTACCCGCTAACACTACGAGCAAACTACAGCCTTTAGACCAGGGTATTATACACAATTTTAAAACTTAATATCGAAAAGAAGTCGTGTATTATATTCTTAAATCCATGGAACAAAGCCATGAGATTTGCGAGGAAAGCTTGGTACTGTGTTAGCGAAACCACAATAAAGAACTGCTTTAAAAGATCTGGGTTTAGAATTACTGAAATACACTCAAGAAGAGGAGGTGGAAGAAAATACTAAACCAGAAGTTAATGCGGATGACTGGAATAAACTTTTTAACAACGAACATGAAGATCGGCCGAGTTTTGATGACTACGATGCTGTGGACACTGAAGCTTCGATTTCCGGTGAGCAAACTGAAGACTGAAACCTACGGTCCCTCTTCTTCCGCACAAATGGAGGACGAAGATATTGACAATGACGAGGTGTGTATTGAAGTACAGGAACAGGTGCTTCCTACTAAACGTGATCCTGACCGTTGATTCTGACCAAAATGTGTTTGATAAAATTTATGAACTTGAATCAAATGTCATTAAAATAAACACTCTTATACAAAGCAAACTGACCGATTATTTTTAAAATGTTAAATACGTAAAATTTGTGTTCCTTCTGTTTTTTTATTTTAATTTTTTTTTCATTACTTTCTGTTTTGCCATATTCATCTAAGTATGTATGTGTTTTTTATAATGATTTAAATAAAGTTATTTTAATAGCTAACTAGCTGAAAATTGTATTTTTTTAATTTGCTTGTAAAACCTCCTTTAGTGAAATAAATATCTGCTTTACCTGGATAGGTAAGAAACCGGGTAACTGGAATACCTCTATAAGTGAGACTCAAATAATTGGCCCAAGGGATTCCACTTAACCAGGTTCGACTGCATAACGTTTCTATGAAAGCAATTATTAACATTAAATATAACGAATTAAATACAAATAATAAGAAATAATTATCTAGTTTGATTAAAGATAATTAAGAGAAATATTAAGAAATTAAATTTATTGCTCTGGTTTGTAATATCAATTGATTCATATTATTTTTATTAATTCACAATAAACTACATAAACTTTTCTGTATTATGGATTTATATTATTGTGAATATTATTTCAAATATTGGAAACTATTACATTGTTAATAATTAATATTATCAGTTACTCCTTTTAAATTGTTAAGGTAGAGAGATAGAGATCGTCGATTTTAAAAATTAAAATGGATTTTAATACAATTGTTTCACTGACTGTGAAAGGACTAAAAGAGAAACTTACAGAATTAACCTTACGCACGTCGGGACGGAAAGAAACGTTACAAGACAGACTACTAGAACATTTTGGTTTGGAGCTCGAGGCCGAAGACGAAGAACTAAGCAGCGAATATGGCTCGCTTCATGGCTCCGAGATATTGAGGACTCTTTTAACTTTCGATGGAACTGGATATCCAAGTGTCGACCAATGGGTACAAGAGTTCCAAGAAAATGCTGTAACTGTCCAATGGAAAAGTTTACAAAAATTCATCTACGGGAAACAAATAATCAAAGGAGCTGCCAAACTTTTCATCCGTAGTCAAACAGGTCAAAACAATTAGGAGTCTCTAAAGAATCTTCTCGTCAATGAGTTTAGTTCAAAATTGTCATCGGCAGAAATTAAAAATTTTTTTTTAAGAATTCGTCGGAACAAACCATCGGAAACCATCGGAAACCCTGCGTGAATATCTCTACAGCCTGATGGAGATTGGAAAGTCCATCAGTCTTGATGAAGAAAGTCTAATTGAATACTTTGTAAAAGGGATTCCAGATTCGGTGCAGAACAAAATGATATTATACCAAGCCAGATCTGTAAGCGATCTTAAAGAGCGGCTAAAGGTGTATGAAAAAGTTTGTGTTCCCAATCAGCAGTCATCATACTCGAGAGGGAGCCAGAAAAAAAACTGTAGAAAATTATTTGTTCGAAAATACTTTCGTTTTATTAGTAACCGAAATAAGAAGAAAAGTGTCTGCCTTCGAGGTAAACGCAATTGCAGCAGTAGGAATAGAAAAATAAATTGTTCTTGCATCAATCGAGTAATGTAATGTAGAAAGTTTTGTTTTGTGCATTTTTATTTAATTTGTATTTTTTGTCTCTAAAAATCAGAAAGGGAGTGAATATGGAGGACGGTAATTTATTCATTGATATGATAATACCAGAAAACATTCACGCTCCAAGCGGTTCACGCAAATATAAACCGATTTGTTGTGTCGTTTGGTGTTGTCGATATATCGGCAGCATGGTAACCAACAATCCATGACCGTTTGGCGGGCTGGAACGATATCGCCCGAGTGTTCAATGCTTCGCCCAGGGTCCAGAAACGAGACGCAAGTGCCTTAAAAGAGCGGGCAAACAACATTAAAAAAGATTTAAAGAAATTAGCACAGCACACAATGGCATGCACAATGGGCACTGGAGGGGGGCTGCTGCCTCCGGCGAAGCCTCCGAAAGTGTCTTTTGATCTTTCGGAGGCCGTGAAGGAATACGCGGCATCGCTTCAGGTGAAGCTGGCTGGGCTTCGGCCAACAGACAGCGATGCCCCAGTTTTAAAGCTTCGGCAAACAGACAGCGATGCTCCGGTTTTGACGCTTTGGCAAACTGACAGGGATGCCCCGGTTTTGACGGAGGAGACAGAACTGTCACCAAACGTGGATAAAGGTAATGCCAGTCAACAAGAACCAACGGCAGCATCATTGCCTTGGAGTGCGATTTCATCGAGTATGTCAGTGGCATCGAATTCGTTGTGTCGTTCGGCTGAATCAGTTCAATCGATTCCCCAACTTGAATTTGCAATGCAAACGACTGTCAGTCGAACAGTTGATACATCATCAAAGCAATTCTTTGCCACCCAAAAGCAGCGAAATCAACGCAAACGAAAAATGAATAGGCAAGTCTCGCAGCAGTCGGGCAGCTCGAATTCATCTGAAGTGCCTCGTGACAACTTTTACGAAGCGAAATCTAAGCTAATAGCTGACGAGAATCGTCGCCGTAACGAATGGCACTCTCTCTGCGCAGAGTGCGGTTTAAAATCGGTATGGTTTATCATGGTTTATCGGCCAATTGGTTTAAAATTTTTGGTGTTAATTTTTTAAACCAACTGAATAATATGAAATTTCAGAAAAGATTTGGTTTAAAATGATTTAAACCATGGTTTAAAATAAACCAAATTAAAACCGAGCGAATAATATGGTCGTTAGTGTGCGTTCAGAACCCAACATGTTAATTTAACTCAACATGTTGCCAACAGTTGGCGGAACTTGACTTGGTTAAAACAGAGTTGCATTGCTTGTGATGAATTACGCAAAGCAACCGCTGCTGAGAAATTTTCTGGCAAAAAGAGCAACAATTTGTTTTATTTTTTTATGTGTGACTCCAACTAGGCTCCAAAATTCTGAACGCTAATTCCTTTATAAGTCGAATTCGGTTGTAAAAATCCAAATGATCTCTAAACTTAAAACAGTTAAGCTTGTTTATCAAGCAATTCTTTGTCGGTGAGATCTGAATCAGAATCTGACTTTAGCAAAAATTTATTCATTTTCTTTCACAATCAATTAATTAAATTAATTAAATAAAACTTTCACATAAATTGAAATGAAACTATCCTCCTCGATTGCTATTTTAGAATCTGTCAGAAACATCCGTTCATCCAGAGTTAACTAACCAAACGAAGTTTGTAGAATTAGTATTAACAGAGCAATTTCCGTTAACATAGGTCAGGGTACACTAAAGTAAACTTTTTCTTAAATCCACGATAAATGATGTCAACATTCGAGATAGACCTAGACCTTTACAGCTTTACAGTTTTTCTTAGAATATACCCAAGAATCATTTCCCAAATTATTGCTGACGAATTAGGGGACACCCCGTATATAAATTTTACCTTTCTGCATTCCTTCCATATAAACTTTAACTATGCCAAATTTCTTACTCTACCGTGTGTGCAATATGCTCAAAAATAGGTAGACAGTTTTCTCTTCACGTACAAAACTGGTGAGATGGAAATTAATGTGTTTGGTTTATTCTACGTATGCGTGAATTTGGGTATCCAATCTCGTGATTTAAAGCTATGTTTTGTCAAATTAAATGGTAAGCCATTACTTGAACAAGGATGGTTACGTGATTAGAGCTGAACTGGAATAAAATATTCAACGCGGACGAAAATACAAAAATTGTGTCGCTAATTCGACAGCACCAAGTACAGAAGGAAAATTATATCAATCAACTTCGAAAAAATATTCTATATTTTTTGATAAATCGATGGGAAAATTTGTTACGTATACGTCTACAAGAAAATTTGCAACCGATATTCATTAAAGCCAGAAAATTACCATTTGCATTACGAGACGCAATGGAAACAGAGTTAAATGTATTAGAACATAAATCATAAAGAAAGTTATTTCGTCTAAGTGGGCTACACCCATCGTTCTTGTAAGGAAACAACACAATAAAGTACGGCTGTGTGGCGATTATTCAGCGACAAATGATGAAATACATTTCGAAAGACTCGAAATGGTTTTACTGCGCCTGAGCAAATACAACATGCGAGTTAGTTTTGAAAAATGACTGTTCAAGGGAAATTGAATATTGCGGATACAGAATCGATCACTGAGAAATACACAGATTGAAAAACAAAATTGATGCCATTGTAAAGTTGCCAGAACCTTATAACAAAGGTGAAGTTCGGGAATACCTTGGATTAGTAAAAACTATGGCCGATTCTTTGAAAACCTTAGTATAGTTTTATATTCTTTGAATCGATTATTGAAAGATAACGTAGAGTTTGTAATGAACAAAAAGTACAGGAACGCATTTTATGCAATTCGGAAAGAAATTCAGAATAAAGTGCATCTGGCGCATTATGACCCAACACTTCCTTTAGGGTTAGCGATCGATGCTAGTCGAGTTGGAGCAGTTTTTACATGCAACACATGTCCTTACGTGTAGGTCATTTTGTAATTCCAACACACCACGAGAATCGCTAACATGGAGCAAGACGATTCCTTCTCTCTCTCTTGTATAGAGTACGCATGAGGAAATATAAAGTCAGCTCGATAAGAGCGAACACAGTCAGTCCTGCAGTGAACTTACCAATGTAACGAAACGTACAAAAGGAACAAGAATTGAAAATAACAAGACAAAAACGTGGTGTATTACATATATGTGTGTGCGAACTAAAATTAAAACATTGAAAATTGGAACTATAGAACTTAAACTAAAGATAAAAATATGTACAAAATAAGACTGTAAATATTAAGATAGGAATCATAAAACTTAAACTAAATATAAAATAAAACTGTAAATACTAAAATAGGAATCGCAAAACTCAAAATACCTATATATATATAAACTAAAAACCTGAAAAACTGTAAAAAGAAACCGAACAACATAAGAAAATAATAAAGCTACAAATAAAACATCAAATTACATCTAAACATTCATTCGATTGCAAGATGGACGCTAGCGCACCCACACCATATTATTAACCCAGACGGTAGCGAAAAACCTTACATCAGTGTATCACAGACGTTATTGCCAGTACAACAAGGCTACACAAAAATTGATAGAAAAGCTTACGCAATAATTTTTTAAATAAGGAAATTCTATCAATTCGTGTACGCTGGAAATCATTTCATTTGACTACGAAATTTGTTGCCACAATTCAGCAGATCATTCTTTCACGTTTCACGTACTTTCGCGTTTACCAATAGCTGAGATTTACAATAAGAAGGAAACAAATTAAGTAATTGAACTAAACTCTTTCGAAACATTACCATAGTCAGCCGAAGAACTACGTAACGGCAAGTTCACCTTTAAAAACGGCTGTTTATTCCGAGGACTACAAGTTTATGTGCCAGGAGAACTGCGAAAACAGATTCAAAAAGAACTACATACACAGCACATTTTAGGATTACAGGTATGAAAGCATTCGGACGAAGCTATTGCTGGTGGCCAAGATTTGATAACGACATTGAAAACATTACAAAAAATTATATTAAATGCCAACAAAATCGAGGAAATCCTAAGAAAATGACAACACATGTATGGGAAGCAGCCAAGAATCCATTCATACGTGGACTTTGCAGTACCTTTCATAGGGAAGTATTTTTTCATAATCATTGATGCTTACACAAAATGTTCTGAAGTGATTCCAAACATCACTAACTGCGATTAGTATTGAAAAATGTCGAGAAGTATTTTCAAGGTTTGGAATACTCGAAATTCTCGCTAGCGACAACGGAACACAATTCACTTCTGACGAGTTTCAAGAGTTAATAAAGATTCATAAGCGAAGTGCACCGTACCAACCAGCTACAAATGGACAAGTCGAACGGAATGTTCAAACATTCAAAAACAAATTGAAAACCATTCCGAGATTTCTAAGACATTGAGTAACATACGAGTATTACTGAATTATAGACATACACCACATGCAACCTGTTCGGTCAACAACCATTGACCTTGGTTCATGGCAATCAAAGTATTGCCACTAGCAATACTCACATTAAATGCGGACTGCTGACGCGCCGCATTCCACACCACCAGTCGCACAAAGTTGCAGTACATTCCGTCTGCATACGATCCCTATTGCAATCACTTTGTTGCCTGCCGAATGATCACCACAACATTATTATCATTTCGCTGACGACGCACATTGCGACGTTCACTGCTTGTGCGGCTCATCGTCGTCCACTCATCGACTGGGCACTGTGTGCGGACACCCGATACCTCGCTCCGTTGCGATGTAGACGGATGGCCTATTTGCTAAGCAAATAAATATACAGCAACGACGAGCAGCAGCAACATTGTTCGCTCTACGTACACCAGAATGTCTTACCGACAGAAGATTATTATCGCAGTTGCCGGCGTAGGCACCCTTCTCATCGTATACAGCTGGATAGCCAAGGCATGGGCCTGGTATCAGCTACTCGACGCGCTACACATTTGGAATGTGTGATGATGCAGCAATTTGGAGTCACAGGCGATGGTGGTGGTGGACGGACTCGCATGGCAAGGCGAGCTTTCTTGCAGCAGTCGGCTGCACAACGTTCTTCAGTTCTTCAGGACCAGCTCCACCGAGTGCAACAAACATTGCGACAACAAATCCGACGGAATCGCCGCGCGAATACTTAGAGATATTAGAATTTATCATAATAAGTTAGAATATATCAATTTAGTTAATAAATCGTTTCACAGAAAATGTACATTTAAGTTTTGTGTTTTAATTTTCGACCACCCCCTGACTTTCGGAAGTTTTAATCCCCGACATTTTGGTGCCTCCTGTGAGGAATAATTTAAATTAAATTTGTGATTTTTTGTGGACACGCTTGTCCCACGGTTTCTCTCCATTTAAATTAAATTTGTGATTTAGTTTGTGCTTTGTGGACACGCTTGTCCCACGGTTCGTTCCTCGGGATATGTGCGCATGCGGCCACAGTCGCCTAGCAATTTATTGTGTAGTTTTGGCAACACTTATTGCCTTCGCGTCTTCGTGTCTTGCCCTTTGCCTTCTGCTTGGGTTACTGTGAACCGAGTTCACCAGCCTATTTGAGACTTGTTAGTGAAGTGATCGATAGTCGACATGGCCGACTTGAATCGACGCACCTCAGCATGCACCGTCATCAAGCGGGGGCACGACCGCATTGTGAGCATGGACGTGACGACTTTGGATGAGGTCCAAATCCATTTGGAACAGCGCCAGATAGAAGCACACTATGCACGCTTTCTGGTGGCACACACGGCATTGGTGAGCGATGCCACACCGGAGGGCCTTCAGGCCCACGATGATCTGCTGGCAGTCGTGGACGAGCAGTATAATAACGTCTTGATGGTCTTGGGCAGACGCCAAAACGCCCTCCAAAATCTGGCGAAACTCGCGCCGGCTTCTCCACCACAGCATCACAGCTCAACCACGCCAAAGGTGGAGATGAAACTTGAGTCGGTGCAAATACCGACGTTCGATGGCCATCTGCACAATTGGCTAGCATTTAAAGATGCATTCGAGAGTCTGGTGCACAACACGGAGCTGGCGCCCGCCTACAAGTTACAGAAGCTTCGTGCCGCTGTCCTGCCTGGCAGCGTAGGCCTCGTCGGCAACATCTACTCCGGCGGCTACGAAGAGCTCTGGAGTGAGCTTAAAGAGAGGTTCGACAACCCACGCCTGTTGTGCGAGACCCACGTTTCTCGGCTCCTCAATCTGCAAGCAGCCCAGGACGAATGCTCCAGTGCCCTGCTTCGGATCGTGGACACCGTGCAAGAGTCACTCCGTGCACTACGAGTGATGCGGCAACCAGTGTCCAGTTGGGACGCTTTGACGGTCCCGATTGTTGTGTCCCGTTTGCCAAAGGTGACCCAGCAAGGTTGGTGCATGCATTGCCCAGCCAAACAGATTCCCACCCTCACCGGCCTGCTCGAGTTCTTGACTCATCGTGCCCACAGTTTGGCGACAGAGATCCAGCTACCCTCAACCTCTGGTCGACAACAGGCAAGTGGATCACGGCAGCTAAAGATGCTTCCCGTTGCTCGGACTCAAGTCATTGCAGCTCCCGAGAACCGGTGCGGCCATTGCCATGGCTCTCACCGGCTATATCAGTGCACAAGGTTCAAGCAGTTGGACTTGAGTCGGCGCATCAACGCCGCGAGAACGACAGGTGTCTGTTTCAACTGTCTGCAGCCAGGACACAACGCTACCGGATGCCAATCCGAAAGTTCCTGCCGCCACTGCAACGGCAGACACCACTCGCTGATCTGCAGAAGGGAGGCCCGACAAGAAACACAACGTCGGCCAGCCCGCCGAGAAGCAGAACGCCAACCAGCCTCACAAGAAGCGGCACCTCAGCCAGCCCAAATAGAAGCAGAACGCGCCCAGACCCCGCCTGGTGGTCGCTATGTGTTCACGAAGGGACGTTGGGAGTTCATTCCGGACCAGGGTCCCTCAACTATGGATTGACTCAATCAAGCGACCACTACCGTATTGCTAGCTACGGCGCTCGGCTACGCGTACGGCGCAAACTCGGAGCCCCACCTGGTTCGAGCCCTCTGCGATCCTGGATCGCAGGTAAGTCTTATAACAACCAAACTAACCAAACAACTTCGTCTTCCCAGAAGCCGATTGGATGTAGCCGTGCAAGGCGTCGGTATTTCCCGACCCACTCTGGCTCAAGGCCAAGTGACGCTCTCACTTCAGTCGACGCGATCAGAGTTCGTGCTCACCATGAAGGCCGTAGTGATCCCCCTTATCACTTCGACGCTCCCCGCAGCACATGTGGATGCAACACAATGGCATCATCTGGTTGGCCTACCACTGGCAGACAGCCATCTGGGCACTCCTGGGCCCATCGACATCTTGCTAGGGGCTGATGTCTGGGGTCTCTTGGTGCGGGACGAGGTCATTCATGGACGGCCGCACGAGCCCCACGCCCAACGCACACACCTTGGTTGGGTTGTCTTCGGCCCAGCTGCCCTGGTGCGAGCAGCACCACCCATCCGATCGCTCCACAGCCAGGTGACGGAAGAGTCGCCTTTGGAGCCCACTCTGGAACACACTCTGGATGAGCTCGTTCGGAATTTCTGGAAGTCGGAGGAGGTACCCACAGATGAATCAAGAGAGGACGAGTGCAGCCGGCACTACTCCCAGTCGCACTCCCGCACATCGGAAGGCAGATACATGGTCCAAATCCCCTTCCGACACGACGCACCAGCACTAGGTGCCTCCTACCGAGCTGCACTGCGACAATTCTACTGTCTGGAGCGGCGACTCCAGAACAACCCAGATCTCAGAGAGAAGTACATCGCCTTCATGCGCGAATATGAAGAGCTTGGACACATGGAACGGGCTGGTCAACATGGCGACCACCCCCAGTGTTACTACATTCCACACCATGCGGTAACTAGCAAATTCCGTGTTGTCTTCAACGCATCTGCCCAGACCACTACTGGAGTCTCACTCAATGACGTCCAGCTGGTTGGTCCTACCATTCAAGATTCACTAATCAACATCATCCTGCGGTTCCGGCGCTACTTGGTCGCGCTGACCGCTGACGTAGAGAAGATGTTCCGCCAGGTCTTGGTGGCGCATAAACATCGAGACTACCAACGGATTCTCTGGCGAGAATCACCGTCCGACGAGCTGACCGTCTTCCGCTTGACGACGGTTACCTACGGTATGGCATCCAGTCCATACACTTCTGTGCGATCCATGATGCAGTGCGCACAGGACAATCAACAGCTGATCCCAGATACAGCACGGGCTCGAGCGGCCCGAGAGACGATTGAGAAGGCCTTTTATGTGGACGACCTCCTCACCAGCTGCAACAGCATTCCCGAAGCAGTCGGCCTGGCTGCCGATGTCAACACTGTCCTCATGGCAGGACACTTCAAATTGCGCAAATGGAACTCCAACAGCGCACAGGTAATTTCCATGGTGACTAACGAGACTTCCTCTTCTCCCTCTTCCACAGAGTTTGTCATAGAATGCCCAACGGCAACGGTACTTGGCTTGCGTTGGGATCCAGCTGCTGACGAGCTCTTCTTCTTGGTGGAAATGGAACCGCTGGGACCCTCCCCTACGAAAAGGCGGATTCTGAGCGAGGTGGCGAGACTGTTCGATCCTACTGGGCTCCTTGCGCCGGTCATCATCACAGGAAAGATGTTCATCTAAACGCTTTGGTCCGCAGGCATCACTTGGGATGCCCCACTTTCCCCAGAGCTGCTCAACACCTGGGCAGCATTCCGCAACGGGCTGCAGGCCCTCAACCAAGTCAAGGTACCTCGATGGCTTGGCATGCATAGTCAGCATGTGACCACAATTCATGGGTTTTGTGATGCCAGCTCCCGAGCCTATGCAGCTGTCATCTACCTGAAGACATCAGATGCCGATGACCGGTCCCAGGTCGCACTGCTGACCGCCCGGACTAAGGTGGCTCCACTCAAGGGCGCTACCATTCCTCGTCTGGAACTGTGCGCCGCTAGTCTCCTCGCGGCCACCTTGGAGAATGTCCGCACCGCTCTAGGCCTGCAGACTGCACCCTACTACCTCTGGTCGGACTCCAGCATTGTTTTGTGTCGCAAACCGAGTGCGACAAATCCAGGAGTTGACGTCTCCAGCACGTTGGCATCACGTCCGCTCTGCGCAGAATCCAGCCGATTGCGGTAGCCGAGGTCTTGGTGCATCAGAACTCCTGCAACACTCGCTGTGGTGGCAAGGACCGAGTTGGCTGGCAAGCGGACCGCTCCCCGTCGGCCCACCCGGGCAGCTGCACGCCGACGACATGGACCGAGTGGCAGAAGAATTAAAGCCATGCTTCTTCTCGGGCATGGTCATCACCCAGATGGAACTGACGACACGACGCCGAGACAAAGTCATCATCCCGTTGACCGAGCGATTCAGCAACCTACACCAGTTGCTCCGTACTGTTGCCTATATGCTCCGTTGGCGGAGCACTTACCGGCACCTACTAAAGCGATCAGTCGTCGGAGCGGATGAGCTCGACCACGCCTTGGAACGACTTATCATCATAGAGCAAGCTGCCGCTTTCTCTCAAGAAGTGCACCAGTTGCGCAACCGTGCACCACCGTCAAGTAACAGCCCGTTACTCTCTCTCAACCCATACTTGGATACTCGAGGAGTCCTACGAGTCGGAGGTCGACTCACGCATGCGTCCCTACCGGATGAGCAAAGGCATCCCATTGTCTTGCCGAAAGCAGGCGCCTTGGTTTGGCTATTGGTTCGCCAGACACATGACGCCACCCTACACGGCGGCGTTCAACTGATGCTGCAGACGTTGCGGCAGAAGTATTGGATACTCCATAGTCGACAAGTTGTGCGGACTCTGCTACACAAATGCGTCATCTGCAGACGACACCGCGGAGCGGTCATCAAGCAACAAATGGCTTCGCTACCCAGCCCACGAGTCAATTCAGCTCGCCCGTTCCTGGCCTCAGGGGTCGACTACTGTGGTCCCTTTTCCGTTCGCGTTGGAACCAAACGATCACGCACCACAATCAAAGTCTACTTGGCGATCTTCGTTTGCATGGCCACGAAGGCTGTGCACATCGAGGTAGTTGAGGACCTCTCATCACAGGCTTTCATGGATGCTTTTACCCGATTCACCTGCCGGCGCGGACCCTGTCCCGATCTCTACAGCGACAATGGTACCGCCTTCGTTGGTGCGAACCGGTACCTTAAAGAGGACTTAGCAGCCTTCGAATCGCATCACAACCAACAGGCCCTGGCACATTCCGGGACGAGATGGCACTTCATCACTCCTGCGGCCCCTCATCAAGGTGGATTATGGGAGGCCGCCGTAAAATCAGCAAAACATCATTTGGTTCGTTTGGTGGGTGCCCAGTCTCTCTGGTACCACCAACTCCACACTCTGGCAACACGCATCGAGGCGTGTCTTAACTCACGTCCGCTGGTCCCACTCCACGACGACCCCGAGGACAAACTGGCGCTCACCCCTGGCGATTTCCTCATCGGTGCCCCCCTCATCGCGGTACCCGAACCTCACATTGGCGGCGTCCCGCTGAATCGCCTCAAGCAGAATCAGTGGATCCGTAAGCTCCACCAGGACTTCTGGCAGCGCTGGAGCGAGGAGTACTTGGTCACCCTCCAGACCCGTAGCAAATGGGAACGACGAGAACCGGACATTCAACTGAACGACGTGGTCCTCGTGAAACAAGAGAACCTGCCCCCGACTCATTGGAGGCTCGGTCGAGTCATTGCCGTTCACCCGGGCAGTGACGGATTAGCCCGCAACGCTACTCTACGCACCAGCCATGGCGAGACACCAGCCATGGCGAGACATCATGAACAGATCATGAGATGTCGACATGATCTTGACCTTCCTGGGAGCATTACGTGCACACATTTCGAACCAGAGGGTTCAACCGGGCAGGATGTTCGGTCAACAACCATTGACCTTGATTCATGGCAATCAAAGTAATTGCAATACTCACATTAAATGCGGACTGCTGACGCGCCGCATTCCACACCACCAGTCGCACAAAGTTGCAGTACATTCCGTCTGCATACGATCCCTATTGCAATCACTTTGTTGCCTGCCGAATGATCACCACAACATTATTATCATTTCGCTGACGACGCACATTGCGACGTTCACTGCTTGTGCGGCTCATCGTCGTCCACTCATCGACTGGGCACTGTGTGCGGACACCCGATACCTCGCTCCGTTGCGATGTAGACGGATGGCCTATTTGCTAAGCAAATAAATATACAGCAACGACGAGCAGCAGCAACATTGTTCGCTCTACGTACACCAGAATGTCTTACCGACAGAAGATTATTATCGCAGTTGCCGGCGTAGGCACCCTTCTCATCGTATACAGCTGGATAGCCAAGGCATGGGCCTGGTATCAGCTACTCGACGCGCTACACATTTGGAATGTGTGATGATGCAGCAATTTGGAGTCACAGGCGATGGTGGTGGTGGACGGACTCGCATGGCAAGGCGAGCTTTCTTGCAGCAGTCGGCTGCACAACGTTCTTCAGTTCTTCAGGACCAGCTCCACCGAGTGCAACAAACATTGCGACAACAAATCCGACGGAATCGCCGCGCGAATACTTAGAGATATTAGAATTTATCATAATAAGTTAGAATATATCAATTTAGTTAATAAATCGTTTCACAGAAAATGTACATTTAAGTTTTGTGTTTTAATTTTCGACCACCCCCTGACTTTCGGAAGTTTTAATCCCCGACACAACCATTAGAGAATTACCCTAAGCATTAATGTTTAATCGACAAATACGTTCAAGATTGGACTTCATGATTCCGAAACAACCAATTATCGGTAGTCCAACACAACAAAGTCAAGTCAAGATTCAACAACGGCAAGTCAACGATCGAGTTTCTGTTCGCGATTACCTACACCAGTGATGAAAAGTATAAATTCGGAACCGTTGTCGAAACTTTGTGAAAATTGCATTACATAGTGAAATTAGATGATGGCCGTACATGGAAACGACATATTGACCATCAAACAAGCTAATGATGACCTAATTCCGTATCATTATGACATCAGTCAAAATCGAGACATGATTTCCGATTAACGCGTATGTGAAGAGAACCAAAGAGGCACAAACGTTGAGAAAGAAATTGTCATAACCCCGCAAGAACAAGGCGTGGTTGTCATGCCAATCGTTACTGGGACCGCACCGATTCCGGAACAGAAATTGAAAAGAGTAAGAAGACCACTCACCCGTTTGACTTAAAAAAATAAAACAAATTCAAAAATAATTTTTCTTTAATCGTATTGCTTATTAAAACGTTTTTATTAGCTCGCTTTCATGTATGTCTTTCTGTGCGGGTGGAATTTGAAAAAAAATTAATTCAACGCAAATTTGCAATTTGTTTCAGATCACAGCAAACTACTACGCACAATACTCGTTTTAAACGTTTTAAATTGAAATTGTATTTTGATTAGCTAACATGTTTACAGACTTAATTTAATCGTTTTTAAAATTATAATATTTGCCAATATTTCGGTCTTGCCGACCATTATCAAGGCAAAAAGATAAATTTTAAATTAAGATTAACTCAACAAATTAAACAACATAAAAGAGATGTTGAAAATGTTAAACACCCCACGGTGCCGTTTTGGTAGATTCCTACCAAACTTGGTAGGTTTTTTCAGCTTTGGTAGGCTTTAATTCGATTTGGTAGTTTTTTTTAAAACTCTAATTTTTTTAAAATTGACATAAAAACTGATATAATTCCAATCAACTCAAAAACATTTGCGTCAAAAAATGTACGTAAACAGAGACAAACGTCAATGTCAAATCAAGAAATGAATATGAGTAAATCCAGGAACTCATTTTCATTTGTTTTGTCATTGACACTTGACAGACCGTATCTATACTAATATTATAAAGAGGTAAAATTTGTTTGTATGTAGGAGGTAATCTTCGAAACTACTGGACCGATTTTGATCAGGTTTTCAATATTGCCCCGAAAGAGGGAGAAGCCGGGCAACGCCTGTTATTTAAACTTTTGAATATGAATGAATTTAATGTTGGGGAGGGGGGGGTCCACATATAACCGTGGTTAACAGCTAGTGTATTATACAAACTAAATTCGTCTATTCTACAAACATTATTGTTTTGTTAAGATCCAGAAACATTGATAGGTAAAAATCTTAAAAATTTAATTTTCCGTCAAAAAAGATTAACAGTAACTTGTAGCTGGAAGTGTTCAAGTGTTATAGGGTGTGAAGCATAAAAGATCTAAAGTACGTTTTCATTCATTTCACAAACTTTCAATTTTAATCCTGTTCCTGTTGACCTATTGCAGAAATATTATGAGGTGAAGTTGTAGAAAATTCAATGGGCTTTAATACTGCATTTGTCAAAAAAAAATTATCCAAGAGCATTTTTCGAAATAATCGCGTTTGAAAATAAAATTTAAAAAATTTATTTTTTTTTTTACTTTGACGACGTAAAATCGGTAATGGTTTTAAAAATTTAAAAAAAATTACATTTTTTTGACCTTAACGATTTAATTTTCTTTCAAAATAGACCAACAGTGATATTGTAGCTAGAAGTGTTCAAGGGTTACAGGGTGTAAAGTGATGTAAGGTCAAAAGTACGTATCTCTGTTTTAAAACTCTACGTACACTACAAAACAATTGATAAAAACCATACTGTTTTGAATATTCGTATGCGTGATACCATTTAAGAATCTGCATTATTGTCGCAAGTTTTTCTGATAGTCGGTCAACTTTCTGTAGTACATTGTTTTTCCGCCAGAGCTACTTAAAAATCAATCAAAAAATTTTGGGAAACAAAAAGACATCACAAATCTATTGTTTTAATTTGACAGAAGATAATATTTATAAAAATGTCTTTATTGGAAAAAAGGCACACTCTTCCAGATCGTATTAAGAAATAAACATAAACAAAAGAACTGTTGGCTTTTTTAAATGAATTTTTTAGTGGCGGCGAATGCGATTTTACCCAAAAATACTAAAAATGGAATAACTTTTTAACCATCAACAATTCGATAAAACTTCATTTGGCTATTTTGGTTGGAAATGACCTCCGCTATCACCCTGCTTCGTTTGTGCCACGAATTCTGGCACACCCTGTATATTTCAAAAATTATAAACGATTGAAACAACGAATGTCAATCCGAAAAAGTTCGCCTGCCGTATTTATATGAGCACTTAGAATCATATATCAAATTAGTATTGAGTAATTTTATTAATAACGTCTATTTAAGAAACACTTCTCTTCAAGAAATTTATTATAAGGACACTAATAATTACTTGCCAATTGAGGACATTTTTGTTGGAAGCAGAAGAGTAAGAGTACGAAAAGTGAAATAACAAATTTAAACAAAATTGTAATAAGGACAAATATTATAACTTTTTATATCGAATTCTTGGACCAATTCGTGTTGAAATTTGATTTTAACAAAATTAACTTGAAAAACTCATCAAAAAGTTTTATCGGGTCATATTTTTCATATTTTGTGGAACGTGTCCCTGAAAATATCGGGATACAATAGAAGCTCTTAAGATTTTCGAAACCCAATCTGAACACTACTATGGACATTAATCAGTTGTGGGAAAAAGTTGGTGACATTCAAAACGGGATGAATGAACTTTACTTTATGGATTTGACCAATTTTCTTATTAAATTTATTGAGTTTAGACAGTTCAGCAACAGCAGAAAGGAACTTTTTCGATTTGTCCCATATAAAAACCAAACTGAGAATTAAGCTGGAATTCCATGTTATCAATAGTATTATGTAAACAAAAGAGTTGGCTCCCGACAGCAAAAATGAACCTCAGCCAAAGATAAATTTGAAACTATTGGTGTTACTACCTATTTTAATTTTTTTATTTTTTGTTAACTCTGCAGTTTATTTTTATTTATCTTACGTGTTACATAAATATTAAATTGTGAATTTTGTTTATTTTTATTTTATGTAAAGTGTTAATTACTAGTGATTTTTATTTATTTTTAATAAAAAAGTGATAAACATGATTTGTGAAATAAAGTTTTAATTTTAGAATAATAAGCATACATAATTTATGATTTTTATTTCTGTAAATAAACTAGATATTATAAAATATATATATATATATATATAAATAAATATTCAACATTTTACTTTTTTTATCAAAAACAAAATAAGTACCTACATAGAACAACGATTATTATTTATTATTGGTTAAAGAAGCTTTCCCATATTTAAAAACAGGTAGGTTTTATTGGGAAGTTCGGTAGGATTTTTTTTGCTAGTGGCAACCGTGGAACACCCTTAGGCAGGTGATAGAAAAATGTCTAGAGTTTCAAAACTCACTACACCATATTTTTATAGACTTTAAAGCTGCCTATGATAGCATAGCCAGAGTAGAACTTTATAAAGCCATGAGCGAATTCGGCATCCCAAATAAACTGACACGACTATGTAGGTTGACCATGACCAATGTTATAAGCCAAGTAAAAATATCGGGATCACTATCAAGCCTATAACAAGCTCCAACAAGGGGATGGACTAGCCTGCGTCCTCTTCAACCTGGCTGGAGAAATTGATCCGAGACTTCGACGTAACGGCGAGAGGAACAATCCTCTATAAGTCCATTCAGATACTGGCTTACGCAGACGATATTGACGTCGTTGGTAGAAACCGAAGAGCTGTACAGGAAGCTTTCATCCAAATCGAGCAGGCGGCACGAAATCTGGGGCTGCACATAAATGAGAGCAAAACAAAGTACATGGTGGCCATGACTGCAAGTAAAAGATCCAACATTGGTCCCTCAAATGAAATAGTGGAGCGCAAATTTGAAGTAGTGCAAGCCTTTACCTATCTCGAGTCAACTGTTGCAGCCGATAACAGCATGGAACCAGAAATACGCCCACGGTTGCTTAATGCCAACAAAGCCTACTATAGTCAGTCAAGCCTCTTCAAATATATATCCGACACTTGGGTGCTTAGCAAAAAGAATTCTGACATCATAGCCGCGTTAGAGAGAAAAGTTGTAACGAACTTAATTTAAAATTAAATTAACAACGTCACAAACCATACGACAAAATATGTACATATCAAATATTGTAAATAAGTACATACAAAACAAACCCAATTATCAATACACTACGCGGCATTAAGCACACAAGACAAGTAGGGAAAAACCCAACCTCACTGCACATGTACAAGTAGCACCACAGTGATACCTCCGCTTTGAAATCGAACGATATGGGGATCAAATCGCAAGGTCGTCCGACACCAGCCGAGAAAACCATTCTTTTTTGCTAGTACGGAAGAACTCCTGTCGCGCCCCATGTCATAATAAAGTATAGTAAGAATAATAAAGATCAGTAATAACAATAATAAAAAAAAAGTGAACAAAAGAATAAATTATACGTATACGAACGCAATACGTATACAATTTATTATTCCATCATATCTAGGGAAATAAAATTCCTAACAGTTCGAAATAATAAAACAATGATATGGGACGCGAAAAACCACAATCAATCGGGAAGTGTGGAGAAGAGTATTCTGTCTAAATAAGACGCTAGTAATTCTACCACTAGAAAAACACTCCTGTTTCTTTTGAAAGCGGTATAGCTGAAAAGTGTTGATGCTTTTCCACTTTTTACGCTATACGAAGGAACTTTGCTGTTCTATACCAAACGCCCTCCGTAAAGTTTACCGCCCTACTTTCAAGTACGCAGTCCGCAGGTGTTGATGCTTTTGCATCTGTTGGTTGCTACTTAGAGCCGAGTAGTTCTTTTCGAACACCCTACTAGTGCTCACTTGTATTTTCAAGTACGCAGTCCGCAGGTGTTGATGCTTTTGCATCTGTTGGCTGCTACTTAGACCCGAGTAGTTCTTTTCAAACACCCTCCGAGTGCTCAGTTGTTCTTTCAAGTACGCAGTCCGCAGGAGCGATGTAACATATCCGCATCATGTTCCAAATACCAGCAATATACCGCATCCGATACCGACTACCAGCGATGTAACATATCCGCATCATGTGCCAAATACCAGCAATATACCACATCACATACCGACTACTCACCATATAACAAATCCGCATCATACACCGATTACCAGCGATGTAACACATCCACATCACATACCGACTACTCACCATATAACAAATCCGCATCATACACCGATTACCAGCGATGTAACACATCCACATCACCCACCACCAGTCCGCCCGCCGTTCAACAATAGCTACGACCGGAAAACCTGCTGCTGGACCTGCGGCCAGCCAGAACATACTCGTCGAACTTGTCGTCAGAACCGCCGACTATTTTGCTCGTACTGCGGTACAAATGATGTACAAAGCTGACACTGCACCTGCAAACCGGAAAACACCAACGGGCCGTCCAACACCATGAGGCATTAGACGCGCCCCATCACTACCGTTTCCATCCACGCCTCATACACCATACCCATTAAATTTCAAAACCGCCTGTACGACGTCGTTATCGACACCGGCGCAGGAAGATCATGCATTGGGAAAACCGTCCGAAACCTCTGCATAAAGCACCGTATACCAGTCCGACCGATCTCAATAACATTTGCCTTGGCCGATAAATCTACTGTCACCGCTCGGCAAGCGTATATTTTAGAACTAAGTTGGGGAGAATGGACTTTCACACAAGAATTTGTGTATATTCCGAAACTTATGGACGAATTCTTGATAGGAACAGAACTTTCAAAATTCGGCTTCACTGTTTACCGTGGGAAAAATGTTATAGCGGCTCACTAGTCTCACTACTGAAAAGCAACAGCTGGACAAATTGCTGTCTATAGAACTGCCAATGTTCAAAAGCTTCAAGGGACGAACAACTATCACCGAACACGATATCCGATACCGAAAAGGTTTTGTGAATGCTGTAGCAGATGTCCTGTCTAGACACCCGACACCGAATACTCCAATAAAGTTACTCCTACCGATAACTGAAACCTGCCCATGGTACCACTCCAAGATACAGGCAGTCAAAAGCAAACCGGAAGAGAACTCCGAGTACCAAATCATGGACGGAACCATGTACCGCCATATTTTCAACCCGACCTGTCACACCGAAACCGCTCCGACCCCCTGGAAAGTCAGCATTCCGAAGCCACTACGTCCCCAGATCCTACATGAAAATCATACCGACGTGACCGCAGGCCATCTGGGGATTGCAAAGACTATTGCCAGGATCGCTAGAAACTATTACTGGCCAGGATTATTCCGTGATACCGCTCGGTTTGTCCGCAAGTGCCCGACGTGTCTAGAATACAAAAAACCTGCCAGAAAGCCCGCTGGAGAAATGCAGATGACGGAGGCCAACTATCAATGGGAAGTGGCATGCTCAGACTTCATTGGCCCACTGCCACGGTCATCAAAGGGGAATACCATGATATTGCTATTCCACGAAAAATTTTCCAAATGGACGGAATTCGTAGCCCTCCGAGACGCTACCACTCCCGCCTTAATAAAAAGTTTTAAGGAACGCATCCTTAGCCGGTATGGATGTCCGAAAACATTAATTACCGACAATGGTACCCAATATCGGAGCAACCAGTTCCAAGAACTACTCGCTCAACTCCGGATCAAGCAAAGGTTCACACCGCCTTCTCCACAAGCAAACCCTACTGAGCGAATGAACCGTGTCATAAAGACGATGGTGGCCCAATACGTCCAAAGAGACCATCGAAAATGGGACGAATATCTCCCAGAACTCATGCTGGCCATGAACACCAGCCGAAACGAAACGACAGGCTATTCCGCCGCATACCTTAATTTCGGACGCGAACTACGCCTACCGTCATCACCCGACATACCCTTGAATACCGAGACCGATGCAAATAAACGCATAAACAACCTTCACGAAATTCTAGAGCTAGTCCAAATAAGCCTGGCCAAGGCATTTGGCATACAAAACGTTATTACGACCTCCGCCGATGCCCGTGGTCTCCAGCCATAGGAGAAATGGTGTATTACCGGCACCGAGCGCTCTCCTCATCCGCACAACAGTTCACAGCAAAACTAGCACCTAAATACGTAGGCCCATACAGGGTAAAGAAGAAGAATTCACCAGTAATATTCGTCCTCGAAGGAGAACAAAAAAAAACCATCACCGCACACGTGAAAGATATCAAACAAATATCACAACAACCACAGACCGGGAAAACCCACGAGGCAGGTATGGTCAACAGAGAGCTCACGCAGCGAAACTCAGTACCTGACAAGATGTCATCGAGTAAGCATCAACCGCTCACCAGATTTACCGACGCCGATCCAGCACCGGGGACCCATCGACGAAAAACTCCTGTCGCGCCCCATGTCATAATAAAGTATAGTAAGAATAATAAAGACCAGTAATAACAATAATAAAAAAAAGTGAACAAAAGAATAAATTATACGTATACGAACGCAACACGTATACGAAGAATTTATTATTCCATATCTAGGGAAATAAAATTCCTAACAGTTCGAAATAATAAAACAATGATATGGGACGCGAAAAACCACAATCAATCGGGAAGTTTGGAGAAGAGTATTCTATCTAAATAAGACACTAGTAATTCTCTCACTAGAAAAACACTCCTGTTTCTTTTGAAAGCGGTATAGCTGATAAGTGTTGATGCTTTTCCACTTTTTACGCTATACGAAGGAACTGTGCTGTTCTATACCGAACGCCCTCCGTAAAGTTTACCGCCCTACTTTCAAGTACGCAGTCCGCAGGTGTTGATGCTTTTGCATCTGTTGGCTGCGACTTACAGCCGAGTAGTTCTTTTCGAACACCCTCCTAGTGCTCACTTGTACTTTCAAGTACGCAGTCCGCAGGTGTTGATGCTTTTGCATCTGTTGGCTGCTACTTAGACCCGAGTAGTTCTTTTCAAACACCCTCCGAGTGCTCAGTTGTTCTTTCAAGTACGCAGTCCGCAGGTGTTGATTGCTTTTGCATCTGCTGGCTGCTACTTAGAGCCGGATAGTTCTTCTTGAAGCCCCCAAGTGCTCATCCTTAATCATAGTAGGTAGGTAGCTAAGTATATTAATTATTCATTATATAAGTATATTAAGATTGTACAAAACGTAGTCATAAGAGAAAACGAAAGAAAATAATAAAAAAAAAATTAAAAAGTTTGTTTATTCTTATTAATTTAAAATTTATACAAGTTGTGTTTTTAATCCTTCAGTTTTGTTGTGTTGAAAAGTTTACTATTTTGGTGTTTTTTTTATTATTTTGCTTAACATCACAAAGAATTTTTCAAGAATACTTTTTGGATTCATACATGTTTGCTGATTTGGATAACTACAAAACGTGATCTTGGACAAGACCGAACGTAGCTCAGCTTGTTAAAGAAAGCTATCCACTTTCTTAACAAGACCAAATTGGACTTTTATACAAGTATTTATTTAAGTTGAATTTTTTGGAAAGCCTATCGGCTCACTGATTTTTCGTGACTCTTTCGTTTGTAAGGCCTGGTACTACAAGCGAATTCGTTGCGATTTTCTGTTGGGCTGTTGTTTTTTAAAAAAATCTTCTTTTTTTGGTAATTTTTAATTCTTTTTATTTTAATTTATTTAACATATTTATTCGAGTATTTAGTTATTTTTACATTGTGAAATGAATTCTTATTTTGAAATTCATTTCACTAATATTCGCGGCTTTAAGGGTAATTTTAATTCCATCGTAGCGCATCTTCACGCGAGTAAACCTGCGGTTCTTAGTTTCTTTTATGGGTATCCCTAATGATTTCCAATGTCCGGGGTATTCTCGTGTCGACTGTTTGGTTCCGCATCGAGGGGTTGTTCTCTTTATTAGAGATGATATCTGTTTTTCTGTTCCAAATTTTAATGTTCCGAAATGTAATTCATTGTTCGTATCGTATCGTATCGTAGTCCTAATTTGTCACCTGATGACACTATTATTGAAGTTGATAATTTATCGGAAACAATTGACAAGATTTACGAATCCTTACCAACTTCAGAATTAATAGTCTTGGGAGATTTTAATGTCCATAATGATTCTTGGTTGACATATTCGAATGGCAGAGATCGATCAGGTGAATCCGCAGAACTATTTTCAGATACCAATCTTCTAACACAACTCGTCGATAAGCCAACTAGGTATTCCGATACATCTGGTCAATCACCTCACCTATTAGATTTATTTCTAACTTCTATGCCAGATAAATATTTAATTGATTTATCTGCACCTAATGGAGCCACGCTCTGGTATTAGCCAAATTTTCAATAACCCCAACCAATGTAGAGTCAACAAGTAAAAGGCTACTCTGGCACTTTAAAAATGCTAACTGGGAACTCCTGAATCAATTTTTTAGCTCATTTGATTGGTCAACCTGCTTTACCAACAATAATGCTGATGAAGCATCTCAACTGATCACGTCAACCATTCTGCTAGGAATGAAAATTTTTATTCCTTCCTC
Organism: Nephrocerus scutellatus; assembly: GCA_947095585.1. Classification (NCBI taxonomy): domain Eukaryota; kingdom Metazoa; phylum Arthropoda; class Insecta; order Diptera; family Pipunculidae; genus Nephrocerus; species Nephrocerus scutellatus. The sequence continues at coordinate 33,740,648 of OX352761.1, forward strand.
CTTTAAGAAAAGCAATATTTGTAAGAATAAGTGGTTTAATGATAACTGCAGGTCAGCAGTCGCGAGTAAAAAATCAGCCCATTTGGACTACGTTAATTGCCCATCCGTAGAAAACCTTGTTAAGTTTAGAATAGCCAGAAATAGAGCTAACGCTATAATTAATAGGTCCAAAATAATAAATGACCAAAAGATTCGAGATAGCATGCGGAAAATTTAAGATTCTGATTCAAACATTGTCATGTGAAACCACCTTATCAAGTATAAAACAAACATACCTTTTGAGCTTTAATGACAGTTGTCAAAAATGCATATTTCTTTCTATTATTAGTCGTTTTCCGGTTCAAGACAAGCAACATGTGTAACACTATAACAGATAATAAATAATAAGTATTTTATATAATCACATCTTATCATTAACAACCACCTTTTCTTAGACGATCGAAACATAACATACTGGCGACGAGGATATTAACCTTAATGACGATTAATTATTTCCACACACAAAATGGATCCAAATCAATTTCAACAATTTGTGGAATTGATCAGCCGCAACAACGAAATGCTAATGGATACAATTGGACAAGCAATTCGGGCACAAGACCGAGATGCACATCCTCCACAACCAGCTCCGCAAAATGCTGATGAAAAGGAAGTACGTGAAATTAAAAAAAATTTTAAATTCGAACAATACATCGCATCTCAACATCATCGGCAGAAAACTTTGTGGATGCCTTCGAAGCGCAATGTCGCATGAGGGGACTCAATAGTTCAAACACAGAACTATACGTGAACGCAAAACGCGACTTATTTCTCTGTAGTTTGTCACCGGACACTCACCACGAACTTAAAGTGTCTTTTACGGATGCCATCACACCATTTGAACAAAACACGTACAAAACAATAATCGATCGTTTCACACATTTGTACACACACAAAGCAACTCGTTTTAAGGCATTGTCTCAATTTTGGAATTGTATACGGAAGGAAACACAATCCTTTGAACAGTATGCAAACGAATTACGAGCAATTAGTCGCGATCGTTTCGCAACTGGAATTCGTCATCAACATGCAGAAATTGAGTTAAGACAACGCTGGCCAGATTTAAAAACAATACGTATCACAAGAAACGCTGCTAATGAAGAAACAGAGACCATGGGTGAGGTTACTTTTAAAGAAGTTTTTGAAGTGGTTCAGTCACGCGAACGTGCAGAAAATGACGTATTAAAAAACAATGCTACAAACATTGAACAACCAAGTGTTAACAAAATTCAAAAAAAGTCAACATCGAGACGTAGTAACACACACACTCAACAGCCACACAAGTTATATGCAAACCAATGTAAACGTTGCGGGTACGAGAAACACTTAAATGACAATTCATGCCCAGCAACAAACTCGACATGCAATTCATGTAAACGAATTGGACACTACGCTGCATGCTGTATCAAAACAGGCAGAGCACAAATTTGTCAACAAGAACAAAACAGCATGACTAGAGCAAACATCAAAGGTGATTCACGTAACAAATCGAGCAACATTCACAAAATGTCCACGACATCCACACCCAACGACAATAGTGAGGAGTCCAGTGTATTTATTTACACCATCAACCACATGAATAAAACAAGTAAACGTATTGACATACACGTCAATGGAATCAAAACTACATTTGATTACGATTCTGGGGTCTCACAGTCCATCATTGATGAGCAATTTTGGAAACAAATAGGTAAACCAACACTAGTACAAGCACCTAAGCTTATGGCATACGGCAGTCATAAACTACAAACATTAGGTCAAGCAGAGATACACGTAACCTACACTCAGAAAAAAGTGTCCTATTAATGTGTTAATAGGACAGTTATTGATGTTAAAGTATAGTTATTAATGAGTTTTTCATATTAATTCAATGGTTTTCCAATTTTGTATACTATTAATTTAATAGGGAAGATACTATTGCTATTTGATTATATACATAATTAATATAAAAAGAAAACCGATTGAATTCATAGTTTCTTCCATATTGTATTTATAGGACTACATTATTATTTTAATGTCCTAAAATAGTTATTTATTAATAGTAAATGTCTTGTTAAACTATTTATGTACATCCTTTGGAGTCAATAAGGATGACCTTAGTTTAACAGACTAATGGGTCCCTGAAATACTAAAAAGATTAAACCTTTTTCCTTCTGATTCTGCTTCTAAATCTGTGCCTCGTTGTTTCTGTTTATTTGATATATATTATAGAAAACATACTTTTATATACATACATTCGAGTCTATTTACAAATTTTGACTCGTAGGACATTTATGAGATACCGCGTGTGACGTGTAATGTGTGGCGCATGTTATGCATGGTTTTCTTCGATTTTTTTTTTTTTAATAGTACATACTATTATATTAATAGTATCTACCTATTTATCTATCTATCATAATAGTACAAGTTAACGACGAATAAGTTGAAGCCGCACATTCGCAAGAACGCTCTGTAAACATCTGCTGGACGCAGCTCCATAAAATTATTTCGTCTGAGTGCTGACACTAATAACGGAACTTACAAAGTATAAACGCATAAATCACGTACAATGTTTCAATTCATCGGACGACGACCACACACAACATAAACATCATAAATTCATCTACATTACGAGTTGTCTGATACGCTAGCCTTCACTTCTGCTGACATCATCAATAATTCGTCAGGATGACCATGATGACTTACTTGGGATGCCAATGCCATTTACTATTATAAAAGAACCAATGTATCTAGTTTTAAGTTCAGTTCTAATCTTGTACTCATTTAATAAAGAACATCAGAGCTCTGCTCTGATGAATATTTTTTAAAAACTATTAATAATTTAAAATAGTTTAATTGGCGCCCAACGTGTGGGGCTCAGGTACGCGAAAAATAATTTAAAGAAAAAGTGTTCTTTCTTAAGTGAAATTAAAATAAAAAAGTGACCTCAAGCAGCTCAAAAAAATTTTTTTCTTTCAACACAAAAAGCCCTTAAGTAGTGCTGTGTTTTTAAGAAGAATAGAGCAATGTTCCTGATTTTTATACTGTAAGATTATTACTATATTTTTTTATTTAATCCTATATTATTAAAATTTTTGATATAAACCATTATTCTTAAAAATTACCACAAAAATTAAGCAAATCTAAATTCAATTTAAAAGTTAAGTGAATCCGATAATTTGAAAGTACATACAGAAAAGAAAAAATTGGGTATTTTAAAACTTTAAATAAGAAAAAAAGTAGTGAATAAATATTATTAAAGAATATACTAAAGAGAATACTAAAGTAATACTAAGTAATAGAGAGTAATAATTTTTCCATTTCGTTATTTGTGTGTGAATATAAAACATAAGCAATGGCAAATGAAAATATACTTAGACCTCCGGTGCTTAATGTTCCAGACACATCCAATTCCCCTAACACTAACAATCCAATCCGTTTAACACCGGAACTTCAAACAATTATAACTTCAATTGTTAGCCAAGTCATAAATTCGGAAGGACGAAGCATGATCCAAAACATGCTAAATCCGAATACGGATCTTACCAGAGGAATCGACCAAACGATAAACCCTGAACATCAGGCCAATTTATCGGAACTCGATAAGATACCGGACGTAGTTCGCTGTCTCAGAGAATTCTCTGGTCAGCCCGGCGAGTTCAGCTCATATGGAAAAAGAGCGTGGATCGTATTATTCGGCTTTACGAGTCAATCAAAGGTACACCAAAATACTTCGGCGTTTTAAACGTCATAAGAAACAAAATTGTAGGAAATGCGGATATCGCCTTAGAATCCTACAATACACCTCTTAATTGGGAGTATATATCGCGTTGCCTTACATTGCACTACGCAGACAAGCGTGATTTGGGAACACTGGAATACCAGATGATTTCCTTAGTACAAGGCAATGATTCTGTACAAGGCTTTTATCAAGCAGTGTATTCACACTTGTCCTTGATTCTAAATAAAATCAGTTGCATGGAAGTTGGCCAAGAAGCAATGACTTTACTCACAAAAAATTATAGAGACAAAGCTTTGGACACCTTCGTACGTGGTCTAAAAGGAGATTTGCCTAGGCTCCTCGGAATTCGTGAACCTGTTGACCTTCCACAAGCCCTCTACCTATGTCTAAAATTAGAGAACCAGAATTATAGGTCCAACTATGCCATAAACCACCAGGGAATATCAAGAAAACCACAGTACCATCACCCAAATCCTCCAACACTTCCTCCGCGAAGACCTAATAACAATTTACACCTTCGAACAAATAACGTCCCCTTTTTCCCACAACTTGCATATATTCCACAACCAACTAATAATTTTAATAACAGACCCCCTCAATTTAACAACACCCCATTCCAAACCCAATATTCAAATCGCAATTACCAACCCAACCAAAATCAAGGAAACTTTATGCGACCACCGCCTAGACCACAACCTCGACCAGAACCGATGGACACAAGCACCATTCAGTCGCGCGCAGTTAATTATACTAATCGACCCCAAGGAAATTGGCAAACTGCAACTAAGAGACCCAACTGGACAACCCAAGGACCTACCCCAAATAAAATGCAAAGAACTTTCCATACGACAACCCAAGTTGCGCATCCAGAACCACAAGAGGATGACGAACGCATTAGATTAGGAGACGGAAACTCCGACCAAACTCTGGCTGAATACTTGGGAACAATTGGTGACTTACAGGAATATGAATATCAAGAACCCGATATTGTAAATTCCAATAACACCGAAATCTCCCATGAAGCTCATGACATTCATTTTTTAGATTGAACAGCTCTTCGCTTCCATATTTTGATTACCGAACGAAGAGCGGAAACACACTAAAATTTTTAATCGATACAGGTTCTAATAAGAACTATATTCACCCGAACTGTGTAAATAAAACTATTTGTAATAAAAATCCATTTTTTGCTAACTCTATAGGTGGCGATGTAAAAATAACACATCATGCCATGTTGCACCTCTTTGGCCTTAACGATATATGTCTCAAATTTTTTATTCTTCCAACCCTTAAATCATTCCACGGTATAATTGGTAACGACAGTCTCACAGAACTCAATGCAGTAATATATACTGCAGAAAACTACATTATATTACACAATAAAATTAAAATCCCCATAAAACAACATATTTCGCAATCTGTTAACAAGATAGATATAAGGACTTCCCACTTAAACCAAGAACAATCGAGTAAACTTTTAAAAACAATTTCGAAATACCCGAACTTATTTACAGAACCGGACGAGAAACTGACATTTACGACTACTGTTAAAGGTGAAATAAGGACAAATGATGAGAACCCCATTTATTCAAAAAGCTACCCATACCCCATGGCATTAAAGGATGAAGTAGAAAAACAGATTAAACAACTCCTAACCGATGGTATAATCCGACCTTCACGGTCACCCTATAATGCTCCCATATGGATTGTACCGAAAAAACTCGACGCCTCTCGTGAAAAAAAGTATAGAATGGTAATAGACTATAGGAAATTGAATGCAGTTACAATTCCTGACCGTTACCCGATTCCGGAGACAAATGAAGTACTTGCCCAATTGGGAAAGAATAAATTGTTTTCTGTTATTGACCTAAAAAGCGGATTCCATCAAATTCCGTTAAAGGAAAGCGATATTGAAAAAACCGCTTTCTCGGTAAATAATGGCAAATACGAATTCGTAAGACTTCCATTTGGTCTCAAGAATTCTCCGTCAATATTCCAAAGAGCACTCGACGATATATTGCGCGAGTACATAGGAAAGATTTGCTATGTCTACATTGATGATATAGTCATCTTCAGCAAAGATGTTCAAACCCATCTAGAAAATCTAGAAACAATATTCTGTACATTGCAAAAAGCAAATATGAAAGTACAACTTGACAAATGTGAGTTTTTAAAAACGGAAGTTGAATTCCTGGGTTTTATTGTATCACCCGACGGAATTAAAACAAATCCTGCAAAGGTAGAAGCAATAATGAAATTTCCTTGTCCAAGAACTCTAAAAGACTTACGCTCATTTCTCGGTCTTTCTGGGTTTAACCGGCGATTTATTAAAGACTACGCCAAATTGGCAAAACCCCTCACATCCCTCTTAAGGGGGGAAGATGGAGGTTCGTCCAAACACAATTCAAGCAAAAAGCTTATCCATCTCAATGAGGAAGCCATTAATGCATTCAATAAAATAAAAAATTCACTTACAACAGAAGACGTAATGCTCACTTACCCCGACTACAATAAAGAATTCCATCTCACCACCGATGCTTCAGACTATGCAATCGGTGCCGTTTTAGCACAGGACAACAAACCGATAATGTTCATATCAAGAACACTAAGCAATGCAGAAGAACACTACGCTACCAACGAGAAAGAAATGCTTGCTATTATCTGGTCCCTTAAAACTCTGAGAAATTACCTGTATGGCTCCGCAAAAATTCAAATCCTTACAGACCATCAACCCTTGACATATGCAGTAAGCAACAAAAGCACTAATAATAAAATAAAACGATGAAAGGCAATACTTGAAGAATATAATTACACACTGAAGTATAAGCCAGGTAAAATGAACGTTGTAGCCGATGCATTGTCGAGACCTCCTCGCCAATCCCAAATTAACTCAATGACAGTGACACAACATAGTGACGAAAGCTCAGGTAAAAATTTAATACAAATAGCTAAAGAACCAATTAACGTATTTAAAAATCAGCTTTTCCTAGATCTAGATAACACTTCCACTTACCAATTCAAAATTATCTTCCCTACCTATCACCGCCATATCATAACTGAACCTGAATACTCCGAAGAAAAATTAATACATATTTTCAAACGTTATTTAAACCCATCAGTTATCAACGGATTAAAAACAGACGAAAGAACTTTAGGTCTTATACAAGAAGTTTACACCAAACATTTTAGTCAATACCGAATACGATTTACTCGGAAGATGGTAACCGACATTACTGACGAAGTTGAACAAACGACGAAAATAATAAATGAACATAATCGTGCTCATCGAAGCATCAGAGAAAATAAAATACAGCTTCTACAGAACTTTTACTTTCCCCAAATGCAAGCAAAAATAGGTAAAATCATTAAGCAATGTAAGACGTGCAAGGAACATAAATACGATCGCCATCCCAATAAACCCATGATACAAGCTACTCCCATACCTCAACATCCAGGACATATTTTACACATTGACATTTATTTTACTGACAAACAAATAATACTAACAGCTATAGACAAATTCTCAAAGTACGCACAAACTAAAATTTTACGTTCCAGAGCTGTAGAAGATATTAAGCAGCCACTCAGAGAACTCTTACTTTCATTTGGCGTACCAAAATTAATAGTATTCGATAACGAAAAATCTTTTAATTCCAGTCCGATTACATTTATGCTTGAAAACCAATTCAACATAAAAATATTTAAAGCTCCACCCTATACAAGCTCTGCCAATGGACAAGTGGAACGATTCCACTCTACTTTAGGTGAGATCATGCGTTGCCTTAAATCTGAAAATGTGCACGAATCTTTTCAAGAACTATTAGACAGATCCGTTTATGAGTATAACAACTCAATACACTCCACTACTAACAAAAAACCGATAGAACTCTTTTTTGGACGAACCGTAACCACTGACCCACAACAAATTGAAATAGAAAGACAGGAAAACATCAAAAGACTTGAAGAACAACAAAACGCTGACCTTAACTATCATAATAAAAACAAGTCACCCCCAAAAAATTATTCTGAAGGAGACGAGATCTTCGTAAGAATTAATAAAAGAATAGGAAATAAGTTATCGCCTAGGTATAAAAAAGAAATAGTTGCAAAAAACAATAATAGTACTATACTAACACGTTCAGGAAGAACCATTCACAAAAGCCTTATAAAAAACTAAATTTTTCAATAGAACACTGATTCCACTGTGCAAAGCAGATGTGCAAATTTTGGACTATTCCAACTCCCAGCTGATTAAAATCAACGCGGGACGTGCAAAATTGCAAAATGGATCATTTACGATCATCCATTTGATCGAAATAGAAGCGTATGAAAAAATAATAAACGACCTGGAAGCTATGCTAGGATCATACGTACCAAAAGAGAATCCCTTACATCCTGTCCTTTCCTATGACATTTTAAGAATTAAAACACACCTATCTAGACTTAGAATTAATAATAAAACTAAAAGATCGCTAGATTTTATAGGTAGTGCATGGAAGTGGATAGCAGGTAATCCTGACCACCATGACTACGAAATAATTACAGATAAGATAAATAAAGTATTAGAAAATAACCATAAGCAAATCATTATTAATAAAATATCTATGGAAAAAATAAATGAACTAACAAACGTAACAAATAGTTTACTTCAAATGTTTAAAGAAAAAGAGAAAAATAGTAACACAATAATTATGAGAATAAAATATAAACTAGATATAATTAAAGAAGAAATCATTAATGTTGCATACGCCATTCATTGGGCAAAAGCTAACATAGTAAACTCCTTTATTTTATCCAATACTGAAATAAATATAGCGGAAAAAATATTAAAAATTGAAAATATTCCATACACAAACATTGATGAAGCATTAGAATTTGCCGAAATTAAAATCGCATCAAATGATAAAAATTTGATTTATATTTTAAGTTTTCCAACTACCAAGGTAGAAACATGTAACTTGTCAATTTTAAAATCAGTAAAAATTAAGAAAGTAATAAATAAAATTAATTTTGAATCAATTATAGAATGTAATGAAGAAATTTATGGCATCTCAAAAAAATGTAAAACATATAACAACTTATCAATTTGTAATAATAATAATATTCAAAACTTAAGAAATGCATCCTGCATCCCAAAGCTAATAAAGAGTCAGAAAGCTAATTGTACTATCGTCAACAACGAACATGTCCCAGAAGTAGAAGAAGTCGCACCAGGAATCTTGCTGTTAAACCAATTCGATGGACCAGTGCTGATCAACAATGAAACCGTGATGCTTAGAGGTACTTTCATCATCAAACACTTCAACACCCCCATTGAGGTCAACGGAAAAACAATCCTGGCTAAAGAAGTAACTCAATATCAACCATTACCGGCAATACTACAACCATCCCACAAACAAAGTAAAATAGAAGAAGTACTATCCCTGGAGATGATTAAAGAGCTATATGTCAACCGCACAGAAGAAATCGACTCACTCCAAACCAAACATAAAATCAACCTATCCATAAACATCATCTTAATAATAATCCTATTGGCAGCTATTACATTTGTATGCAGAAGACCGGATGGCAGAAGTCATACACGGGGAGACACAGTTTTAACTATCAACAACCCAGCATTAACAACTGTTGGCATTGAAGACATTCCGCATCTAATAACATCAACATAAACTCACGAGGACGTTCGATTTTAAGGGCGGAGGAGTTAACGACGAATAAGTTGAAGCCGCACATTCGCAAGAACGCTCTGTAAACATCCGCTGGACGCAGCTCCATAAAAGTATTTCGTCTGAGTGCTGACACTAATAACGGAACTTACAAAGTATAAACGCATAAATCACGTACAATGTTTCAATTCATCGGACGACGACCACACACAACATAAACATCATAAATTCATCTACATTACGAGTTGTCTGATACGCTAGCCTTCACTTCTGCTGACATCATCAATAATTCGTCAGGATGACCATGATGACTTACTTGGGATGCCAATGCCATTTACTATTATAAAAGAACCAATGTATCTAGTTTTAAGTTCAGTTCTAATCTTGTACTCATTTAATAAAGAACATCAGAGCTCTGCTCTGATGAATATTTTTTAAAAACTATTAATAATTTAAAATAGTTTAATTTACACAATATTATTCTAATAGTACATATTATTATCATAATAGTATATATTTTAATAGTACATACTATTATATTAATAGTATCTACCTATTTATCTATCTATCATAATAGTACAGACTATTGATTTAATAGTACATACTATTATATTAATAGTATATATTATTCAAACAAAAAGATTCCATTATTACCGACAAATTTTTACTTGGAATTTTAATCCGTTATGTCTGGATAACTTGTTGCGTCTTTGCACAGACAAAATCATCACTTGCGTTTCAGAATTTGTCGAAGAAAGGCTTCTCTGTGTATAAACATTATTTACGGAATCTTGTGTTTTGAAGTAATATACGTGAAGTGAAAACTTTAAAATTTTGGACTGTTTTATTGATTCTGCATTGACTGCGATTGCGATCAAGTGGTAACGTTTTACTTTATAATTTCACAACATCTGTTTTTTCGTCAGTTTTATGAAAGGCTCACATGCTATTATATTAATAGTATATATTATTCAAACAAAAAGATTCCATTATTACCGACAAATTTTTACTTGGAATTTTAATCCGTTATGTCTGGATAACTTGTGGCGTCTTTGCACAGACAAAATCATCACTTGCGTTTCAGAATTTGTCGAAGAAAGGCTTCTCTGTGTATAAACATTATTTACGGAATCTTGTGTTTTGAAGTAATATACGTGAAGTGAAAACTTTAAAATTTTGGACTGTTTTATTGATTCTGCATTGACTGCGATTGCGATCAAGTGGTAACGTTTTACTTTATAATTTCACAACATCTGTTTTTTCGTCAGTTTTATGAAAGGCTCACATGCTATTATATTAATAGTATATATTATTCAAACAAAAAGATTCCATTATTACCGACAAATTTTTACTTGGAATTTTAATCCGTTATGTCTGGATAACTTGTTGCGTCTTTGCACAGACAAAATCATCACTTGCGTTTCAGAATTTGTCGAAGAAAGGCTTCTCTGTGTATAAACATTATTTACGGAATCTTGTGTTTTGAAGTAATATACGTGAAGTGAAAACTTTAAAATTTTGGACTGTTTTATTGATTCTGCATTGACTGCGATTGCGATCAAGTGGTAACGTTTTACTTTATAATTTCACAACATCTGTTTTTTCGTCAGTTTTATGAAAGGCTCACATGCTATTATATTAATAGTATATATTATTCAAACAAAAAGATTCCATTATTACCGACAAATTTTTACTTGGAATTTTAATCCGTTATGTCTGGATAACTTGTTGCGTCTTTGCACAGACAAAATCATCACTTGCGTTTCAGAATTTGTCGAAGAAAGGCTTCTCTGTGTATAAACATTATTTACGGAATCTTGTGTTTTGAAGTAATATACGTGAAGTGAAAACTTTAAAATTTTGGACTGTTTTATTGATTCTGCATTGACTGCGATTGCGATCAAGTGGTAACGTTTTACTTTATAATTTCACAACATCTGTTTTTTCGTCAGTTTTATGAAAGGCTCACATGCAAATTTTGTTAAATAATTAGCTATTCGATTTTCTTCAATTAAACATGTGTATCTCTGATTAGAGAATTTACAAGAACAATTTTAATTTTCATGGGTTGCTTTTTTAATTTTTAATTAATAGTGTCAGAAAAATGAATGAAATAAACCAGACTTTTGATGAAGAGATCGATCAACAAAATCTTATAATTTTAAATCTGTTACCATTGAGCAATGAAAACAATGAAATCAAAGAATTAATTTGTGATCGATTTGGCTTCAAAGAAGATATTTATAAGCACATTGTTGGTAAGGACATCTGCGTAATTTATAATTTTAAAATTAGTTTAAAAACATTTCAAAAACTTTAGACAACCAATTTGATATCGAAAGCCTTATGGTTGCAACTGAATCGGAAATAAACGATTTATTTCCCGCTCCATACTTAGGAACGAGAGCTAAGTTAAAATTTCATTTAAACTTGTGGAGAAAAGACGTAGGTTTTTTTAATTTTCAATTCAATTTCAATTCAAAATTTGGAAATGTTTTTTCTTTCCTTGTGTTAAGCCAAATACAGTTTCTAGATTATCAGTGGCGAGCAAAGATTGGATCACATTTATTTCGCCCTCAAGTGGTCGATCTGTCCTATCGGAGCGAAATTCCGTATCGCCATTTTCTTCATTTACAAATACAAGTACTTCTTTGTTTACCGACAATTTCAAACTTGTTGAAGTGCTTAAAAAAAACTGAAGTAGGCGTCGAACTTTTAAATTTTTATGAAAAAGAAAATCATTTAGATGAAGCTCACAGGGATATATTGACAACCGCTATAGTAGATTGCTACTCTAGCAACAATAAAGGGATGTCAATGAATGATATAGCGTCAGCAACAGATCATATTCATGAAATCTTTCCTACTGAGAGCAAAGTACGACTTTTATTGAACTTTCTTTTCTAATTGATTTACGTTAATTTGACTTTTTTTTAGACTTATTATTTAAAAAAGAGGGGCCACGGACTTAATCCAACGGGAAAACTCCATGATAAAGCCGTAAACTCCCGCGCAAAATTGAAAATTTTTAAAAAACGACTGAATCTTGATTCAATTATAACTAGAAAAGGTATTTTGATCACGGATCGATTGGGCAAACGCCATGTTTGAAAATATTTGTACTTATTATTTTATTTAGAAGATACTGCAACGTCATCTTACGTACCTGTAGAGATAAGCGCAAACGATGAAGAGGCGATTATATGGTTAACTCATAATAATGAACCATGGCCCCAAGTGGAAGAAACTTGGGCACAAGTTTTTAAGGCTAGACAAAGAGACATTAAAACGGACGGACCTAATGTTCTTAACAAGTGGCCGCTTTTTAAACACAGCCTGGGACATACTCTGGTAGATATTATGGCTTATGCTACTGACTGTTTAGCACAATTTATCTTCCCCTAGGTTGAGCTAGATTATAAAATTATAAATGAAAAAAATCCCTCGAGATTGTTTCATCTATGGTCTATGTTCGTACAAAAAATTGTACCTTTTCTAAAAATTAAGGTTAAGGACAGAGCATCGAAAAGCCTTTTAAACGATTTGGAAAATGGAAGCGATATCAGTAAGTATTTTTTTATATTTCTTTTTATACTTGTTTGTATACACTTGTTAATTTACAGATTCACGCGATTGTATAATTTTTTTACTTTTGCATGCCGTCTTAAAAGCACCCATCCTTGCAGTTGGAAAAAAAGGGGGGAAAAGATCAAAATGGAAACCTACAATTATAAATTGCCAGGAATCCTGCATTTTGCATTGCACTTCCGTCAGTCAATACATAGACAAAGTGGAACAGCTTAAAAATAAGTATTACGAAAACTTTTCAACCTATTATTATAGCAATTGGCGAAAGAAAAGATGATTTAAATAGTTTTTATTCATATTATGATGGTATTCTATATAAATTTGATTCATTTTTAAAATGTTTTGACATAACTTTTAAATTATTTCACGTTATGGATTTTAAATATCCCATAGAAGGAAGAAATGTCTATGATTTCGTAGAAAATTATTTTTATAACTTTAAAAATGAAACAAATCCAAATGTAGGCAGTATTTTAGATTACTTAAAAATTTAAATCTGTGAAATCTTTAAATTACATTTAAAATTAAGTGCTTTTTGTGCCAGGAAAACTCCGATACCTATTTTTTATGTAAACTTTTAATTGAAATTATCACATTTTTTTAAGCATCTTGAATATTTTTTATGTGTGGAAGAAAAATGCTTTCAGAAATTTAAAAATTTGTATTCATTTCAAAGACATATGGAAAGAGTTCACGAAAACAAAATTTATAAAAGCAAAAAATGTTTATATCACGAAACAAAAAGTGGGCATCCCTTAAATGAAACAAAGCAGAACAACGAACAAAATTACACAAATCCAACACTTTTTTTACCACAAGAAAACGCTCACAAAATAACCGAATGTTTTAATGAAAAAAAATTTGCTGGACTAACTTTAGCATTGTCACTACATAACAATAATAATTTCAATCGAAAAAATGTATCCAATATTTTACAACAAATAGAAAGCGAGGTTACTAATCCCATTTTCGAAGTTGTACAAAAAGAAATTATACCTCTTATTGAAAATATGGAAAATAGAGCCGCTGCTGTAAATATTTTGAATAACTTTTTAAATCCGTTTAAATCTATCAAAACTGAATATAAATTTCTCAAAGAATTAGAATCCAAAGGATTATTTCAAAAACCCTTGTATTATACTATAAACGAAGAAGTTTCCGAAATTATTGTTAACAATTCTATAACATTAGATACACATAAAGTTACTGGCGTTATAATGCCTTTTGAATTTCAAATAAAAAAATATTTTGAGGTTGAAAATATATTGAAACAAACTTTTCAAAATATGGAAACTATAAACAGCAGCAATACGGGCAAATATTTTAATTTAATAAACGGGAGCGTTTGGAAAAATAAGCTGATTAATATTAATAGAATATTGGCAATTCCTTATGTCTTATTTTTGGATGATTTTGGGATCGACAACCCCTTGGGCTCACATGCGAAAGATCAGTCGATTTGTGGAGTGTATTATACATTTCCAACCATTCCTAAGCAACAGCTATCAAAATTGAATAACATTTTTGTTGCCGGTTTCTTTAAAACGAAAGATCGATCTTCGTTCGGAAACTTTTTTTCAGTTAAACCTTTTATTAATCGAATTAAAAAGTTAGAAAGCGATGGGCTAGAAATTGAGGTAGATAATAAAACTTATCACATTCATTTTATTCTAGCATTCGTTCTTGGAGATAATTTGGGCCTTAATACTTACTTAGGATTTTCTAACAGTTTTAATTCATCATACTTCTGTAGAGCATGTAAAAGAAGTAAACTTGAAACAAAAAAAGATGTAATAGAATATAAGAATTCATTACGTAGCATAGAAAATTATGAAGCTGATGTTGTAATCAGCAATGAAAAATTAACTGGAATTAAGGAAATCTGTACTTTCAATGAAATAGAATCTTTCCATGTAGTTAATAATTTTTATTTTGACATAATGCATGACCTTTTTGAAGGTGTTTGCAAATATGATGTAACAAAAATTTTATTACACTTTATCGAAAACTGTAAATATTTTTCACTAGAGGCATTAAACAATAGAAAACAATTGTTCAACTACGGAGAAACTGAAATAGGTAACATGTCTCCACCTATAGTATTGTCAGCATTGAAATTATGTAATTTGAAAATGACTGCTCGTGAAACTATGACTTTTTTAAATTTTTTACCTTTAATGATAGGAGACTTAGTGCCCGAAGACGATAAGGTGTGGAAGTTTTTAATAGTTTTAATTAAAATAATTGACATAGTTTTGTTATCAAATGTAAGTAATTTTCAAATAAAATCACTGGAACATTTAGTATCGAAACACAATTTATTATATATGGAATTATTTAACGAGCCTTTAAAACCAAAGTTCCACTTTCTACTACATTATCCAAGTGCAATCCGCAAATGTGGACCCTTAAAAAACCTGTGGTGTATGCGATTTGAAGCATTTCACAAACAACATAAAATTGCAGCAAAAGTTACAAACTTAAGAGTTAACATTTCATTTACGCTTGCTATGCAAGCGGGACTTAAGTTTTCCCATTTACTAGCTACACAACATTTTTTTGAAAAAGATTTAATTTGTGAAGAAAAATATATATATGTTTGTAATCTTCTTTTTCTTTATCCACAAATAAATTATGAAAAGTTAACTATAAACTTATCAGAAGCACCATGCGCAAAGAGTGTAAAATTCAGGGGAAAAATTTATAAGCAAAATTTTTATTTAACAAAATATGAAAACCAATCCGTTTTACTTTTTGAAATTGAGAAGATTATTATACATAAGTCAGATCTCTACTTTATTTGCAAACAGTGGCATATTAATTATTTTAGTGAACATTACCAATCGTATATAGTAGATAAACATATGGATTTATTTTCTTTACATATTTAACTAAGAATAAACATACTGTTAAATATACCGTTAAATATACTATTAGCCTGTTCAATACGAATATACTTTTGTTTTAATAGTTACCCTATTATATTGAAATAGGGTTTGCCCTATTAAAGTAAAATGGTCCACTATTACAATAAAATAAGCTATTTAAATACGACTATCTTTTTGTTTTAATAGTAATCCCTATTACTTATATTACAATAGGATTTGCCCCATTAAAGTAATAATGTCCACTGTTAAAATTAAATAAGCCATTTCGATACGACTATCCTTTTATTTTAACAGTCACCCCATTATATTGTAATAGGGTTTGTCTTTTTAAAGTAACATGATGCATGGTATTGAAATTATAGTATATACAATTAAAAATTTAAAGTACGTCATATTTATTCAAAATGGTAATACCATCAAAATAATAGTACAAAACCGGTATTAATTCAATACTTTGCAAATAATTGTTTTAAAGGTATTGATCCTATTGACAAATAACAATAGTAAAAAACTATTGAAGCAATATGAAATCATATTTATTTTATGGGATTTTTCTCTGAGTGTATAACAATAACACACTTAAATTACCGGTAATTGTTATGAAACAGGCAAAACCATTTTTGTTTGGGTTACCATGGTGTGAAGCATTCAACATGCCATTCCCTGCACACGTTTATTCGGTTACAAAATCTGAAACACATACAACGACAGATATAGCACAAACACACACAGCACTATCAAATATGCTTGTAAATTACAGCGAGTTATTCAGTGATACCTTGGGATGCATCAAAGACTACAAAGTCAAAATACATTTGAAACACGGTGTTTGGTATCATAAAGTTAATCAATTGAATAATTTGTCCAACCTTATGCATTGCAAATAACAACGAAACCCACTTCTAATACTACACTATTCTGTACATGTGCCTTTATGTATTAAAGTTTCACTTGACATACCTAGATCGAAAGATTAGTCACTTTGACATTGACATTGAAATCCAGTACAATTGCCATGCCATTTTGCGAGTATTTTGTTGGAGCGAGTTAAGCTTAACTCGTTGTGAGAATACTCGCATTTGTCGAAAAAATGACAAAGAAAAGGGAATTTGATTGTTCTCTTTTTTAGAAATAAGTTTAATGAATTATAAAATAATTGTTAGCAAGAAGTTTAATGAATTACAGTCCATTAAAATGTGTTTTGAATAAATTGGTGTTTTGAATAAATTGCGTGTTGCACATTTTGGTCCTTCGAGCCGGATAAAACTAAGCAAATACACACATCATCATTCCGAGAGATTGTTAGGCGAAACAACGTGGCGACGCCATTTTCAATCAAATTTTAACCTCCAACAGGAGCAGCCTTGGTTATCATAAAACGCGATACTTGCGACAGCGAAAAATTCCATACAGAAGAATCAAGAGTCAACACATCAACTTTGCAACGTCAACAGACATCGGTACACCTTGCGATCGTCTCACTGAAGTATTACATCGAGGGAGTGGAATAAATACGGAAATCAATCATAAGTAAGTGAAGCTAATCATACTAAAGCATTTGTTTCAGAATAGTGTAGTCTTCTCTGCCTGAATAATATTTGGTATTGGGTTCGTTGGGTTGGCATTTATTGGTTATTCTACATCTAAGAATTAAGTTGTGCTGTGAAAGGTGATTTTTTTTTAAAAATGGCAGATAAGGATACCATCAAGGAATACGTTGCTAAGAGAGGATTATCTAAAGGAAGTATCACAAGACTGGTAACATTTGCCGACAAAATTACGGAAAGAACAACAACGTCTGAAATTTCAACAAGATTAGATTTATTAGAGAGAGCATTTACGGATTTCATCGAATGCGAGACAGTCTTGGCTAAGTATGACGTGCAATCAGAAATGGATGAAATTGAAAATAAATATTTAAATGTGAAAACCAAATTTGTCGAATTAGTAGCACAGCCACAACAGACCAAACAAGCAAATCAGATCGAAACGTTAATGACTCGCCTACTCAGAGAGCAAAATGAATTTTTGTCAAATGTGTCCTCGTCTTTTACCAGTTCTTTAAATCAAACAATCAGTAATACGATGGAGGAGCCACACAGTTTGATTCGGTTACCAAGTTTAAATTTGCCAAGGTTCTCCGGAAAATATGAAGATTTTCCTAGCTTTAAAGATTTATATCTAGCTGCGGTCCATAACAAATTGGGTTTTAGTGATGCGCAAAATTTTCAATATTTAAAGACTCAACTTACGGGTGAAGCAGCTGATCTAATTAAACACATACCGCTATCCGAGGCCAATTATTCTCAAGCATGGTCTAAACTTTGTGAGCGATATGACAAACGAAAATATGTTCTGAATTCAATGATAAAATCATTTCTGGAACTACCTGCGATACATGATGGATCAGTAACAAAACTAAGAAATCTCTGTAATATCTCTGATGATGTAAATAGAGGAATCCAAGCTTTAGGTGGTGAGGCTGCAGGACGAGACCCATGGCTAATCTATATGTTGTTACAGAAAACAGATCCGAGCACAAAGGAAGCTTGGGCTCACAAAACAGTTGATAAGGATTATCCGTCCTTTGATGAATTTCTCAAGTTCTTAAGCAACAGATGTGATGCATTAGAGTATTGTGAATCCGCGAAACAAACACCAAGACTAAGTGCTGCTAGGTCTCACCAGATTAAACTAATTAAGCCTAACGAAGCTCAATGTGTTTACTGTAAAGAATCTCATCGTATTTATGCATGTGATAAATTCAAGGATTTAAATGTTGATCAACGACGAGAGGAAGCATCAAAGCTACGGCTGTGTTTTAATTGCTTATCGACCAGTCATAGAGCGAACCAATGTGCAAGCAGTATAAGTTGCATCAAATGCAATCGTCGACATCATAGTCTTCTTCATCACACCGCAGTTGCCAATTCAGTTGTGATTTCACCAGAGTTACCTATCGAGATAAATGGGATCGAAACGCCAGAAGACGCAAATGGAGGTTCAACGAATACAAAATGTCATCAGTTTAACACAAAATTGTCGAATTCATGTAGCGCCGGAAATACTATACTTCCAACCTCAAATGTTTCTACAACTGGAAGTACAAAATGTACATTATATTCTCGGTTTGATAATTCTCAATCATTGAATGTTAAGTTGTATATATTACCGAAAATCACAACATTGGGAGCAACTGAAGATACAAAATATGTACTAGATGTACCATATTCAAATTTACTATTAGCAGATCCCACATTTCTGGAACAAAAGGAAATTGATATCTTGTTGGGTGCCGACTATTTCTTTTACATTCTGCGAAGCAAACGAGTCCAATTATCAAACGACATATTCGCCCAGAATACAATGTTTGGATATGTAGTTGCGGGTGGAACACAGGCAGATGACAATACGAATAGCATGTCATCATCGCAAATATTTCATGTGGTCATAGCTGACGAGCAATCTTTAGAACAGACACTTAGAAAATTTTGGGAACAGGAGGAAGTGCTGGAAGATCACTCATGGACCCCAGACGAACAACTATGTGAAGATCACGTTCAATCAACATACGTAAAAAATAAGAATGGTCGTTATGTTGTACAATTGCCGTTGAAAGATAGTAGTCCACCTCTTGGTCATTCATATATGGTTGCATTGCGACGAATGCTTTCAATGGAGAGAAAATTTAATCGACAACCGGAATTTGGAGAAATGTATAGGCAATTCATGGAAGAGTACATACAACTAGGTCATATGCGAAAGATACAATATGAGGAACTAAACAAAAGCAATCATGAGACGTACTACCTTCCTCATCATGGAGTACTAAAGGAAAATAGTTCAACGACTAAATTAAGAGTGGTATTCGATGGTTCGGCAGCCACTTCGACTGGAATTTCACTAAACGACAAATTGCTGGTAGGCCCAACATTCCAAGATACGCTTTGGACAATTTTATTACGTTTCCGATCTTTTAAAGTCGCGATTTGTGCTGATATCGAAAAAATGTATCGGCAAGTTTTGATTGATGCAAATCAGACGTCGCTTCAGCGAATCGTATGGCGCAAGTCACCAACTGATCCTATCAACCATTACGAATTACTTACAATAACTTATGGGACATCTTCCGCTCCATTTTTAGCGATACGCGTTTTATTCCAAATCGCCGAAGATTGTAAATCGAGCTATCCAAGGGTATCAGATGTAATTAAACAAAATTTCTACGTGGACGATTTGCTAACAGGTGCTGACAACGAGAAACAAGCTAAAAAATTGAAAGAAGACATTTCGGACGTTTTGTCTCAAAGTGGATTTCGGTTGAGGAAGTGGCGCTCGAACATAAAGGGACTGAACGATTCGAATGACTTAGCACAAATTACCGAAGAAGGCAACATATCACCAATGTTAGGGCTCTATTGGAGCCCCACGACCGATCATTTAATGTTCCAAATTCTAGAGATGCCGTACGATTCATGTACCAAACGTAATTTGTTGTCAATCTCATCTAAAATCTTTGATCCATTGGGAGTATTAATACCATTTACTGTCAACATGAAAATATTTATGCAAAGCTTGTGGTTGCGCAATGTGGGCAACGAATACATAGTTAATTTACTCACAGCAAAATGCAAGGTTGCGCCAATTTCTCAAATTAGTTTACCAAGATTAGAATTATGCGGAGCACATCTGTTGGCAAAGTTACTACAAAAGGTTCTCAATGCATATCAGCTCAATCAAGTATCTCTATGGACATGGACAGATTCTATGGTCGTACTCTCATGGCTATCAAACCATCCGAGAAGGTGGCAGACATTTGTTGCTAATCGAGTAGCAGCAATCCACAAATTACTCCCGCAAACTGTTTGGCGATACGTGAAAGGAACCGAAAATCCTGCTGACCTAGCCACTCGGGGTTTGATTGCAGATAAGCTAGCAAATAATGAAATATGGTTCAATGGGCCACGTTGGCTATCATTATCGGAAGGAACCTGGCCAAATAAATCAACTATACCACAAACTCTTCAAGAAAGTCGCATGAAGGAGGTACAACTGTTTCAAACACAAATTAACATCGACAAAACCCATCCAATATCTTGTTTGTTAGCAAAGTTTTCCAATTGGAATAAACTAATACGCTCAATGGCATTTGTTTTGAGATTTGTAAATCACACGCGTCGTAAAGTGAACCTGCCGAAGTTCATTAGTATAGCCGAACTAGAAGGTGCTGAGCTCGAGATTATTAAGTACATTCAGCATATTGAATTCGAAAGAGAGATAAAGCTATTGGTGAGACAGCAAAGGTTACCGTCAAGTTCCAGACTAATTTCATTGGCACCATTTGTAGACCACAACAGCGTGTTGAGAGTTGGTGGCCGTTTGCAGAATTCCCAATGCTCATACGATATGAAACATCCAATAATAGTACCCAAAAATCACCAAATCACAAATATGATTTTACGACAGTTGCATAGGAAATATCTTCATCCAGGTCCTTCATTGCTAACTGCGTTGTCACGCCATAAATATTGGATTTTAGGAGTTCGCGAAAAATGTCGCAAAATTTGTCACGATTGCGTTACTTGTTTCAGGCACTCAACATTGCGATCCACTCAACTAATGGGTTGCTTACCACAACCACGAGTCACACCTAGTAGACCGTTTTCAGCAGTTGGAGTTGATTATGCAGGGCCAATTTTATTATTAACACGAAAGGGAAGAGGGGCCAAACTTATTAAAGGATTCCTAGTCATTTTCGTATGCTTCTCAACTAAGGCAATGCACATAGGTTGCATCTGATCTTACGACTGATGCGTTTCTCGCAAGTTTAGACCGATTTGTGGCACGGAGGGGAGCACCAACTCAAGTGTATAGCGACAATGGCTCAAATTTCCTTGGAGCAAGGCGAAAGTTGCAAGAGCATTATAGTTTATTAGCATCGACGGAATGTCAAACTAAAGTGAGTGAATACGCACTATGCAAACGAATTGAATGGCATCTAATTCCTCCTATTTCTCCCCACTTTGGTGGAATATGGGAAAGAGCAGTTAAATCTGTCAAAACACATTTGATTAAGATTGTGGGCAAAGCTCATTTGACATATGAAGAGATGCACACTATCACAAGTCAGATCGAAGGCATTCTCAATTCTAGACCTTTATGCGCAATTAAAAACGAGGATGTTGGTAATATTGACATGCTCACGCCTGCACACTTCTTAACGTTGGGACCAATTACGGCATTACCCCATGCAAGCTTAGATGAAATTAATATGTCTCGCTTAAATCGGTGGGAACAAGTACAAAGGCTGGTTCAAAATTTTTGGCGAAAGTATTCAATAGATTATTTGAATACCCTACAACAGCGGAATAAGTGGCAGCAAAAGGGTAGAAACTTGCAAGTTGATGATGTAGTATTGGTGCACGATAACAAATCACCACCTTGCACTTGGCCACTAGGTCGAATAATCGATACACATACGGGAGCAGATGGACTTGTAAGAGTGGCAA
Organism: Nephrocerus scutellatus; assembly: GCA_947095585.1. Classification (NCBI taxonomy): domain Eukaryota; kingdom Metazoa; phylum Arthropoda; class Insecta; order Diptera; family Pipunculidae; genus Nephrocerus; species Nephrocerus scutellatus. The sequence continues at coordinate 33,763,059 of OX352761.1, forward strand.
CGATTCAAACGAGATCATAAAAATTTAAAAGGCCCATATCGAAGATATATCAATTACCAATAGATGATTAAAAAAGAAAATACATGTAAAATATATTTTGGAGGGGAGCATGTTTGGTATCATAAAGTTAATCAATTGAATAATTTGTCCAACCTTATGCATTGCAAATAACAACGAAACCCACTTCTAATACTACACTATTCTGTACATGTGCCTTTATGTATTAAAGTTTCACTTGACATACCTAGATCGAAAGATTAGTCACTTTGACATTGACATTGAAATCCAGTACAATTGCCATGCCATTTTGCGAGTATTTTGTTGGAGCGAGTTAAGCTTAACTCGTTGTGAGAATACTCGCATTTGTCGAAAAAATGACAAAGAAAAGGGAATTTGATTGTTCTCTTTTTTAGAAATAAGTTTAATGAATTATAAAATAATTGTTAGCAAGAAGTTTAATGAATTACAGTCCATTAAAATGTGTTTTGAATAAATTGGTGTTTTGAATAAATTGCGTGTTGCACACACGGTGCACAATCGAAACGCTTCGATCCTCGATATGTAAAATTCGGGATACAAAATAATGTCGAAAAGATTAGTCACCAAAGGCGTTTTAACACCAGTTGATCCAAACGAAACACCTGTCGAATGGGCTACACCAACTGTAAACGTGCCGAAGCGTAACGGCGACGTACGAATTTGTGGTGATTTCAGCGTTACGATAAATCCCTGCCTACTGCTGGAAAAACATCCAGTACCCTTATTTGATAATTTACGGGGCACACTTGCTGGTGGGGAACGGTTCACCAAAATCGACTTAAAGGATGCTTATCTACAGTTCGAGGTGCATCCAGAGTCCCAACATTTGCTCACAATATCAACACATATGGGATACTATAAATACAGTCGATTGCCATTTGGAATAGCAAACGCTCCAGCTATTTTCCAACGATACATGGAAAAATTATTATCGAATATTAATTCAGTTGCTATTTATTTTGATGATATTGCTATTACAGGAAAAAACGACGCCGAACACATGCAAAATTTGAAGGAAGTTCTCACACGACTACAAACAGCGGGTTTCCGAATCAAACGAGCAAAATGCACCTTCCTTCAAGAGGAAATGGTATACTTGGGTCATCGTTTCAACAAAAACGGAATTTTTCCAACACAAGACAAACTGGACGCCATCACCAACGCCAGTACACCAACGAACATTAAGGAACTACGCTCTTTTATGGGTCTTGTTAACTTCTACGAACGTTATATACCAAATTTGCACGGCGTGGCTGCTGATTTACATACACTATCAGGACAAAACCAACGGTTCAAATGGACAAATCAAGAACAAACCATTTTCGACGATATCAAATTCCAGCTTTTACACGCAAAAATTCTACACTCATATTACGATAAAAAACATTTGTATTTAACATGCGACGCATCCGACAAAGGAATTGGTGCTGTCCTTAGTCACCGTAACGACAACGGAATTGACTTACCAAACGCTTTCGCATCAAAAAAGTTATCAGGTGCACAATTACACTACGGCACAATTGACAAGGAAGCACTGGCAATTGTTTTTGGAGTGCAAAAGTTTGACAGATTCCTAGCCGGCAGATTTTTCACATTCACGGATCACGAACCGTTGACCCACATATTTGGCAGAAATCGCAACCTACCAAAACTCGTTAACAATCGGTTAATACGATGGGCATTGCTATTAAATTCGTATAGCTATGACGTGGAATACATTCCGGGAAAATTAAACATTTTCGCCGATTTTTTATCACGAATGCCGAGTACTACTGAAGAACTACAACTTAAGGATCAAAACATTAAAAACGACGTCAACTACATAAACAAAGCAAAGATGGATGATCTTCGGTTCTGCGAGAAAAGCATCACAGTCGAATCCAGCAAAGACACAGAAATTACTCGTGTTATTAATGCAGTAAAACAAGGTTGGAAACAACACATGTGCCAACAATCACAATTCCAACCGTTTATACAACGCAGAGACGAACTGTCCGTTGAAAACAATATTCTTATGTGGCAGGGAAGAATGGTATTACCTACATCATTACGTACAGCTGCACTACAAGATTTTGTCAAACGATGACAAAGTTGTCAAGAAAATCGAAACTGTCAACCAGAAGTACCAATTTATTCATGGAACGTTCCATCACGAGTCTGGGAACGGATTCACATCGACTTTGCAGGTCCTTTTAAAAACAAACAGTTTCTAGTCATAGTAGATGCGCTCTCGAAATGGGTAGAAATATACACAATGACAAACATAACAACAAACATGCTTGAGAAAGTGCTTTCCAGTTTATTTGCTTGAACTTCATTCACATCGCAGGGATTCAAAACATTCTGTGAGAAGGAAGGCGTGAACCACATTAGGTCCTCACCATACCATCCAAAGACGAATGGATTAGCCGAGCGATTCATTCAAACGTTCAAACGACGAATGAAGTCAAGCGAGAATGACCACGAAGATCTCGATGCTCAGCTCAACGCATTCTTGTTTAGCTATCGAAATACACCACACGCTACAACGGGAAAAACTCCAGCAGAGTTATTTTTGGGACGTCGGCTTCCCACAATATTCGATAATGCTAAGCCATCTGTTGAGCGCAATATCAACAGACACAACTTAAAAAGCCAACTTTATCACGATCGAGGTAACCTCAAAGAGCGACAATTCAATACCGGGGATAACGTTTGGGTTCGAACAGACAACGACACGAAATGGAAGCCTGGTACAATCAGTCAACAAAACAATAGATGGTCATACAGTGTGTGTGTTTGAGCATATACCATATATACATATATATACAACCAAACACATTATTCTAATTTTAAACATTGTCATTGTCAAGTCCATTCAACTTTCACTTTATTTATATAATGCAATTCAATTCAAATATTGGAGATATGGCATGGCTAAAGTAAACAAGAAACGTGGCATGGCCAATATAATGTTAATTCGATTATAATAACGAGTGTTCTTTGTCTGAGCATTCGCATTATAATCGAATACTCACTCGTTTTCTTTGTGTCAACCCATGCGGGTCGTATAGTTTTAACTTGCCTTTACTTGATTTTGGTATTGTGTGCATTGCTCCATTTTGTATTCTTTCAAATCTGAATTATTTGCATTTGCAGTTTTTTGTTTGTAATAAATATTTAACTATAAAAAGGTGGATATTTACTCTTTTCATAAAGTGAACATCAAATCGAATAATAAATTGCACATATCAAGAACCCATTCAATTCTACTAGCACAAAAACGCTTGTGCTCCAACAGTGTGTTTTCCTGATCAAACCTCCAAACGGAGACACGCAGATGCTATTCGAGAACGACATAATTCGCCAACGACTGTAGTACACGACAGTTCCCAACAAGCTAAAGGGTCTACCAATTTATCTACCGCAGCAGAACAACATACCGGCCCAGAAAGTCCACATGCTTCGTTACCCGTATCGAATTCAACACCGGAAACAGCTGACCCGACAGCGCCACAACAGTAACCCACACCTACATTCACAGGTCTGCGACGAAGCACACGACAATGTAAAGCGCTACTACGTTTGGATTTGTAATAATAACGCTCAACTATGGTGGGGAGGAATGTCATGTGAAACCACCTTATTAAGTATAAAACAAACATACCTTTTGAGCTTAATTGACAGTTGTCAAAAATGCATATTTCTTTCTATTATTAGTCGTTTTCCGGTTCAAGACAAACAACATGTGTAACACTATAACAGATAATAAATAAAAAGTATTTTATATAATCACATCTTATCATTAACAACCACCTTTTCTTAGACGATCGAAACATAACAAACATTAAAAGCTTTTGGACATTTGCAGCAATGGTTAAAAGAAACTTTGGAGAAAAGACTTCTTCTGTTCCTACTTTATTCCATAATGGTATTCTTTATAAAACTGATATTCAGAAAGCCAATCTCTTAGCTTCGCATTTTGCTAGTGCGTCAACCCTTCCATTTTCTAACCAAAGTCCACCAATTCTTCCGAATGTAGGCCTAGGTATGTCTTCAATTTATTTCCGTCGTCGGGTTGTTTCCAAAATTCTTAAAGAACTTGACCCCAATAAAGCAACTGGACCCGACGGTATTCCACCATTATTATTGAAAAGATGTCATCATACTTTGGCTAATCCGCTTAGCAAATTGTTTCATCTCTCAATGAAGACAGGTGTTTTTCCGTCAATTTGGAAAATAGCTAATATTCAACCCGTTCCGAAAAAAGTTAATAAGTCTGCACCTACTAACTACCGCGCTATTGCTCTGATGTCAGTTTTGTCAAAAGTAATGGAATCTATCATTAATTTCAAACTAATGAGCTTTCTGGATTCAATGCTCTTTTATCTGATTTCGAAAAAATCGATCTTCAGGTGAACTAATGACGTGCATGACTCATTGTTGGGAGCGAAGCCTTGAAAATCTAGGCGAATCAAGCGTTGTGTCCTTGGATATTTCTAAGGCTTTTGATAGAGTTTGGCATGATTGTCCTATTAATAAGATTCGTGCGCTCAACATACACCCATCTCTCATTACATGGATTGAGGATTATTTATGGAACCGCAAAATAAAAGTGGTATTGAATGGTTTTTCCTCATCTTCGCATGAGATCAATGCTGGCGTTCCTCAAGGGTCATCCTTATCGCCTACATTATTCTTAATATATATCAATGACTTGTTGTCTTCTACAACATGTGATATCCACTCATTTGCTGATGATACGACGTTATCGGCTTCAATGGAGTTTGTTAGTCAAAAAGAATGCAATTCTCGCTTGATTGGTTCGCGTGAATTAATGAATTCGACAATTCTGTCGAACATTCAAGTTATTCTTGATTGGGGAAGATCTAATAGGGTGGAATTTAACCCAAATAAATTCCAGTCTTGTCTTTTTTCTCAAAATGTAATGTTGACGTAGCACCAGTAATTAATGGTGCCACTATTGCGAGATCAGTTTCACTAAAGATGTTAGGTTTGAAAGTTTCTAGTGAACTTTCCTGGAAGGAACATATTTATGAAATCTCAAAAAGAGCGAGCCAATGCTTGGACTTTATAAGGCGTTGTAACTTTTACTTCAGCCCCTCTGAAGTATTTAGAAAGTAAATATATATAAATCTTATGTTAGACCAATTTTAGAATTTAATTCATTTGTTTGGGGTGGGGCTCCAAGATCTCATTTGGTTCATCTTGATGGAATTCAAAATAGAGTTATCCGTTTGATAAATGATGTAACCATTACTTCATCTCTTGATTCTTTGGAGCATAGACGTAATGTTGGAGCTTTATCTGTTTTCTACAAATTTTACAACGGTAGATGTTCTTCAGAAACCCGTTCTGTATTCCCAGGTCCTTTTGTCAGCAACGTTAACACTCGTTTGAGGTCTAATCAACATAGCTTTGCCTTAAAACCGTTCTCATTTAGAACCCAACACTTCAAATCGTCCTTTTATCCGATAGTGACTTCGATGAGGAATCAATTATTATTGATTGTATTTTCTGTATTATTTATAATATTTGTTGTTTATTTTGTAATATTTTCTTGGTCAAGGTTTTTTGTAGTTTTCCCTGACCATGATTCACTGATAAAAGTATTTGGACTCGCGTCGTTTTAGTTTCGTGTTCGTTTTTTCGTATTGCTTTTTTCAATGAATCAGAGATAATTCTGAGAAAATAATCTGTAACCGGCTACAAACGTGAGGATTGTGATATATTGTAATTCACATTCCTTCGAATTTTTAATTTTAAAAAAGGGCATAGCCCAACTTTTTGCCGTGACGAAAGTCATTCAGGGACTTATCCCTTGGCATTGAGTATTGAGTCCTTTAAAAAAAAAAAAAAAAAAAAAAAAAACCAAAACACAAAAGAACAAAAAATAAACATCTTTTAATTTGAAACACAAAGGAGAGAACGAACCCTGGGTGACCGGCGAGCGTCACCCGAGCAAACAACGTTACCAGTTAGCGCCCGGAATCATTAGCGAAGTACAACATAGCTTGAATGTCGAGGTGGGCAAAGGTAATAACACCAAATCACTCGTTTTGACGACTTGTCAATTGAATAGATTGAAGTGGTTAAGTCACGTTTTCCTTCTTTCGATAAAGATGGATTGGGGAAAACGACCCTGGTTGAACACGTTATCGATGTTCAGGATGCAAAGCCAATAAAGCAGCGGCATTATCCAGTATCTCCGGCTATCGAGAGATTGATTTTTGCGGAACTGGATGAAATGCTAGCTCAAGGGATCATCGAGGAATCCAAAAGTTCCTTGAGCACGCCTGTCGTGTTGGTACGTCAACCAGGGAAGGTTCGACTCTGTCTGGACTAGCGGAAACTCAACGCAGTGACGGTCAAGGACGCTTACCCCTTACCTCATATCAATGGGATTTTAAAGGTCGACTACCGCCTGCGGAGGTTATTTCGAGTCTAGATTTGAAAACGGCTTTTCACCAAATTCCGTTGGAATTAGGTTCTCGTGACAAAACCGCTTTCACTGTTCCTAAAAGGCCCTTGTATTAATATCGAGTGATGCCATTCGGACTATGTAATGCACCCCAGACGCTTTGTATATTGTTGGATCAAGTTATTCCGCCTCAACTTAGGGATTTTGTATTCGTGTATCTTAACGACCTGCTGGTCATCACAGATACTTTCAACAAGCATATGTTGGTTCTGGAGGTTGTCGCTCTACATTTGCGAAAGGCTGGTCTCGCGATCAATGTAAGTAAAAGTAAATTCTTTGAGAGAAGTCAAGTATCTGGGATATGTAGTCGGAAACCGAGTGCTTAAGGTAGATCCAGACAAACTCGTGGCGATAACTGAGTTTCCTAGGCCCGTGTCGGTTCGACAACTGAGACGTTTTCTTGGTAGGGCTGGCTGGTATCGTCGCTTCATAAGCAACTTTTCGGTAGTGTCTCATCCTCTCACAGAATTACTCAGGAAGTCTAAATCCTTCAATTGGTCGGACGAAGCCGAAAAAGCATTTAACGAGCTGAAAAGAAGACTGACTTCTGCACCCGTACTGGCCAATCCGGACTTTACTCGACCGTTTGCCCTGCAATGCGACGCAAGCCATCCTCGGAAATATACGTTGCCAAGTACAATTAAGTACTTGTGTGTAGTTATAATTGAAATGCTTAAAAAACAAACAATCATACTTTCAAATTTATATACAAGTTACATATGCACCAGAACATATCCCACATACAATAAAGCAAGACCAGCATGATATCATGTTCAACCATAAGCAGCCCACCAAGAAAGCAAATGAATGACTCAGCAAGCCAAGACTGGACATTCAGTGCATTCAATATCACGCCCACGCCACTAAGCTGTCATAAACAATTTCAAGCCAAAGATAATAAATAAACAACTTCGAGGCCAACATAAATTCAAAATAACAAATATGTAAAACAGAACCCTTAGAGTTAAGAATTTGAATTATATTCAGTTAGAACTTAAGTATACTTGAAACGCATCAGTCGTACACTGATCTAAAGGGTCCAAATAACTTTTTTTTTTGAAAATGCTATAAAAAAAACTACTGAATATTTTCTCAAATTTCTTTTTTTATTTGAAAGTACAATCCTTCCGGTTAACAATGGAAAATAATTTCATTCAAATGGCTGCCTCGGCTGGCCATGCAGTAGCCTACACGATCGGTCCAATTTTTAAGCACATTATCGATTGTGTGCAGCTGTATTTCACCAATGGCTTCAAGAATATTGTCCTTTAAAGCGTCAATTGTATCTGGCTTGTCGGCGTAACACTTATCTTCTAGGGCACCCCACAAATAATAGTCCAACGGTGTCAAATCGCAGCTCCGAGGTGGCCAAACGACATCAGCTCTGCGGCTGATAATGCGATCTTCAAAAACAGGGCGCAAAACATCGAGTGTAGCTTCGGCTGTGTGGCACGTAGCGCCGTCCTGTTGAAACCAAATGTTGCCAATATCCTCCTCTTCAATTTTTGTGAACAAAAATTCGTTCAACATGGCCCGATAACGATCGCCATTGACTGTAACGGCCACTCCTTGCTCATTTTCGAAGAAAAATGGCCCAATTATGCCTCTGGACCAAAATCCGCACCAAACAGTGACTCGTTTTGGGTGTACCGGCTTTTCAATGTATGCGTGCGGGTTTTTTGTGCCCCAAATGCGACAATTTTGCTTGTTTACATACCCGCCAGGATCAAAATGAGCTTCATCCGAAAAGATGATTTTTTTGGCAAAATCGGCATCTTCTGTAAGTCGATCGCAGGCCCACTCAGCGAAGCGAAAACGCATTGGATGGTCAGTTGGCTTCAACTTCTGAACCAATTGGACTTTGTATGGCGTCATACCAAGGTCTTTATGCAAAATTCGTCTCAATGATGTCTCAGAAATGTTCAATTGTTGGGAACGACGGTGAATTGATGTTGATGGCGCTTCACGCACACTTTCTGCCACAGCATCAATATTCTCGGGTGTACGCACTGTTTTTGGCTTTTCACGCTTTGGTTTATCGATGAGGATGTCAGTTTCTTTCACTTTTTTCACAAGATAACGAACATACGGAGCTGACGGTGCTTCTCTTCTTCCAAAATCCGTACGCAATTTTCGCACACATTCTGCAACATTACCATGATTTTCAAAGTAATGTCGCAATATTTCCCAGCGTTGTTCAAGCGTATACACAACCATATTCGTTCAGCGGAAGGATACAACTAATTATCTGTCAAATCAGACATGAGCTAAGTGTTACCATTCACGAAATAAGCACTAGTTGAAAAAAAAACTTTAGATGGCGGACCCTTTATAAGTTTTCAATAAATAATTTTTTAAAAATACTTTTTGTGTTTTTAATAATTACATTGGCGCAGTCGGTAGGATAGTCACTATATTTGTGCTATCCTATAAAAACCAACGTTCCGTTAAAATAGTGAATTTATTTTTCAAACAAAGTTTCTAACATTAACTAAGCTTTGAAGTAATAACTAAAATACGGTACGGTAATACAAAAACTTTAAAGATAAAAAATAAAACGTACAAAAATCGACGAAATAAAAATACTTTAAATAAATTCAGTGAATTAGAAAATCAATTCAATCCAGTGAAAGAATCAATCAATAGCTCAATCCAACGCATATGGTAATGCTATAAAATTCCGTAGAGGAAAATTGATTCACCAAATGGCAAAACCAGTATCCATACCAAAGAAGAAAAAGAAATACTTAATAAATTAACACCTGAAGAACTCAGCAAGAAACTAAAAACGATAGCAGATACTTTCAACAAAATTACAAAAAAAAAGAAAGAACAGAAAAAAAAGACAGCCTTCTGAAAGAAGAAGTTGCAGGAGGCAAAGATCAAATTTACGAACGAAGAAAACAGTTCATCAGAAGAGGACCTCCAATTATACAACATTAGGAATCAGCCAATTTCTGAAAAATTACGTAAGAATAATTTAGAATTTAGAAATTTAAAGCTTTTGAATATATTGATAAAGAAGAATTTAATTTTGTTAAAACAAATTTAGACAATAATAATCCTGGCAGTAATATTTTTAACAAGATTTTGGGCAGTAATAATTTAAGTTATAAAAGTGAAAATTGTGAACAGATCTCTAACAATAAAACAAACATGAGTCTAAATAACGGTCAAAGTCCAGATAACAATGGCCAACTCGGTCAAGTAGACGAGACACCAATGAAAAAATTAACGCTTGACCCGTTAAAATATACTGAGAAATTGCATACATTCGATGGTCGTCCAGAAGATCTCTACACGTTCTTAACGAACGTAGACGATATCATCCCTGCATTACTAGAATACAATGGACAATCGCAGAGAATGTGCGTTAACATTCTCAAGTCTAAATTTATCGGCAAGGCCAAACGTTGCATTGAGATTCACTCTAACCTGCAAAAATGGCAGGACATAAAGCAAATGCTGATAAACAATTTTGGAGGATTTTAAAACTCCTTCCAGCTGTACGAAGATCTTCGTCAGACCAGCTTCAAAGGTGATGTTTTAGGATTCTATAATAATATCCAAAAAATCTTGTGTGATTTAAATCAGAAAAGCGTTCAGGAAAATAAAGCACACGAAGTAGAAAATAATAACCTCACTGCTTTAAACATTTTTAAAGAAAAGGTTCCAACTCATACGAGGACAATCCTCTATGCTTTAAAGCCAACAAGCTCTGTACAAGCTCACACAAGCAGGATTCGTCAATTCAAGACCTTTCGAAGAAAGGATAGAAAAACCTCAAAATACCCAAAATAAAAACTGTCAACCAAGAATTTATTATCCTCAACAGCAAGGACTTAGACCAAACTCTCAAAATCAGGGACTATTTAGAAATAACTTTAATAATAATAATTTTAGACCACAACAAACGTTCAGACCCCCGTTTAACCATTATAACAACAATCAGAATAACAATAATTTCAGACCTCAAAATAATTTTAATAATAATAGGAACTATAATAACAATTATAATAATCAATGGCCACAACCCATGGATGTAGATCCTGGAAGTAGCCAACTACGGCGAATAGCGCATAGACAAATGAACTACACGAGGAAAAACAATAACAATGAATATTATACAAACGAAAGAAACAATCCTGCGGGATCAAAAGAAGTAAAAATTAACCAAGAACCTGATACAAATTTTCGGGCACAGGCCTCGGAAACAAATCAGGACTTTACTATCTTAAGATAGAAAGAAACGGAATATGTATAAGAATGCATAGATACTGGAGCCACAAACAGTATTATAATTAAAAAAGATACACCTCCACAATATATTTTAAAAAGAAATACCCCTCTACAAATCAGTACAGTAGGAAATCTTGTCATAGTGACAGAAGAAGCAACTTTCCATAAAGAAAAATTCGCACTACCAGCTAAAACAGATTGCATATTTCATATCATGAGCTTCAGTGAAAATTATAATGGGGTTAATAGAAAATAACATTTTAATGAAAAATAATGGAAAAATTGACTATAAAACAAAAATACTTAAATTAAACGACATAAAGATTCCCATATTTTTCGACGAAACCGATGAGCAAGAATATGCCATGGAAATTCATCACCTAAATGGCTTAACGCCACATGACCCAATATTCGACGAATTCGAAGAAAAAAATACAAACCATATGAATACAGAAGAAAAAAGCATATTATTTCTTCTCTCACAAAGGAGATGATCTATCCTTCACTTCACACGTGAAACACAAACTTCCAGTAACTGATACTTCCCCAATATTCACAACGATATATAGATATCCTGAAGTTCACAAAAACGAAGTCAATAAACAGATCCAGGAACTTTTACATCAAAAAATAATTAAACATTCCACTTCACCATATAATGCTCCAATTTGGGTCGTTCCCAAAAAAGAAGACAAAATGGGAAACAAGGAATGGCGAATTGTCATTGACTATCGCAAATTAAATCAAATTACGAAGGAAGATACATTCCCTATTCCTCTCATCGAGGACATATTAGATAAAATGGGTAGAGCAAACTATTTCCCTACATTATATTTAACCAAGGGTTTCTATCAAATTGAAATTGAACAAATGCGATTTCCTAAAAAAGGAATCAGAATTTTTAGGACACATCATCACGCCAGAAGGCATAAAGCCCAATCCTTCACAAATACAAACTATAAAAGATTTCCCCATACCTTAAACTGTAAAAGAAATACAATCATTTCTCGGATTGACCGGTTATTACCGCAAATTCATTCAAGATTACGCAAAAATAATCAAACCTAAGACTCTCTAATTGAAAAAAGATACTAAAATTGATCTAAATAATGAAAAATACATCGAAGCATTCGACAAACTAAAAATAATAATGACAGATACCTTGATAAACAAACATCCAGATTTTAATAAAGAATTCCTTTTAACAACGGACGCTAGCAATTTCGCTATTGGCGCTGTATTAAGCCAGTCCCATGGACCACTTTCTTTTGCTTCACGCACACTCAATAAACATGAACGCAAGTACTCTACAATAGCGAAAGAATTACTTGCAATTGTCTGGGCTACCAAACAATTCCGCCACTACCTTTACGGTAGAAGATTTAAAATACTTACGGACCATAGACCTCTCGTATGGCTCCATAATTTAAAGAACCCAAATCAAAACTTCAACGATGGAAAATAAAATTAGAAGAATTCGATTTCAATATCGAATATATCCAAGGAAAAGAAAACAAAGTGGCAGATGCCCTTTCAAGAATTAAAATATATCAAATAAATTCATTAGAAGATCTAGTCTCTACTCAACATTCAGTAGAATCTGATAGTACAGATTTAATTTCTATAACTGACAAACCGTTAAACATGTTCAAGAGACAAATCATAATAAAAAAAACAACCCATAAAAATTAAAATTTTTCATCTAAATTCTCTATTCGCAGAAATTGATATGGGAGCCCCTCGATCCTGGGCCATTTTTTTTATTGTAGAAGAAAATCATCGAAACAAACATTTGACATCAGATGTTAAAATTGAAAAAGCTCAGATCATTTTTTTCTGAGCACTTAGAGCACGCTCATACTCTAAGCAAATAAGAAACACGAACATTTATCTTGAGAACTCTTTGACTGCTCTGAACTAATTTATGAAAACGCCAAATGACAGAATATTGTGAAAACTTGTTGTTCTATCTGTAAGTTGATATCGACAACAATAAAAACGACATCAATAAAAATACAATTCAGTAAATAAAAATGTAAGTTGAAGTAAGCATAAAACATGTATGTCTCGTTTCATTTGTGCGTGCGCTAAGATTTCTCTCTCTCTCTCCACCACCACCAAAACCATGCAGCGCAGCCGACTGCGCAGCACACACCGCACACAGTCCATAAAGGGCGACGAATATCTGATGCCAGTACAGATATTTAAAAAATGTATTATAAGGGCCTTGCGGCCGAACCCGGGACCCGATCACTACCAAATTTTCGAAAAAGTATTGTTTATTGGGTATACACATGTGTGTAAAAGTTGAAGAAAATCGGGTAAATTTTTTAAAATTTTTGTTTGGGAGCCCCCCGACCCCGCAGCCCGAGGGGCCTCAAAATTTAATAGAAAGTGTTGTCTCCGGAAATACACATGTGTGCAAAATTTCAATAAAATCGGGCCATGGGAAGTGGGTTAAAAATTGATCGCAAGAATCCACGACAGACGACCGACCGACGACCGACCGACGACCGACCGACGACCGACTGACGACCGACCGACGACCGACCGACGACCCACGGGCAAGTGAAGTTAATATAGAGAATTTAAAAAGACAGACATTGATTCAGATAAAATTACATTGCCATACAAAGGAAAAAGATTAATTACTATCACTCGAAAAGACTTTACAGACAAAGACTTTGAATTCATTATCTCAGAGTGTAACGCAAGCATTACAAATTCTATATTGACGTGACAACGTCTCACTACAAGGTATAAGGGGGTGCATGTTCAAAAAGTAAAATGTTAAATGTCCCACTGTTGTGATCAACAGAATGTCCCACTGTTGTGAGACGCTGTTAAGTGAGACACTTTTAAGTGAGCCACTTTTAAATGTCAGTACTTTGGGAACTAAGCCATTTCCCAAGCGATTCGCATGAAATTCGGAATGTAGGACTAAGATGCGACTTCTTGCTATGGAAATTAAGGAATATGATCATTATTGTCTGGACTTTCTGAAACAAATCAATTTCTCAAGCGATTTGCATGCAATTTTGTATGTAGGGGTAAGATGCGACTATAAGATTTCTTCCTATGGAAATTCTGGAATATAATAATTATTGTCTGGAATATCTGGTGCAAAGTAATTTTTTAAGCGATTTACATGAAATTCGGAATGTAGGACTAAGATGCGACAATAAGATTTCTTCCTACGGAATTTCTGGAGCAAAGCAATTTTTCAAGCGATTCGCATGAAATTCGGAATGTAGGACTAAGATGCGACTATAAAACTTCTTGCATGGAAATTAAGGAATATGGTCATTATTGTCTGGACTTTCTGGAACAAATCAATTTCTCAAGCGACTCGTGCCTTTTAATTTAATCGTAATATTGGCCACAACGTCAAAGAATTTCACTCCAACCTCGCGTAAAGATTACACGCACATATTTTTTTAACAGCTCTTGGTTCTTCTACTACTATCGACGCAACTGCATTACTATGTTTGTGCAGTGATATGATATATTTAATATGTACCCACCTCACAATAAATTGTTATGAACATTTAAATCCGCTTATAAATTATTTATTCTGTTGTATTTGATGTGATTGATGATGATGTATTTGATTTCAATAACATACAATCAAGTTCATAGCTTGAGCAGAACGAAACAAACATATGCAGTAGTAGGCCGAGAATTCAGCAGCTGCGCAGTGCGCAGTTTATGCTGCATGTTGGTTAAAAATTCACTTTTCAGCCAATACAGTAAAGAAAAATCGACTGCGCAGTTTACGCAGCCACTTTAAATTGTATGCAAATAGCAAAATGTTAATTTTCTATCGGTGCTCTGCTCTGATCGTTCTATCACCATTACATAAAGTGATACAGTGCTCTCGTTTTTGGTCGTCTTACAGAAAAACAAATACTACTATAAGTTACAAAAAAGAGGCATATAACAATGACAACCTGCAAGCTTCCTTGCAACTATTTCCTTTTCTTTTCGCTTATCATATCCTTACTCATGCATGCAATGAGAGAACCAGGCAAAATAAATTTAATAATGAATAATTGGCCTGCATGTTTCAAAGCGACATTCTTCGATGCTCGTAGACCATGTGAGCCCGTAAACCAAAATCCTGTCTAGAGAAGTAGTAGTGAAGTATAGTGTCTGTTGGTTGGTTATCTTCTCAACTCACATTTCATTACTAATTGAATTGAATTAAAAGTTTTAAACGTTTTATAAAAACATAATCTTGAAAACTAGATATACACTTTTATTTAAGTTAAATGTACATACATAAAAATTAAATAAAATTAAATAAAAAAAATAAAAAATAAACAGTGCAGTGTCGAGTTATTCGAGCTGCATTGAGGCAAAATAAAATGGCTGTTAAAAATCGGTTGCCAAACTGCTAAATTTCCTAGTGATTAAAAATTATAATTCGAATTGTCAAAAAAATGTGTAAGCATTGCATTTGCACCTCAGGCCGCGATTTCGATTGTGTTGCATTTCAAAGTTGATAAAAGTTTTTCGAGAAAAATCGCAATTCTGTATTTTTCATATATATATATATATATTCGATAGCAAGAATGGTGAAAAGCCTAAATTAAATTAGTGATGCGCCAAATGGCAAATAATCAAAAATTACAAAAATATTTGCGATGTTCCAGATTTTCATGGATTCAGTCTGTTCTAGTTTGATATTGTCGGAAGACGGTCGGCCGAGTTATTCGCGCTGCATTGAGGCAAACATAAAATGGCGGTTAAAAATCGGTTGCCAAACTGCTAAATTTCCTAGTGAATAAAAATTATAATTCGAATTGTCAAAAAAATGTGTAAGCATTGCATTTGCACCTCAGGCCGCGATTTCGATTGTGTTGCATTTCAAAGTTGATAAAAGTTTTTCGAGAAAAATCGCAATTCTGTATTTTTCATATATATATATATTCGATAGCAAGAATGGTGAAAAGCCTAAATTAAATTAGTGATGCGCCAAATGGCAAATAATCAAAAATTACAAAAATATTTGCGATGTTCCAGATTTTCATGGATTCAGTCTGTTCTAGTTTGATATTGTCGGAAGACGGTCGGCCGAGTTATTCGCGCTGCATTGAGGCAAACATAAAATGGCGGTTAAAAATCGGTTGCCAAACTGCTAAATTTCCTACAGCCGTATTAATATAAAATCACTATCCGCTCGTGAACACACACACACGAATAGAGAACTTGTCCATTTGATAAGTTTTCTTATTAATAAACATATAATTTGTATATGTCAGCTATCCGCTCATTATCAAATAAAGCACGGCAACAATTCACCGAATTGTACAAATATTCGAATAACGCTCTCATTTTTCAGCAGCTGACACTGAAATTAGCTCAATATTTTTGTTATATTTTAATATTCAGACCGATTTTTGTCATAACAACTAACTCCATATGAAATGTATGTTAAAAACTTATCCGCTCATTATACACAAAATTCGGTGAGTTAAGTATCCGCTCGTTGCTAAAGCTAACTCATATTTATTAATGAAAATTACCAGTTAACAGATGCATTCAGTGTTTATTAATAAGGGGGCTAGTGAATAAAAATTATAATTCGAATTGTCAAAAAAATGTGTAAGCATTGTGTTTGCACCTCAGGCCGCGATTTCGATTGTGTTGCATTTCAAAGTTGATAAAAGTTTTTCGAGAAAAATTGCAATTCTGTATTTTTCCATATATATATATATATATATGACCCGACAGACGTTGTCCTGTCCCACTTTCAATAAATTTGTTTGTGATCGTTTTGTGAACTTGTGAAAAACTATTTGTTTTGTGATATCGCGTCACAGTATTAGTCACATCAGTATTAGCAGAAATACCCGTCATTTCTCTGCTGTCCCATCCCACTGACCCCCCACCCTCAGACCACCCGCCCACTTACACCTCCGTTTCCCGGCTGCCCCATCCCACTGACCCCCGCCCACTTACACCCCACTAACTAACCAACCTACCAATCCAGAAAACAATAGAATCGACACTTATACAGGCAAAAAATGTACACTTGTTCGAATATTCTTTATATGAAGATCATATACAGGGAAAACTACATTTTCCACCCCAGCGCCACCTATCGGGTCCAAATTTTGTCAACTACTTTCTTTTTATTTAAATATTATATGGTATGAATTTGAGCCAAATCGTTCCATAAATAAGAATTTAAAAAAAAAAAAAAAAACGATACCAGCGCCATCTGCCGGGCTGATTTGTGAATCTAAACCATCCAGGGCGTCACCCAAACGCATACAAAACAATCATTCAAATCGGTCCAGCCGTTAAGGAGGAGTTCAGTGACAACACACGTACAGTAGAATTATATATATAAAGAAGATATATATTTCGTCGGACTGGGCCACATGGTAATTTTGTGACTTTAAATTTGTGCGTATCGACCATTAAAAGTCTGATTTACTTGATTTTTGTTGGATGGATTTGCACATGAGGAATACTCGGAAAGGCGGACTGGATCATTCTGGATTTTTTTTTGTTTAAGCCATGGCATAACGCCAGATTTTTTTTCTTTCAATTGTGCATTGAGAGAGTAGTTGGGGGGTACAATACCCACGTAACGACACCAAACGAAACTTTTTTTTTTAATAATACCCACATTTATTCCAGCTAATCGGAGTCAGATTCGTCAGCGCTGCCAAAGGTAATCCACCGAGAAAATTCTTGTCTCAGACATGTCAAGGAAATTGGCGTTATTAGATTTCATTTACTCGGGACGCTTGATCTATTGCTGTCTTAATATCATTATCATGATTTTTTTTGTCAAAAGTTTGTCTGCTGCAAACCGACTGTAATATATATATCTAAAGTTAATTTGATACCTTAGTATTAGTATAATGATTTTTTTTTGTCGAAAGTTTGTCTTCTGCAAACCGACAGCACTATAGCTAAAGTTAGTTTGATACCTTAATATTACTATAATGATTGGTTTTAAAGCCGTAAGTTTGTTCTCTACAACCTGACCGTAAACTATCCAAATTAGTATGTATATCTTAATATAATTAAAATAATTTAAAAAGTTTGATTTTTTTTCGGCAAGCTGTATTGAATGCCGCTTAACATTAGTCGTTATATTGTCATTTTTTTTCTTAATTATTTTTTTGAAGTTGTGAATAAAAGTAATGTTTATATGAAGTATTAGAGAAACAAAATGAGTTTTCATTAATGGGCGATGTGGCATCTCTCTTCTTTTCGGTTCATAGTGGGTAACCGTAAGTATTCTGGTCGCATTGGAATGAACCGCAACTGGGCTTTCTCCCAAGACGTTTTCGCCATCTCGTTCTTCGTCGGTGACTTAAGCGGTTACACTGCAGCCCCAGGGTCTCTCTATGGGCATGCTTGATATTCCTTTTTTTTTTGCCTCTTCTAGGTTTTTACTTTTGACAATTGCAAGCAAAAAAATTTTTTTTATGTACTGGTAAAATCGGTTGATGTGGCCGGCAAAGAACCCCCCCACATCCCGACGAGCTCAGTCAGAGCACCGCTAGGCGTGCACCCCGCCGACAGCCGCTGCAACCCTCCGTTAATACTGGTGATATCATTAACGATTCTGGCACACAATCATTACACAAATGACAATACAATATCTTTACCACCAAGAGGAAGAAGACTGCCAGATAGCTATGAAATTATGTGCACTGAAAATAATAATATTGAGATCGAAGAGCTGACAATAGAAGAAGCTCTACAAGGGCCCGAGAAGGAGCATTGAGAGCAAGCTGTGAAAGAAGAAATACAAGTTTTGAAGACAATGGTGCCTGGGAGATTGTGGATGAAAGTGATAATGGTGTGCGTTATCGGGCTAGACTGGTGGCTAAAGGTTGCTCTCAGAAATTTGGCGTAGAGTAGGGTGAAACATTACTGCATTGAGGTTATTGTTTTCATTGTCAGTTCTATTGAACTTCGATGTGGTTCATCTTGATATAAAGACAGCATTTTTAAACGGTGGCCTGGACGAGACAATATACATGCAAAATTCTATTGGTTCAGTTGGTTCTGATGATAGAAGGATTCTGAAACTAAAAAAGGCTATATATGGACTCAAACAGGCATCCAGATCTTGGTACAAAAAGGTAGATAATTGTATGTTGCCATATGGCTATAATAAATCTAAAATAGAACCGTGTTTGTATACAAAAATTATTGGTAGTAATCGAACTGTAATAAAATTGAATGTAGATGATTTTTTTTTGTATTTTCAAATGATAAAATTGAGATAAAAAATCTGAAAGAAATTTTTAATAATAATTTTAAAGAACATATGCAAAAAGAATATTAAAGTATTTAAAGAAAACTCAAAACCATAGGTTTGAAATATTGTAAAACCGAAGATATTATAATTGAAGGTTATGTATAGATGCCGACTGGGCTAACGATCTTAATGATAGAAGATCATATAAAGGATTTTGTTTTATGTTATCAAAATCTGTAATATCTTGGAGTTGTAGTAAACAAAAATGTATTGCCCTTTCAAGCACAGAGGCTGAATATGTAGGTATTTCAGAGGCTTGCAAAGAAGCAGTGTATTTAAAAAATTTACAGTTTGAAATCACTAAGAATATTTATGAAATTACTTTATATAATGATAATCAATATGCTTTTAAATTATTAGTAAATCCTGCATTTCATTATAGGACAAAACATATTAAAGGGATAATTTTGAGTGGGGTTGTTGTAAATATGTACTGTGTAAATACAATTTTATTTATGCATACATTTAAAAGGAATGAAGTAAACTTCAGCTTTGTACATTCAGCTGCGCAGTAAACACGTTGTTTTATTTCATAATTCATTAAAAAATATTGTATAACCAGCTGAAATACCCCCCCCCCCCCTTCCCCTCAACTGACCAGCCACCCTCTAACCATCATCCCACTGACCCACCTCCAACAATCGGACACCTCAGACACACAGCAAACTATATAATCGATACTAATATCGACAAAAATAACAAAGTTTCAAATTAATATAAAAAGAAAATATACGTTGCCAAGTATAGCTAAGTACTTGTGTGTAGATTATAAATGAAACGCAATTATAAACCCTACAAGAAGTTGTTTTTGTTTGGCATAAATATGTTTACTGTTTCTTCACACATCCGTAAAGCATGATAAACAAAATAGAATTTATATGATCGATTTGTTAAGGAAACACACAAATAAACAAACAAATATGTTTTCATTTTTAAATTCTCTATATTAACTTCACTTGCCCGTGGCTGGCTGGCCAAATCTCGTGATCAATTTTTAACCCACTTCCTACAGCCCGATTTTATTGAAATTTTGCACACATGCATATTTCCCATGACAACACTTTCTATTAAAATTTGAGACCCCTCGGGCCGCGGGGTCGGGGGGAGCCCATACAAATATTTTATAAAATTTACCCGATTTTCTTTAAATTTTGTACACATGTGTGTCTTCGATGGAAAACACTTTTTGTAAAAGTGCGAGTGGAGCGATCGGCCCATTGGGGACCACAATATACAATTTTTAAATATCGCTATATCGCATCAGATCACGGCAAAGTCTGAGCTCTGTGCTTTGTGAGCAGCGCTGTTCGCTGCCGCTGCGTCAGTTGGTGGATGATTTTGCCACAAAACGAGCACGCAGTGTGTGTGTGTGTGTGTGTGTGTGTGTGTGTGTGTGTGTGTATCCCCGATTAGAGAATTTACAAGAAAAATTTTAATTTTTATGGGTTGTGTTTTTATATCTTAGATATATGACCTGGTGCTGTACTTGGCAACGTATATTTTCTTCTTATATAAATTTGAGACTTTTTTTTTTCCGATATTAGTATGGATTATTAAGTTTGCTGTGTGGCTGAGGTGTTCGATTGTTGGTGGTGGGTCAGTGGGCGAAGGATCATTGGGCGGATGGTTAGTAGGGTGGGAGTCAGTGGGTTAGGGCAGCCGGGAAACGCCGGGTATTTCAGCCATTTCGTCGATTGTCAGCGAATTGAATCTTTTTGGGTGCTCACCCGCCGGCGTTTTGTCAGCTCTGATGACGATGTTATGGCTGTCGGATGGCATCTGATCAAACGCAATTTTGAACAATTCTATTCGTTGGCACGAATCAGTGATATGTAATGCATACTACAAACGATATGTTATGTCTACCACCAACGCCATATATTGAAAGTAATCCGAAATGGCTATATAAATGAATGCTCGTTATCGAAATACAGTAAAACCTGTGAAGTTGGCCACCTTTATAAGTGTTCCTGTTGGCCAGTTTTTGTCTGCACCAAACAATGTCATACAAATGCTTATGAAAATACCTGTATATGTTGTCCACCTGCGTATCTTAAAACCTGGCCAAAAATTTGCACATTTCCCTCATGTTCGACAGCGATCGGCCGTAGGCCATGATTCGCTAAGTAATGAACTAGTAAAAAGCAGCGCTGTCCGCAACCAGACAATCCGGTCGTCGTCGTCGTCGTCATATGTTTTATTATTTTTACTGCGCATATTTTAAACTAGTTTTTGTTGTTATGAATTTTGTTGTTGCAGATTAACTAGTTTTGTTGTTGTGGATTAGCATATTAATTGGTTAAAATTTTGAATAAATACCAGATGATTTTCTTAAAATTTTTAAATGTTTAGTGAATCTAGTAGTGATAGTAGTAAGTGTTCATATTTATATTCTCCGGAACAAAATAATTCAACGAATTCAAGTGACATGAAGAAAAAGGTAACAATGAGGGAACCATTAATTTTAGATTCGGAGTCACCCAACCAATCGGAAAACGAAGAGGAAGTGGAAATAACACCTTATCAGAATATTTTAAGCGAGTCCGATACTCAAATACCAATGAACACTCAAGTAGTGAAATAAGTGAAGGCGGTGGAGAAGAAGAAGAAGAGGAAAACGGAGGAAAAGACAGAAGAAATTCCGAAAATGAAGAAGAAAAAACTAGATGTAGAAGAGAGATAAAGAATGCGCAGGTAATACAAGAGAAATGCACAACTATATCTCTTCTTTCGCTTCTCTTGATAATATGGACCCCAGACTTTCTCCTGAACTCCATTTCAACATTGGAAACAATAGTCCCACTAGCTCTATTGAAGAAGGAATACAAAGCGAAGAAGCGAAGTTGATGGACTCCCTATTATATGTTCAAAAAACTCTAGTGAACCAGAAGAGAGAATTAAAAAAGTGTTCCTTGAACAGTTTAGTGACTGTCCTGTTAAACAGCGAGTGGTCCATGATATATATATTTGGATAATGGACACATTAAATTGGATTATAAACAATTATGTAGAAAATTTTCTGGGGTCATCCTGTTCATCGCACACCATGGAAACTAAGTCCACATCGTCCACGATTGCACATATTCAAACAATTCCTGCAGATGTGCCTTCATTAAATTTATCAGCGACAAGATGAAAAGAAGATATTCTAGACGAGTCGTTCCAAGTTGGAAATTCACGATCCTACACTGGATCAATATCGCAATCTATTTCAAGAAGGATTCCAGGGAGTACATCTACGTTAACATCGCCAGGAGAACGTGGTTTCCAAGCGGTGAAATAAGATGTGTACGATTTTTCGAAGATTTGCAAGAAGCCAAAAACAGAATGGTGGAAGGAAGCGAATTATCATTCGACTTTCATACTTCAATCGCCTGCACATCCGAATTATCAAATGATAATGAAACTTCTTCTTGCTGCAACGAACCAGATCAAGAAAATACCAGGTGTAAAAAAAGAGGAAAGGGAGACAAAGTTATAGACTTCCCAAAAAAACATCCAACAGCACCAATACAACATGTTTTGCATACATCACTATGGCTTTCTTCTGAATTTCGGTTTTGGGATTTAAATTCGACATTAATTAAAAATTGTTTACGTATTGTTAATAATTACATATATAAATAATTGAAGTTTTCCGGAAATATATCTTTATTTAAAATCTATTGAATCATAAAATTTAATATTTAATGTGCCAATTTCAAATTTGTACGATTATTATTATACCATTTCTGAATCTGTCAATGTATTAAGTGAATTGTTAAATTTTCAATTCTATAATGACGAAACAAAAATTATAAAATTTTTAAAAGAATTATATCAAATTATTGATAAATGAATACCCAAAAAAATACTATGTTTATATTATCACCTCCAAATTCTGGTAAAAACTTTTTTTCCGATTCATTGTCATTTTTCATGTCATTTTTGTTTAAATTTTGGTCAACTTGGAAATTTAAATAGATATTGTTAATTTCCATTAATGGAATGTGTTGACAAAAAATTATTTTATGGAATGAACCATTATTAGAAGCTTCTGCTACAGAAACAATGAAAATGTTATTTGGGGGTGATACAGTTGCTGCAAAAGTAAAATATAGCAATGATAATTGTTTTATCAAATAATGATGTATATCCTAACGATTCTGCTTTTAGATCACGAATGTTTACTTATAAATGGAGAAGCTGTAATAATTTAAAAAATTTTAAAAAATTTAAAAATTTTCATTTATTTAAAAAATATATTATAATAAAATAAATTTATATGTTTAAAATTTTTGTTTTTCATTGAATTTCAATGGAACATTCAACTGTCCAATAACAAGCACTATTTAAATAAGATTTGGTATTTTCTCCTGGTTTAATTGTGGAGTAGCAACTATTCCAACATGTAATTGTGGTTGTGTATCATAACCAAATCCACCTTTAATAGGATGTACCATAAGATTCAATTGTTCGTGCATAAACATCATTTATATTATTTAAACCTATAGGTGTAGTTGCTGATTTAGATAAACCTATATCACCAGCATTAGATTTTTTATTAACTTGGAAAACTTGCAATGGATGACTATGAGGACGTGTTTTTATAGAATTAACTTTAAATTTAGTTCTGGTATAAGGTACATAGTGTTCTTTACTTCTTTTAATAAATCCTTGCAATTGTTTTCATCCATTCTAACACAACCTTTGTTATGAATAATATAATCTGGATATTTATTAGTATCCGGAGATTCTTCTCGATTCCATTCATGAACAAAATATTTATCTATATTTTGTGGTACACATAAAGCATTAGACGGTATATGTTTATAATATCATTCATACATTTCATTGGATCAGTTGTAGAACCTTCATATTTAACATTTTTACCGTAAATTTTTTTATTTAATCCTTCAGCTACTAAGCCAATAGGTACATATTCAGAAGTTGCTGTTCCAGATTAAGTTGCTCCTACATCAAATGCTGTTCTAGTACCCAATGGAGTAACATGGCATGTTAATTTCATTATTTTTGCAGAACTAGATAACATATCAAATTCTGCTTCACTTAAATAAAATGGTTCGAAATCAACAGGTATTAGTGCCAACACTTACGTATGTTGGCAAATATCAATTGGCGCTAGTATACTCGTACATACGTACATGCTTTTGCAATTCGTTTAGCGTGTTTCTAGATTCAAAATGTTGCCAAGAAAATCAAAAGTGGATCTGTCTTTGAGTAAGAAAGACGAAATTTTGAAAGAAATTGAAAAAGGGACATCTAAAAGGACATTGGCAGAAAAAATTGGAATTTCCAAATCAACTGTTGGCAACATGAAGGCTCAAAAGCAAACAATTTTAGACACACTAGAAAGAAATGTTTCCAATGAGAGAAAACGAAAATTAAGAACTCCTTTCGAGGATATAAACCTTGGGGTTCTTTCATTTTTCAAAAATTCTGATCAAAAAAATTTCTGTCCAATAGTCAATAGTCCATTGCTACAAGAAAAAGCAAAACAATTAGCAGATAAGCTTGAAATTGGAAACTTTAACGCGAGCAACGGGTGGTTGGAATCTTTTCGAAAAAGAAACAACATCCAATGCCGAGTATTGTGTGGCGAAGGTGCTAATCAGGGTGCAACCAGATGTAAAAATCAGTTGCCCCAACTTTCAAAAGATTTTCCGCCATAAGACCATTTTAATGCAGATGAAACAGGAATTTTGTATCGCCAGCTTCCAACAAAAAGTCTAGTTGCTCAAGCTGAAAAATGCAAAGGTGCTAAGATGGCAAAGGAAATGCTGAGCGTCCTTTTTTGTTGTGGTGCAACAGTTGAATAAAGCCTCATAATATTGGAAATGCTGCCAGACAGAAAAAACGATCTCAATAATACTTACGTGGGCAACTTTGATGACAACTATAATTTTCAATGGTTGGCTTTTTGCTGTAAATCGTCAAATGAGGTAGCAAAAAAGGCGTATTATAATCTTGGTGGACAACGCAACAAGCACACATCTATTTCAGAATATTCCAACATTGACATTAAGTTCCTAACTTCCAACCTCACATCGGAGATAAAACCCTACGACAAGGGTATCATCCAGAATATAAGAACTAGATACCGATCCAAAATGATCAGATCTCTCTTATCGAAAATTGATGAGTGCGCATCAGGAACTGCATTTTCTATGTCGCTATAAGGTGGATAGTGGCTGCTTGAATGAAGTCGAAACATCAACAATTAGGACATTCTTTCATCGTGCTGGATTTGCGGTTGATGCAGACCTTGAAGGACCTTCCGAACATTTTCAGGTATCCGAAAGCGAAGATCAGGTTACGAAAGCAGATGAGGGTTTGTTGTTCACGAGATTCTGGACGATTCACAAAGTGAGATAATGTAGCAGGTGCTAAAAGAATTTCGTACTGCGCATACTATAGACCTAAGTGAAGAATCCGAAGAAAATGAAGAAGACGATGTGCACTACCAAACTATGACACCAGGTGATGCCCTGTTTTTATGTTCTGGTATTATTCTATGTACATATTATTCTTTTTTGTGCAATACACATTACGCATGTATGTACTTAATTTATTTATTTTTCGTCCTTTAATGTTATGTATCTGGATTGTTTCTTCGTTCGATAAATTGAATAAATTTGATTTAATTGTTTTTGTTTATGTATAATGATCGTGAATTATGAATCTCTTTCACTGTTAAAAAAAAATCATATAACTTGGCCACCTGAATAAGTTGGCCACAAGTACTTGCACCGCAACTGGCCAACTTAGGACGGTTTCACACAATTATTGCATACCCATCCATACAAAATTTTTAATGTTTTGATTTTCCGCCTTTTCTTTTGGGGTTTCTTGAAACCTCTTTTTCCTAAACCAGTATTGAGACGAACAAAATAAAAAAAAGTATTATCCAAATCGGTCGAGCCGTTCTCAAGTTTTGGCGAAACTAACGCACACCAATTGATTTATATATAGAAAAGAGATATAGAGATATGAATAGTTGCTACAATTTAAAAATTAATTAATTATGAATGGATAAGCAAAAAAATATAACAGGGAATGGAGCTAATACTTTTTTCAATGTGAGAAATTTTTTTTGTGTATGTGTCCCGATATAAATATGGTTACACTTTGTATTAATTATTTTCAATAAGTGATCATTTCGTTTACAATTTGATGAAAGTTACAAATGGGATGAGCGAATGCGTGTAGACGTTGGCATAACAAAAAAAGTGCGTTACAAAAATTTGAATAAAAAAATTTTGTTTTAATGTCGTGTTTTCTGTCTTCTTAATTCATAATTTGAACCTCTAATTCAATAATGTTTAATTCTAATAAATAAACGATTTTTTACATTTATGCTTTTTTCTATTTATTGTTGAAACGTTAATTGTAATGATTTATGATTGTTATTATTTTATTTTAACTGCTGCTCTTAGTTTAGCGGATCGACTTCTAGCGTTTTTGGAAACTTCATCATCTGTGGGAACTATTACGTGTTTGTGTAGCTGCTTCCAACTGGATTCAACAAGTGATTCGACCAGCTTTTTATCGTGCATTACATCATAGCCGCAATACTTTAATGGAACGGGATTCGCAAGGCCTTCAATTATGTTGCCATTCACATGTCTTTTGACGATGGTATCCTCCAGTGAATGAAAGGTTATTGTTACCAACCGCCCATTGATTTTAAGGTATCTATCCGCCATAATCATGCCGTAATTGATTTCGTTCAGTTCATTATTGACAAATATTCGTAGAGCTTGAAAAGTCTTCGTTGCGACATGAGCCGGCCTTTGCAATTTGTCTAATCTATGCGTATCGGAAAGGCAAGCTGACACAAGGTCGGCAAGTTGCTTAGTCGTTTCAATTTTATGAAATGCAGACCGTGCCTCCACTATGGTTCGTGCTATTTTCTTTGCACACTTCTCTTCGCCGTATACGCGGAGAATCTTCACTAAATCAAATTCATCAATTTTGGCCAAAACTTCAGCTGCTGTAACTTGCGCGCTGCGTTGACTTTTGTCCATTCGCATATCTAATGGACCATTTTTCGACAATGAAAACCCACGTTCAGCCTCGTCAAATTGCATAGATGAACAACCAAAATCGAACAAGATCCCATCAATGGAGTTGCGCTGTACTCCATGCTCCTTTAATAATGTTGGCAATTCTGAGAATCGTCCTAATAACGGTACTATTTGACCGGGGAACCTAGTGCTCATTAATTTAGCATGTTCGTGTGCCACTGGATCCCGATCCAACGCATATATTTTTATATTAGGTGCTTTGCGCAAGATGGAAGCACTGTGTCCACCGGCGCCAAACGTCATATCAACGAATGTTTTCAACGCTGTTGGATTTAAGTAGTTCACAGCTTCTTCGCAGAGAACAGGATCGTGCAAAGGACTTATGGTACCAGTATTAGAAGCAGCAACAGTTAAGTAACAAATCGGTACTTTATGTATTAATTTATGTTTTATATGTTTTGCCGGATAGTACACTTTATTGAAAAACATCGCTTGGCAGTTTTGTGTACGAGATGTTTATTAAATCTATTCTTTTCGGCTTGAACCCTTTTCGTCGTTCAGGTATTGCAGGAATTCCGAGGACAGAACTTGGCTGCACTGTTCCGCAGTAAGACCGGTCGCAGTTGAAGAGTAAACACGAATATACTTCTGCCCGTGGACGTTGTTGGATAACCTATCTAGAGAGTCAATTTGTTTCGTCAGAGTCTCTGCAGCTTCCGTTGTCAGGTTAGTTGTATTCACTAAATTCTTAACGCGTTTGCGGAGCTGCTCTCCAAGATCCCTAAGAGTGTAAAATTTTCAAAGGAATATTTTTTAACAAATTGCAAGTAACAATGACAAAATTTTGTTTAAAATATTTAGTTAACATCACGAGGAAGCAATATGGAAGGATTCGGTCAAATTTCAACACATATGTACATGCCCCAGGGGGTTGTTTTAATATTCATATTCAGTGCACGTGTTTTGAATTCGTTTAATACGCAAAATATGATGGGACATATTGTTCTATAAAGGAATTTTTAAGAGCGGAAGGCTGTTTTTATTTCGCTTGTAAATTAATGCTGTGATTAGGTAACACACACACAACGCAATATTCTTATTTTTTACAATTAAGTGAACTTACCTTCCAACTTTAACTTTATCTATCGGCCACTTTTCGAGCACTTTAAGAAATTTTTGATAGTGAACGGACATAATTAAATTGCACTATGTATTCGAAAAATAGTCACACGATACGCGAATCAACGGAACCGGCCAACTAGAAACATTCTTTCAAGCCGTATCGAACCGAACGAACTGAAAACCAATAATGACAAATGACTGACGGATTTTATTTAATGCATCCACAACCAAAAATGATAGAAGATAGAATAGGTAATAAATAGATCGATGCAGATAGAATTAATTCTTTTTATTATTTTTTACTCACAACTCTAAAGCGGAACGCCAAACAACCGATGGTCAGCTGGCAGTTCGCAAACTGTCGCTGTGTAACGAACTCGTTTAAATTTTTCCCATGTTTGGGAATTTATTTGGCTTTCTAATAAAATTGCTCTACTAAAGTCACTTTTTGGCGTGTTTTTCTTATGACGGAATTTTTGTAGAGATAATTTTACTGTCAAAATTATGATCTGACTTGTTTTTTTTGTTCTCTTATCTATTTTTTGAATCGTTTTCTTTTACTCCACCTTTCAAAAAATTCAAATTTGCCACAAGGGTCCAATCTCCTCTTTTGAATTTTGGTAGTGGGACTAAAATAAGACATTTATTAATTGCCCGCATGATTTGGAAAAATCAATTGTGGATCTGCCCATTAAAATTCTTAAAGAAACTGCATCCAGTAGCCTAAGATCTATAAAAAATATTATTGATGTGAAATTTTATTGACGTAAGATAATAATATCAAAAAACTATTCACCTCAAAGTGATAACTACTTTTTCTTTAGCTCTTAAGGTATCTCTCCGAAATGCGTTTGAAGGTGGTTTAATTTTAAGTAAAATCATTTTATATACATAATCGAAATGCCTCTTTGACATCCGTAAATAATTATAATATTTTTCCGAATACCGCTCCAATAACTTCACTAATGTGTAATATTCGCCCAAACGTTTTTTTTTTTTTTGATGGACCCAATATCTTTTGTGTTTTCATTGGTAAACATATAACGAAATATATAAAACTAATTTAATTTGAATTCCTTTTGAACGCGCCAAGATTTTTATTTTTTTTTATTTCGTGGGAATCCTTTTGAAACTCTCGTGAAATTTCTTTCTTATATTTCCACAAACATTCTTTTTGTTTGTATGCGTTTATAAGGTTTTTGGTTTCGAACTGCAAAATTCGCTAGTCTGACATTCTTAATTTAACAAAATATATTTATTTGTTTGAAATAACACACCAAATAACACACAGTAAACCAATTAAATGTCAAAAATATGGCAGGGTGTACATCTACTCAAATGGCAAGAAGAAAAATCAGACAGCGATGCCAGACATTTAGTGTTGTCATGAAAAAGCTGGTCTCCACTGGACGAATTCATGGCCAGTCGAACATCAGCAGAAATTCTGTCCTGTGGAGACGGCGTGTTATTAAAGAAAATAAAATCGAGTTGCTGACATTTTTGACATATAAGCTGTATTTTAATTGCCGAGGAATAAGGAATTACAAAAACAATTGCACTATCTTATTCCTTCTTTGGATTAAGAAAATCGGCTGTTTGGCTGGTTTTGACATTCGAACTCCTTATTCCTCGGCAAATAAAATACGCCTATAATTATGTGATGTCAGCTGCATTTAATTGCCGAGCGAGTTCGGAGTTCGAATGTCAAAACCAGCCAAACTAGCCAAACAGCAGGTTTTCACAATTCCAAAGAAGGAATTCGACAGTGCAATTGTTGTTGTTCCTCGGCAATAAAATACGGCTTTCCTTTCATTCGCTAATTCGGTTCATTAGGAGAAGTAACGCGCCGTTTACACGTCAATATGGTCATAACAATAAAATAAATTCTTTGGTTGCATGAACACGTATACGGGCATTTACATTTCTTGTAGCATTATGCTACAGTGTGTGTGAGCCGAGTTGAGAGGAAAATATTGTAGTATTATTTGAAGCGATTTTTAAGGTCAGCACAATTAAAAATCGCGAAATTTGAAATTGAAGAGAAGGGTCGCACTGCAATCACCGAGACGGAGGAAGAGAAAATTTAGAACATACGTTATAAATTCGTAGCTGTGATTACCGTAATTATGAACGAAACCACAATTAATGCACCACCAAACTCAATATTTAGAACACAAATTACCTTAAGATACAGATGCAACAAAAACATATGTTTTCGGTTTTTTTTTTTATATATATATCCTACCTCTTAAAAATAAAATATTTATAAAATCTTTATTATTAGTACAAAACATGAAAATAAAAAAAAAATTACTATTACTACTTTTGGTATCCAGTTAACTTTATGATTTTTCTATTTTTTCTGAATAAAATAACTTTTATATATCCTCTTTCGCAAGAAAATCTACTTAGTGCAGCCATTTCACTTTTGTGTTGTACTATTTTAAAAAGGAAAATTTATATTCCACTAGCTGACCCGACAGACGTTGTCCTGTCCCACTTTCAATAAATTTGTTTGTGATCGTTTTGTGAACTTGTGAAAAACTATTTGTTTTGCGATATCGCGGCACAGTATTAGTCACATCAGTATTAGCAGAAATACCCACCATTTCCCAGCTGTCCCATATCACTGACCCCCGCCCACTGACCTCCCGCCCTCTGACCTCCCGCCAACTGACGCCACGCCCACTTACGCCCGCGTTTCCCGGCTCCCATACCACTGACCCCCGCCCACTGACCTCCCACCCAATGACATCCAGCCCACTGACGTTACGCCCACTTACACCCCACTAACTAACCAACTCACCAATCCAGAAAACTATAGAACCGACACTTTTACAGGCAAAAAATGTACACTTGTTCGAATATTCTTTATATGAAGATCATATACAGGGAAAACTACATTTTCCACCCCAGCGCCACCTATCGGGTCCAACTTTTGTCAACTAATTTCTTTTTTAAATTCTCTATATTAACATCACTTGCCCGTAGGTCGTCGGTCGGTCGTCTGTCGTGGATTCTTGCGATCAATTTTTAACCCACTTCCCATGGCCCGATTTCATTGAAATTTTGCACACATGTGTATTTCCGGAGACAACACTTTCTATTATTCTATTAATTATTATTTTGAGGCCCCTCGGGCTGCGGGGTCGGGGGGCTCCCAAACAAAAATTTTAAAAAATTTACCCGATTTTCTTCAAATTTTACACACATGTGTATACCCAATAAACAATACTTTTTCGAAAATTTGGTAGTGATCGGGTCCCGGGTGCGGCCGCAAGGCCCTTATACATTTTTTAAATATCTATACTGGCATCAGATATTCGTCGCCCTTTATGGACTGTGTGCGGTGTGTGCTGCGCAGTCGGCTGCGCTGCATGGTTTTGGTGGTGGAGAGAGAGAGAGAAATCTTAGCTCACGCCCAAATGAACCCAGCAAATGAAACGAGACATAAATGTTTTATGCTTAATTCAACTTACATTTTTTTATTTACTGAATTGTATTTTTATTGATGTCGTTTTTTTTGTTGTCGATATCAACTTACAGATAGAACAACAAGTTTTCACAATATTCTGTCATTTCGCGTTTTCATAAATTAGTTCAGAGCAGTCAGAGAGTTCTCAAGATAACTGCTCGTGTTTCTTATTTGCTCAGAGTATGAGCGTGCTCTACGTGCTCAGAATAAAATGATCTGAGCATTTTCAATTTTAACATCGATGTCAAATGTCTGTTTCGATGATTTTCTCCTACAATAAAAATAAAATGGCCCAGGATCGAGGGGCTCCCATATCAATTTCTGCGATTAGAGAATTTAGATGAAAAATTTTAATTTTTATGGGTTGTTTTTTATTTAAATATTATATGGTGTGAATTTGAGCCAAATCGTTCCATAAATAAGAATTTTCGGAAAAAACGATACCAGCGCCATCTTCCGGGCTGATTTGTGAATCTAAACCATCCAGGGCGTCACCCAAACGCATACAAAAAAAAATAATTCAAATCGGTCCAGCCGCTTAGGAGGAGTTCAGTGACAACACACGTACAGTAGAATTATATATATAAAGATAAAATCATGAATAAAAACTCCATTAACTGGGTACTAAATAACAAATAAATAATAATAATAACAATACTTTTATTTTTACATTGTATTTTTTGGTTATAATCGTCAAATTATGCAATTGAGGTAGAGCTATTTAACAGTTTAACCATGTTTTCCCATAAACGATTTCATATTTTTTATATAATTTTTGCCATGTGTTTTTTCAGCGATAACTCCATAGTTTAATTTAAATTTAATTTTATTGTAGCATTATTGTTATTTAACTTGGAAACGGCATGTAATTGTGTGCTAAAACATTCCGTTCGTGTGCCGATGCGACCAGTGTGTTTGACGAAAAAGTAAGAGGACGAAAAAAATTAAGAGGAAGGAAACAAGAAACGTCAAAAAATTTCATTGACAAGTTTGCCCGCGATAGTTCTGGTGAAAAATAAACCTTTTCATTATCCTTCTCCGTTGCACATAAAGATTTCCATTTTTCATTTCAGCGTGTAGGAAAGGTCTTTGTTGTTTTTTTCCCAAGTTTGCTGCTATATGATAGTTGTCAACTTCTGAATGTACATAGGGTCTATTCTTTATTCAACCCGAGCGAGCAGTGTACGTCAACAATTTACTCTGTGTTATTTTAATCGCCCGGATTAATTTTACTCTGTACTCTGTGTTTTTTATTGTGAACCGAGCACGACACGGTGTATACACAGTTTCTCATTTTTAATCTGAAATGAATATCAGTGTGCAGAGTTAGAGCGAGTAAAGTTACCCAGTGTACACACCAAACATTCTTACGCCGTGCAACACTCGCTCGGTTTATTCCGGGTAACTATATTCGATCGGGTTGAATAAAAAAATAGACCCATATTCGACTACCCGCCCACATTTGAGCGTCTAATTGCCAATGAAACAAGACATAAAACATTTATGACGTTAATATTGACAATTCACAAATCGTAATAATTTCATAAGATTGCCTGGTGATATCTTTCAACTACCCGAAAATTTTTCGCAGTCGGGTGTTGCTGATTGACTTTTATTTGTCGTGCAAAATAAATTTGAATCTATTTTGTGAGTGAAAACAAATAACAATATTAAGAAAAATATGTCCGGCTTAATATTGTTAACTTCAAGACGTCTGCCGCGTAACGTACTCAATCTGGGAGTTCAAGCAGCTAGGACTAACGAAGTAAGTGAAAGAACATTACCGATATGAAAACGAGCAATCAGGATAAATACTCTAAAAAATCTGGTTATGTAATACATCAGAAGCCAATATTTTTAAAATGAATTAGTTTACACAATTTTAAAAAAGGCCTATTAAAATAATGGAATGAAGTTGATTTACATTTTACCCTTTTTACGTCTAAAATTAATTTTTTATTAAATTGCAGGTTAAGACTGCGTCAATCAGCAGACAACTTTCGGGATATGCTGCCCGCCTTTCCTGCTACCAAAACCCGATAACGGGCTCTTTTTTCGATAAGAAAAGGTAGTTTTCAAGTTTGTTCTTTCGGAAAGAAATGTTCTATTTTATTCTTATTTATAGGAAAATAGCTTTCAGTTGGAGTAATGTATCCCAAATACATACTACTGCTGGCCTTTTACAAGTGGTCAAGGTTCCTCCGTTCGCTGATTCGGTGTCTGAGGGTGATGTAAAGTAAGTGGACTAGTTAATGCTTGAAGCAACGAGTAAAAATATCAATTATTTTCATCCAAGATTTACATGTAAGGTTGGTGATTTTTTTAAAGTAGATCAGAATGTTATGGAAATTGAGACGGATAAGACGACTGTTGGAGTACCAGCACCTTTCAGTGGCGTGATTGAGCAAATATTTGTTCAAGATGGTGATACAGTAAAAGCCGGACAAGAACTTTTTAAGTTGAAAAAAGGTGAGGGCGGCGCCGCTTCAGCAGAAGCTCCACCGCCAGCAGAACCACCAAAGCCAGCACCTCCAGCTGCGGCTAAGCCAACACCTCCACCGCCTGCTGCGGCAACACCTCCTCCTCCACCAGCTGCGGCTACACCTCGGCCACCACCACCGCCGCCGAAACCATCGGCTCCGGCTGCCAAAATACCTGTTGCTGCTATTCGTCATGCACAAGGCATCGAAACCGCCGTTAAAGTAACTTAATATTTTAATTTTTGTTTTTATGACGTTATTGACTTCAAACTTGCAGGTTCCCCCACAAGACTATTCAAGGGAAATCACTGGTACCAGAACAGAGCAGCGAGTGAAAATGAATCGTATGCGTTTGAAGATTGCCGCAAGGTTAAAGGAAGCACAAAACGTTAACGCTATGCTCACAACATTCAACGAAATTGATATGAGGTTAGTTGTTGCATTGTGGGATTATCAAAATTTGGCTGGATTACATTTTTTTATTATCGCCCATAGTTCTGCCATGGAATTCCGTAAGGCTAATTTAGAAGCCTTCCAAAAGAAATATGGAATAAAGATTGGCTTTATGTCGATTTTCTCAAAGGCTGCTGCTTATGCATTACAAGACCAGCCCGTTGTTAATGCAGTGATCGACGAAAACGTAAGAACAAACTTTTCTTACATCTAAATATTTATTTAGTATTATGAATTCAAGTCTTTATTAAAATTCAAGAACACTTTATTTAGAAATCGTAAATTTATGGTTGCAATCAATTTTCTTGAAAATTATGAGATCCGTTGACTTTCAGCTTTTCTACTTTTCTAAAATGTTTATTGTGAAAATAATATAAAACTTTTTACTATTTCGTTGTTTATATTTTTAGGAAATTGTATACCGCGATTACGTCGACATATCTGTTGCTGTTGCCACCCCGAAAGGACTAGTTGTTCCGGTGATACGAAATGTTGAAAGCATGAACTATGCTGACATTGAGATTGCCATGGCAGCTCTCGGTGACAAGGCGAAGAAAGGTGCTATTTCTGTTGAAGATATGGATGGTGGCACCTTTACCATTAGCAACGGTGGAGTGTTTGGTTCATTAATGGGAACACCAATCATCAATCCGCCCCAGAGTTCAATTCTAGGAATGCATGGAATCTTCGAAAGGCCAATTGCTGTTAAAGGACAAGTATGTTTTAAACACTTATAAATTATTGATTATTTAACTGAGTATTCTTTCTTTTCTTAATGTAATTTCGTTACCCGGTTAAAGGTTGTAATTCGTCCAATGATGTATGTCGCTCTGACTTACGACCATAGGTTGATTGATGGCCGTGAGGCAGTTATGTTCTTGCGTAAAATTAAGGCCGCAGTAGAGGATCCACGAATCATGCTTGCTGGACTCTAAGCTCATTTCGTTGCGAGTAAAACCAAAATTTATTTATTGATGACAAAGCCGACAGAATATTTACACTAAGCGAACTAATTTAACCTTGCTTCGTATTCGGTAAAAACCAATTCGGGTTTTTATAATTGGGATAATGTTAAGGTTATGGTTGATTTTGCCTTTTGTCTTACTGTCACTGTCATTTCCTAGCACTGCAATAAAAGATGTTTATCCGTAAATCAAATTTAAATCAAAATATTATGACTTATGAGTTATCATTAAAATTACATACTTAGGTACGCGCAGTATTCGAGATACTCGTATCAGCTAAGAAAATGGTTCAAATAAAAACACCCTACATTGGTACATGTGTCAAAATGTCCCCAATGGAATACTAGAAACATGTAATTTGAAGTTTTTCCGTGTGTTTTTTTTATGAAAATGCCTCACGGGAAAAAAGAAAAATTTTTGCTTCTTGCTCATTAATCTTAAACGAAAAGATTAGCTGTTAAGCCGAAGTAGCGCTGATTTTCAAAAATAAGTAATTTAGAGAAAACTAATGTTCTGATCTGATTTATTCGTAGAGTACAAGTATTGAAAAACATGGTGAAGACGTTGATACCTTGAAAACTTAAACAATTCAGAGAATTGTGTTTGCAAACGTATAGACGGAGGGATGTTGCTCAATAAATTTATATTTTGGTGCTGATCTAGAATATTATACATTTTTGTCATGCCATAGTGGTAGTCGGATTATCTTTACAGTCTAGAGGAAAATTGGTTCATGCCTTGATCATTGAATGAATATCAGCTTAAAAAGCTGCACGTTTAGATTCGACGATTAGGCGTGTAATTAATGGGTTTAATTATGTATGTGTTTGTGCCGTATTAGCTCTAGAACGCCTAAACCAATTTCAACTAAACATGGCATATACGATTTTATTACTTACAATCTGAAGTAAAATACTGCGGTTGGGGTCGTTGCCGATCTTAGAGACCGGGTGGTGTTGGAGGTGGGCCCATCCGATATTCAGGGTTGCTGATATGAAAAGCGGGTTTTAGGTGGTCGGCATGAGTATAGGGCGGTATTTGTTGGATGGTGTTGTAGTTGGTCGGTTTTAGGAGGTCATTGTGTAGGGTAGGGCATTAGTGTAATTTTTCCGAACAGGCAACTCTGGGAACTCAGCTAGTAAACAAATAAAAGGCTCAAGAAAAATATGACAACGACCTCTGACCATAAGTCATGTCTATTACTTATAAACGTTGACTTCAACTACAAGAGAACAAAACGTCTGGAGGGAGTTTATATTTTTAAATTCTCGAAATTTGTCCGGTTTCCGCAGGGTGTGTCCTACTCCTTCGCTTAATTTCAATATGGATTGGCTCGTTATTTGTCAGGGCAAGTAGATTCAAGTTTGAGATCGTATTTTGCCAAAAGATGTCACAGATTCGCCGCAGACACTTGTTAATAAATACTTGTAATTTTTGAGAAATGGGGGTTGTTACTTTCCAAGTCTCGCAACCATATAAGAGGACCGATTTGACACTGGAGTTGAAGATATTTAGCTTGGAGCTCCTGGAGATGTTATGCGCTCGCCACACTTTGTACAGTGAGTTGTAAGAGCGTGCCTTGTTTATGCGGGCTGTCACGTCTGATTCGGACCGGCCGTTCTTAGTAATTAGGCTCCCTTAGTAGCTAAATTTCTCCACGTCTTCAATGACTATCGTTGCATCGTTGGTGGTTATAAATAATTCGCGATCGGTTGTTCCGATTCGCAACAACTTCGTCTTTGAGTAGTTAAGCCTTAAGCCAACCTGTTCAGCGTTATAAATCAACTTCTCAAGCTTACGCGTCATATCGTCCAATCTGTGAGTCAGGATGCTGATGTCGTCAGCGTAGTCGAGATCGTTAAGCCTTTCGTTCAGGCGCCATTGAATACCGTTTGGTGCATCGATGTTTGTTTGCGCCATAACTTGATCCAGGATCACAAAAAAAGTATAGGTGAGAGGATACATCCTTGACTAACTCCTTTGGAGATGGTGAAATTGGCGCTGTTCTTGCCCTTATATCGAACGCTGCAAGCGGCATATCTATATAATTCACGGATAAGGTTTACGATTGTGTCCGGAATTCCGAGATTTAGCAAAGCTGTCCAAAGAGCTTTTCTGGATATTTTATCGAAAGCTCCTTCGAAATCGACAAAGAAGATGTACAAAGGTGAATTCCGTTCAACTGACTGCTCGATGATAATTCTCAGTGTATTAATGTGATCCAGCGTTGAAGAATACTTCTTCCTTCCTTCAAATATGCTGTATACTGTGTTATGGTGCCCCACAATGACAAACTTAATACTTAAGACTTATAGGATTATATGAATTTGGGTTTTGACAAAAAAATTTTAGCTCGTTGTGCATACAATCCTGTAAGTCTTAAGTATTAAGTTTTTCATTATGAGAGCAAGGTTAGCTTTAATTTAAGATTAAGATATTTTATTAAGCACTTAATTAATAAACAATTTTGACTTAAAACTAAACTTATAACTATTATTAATAAGTGTCGGCTGAACAATATGGGCCCGACGTATTTACATTGTATTTATTTTTTGTATTGCTTATTATTCAACAATATTTCTGACTACAGAATCTACTACATGTTTATTTTTAAGGGAATGAAATTTTAAACAATAAGTTTAAAATAAAATAAGAATGAAAGTATAAAATGGCGTATAAACCGGGCGAACTTCAGCCTCTGTAGTGTTGGTTGCTGGCCTTCTCGTAGAAGGAGACGTCTTGATTATTTAAGATGTCGTCGAATCTAGCATCTGTGAATCCTCAGATGTGTATGTACCGGTGACTTGGCTCGATTTCTTCACTTCTTAGTCCTTGCATCTCTGGACTTGGATGTGTTTGCAATCCGTCAACGAATTTCCTCGCCATTTGGAACAAGTGGTCGGTTATAGGCAGCAGACCTGCGGATTCGTAAAGCCTTTTAGTCGACACAAACTTATAGCTGTTTGGTACCCTCCAGAGTCCTGTACAGATCCTATGTACCTTCCTTTCACCGTTGTTGGTGAGACGGTGAACCATATGCGATAGCTATAGGTTATTACTGGCCTGATGAGCTGCTTGTAGATGAGCAGCCTGGTGTTGTTGGACAGTCCGTTTCGCGTTCTTAGAAGCGGGTGCACCAAATGAAGAGCGTAGTTAACTTTCTTCAATGTTTGATCGATGTGAGAGTTAAACTTGAGCCTCTCGGTAAAGTTGATTTTCAGGTTCTTTGTCTCTGACTTGGTGTTTACTGTCGTGTTGTCCGGAAGGGTGATTCTTAAGGCTCTGCACCGGATTTTTCTTATCCTTGTTTCGGTTGCTGGTACTCGGAAGCATATGAGTTCCGTTTTGGTGGCGTTGATCTTTAGTCCCCATTTCAGGTAGTAGTCTCAAAGATTTCGGAGGTGTTCCTCTACTCTTCGGGCAGCTATCTTAGGAGATTCGGAAACAGCAGGCGTGATGGAGTCATCCGCGAAAAGCATCATTGTTCCGGCTATATTGGTGGGTAGCACGGTCATCCTTTATGAAGGTAACTTGTCGAAAACTTGTATTTATTACCATTAGGCGTAATTACTTCAAGATAAATTTCGGTTCTCTAAATTTAGTATCTGAATGAGTCAGAACGTCATACATTTAAACTGGTTGTGGTTCGTAAGATTAGAATCAGTCAAAGTACAATCGTTGTTAGTGAAGTGGTTCATTTTTTTATAAAAAGTAAAAAAGAAAGGTTTTGCCTTAATTTTTTTAAAGAATGGGTAAAAAATTGTTTGACATTGTCAGATAAGGCAAAAGTATATGTTCACCATTCGGAAGGCTTGTCTAAGCGTGCATTCGCTTCCAAATCAATCGGAGTGATCATACTGCAATTATTTAAATGTTCCTGGAAAAATAATAATGTAATTGTTTCTACGGCCCTCACAGCAACGGAAAAATAAAAAATTGTCAGACTAGCCTCCAATTCAGCTGTTTCGACAGCTAAAATCAGAGAAGGTGCTGGTGTTACTGCAAGTAAGTCTAAGTAAGTCTAAGTATTAATGTAAGTATCTGCAATGGTAAGTAAATGTAAATAGGAAAAATCACAAGAGTAGGTTTAAAACAATCATACCTTGCCTTTGACAGGAAAGGTTGCTTAAATTTATGGTTCATACTTCGGGATTTTGGTTATTGAAAGTAATGTTATGAAGAAGTATATAGACAAAGAATGGAGGTCCGGGCACAACACGACACGGGACCGGAATCTTCAGTAAATGTATATTAAATGTTGTTTTATTTTTTTTATCTTTTGTTTAAATTTCTTTTGCACTTAACAGATTTCTCTTAAGTGCTATACTTTTTGAGTTATTTGCAAAAACTCGAAAAACTGTCTGTCGAGCGCGCTGGGTATTTGGTTTCAATCCAAATAAAAAAAAACAATTTTTAATTTTTAATACAATAACTTTATTCAGACAATACACAGGTTGAAAATGCGGGAGCAAACTACGTACATTCAGTGTTTGACTCCTCTATTTAATGCAATCGAACTCCAGGTGAATATGTCTATTTATCGAACTCGATTGCAAGTTTCAGTGCAGACATTTGTCAGCAATAATATTAATTCCAGGAAATCTACTTTTTATACTTTAATTATGTTGCAATCTAAATTTACTTAGTTAGCTCTTTTTGAATATCGCGCAAAAAGAGGTCGAATTTATCATCGGGTGTTTGGGTTGCTGACCTGTACGTAACTCGCTCGACCGCAGAATTTTTTAAAAGGGAAATCGAACACGAAAGGCGAAAATCTTTTGTTTACATTTTCTTGTTACATGTGTTGTTGTTGTGCTAGTATAATGAGGGGTTAATCTCCCAAAATATACAGATCGGTTTTAGCTCTACGGTAGAGTCATTTTGAAGGGGAAACGAACAACTTGACAGCCAAAAAAAAATCTGGGGCAGAGTTTTACGAAAAAAAACCGACATTAGTAAACTGTCACTTCCGGCTGTCAGATTTCCGTCAAAATCATCTGGCCCCTCACAATTTATGTAAAAAGCTTAGATATGAATTTTCATCTGTAGTGTGGACATACAGACAGAGAGACAGACAGACATACAGAGATTTTTTTATTTTCACTTTTTCTGACGCAGGAGACTTTGGGTAAATCTGCAAAAATCCCTAGTTCCTTTTACTATGTAAAAGAAAGTAAAATACATTTTAATTTAAAACGTTTTGTATTGTGCGTAGTAGTCTGCTCTGATGATCTGAAACAAATTGCAAACTAGCGTTGAGTTTTTTTTTTTTGTGATTTGTCAATGTTCATCCAGTTCTGAGCTATGTTTAAAGTATTCCACCCGAACAGACAGACATAAACGAAAGCGAGCATATGCGTTTTAATATAATAAGTTGTTGCCAAACACTGACCTACAATTGGATTAAATTTGCTTTAAATAGTTATAATAGTTTTAAAGAAAAAACACTTTTATTTTTGAATTAAGCAAACATTTTCCATATTCTTAAATCGCGTGGTCTGTACGTGACAAATGTAAAAAAAAAATCACCGTACAACTCGTATTAACAAAATGGTAGCAAATTTAAATCCGGCGCTCTTGTTGGGACACCCTATACAAATAAAACTTTGTCTGTATGTCTAAATGTCTGTTCGCGCATAACTCGAAGACCACTCATCCGATATAGTGATGTGATAGGGACGGTTGGGCTGGATGTTTGTAGTGGTTAGTGTGGCAATGGTTTTGAGGGGGTTGACGTGGTGGGTGGCTTGACTCGAAGACCGTGCATTTTTTTATACATAAACTTATTTCCAAGGAACAACTCACTGAATTACTTGTGCCACGGGATTTAAAATAAACATAAAAATAATAATAGTGCTATTATTGCTGTGCGCTGAGTGGGAGGGGGGAGGTATCTCAAGGTGGGTCTTGAAGGGTCTTGATGGTAAGTTGTGGGGAGGGTAGTGTGGTGGGGGTAGCCAGGCAACGCTGGATATTTCAGCTAGCTTGCAAATAAAGAATTCACTCACTTCACAAAAATGGTTAAAATATTAATTTCCCCTTTTTTTGATTCACTGGACGCGCAATTTTTAAAGTCTTTACATTAACTTCGCGTGCCCGTGTGTTTGTTTGTTTATTTGTCGTGGAATCTTGCGATCAATTTTTAACCTACTTCCCAAAGTGCACACATGCATATCTCCAATGACAACACTATCTATTTAAATTTGGGGCCCTTGGGCCTCGTAACCGGTTGGGGGGGGGGGGGTGGTCCTATACAAATATTTTACAAAATTTACCCGATTTTCTTCAAATTTTATATAAAGGGTGTTTTTTTAGGAGGTTTGTTTTTCCGATAGATGTCGTTTTATTTTATGACAGTTGTTTTGACAGCTCAAAGTGGCATTTCTACTCAGTATTGTTTGGCAAATCATTATGAATAGGTTAACTCCAGAACAACGTTTTCAAATCGTGGAAATTTATTTTCAAAATCAGTGTTCAATTAAAAATGTTTATAGAGCACTTCGTGAATTTTATGGTGCACATAATCGTCCGTCAGAGACCACCATAAAGAACGTAATTACCAAATTTCGGTCTACATTCACTCTTTTGGATGCCAAGCCACCGACAAGAATGAGAAGAGTTCGTACAGAAGAAAATATTGCTGTCGTTGAGGCCAGTGTCGAAGAAAACGACAATTTATCGATTCGTCGTCGTGCTCAGCAAATTGGACTTTGTCCATCGACTTTATGGAAAATTTTACGTAAAGATTTGGGTTTGGTGCCATACAAAATTCAATTGGTGCAAGAATTAAAGCCACACGACCATCGTTTGCGCCGTGAATTCAGTGATTGGTCGTTAAATCAATTGAACGAAGATCCATTTTTTTACCGTAAAATTCTCTTCAGTGATGAGGCGCATTTTTTGTTAAATGGATACGTCAACAAACAAAATTGTCGCATTTGGAGCAAAGATAATCCACACGCCGTTCAAGAATTACCAATGCATCCTGATAAATGTACTGTTTGGTGCGGTCTATGGGCTGGTGGGATCATCGGTCCATATTTCTTTAAAAATGAGGAAGGACGACGCGTTACCGTGAATGGAAATCGATACAGAACCATGTTAAATGAGTTTTTGTTGTCAAATCTTGAAGATATGGATATGGATGAAATGTGGTTTCAACAAGATGGTGCCACTTGCCATACAGCACGTGAAACAATCGACTTATTGAAAGAAACTTTCAACGACAACATTATTTCGAGAAATGGTCCGGTGAATTGGCCTCCGCGTTCGTGCGATTTGACGCCACTCGATTACTTTTTGTGGGGATACGTGAAGTCATTGGTTTATGTGGATAAACCTCAATCGATTGACGCTTTGGAAACCAATATTCAACGTGTCATTGCTGACATACGCCCTCAAATGCTTGAAAAAGTGCTGGAAAATTGGACCTCCAGAATGACATTTGTGAAAAATAGTCGTGGTAGCCATATGCCAGAAATTGTATTTAAATGTTAAATGCCAAAAAATTATCTACCAAATAAAAAAAAATTTTGGTCATTTCATAATTTTATATGTGTTTTATTCAAAAAAAAAATCGGCAACCTCTTAAAAAAACACCCGTTACATGTGTATCTCCGATTGACAACACTTTTGTACAAATTTTAGAAACCCCGGGCCCCGGGGTCGTGAGGCCCTATACAAATTTTTTAAAAAAATTTTGTTTTTGTTCAAATTTTATACACATGTGTATCTTCGATGGAAAAAACTGTTTGTAACGGGCCCTGAGGCTCGAGTGGTGCCCATATAATTTTTAAATTCTCTATATTAACTTCACGTGCCCGTGGCTGGCTGGCTGGCTGCCTGGTCAGATATTGTGATCAATTTTTAATCCGCTTCCCAAAGCCCGATTTTATTGAAATTTCGCACACATATATATTTCCGGTGAAAATACTTTCTATTAAAATTTGGGCCACCTCGGGCTTCGTGCGCGGGGGCTCCCTTACAAATTTTTTACAAATTTTACCCGATTTTTTAAAATAGTGGTGCCCATATATTTTTTTAAAAATTAGCCCGATTTTCTTCATATTTTAAACTGGTGTCCCAGATGGACAAAACTTTTTGTAAAATTTTTGGAGTGAACGAGCCCTGATGACCGGGGTGCCCATGTAAGTTGTTTAAAATTAGCTTGATTTTCTTCAATTTTTAAACACATGTGTTTCTCCGATGCACAAAACTTTTGCAAATTTTTTGGAGTGATCGGCCCTGAGACCCAAGTGGTGCCCATATACATATTTTAAAAATGAGCCCGATTTCCTTCAAATTTTAAACACATAATTTGTATTTCCTATTAGAGAATTTTCATGACAAATTTTAATTTTTATGGGTTGTTTTTTTACGTATCTCTTTAATGTCTTAACTTTTAACTGAAGATTTACTCTGTGCAATGCCCCATAACTCAATACTCTTTAATATTTATAGACATGGATTAAAATCGTAATTGAAATTTAATAGTAATAGGAATTCATATTCGTCAAATATGATTGCCTATTAAGAGGCGGTCAGCCATCAGCGAATAACACAGAATGCTTCAGAAATGCATGTGGCCGCAACTATTTCTGACTGGTTAAATGATCGGGCTAGTCCCTTCAAAGTAAGCTTGGCGCGAGGCAAATAACCTAGCCCGTAAAAAAACCATATTACGGAACCCCAAGCTAGCCTCGGATACACTGATGAACGACGACGACCACGGCAACGAAAACGGCTAAACGAATTTTCTCATGGAACGTACGCTCACTGTACAGATGCGGTGGACGGGGAATGGTGTCTTAAAAAAATCAGAATATGACATATATCATGTGCAAGTCATCATGTTCATCATTCAGGCAGTACATTGGCACCCATAGCTTACACGAGAACACTAATGACAATGAACAACGAGTCATAGAGATGGCAGCAAGCAATAATTTGGTCGTTGCGAGCACAAGGTTTGCGCGTCAAAATATCCATAAAGTCACCTGGGTGTCTCCTGATAGAGCCACTCGCAACCAGATAGACCACGTGTTGATACCCCGCCGCCACAACCCGAACCTGATGACGGTACGAACGTACCGAGGTGCCATCGTCAACTCGGACTACTATCTTGTTGGTATTTTGCTCCGAGCGCGGATTGCATCATCAAAAAAGACAGCATCCGCGAATCCGATTCGTGTCAACGCGGCTGCCCTTTGCAACGAAGAGACCAGAATCAACTACGGTCAAG
This sequence comes from Nephrocerus scutellatus, assembly GCA_947095585.1. Taxonomy (NCBI): domain Eukaryota; kingdom Metazoa; phylum Arthropoda; class Insecta; order Diptera; family Pipunculidae; genus Nephrocerus; species Nephrocerus scutellatus. The sequence continues at coordinate 33,807,874 of OX352761.1, forward strand.
CGATAGGACTCGCCCTAAATGAAGGGAGAATAAGTCCTTGGGCTGAGATGCCGAACGTAGAAGTGAAATGGACACCCCTTAACAGTACTGTCATTAGTACTGCTGACGCCATCTTAGGCAGTAGTCGTAGAGATCGGAACGACTGGTTCGATGACGAATGTAAACTAGCGACTGAACGTAAGAATGTTGCGTACCGAGCAATGCAACAATCTCATAGAACGCGGGCACGCGAAGATGGAAAAAACAGTTCACCGGCGAAAGAAAGCAGCCTGGGAGAAGAATCTCGTCCGTGAACTGGAACAGTACAGAGAGCGAGGACCGCACCAGGCACCGCGTTGCACATACTGAAAAGACAAAAAGGGTAATCTGATCGCCGATCTCAAAGGCATCTTAGAGCGATGGGAAGAGCACTTTCATGAGTTGCTTAATGGCCAGCTAACTGAGGAATTGGAGGCTCCACCAATGACCGAAGACCACACTATCCTGCCGCCACCAAGCATAGACGAAGTTAGCAGAGCTATAAATCGGCTCAAAAATAATAAGGCTCCGCAATACACCAAGTAATTCATGAACTAATAGTACAAGTATATGAGGAAGGAGCGATGCCAGAAGATTGGCGAAGAGGCATCCTGTGCCCATACATAAGAAAGGAGATATTACTACCTGCAGCAATTATCGTGGTATAACGTTGTTGAGTACCGCGTATAAGCATTTCTCCTCTATCCTATAAAGACGGGATACGCTAAAGTCATCATTGGTCCATACCAGTGTGGCTTCATTCCAGGCAAATTAACAAATGATCAGATTTACATCCTTAGGCAGGTGATGGAAAAATGTCTAGAGTTTCAAAACTCACTACACCATATTTTTATATACTTTAAAGCCGCCTATGATAGCATAGCCAGAGTAGAACCTTATAAAGCCATGAGAGAATTCGGCATCCCAAATAAACTGACACGACTATGTAGGTTGACCACGACCAATGTTATAAGCCAAGTAAAAACATCCGGATCACTATCAATCCTATTCCACATCTATAACGGGCTCCGACAAGAGGATGGACTGGCCTGCGTCCTCTTTAACCTGGCGCTGGAGAAAGTGATCCGAGACTCTGACGTAACGGCGAGAGGAACAATCCTCTATAGGTCCATTCAGATACTGGCTTATGCAGACGATATTGACATCGTTGGTAGAAACCGAAGAGCTGTACAGGAAGCTTTCATCCAGATTGAGCAGGCGGCACGAAATCTGCACGGCTGCACATAAATGAGAGCAAAACAAAGTACATGGTAGCCACGTCTGCGAGTAGAAGATCCAAGATTGGTCCCTCAATTCAAATAGTGGAGCGCGAATTTTAAGTAATGCAATCATTTAACTATCTCGGGTCAACTGTAGCAGCCGATAAAAGCTTGTAACCAGAAATACGCGCACGGTTGTTTAAAGCCAACACAGCCTACTATAGTCTGTCAAGACTCTTCAAATCCAGGAATTTAACCATAACATCCAAGCTGCTGGTATAGAAGACAATGGTCATACCAGTACTTACATATAGATAAGAGACTTGGGTGCTTAGCAAAAAGCATTCTGAATTCTTAACCGTGTTCGAGAGAAAAGTCTTACGGAGAATTGTTTGGCCCGTGTGTTGGGAAGGACGATTCCGGAGACTCTATAATGATGAGCTACGAGCGTTAATACGTTGTCGACATCGTTAATTAAGCTCGGTAGGCTCCGGTGGGCAGGACACCTAGCTCACATGAGCGAAGATCATCCTGCTCGGAAAGTCCTTCGCGGTAGGATTTATGGAACACGACAGCGAGGCCGGCCAAGCCCACGCTGGATGGCGTAGACCAGGACGCCCAGAGTTTAGGTATGCCAAACTGGATGACATCGGCTCGAAATCGGGACCGGTGGATAGATTTTTTGCGGGAGGCCAGGACCGGACACCGGTTGTAGAACCAAATATGATGATGATGATGATTGGTATTAATATACTTGAACTAATTTAAACAATAGTATGCATACTATATTACAATAAGCTATAGTAACCCTATTGAATTAAAAGGACGTACACAATTAATTAAATAAGATATTTACTTTTAATAAGTATCAGTTTTATAATATTAAAACAATAATGCAATCCTATAAACTCAATATTGTATATAATATTAATTCAAAGGGATTTCTAGTGATATTATAATTATGTGTGCAATAGAATCTCAATAGTGTCTTTTCTATGAAATTAACAGTACACAAAATATTAAAACAAATAGAAAATTATTAGACTAATAAGATTATTAATATCCATACTATAAAGTCAATAACCGTCCTATTATAGTATATTACATATCAAGGAAGGAAAGTGGAGTTTATCCGAGCACTTTTCTGCGAGTAATGTACGCTATTTTTCACACGACCAAACCGGTTTTTCTGCTAAATCGATTATGCGCAATGAAAAATTACTCTGATAATGTGTGTTCGCTATGACTGCAGTAAATAACAAAAGTATTTTATAACTAGATATAAGTATAACTACAACTAGAGTGGGTAAGGGCTACTTTCGAAGCTAGGTTATAGTGTATGAAGCAGTCACTTTCGTCTATGGGCGTGTGAAAACAAATTTATAGGATACTTTTTTTTTTGAGTGCACCGTTCGTCGTGTGATTCGTAGATGTGATAGTGATACACCTCAAGCGTCTAAAGCTGAAAAAAACCAACCACTTTATGCTTCGCGAAATATTTAACGCTTACAATTCGCAAAGGACCATATGAATTCGGATGTGCAGCTAGGAGCAAGCTCGAATAACTGGAAAAAGAAGAAATTTTCTGGCGAAATCCCAAAAACTACATGAAATAGGTACAAAGCGGTGTTGGAATCAGTGGATATTTCAACACAACAACGCTCCTATACACACCGCTCGCATTGTGGCCACCATATTCGCCCAGACCTAAACATTATATAAAATGTCTGGGGCTTGGCACACTCGAAAAGATAAAGAAAACAAGTATAAAAAAAACTTCGTGTTATGGATACATCGACACACGGCACACAGTCCTTTTATTTTTAAATTTTCTATATAAACTTCGCGTCCCCGTGGATCTGTTTGTTTGTCTGCCGTGGAATCTTGCGATCAATTTATAACCCACTTCCCGAAGCCCGATTTTATTAAAACTTTTAGAGTGATCGGGGACCCCATAAAATTTTTTAAAAAATTTACTCGATTTACAAAATTTGTTTACAAATTTGTATCTCCGATGGACAACACTTTTTGTAAAAATTTTGGAGTGATCGGGTCCCAAGGTCGGGGGCCCCATACAAATTTTTTAATTAATGGCATCGAATCATTAGATGCAATATTTACATTAAAATCCACCCAAAATAAGTGGTATTTTATGATATTCTGTACAAAGAAGAGCAGCACCTCCGTGACTATATGTAATAACTGGTGTTTACATTACCAGAATGATGTCGTCAAGCGTTTCATTAACAGACAAACATATAAATATATTTTTTTATTTTATTGTTGATAAAATATTCTTTTAGTGTTCTGTGCAAATACGGTAATACGTACAAGCAATGAGACCCCAAAAAGACCCTCAAAAGACGCCAAAAGATCGCCAAAAGGCTCCAAAACGACCTTCAAAAGACCTCATAAAAACCACCAAAAGACCCCTAAAAGGCCCCCATTAGACCATCATAAGAATTCCAAAAGTCCTCCAAAAGATCCCAAAAATACTTCAAAAGACCCCCAGAAGACCATAACTCACGATTTGAACGATGGATTTGCGTAATTCTTTTTTTGTTTTGTCCGTTATAGTCCAGGGAAACAAAGACAATAACAAAAATAAAGAGTGCGTGTAACTTTTACGCGCGGTTGAAGTGAAACTTTTTTGACGTTGTGGCCGATTTTCTTTTTTTTATTTAAATTTACTGCCAAGGGAAAACGATTAAAGATGAGATGAGATGACGATGAGAAATGGCTTAGTTCCAAAAAATTCCAGACCCTATTGGCCAGATCCCAGAACAGAATTTCCATAGGACCAAGTTGTATAGTAGGATCTAAGTACTATATTCCGAGTTTCATATTAATCGCTGGATAAATGGTTTGGTTCCCAAAATTCCAGACCCTAATGGCCAGATCCCAGAATTTCCATAGGAACAAATCTTATAGTCGCATATTAGTCCTACATTCCGAGTTTCATACGAATCGCTTGAGAAATGGCTTGGTTCCCAAAATTCCAGACCACATTGGCCAGATCCTAGAATTTCCATAGGAACAAATCTTATAGTCGCATATTAGTCCTACATTCCGAGTTTCATACGAATCGCTTGAGAAATGGCTTGGTTCCCAAAATTTCAGACCACATTGGCCAGATCCCAGAATTTCCATAGGAACAAATCTTATATTCGCATATTAGTCCTACATTCCGAGTTTCATAAGAATCGCTTGAGAATTGGCTTGGTTCCCAAAATTCCAGACCACATTGGCCAGATCCTAGAATTTCCATAGGAACAAATCTTATAGTCGCATATTAGTCCTACATTCCGAGTTTCATATGAATCGCTTGAGAAATGGCTTGGTTCCCAAAATTCCAGACCACATTGGCCAGATCCCAGAATTTCCATAGGAACAAATCGGACAAACAGCAAAAATCGTTTTGTTCGTTATGCTCCCGAAGATATTTTCAGCAAAATACAATTCGGGAAAATTTGGAAACGATAAATTGGATATTTTTTGAGGAAATAAATCAATTGAATGTTTTCGGTGAAATGAAAACTCTGGAAAAACGCATTCCGGCTGCGGTTTGCATTCGCAATTACAACAAATAAATCAGTTTTCGCGGCATTAACTTTGAAAATCCAAACTATCAGCGTCGTTTGCTTACGCGCAAGTCAACAAAAAAAATAAAAAACAGTGCGTGTGTTTAACGCGCAAGTGAAACTTATTTGATGTTGTGGGCAAAAGACCCTAAAAGACCAGAAAAGGCCCCTAAGACCCCGAAAAGAATCACAAAAAGACCTCCGAAAGTCCCTCAAAATCCCCAAAAGAACCACAAAAGACCCTCAAAAGACCCCCAAAAGACCCCAAAAACCCCCAAAAGACCATGAAAGGGCCTCCAAAATACTTCCAAAAATACCCCCAAGATCTAAAAAGACCCACAAAAGACCCTCAAAAGACTCTTCTGAAGACCTTCAAAAGACCCTCAAAAGACCCTCTAAAAACCTCAAAATACCCTCAAAAGACCCCCAAAAGACCATACCGAATTTCATATAAATCGGTAGAGAAATGACTTAGTACCCAAATTTTAAAAATGTAACACAATAATGTGAGCAATACTGTGACTACAAATCGCAAAACAAAATTATTTTTAATTATTATTATTTTATTTCAAATATCTTTTCACAAGTTCACAAAACGATCACAAACAGGCACACCAAATCTTGTAATCAATTTTTTACCCACTTTCTAAAGCCCGATTTTATTGAAACTTTGCACACATGTGTATTTCCCATCACAACACTTTCTATTAAATGGGGTCCCTCGGGCCTCGGGGTCGGGGGGCTCCCATACAAATATTTTACAAAATGTACCCGATTTTCTTCAAGTTTTATACGCATGTGTATCTCCAATGGAAAACATAATTTTGTAAAAATTTGGGTGTGATCGGGCCTCGGGGCCGGGGGCACCCATACAAATTTTGTAAAAAAAAGTAACCGATTTTCTCCAAATTTTTTATGCAACATTTTTTTTGTAAAAGTATGGAAGTGATCAGGGCACGGGGTCTGGTGGCACCCACACAAATTTTGTAAACAATTTTATATGCGAGTGTATCTCCGACGGACAACACTTTTTGTAAAAATAAGGAAGTGATCTGGCCCCGGGGTCGGGTGGCACCCATACAAATTTAATAAAAAAAGTACCCAATTTTCTTTAAATTTTATACGCACGTGTATCTCCGATGGACCACACATTTTGTAAAAATTTTGGCGTGATCAGACCCCGGTGTCGGAAGCATTAAAATTTTAAAAAATTTACCAGATTTTCTTTATGGAAACACTTTTTGTAAACAAATTTGTTTTTTTAAATGTTAACCGATTTTATTCAAACTTTGCACATTGTGCCTCAACAAGAGAATTTACACGAAAAATTTTAATAGTTATGAGTTGTTGTTTTTTTTAAATTCTTTATATTAACTTCGAGTGCCCGTGACTGGCTGGCTGGCTGGTCAGATATTGTGATAAATTTTTAACTCACTTCCTTGAGCTCGATTTTATTTAAACTTTGTACACATGTGTATCTCCCATGACAATACTTTCTTCCTTTGGGACCCCTCGGGCACCGGGGTCGGCGGCCTCCCATACAAATATTTTAAAAAACTTAGATTTTCTTCAAATTTTATTATTATGTGTATCTCCGATGCACAAAATTTTTTATAAAAAATTGGTAGTGATCGGGCCCCGGTGTCGAGGGGCACCAATACAAATTTTAAAAAAGAAGTACTCGATTTTCTTGAAATTTTATACACATCTGTATCTCCGATCAGAGAATTTACAAGAACAATTTAAATTTTAATGGGCTGTTTTTCTTTCTTTCTCTGTATTTCCTTTAAGTTTTTAAGTTCGAAATCTTTTCGCATATTATTACGTGAAGTGACGAATACTATTATTATAAGCGTGACGCATATTATTATTATTATTATAAACGCTACAAAAATGATAATTGCTTCAATAGATTTTAAATTTTAATTCTAGTGGGCCTGTTTCATAATCTGATAAAATATGTGTTTATACAAGTACTTGTTCCAGCTAAACGATGCTTAATTTGTAACATATGTAAACAGAAACTTAAGTTTAATGCGATAACTTTCTATAAAAGTAGTTTTTTCGAATCTTTATCTCGTTGAAACTGAGCACTGAAAGTTAATGTATGTGTAGCTGCCGAATTAATTTTCACAACTGAATGTAAAATTTTTGGTGATATTTTAAGTTTTACATGAGTATTACTTTTTTTTTCTATGAGGCAGACCCGCAATTTATGTCGGTAGTGATATTCCTATTCTACTGAATTTAATTTCATATGGCTCAAAGAAAAGGCACCAAAGGAAAACCTACTACTGCTACTGCTATATTTAAAGAAGCCTCAATTTAGACAGGAATTCAACCTATAGCGAGTTTTAAGCATTGTTTGATTTGTCAAGATCTGTCTGATTTGTCAAGCTCTGTCTGATTTGTCAAGAATTGTTACCCAATATCCTTACACTGAAATCGCTATGGCGGGCGATTTCAATGTACAGAATTCTGGTTGGCTTCGTCATTCTGGCCAGACAATATCCGAAGAAGGTGTGTTAAGATATAGGCTGAGATAAACAACCTTTCTCAGCTTGTAAATGGGCCTACAAAAATTCCCGACATTGCAAACTCCGCCTGCGTTCTGGACTTACTGCTTAACCTGATAAATACACGACCATAGACGAAAGTGACTTTTTCCTACACTATAATCTAGCCTCGAAAGTAGCCTTTATCCGCACTAGTGTGTTAACATAGAAATGATATTGTTATTTACTGCAGTCTCAGCGAACACACGTTCACACAATAGGCTGCATTGTGCATGAGCAGTTTAGCAAAAAAAAATATTTGGTCTTGTGAAAAATAGTGTACATTGCTGAAAAGTGCTTATCTTACTCGTTAGATTGCCGTTTTTAAATGGTAAAAGCGCGGAATGAAACTCGCGAGAATATGACTATGACACCAGGATAGTCGTTTTCTATAAATCGCAATCAACAGAATGTTGCCTAACAATAATGTTGCTTGCAATTAACTGCGATCTCCTATTGTCAAACGACGCTTGGTCAAAAATTGCTTGCAACTCTCAACTTTCAACAACGACTAGTCGTAATTAAAGTTATGGCAGCTGTTTATAAGCAGCAGTGAGCTACACAAGCTGTTCTTTCTTGCTGGCGTGGGAGACACAGTAAGTGTGTTGTCTACTAAGTGAAAGGCACACAATAAAAGTCAAATTCGCCGTTGCATACACAGGCGAGGCTGCAACTTTGCCAGTGGATGCAAAGCGCAATCAATTTTTGGTTGCCAGTGCCTCTTCTCGACACTTCTGTCTCTTAAGAACAATAACAATAATATTCGGAGCGACAGACCATTGCGGTCCAAGGCCTGGCTTCTCGCAACCATTTGTGTTGAGCATGTATATTTTTGCACACAAATGGAGGGGGCCTACAATTTAATGCCGGATCCGAACGGCAAATTGAGAAGCTTTCCGCGACAAGTAATTACTCTCGGACGTTTGTCAGACTTTCGCGATAGGTGGGACACCGTGAAAAATACTTTGAGACATACAATGAGATCGGAGAGGAGTGAGGGAATAATAATAATAATTTTTGGCGCGGTCCAAGGTCTCCTCGCGACCATTCGTGTTGTGCTTGTTAATTTTTTGCACACAAATAGAAGGGATCTACAATGTAATGTATCCCAAATGTATCCGAAAGGCGAATAGAGAAGCTTTCCGTGACAATTATTAATTTCGGAAGTTTGTCAGACATTTGCGAGAGGTGGGATTGTGAAAAGGATTTTTAGTGTTTCTGGGATTCGAACCTTGAACCTCCTGTTCAGAAGTCCAACACACTAACTACTAAAGCCACGACGCCTACGAAGGGAATACTAATCCCAATAATTTACTCTGAAGCGACGCTAGTTTCCTGTTAGTTACAATGAACGGACAGAAGCGTCAGCCAAGGCTTATTAATATGTAGTCCCGTTACATTTCTCACAGTGAATATAACGACGGCAGCGACAAAAAATTCTTTCTGTGTTTTGTGCTGATCGACTGTGTCGTGTTTTTTTTAAAACACTGTAGATCACTCGGTGAAAATGGGTTGCGAGTAGAAAAAGTTTCAGAATCAGTCATTTTACTAAAAATTTAATTTATATTGTTTTTGAAGAGATCTTGCTTTAAATTTTTTACCTTGTGATCTTCCCCTAATTTTCTGAGCTTTGTATTTCTTAATCATTGCAAACAATTTTTGTGTTACCGTAAGATTTTAAGATTCCGCTTCAATTGGGTAAAATCGTATTTTTACAAACTTATTTATCTTGACTTGATGCCTGTTTGCCTGTTTGCATCACCTTATTTGAGGTCCTTTTTAATTAGCTTTCAAACCACATAAAGAGCTGAAATTTTGTGAGCAGCTTAGTCTGGTAGGGCATTTTTGAGATCCCGAGTGACGTGTGTCACGAGGGGCGTGTGATGATGTAAAAGAAGGTTTTTTCAACTTCTTTGAGGTCTTTTCTATCCAACTTTTACATGATCTAGAGAACTGAAATTTTGTGAGCAGCTTAGTCTGGTAGGGCATTTTTGAGATCCCGCGTGTGACGTGTGTCATGATGCTTGTAAAAAATGTTTTTTTCGACTTCTTTGAGGTCTTTTCTATCCAACTTTCACATGACCTAGAGAGCTGAAATTTTGTGAGCAGCTTAGTCTTACTATTTCATTTACTTAACACTGCCCAGCATAGCAGCGAAATGCGACCAAATTGCAGAGAAAACAAATTTCTTTCCAAGAAAAGAGTTTTATTTCAGAAAATGTGAATCAATATATTGGTATGTATACAAAATTGAAAATTTTTTTTTCAAAAAAAAAAGTGAGATTTACCTTGTTACAAGTCTATAGATTGGCACTATTCAATTATAAATATTTCAATTTGATTTACAAGCTTTGCTTTCTTTATATTAATAATGTATATAAATGTTTTAATTTTTGAATTTATTATACAATCAAAGTTCAAGACAGATAATTTTTGTGAACTTCTAAACGATATACTCGTACTATTGATTTACTCTGTGTAATGCCTATTGCATTAAAAACATTGCTTTTAATAACTAAATATATTAATTTGTTGTCTCAATATGTATGTACGAGTATTATGCTATATATGCTTTTGGTTATACTTTTTTTTGATTCATTTAAATTGATTAGTTATTTTTGATATAATTCAGGCGTTATTCTTTTTGATTATGTACAGAATGGTATAATCGTTTTTTTTTTGTACAAATGAGACTGAAAATGAAAGAATCAGATTTTGTTTAAACAGTAAATAACGGTAGTATAAAAATTTGAAAAATGTTCTTTTTAGATTTGAAAAGTTCTAAAGCATTTATTTCTGTGTTTTCATTCGGATCTATCGAAGAGATTAGGCCAGTTATCATATATGTGCCAATCGTCTCGTCTAAAATGTTATGAACGCTAATTCGCCATTTTAGACAAAAGGATTTGCATTACAATTTTATTATGAGCTTTGGGGATACAGAGTGTAGTTACATTTTAATTGTTGCTAAATAAGATATACGAGTGTATGTACACTTTTTTTTAAATCTATGTGAATTTGTATAATCCTTTTGTTTTGTTTTTTGTTTTTAAATTCATTTCGCACAGTAAAATAAAGACGATGTTTTGAATGTTATAAATATAATAATAATTTTTACATTTTTCCCTGAAATGACGACAAGTCAGATTTGAAATTTCCGTTTATCAATTTGCTCAGTTATTATTTTTATTATGCTGGTGCGGGTTGGTGACATGTGTTTATGTATATTTAATGTTGAATTGACCTAACTTGTCTACAATACCATTTGAGATTCTAAAGTAAATTTCAAAGTGTTCTCAAGATGTTCCTATCCTATCGAGTGCAATCATGGATGGACTCCCATATGTTATGATGGTATGATTGTAGCCACAAAACCTCCCTTTTATCTATCAGTAAAAAGATTTCGTCGTCTTTCGTCTGTTATTTGGACCAGAAGAAGTCTTTTGAAATCAAATTATTTTGAGTACACTTTTGACCAAAAGACATTCATGTTTTCAGCAATTACACTAGGTATCCCCATATCTTGGCAATCTCTGGACAGATCACAACCCATTCCGAAATCACCCTTCGAATATCTATAATACATTTCTGCTGTGAAAATATGGAGTAGATGCTTATGTACTGCTTGTATCCCTATGTAGATGTACGTCATAATGATTTTGTAACCCGGAAAAGTAATTTTGTGGACTTGTGAATTGCAATGAAAATGGCGTGAGGCGGGTGGCGGATAGCGCGTGGTGGTGGCCTTTTTGAATTTCCTTAGACAGTTTTATCGATAGCAATTATTCGATATAATTTAGATGAAAAGAGATTCGGGTGTTGATATTTCTTCTGCTTTTGTTTTGAAATCGCGTTGTTTTTGGTATTGAAACTTTGCCTTATTGCCATGTCAATGTAGTTTGATAAAAAGGTCTAAACGTTTAATAATTTAAATGTTTAAATAACCACAATATATAGACAGAAAATCCATCGATAGAAACATAAATACAGTAAATACGAAAATACAAATTTCGAATTTCCTTTTGAATTTTGTTTACATCCGACGAAATTCTTTATACAAAAGGGCAAATTTTGAATTTAAAGGCGTATAGATTTTACATAGGCAAAGTTTGTTGATTAAGATGTTGGTAATTTAGTTATTTTAAAGATTTTCAAATCAATTGAATAAGAATCAGACTGAACTTAAACTTCGTATTTACCCTATTTCAATTTCGGTTTGATTTATCTATCCAAATGTGCCGTCTGTAAACTTCGAAATGGATTCGTTTGCCATTTATGAGACTTCTTTGGATATCTTCCAAATTTTGTATATATTTTTGTATTAAGAAGCATTTTGAATTTTTGAGAAGTGAGAGTAGTAAGCACTTGTACATACTATTAATGCATGACAGACTCAAGCTAAAGGCAAGAAAGAACAAGTCGTACGTTATAAGTACTGCATATCCTTGTATACCGTACTATAAGGATATACTTGGAAAATGGTACATTATATTATATAATATATAATTTGTATTTTATGTCGTGTAATTTGCGCATTATTACTTCCGTGTTTTTCTTATTTCGCTTTTATTTCAGTTGTTGTTGTTCCATTTATGTTTAATTTATGTTATGATATGGTAATGAATTACTTTGAATTTTGGTTTATTTTTCTGAATTGCTGTCGCATATTTTAGTACGAGTATAATGAGAATATAATTACGTCGTAGACAGGGACGTCGAAGAGAAATTAATTTAGCGGTTTAGATGGTGGATGTTGGCGACAGTTAATGTACTTTACACAAAAATAATAGTAAGAATATACTAGCATCAAAATAGGGAACTATTTCACATCGGCCAGCCATTGTATTTTTTAAAGGGATGATGACGACGAGGAAATGTTTTTCGAACGTTCGCCCAAAACAATTGATTTTGGTATTGGTATTAATTTTTTTTATGAATTTGTTTAAAATTACAGTTGTTCCGATTTGTAGATGTGAAAAAAAAATTGTAATTTAGCGTAGATTCTGAGATATTAAATTTGAATTGAAGGTAATTAGTATTTGAAATGAAGAAAAAAAAACTTGATTTTGGTCGACTTGTAGCAAATGTAAAAATAGTCTTTTCAAATATTAAATTTCAATAAAAGAATAATTTTTAATTTAACGTAGATTCTGAAATATTAAATATTAAATAGTAACTAGGATTTCTAAGGAAGAAAAAAAAATTGATTTTGGTCGATTTGTAACAAATGTAAGAATATTCAAATATTGTTTTCTTGAAATTTGAATTTGGAATTTAGTAGATTCTGAAATATTAAATTTCAATAGTAATTTGGATTTCTAAGGAAGAAACAAAAAACTGTAAAAATTAAGCCCTTCTTATCATTGTAAAATTTGTTAGTGGTAAATTTATATTTTTTAAGTGGCTAAGTATATTTTCTACACATTCAAATGCGTATAGATGTTTAACCAATAGTGTTTCGCAAAAACTTCTTTTAACATTTCGAAAACATCAAGCTCTCCCCTTTCAATAGTGTAGGCCTAAGAAGTGGTTGGTTAAAACCAATGTTCCAAAAAGGTTAAAAAACTGTGCTAGGTTTGTTTGGTTGGCTTGGCTTGGCTTTTTCAAAACACAAAATGACGACCGAAGGTGTATGTATATGTGGTGTATCAATTGAATGCTTCATATCATTTTAGGACTAATTTGTGTTGCTTTGGCAAATTTGTTAATGAATTAAATGTTTGACTGTTTCAATAAAGTTTCACTTGATCGAAATCTATTGGATTTTTTTAAAGGCATCTCTGATATCGTAGAAGAAAAGTTTCAGATATTCGCATAATAATTCAAGGGATGCACAACTAAGAGTATAAGTAAAAATGTCTGGCTTCCGTGACGTATGCTTTGCACTTTTCGTAAAACTATTTGTCAATGATTTTGTTGAACTTTGAGGGCATAAATGTAATTTGTATGAATTTAGTTTTTGTAATTTCCGCACCGACTTAGTAATTTCGTACTTGTTTTCCCGGTTTTAATTTGGTTAAAAAATCATGTCATAATCATAATCATAATTGTCTCACTCACTCTGACTTTCAACTGAATTTTAAATTGGTCAATATCAATAGTATCTTTTTGTTTTCTTTTCTAATATAATGCACTTTGTTGTGGTGGGATGGACAAGAATAAAATATTATTTTAAAATAAAATTTTGAGAATGTAAAAAATAATCGAATGTCATTTCATGTTACGCTTACGACAAAGTAAACAGCATCAGCCTGTCGCAGGACAGTGTTATGATTTTCATTTCATTTCTTCATTGAATTCGCCGGAACTTAGGGGTGGTTGGGTGGTATTTCTCCTTAGCGAGATGAAATGTATAAATCTTCTCCAGTTTTCTCCAAATGAGATTCCCCAGTTTTATTGAAAATCTCTCTCGCTCTTTCTGTTTTCCTGTGATGCAAAAGTGTGCGTGTGGCGTTATTCCTGATGAATTGTTGAAAAATTGCAATTTGTATGGGGAATATTGTTCTCTCTTCCTTGGGGTATAACATTGCAAGTGACATAGTTTTCAAGAAGCTCTTCAAAGTCTTCGAAAAAGTTAATTATTATTTTCTGATGATGCGATCGAGATGTTTTTTGAATGTTTGGAGTTACTCATTTATACTTATTGCTTCAGGGCAGTATATATAGATATATGCTCCTTTGGTCTTGGTTCGATTAGAAAGTTTTTGATGGATGATGTTCAAGTATTCGATCTGACAAAATGGCGAGTTATTTGAATTTTTTTTGCTTCGAATTTGTTTTTGCAGTGAAATTTAATTGAAACCACTACTAAAATACCGGAACATCGCTTATAATCAGGATTTAAGGCGAAAGTGTTATAAAAGTTTAGTAATATTTTTTTTTAATTCGGCTTTAATCAGAACCCATGTCTGTTGTTTTTGATCTGCTGTATGACCTATAGCAGACATAAAAAGGAAAAAAAATGAGTTAGATTTTTTTGTATCTTATTTATTGTAAATTTTGTGCTATAAATAAAAAAAGAAATTAGCTCAATTGTGCTTAATAAACATATTCTTAACAAATGTCAATGAAAAGTCATATAAATTACTTTTCAAAAAATCTTCAAGTTTAAAAATGTGTTAGTTATTATTTACGGAATATCAATCCTCAAAAAGTACATATTATGTGCGAATTAAAGTGGTTGGTTTTTCTATTTGCACACTTAGAAGCGATGCTTTTATAAATCAAATTTATTACGTATTTATATTAATATGTAGTAATAAATTAAATTTTAAATATTTTCCTTTTTATATTATTTTTTTGGTTTATATTAGCTTTGAGTTGAAAACTTAAAAACTCAAAATTATATTTTATGCATTAAAAAGTCTTAAATTTTAACTTTTCATTTAACTTTTATTTAGGTTATCTTGAATATGGCTTTATTCTATTAAATCTTTACAAAATACATAATATTGTTAATTATTTATATTACTTTTAATAATTAAAAATATAATATTAATTCTCTCTCTTTCGCGATTTCCCAAATCACATAATTATTATTTTATAACCTTTTAGAATCACAATCTAAAGTATATCTTTTGCACTAAATTTAAAACATTTAAAACTTTTAAAATACTGTAGTATTAATTTATAAACACAATTTCTAATATTTCTTACCTGTAATAAAAAAATTGATGTTTGTTTATTAGTTTACGAACTGTTTTTTTTTCAGGCAACATACTTCTTAATATATTGCTTTATATGACTGTTGTGAAATAAACATTTTTTCAAGATTATGCACTATTGCCAAATTTGTTTAACAATTTGGGTTGCAACTTTTTTTTTTTTTTGAATTTCGGCACATTGTTTCGTTAATTTAGTTGAAATTTTAGGTTAATGACAAAATGAAATAATTTTTCTAAACATTTTTTTAAATTTTATCAACAAATTTGTTTAGTTTTGAGCATCGTCGATGCTTTGACGATATCAACTGCGTTCACTGAATCAAATGGAACTGACAAAATTCGCAACTCGGTTCTGATTTTTATGAAATTTCAGTAAGTAAGTAAGCACGCAAATCGCCCTCTTTTGAGGTGGTTCATGCAGTTGACAATAGGCTGCAAACTTGAAAAACAAGTTTAAAAGCGATTTCAATTGAATTCTTTTTTCGTAAAAAGTTTCAACAAATTCAATGAATTTCGTTGTACAATTTGAGATGAAAAGTAGGGTTTATAAGCACACCTGGACCACAAGCTGGACCACAATAGATTTTCCCCCTTGTAAGCGAAATTAAATGAAAAGAAACTAGTTCCTCTGGATTCTGTATGTTACATGCTCGTATATGGACATGTTATTCATTCTAGCGATCAACACAAAATATCCTTGACCGTTGATCTGTTTTGCGGGAAATCATGAGAATAAAATAATTCATACAGGATGCGTTAGATACTTAAAATCCTGTTTTATTGTTAGTTGTTTGACAAGCATTACTATACTGATTTCTGCTGTGCTTTATAGATATTTCGATGTCACATAGTAGATGATTTAAAAAGTTTTATATTTGCACATCCTTTTTTGGTTATTTTATTACAATCCTATTTTTCTTTCTGTTCATCTTGAATCGCTCTGTTTAAAAAGCGATGTATGTTATACATATCTTTTACAATTATATATACCTATTTACAGTTGGCACAAAAACTGAATGTCACAAACGCCCTTGATTTCCTAACAGCGTCACTAGTGTGCAACAAGTAAGGGTTGCTTATTTAAATGGCATTAACCCTTCTCGCTTATTAGGAGGTTAGAGGTTGGGTCAAAAAAATATTATCCACAAAGCGGACAGTTTCCGAAATATTCACAATAGATATGAACTTGCTATTTATTGTGAATAACTCAATAAGCGGAAAGAGTTGCCAATGAGGAAGCATTAAGCTGTGTAAGTTCAATCGCTTGAAGTTCAGATGGCTGTCCAGCGTTAACATCAGACATATTAGTGTTCACTTAATCGAAATTCCTCTCAGCAAATTCGTTAGCCACTTCTGCAAAACACTTTCCAACGATTGCGAACGAATTGACATCAATAGTTTTCGTGGGTCATACTTTTTTAGTAAATCTGTTTCATTTTTTACTCTATCTTTTAGATCTTCCTCAAGTAAATCTTTTGTGTGCTTTTCAGTATATATTTCACAACCTTTTGAGGAAGTTAAAAGGGAACGCTATCTATATAAAATATACTATATAAAATTCTGGACAGATTATGAAAACATAAGATTTCGAAAAATATTTGTATAGGAGCCCAATGACCAAAGTTTCCGACACCTTCCAAAATATGGTGGTTCTTATTTTCTGTAAATACCAAACAGGCGGGCCACTATTCAAAAATTCTGAAAATTTGATAAAAACTTAATATTTGTAAAAAAATCGTGCCTATGTAGCATTATATTACATATTATATATTGGTAGTAGAATCCTATAGAGTGCCTGCCGTTCGAGCAGAAAAAGTGTCAAAATATTGGCATTTTTTCGTTGGTTGTCCGTAACCGAATTATGATCTTGAAATCCAGTTTTTTGCTAATTCGCTCCAAACATATTACCATATTTTCGAAAAATGGCGGAACTAGTTAAATTTTATTGTCCCTTAATTCTGGATTAACATTTTTTGTCACTTTTTCAAAACATTGAACCGCCTAAAAATACTATTAGACTTACTCATATCGCTTAGGTGCAGCTATTCAATAACCAATAATGTTTATAACTTTCAATTTTGCCTGTCTTCAAAAAATTATAAAAAGTTTCATAAACTTTCTTTTCTTTCGTGTCCTTTCTGATTTCCAAAAAGTGTTTAATGCAGTTCATCTCAATTTAATTATTAAATAATTAATTCCAGTACTTTAACTGTCTTTGGAGAATCAATAGCTCTATGAAATCAGAAATACTCACACAGTTGCAAATGCTTTTAGTCTATCATTTACATCCGGGAACATTATATTCTGACCAGCTGAGGATTACACAATAGAGTTTAATTTAACGTTTCTAAAACCCAATGCTGTATTTTGTCGTTTAAGCGAAAATAAACCACCAACATTTATCTAAAAGTGATAGAAACCGAACAACTTGCAATTCTCGGTATGTGCGTCAACAACAAGCTTCGTTGGAAAGACTACATATTTGTCATCGGTTAAAATGCTGCGAAAAGTTTAGGTTTCTTTTAATGGAATTGCAGGAATTGCTTCACTCACTTACACCTGAGAGTTTACATGGCGTAAATGTGCCGAAAACTTGAATACAACTGTATTGTCCGGTCTGGTGCTACCAAGACCTGTATGCAGGACCTCGAGATAAAAGTAATTGGTTACGAAATTATCGCGAAATCAATCCCTCTCTTAAAATCCAGAGATTCATTTTTTAGCTGCACAATAATTATGTGCAATAAATTGTCGGATGCTGTTTCCAAACCTACTCGTATATGATCTGCAGACATTCAAGAACACATGAACGCAAACATCACTTCTTTCCTCTCCTTAATTTCCTAAAGAGCATGAGTGCAACTTCATTGAGCATGTTTACATTATAAAAATATTTACAAAACAATATACCGTCCGAGAGTAATAACTTGTCACGGAAAGCTTCTCATTCCGCGGTTCGGATACGGCATTAAATTGTAGTTCCCTTTCATTTGTGTGCAAAAATATACATGCACAACACAAATGGTCGCAAGAAGCTAGGCCTTCGACCAAAGCGGTCTGCCAAGCCGAATATTATTATATATTATTATACCAGCTGACCTGACAGACGTTGTCCTGTCCCACAAATTTGTTTGTTATCGTTTTGTGTGTTTGTGAAAAGCTATTTGGAATGTTAAATCAAAGCATAAAATAGAGGTGTGGACCAACACGACTTTCTTTTACGGACGGGGCCGAAACCTTCAGTATATAAATGTATATTAATTTTCTTTATTTTTTTTTTATTAAATTCTCTATATTAACTTCGCGTGCCCGTGTGTTTGATTAGTTGTTTGTCGTTGAATCTTGTGATAAATTTTTAACCAACTTCCCATAGTTCGATTTCATTGAAATTTAGCACACATGCATATCTCCGATGACAACACGTTCTTTTAATTTGGGACCCCTCGGGCCTCGGGGTCGGAGGGCTCCCATACAAATATTTTACAAAATTTATCCGATTTTCTTTAAGTATACATGTGTATCTCCGATGGAAAGCACTTTTTCTAGAAATTTTGGAGACCCCGGGCTCCGGGGTTTTGAGGCCCTAACAATTTTATTAAAAAAATAAACCCAATTTTCTTCAAATTTTATATACATGTGTATATCCGATGGACAACACTTTTTGTAGAAATTTTGAAGACACAGGTCCCCGGGGTCGTTGGGCCCAATACAATTTTTTTTAAAAAATTTAACCTGATTTTCTTAAAATTTTATGTACATGTGTATCTCCGATGGACAACACTTTATCTTAAAATTTTGGAGATCCCGGGCCCCGGGGTCGTGAGGCCCCATACCCATTTTTTAAAAATAATTAACCCGATTTTTTTTAATTTTATTCACCTGTGTATCCTGTGGCCCGAGGGGTGCCCATATGAATTTTTTAAAAATTATGATTCTTTTAATATTTGAGGATATTTTGGTGGCCTTTTTGGAGCGTTTTTCACGGTTTTTAAGCGTCTTTCAAGAGTCTTTTGAAGAGTATTTTGAGGGTCTTTTGTAGGTCTTTTGGGGCTCTTTTGTGGTTCTTTCGGGGGTCTTTTGACGGTCTTTGTGGGGTCTTTTGAGGGTCTTTTAGGGGTCTTTTGGGGTCTTCTGGTGCACTGTTTTATATTTGTTTTGTTGTCTGGCGCGTAAACAAACAAAGCTGATGGTTTTCCCACATTGGAGCAGAAGACATACAATTCACCATGCGAGAAGCAATGGATTTTCAAGGTTAATGCCGCAAACACTCAATGGCTGCCCTTTTGATTTGTTTATTGTAATTGCGAATGCAAACCGCACCCGAAACTGCAAGTGCTTCATATCTAATGTCATGTCGGTCGGAATCATTGCGTTGAGAGATCGCAAAAAAATGACCGTGGAAATGGATCTTCTGCCAAACGACATTTACGCATATAGCGCCATTTATTGGAATCTATAAGAATAGAAATGAAATAACGACTTCTGTTGGAAAGATTGAGAATCAACACAAAAGTAAAAACCAGGCTGGAATGCGTTTATCCAGATTTTTCATTTTACCGAAAACATTGAATTGAGTAATTACTCAAAAAATATACAATTTATCGTTTTCCAAATTTTCTTACTGTCTTTTGTAATTTTCCTGAACTTTCTTTTGGTAAAAATTTCTCCGGGAGCATAACGAACAAAACAACAAAAAATCAACCAAATATGTCGTTCCTATCGTCAGTTATTATCGAAGTGCATTAAATAATTTTGATTTTTGCTGTTTGTAGCAATTTTTTGACTTTCCTTTGTAATTGTCTTTTTTCCGAACGAAAATAACGAACAAAACAAAAAAAAATACGCAAATCCATCGTTCGAATCGTGAGTTATGGTCGCGAATACAAAATATCGTAGAATACAAAAATCCTATAGAAAGACGCTCTTTCAGTTTTTCCCGATTTTTCTAATTTTCCGAGCAACTTTTCTTAGTTTTTTTTACCCATAACCTTATTTGGATTATGACGAACATTTCAAAATAAAAATTTTTCAGCCAGTTCAGCCGTTCTCAAATGATGCAGCTGACTTGTATGACATATCATTATTTAAAATTCGTTCTGAATATTTGTCTATTTGTTCATCAGTCTTGAACTGAAGTTTGTCATAAGACATCGTTTTTCATATGATCTTTTCATTTAATCTATGGTATAGGTAAGAATGTTAAAATCCTTTCTATAGTGTAGATTGTATTAGATGCTTCATAGAATTTATTATAGATAATGCAAAACTATACTTTTTCGCAGCTCTTCTTATTTTAACAACTTTCCTCCTGATATTGGTTATCGCTGAACATATCTTCAGTATATTAAGCTAATAAAAATAAATTTTCGTTCCACAGTTATAAATGAAAAATAATTTGATAGACTGAAAGATTTTTCGAGTAGGAAGTGAAAGTGTTAATGAAAAAAGTTCATACAGTTAGTAAAAGTGTTGGTCTAAATAAGGAAGTGTTTTTTGATAAGTGAGTTTTTGATTTAAATTTGTTGAAATACACTAAACTCGATAAAGGTGAATACAAATGTTGTTTTGGATGTTTTTTTTATATTTAGAAAGTTCAAAGACTCGCATACATTTGTTTTTTTTGGCATTGGGGGCTGTTTGCTGTCGGCACAACTTCTGTAATTTTGACAAATTCACTTGGAGCGTGTACGCTGTAATGGTAGTAGTATTTTCACCAGTGTAGTGATCGTTGTTTGACTAATTCACTGCATAGTACCAGTAACTTCCGATACATGCTTTATCCTATTAAGTTTTTTACAAGAATTTTCTTCAAGACTGTCTTTCAATGTGCCTAAAATGTCATTGTCATAATTACATTAATATACATAATTTAATTGATCTATTTTTTAGAATTAATATTGTCGATGCCTAAACTTATATCCTCTTGGACCAGAACAGTCTCTCGAGCCAATTACTGTTATTATATACACATATACATAAATATTTCCGTGTACGTGACTGGAATTTTGTACCAAAATGATCGCACATCGGAAAATTCTATTTTCTATAAGAACATATTCTTTCTTATGAAATTTTCTTGTTTAAAACTTAGCCTGTCATCTGGGAGTAAATCTGACACCGGTACCCTGTTTGTATGTCTAACTTGTTGTTGGTGTATTTTATATAATAAACTTTCATCGTCTGTCTGTAATGTAGCGTATAGTAGTATCTGCATATCTGTATATGCGATATTAGTTGTTCTATAGCATGTTAACTACTTCGTGGGTTGGAAACTTTGTATGCCTTACTTACTATCTCAAAATAAACGTCCTCAGCAGAGTACTACCCACATAAGTTTCGTACACTTCCTTCGTAATGAGTAAAAATGAACCCATCATGGCCGAAAACTACAGGAAATTTGGTTAGAAGACATTTGGAACGAGCGCAAGGGTTGCAAATACTAACTTGTATTTCGTACACAAGATACAATACGACACAGCCAGAGTTTTCATAGGTTTTGCCTATACAATCATGCTGTACACACTAATATAGGGACATCGGGTGATTTAACTATAAAAAGAGGGAAAATAAGGAATATTTCGGTATATTATAAGACTCTGTAGAAATTTGAATATAAAATGAATGAAATTCCAAGTGTTTCCTCTCAACGGCATTCCCGGCGCACTACATAGTATACTTCCGATTGCTTGCTTGAGCTGTGAGTGGTCGAACAGGGGACAAGTGAAGGAAGGGAGAGATTTCTAGTTTTGAATTTATGAAAATTGCTTTAACTAGAATATCGTCGTAGATACTACATAAATACACAGATGTGTAAATAAATACATTTACAAGTATATTATTAGATACAGAACAAGATGGAAACGTTGTACATAAATATATTTATGTGATATAGATTTTTATTTTTGTATTAACGCTATGTTAGTTTAAGTTAAATTAGAATATTTTGCAGAAAGAAAGATGTAGAAAGTTTCGCCTGTGATATCACCAATTTGCAAACTACTGAAACACACATGTCCAGCGAATACTGCCAACATTTGTTACATGTTAGTGCACGCACATGTATGTGTAGGAAATTCTAAAACTTTTCTTTCACTCGTAGTTTTATTATACAAGTACATACTAAAATTCTGAATAGAAGCCTAATTGTGAGGAGAATCAAATGTAATTTGCATTGTCATTGCCTTGCAAAAGTCATCCTAAAAACGAATTCACTAAATTTTGTGAAGCGGCAATAAACGATTTCATATCTATGTATATGAGTTATGAATAAGAACTTCTAAATGAAAATACTCGTAATATTTAGTATTAATTCGTATGTTGTGCTACATAATGTCTTGGTTAATTGGTTAAGAATACTGTTTCCATTTACTTTTATTATAAAATTGCCTTTGTAACAAATAGGGATAAATATCTAAATGCTTAGAAGAGTTGTCATCTTTATCCTTTTAATGTTAAAAGAATGTTGCCAAATAAAATGTTATTAAGAATGTCTTCAGAAACAACCACTATCCGAATAAGGTATAAATAAAAAACAATTAACACGTGGAAAACCCCTAAAGAAATCTAGACTGCGTTTGTAACATAAATAACTTGAAATGGGCTTAGATTGGAAAACGTTTTCACTCTTCAAAATATTTAATCATTTATTAAAGAAGTTTTGCACACAACAAACAACGCTGATTTACCCTTAACACGCGACAAAACGGCTTCACCATTCCCATGAAAAAATAATCACAACGAAATGATTGGTGTTTGCGATAAACATTAGTTTATCGCATTACCTATAAACATAGACAATACCTAGATGGCTTACGCATATGGAGCGAGACTATCTATGTTCGCAAGTTTATTTTCTGTATTTATAAGCGATCTATTGTGTAGTTAGGCACAAACTTCAAATTTAAGTTACACACTGGCAAACGTGCCAACTCTAACCAAATGGACTTGGGTCAAATAAATACAAGGGCATGGGAATGCGACATCTGTATATTATATTATCTGTGCTATAAGTTTGATATTTTTCATTCAAATAAAAATTTTCATGTAAATTCTCTAATAAGCAAAAGTATAGTGAATTCCACTATAAATGCTGAAAAATAAAAACACATGCGAAGCACTGCTACCCAAACACAAAACAACTCCGATCGTAAAGCAGCGCTGCACACCAGCGCACCAGCGCACACAAAACACAAGAGCGCCGGATTCTCTTGTATTCAAATTCAAATTTTTGTATTTTAAAGAAAAATCATATTTATTTTAAATTAAGCAAACATTCTCCATATTCTTAAATCGCGTGGTCTGTACGTGACAAATGAAAAAAAAATCACCGTACAATGGCGGCAAATTCAAATCCGTTGGGACACCCTTTAATTCCGGCGCTCTTGTTGGGAGACCCTATAGTATGGCGTGATCTGATGCCGCTATATGGCATGATAATTAAAAAAAAAATTTGTATGGTGACCCCCGTCTCAGCGGGGTCAATAAAATCGGGTCTTGAGAGGTGGGTTAAAAATTTATCACAAGATTCCACGACAAATAGACAAACAGATAAACAGATAAACAGACAAACAGATAAACAGATAAACAGATAAACAGACAAACCGATAACCAGACAAACAGATAAACAGACAAACACATGGGAACGCGCAAGTTAACATACAGAATTTAAAAAAAAAAACATAATTTTTTAGAATATCTCGTTACCTCTTAAATAAAATTAAGTGCGGGAACCAAAAATGTGAATGAAGATTTAAAATTTGTCCATTAAGTCTCGGTCAATTATTCTAACTTCAATGTTGTCTCCTTTCAGTCGTACTATAAATGTTTCTGTTGATCAAAGTGTCAACACTGTATACAACTTAAACAGATAAATGGAACAGTCCAAAACCATTAATTAAGGGTTTTATATTTTTATTTTTGCCGGTGTCTGTCTGTCTGTTGGTTTATGTGTCATTCTTTCACGCTTTTTAAAAACTTTTATTTAACTTGACTTGACCCCTTTTTGTCTCTATTTTCGACTAATTTGAGGTATTTTTTAACCACCTTTCACACAACCTAGAGACCTGAAATTTTGTGTCTAAGTCTAAAATAGAATTTTTTATATTTCGCGCATGACGCGTGTCGCGTGTTGCGTGTGGCGTGTTTATGTTGATCAAAGAGTCAACACTGTATACAACTTAAACAGATAAATGGAATGGCCCAAAACCATTAATTTAGGGTTTTATATTTTTATTTTTGCCGACAGACAGACAGACAGACGTCTGTTTGTTTATGTGTCATTCTTTCACGCTTTTTAAAAACTTTTATTTAACTTGAGTTGACCCCTTTTTGTCTCTATTTTCGACTAATTTGAGGTACTTTTTAACCACCTTCCACACGACCTAGAGACCTGAAATTTTGTGTCTAAGTCTAAAATAGAATTTTTTATATTTCGCGCATGACGCGTGTCGCGTGTGGCCTGAGGCGTGTGGCACGTGTGATGTGTTGAAATTTTTTTTCGACCTTTTTGAGGTCCTTTATAACCAACTTCAACACGACCTAGAGAGCTGAAATTTTTTGAGTGTCTAAGTCCAAAATAGCATTTCTTATATTCCGTCGTGTGACGCGTGTGATGGGTTTTTTTCAACTTTTTTGATATTTAACCACCTTCCTCACGACGTAGAGAGCTGAAATTTTGTGAGTGTCTAAGTCCAAATGACGCGTGTGATGGTTTGAAATAACGCCATCTCTTTTCTCTTTTTTTGAGGTCTTTTTTAACTACCTTTCGCACGACCTTGAGGGCTGAAATTTAGTAAGCGACTCAATGTCAGGGGCCAATTTCGATATTCCGCGTTTGATATGTGTCGCGAGTCGCGTATGGCGCGTGTGAAGCGTGGAACAAAGGAAATACTTTGATTTGATTTGATTTCTTAAACTACACTGTTTTTTGTAAACGTTATCGAGTTCTTAAGTAAATCCGCCCATAAACACAAATTTTCGCAAATATCTCGACTACAGCATCACGTAACGGGTCCAAAAAATCTTTAACTTATCGGAGTACCAAACGATCATATGGTGTAAATATGGCTTCGATACATATAGTTGTTTAGGCGGGATGAGGCGACATAAAATCGTTGTATCGATACAGATAAACAAACAACCAACGGCAATTATGTTATTAGGCGATAATAATCGACTGTGTGGCGTGTTTCGATGTATACATAAAAGTTTGTACACAAAAAACGAAGTTTTTTTTATGTTTAGTTGGGTCTCGTGTGTCTTGAGGTAAATTTGAGGTGGTCTTGAGGGATGGTCTTGAGGTGGTCTTTTGGGGTCCTTTCGGGGTGCATTAATAACATTCCAGAAATTTTAATTTATTTTATAACAGTATTGTTGCTAATATTTACACCTATTTTTTATTATTTTTTTCTACCTTTTAGGGGGGTAGCTATGCTTCAATAAACAACAAGACACGATATGAAAAGGGGAAACTACAGAATTCATTAAACGTACTCATTATTAGTTGAATTTAATTTTACTTAAATAAAAAACAAACAATAAAATAAAATTAAATGTTCACGTAAATTCTCTAATCGGAGATACACTTGTGTGCAAAGTTTGAATAAAATCGGGGTAGTTTTAGAAAAATTTATATGAGAGCCCTTCGGCCCTGGGGTCCGATCACTTCCTTATAAAATTCACAATATTTAATTCACGTGCCAGTGTGTTTGGGGCTGGCTGGCCAAATCTTGTGATCAATTTTTAACCCAGCTCCTAAAGCCCGATTTTATTCAAACTTTGCACACATATGTATCTTCTATGACAACACTTCCTCTTTAAATTTGGGGCCCCTCAGTCTTCGGGGACTGGGGTTACCACACAAATATTTTACAAAATTTACCCGATTTTCTTAAAATTTTATACGCATGTGTAACTCCGATGGACAACACTTTTTGTAAAAATTTCGAATCGATCGGGCCCCGGGGTCGGGGGGCTCCCATGATAATGATAAATGGGGTGTAGTAGCACTGCGACCCATGTTGATCTGTAGCACTTCCCCCCATCTTGTGCTACGGAGACAGTGCATGCCCGTCCCTATAGCGCCGATCCATGCCAATGGCTCCGCATTCGTTGAGAAGATGCCACGGTGTCTCCTCCGCTTGTTCGCAGAGACTGCAGCTGCCATCCTCAACTAATTTTATTTTCTTTAGATGCCCTTTCAGTGTGCAATGTTCTGTTAGGAAACCCGTAATGATTCTTACATTACTTCTTCTTCTTTCTTTCCTTTACTCCGCGGGGGATCATAGGGCTTCTACAAACGCCCGCTAACGAACTCGATTTAACGCCTGAGGTTACAAGAGGCGCCATTCGGTCCCCTAGGATCTTGCTTCCACTTCTATTGTCCTTTTCCATGTTTTGCTAGGACGGCCAACTCGGCGGCTTCCTTGTGGATTCCAGTCGAGCGCTATTTTCGTAATGTCGTCCGCTGGCTTTCTCAAAGTGTGGCCAATCCAGTTCCATTTTCGTCGTCTGATGGTGAACGCGATTGCTTCCTGCTGTGTTACTCTCCCCAAGTCTTGATTGGTAATAATGTCCGGCCATCTTATTCTCAGTATCCTCCTTAAGCACTTGTTGACGAAAACTTGGAGGCGCGTCGCAATTGACTCTATGACTTTCCACGTTTCGCAACCATACAAGAGTACTGAGAGAACGTTAGATCTGAAGATCATTAGCTTTAGATTCCGGGAGATTTGCGAGAAATTCCAGATATTATTTAGCATACTATAGGAGTGTCGCGCCTTCTTTACACGAGAGCACACATCCGAGTCAGCACCACCATTTTTTGACATCCAGCTGCCCAAATAACAAAACTTATCGACTCCCTCTATCTGATGTCCGTCAAATGAGAGATCACATGTTCCACTAGCGTTAACGCGAAGTAGTTTTGTTTTTGAGACGTTAATTTTTAAACCCACTTTGTTAGCGTGGAATTCTAGTGAGTTTATTTTCGCTCCATGTCACCTAGCGGTTGTGATAGGAGACAGATATTACTTCTACTTAGTCCTAATATCAGGCGAGGCCTCTTTGGGTTATAGTTCTCCAGGATATTTTTTGCTTGCCTTAGACCCAGGAGATTCTTCCATTTTATGGAAGCGGGTGATTTACCTATACTGCATAAATTTTATCACATTATACCAAAAAACGGTGTTGGCTCTACTAGTGGAGTTTCTGCTCCTTCATTAGCGAGCCTATCCGCTGTTTCGTTGCCTTCTACGCCAGAGTGTCCGGGCACCCAGTACAAATGCACTTTCTTGACTTCGCCAAGTCTGTTTAGCTTCGCCCTGCATTCCTCCACAAGTTTAGATGTGATATGTAATGCATCCAGGGTTCTTAGCGCAGCTTGGCTGTCTGACATGATAGCCATTTCCTGCCTCATGTAGTTCCTTTCCAGCTTAAAGTGAGCACATCTTTCGATGGCATGTACTTCTGCCTGGAATATACTCGGTTACTGCCCCATTGCTACAGAGTACTTGGTTCGTAGCCCATAGACTCCAGCACCCGTGCCTTCAGATTTCTTTGATCCATGCGTATACCCTGATGTATCTGGTATTCAGTCTCAGATCTGAATTCCTTCGGGGTGATCCTTATTACTTCAATATTTTTTGAATTTGAATTTGAGCTTTTGCACAATGTTATCACACGGCATGCTCGCTAAGGGAGTCAGCTTTGCAAGTGATTCCACTATAGCTCTTGCCCTCCTGTCCGTGAAGCAGCATACCTTATTGCTCAAACGTAGCTTGGTTTCCCTTGAAGTTGCTCTCTACCACTACGTGTAGTGGGATTAGCCCAAGGATTGCTTCTATGCTCGCTGTGGGGCAAGTTCTCATGGCCCCAGTAATTGAAACACAGGCCAACCTCTGCACTTTTTCCAATTCCCTTTTCGTGGGGCTTAGCTTTGTTCTATTCGTCCATCCTTCTGCTTCGTAGGTAATCATTGGAATAACGATCATGGTGTACATCCAGTGCTTTATTCTGGGACTAACTCCCCAGAAAATACCTGCCACCCTTCTGCATACCATGAGTGCTCTTTTTGATTTTTGTAGCACTGCTTGTTCGTGTTTGTTCCATAGCAGTCTGCTATCAAATATCAGTCCAAGTTATTTAACCTCTTTGCTGATAGTGATCTCTTCTCTATTAAGGGTAATGGGGTGAATTCGCTCCACCTTCTTTTATAGTGGTCTTGTTTGGGTTTACCCTAAGTCCCACCTCTTGGCACCATCTAATCGTTTTCCGTGTCCGTTTTGGATTATATCACAGAGCACTTCCTCGAATTTCCATCTTGCTACGATGACTATATAGTCTGTGTAGCCTAGGGCATTAATTCCTGCTTCAGCTCGTCGCAGGAGTAATTTATCTACAAGGATGCGTCACAAAAGGGGAGACAGTACCCCTCCTTGTGAGCATCCTGTTGTAGTGTTGACCATAATGGTTTTATCGCCGTTTACTACACTCGCATAACAATTTAGTTATTGTGCCGTCTACATTTTTAATCTCCAGAACATTTCTTATCGTCCCATGGGAAGCGTTATCGAATGCTCCTTCGTTACAAGGGACCCTTATATATTTTCAGTCAGTTCCCACAGTGCGGTCTCCGTTGATCTGCCCGCTCTGTATGCATGCAGACTGGAGTGTAGTGGTTCTCTTTCCAGTACGAGCATATAAAATTGTCTATAACCTTTTCGACAGTCTTTAGAATAAACGAAGTTAGGCTAATTGGTCTGTAGGACTTTGGATGGGTGGGATCTTTCTTTACCACCCTTGCCCTTCTCCAGCTTGTCAGTATATACCCGATTGCTGGGCTACTTCTAAATAGGTTATGTGGAATGAGGTTATCTAAACTAGCTTGCTTGACTGGAGGGATTACCTCATCCACAGCAGCCGATTTATAGGGCTGTAAGCTTGTAACTGCCCATCGAATTCTTTGTTCCGTGCAGATCTCCGAGGCCTTCTTCCAGTCCTCCCTACTTGCCCTGAGGTGCTTCAACTCCATCTCGGGCTCCGTACTGGTCACTGTGATACCTGGGAAGTGTGTTTTCAAGAGAAGGATGGCTCTCTGTGAACTTCCCGTACTGGTCTATCAGGGATGTCTTGATGTTCTTAACATCTTTTGCCATCGCTTTAAACAAACTTGGCCGTTTGGCTCTTCCTACTTCAGTATTGTATGCTGTGCATTGTTGCCAAATGCCCCTCCTCTTAGCGGTTTTAAAGGGTATCCTCACCAGCCTACGAAGGGCTGACAGCTTTTCGCTCCACCATGGAGCTTCAGTGCCCAATTTGGGAGAGCTCACCGGGCAACTCGACTCATACGCATCGGAGATTGCCCAATGCATTTCTCTTGCCGCTTTTTACAGCTCATGTGGACACTTGACCACTCTTTGAACTGAAATGTGTTCTAAGTTGTATCTCAAATTGGTTTTGAAAACTTCCCAATTTGTCCTTATAGGATTTCTAATAGTTATTTCCTCCTCTACAAGCCCTCCCAAATCAAATAACTCACTGTCGGAGTTCCGAAGGTGATGTCGAGTACTTCTTCCCTTACCCTAGTTGCAAAAGTCGGTATCCTGCCTACATTAAATACATCTAGGCTCGAATACAAATTTTTTTTTAAAAATATACCCGATTTTCTTTAAATTTTTAAATTCTCTTTAATAATTCGCTGGCTGGAGGGCCAAATCTTGTGATACAATTTTAATCCACTTCCTAAAGCCCAATTTTATTCAAACTTTGCACACATGTGTATCCCTCGGGCCTCCCATACAAATATTTTATAAAAATTTACCCGATTTTCTTCAAACTTTATACGCATGTGTATCTCCGATAAACAAAACTTTTTGTAAAAATCCCGGTGTGGAGGGCTCCCATACAAATTTTATAAAAAAAAGTACCCGATTTTCTTCAAATTTTATACACATGTGTATCTCCGTAAAAATTTGTAAAAATTTTGTAAAAATTTGAAAGTGGTTGAAAGTGTTTGTATTAAATTTTAAAAAAATCGGGAAATTTTTTTAAAAAATTTATATGGGTGCCCCACGACCCTGGGGCCCGATCACTTCTAAATTT
Organism: Nephrocerus scutellatus; assembly: GCA_947095585.1. Taxonomy (NCBI): domain Eukaryota; kingdom Metazoa; phylum Arthropoda; class Insecta; order Diptera; family Pipunculidae; genus Nephrocerus; species Nephrocerus scutellatus. The sequence goes on from OX352761.1 coordinate 33,838,011, forward strand.
TAATAGTAAGTGCTGTCATCGAACATACACATGTGTGCAAGCTTCAATAAAATCGGGCTTTCGTAAGTGGGTTAAAAATTTATCACAAGATTTGGATAGCCAGCCAGTCACCAACAGACAACCGGTCACGCGAAGTTATTAAAGGGAATTTAAAAACCAACCACGATCTGAAAACATTTCCAGTATAAAAGCAGAAAAATAAAAATGAAAAGCAAGAAAGAATTCCATAAAAAGTGTTGTCATTGTAGGTTCACATGCGTGCAAAGTTTGAATAAAATCGGGTTTTAAGAAATGGATTAAAAATTGATCACAAGATTTGGCCAGTCAGCCACAACAACACAAAAAAACACATCCGGACGTGAAGTTAATATAGAGAATTTAAAAAATAAAAAGTAATAACGAAATGTTTATGTTGGCCTAATGTGCAAATTTTCAATTTCCTCGACAAACAAAAAGAAAAAAACATGCACAACCTATGTACGGCCATTTGTAGCTGTTCATAGTCGGGAATTAATTCGAGAATTTAAAACTGAACTAGCCACAACCTATAAATCGTCCTTGCATTCGGTGAAAATTCAACATTTAACATCATTCTATTATATATCTCCTTGGCAGTTATTTAGTCCATTGTATTTCAAATGTTTCAAATGTTATCTCAACGTTTTTCTGTACAAAAGCATCAAAGATAAAACTATTCAAAATTTTACTTGCTATAGAAATGATGTGCTACGTGTTAAGTCGCATGTAATAATGTATGTATGTGCTGTGCTTAATGTCTAAGATGTGCTTGTGGCTGTGTGATTTAACGAAAGGAAGAAGTTCAGACCGAATATTTCCATATATTTTGATCCTTGTCGACAAAAAGGAAAACAAAATAATGTACTTCAAAATCATCTCATCAGAGAAGATGTGAAGATTTATATATACATGTTCATGTATAAGCAGCATGAATGCATCTATAGAAATAAATGGAAACAACTCTGATAGGATTTTCTTTCTTATCAGATTGCGCTTTCATTATGAGAAATAACATGAAACTAAATTTGTAGCTGCGGAGCAATGTATACATCCTTCTATAAAATAGAAAATGGAGGATTTTCTTATTAGAACTTTGAATTCATTGCCACACAATATTAGGGGTTGGTTTCTTTTTAAGAAATGTGCTTTGTAATGTTTCGGTATTGTTTCGTGTTTCGAGGGAAAAACGGACCACGCCTATAGATGACGGTATGTTACCCAAGAATGCAAAAAAATTCATAAGCATTAAATTTAATCTTATTTACATATGAGAATCGACTGGCGTTTTAATACAAAAACAACAAAAAACTCGTTGTCTTTACAACACCAACACCTTTTAAAAATAAGAGCCTATGCTAGAAACGGAACCTAAATGTATTGATATAATATGGGAGGAGCGAAATAAGCTTCTTCTGAATGAATGAATGAATAAACGAAAACTACAGAGCTAATATTTTAATTTATTGTTCCTTAACTGAGCTTTGGTCTTTTCAAAAAGTATCATTGTCGCCAAATATAAAAAATATAACCAAACGGTTGAAGAGGAACAAGGGTGGTTTAATAGTATGATATATTCATGTTTATGCATGAATAATCATAAATCATTATTAATGATTGATATATTAAATAATAAATAAATAAATTAGGATATATTAAATATTTTGCAGCTAATAATTAAATCTTTTATTTCCCATGACTTCTCATATGACGTCAAACGGTTATACACGAATTTATTCGAATATGCGTTTTTTAGCGCTAAGCCCTATCCAATAAACAAATATCCAAACAATCAATTGTACGCTTATATATAATTGTATACCATCAAGTTGTTGAAGTAATTTAAAAATGGAATAGTATATATAATGTTTTACCGTAAGTAATTCAAAACCGAAACGTATAGAGTATCTTTTTAACCTAACCGAATGCGAATTGTTCAAATAAAACGTTCTCTTCCTATTTTCGGCATTCTGTAATGAAGAAGAAATTTTGTTTGAAGAATTTGTACCCTGCCAGAAATCAGTAACTAGATTAACTAAAGTACTTTATCTACAGCGGTGTCCCAAAAGATGTTACCACCCATATGGCACATTATAATTTTAAATTGTCCAAAATGAAACTGCCACCCATATAGTACATCATAATTTAAAATTTTTATTTGTTGCAGACTAGATATGGCCACCTGACTTTCTTTGGAAGAGAGAAGGAAGGTAGCAACTTGGATGGAAGTTTGTGGGTCACCCTCAATACTCAATAGTAAGAAAAAAATGTCAGAAATGGTTTCATAAGGATCCTCCAAGCATTAAGAATTAAGGACTACAGATCGAAGGAGTTTAGAGGCTTGATTTGTAATTGTGTACATAGTGTGTGTTATTATCTTATTAAAATAAATAAAAGTCAATTCCATATAAGTGGTAACATCTTTTAGGCCACCACTGTATTTCCATATGGCGTCAAAATATAAGTAGATCTCAAGATGTCGATAATTGTTATTGAATTATTTAATAATTCGAAAAAAATCTGTAATTTTGTATTTTAAATTTAATAAAAATGAAGTTAAATAGAAAATAAATTTTTAATATCCGTAATATGCTGAATAATTCTAAGTCTTACATCAAATAACCGAGATAAAGAAAATCCAAGCAACTGAATATACCCTAATGTTTACTAATTTCTGTAGAAATAGATTCTTGACGTTTCGACAAATACAATATTATTTGCTAATAGCGACATTTGATGAACAACATAACATAACGACATAACAACGAAATTGTAAGCGTAAGTAAGGTCTGTTATAATGACTTCGGTTGTAACGACAAATTCGTATGAAATGACCATATTTTGCTTGAATTTCTGCGAATTATTTAACCGACGCAAGCAACAAAAATTATTAATACGGAACCCAAAATGAGCCTAGGATACATTGATGAACGACGACGACCACGGCAACGAAAACGGCTAAACGATTTAAAAATTTTCTCATGGAACGTACGCTCACTCTATAGGGCTCGAGCTGCACAGCAGCTGGCCGATATCCTGTCTAAATATAAGGCTGACATAACAGCAATCCAGGAAATGCGGTGGACAGTGAATGGTGTCTTACAAAAATCAGAATATGACATATATTACAGCTGTCATGCAAAACATCATGTGTTCGGGGTGGGGCTTCTAGTCAGCAAAAGAATGAAACCCAGCGTTATCGGCTTTAAAGCAATAAATGAACAGCTATGCACCCTTCGCGTAAGGGGCAAGTTTAAAAACATAAGCCTTATAAACTTTCACGCACCTACAGAGGATTCCCCAGATGATGAAAAAAAAGAATTCTTTGAATCAGTCGAACGGGAACTCCATGCCAGTCCTATGTATGATGTAAAAATCATTATGGGTGATATGAATGCTAAAATAGGTAGGGAGCCAGTATTCAGGCAGTACATTGGTACCCATAGCTTACACGAGAACACTAATGACAATGGACAACGAGTCATAGAGATGGCAGCAAGCAATAATTTGGTCGTTGCGAGTACAAGGTTTGCGCGTAAAAATATCCACAAAGCCACCTAGGTATCTCCCGATGGAGCCACTCGCAACCAGATAGACCACGTGTTGATAGACCGCCGCCACAACCCGAACCTGAGGCCGGTACGAACGTACCGAGGTGCCATCGTCGACTCGGACCACTATCTTGTTGGTATGGTGCTCCGAGCGCGGATTGCATCATCACGAAAGACTGCATCCGTGAATCAGATTCGAGTCAACACGGCTGCCTTTCGCAACGAAGAGACCAGAAACAACTACGGTCAAGCGATAGGACTCGACCTAAATGCAGGGAGAGTAAGTCCTGGGGCTGAGATGCCGGGCGTAGAAGAGAAATGGACACGCCTTAAGAATACTGTCATTAGTACTGCTGACTCCATCGTAGGCAGTAGTCGTAGAGATCGGAACGACTGGTTCGATGACGAATATAAGCTAGCGAGTGAACGTAAGAATGTTGCGTACCGAGCAATGCAGCAATCTCATAGAACGTGGGCACGCGAAGATGAAAATAAAGAGCTCAGAAGATATGAAAAAACAGTTCACCGGCGAAAGAAAGCAGCCTGGGAGAAGAATCTCGTCCGTGAACTGGAACAGTACAGAGAGCAAGGACCGCACCAGGCGCGGAAGTTCTATCAAAGAGTCCGCGGTATGACACAATATACACCGCGTTGCACATACTGCAAGGACAAAGAGGGTAATCTGATCGCCGATCTCAAAGGCATCTTAGATCAATGGGGAGAGCACTTTCATGAGTTGCTCAATGGCCAGCTAACTGGGGAATTGGAGGCTCCACCAATGACCCAAGTAATACTATGCTGCCGCCACCAAGCTTAGATGAAGTTAGCAGAGCGATAAATCGGCTCAAAAATAATAAGGCCAAGAGATCTGATGGGATACCAGCGGAACTGATAAAAGTAGGAGGCCCCACATTACACCAAGCAATTCATCAAATAATAGTGCAAGTATGGGAAGAAGAAGCTATGCCAGAAGACTGGCGAAGAGGCATCCTGTGCTCCATACATAAGAAGGGAGATATTACGGCTATGATAGCATAGCCAGAGTAGAACTTTATAAAGCCATAAGAGAATTCGGCATCCCAAATTAACTGACACGACTATGTAGGTTGACCATGACCAATGTTATAAGCCAAGTAAAAATATCCGGATCACTATCAAGCCCACTCAACATCTATAATGGGCTCCGACAAGGGGATGGAATGGCCTGCGTACTTTTCAACCTGGAAAGCTGCTCGGAAAGTCCTTTGCGGTAGAATTTATGGAACACGACAGCGAGGCCGGCCAAGCCTACGCTGGAAGGATGGCGTAGACCAGGACGCCCAGAGTTTAGGGATGCCAAACTGGATGACATAGGCTCGAAACCGGGACCGGTGGAGATACTTTTTGCTGGAGGCCAGGACCGGTCCCCGGTTGTGGAGCCAAATATGATGATGATATAAATGATCTGATGCCTCTCTATATTATATTCATCAAAAAAATTTTTTTGGTTTAACCTATTTTAATTAATGTTAATGTATGTATTTTATCGTTCTTAGTTTATATTTTAAGGAAAATAATGGAAGAAAATTCTTGATCTATACCTTTTGTTTCGGGATTATAACTTAAAAAAACTTACAGTTATTTAAAACTAGACAACAAAATAAAAAAAAAGCAAAACAAATTTAAACTTAAATAACAATTTCTTAATCTATAGCTTTCGTGGTGTCCGTAACCCGAGTACATCAGGTCCCACAGAGCTGTCAATAAGATAACTCTCCGAAACCTCCCCCTAGTGCATCCAGTTGCAAAAATGCCTCAGGTGGTATAAATCCGCTATCTATTGTGTCTATTTAACGCTTCCAGAACCCAATGCTTTCTCTTGTCATCCAAGCTAATCTTTAATCCAATGTCATTATCCATGAATGTACGTTAACAGCAAGCTTCGTTGGAATGACCACATATTCACCGAAGCCAAAAATGCTGCGAAATGTTTAGGTTTTCTAGCCCGGTGCAAGAAATATTTCACTACTTCTGATCTGACTACCATCTACAAGGCTTTTATTCGCCCTAAACTTGAGTTCAATTGCCATATCTGGTCTAGTGCGCCTAAAACTACCCTGCATCAGCTAGGTAGAATACAAAACCGTGCGATTAAACTTATCGGTGACAAAAACATTGCGAAACCAAATTATTCGCTTGAGCACCGCTTGTCACTGTTTTATCGTTTCTTCCACCAGCGATGCTCAAGAAAAATAGCGAGGTGCATGCCACCTCTCATTGAATTCAACCGCAATACTTGTGGCGCTTTAAATGCTCATCAGTTTACCCTTAAGTCCATCTTCGGACAGTTAAGTTTAGAGATTCGTTCTTCAGCCGTACAACACGTATGTGGAATGCTCTATCAAACTCTGTCTTTCCACATCTCTATGATCCACAGGCATTCAAGGCACAAGCTCATAGATATCTCCTCTTTTCTCATCCTTTTCCTTAACGCCCACGCTCTGTTAAGCATACATTCAATCATTATAAGGGTGCAACCACTTTACGCGTGCGCGAATTATAAAAAAAAATAAAAATCGGAAATAGAGATGCGTATAAAATTTAAAGAAAATCAGGTACTTTTCTTTTTTAATTTGTATGAGTGTCTTTCGACCCCGGAGCCCAATTACTTCCAAATTTTTACAAAAAGTGTTGTCACCGGAGATACACATGTGTATAAAGCTTTCAGAAAATCGGGGAAATTTTGTAAAATCTTTGTATATGAGCCCTTGACCCCGAGGCCCCAGGGACCTTGCAGAAGCAATTTTTAAGTGTAGAAGCGTTTTTGAAGTGGTTAAAGACGCAGATGACTAACATACCAATTTCAGAACCGGTGATGTAAGTGAAAGAAACTATGACTGCGTAACTTCTTGGTATAGACTTAACTTTTACTAAAAGCTGTGTGTGCGAAACAACATTGTTCTAGGCAAAATTTCTGATGAGTTAACAGCGTTCAACCTGAGCAATGCGATGGGTATGATTATGGTTACTGAAGGTATGATCAAAACTTCGAAGAGGAGGAAGAATTGTGTTAGTGGCAAAATGTTAAAAGACAGAATTACGATTGTATTAGCAGCATATATGCAAGGATCAGTTAAAAGAGATTTTACTAGTTATTGGAAGGTCAAAATCTACACGGTGTTTTAAAATTTAAGTGCTTGTCTGTCAAATATATACAGATATATTAAAACAGCTTGGATGACATCAGACATTATTGAAAATTTGTTGCGAAAGTGGTATTAAGAATTGAAAATGAATAACATGTGTTTAAGCAATAAAATTAATCTTTCTTCTGCTTAATACAACCAAGGACTAAGGGGGTGTGAGAAAAAGTCTAAAAAGCAACATTAGTTTATATTATAAATCCGAGAAGACACAATCTAGGCAACATTACATTGTAAGACGCTGTAGAAATTGTATCTATTGCTATATAAATTGCACAGATGCAAGCTGAGAGCAATTTGTATCTATCGACTAGAAAATTTTAACATTCGATGAGATTACTTTACAAGAAATTGACAACATTGTATGTATTCGTATGTATTGTATGTTACATGTGAATATGTTACATTCGTATTTTAGGACCCTGGAAAAGATGAAGAGGAGAGTTTTAAGCTGTCTATTATTTCAGAACCATTAAAAGCGTTTAACATAATTTAAAAAAATGTCTAGTTCGACATAGTGTACTCCAAACCGATAGACAGTAAGAGCTGATTTATATAATTAATAACCAAAAAAAAATTAAATAAAACACATATAGAAGCATTAATAATACTGCTTTTGTAACTTTACCTGGGGCTCAATTCCCGTTCTGTGAATTAATAAATTTGTTCACCACTTTTCGGAATGTGTGATTAAATGAAAAGAAACGTCAATATTTTTTCATATGATAATTATTTATTCACAAGCCAGTAGTTCAGGGGCTTGATTTACTTTTTGAACTTCATATGTTACCTAGAGTTATTAGAGCATAGGCATCTAATCTTTTTTACCCCAGTATTTTAAGTGTGCAAATCCTTCTCGCGTGCGGACTTAAAGAAATCATTGCCATACATTAAGATAAATTTGTATAACAAATATTTCCAACAAACGCACTATTAATGTACATAACAAAATATGATATCACACGCACGTCTCTCTGCCCCACTGTCATATGTCTGCCGATATGGTTCTTTGTTATACCAGCGTAAGTGCTTATCAGCGAAAGGGAATGTCGTTGTACCGAAGGCTGGATGAAGTGAACCAGCTGTGCGATTCAGCGACTTCAGAGGAGGAAACCATGAGCGTTGTCGAGGAATCGGATACTGAAGTGCCCGAATCCAGCAGTGGTGAAGAGGATAACTCCAGCGACGAAGACAGTCGCAAAGCTTGGTCTTCTCCCGAAACCTTGCCCGCAAAGGCAAAAAAAAGGAGGTTGTCTGGAAATTCCAGACCATCATCGCCACCAACATCATCTTCTCCTGGAGTGGCTGCTGTTGATAAAAAAATTGCTGTTGATAAAACAGCTTTACCAAAAGAGTCCCAAAAGGTCTCAAATAAGAAGGCACCACCACCAGTCGCTCCATCAAGCCAAAAATCCCAAACTACGGGACCAACAGCAAAACCTTTTGCCATGCCGCCAATAGTCTGCTTCAGACTAAACGTCGCTGAACTATCAAAGTTCACGAAGAGCGCCAACATCAGTTGCAGAATTCGCAACATCAACAGCAACAAATCAGTCGTTACGGCTATGAACAGAGATGGCCATCAGCTAATTCGGTCTTTCCTACAATCGGGAAAGACTGAATTTAACACTTATACTGCAAAGGAAGACAGGAAAGAAATGTTGGTCCTAAAAGGTATTCACCACTCCTTTGATGCTGAAGATGTCAAGGAAGCGTTGACGACAGAGGGTGTCCGTGTACTAGTGGTGAAACCCTTCAAATCTCAAAGGACTGACAAGAAATTTAATCATTTCATTGTCGAGCTAGAGAAGAACTGCGATAAGGCGGCAGTTTGCTCAAAAACCCTCCTTTTGAACCAGTTGGTGCATTGGGAAAAACTAAAATCGGCGGGCATTACTCAATGCAGAAACTGCCAAAAATTTGGACATGTCGCAAGTAATTGCGGGATGAAATACAGATGCGTCAAGTGCAAAGATGAGCACTTGCCTGGCCAATGCCCAAGAAATGCAGACAATATAAAAGACGACAACGTTTTCTGCACAAACTGTCAGAAAAATGGACATCCGGCAAACTATAAAGGATGTCCAAAATATAAGGAAAAGATGGCTGAAAAGCTTAAAACCGCACAAAAGAAGAAGGAACAACATAAATTCGCCCAGATGTCTGCTTCAAAAGCCATAGTAAAGGGAGTAAGTTTTGCTAGTATAGCTGCTATGGGGACTTCCAGCAAGCCAGCAACGATCAGCAAGCCTCTAACAAGCAGCCATGCAGCATCAAACAGCAAACCAATAAAAAAGCCAGCCGTTAAACCTGTACCATCTACCGAAAAAGCCAACATCTTCGACGATACGGAAAGGCTATTTGGAGCTGACCTCTTTACAATTTTACAGAAGGCAAGAGAAGTCGTGCCTGCTAATTATAGCAGTCTTGATGACAGGTCCAAAACAACCGTTTTGGGTCGACTTATTTGTGAATTATGTTCACAATAAGCAGGATAAGTATATTCTCATATAATGTGAATTCCATTTATTCGTTAGCTAGGCGTATCACACTAACATTATTTATTAAAACTAATAAACCTGACATTCTTCTTTTACAGGAAACAAATCTCACTGGGAGAAATCCGTTCAGTCCAGACGGATACAATATCCACAGGGTCGACAAAGGCAGTGGACGCTCTGGGACGGCGGTCCTTATCAGGAACACTATGGCAGGCGAAAAGGTGCAAATCAGTGGTCTACGTAGCATGGAAGCAACAGCTGTCAGCATTAAAGTCAACGAAGTGGAGACCTTGCTGGTGATATCGGTGTACAATCACTGTAACGCAACGAGGGAAGACATCCAACGGGATTTGCAAACTGTCTGCAACACCTCCTCTAGACACACATACTGTGTTGTTGGAGGTGATTTTAATGCTAGACATACTCGATGGCAGGACGAAGTGTGCAATCACAAAGGAAGGGCCATTACAGACTGGATGGACTCAAATCCGCATCAGCACACGATGGCTATAGTTTCACAGCCCCGGAAGACGTACCCTCGGACACCGTCAACTCTGGATTTCTTTCTGGCAACCACAAATTTCTTAAATATTCTCCCAGAATTAAGAAATTATTCCTGCTTGGCGCATGATAGCGACTCGGATCATATGGCCATAGAGCTTCGAGTGAGGCTGAACCAGCGAATTGTGCAAGTCACCCCAACACCTGAACTTCACATCAACTTTAAGAAAATAAACTGGAACCGGTTTAGATCAGAAGTTGAAGCTGAACTTCCTATTCCAGCGGCTTGCAGAAATCTGGAGAATACAGAAATTGATGATGCTATCAGAAATTTTGAGATTACAGTGAATTCAGCCATTAATCGGCAGAAAACAATTCGCACTAGCAGGGATCGCTTCCAACACTTGCCTGAGCATATACAGGCCATATATGCTCACAAGCAACGGCTTAGGAAACGCCTTCAGAGAATCTTCAATAGGACACTTAACACAGTCAACGACGAATACCTGTCTGTACTTTCGCAACTGCGTTGTACAGTTAACATGTGTCGTCAAGCTGTGCGGAGGTTTCAGGAAGATGAACTGACCAAACGGCTCCAGGACATCAAACCAGGCCCTGATGCTTTTAGGAAGCTGAACTCTCTGGTTGGAAAGCGTATTTCCATTCCAGAGATTATCACCATTGAAGATCGAACAGTATCCAGCGCTGCTGAGAAAGCGGAAGCCTTTGCCTGCCATTTTGAAAGGAGCTTTACGGACCGACCACCAAGGCATCTTCCAGATTTCTTGGAAGAGGTTGAAAGTCTTGTGGAAGACACCACTTCTCCAGGAAATACTATAGTGCAGTTCAGTGAAGAAAATCGCGCCAACGCACCCGTAGATGTCGATATGTTTACCGGAACAGCTGTTGTCAATGATTTGATTATGAGTGGAAACTCAAAAAAATCATCAGGCACAGATGGGATTTCTAACTTTTTGCTTAAAAAGTTACCGGGTATGGCAATTTTGATGTTAACCATCATTTTCAACAATTGCCTAAACAATGGCTACTTTCCGGACAACTGGAAGGTGGCCAAGGTAGTACCAGTACCCAAGAAAACCGACCGCTCCAGCGTAACTGGTTACCGTCCAATAGCTTTACTGTGTTGTATCAGTAAAGTATTGGAATCATTGATCCGTAAAAAGATCAATACGTTTTGTACGGAAAGAAATCTTATTCCTTCCTTTCAGTACGGTTTCCGAGAAAAGCACTCTACGCTGCACCCTCTGCTGAAGCTTCACAGTGACGTCACTAAAGGACTGAACGTCAAAAGTAGTACAGTGGCCTGTTTGCTAGACATCGAAAAAGCTTTCGATAGTGTCTGGATAAACGGGCTACTTTACAAGCTTATTAGTTTTGGTTTCCCCAATTATATTGTAAAAATAATTAAAAATTTTCTTTTTAACAGGGTCTTCTTTGTACAGGTGTACGACCGCCTATCGACAAGGAAAAGGATCAAAGCCGGAGTTCCTCAAGGTTCCAGACTTGGACCAGTCCTGTATAGCATCTTCACGGCGGATCAACCTACAAATACAGCCGGAACAAGGACTATGCTCTTCGCGGATGACTCCATAACGTATGCAGTTTCCCGCTCTCCCGAGATAGCTGCCCAAAGAGTGGAGGAACACCTCAGAAATCTTTGGGACTTCTACCTGAAGTGGGGACTAAAGATCAACGCCAATAAAACGGAACTCATCTGCTTCCGAGTACCAGCAACCGAAACAAGGATAAGAAAAATCGCAAGCCGGTGCAGAGCCTTAAAAATCACCCTTCCGGATAACACAATTATAAACACCAAGTCAGAGACTAAGTACCTGGGAATCAACTTTACTGAGAGGCTCAAGTTTAACTCTCACATCGACAAAACAATGAAAAAAGCGAACTACGCTCTTCATTTGGTGCACCCGCTACTTAAAAGACGAAACGGTCTGTCCAACAACACCAGGCTGCTTATCTACAAGCAACTCATCAGGCCAGTGATAACCTATGGCTACCCCATATGGTTCACCGTCTCACCAACAACGATGAAGAAGATCTCCCTATTTGAAAGGAAGGTACTAAGGATCTGTACAGGGCTCTGGAGGGTGACAAACAGCTATAAGTTTGTGTCGACTACAAAACTATACGAAGCAGCAGGTCTGCTGCCAATAACTGACCACTTGTTCCGAATGGCGAGGAAATTCATCGACGCATTGGAAACACATCCAAGTCCTGAGATGCAAGGACTGCGAATCGAGGAAATCGAGCCAACTCACCGGTACATACACATAAGAGGATTCACTGATGCTAGATTCGATGACATCTTTAACAATCAAGACGTCTCCTTCTACGAGAAGGCGGGCAACCAATATTACAGAGGCTGAAGTTCGCCCTGTTTATACGCCGCTTAATATTTCATTTTTATTTTATTTTAAAATTATTGTTTAAAATTTAATTACCTTAAAAATAAACATGTAGTAGATTAAGTAGTAAAAAATATTGTTTAAAAATAAACAATACCAAAAAAAGACAATGTAAATACGTCGGGCCCCTATTGTTGAGCCGACACATATTAATATTAGTTATAAGTTTAGTTGTAAATCAAAATTGTATATTACTTTAATGTTTAATAAAAATATCTTAATCTTAATCAGCGAAAGGGAAGAAAGCAGTAAATTTTGTTGTTTTTATCTGGTTATACTGTATTTTAAATTTATTAATATAAATAAATAAATACATAGCCAAAAACCATCTGGAATAATATAGCTTTATAATAATGAAAGAATAATTCTCCAGTTAATTTCTGATAAGCAAACAAACACACTCTTTCTACTTATAATATATATATATATATATATATATTTTAAAAAAGTTTATGATTTAAATTTATAAACACTATATTTATATCTATGATTTCATATGGTTTTCTTCGTGAATATTTATCTTTATTTATTCAATTCGGTACCATAATAGAAGTAAATAGAAGTAAAACAAAATTCACCAAATCAACTCCTAACACGTTATTCTTGTTTTACTGTTAGAAAAGGGGTAAGCATCTGACACAGAATCCGCAAAGTTCGAAATCGTTGAAACACGCATGATGCGTTTTATTGTAGATAAAAAAAAAACTTCAAGACTTACTATGGCAATTTTTTGATGAAATTGTTATCTTAAAGTAGGAAAGTAGACTTTTGGGGTTTTTGTATCTTAAAGCAATTAAAGATCGTGGAGCAAAAATAAAAAATAAAAATACCGTAGTATGCCTGTATAATAATGAACGCGGGTTACAGTGGTTGTGTTTTATGTATTTTATTGTTTTTTTTTAGTATTTTTTTATTTTAATTATCTTTGCAAGTGTAATTTGCTCACAGCTTGTTTAAAAAAAATCTATTGCAAGAAGGGTAGGAAGAATGAGACTAAATTTGAAAAGTACCTACTCATCTAAAAAGAAAATAATTTTTTTCGTTTTTATTTTTTGTGATATAAAATAGGTAGATCGAAGCAATACTTCTTCCTTGACGAAATATTGACCTACTTCAAATGCTGCTTCCCTGACGACACAACAGCCTACTTCGCAAGATTCTGTGTCATTTTCAATAGATTAAGATATAAATAAAATACAAAATTAAAAAATTGGTTGTAATTCAAATAGCCATATCCAACTAAAAACTTTTCGGGTACAACATTTTATGTACACGTGGTAAGCACCACAAAACAGTTGAAACAGACAGACCACCAGGACTCAAGTCTAGTTAAATAAAGGTTTTTAAAATCAAGAGCATCCATATATAAAAATTAAAGGTTATTCGACTTGCATTCAAATTTAACAAAAACAGTTTAAAGCAGTTCATAATAAACAAAAATATTTTTTTAAAACAAAAAACTATGTTTATTCTAATTCAAATCGGTGCAAAGGGTCCGCATATGTATGTTCCTTTCAAGCAATGTCCACATTTTCCACATTTTGACGAATTGAACAACATTCCTCATAGGTACTAGTCGGCTATGGGCCATCAACTATCCTCAAAAGATCTTTAAGTCTTCGTCGCATTTTCTTTGTCAGAAGGAGTATGGTTTATGACATTTTAATTTGCGGACGCAACCGTTCAAGTTAAATAATCCTTTTCCATATTATTGGCCTAAACACAAAAACGTTTATGCAAAAAATATTTAAAAGGTTGAAGTAAAAACCACCTCCTTTTTGCTCTGTTTGCTTTGGCTTCTCACAGAAGCCTCTTATGTAAACTTTTTAACAGTTGTGTAGTGCAGCCGAGTCCCACACAAATTTTCCAAAAAATTTCACTTTCTATATTTTCCTTTGATATTCAACCCAAGTTTTTGAATTTGTAAATTCAAATAGATATGCTAAAAAATATTTCGTTTTTCTTACATTAACTTCACAAAATATTAAAAATTTGTTGCGTTTGGCGTTTGGCCGCATAGTCAACAATCGTAGGCCAATTGTATTTCAGCATTGATGGCTCTGACCTCCGTCTCTGTAGGGGATGCTAATTAGGTAAAATAATCGATGTTTCTCGTGTTGATTCTTTTAAATTCTAGTTTTTGAATTGATCCATTTGTGTGCAAAAATATATCACGGGCTGCACGAATGGTCCCGAGAATCAGTTCTGTTCTGATGCGTAAAAATATTGTTGTTATAGTTTTTATTATTATTAATTAATTATTATATATTATTAAAAAAGTAATTTTGTCTTCGTTGTAATTAATCAATTTTTGCGACTGGTATAAAATAATAGTTATGGTAATAAATTAAAATAAGATTTAATTTGTTCCATTTCGAAGGGAAGTCATAGACATATAAATATGTACTATGCAAAACATACGCATGCTTTCATTTACGTTTAATTTTGGTGTCTTCTATGCGTAATTTTCCGTAGATTTTAAGAAAATGTATCTAGCAACAACACCCGCACCTATGTACATACTCATACACCCTTTTTGCTTACGTGCGGTATTCTATCTCTGCGTTTTCTTTAATCTTCGCTTCATCACTAAGTATACCAAACTCCTCTCGACCAAACATGCAATTAATTATAAGCTTAGAGTCTTTCTAAAGAAAAACCAAACGAAGCAAAACAAAACTAAGCAAACTTGAAAGATAATAGCCTTAGTGATGCGTGTATATTTAGAATATATGTACTATACACGAGTATGTGCATGTGTTTTAATTCTCTGTTTAAACTTTAGCTACATCATTAATTTCATCATATACTACAACTACACTACTACTGTCTGTCTGAATATGTCTACTGGGATGGACACATAAAATTTTAATTCAAAACCATCTCACCGCGCGTGCATGAAACTATTCTTACACACACAACACAAAGAACTTAAGGCCAAACACTAGTATATACCGAACATCGTATAAATCTTAGAGTACAGGGGTTGTTGCCATGACATTCCCATAAGTATAAGAAGAATGAAAATATTCAGCCGAGGAAAATGAAACTTCTTTGTTCGGGAAAAACCCAAATTCAGTCTTCGCACATAATTTGGACACCACTATTCTTTGCCGCAAGTGAACAAGAGTTCCTGCAGGCAATGGGAACGGTGCCTGTTGTACCAACTGAAAGCCTTTGCCTACATGGTCAGCTTACCTATTCCAACCCTAAGTACAAAGACCACCACCGTCACCATCACGAATGACCGTCATAACTACCTTAAACACCCTCAGTGCCAACCATTACCACCAGCACTACCTACTCTTTCCATCACACACCCATAACACTGCCTGGTTGTATCTGAACAACACTTATTTTCTGCTCGAAATTCAAGAATTCTAATTTTAGAAAAAGGAACAGCAGAAGTAAACGTCCCTGGGATGCCATGGGGTAAGAAAAGTTTCTCTGTCAAGTAGTGAGAGGAAGAAGAGCAATTGTCTCCTTTTTAGAAACTTACATTGGCGTTTGGTTCCAGCATATACTTGTAATATCGAGTCACCTATGGTATCAAAAATATGTACACATATAAGTATATATTGTAGATTTATTTTTCAACTTTAAAAACCAACTCCTTGAGTTTCTTTGTTCTTTCGCTCATTGGCAGAGGTAGGTGATTAGAAAAAATAAAAATATTGGAATTTCTTGAAATGGGTTGTAATATGCGAGTATATGTATCCATAAATGCAAGTACATGCAACTACATATACTACATGTTTGGTATATATACCTAAATTTACATGATTTTTGGGTCGTAAACTTTAATTTTACTTCAAAGTCAACATTTGTAACTAACTAACCTTTGAAGCGATTTACGAGTATATTGGAACCTACAACAAGAAGCTTTTTGAATATTATTTTATTGCAATTCCACTGCAGCTGCTTGGCAAGGTATTTGTGGGAAGTAATCAGTTTTGCCACGATAAATAACAAATTTACAAAAACTTAATTAATTATTAATAACTATTACAATATTGTATGTCCCTTGTACGAGTAACAATCACACATTGTGTAGGAACTTATGCGAATGTTGCAGTTATTTTGAGTAACTCAGTTACAGTTTTACATTTGCTTAATGTTCTGACTTTAAGGTTGTTTATGATGTCGTATATCCACGCGTGTTCTTGCTCATTATGCCTTGTTTTCTTTGGTACAGTGCTTTATAGTAAATTATTCTCTTTTGAACCCGGCTTTCGTCCATACGCCCACCACGTAGGGATATTATGTAAATTATACTTGTAATGTTTACCATTACACCTTTGCTGTTATTCCTTATCATCAACTCTTTTAGGTACATCCGCACTTCTATACTAATATTATAAATCCCGTTTTCCATGGGAGTTATCTATTAACTTGCGACCACAACTCTCGATTCGAACAAATAGTTCCAGGGCCCGGAGGTTATAGACGAGGTGGAGCGGTCAGTTTGGTTGGGTCAGTAGGGTGTGAGTGGCAGCCAGACAACACCAGTTATTTTACATTTTGGTAAGTCTAAATGGTGTTTTGGGGGTGGGGGTCGGCGGGTAACGCCGGGTTAACAACTCGTATTTCTTAATATATCAAAGACGAGTTTAAAGATTTCACAGCAGAGGTTAGCAGCGGCCTTACTAGCTTTACATATCGCACTGCTAGAAGAATACCCTCACTGTTTTACCGTTCTTCTATAAGAAGAACATTAAAATTTAAAATAACTTGAAATTAATTTATTCTGAAGAAGTCACAATTATTTAATATTCTAGCAATATGGTTATTGCGATTTTCACCGCAGGGTTGATCAATGCGGATGGATACGGATACTATATATATTGTAAAGAAATCGTCATTTTCGTTTATGGTCGTTTGAAAAATTCATTTATTTTCACTGCATTAGCATAATAAAATTTACATAGACTTCATACTCTTCGAATAGAAAAACTAAAATTTCTGCCACAAAAATTTGCCGCTTAAGGCTTATTCCAAGTCAACCTATTGGGAAATCCTATACAATGCATGTAACACTATTGGTCTAGAAATGCGAATATATGCTACCTTTGCATTTGTTTTAATGGTAATTTCGATCAGAACACTTTTTTTACTTTCTAATATTCGACTTTGCTGTATCCTAATACAGGTTGTGATTTAAACACAAGATACTTCGCTATATTTCCATCTCCATATTAATCACTTTTTATGCTACAAATTATAATTATATTGCCAGCTGCCTTTTTAAGGACATCACATTTTTACTGCGCAGGGAACAGTAGGTACAATTAAATTCCTTAACGTTTGTATATTCTTCAGCCTTATCTAGCGATGAGCAAACGCAAGACCAAGACCATTTCATCTCGGTCTTGGTCTTGGTAACTGATTGTCACCGGAAATATACATGCATTTTTAATAAAATCGGGCTATGGGAAGTGGGTTAAAAATTGATCAGAAAATCTGACCAGCCAGCCACCCAGCCACGTGCACGCGAGGTTAATATAGAGAATTTAAAAAGATCTGGGACGAAATATGTCACATTCAAAGATCGGTTCTATGGGTATTTTCTCTCTGCGAAGAAAACAAAAACATTTATTATGTGACAGTGACGATTGCGGTGCCTACCGAAAACGGCATTTATTTAATACTAGCTGATTGCATGGCGTGGCGGCGTCGCACGTTTGACTTTAATATCCCCCTCCCCCCCTCAAACGATATCCTCTCCCTAAAGGTGTTTTACTATTCACCTCAGCGACCACTAAAACTATAAAATCGACACTAATATCGGTCATCTCCTCCAAACACCTATCGACTACCACCCTCTAGAGATGTCTTACCATCACTATTCGCCTCAGCGACACCGAAAATTGTGGAGTTAACAATAATATTGCTAGCCAATGTTGAAAACCTCCCAACCTCCGCAAATCATCCAACCACCCACCAGCTATCTTGATTCCCGGTAATAAGTAATAAGTAAGGTACAAACAAACACATAAATTCTCTGGATGGACGAATCTCAATATGGGCTGCGGAGAAACCACACAGAAGGAGACAGTCATAATTTCAACACAAATTCAGTGTCAATATGTGGGCAGGTGTAATTGAAAACAAGTTAATCGGCCCCTTAAAACTAACTCCACAATAACGGGCTAGCATGGATACAAAACCAAGGAGGACACTTTGAGTACCTATTATAACTGTTTTAGTACACACATAAAATAAAAATTATCTAAAACTATAACAAAATCATTTTTTATTCATAGCCCTTGGAGCTTAAAGCAAAAAAAACTCTTTTTTTAAAATTTGACCTGCTGCTGGTTTTCGGAAGTTTTCCGCAAATTTGTTGTTGAGTTTTATTTTTATCACTGTTACGTATATAAAAAATAATAGTAAAACGTTATGTTTATTCCGCATTTTCTGGAGAAAATTGACCTCAAAAACAAAAATTACAAGAAAACTGGAACAGGCATTGAAGTTAGATATCTGAGGACTCAAATAAGATATCAACATTTAAACGCAGTGACAAAGTTAGTATTTCTTCAAAAACAAAGTCATAAGCGAAGTTTCTACCATAACTATTAACAGAGCAATTTCCATTAGCATGGGTCAGGGACCCTTTTTCTTAAATCCCCGATAAGTGATGTCAACATTGGAGATACAACCTTCCTGTAGAACAACATGTAGAGAAGGTTTTGCTTATATTACATATGCCTGTAAATACAATACTACACAACACACTCGTTGAAGATCTTCTGCCTGGGTTTTTTAGTTTGGTATTGTTATATACGTACCCAAAACCTTCTCTATAGAAAGCCCAACTGTTCCGATGATACACAGATACATGTTTAGAAAAATCCCAAATGTTTATGTTTTTATTGATAATCAACTAAAGAGCAAAATCCATATAAAATTTTTTTGTTTCCCACTACCACATCTTACGTTTCTCGCTCTATGCGACTACTTATTTTTTGTACACTGTATTCACATCCCACAAACAAAGACGCGTTTGGGATTGGTTTACAGCATTAGTATGCGTACAGTTGGGCTTTCTATAGAGAAGGTTTTGTACGTACCTACTCGTATACAAATAAACATGCGATATATGTAGGTTTTAAAAATAAATTTCAACAGAGTCATTATGCAACTTAAAATGCAAGAGTCTTGCAGTCTTGTATACATATTCTTGGTCTTGGTCTTGGTCTTGGTCTTGGTCTTGGTCTTAGTCTTGGTCTTAGTCTTGGTCTTGCAACTGAATGATTGGTCTTGGTCTTGCAGTCTTGGTCTTGAACCAATCAGATTTATGTATCTGATACATAATTTTGAAAGTATGTTTGTTTGTTTGTTTATATGTATTTAATACAAATCCTCACCGTTGATCGTGTCAGTTTAATTTTTTTAGGATTCTTCACTGATGAAGGGAAGGAACCGTTAGCATATTTCCACAAAAAAAAAAACATTTTTGGGAGGGTTCATTTACAGTCCACACAGAAGAACTTAATTGTGCTTGGCAATGTATATTTATATTATTATATAAATTTAAAAGAATGTTTGTTTTTTCCGGGTATTTCCGGTTGTCAAAAAATAAAAAAACTTATAATAATAATATTTGGCGCGTCAGACCATTGCGGTCCAAGGCCTAACTTCTCGCGACCATTTGTGCTGCACATGTTAATTTTTGGACACAAATGGAAGGGACCTACAATTTAAGGCCGGATCCGAACGGCGAAATGAGAAGCTTTCCGTGACAAGGTATTAATTACTCTCGGAACGTTTGTCACCCATTCGCGAGAGGTGGGACACCGTGAAAAATACTTTTGGTCTTGCTGGGATTCGAACTTGAACCTCCTGCGCAGCAGCCATGTGCATTACCACTGAGCCACGGCGCCCACAAAAAAAAACTTATAGTATTGTTTAAATAACAAATAAATTTTAATTATTTGATTTCCTTCTTAATTTAAATCATATTTGGCTCTACAACCGGGGTCCGGTCCTGGCCTCCCGCAAAAAGTCTCTCCACCGGTCCCGATTTCGAGCCCATGTCATCCTAAACTCTGGGCGTCCTGGTCTACGCCAACCTTCCAGCGTAGGCTTGGCCAGCCTCGATGTCGTGTTCCATAAATCCTACCGCAAAGGACTTTCCGAGCAGGTTCATCTTCGCTCATGCGAGCTAGGTGTCCTGCCCACCGGAGCCTACCGAGCTTAATTCTCTTCACGATGTCGACATCGCGGTAACGCTCGTAGATCTCATCATTATAAAGTCTTCGGAATCGTCCTTCCTCACATACTGGGTCAACAATTATCCGTAAAACTTTTCTCTCGAACGCGGCTAAGAGGACACCCAAGTCTCGAATCCATATGTAAGTACTAGTATGACCATTGTCTTATATACCAGCAGCTTGGATGTTATGGTTAAATTCCTGGATTTGAAGAGACTTGATAGACTATGGTAGGGTTTGTTGGCTTTAAGAAATCGTGCGCGTATTTCTGGTTCCATGCTGTTATCGGCTGCTACAGTTGACCCGAGATAGGTAAAGGATTGCACGACTTCAAATTCGCGCTCCACTATTTGAATTGAGGGACCGATCTTTGATCTTCTACTCGCAGACGTGGCCACCATGTACTTTGTTTTGCTCTCATTTATGTGCAGTCCCAGATTTCGTGTCGCCTGCTCGATCTGGATGAAAGCTTCCTGTGCAGCCCTTCGGTTTCTACAAACGATGTCAATATCGTCTGCGTAAGCCAGTATCTGAATGGACTTATAGAGGATTGTTCCTCTCGCTGTTACGTCAGAGTCTCGGATCACTTTCTCCAACGCCAGGTTGAAAAGGCCAGTCCATCCCCTTGTCGGAGCCCGTTATAGATGCTGAATAGGCTTGATAGTGATCCGCATAACCAGGCTTATAACATTGGTCAAACTACATAGTCGTGTCAGTTTATTTTGGATGCCGAATTCTCTCATGGCTTTATAAAGTACTACTCTGGCTATGCTATCATAGGCGGCTTTAAAGCCTATAAAAAGATGGTGTAGTGAGTTTTGAAACTTTAGATATTTTTCCATCGCCTGCCTAAGGGTGTAAAACTGATCAGTTGTTGATTTGCCTGGGATGAAGCCACGCTGGTATGGACCAATGATCCCTTTAGCGTATGGCGCTATCCTGTCTTGAAGGATAGAGGAGAAAATCTTATACGCGGTACTCAACAACGTTATACCACGATAAGTTAAGTCTAGTGAGCTGCGATTTGTTTGAGTTTCAAAATTTCTATTTCTGCCTATACTTATCATGAAAAAGTACGCTAATCATCTTAGCGATCGATGGCTTCGTTAATAAGCTAAATTACAGAATTTTGTAAAGTCATAAGCACGGAGCCATTCACAAATGCCATTTCATGCAGGTTTCATGCTGGAGGTGTCATTGGCCAATACGTCGTCTACAATGATGCTGACAACGCAGTCACGGTCAATGGAGATCGGTACCGGAACATTGACTATTTTTTGGAAAAATTTGCTCATAGTATGTGGTTTCAACGAAACGGATGTCCAAGCAATGGAGTTATTGCAGTCAAAGTTCAGTTTGACGCCTCTGGACTTTTTTATTTTGATGTTATTTTAAGAAAGACGAGCAATAATAATTGCCGGCATACCACCCAATTTATGATAAAAATGCATGCAAAATTTGTATCGGCGCATTCACTCGTGCAAGCGTTTCCGTAATTGTGTTCCATAATTTTTTGAAATCTCAAACGCAATATGTTTTATTTAAAAAACAAAATAGCACTCTTAATAAAAACCTTCAAATGCTTTCTATACCATAAATTAAAGAAACTGTAAAGTTAAATACGATTAAGTTCCTGATAAGTTAAAAATATATGTTGTCAAGATATTCTGTCCAAATTGTTAATATTTGTTTACCTAAATTATTTTCTCTTATGTGTTAGAATAGATACAAGATCCCGACTTCAACTTTAGCAAAGTGCAATGTTATTAAACACAACAAAAACAGCTTACTGTGTTTACATATTCGGTATGGGTTTGCTTTTTTTTTGTTTAGTAAAATCATCCTTTTGGAAATTGGACGAAAACTTTAATGGTACACGTGAATACTTCGATAATACTGATGTATATACGTATACATGTACGAGACTGTCTTCCGCTGCTTCAATTATGGCGACAGGACATATAAGCTGGCAGAGGGTGGCACAATACATCCTATTCTATTTTCTGTACAATATTTGCGCTTATGATGTTATGATAAAAACCTACCACTCTTTGCGCTCCCTTGAGAAAGATCGCCCTCAATGTCCTGGCCTGAATATAACTTATCTTAATGGAAAACAATATATATGAAGTCCGGCGAAGTTTATTATGCAAATAACTAAACGTATAGCCTTAAGTATGTAGATGATTTTGTATTTTATGCGCTTTTGCTTGTGGCCATTTTCTTCTCCGACTGACGACTAGAAGTATCGAATATAATATTTATGGGATATTATGGTGGCGAAGCTCAGCTAAATTCCACCGAACTCTGAACCTAACTATGCACCAGTATGGCAATTATACAAGTATAAAAAGAAAGGTTATCGACTATACCCAAGACAAGACTACAAGCTATAGTAACCGTAACTGCATATACCTATTTGTTCTTCATATGTTAACCCTATACTTCATATACATATAAGGCTTGATATACTTTTGCTGCAGGATGCTCTGAATCCTGGATGTAATATTACTCAACACTTTTTGAATTTGTATACGCTGTACTTACTGGCACTGGGATGTTTACGAACATTAACTACGTGTACTGCTTCGTTGACGATATATTATGCACTGCTGCGGTCTGTATTTCATGCGGATATGCCTGCTTAGAGATGTACTTACTGATATGTATTGAAAGTTTTATGGTGTAACTTAAGTATTTCGCCTCGAACGTCCATAATGTTTAATTGGATGAAAAACTTTTTCTGATGATTTACTTCGGTCAGTCGCTTGTTGTGTCATCCAAAGCAATTAAATTAAGTTCTTATCTTTCGAGAATTGCATATTATGCAAATATGCCAAACAACAGAAAAACAACAAAAATGATGTTCTCACACACAATTTGAGCAAATATCGTTATGTTATGCGACAAAATTTATTGCATGAGTTGCCTTTTATGAAGCACATATCTATAATATCTCAGTAGTTGATTGATTATCTACATAAAAAAATGGTAATAAAAATGAGGGTCCTCAAGGGGGTCTTTGGGGGTACTTTGACGATACTTGGCGGTTTTTAAAGATTCTTTTATGATTCTTTTGTTGGCCTTTTGGGGGTCAAATCTTTTGGAGTCTTGTGATCTTCGGGGAGTCTTTTGAGAGGGGGTATTTTGTGATTCTTTTGAAGGTCTTTCGGAGGTCTTTTTATGATTCATTTGGGGTTTTGGGGACTTTTAGGGGTCTTTTGGGGAGTCTTTTGAGGCTCTATTGGGGAGTCTTTTGTGGGTCCTTTGGGGGTCTTTTAAGGGTCTTTTGAGGGTCTTTTCGAGGTCATATTAGGTTCTTTTAGGGGTATTTAATGATTTTTTGGGGTTTTTTTAATGATTATTTTGTTGATCTTTTGGTAGTTTTTTGGGGGGTTTTCGGAGGTCCTTTTATGATTCTTTTGGGGTTTTGGGAGTATTTTTGGTGTCTTTTGGCGACATTTTTGTACACAACATCAAAGAAGTCATTTCAACCGCGCGTAAGAGGTACGCGCGTGGTTTTCCAATACTGGAAAATGCGACATACAATTGACCAGCGAGAAGCACGGATTTTTAAGGTTATTGCCGCAAATAGTCAATGATTGCCCTTGTGATATACCGTGGATCAGCTGTCAAATGACATTTGTGCACATAGCGCCAACTATGGAATCCATTGGAATAGTAATGAAATAACGTCTTTTGTTGTCCAGATCAAGAACCAACACAAAAGTAAAAACAAATTTTGGCTGGAATGCGTTTTTCTGGAATCTGAAATGAGTCATTCCTCAAAAAAAAAATCCAATTTTTCGGTTTCAAATTTTTCTACACTATTTTGTAATTTTCCCGAGTTTTCTTTTGTTAAAAACATTTCCGGGAGCGTAACGAAGAAAACAAAAAAAGAATCAACCAAATATGTCTTTCCAATCGTCAGTTTTGTGCATAAAAAAATTATGATTTTAGCTGTTTGTCCGATTTTTTCGACTTTCTTTTTTCCCTTTTTTTATTCCATCTTTCTTTCCTTGGACCATAACGAACGAAACAAAACAAAAACAAAAAAGAGAATTACGTAAATCCATCGTTCGTTATGGTCGGCGAGTTCATACAAAAATCCTATGAAAGACGGACGCACTTTCAGTTTTTTCCGAATTTTCCAATTTTCCGGATGAGTTTTTTACTTTTTTTCCGCAAAACCTTACTCGGACTATAGCGAGTTATAAAATAAAAATGAGCCAAATCGGTCCAGCCGTTCTCAAGTGATACGGTTACCAACGAACAGCATTTAATTTTTATATATATAGATTTATATGTAAGGATAAGTTAAGGACGTTGTGGTTAGTTTGGACTGGGGCGGATTAAAATGAACTAATTATAAAACTTGTTTGATTTAATAAATATGTATCAATTTGCTCATAACTTTAAAATCTGATATAAGTTTCAAGTTCATCCTTTTTTTACTATCATTTTTTGTCGTGCCATTTCTGAGTCAAACAAACACAAAACGAACGAGTTGTTCAAGAGAATTGTGCATTCTTAACAACTCTTAATAACTCTTAACGACTTAACAATAAAAAAAATCAGGTAAAAAAAATTGAGGTGTGGCCACAATACGGATTTCTTTTACGGACGGGCCGAAATCTTCAGTAAATATATATAATTTTTTTTACTTTTTTTTAAATTTTTTTAAAATATTTTTTTGAAAAATCTTTTGCACTTAACAGTATTCTGCAAAGTACTTTACTTTTTTTAATATTTGTAAAAACCCGAACAACTGTAAAAGCAAACTGCCACTTCCGGTTTGGCCGAGTTCCGCCAAAATCAACTGGGACCCCGTAATTTATGTAAAAAGCTTAAATATGAATTTTTATTCCCATCAATTCAGGCGTCTGTAGAGTGGACACAGACGGACAGGCAGACAGAGATTTGCTTTTTCTGACTCAGGAGATACAGAAATGGGTAAATCTGCAAAAATCCCGAGTTCGAAAATTTTCATGATTACTATACTTCCTTTTACTATGTAAAACGAAGTAAAAGTAAAACTTATTACCTCCATTTAGGATAAAATACTCGCACAAACAATTCGAAGATAAATCCACGCCCCGTTTTTTAACATTTAAAGAAACGTAAATAAAAACCAGCAGTTGTTTAAAAAACTAACGTTTTGTTAAATTCTCTAACTTCTAACTTCGCGGGCCTGTAGCTGGAATCTTTCGATCAATTTTTAACCCACTTCCCAAAGCCCGATTTTGCACACAAGTGTATTTCCGGAGACAACACTTTCTATTAATTTGAGGCCCCTTGGGCCCCGGGGTCGGGGGTTTCCCATACAAATATTTTACAAAATTTTTTCGATTTTCTTCAACTTGTATACACATGTGTATCTCTGATGGACAACACTTTTTGTAAAAAATTTGGAGACCCCGGGCCCCGGGTTCGTGGGGCCGCATAAAATTTTTTTAAAAAATTAAACCGATTTTCTTCAAATTTTATATACGCATGTATCTCCGATAGACAACACTTTTTGTAAAAATTTTGGAGACCCCGGGCCCCAAACCGATTTTTTTAAAATTTTATATACGTGTGTATCTCCGATAGACAACACTTTTTGCAAAAATTTTCGGTGGCCGGGGTCGTGGGGCCCCATAAAAATTTTTTAAAAAAAATTAACCCGATTTTCTTAACATTTTATACACCTTTGTATCTCCGATGGTCAACATTTTTTGTAAAGTTTTCGGAGTGAATATACATTTTTTAAAAATTAGCTCGATTTTCTTCAAATTTTAAACATATGTGTATCACTGATGGACAAAATTTTTTGTAAATTTGTTGGAGTGAATTTTTTAAAAATAAGCCCGATTTTCTTCAAATTTTAACACATACCCATCTCCTATTAGAGAATTTACATGAAAATTTTTATGGGTTGTTTTTTTAGAATTACTTTTATATCGTTTTCTTAAGGAAATTTCTACAAATCAAAGTAAAAAGCATAGTTTTTTCAGGACCCTCTTTTATTAATGTTGAATCCGAAATGACAAAAAAGTGCCATCTGAGAAATACCAATACAGAATTATATGTAAGCACTCTTGTGCACATGAATATTCAATGTTTTCTTTCTATTCTATTTCTTGTACAATATATTGAACATAGATTTCCTATACGCTGTTTGCATCAAGTTTCTCCAAATCATAAAGGTTTATTGCACGAACAAAGCGAAAAAAATTGCAAAACAAAACGCTGCTTGCAGCATTCGAACGTTGGCGCCGGTATTTCGCAGCAAGGAGGTACGAACGCTTCTGCCTTATCTCTTAGATGTGCGCATTAGCTATAAATGTTTATTCATTTTATCCTTTCAAGTATATTAGCTAATGAAATCCCCTACATAATTTCTATGTAATATGAAAATTATATCTAAATGTTGCTTATACCAAGTTTACAAAAAACATC
Source organism: Nephrocerus scutellatus (assembly GCA_947095585.1). Lineage (NCBI taxonomy): Eukaryota > Metazoa > Arthropoda > Insecta > Diptera > Pipunculidae > Nephrocerus > Nephrocerus scutellatus. Next base: position 33,864,859 of record OX352761.1, read on the forward strand.
CATGTTCTTAGGCAGTATGAGCAAGTCTAACAGGAATTTTGCGCATACATTTTCTTCCTATGATATAAAGGATATATAGGATATCATGATATTAAAGGAAGGCTTGTGTTGTTAGCTGCGCTATCTTGGACAGTCTTAGTCTAACATAATGTTTTGGCAGTTGAAAGTGTTGGTAAAGGGACATGGGCAAAATGAAAGTTCATCTAGTATTTAGTAAAGATAATATTTGCCAGAACTCCGTACATTTTTCTATATATCGGTAGATCTTTGTAATCAATGAGAATAAAATCTTAATTACAGATCAGGTATTTAGTTTACGTAGTACCAACTTAGTACAGCCGAGATATTCGAGATTGTATATATATAAAGTATACATTTTCTTTACCTGTAGCATACCCGTTTCCAAAGTTAATAACTTTTTCATATTTATTGTGAAAGTTATTACTCACACTTGAGAACGCTATTATGCGCATGACCCAAGAGTCCGATACGTGTTTTGTTCAATTACACAACAGGCTTCTGTACCAAAATGCTGGTAACGACGAGTTTTCGAAACATATTTGTATGGAATATGTTTTTTAAAAACAATTTAGCAGCCCGCCAAACCAAACTATGAGACTTTTTGTTTCCTTTAAATACTCAACAGGCTTCAATACAAAAAAATAAATTTAAAAAAAGAAATGGTTTGTGGGTCGCATGATCACGGTATCCAACCACTTCCATAATATGTGTTGTCTTTAAATACCAAATACATGTGTAAAATTTCAGGAGGCTTTCATTTGAACCAGTTTGTTCTCTGTGTTGTTAATTTATCCAATTGATTTGCATATCATAATTTCTTAACCAAACAAAATATTAAATATCTCAATTATATCAAGCTACTTGAGCTTTACAATTTATGTTTTCATCAATTCGACGATTTCACTCGGTAATTTTCTGAGTTACCGAAAAAAACTGCAGTACAAATTAGGTTTCCTTTTTTTTAAATATCAGAATAAAAATTATGAGAAAACAAATAATGACTTATACTTTAACTCTGTTACAAATAAATAAACAAATTTGAGCTTCGTTCTAGAGAAAGTTTCGAAAATATTACGGATTTTAGCCCAATTGAAATAAAGTTATTTTCTCGAGATGCAAGGTATATCAGACTAATCTTATTAACAGGAATAACAGTTAAAAATAATTTCTTTTAAGATTACATTCCGAATAAAAATAAATATTTCACAAAATGCGCATGCACTTTAAATGTAAAACATTAGTTGTTGTAAGCCCTTTGCGGAATGATGGTCATGTGTTTCTTCCAGCAATAGCTAGCCACTTGCATGAAGTTAACATGTCAAACTAAATAAAGTTTTCTTTTATAGATATACACGCATACATATTTATACAAAGCTGGTGGGACTTATACTTTAATGGGGCTTTTCCTGCTGCGAAAGTTTACTTTTGTCGTTTTTTTTGCTCTTCAGACGAAAAAAAAGATGCACAACTTAATGAGAACACAGATAAAGTTTGTTGCATTTCATGCAGTGCAACTACTAACTTTTCCCGTCTCTCAAATAGTCTTTCAAATGTTACTCCGATCTGCATCTGCATCGGCATCGTCATCGGCATTCACATTTGATTATGTTTGTTTTTCTTCTTTCTATTTGGGTATAATTTCTTTTCGCACAGAGTTTTGCGACTCGCACACAAAAGGATGTCGTCGTCGACCAAAGAGGATATACTTTGCTTTCATGCTTTCAGAATTATTCATATAGCATGTCTAGAAAACTGCTGCAAAGTTAAGTCCTAGCCTCCTTCAGAAGCTTTGCGTTCTTTCTTGTCTTTCGAATGCCTTTCTGATGAAAATCATTGTATGTCCGTGCGTACACACCACACATTCTCATATAGTCATTGATGAAAATTCACATATGGAAATGTGTTGGCCTGATGGGCAGAAAAGTCGAAGAACCACCCTATTTAGAAATTTCAAAAACTAAGTCTGCAGAAAAGTTTGCTTCAATTAATTAAGGTCGAAAATAACGATGACGACGAATGAGAGCGAACGCAGTGGCTGATTACTATACGAGTACCTATCTATATATGTACATATATACGAGTATAAAGGGGATTGTTTGTTGGCCGTGTCGTCAGCACAAAGTTATAGTGAAGAAAAACTCTTTCGAAAGCATTTGTGATGTATAAGTTAACGTGTGTATATGTTGTGTGCGTGCATGAGAACAAAGAATAATAAAATACTCCTACAGATATTGACATCCATCTGAATCTTATAAGCATACATAGGAGTGTATATGGTGTACATCTTCATATGGATAAGACGTATCCACTTGACCACATCCACACATTGTATAAGTTTTTCTAATGGAAGAATATAAAATTTTCCATTTCGCAGAATTTAATTTTCAGGACAAAACCACTGAACATTTTATTGATTCATTAATTATTATTATTGGCAAATGTCTCAAAGAAATTTCTATTTGACCTGAAAAATAACGATCGTAACATCTAGGTCTACAGGCAAATTTTCTGTCTTTCTTCAAATCTTCCAGAATGTGGCCTGTCTGTTTTTAGAGATTATAATTTTATATGAGCACAAAACCCGGATTTTCATGAATTGAAAAAAAATGCATTATCTTCATCATCTGCCTCTCCGGCATTTATGCTTCAATAGAGTTATATAAGTGGTAAAGTACTAATAGATGCTACAAATTTTCTCACACTCAGAAATGATATCCAGATCCTTGGTGATCTTTGACCATCACAAATCGTTAAAAAAGGGTAAAATAAGAATAAATCTGTAATCGGATGCAGTCACTTTCTCACCAAATAAAACTGACCACTAGATTATTTCACATACGGTGTGAATATTTGGGATGCTGTTGCTTAGACAAGATACATGAATAAATCAAAGGGTAAGAATAGTTAAAATATCCTGTTTTTCAAGTGCGCAAATATGAAAGGGTTTCTATACATCTTGGGAACAAAGAAAAACTTTTTTAAGGGTTGTTTTTTTCTTGTTGTCTTACTTTTTCTTAAAAAAACGAAAAGTTGATAAGCAAACGCAAGACCAAGACCATAGCGACTCGGCATTGGTATTGGCCTTGGTTTTGCAGGCTGAGTCTTGGTATGTATTGGCTTAGCATTGGTGTTTTTAGTCTTGGTTTCGAGGTCTTGCTTGTGATAAATAATTGATAACTGATTGTAGGCACAAACCTATTTATTACATAAAAAAACAACCCATAAAAATTTAAATTTTTCATGTAAATTCTCTAATAGAAGATGGGTATGTGTTAAAATTTGAAGAAAATCGGGCTAATTTTTAAGAAATTTACATGGACACCACACGGGTCTCAGGGACCTATTCACTCTAACAAATTTACATGGACACCACACGGGTCTCAGGGACCTATTCACTCTAACAAATTTACAAAAAGTTTTGTCCATCAGTGTCATCATCATCATCAGTTTTGTCATCATGTGTTTAAAATTGAAAGAAAATGGAGCTAATTTTTTTGGCACCCTTCGGGCTTCAGGGCCAATTAACTCCAAAAACTTTACATAATATATATATATATATATATATATATATATATAAAATTTAAAAAAAATCGGGTTAATTTTTTTTAAAAACAATTTCGGGCCCAATGACCCTGGGGCCCGGGGTCTCCAAAATTTTACAAAAAGTGTTTTTCATCGGAGATACACACGTATATAAAATTTGAAGAAAATCGAGTTAATATTTTTTAAAAAAAATTCGGGGCCCCACGGCCCCGGTGCCCAGGGTCTCCAAAGTTTTTACAAAAAGTGTTGCCTATCATAAAGTTTGTATAAAATGTGTATTAAATTTGAAGAAAATCGGGTTATTTTTTTAAATAATTTATGGCGCCTCACGAACCCGTGCCCGGGTCTCCAAATATTTTTTACCAAATGTGTTGTCTATCGGAGATACACATGTGTATTAAATTTGAAGAAAGTTGGGTTAATTTTTTTAAAAAAAAGTTATGGGGCCCCACGAACCCGGGCCCGGGGTATCAAATTTTTTTACAAAAAGTGTTGTCTATCGTAGATACACATCTGTATTAAATTTGAAGAAAATCTGGTTAATTTTTTTAAAAAAGTTATGGGGCCCCACGAACCCGGGCCCGGGGTCTCCAAATTTTTTACAAAAAGTGTTGTCTAAGGGAGATACACATGTGTATTAAATTTGAAGAAAATCGGGTTATTTTTTTTAAAAAAAGTTATGGGGCCTCACGAACCCGGGCCCGGGGTTTCCACATTTTTTACAAAAGGTGTTTTCCATTGGAGATACATATTTGTATAAAATTTTATAAAAATCGGGTAAATTTTTTAAAATATTTGTATGGGAGCCCCCTGACCCCGAGGTCCGAGGGGCCTGAAATTTTAATAGAAAGTATTGTCACCGGAAATATACATGTGTGCAAATTCAATAAAATATAAATATAATAAAAAAAAATTTCAATAAAATCGGGCTATGGGAAGTGGGTTAAAAATTCTATGAAGTTTGGTAAAAACGACATAAGTCCATTTTTAACGAAATTTAGTTGAGTATACAGAACTGTTTAGAAAAAAGTCTATTTTCGTTTGGTCTTAACAGCATAAGTCTTGGAGGTCAGAATTCAAAGTTATTGAGTGGTCCCAAACACATATGTCCAATGTTGAAAAAATTATGTTTGATCAAAGTGACATAACTCCACATGTGTTGTTTTGACCGAACTAAAAGTTTCAATATTTTAAAATAGTGTATAGTCAACATAGCTCCAATTTTGTTGTTTTTTCGCAATTGATTAAGTAAAAACATAACAAAAAAAGTGTTTTGTTCACTACTAGAATTGTTTGCGTATGCTTTTTTGAACACTTTTTTTTTCTTTTTACTGTAGTTTCCTTTTTTTTCTCACAAAAATTGTGCCCTGGTGCTTGCAGTTGAGAGAGAAACCGTTATGTGTTGGTATTTTCAACTACTGTCCTGTTTGGGGATCTCCATTGCGATTGATCGGGAAACAACTGACTGCTCAAAACTTGATTTGAGCCAGTAGCGCAACAATCAAGTTGGAACGTAGTGATTTAGTGCTTGCTTTGTGATTTAGGCTAAAATTGTAAGTGCGAACGGTCTAGCGTTTCTGCTAGGAACGTGGGTTAGCACCTTGCGGTATCGAAAAATGCCCGCTACTGAAACCGACACAACGCTTAGGATAAGTAATTATCGAATAATGACGACTTTTGGCTATTGTACCCGGATTAAGATTGATTTCTGGAATGTGAGGTCGCTCCTTGACTCAGGGAGTGAAGGTCCTCAAAATGCCAGATTTCGCCAACTGCAACGTGAGTTTCTTCGATATAATTTGGACATACTGGGAGTGAGTGAAGTAGGATGGTTCGACGTGGGAGAGTACCAATCCCTAACGTGTAACACTGTGCTACTCTGCTCCGACAAACCCTTCAGTAGTCCCCGTGAATCTGGAGTGGGTCTGCTGCTAACGCCAACAGCACGCAGAGGCCTAATTTCCTTGCACCTACATGGTGATAGGATCTTATCGGCCAGATTTTGGACTAGAGTACGGCGCGTCAAAATCATACAGTCGTACGCCCCAACGAATCCTTCGACTGAGTATGAAAAGGACAACTTCTACAATCAGATAAGAGCTGTATTCAACGCAACGCCGAACAGAGATATCTCCATTGTGATGGGGGACTTGAATTCCAAGGTAGGCAACGACAATGAAGGACTCAGACATGTGATTGGGAAGCACGGCTTCGGCGAACGAAATGACAATAGTGAAAGATTTGTTGATTTCTGCAACACCAACTACCTCGTAATAGAAGGCACCACGTTTAAGCATAAGACCTGCCAAAAAGTCAGCTGAGTGTCAACTGACAGGCAGTCATCATCTCTTAGACGTCCGAAACAGACGAAGAGCCGACATGGGTATGATACGGGATCATCACCTTATGGTAGCTACTGTCCAGTAACGTACTGCATCAGTTCAAAGAATACGCAATATCATCCGAATGCCTAGGTATAACATAGACCCCCTCAGTACGACATCAATTAAGGTATCATTTATCACAAGGAGTGGAAGCAATCAGAAGCTCACTACCGACAACCATCCAAGAACATTCGAAGGTTGTGAAAAATGTTTTCACATCTGGCGCGGAATGTATTGTTGGTAGAAGCCAGGCAAGGCACAGCACGTGGCTTACCGAAGATACCTGGAGGCGGATTGAAGAACGTAAGCTACTTAAAGCTTGTATTGTAGATATCCCAGCTGCAACGGAGATCGTGCTAGAGTCCCTGTATCACAGCAAAATAAGAGAAGTGCAGCGTAGTGTAAGACGTAACAAACGTAATTATATTAACAACCTGGCTTCAGAAGCAGAGGAAGTAGCGAGCAGGTGCGATAGCAGAACCGTTTACAGAATCACCAAAGAGCTGACAGGTGGTCACCGCATTAGCCAACATCCGGTGAAAAGCCGAGATGGTGCCGTACTCGTTTCAGATGAGGATCAGCTCAAGCGATGGAAGAAGCATTTCTCTACGATCCTTAATCGTGTATTCGCCAACGATATGCACCCTAATCAAACGGAGCTGCCGGAAGTAAAAATTTCTCGAATTCGCACCTCAACTCCCAGTAATGATGATATCGCTACCGCGATCAATGCACTAAAGAACGACAAGTCGGTAGGACTAGATGGTATATACGCAGAGCTTCTGCGTACAGCTCCAACGACATCAGCAGAGCTTTTATATCCTCTTGTAGAGAGAGCTTGGGAGGCAGAAAGTTTCCCCGACGAGTGGAAGAAGGGAATGATTGTCAAGCTTCCTAAACAATGTAGTCTTATGGAGTGCGAAAACTGGAGAGGCATTTGCATTCTTCCTGCAGTTGCAAAGGTAATAGCCAAAGTAGTACTTGAGCGAATTAAGGAACATCTGGAAGATACACTCGATGCCGAACAAGCAGGTTTCCGCACTCCTGTGTAGACCACATCAACACCCTGGTGATCATTATTGAACAGTGCGTTTAATTCCAGTCACCACTACACCTGCTGCTCATCGATTTTGAGAAGTCGTTTGACAGTGACAACAGAAGGTTTATCTGGCTCGCCTTGCGCGCCTTGATTTTCAGTGTGTAAGCTTTAACTGAAGAGGCAAACATTCGTCTAATTTTGAATTGAAAAACGACATAATATCACTTCTTCCGTTAATTCCAATTACTTTTCATGAGTTTTACATAAACTTGAAGTAAAAAAATTGAGTGATGTGAACCTGATTTCCCCGAGGAACAATAAAAATATCTTTAAAAACAATATATATGTATTATTACTTTAATTTTTTAATTTCTTGTTAATTACTCTTTATGTTTATGTCTTTTTTTAAATAAAATATTTATGTATTTAATTTTTTAATATATCTACCTTTTCTTTTACTACTAATTTAAGTTTCAATATTTTGTTAATTTGTTTTTTTATTGTTAAAGTTAAATAAATGAATTGTTTATTGTTATACTAATTTTTTAAACTATTTTAATCTGGATATTATCTCCACCCGCTGAACAGAAACTCAAAATTTCGTTCGATCAAATAACATATGTCCCTTAAAACACCCTTATATAATAATTTTTTTATATTTAATTTTAGATTTTTATTCCATTAATAAATCGTTTTATTATTGCATAAAAACATTGCTAAAAATTTCAAAACCGGATTAAAAACAAAGTAATTAAGTTTAAAAAGCCCGTAACTCAAAACTATGATTTTGGACATACGTCGTTTTGATCAAACTTCATAGAATTGATCGCAAGATTCCATGACACACATATGCACACACAAACCCACACGCAAACCCACAAACACACGGGCACGCGAAGTTAATATAGAGAATTTAAAAAAAACTGGATCATCAGCTTAAATTGCAAAACGTTTACACCTTCTTTTTCTATGAAAATCATAGGCGTATCTATATAAAACACAGGCTACTAGTACTGTGGCCTATTTTCTTAATAACGAACTAATCCATTCCATTATTAAGGGCAATCTCTTTAGGTTGATAGTCCATGACCAATGTTATAAGTCAAGTTATGATATCCGGATCACAATTGACCCCATTCAACTTCTATAACGGGGTCCTAGGGGTTACCAAAAGTTATCAGAGACTATGATGTAAGGGCAAGAAAGCCAATAAGACCATCCAGATAATGGCTTACGCATACACAATCGAAATTACTGGTAGAAACCCAAAAGTTGACCCAAAGAAGACGGATAAGATCAAGCGGGTAGCAAGAGATCTAGGACACAAATAAGAGTACCACAAATTTCGGTCAGGAGTTTAATCATAGGATGGCGTAGGCCAGTACCACCGAATCGAAATAGGGACCGGTACAAAGATTGTTGTGTGAGAAGAAACTAAATATTAGTATGATGGTGATAATTTAGCGAATTTCATGGCTCTTTTCAGTTTGAGCTAAATCGCCTCTACAGACGGACATGGCTGAATTGACTCACCTTCATGAGTACAAATAAATATACACAGTGCCTGTGGAATTGCATAAAACCGAGAAAAATTAAAAAATAAATTAAAATATATACTAAATAAAAACTACATATTCTGAAAACACTTAGAACATATTTTAATTTAACGGAGAATTATTGGCCACATTAATATTAAGGACGCTTCCGGAGACTCTATAATGTAGGATACGCATCATAGGACCCAATATAATGATAATTATTGTTAGTTCCTTTACACATTATTCCATGTTCCCTAGTTTATTTAAAAATCATTTTATTTTTAACAGCGTTTTTTCATATCTCAATACAAAAATAATAAATAATTTTTGAAAACAAGGATTCAAACCTTGCGATAAATCTCCTACATAATCGTCAAGGTCCGATTTCGTCTTTGAAATTCCACGTTCCTGATATACAAATAAGCACTACCTTTCTTTGTCCCTATAATTTCGCCATTTTTTTCATAATTATAATTCAAGAATAAACATTATTGGGAGTTGTAATAAATTGTATTTTAAATATTTCTCTATAATAACCAAATTTTATTACAAACAGTAAGCTTTGACTTTAAATTATTTTCTTATGTCCGTGGGAACAATTACTTTATTACAACAACATTTATCTATTATAGTTAAGCTTATAGAAAAGATAATTAAAACCTAGGCTTATTGACCGATGCTTTGTTCACAAAATTATTTGTATTTATTATAAGCCATCTGTTGTCAAGGTATGTAAAGATAAATAATCCTATACACAAACCTAAATTTAAGTTTCATGTACTCTACTCACTCACTACACTTGTTTTTTTTTATGTCTAGAACATTTCACTTCGACGTCCAAATGACCAAATGAAAAGATCGATGGAATATAATAATAATAATAATATTCGTCGCGACAGACCTATGCGATCCAAGGCCTAGCTTCTCGCAACCATTCGTGTAGAGCATGTATATTTTTGTACACAAATGGAATACAATAGACACCTAGTTGTGGTGGGTAGGTGTGATGATCCACAGAAAACTACACCAGAGCACTCAGACCGTCGGTCCATTGTACTCGCGAAGCGATTTATAGAAATAGACTGAAAAGTCACATTTGACCTTCCATACTATTACGCTTCAAAAATCGATATCGATGCGTAAATTTAGTATATTTCTCAGTTTTACATCTAATACCTCTATAAATAAAAAAAAATCGCCATCGCAGGCTGACCAATAAACAATTGTTTTAAAATCAGTCTCATTAAATTCTGACTGGTGGATGCGAGATAAACGAGTGGACAAACTGACAAACTTACAAACTGACAAACCGACACCCACACGCTGGAAAAATTTTCCTGTTCTCTGATTATAGCTTCGCCGGCTCACAATGAAGTTATTTCCTCTTCTTCCGGGCAGAACTTACATAATAAATCCAATTTAAGTCCTAACTAGAACATATAACTTCCAGTCGGGCTACGCCCTGTAAGCCGACTATGCTCAGACAGCTCCTTTTAGATATTCATAAAAAGAACTTGACAGTGTTTTTGTTCGGCCTATCCACAAAGTGCTCTGTAGTTCTACATGTATTTATAGAGCTTCAACAGTGTTCCTGTTCGGCCTCAATAAATCTTCGAATACCAATAGTTAAGCTTGCTTGACTCAAGCATAACATTACTTCCGGACCAGTAGAAACAGCGGAAGAACTACTTCCTGCAAGTTCATCAGAAATTTTTTTTTTTAGTTTTATAATGTACACACGCTTAAGGGGTTTGCCACCTTAGCATAGCGTGGGTGTTCGGAAATTAAGGAGAGAACAAGGTGAGATGTCTATGAACATGTGTCTTAAATGACTTTAGATCATACAAATGCGCAAACACAGAGTCGGGTAATTCGTTCCAAATAATTATTGTATGGCTAAAGAAGGTATCTCTGAATTGGTTGGTACATCCGAATATAGGTCTAATGATAGACCCGTGAGCTCGAGATTAGGCACGGGTATTTCGGTTGGATTAGAGGATAGGAGAGATGCATCTGGATATTTCTTTTGAACACTGTTTATGAAAAGCGATAAAATTCATTGCCTATTATTCCTGTATGGCACGGAGCCCAGAATGATGGAATTCCATCTTGAAATTGAGTTCAGGCTTCTTTTACATCCCAGAATAATCTTCGAGTTGGGAAAAGGTGATTCCAATTCCAGAAGAGCAGATTGGCTGTCACTACTTATTGCAAAGTTTCGTGATTGTATCTTTTGCAAGGCAACCCAGTAGACAACTTGTAAAATAGCAAATATTTCTGTTTGAAAAACAGTTGGCCATTTTCTAAGTGCGAAATGCCTTCTTAGATTATTCATCTAAGAAGCAGTTCCCTCTTCAGTAAGGAAACCGTCAGTTAAGAATATTGGTTCGAATTCCCTAAGGCTCTCAGTTAAATTTTTTCAACTATCGCTGTTAAGGTATTGAATTTTATATCCTCTTTTTAACATAAGGTTACTGTACTGTCCACAGTCACCAGGAGCGAAGGAATTTGTTACGAAACCTTATGGAATATGTTTCCATGCAAACTATTATGCTCTTCATGCCAGACCTTATTCTTTCGAAGTGGACATATAGCTTTCACCGCTTCGATCTGAATAAATAAATCCAGCGGTGGTATATTTAGCAATCTGTTAAGAGCATCTGTTTAGTGTCCTTTTAGCCATTGGATCTGACTATCGGTAAGTAAAACCAGTGTTCCATTTTCGGACTTAGCCCTCATGATTTACCAAATGATATTTTACGTTGAATAAAGATAAACTAAGCTTTTGTTATTCTTGGCTCCAGCTGTATCTTCCACTTCATCTTGCAAGCTCTTAGATATTTGACTTCCGCAGAGGTTGACATGGATACTTTCCAGACAACTGGAAGGTAGCCAAAGTAGTACCAGTACCAAAGAAAACCGACCGCTCCAGTGTAACTGGTTACCGCCCCATAGCTTTACTGTGTTGTATCAGTAAAGTATTGGAGTCTTTGATTCGTAAAAAGATCAATGCGTATTGCTCGGAGAGAAATCTAATTACTTCCTTTCAGTTCGGCTTTCGAGAAAAGCACTCTACGCTGCACCCTCTGATGAAGCTTCACAGTAACGTCACTTGAGGACTGAATGTCAAAAGTAGTACAGTAGCTTGTTTGTTAGACATCGAAAAAGCTTCTGTATATTTGGTTTCCCCAATTATATTGTGAAAATAATTAAAAATTTTCTTTTTAACAGGGTCTTTTTTGTACAAGTATATGGCAGCCCATCGACAAGGAAAAGAATAAAAGCCAGAGTTCCCCAAGGCTCCAGACTTGGACCAGTCCTATTTAGCATCTTTACGACGGATCAACCCACCAATACAGCTGGAACAAGGACCATGCTTTTCGCGGATGACTCCATTACGTAGATATGCCGTTTCCCGCTCTCCTGAGATAGCTGCCCGAAGAGTGGAGGAACACCTCCGAAATCTTTGGGAGTACTACATGAAGTGGCGACTGAAGATCAACGCCAACAAAACGAAACTCATCTGCTTCCGAGTACCAGCTGCTCATCTACAAGCAGCTTATAAGGCCAGTGATAACCTATGGCTATCCCATATGATTCACCGTCTCACCAACAACGATGAAGAAGATCTCCCTATTTGAAAGGAAGGTACTAAGGATCTGTACAGGACTCTGGAGGGTGCCAAACAGCTATAAGTTTGTGTCGACTGCAAAACTTTACGAAGCAGCAGGTCTGCTACCAATAACCGACCACTTGTTCCAAATGGCGAGGAAATTTGTCGACGGATTGGAAACTCATCCAAGTCCTGAGATGCAAGGACTGAGAAGAAATCGAGCCAAGTCACCGGTACATACACATCAGAGGATTCACAGATGCTAGATACGACGACATATTTAATAATCAAGACGTCTCCTTCTACGAGAAGGCCATCAATCAACATTACAGAGGCTGAAGATCGCCCTGTTTATACCCCCTCTTATATTTTTTCATTTTTATTTTATATTTTAAAATTTATTGTTTAAAATTAAATTGCTGTAAATATAAACATTTAGTAGTCAAAATTATTGCTTAATAATAAGCAATTCAAAAATAATACAATGAAAATACGTCGGGCCCCTATTGTTAGGCCGACACTTATTAATAATATTTATAAGTTTAGTTTTAAGTCAAAATTGTATATTACCTAAACGTTTAATAAAATATCTTAATCTTAAAAAAAACAAATCTAGTTATCCAACCGATTCCGAGCAGTCTGTAAATTTGTACACGCAGCCCTAATGGATTGTTTGTACATATAAGATAAGACATACATCATCCGCGTAAGCACCACAGAAGCGGTGAAAGGACTGCACCTTGTGGGCATCCTCTAGCCAATTCGACTTTAACTTTATCGTCCATATTCCCCCATCCTTTGATTTAATTGATCATCTCGACAGGGTTAGATCAATAACTACTTTTTCTTGACTATTCATAAAAGTTGGCTCATTGCCAATGTTATTTATTTCTAAACCAGCTCCATCAGTTCCTTGATAGAGAGCGACTAGAGGAGCCGTACAGAAGATAAGCAGATGCCACAATGGTTTTGGCCTTTCTTTTACATATTAGATAAGATATTTTAACTGCGACAAGATCTTGTGAACAGAACTATCGCAGCTAATTGGCCGAGATCCTTTAGAGAAGCATCATCACCACACTCTTTCTGTGAGTAGACTTTCTTTGTAACCTGACTTCGATAGTACCCTGAGTCAAGCTTACTCCCTCGAATGTCGGTGAATCGTTTTCCATCACAAACTCCAACTGGCGTTCTTGGGCAAAGTCAAGTTATTTTTAAAACATCTTGTGTTCATCCTTCGCTGATATAATAGCTGTCAATACTTTGGCCGGTATTTCAGAAAAACTGGGCCTCTGTGGTGACTTGTCCACCTCAGCTAGTTTTGAAGTCTTTGAACAGCTTGTCAAGCAGTCCATTTTGGTGCAGGTCCAGCGTTCAGTGGTGCCGGCAGAGTTGCCGAAGTCAATTTAGAATTGGGTTAGATTTTTGTCTTATTCCTCTTCCTTTTATTGACGACTTGGGTACATGACAAATCAGCTAGATCCAATGATTCCTCGCCAGATCTAGGTCGTTTGCCGCCCGTAGGAATTGAATTTGAAGTCTGTGATTGATCGGTCTCCATTTTCATATCAACCAGTCAGTCACGCCTCTTCTTTTTTCTCCATCACCTTTTGGACTTCAGCTTAGGCTTTGAACTGTCCAGAGTTGTCTGATACTCCTTACCGATTCTCTTCCGTACCACAGAGCTATTCTGAGTTACAGGATTACTAGTTCTCAGTGACGAAATGCCCTAGGGCACTTGTTTCGCTTTTCTGTACTGTCTGTCAGAAAAGTGATCTTCAAAAGTGGTGATAATACCAGTACTCGATCAACCGGCTTTCCTTCCTAAAAAAAGAGTTTCAACAGATGCAACTTCAGTGGATCTTTTCGCAACATATGTTGTAAAGACGATGATTAGTAATAGTTAAATCCTCATCCATAAATTGTGCGTAGACAATTAAATCATCCTTAAGACAAAAACACAGGAAAATTTTTTGTAAAAAAAAACAACCCGACCTTGGGGCCCGATCACTTCCAACTTTCAATAGTAAGTGTTGTCATCGAAGATACACATGTGTTTAAAATTTGAAGAAAATCTGATTCATTTTAAAAAAAATGTATATGTATAAAAAAATTTACAAAAACTTTTGTCCATCAGAGATACACATGTGTTTAAAATTTGAAGAAAATCGGGCTAATTTTTATAAAATTAATCAAAAAATTTTACAAAAAGTTCGGCCTATCGAAGATACGCATATGTTTAAAATTTCACTCGGGTTAATTTTTTTAAAAAACCCGGGGTCTCCAAAATTTTTACAAAAAGTGTTGTCCATCGGAGATACACGTGTGTATAAAATTTTAAGAAAATTGGGTTTTTTTTTTAAAAATTTATATGGGCCGGCCCAAAATTTTAATAGAAAGTGTTATCTCCGGAAATACACATGTGGGCAAAATTTCATTAAAATCGGGCTTTGGGAAGTGGGTTTAAAATTGATCGCAAAATTCCACGGCCGACCGACCGACAGACAGACGTGCCATGGGCAAGCGAAGTTAAAAATATGTTCATTTACATTTACATTAACTTGAAATGAATGAGAATCAGATAAAATAACTGACGCAAATGAGCGCAGCGCAAGTTTTCATCATCACTACCGGTATGTTTCATGTCCCTTTGTTAACTGAAATTTTATTCAAAATTTGATCTCTAATCAACTACAAGACACCAATCGTAACAATTTGCGAGTGAAACTTTCGGGGACATTTCGTTGTTGTTTCATCAGAGATAGATATTATATATTCTGCCTGTATCGTGTATGCAACAGGAAAGTACGAGCCTTACTACGTAAAGTAAATAGTTCACAGTTCAACGATAAAGACAGAATAATGTTCTGCAATTATTTAAATAAAGAAGTTGCATTTTAGACATTAATGCAAATCATGTCTTTTGAAATTCTACAAACATTTGGGAGAATTTCGTCAGGAACTGGTTGGCACAACGAAAAAGCTTTGCAAACAACTTGCTTCTTTCGGATAATTCACATAAAGGATGCCGAAATATACTCACTATCAGTCGGAAGATGGCACCACAACACACTTAAGAGAACCGTCGGTAACAAAGTGTGATACTTTCTGTTATCCGAAAAATAATAAGGGTTAAAATAATCCTGAACTACAAATTAAAGAGAGACACTTACTCTACATTTTCCTAGTAGTTAAAAATTTGTGAGAATTTGGATATTAATGGGGTTGGTTGCTTCGAACAGATTGACACCAGAGTGCTTTATTTTTTAGAGCATACGAATAAGCAAAAATAAAAATTCCTATACTTCTGTTGAAGATAGTTATGTTTTTGTTTTTTTTTTTTTTATTACAAAAAGCAAATTTCTACCTATTGATTGCCTGAGGCTTTTCATTTGTCACTTATTACTTTTTTATATTATTATTAGTGCATTCCTTTGAATTTATGTTAATTGTATTTATATTCATGTTATTTGCAATTTTTAGTTAAATTAAGCATTTGGCGCCTTTTCTCAACTTTGTATTTACAATTATATAACTTCTGGTGGTTTTTCTCATCCGAGAGCATTTGTTTTGCTTTGACGATGAAGCTGGTAATCGATCCGATGGCGATTGTTCGGAGTTTTCTACATACCTATTATAAATTAAGAGAAAAGGATTAACATATTTACTAATTTTTAACAAAAAGTTCCTTATAATTCTAAATTTAATCTAATTTTCAAATCTATATATACTCTAAAAACGAGTTTTCCGTTCGGCAGCCGTTCATGCAATTCCTGTACTGTCACTAAAATTTATTTTTGAATATATGCCAAAAACGAGGCGGGACATTGCTGGCATTCAAAAAAATTAAGTTTATTATTTTTTCTGTTAAAGTCTTTACATTATCTCATTTTTGAAAGTCATCCGTCTTCAACATGACAGACTGGTTCTTCATAGTTTGAAATGTTTGGTTCTTTTTATGTTGCTCCTCGGATTGATTATTTGTACTTCTGCATAACATTTAAATTCACATTTAAATATTAACACATATGTATATTTCCGGCACCTCGGGTCTCGAGGGCACCTATACAAATTTTATAAAAAAAATACTCGATTTGGTAGTAGAATTTTGTGATATATTTTTAACTCACTTCCTAAAGCTCGATTTTATTCATACTTTGCACACATGTGTATTTTCTATGAACACTTTCTATTAAAATTTAGGGCACCTCGGGCCTCGGGTTCGGGGGACTTCCATACAAATTTTTTACAAAATTTACCCGATTTTTATTAAATTTTATACGCATGTGTATCTCCGATCGACAAAACTTTCTGTAAAAATTTCAAGCTGCACATTGTGTATCCCCGATTAGAGAATTTACACGAACATTTTTATGGGTTGTTTTTTTTTTAGATCTTTCAGACAACAATACTCCTTCCCAAAGAAATAAATACCTAGATGTATTACGCCTATGGACAGATGCTATGTTCACAAAATTATTTTCTGTATTTATAAGCCATCTATTGTCAAGTTATGTAATTACAAATAATCCAGTACACAAACCTAAAATTTAAGTTTCTATACTCTTCTAAACTTGAGTTCATTTATTCCTTTTTATGTCTAGTATATTTCACTTCGACATCTAAAATTTGAGCTCCAAATAACATCTTCATTCAAATACGTCTAAATAAAAAAGAACACAGACCTTTGGCAATTATCAATTACAAATAATTCGAAGTCATTAGGTCGGGCAAACGTGTCCGATCTAACAAAACTCGATTTGCCCCAAATGAATTCATGAGCATGAGACATCTGTTTATTATATTTTCTGTGCTCTTACGCTGCTGTGTCCAAAGTAAATACGATGTGTGCCATGCGTTAAGATGATTCGCATCGCACAAGCGTGCAAAATTGGTGTTTAATGGCAAATTCTATGCGTTAGATTAGTTAGATTGAGTTGAATTTCATTTGGGAAGAAGAAAAAAAGTTTACTCCACTTCTATTTTCAAAAAACGTTTGAAAATCGAACAATGCGACCGAGGTGATAAAGCTTAATAAACGTGAAAGGCTATAATATAAAAAACAAAGCATATACAGTTTTCTATACATCATCTAATACATTAACAAGTAAAAATATATGATAAAATAGATTGTTTGTTATTTTTGGTTTTGTTTATAGTTATATAAGTTATTATTTTCTAAGTTTTATTAACAAAAAAAAAAATTTTTTTCTTTTATTGTACTTTATTTACTAGCTACGAACTTAACTTAACAAAATCTAAAATCTAACTGAACTTACAATAATTCCTAGTAATAATAATATTTGGCGCGACAGACCAATGCGGTCCAAGGCCTAACAGTTCTCGCGACCATTTGTGCTGCACATGTTAATTTTTTGGACACAAATGGAAGGGACCTACAATTTAAGGCCGGATCCGAACGGCGAATTGAGAAGCTTTCCGTGACAAGGTATTAATTACTCTCGGAACGTTTGTCACCCATTCGCGAGAGGTGGGACACAGTGAAAAATACTTTTGGTGTTGGTTGCTGGGATTCGAACCTGAACCTCCTCTGCGCAACAGCCATGTGCATTACCACTGAGCCACGGCGCCCACTCCTAATTATAAGCTTAAAACCTAACTTCTGCTGCCACCAGACGCGACGTCAGCATAAGTTGATGTTGATGTTGCAATCCCACGGTCGACGATCGTTCACCTGTGTTGATTTGTTCGTGTGAACTGGAGTGTCATCATTGTAGCGGAAATCGTATTTTCTTGATAATTTTGTTGGAGTTAAGTTATAGTCTTATTGTTAAAGGCTTACTTGTTAAAATTGTAAAACAAGCTAATTACAAGCTTGTTATTACAAAACTTTAATACGTAATTAGTTTTTTTTGTCTAGTCATTACCATATAAGTCCATTGAATTGTAGGTTTTAATTATAGCTTTCCTACAGAATATAATTTAAAACAATAAGCCTTAATATATTACATTAATTTTCGAGAAAATCGAAATCAAAATGAACGCTCATTTAAAATGAATTACAGTTGTCAGCTCTATAGGCAAGGCCAATCTGTTTGCTGTGCATTTTGCAGCTAGCTCCACGCTTCTAGATTGTGCATTGCTGCCTCCTGCACCTCAGAGTATTGAACACTCTATGGGAGAGGTGTGCATTCGTACTCGTGCAGTTGCTAGAGTTTTAAACGATCTCAACACTCACAAATCCGCTGGGCCAGATGGTATTTCCCTCTTAGTTCTGAAGAGGTATTCTTCCAAGCTGGCATTAGCATTGCGTAAGCTTTATCATCTGGTGACAAACGGTGATGATGACGCGATTATAGACAGTCATGTCCTTAGCCTCTCGCATCACAACTCCTATTTTATGCGTCCACGTCGCGTCACTGGAAACTCTGCAAAATCAAGTGAACGATTTCGGTACCTAATCCGATTTGTATTAGCTTGGGTCGGGGCTTCTTCCTCCTTCAAGCCGACGTCGAGTTAACTACGCGAACATTGCATGCGATATATCAAGATATCTGGGAATCTGAATCCATTCCATCGTCGTTAAAAGAAGGCTTAATAGTCAAACTCCCCAAGAAAGGTGATTTGAGCAATTGCGAAAACTGGAGAGGAATTACCCTCTCCACCATAAGCAAAGTGATCTCCTCTATAATAGCTAGGCGCTTACAGAATGATTTCGCCCAAACCGTTCTTGTACTGATCAAATTAACACCCTGCGTATAATCATTGAACAGTCAGTTAAGTATCGCTCTCCTCTGTATAGGTTTTTGTAGATTTTAAACGCGCTTTTGATAGCGTAGGCCAAAACATGATGTGGGTGATTTTGTCTAGCTATGGTGTTCCGGCAAAAATCATTAACATCATTAAGGAGCTGTACCGCGACTCAACATGCCGCGTCATTCATAACGGTCATCTTGGCTCACCTTTCAATATCTACTCGGGAATCAAGCAAGGTTGCACCCTCTCACCATAGCTTTTCACAATTGTTATCGACTGGGGGATGAAAATAGTAACCCGTACTCCATCGGGTTTGCCATGGAATGTTTTTCACCGCCTAGAAGACCTAGACTATGCCGATGATATCTGTCTCCTATCACAATCGCTAGGTGACATGGAGCGAAAATTAAACTCACTAGAACTCCACGCTAACAAAGTGGGTTTAAAAATTAATGTCTCAAAAACAAAACTACTTTGCGTTAACGCTAGTGGAACATGTGATCTCTCGATTGACGGACATCAGATAGAGAAAGTCGATAAGTTTTGTTATTTGGGCAGCTGGATGTCAAAAAACGGCGGTGCTGACTCGGATGTGTGCTCTCGTGTAAACAAAGCGCGACATTCCCATACCTAGTATGCTAAATAATATCTGGAACTCCTCGCAAATCTCCCGGAATCTAAAGCTAACTATTTTCAGATCTAAAGTTCTCTCAGTACTCTTGTATGGCTGCGAAACGTGGAAAGTCACAGAGTCAATTGCGACGAGCCTCCTGCCAAGGATACTAAAAATAAGTGGACCGGACATTATCACCAATCGAGACATGCAGAGAGTAACACAGCAGGAAGCAATCGCGATCACCATCAGACGACGAAAATGGAGATGGATTGGCCACACACTAGCGCTCGACTGGAATCCACAAGGAAGCCGTCGAGTTGGCCGTCCTACCAAGACATAGAAAAGGACAATAGAAGAGGAAGCAAGATCCCAGGGGACCGAGTGGCGTCTCTTGAAACCTCAGGCGTTAAATCGAGTTCGTTGGTGGGCGTTTTTAAAAGCCCTATGCTCTCCCGCGGAGTAAAGGAAAGAAAGAGAGAAGCTTTTCCATCTATCCTATTCTTCTGGACTCTTCCTAAGAAGTTGGAACAAAGCCTTTGTCTGGTGTTTGTTTGGTGGTATATCTCATCGAACAGTGGAACCGGTCTTTGCATCAATTTGGAGAAAGCAAAGCTGTTGCACTCGACATTTCTAAGGCATTTGACAGAGTTTGTCATCAAGCTCTTATGTCCAAAATGCGTAGTTATGAGTCGATGATAAACTGCTTCACTGGGTTAGAAGCTATATTTTGGACCGCTCAATTCAAGTTGTATTGGACGGTTTCAAGACTAAAGTACATTACTTAAATGCTGGCGTTACCCAGGGCTCTGTTTTGTTTCCGACACTCTTTCTTATTTTTATTACTGATCTCTTATCTGAGAATTCTAATCCTATTCACTTTTTCGCTGACGACAGCACTCTCAGCTTCTCATATAAGTTTGAGGAATGTCCCTTCACCTCTCTCTCATATGGAACTCGAACAACTACGTATGCTTAGCACGTTCAATTCTGACCTAGACAGCATAATACAATGGGGAGAAAACAATCGAGTAAAATTTAACGCTTCCAAAACCCAATGCTGTTTTCTGTCGTCTTAGCGAGTCTTAAATTCCATGCCATTATCCATGAATGCCACTTGCATCGAGGAAACTGAAATTCTCGCAACTCTCGGTATGTGCGTTAACGACAAGCTTCGTTGGAATGACTACATATTTACCGTCGCCAAAAATGCTGCGAAATGTTTAGGTTTTCTTACCCGGTGCAAGAAATATTTCACTCCTTCTGATCTGGCTACTATCTACAAAGCTTTTATTCGCCCTAAACTTGAGTACAATTATCATATCTGGTCCGGTGTGCCTAAAACTACCCTGCATTAGCTAGATAAAAAACAAAAACGCGCGATAAAACTTATCGGTGACGCAAAGTTTCCTGGTTGTCACTGTTTTATCGTTTCTTCCACCAGCAGTGCTCAAGAGAAATAGCCAGCTGCATGACACCTCTCCTTGAACTCAACCTCAATACTCGTGGTGCTCTAAATGCACATCAGTATACCCTCAAGCCCATCTTCGGACGTACATTTAAGTTCAGGAATTCGTTCTTCAGCCTTACAACCATATGTGGAATGCTCTGCCAATCTCTGTCTTCCCGCATCACTATGATCCACAGGAATACAAAACCCAAGCTTATAGACATTTCCTCTGTTCTCCTCCTTTTCCTTAACGCCCACGCTGTGCCAAGCATACATTCATTATAAGGGTGCGAACCCCTTTTTAAAAAAATAAAAAAAAAAATTAATTTTCAGCAGTAAGATATAATTTATCAAATCTTTGTAAATTGAGCGGTATCCAGAATTATTTTTAACGCTTTTTGCTATTTATAAATAAAGAACTGAATTGAAATTGTTATTCTTGGTTTTCTTTATATTTCTTCTGCTAAATTATTAAACTAGAAAAATTAAACATAAATAAAAATTTGGACATAGTTTTGGTTTTAAGGTTTTTTAAAAACGTCTTTACAACGAGAAAAACTATTTTTATTAACGCAATTTAAAAAAATTGGAAACATAATTAGATAATGGAACGAAAAAGAGACTAGTGTGACAGCTGAAGTTTTATCGTGTTGAACGAGTTTTGAAATTCCACTGTACATTTTTAAAAAAATACAATTTCTTAAAAAATTCAATTCATGCGGCGATAATTTCATTATTTTTTGCAGTGATGAAAGATTTCGAAAAATGGTTAGGGTAGAACAGGTGTCGCGAGGTTTTGAGGTTTTTGACCATGATGCCCTGAGTTTAGGCATGCCAAACTGGATAACATCGGCTCGAAATCGGGATCGGTGAACAGACTTTTTGCGTGAGACCAGGACCGGACACCGGTTGTAGAGCCAAATATCATGATGATGAAATGTGAAAAAACTTCGTTTTTCGGGTACAAACTTTTATGTATATATTGCCACACACCCCTTTTATTTTTACATTGTATTCTTTGGTAATAACCGCCAAATTATCTGTTTTTGAGGTCCGGCCTTTTGTCTTTTTCCCACGCATCACAAGCATCACACGCATCACACGCACCACACGCGACTAGCGACATTGAGCTGCTCAAAAAATGTCAACCATCTACATGCGACATTTCCACCCATCACACGCGCCACATGCGAAACGCGACAGACGTCACACGCGGAATATAAGAAATGCTATTTGGGACTTAGCCACTCACAAAATTTCAGCTCTCTAGGTCGTGTGAAAAGTGGACGGAAATACAGACAGTGGTCAAGTCAAGTAAAATAAAAGTTTAAAAAAAATTAAGAATTTATTTAATCAGAACTAAATTGTGGGGCTAATTTATTTTTAAATTTAATTGAAGTGGCAGTGAAGTGGTTTGCTTCTGTCTAACTCCAACGCTGCGGCACAGCGAAATTTTTCCAGAAATTCTGATGTAAAATCAAACAACTAAATGTTAAAAACTAATATATAAACTTGTAAAAAAATAAATATTCTAATTATAAGTTATGGCTGATAATATCCGCATTTTGACATATTAATACCATATGCCTATCTTTCCCATAAAAGAATTACTTTAAGAAAATTAATGTATAAATAAACACGGCACTTCAGTTAACTTCGCAGAATTGCACTCCAGTTCATTTCCAAGTATAATGTACCAATCAAAATTCCACAAACTCCACACAGGTGCATTGTATCAGCAACTACATCATACAAGCGGGGTCAGGGTGCTCCCATACAATTTTTTCCCCGGCATCGGATCATTTCATACTATAATGACTGTGTTCTCTGTGCGTGGTGCGCTGTGCGCTGTGGCAGGGTTGCAGTGCTTCGTATGTGTTTTTATATTTCTGCATTTATAGTGGAATTCAGTAAATTTTTGGTTATTAGAGAATTTATTAGAGAATTGTCTCGACCGAAGGTGGAACCGAACAGGACATTGTCAACCGAATCGGCAAAGCAAAATCGGTGTTTGGAATGATGTCCATGATATGGCGAAGCAATGCGATCAGCTTAAACACCAAGCTGCGACTGTTCCGCTCAAATGTTGAATCTGTGCTGTTGTATGGGTGCAGCACTTGGAAGGTGACCGCTACTATCACAAAAAGATTACAAACATTCGTAAATAGGTGCCTACGGAACGTCTTAAGGGTTTTCTGGCCTAATCGTATCTCTAACGAACATCTTTACCAGAGAACGGGTCAGGAACCAATAGGCACAACCATCCAACGACGGAAGCGGAAGTGGATTGGTCATACACTCCAAAAAGACAGTTCCATAGCAAACTACGCAATGCAATGGAACCCGTTATCTCAGGATGGTAGAAGAACGGGTCGTCCGAGAAATACATGGCGCAGAACAGTTGAAGAGGAGGCACGGCAATTGGGGAAGAGTTGGAGAGAGCTGAAGCTTATTGCCAGGAACCGCACGCGTTGGCGCGTAGGCGTAGTAGAGGCCCTAGGACCCACAAGGGGATACAGGACATAAAGAAAGAAAGAAGAAGAGAATTTACATGAAAAATTTAAATTTTTATGGGTTTTTTTTTTTATTTCATATTATGGGTTTGAGGATAGGTTATTGTTAGGATATTAATAGTCACTTTCTTATATACATGTAAAAATACATATTTGTTGATGTTCACAAAAAATTTACAAACTCCCAGTCAATTCTTCTAAACCATGCCAAAACATAATTTGTTTGCAATTGATAGTGAGAAACACCATTAAGCAATACACAATACACACATTTTTAATTTGGAGTGCAAGCCTAGAGAAATTTGTTACATGACAAGTAACAAAGTATGATTCTGCGAAGAATTTCTTGTACTATTTGAAACTAAATACAATCACTGCCTCCTTGACGCAACAATTTTTCAGCCCATCAGTTGTCGAATGAGACGAACTGTGGTCAGCATCAGGAGTTTTTCAAAATGGTTTTCCCAGTTAGCACGGCGAAGAAAGCTAGACGAAAAGTACATAAGTACATCGACAAATTTAGTTTTTTACTATCGACAGTATCATGTTAATCTCTTGCTTTTGTGTTAATTCTGGTTTATTGTCTTCATAAAAATGTGAAAAAACGTTGTTTTTGTGGACATTATCGGAATCCAGAGTAATAGGAGAGAACAACGTACGAATGTGAATTGGGAGTTGGAATTGGGTTGCGACACGATATACAGCATTAAAATTGTATAGTATTTTCCGCCCCATACCCATTTTACATCAGTCGCTTGTTTTTCACTTAATGATTTTTTTTGGAAAAAATATCAGTACATAAGAAAGCCAGAAATTTCCTTAAGTAAAAATATTAAATTGATATAAATTCCATGTGGGTGGACCTTGAGAGAGACGTATACCATCATTCATACGGAAATTTGCACAAAGTATACTCGTCTGAATCCAACTACTTTATATACGTTATACGTAAATCATGCTCGCACATTCTGAGTTGCAAATCATTTCATGTCATAGCTACAACTTTTCACGCAAATCAAAAAGGATTGCTGTCAACAAAATCTATCGGTATACGACTGGACATACATAAATGGACATTAAAATGTTTGATCTTAAACTATATGATAACACTAATATTTTATTTACTTTAATTTTTTTTCTTTTTTTTGCAAAAAAATCCCTTGGCGACTGGTCTGTGGGTGGAACACCGATAATATTGCCGCCTTAGTTGCTAAGTATCTGGCCCTCTCCATGGGGATAACTTACTTCCATAAGGGTCGAATCGTGCTTTTTGAGCCATGCAGTCGTTTCACCATCTCAGTAATCGGCTGGGAGCATGCTTGGTCTGAACTGGAGGCCGCAGAAGCCAACCTTGAACTTCAGCGCCAGTTTATAGGTCTATAAGAATCGGCAGTTGTCCTAAGGCCAGAGTTTCTTGCTCCATGAATATGGCGACCCTGATCGGCTGTCCTTCTTTCGCTTTCTTTTTAGTATCTACCCTTCGCTAAGGCTGGCTTTTCGTCCTGCTGTAGGAGGCGGGGTAGAACCTTGCCACAACTCCACTGCGAAGAAATATTTTCCAGACACGCACACCGTTCATAAATTCACGTTGTCTGAAATTGAAATTATTGGCAATGTAAATTATGAATTGACAATAAAATTCAGATTAGAACGCACAAAGACTTTGCGGCAGATTTTCTAATATTGACAGAAGCCATTAAATCATTGAAATCATTCTTTAGATTATCAAAGTACAAAAAGAATAAAGGTTTGCTTACTCTCATCGCAATCTGTATTCCATTCTCCATATTTGTTTCATTCGCCCAAGTAAAAACTAAATAAAATTAAAACCCTTCTCCTATAGATAGCAAATAAAGAATTCAGACTAAAATATACTTGCATGCAAATACCAACAGTGATTCCACTACCTACTAACAGATTTGTTACACTCTGTATTTTTAATTAGAGAACAGTTGTTGGTATTCATACTTACATAACATAAGTACATGCCGATGTATATGGATTCTTATGTAAGTTGTGCAAGACTAATCTCAGTAGCAAGGCTTAAAATGGACGTCCAGAAAGGTACCATCTCAATAAATCGTATACTAGAGGAACGGAAGCACATATATTCACATAGCCAGCTAATGCATAATATATATATATGTATAGTTTTTTTTCTTCAAAATAGCTAAATTTACTTATTGGTCAAGATATTTTTTTAAAAGAACTTTTAGTGCAGAATATTTATACATAAAAGGATTAGACATGGGATATGGCAAAGAGAGTTCCATTTAAAATATATCCACAAAAAAGTTTTACAAAATGGGCGGAGTTCTTTTAATTTTTTAAGAAGAAGGAGCCAATGAGACTAAGATTTTCCTCATAAAAGCCACCAATTTCCCCGTTCTGTTTCTTTGGCATAGAGACTCTTACATCACCCGTCGTGGTTTGCACATGTGTATATACTTAAGGGAATATTTTGTGTTATTATAGTTGTTATATCCCTGCATATACGGAAGGTATATATATCTCAAAATGTTATTACATAATAGTAAACTGAGCTGGCAAGAAGGACTATAGTGATAGGGATTAACGTATTTATTTATAGGTAAAGTCAACGCAAATTAAACTTTGTCCAGCTCGACCATGATAATACGCGCCAGTTGGTTTACCTTTACATAGCTAACGCAAAACTTACTACGTGAGTGGTGTTGGTGGGTTTGGCGAATTGGTATGACTTGGAATATTTGAGTAAGCTATATATTTTTATTATTTTTGCCCAAAAAATCTGTAAGTAAAAGTAACAACGGCCGGGAGACAATGCTGGCTTTTATGGCATGGAGTAAGCTACACATTTGTATTATTTTTGCACAAAAAAGCTGTAAGTAAAGTTACAATAGCCTGGAGACAATGTTGGCTTTTATGAAGTGGAGTGGCTTTACGTGGTATATGATATACTCGTATCTGTGTATAGCGCCATTAAAAAAAATAACTGACCATAATGGTTGGCTATTTTTCTAAGGATTTTACATCTGAAATGGGAATGCTTCATCTTCATCTCACCATTAAACCCATTGAAATTAATTGGCATAAGGAATGAATGCGCTAGATAACGTGGAGTACAAGTGAAGATAAATTGGATGGTGCGCATACTTGCAGCAACAGAATCCTCGAGAGAAGGTAGAGACAGACAGTAGAGGTAGTGGAGCATTATTATATATGTAAGTGAAAATAAATGGGCATACAGAACTACCAATTTTATTATTTTCTAAGGGTTTAAGGGAATAAAACACAAAGTTTATTATTGTAAAGCGTTAAGTTTATGATATACTTTTGAGAATATGTATTAAAATTTACGTTAGACACAAATCGATAATAAGATGAAAAAGTCTTTTTATTTATACACAGTTGCACAATTATTTAAAAGATCAACAATTTTAAATAAAAAAGTTTTAAATTCTCTATTTTAATTTTGCGTCCGGATGTGTTTGCGTGTTTGTTTTTTGGGGCTGGCCAAATCTTTTGATTAATTTTTAACCCACTTCCTAAAGCCCGATGTTATTCAAGCTTTGCACACGTATGTATCTTAAATTGCAAATTTTTTTATTAAAATTTGGAATTGATCGAGCCCCAGGTTCGAGGGGCTCCCATAAACATATCTTCAAAATTTACCCGATATTTTTTTTTATTTTATATAAAAACTTGGAAGTGATCAAATGAAGAAGTTGATTTTATTATTGATGATGTTGTATAAGTTCATTTGTTAAAATAAAAAACCGAGTGTATCAGGTTTTTGTGGCAAATACCTAAAGGGGTGATTCTTTGGTTAATTACGAGAAAAAATCGTATGGGTGGGGGAGGGTCTATTTGCACCCCATGAGATGTGCACAAAAAACGTACTATTGACCATGCGTAACTTCACACCCTGTAACTCTTGAACGGCAACGGCAACAGTACGCCTATACGCACGCCGGAGGAGGTGAAAATAGACCACCCCTACGAATTTTTTTTGGAAATAAACAGGGAACCACCCCTTTAGCCCCACAATCCTGCAAAATTTCATTAAATACTTGTGCAGAATTTTCCTGTACTATTAATTTTTAGCTCCATGGCAATATAAAATTAAATTTTTTTGGAGCTAAAGTTAAATAAAAATGGACCTAAATACTAAATGCCATTTCAATGAAACATATAATATTATA
This sequence comes from Nephrocerus scutellatus, assembly GCA_947095585.1. Lineage (NCBI taxonomy): Eukaryota > Metazoa > Arthropoda > Insecta > Diptera > Pipunculidae > Nephrocerus > Nephrocerus scutellatus. The sequence goes on from OX352761.1 coordinate 33,892,474, forward strand.
CTCAAAATTGAAAACCAAATTCAACATATGCATATATGTCCCAGAGGGTCGAGGGGCTCCACATAGATTTCTTAAAAATTTTCCGTGGCTATACTTTTTGGCATGCAGATAAAAGTCAAATCGATTATGAACATTCCATTTCATCGTTAAGTAGTATGTAAGAGTATGTGCGTGGCAAGGTAAGAGGTAAAACACACAACAAACAACCTTGCAGAACGGCAAATTAGACGGCTATCGTAAAAACAGCTTTTTCACACGACCATAGACGAAATTTACTATTTCCTACGCTATAACCTCCCTTAAAGCATTATACACTCTTGTGTTAACATAAAAAATACTATTGTTATTTACTGCAGTCTCAGCGAACACACATTCATACAGTAGTTTTGCATTGCGCATGAGCAGTTTACCAGAAAAATTGTTTTAGTCGTGTGAAAAATAGCGCACATTAGTCGCTGCTTGTTAGATTGCCGCTTCTAACTTGATTGATAACGTTCACTTTCCTAGCTCGTTATGTAATATACTATAACACCAGGTCAGAACATGGAGAAAGGTTCCTGGAAAGAATGTTGTATTTATAAACTGAATTGTATTAATTTTGTATTTCTATTTTTTGCGTTTATAGTAGAAATGTCGTTTGGTGTCAGCGGCAACCTACGCACTGATTTTTTTCTCTGGAGAATTCACATACAACATTTTAATTTTTATGGGTTGGTTATTTTAAGTTGTTGTTGTTATATATATTTGTTTGAAGAAGGTTGATGCTTATATGTCATAAGCAAAGTGGTAAAGTTGATAGAAATCAGCGCCGAATTTTATGTACCGAAGATATTTGCAGTGAATGCATAACAAAAAAATTATAATTAAATAACCAGTTTCTGAAAGAAAATCCTACAAAGAATTTATATCAATAAAATTCTAAGACTTTTTAATAATAAAAGAATTAATTTAATTAGATTTAAATATAATATTGGCGTGAACTATAAATAATAAATTCATTTCAATGTAAATACCATTCAGTTATATTTGATATGAATTATCAAAGATTGACTTAAAGATTTTCATTCGGACAGATTCTGCAAAAATATCTTATTTTTTATAAAATTATCGGGTTTGGTTTAAATGCTTTTTTTATAAGAGATTCTGTTAAGTTGCTATTGTACAATTTTTTTATATACTATTACAACTATAATATGTTTTAAGTAATTAATTAAACAGAGATTTTAAATGTTTATGAATAACAATATTCGGCGCGACAGACCATTGAAGTCCAAGGCCTAGCTTCTTGCGACCATTTGTGTTGCGCATGTGTATTTTTGGACACAAATGTAAGGGACCTACAATTTAAGGCCAGATCCGAACGGTGAATTTAGAGAAGCTTTCCGTGACAATTTATTACTCTCGGAACGTTTGTAATTTTTTAATGTTTATTTATCAATAAAATAAATTATATAATTATGAAAAAGGGGGAAAAAAAGAAAGAAAAACGAAAACGAACAGCAAAACACAAAAATCTTTAAATTTTTTGTTTTATAAATAAATTATGTTTTATCTCTTATGTTATTTTAAAATATTTTTCGAAAATAAAAATTACAGAATACCGATCATAAGATAAATCTCCTTTTTTTTGACGTTATGTAATTTTTGCATGTACAAATATAAAATAATAGGAAAATAAGGCGTAAAAGATTTTTGCAGAATCGGGCTGATTACATAATAATTAATTACTGTAGAAACATAAAAATATTATCGATACCCGCAATTTAATTTTAATCTTTAGATTGTAGTTATATGAATTTCTAACTGGTCTATCTTTTATGCTACTTTAAAATTTAAAAAAATTTAAATTATTTACCATACGTCAATTGTAATACATATATATTGATGTTGTTGTTGATGTTGAAAAAGTTGTCAAATATTCTCTACCGAGCCATGAAAGAAATGAAAAAAAATTTTAAACGAGCGGAAAGAAAACTGTTACTTGATACTGATTCGCTTTAAGGATGACGGCCTGCTAAGCGTAGGACCTGAAATCTTTATTCGTGGAAAAATAAAAGTGTTGTAATCGGAGACACATAAGTGTGCAAAGTTTGAATCGGTCCTAGAAAGTGGATTAAAAATTGATCACAAAATTTGTCCAGCCACAAACAAACACACAAACACATCCGGACACAAGGTTAATATAGAGAATATTTGCATTTTGATACAAAAAATTTGTATGTCTAAAAATTATACAAATTCAAATTGAACAGTTCTCGTTTAATAAATCTATAACAAATGGAATAAAATAGGTTCGGAATTTGGAATTTGGAATGCAAAATTATTAAATACGAATTAACTTCAATTCAGGTTCACAAAAAAAAGTACTAAAAATTTATATATATAAAACTATATATCAATGAACTCACGAAAAACATGGCATAAAAATTATTAAACATGAAATTACATCAATTAAGCAGCCTTTCCCACTGTTAAATGAATTTTCTAGTAAATAGAGTCAGATGAATTAACATAGTATATTACATAACGAGCGAGGAAAGTGGACGTTGAAAGCTTGAAGCACGAGGCGGTCGATGGTTGAAGGGTAGGCGGTGAAGCAATCTAACGAGCACGATAACTTCTTTTCAGCGAGTAATGTACGCTATTTTTCACACGACCAAAAATTTTTCTGTGCTTAACTGCTCATGCGCAATGCAAAACTACTGTGGGAATGTGTGTTCGCTGAGACTGCAGTAAATAGCAAGAATATTTTCTATGATAACACACTAGTGTGGATAATGCCTGCTTTTGAGAGTAGGTTATAGCGTAGAAAAGAGTCATTTTCGTCTATGTTCGTGTGAAAAAACCTTAAAAAAATGTAGCTGCATTTGGTGATGACATGGTCTCAAGATTCTAGAACGCCTTATTTAGGATTTCGGCGTATATATTTAAAGTAAATTGTTCTTTTTTATTTCATTTAGTACTGAATTGATTTTCAAACTGTTCTCTCTAAATATACATATTTATCGAATGCTGTCTATTTTTAAAAACATTTATTTAACTTGACTTAACTTTTGTTTCTCTGTCTGTATTTTCGCCTTAATAACCACCTTTCACACGACTTAGAAAGCTGAACAGGTCAGTGGCATTGGCCTTTTTCGACATCCCCCATGAGACATGATTCGCGAGTCGCGTGTGGCGCGTATGACGCATGTAGCGTGTGTTGACGAGTGCGATGCGTGTGGCGTATGTGGTGCGTGAAACGTGTTTGGAACGTAGCAGTAGGTGGCGTCAGTGACACTGGCGTGTGTCGATGTATTTATAAAAGTTTGTACATGAAAAAGGAAGATTTATTACATTTAGTTGTTGGTTTACTTTTTTATTTTCGTATTCGTCCGTAAAAGAAAGTCATGTTGTGGCCACACCTCCTTTTTTTTCTTTTTAGCTGGATGTAATTCGTTGTCTCCGTTTCCATCGTCGTTTATTATGGCAGGTAATTGTTGTTTCTCATATATTTTGTTTAAATCTAATTGGGGTCCTTCTTGAGGAACTTACGCAAGTCCTAGAGAGCTAAAATGTGTGTACAGCGCAGACCTATAGAACATATCTGAGCATCTTACATGTCATGTTTTGCTCGTGTGACATATTTAAAAGTGGATTTTTTCAACTTCTTTGATGTCCTTTTTTAACCAATTTTCAGACGCATAAGTAAAAGGTTTTACCCGAAAACCTCGACTCCGTTATCTTGTATATTGTTTGTTTTAATTCACTGCCTTTTTATTTTATAATTTTTTAAATAATTTCTTATTTTTTACATGAAAAATTAGTTAAGTGAGTTAGTGATTGCACTCGCATGACTATAGTTTGGCCGATCATGACGAGTACAATTATGGCTATTTCCTATATGATTCAGATATGTTAAATCTTAAGCATACCTATAGAGAAGAAAAAAAGGAAGACGTTGAAGTTAATACGGGTATGTGTGATAAAAATACGAGCAAGATGTGATTCTCATCTATGTTAATAAAAAATGCTAGCAAAAAGCTAGATAGCCGTATAAAAAGTAAATAAAATATTGTTGCTTCACCGAAAAGACTAAATGATTCTCTCAGCAAGCAATATTTGCGGTATTACTTTAGTAGACTCTACTTTATCGGAGGTAAAGCAGTTAGGGAAGAGTACTTTATAAAAAGGATAAATGCTGGAATCGGAAATCATCTTCAATCACTAGCGCGAAACTATGAATGCAAAAAGTACTCCCAAGCAACGAAGCTGCGAGAATAGACGGAATACCTTCAGAGTTCTATAAGGTGGACCCAGCTGACACTGCCGAGCTACTTTATTAACAGCATATAGGAAAAGGAAAGAAGGTTATAGTCGTCAAAAGCCTGAAAAAGGCAACCACTTGAAGGGATATCCGCGTATTGCCTATACGATTACAAAAATAATAGCAAAAATTATCCTTTATTTATTAATACAGTGCAGCAATGCAGCCTTCCACGACTATGTGCTAATAAGATCAATGGGCCTAAAACAAAATCGATTTCTGCGAACCCACAAACTCTAAATTCCGTCGGAGGCGTCGATAGCTTTTCATACCTTGGCAGTACAATCGCGGCTAATTGGGTAGGGCAAAGGGATGCTGAATCCCGAAACACAAAAGACATAGCCGCCTTCGGTATGCTCTCTACAGTATGGCGAAACAGGATATAAGTCATAAAACCGAGCTAAAACTGTTTAACTTCAATGTTATGTCAGCGTTATTGTTTTCTAGATTTACGACATGGAAGTTAACAACAACTAAACTACAAGTCTTTGTCAACTAATCTCTGGGCAATATCCTGAGGATCTTTTAGCCTCTCACAATCTTCAATTAGGATCTTATAAATCAAACGGGTCAATTTCGAATTCACATAAAGTAAAGAGTGGATGTTGAATCGGATGGATATTGAATTGATGGGACTGGATTGGTCACACCTTAACACTGTTAATATTGCTAAAAAGACACTAAAGTGGAATGCGCTTTCTCAAAGGGGTAGAATCCGGGGCCGCACAAAGCAAATTTGGCTAAGAACAGGAAATGAGAGATATAGTTAGAACTAACTTGTTCCAAATCCCAATAAACGCGTTCGACGGAGAGGAGTAGAGAGTAGTTAACGTCATTTGTTCAAATTAGGGGTTTTAGGAAATCAGTAAGTAAGTAACAGTAACAACGCGCTATAAGAGTATATGGGTTGTTTGAAAACATATAGTCAACGCACGATTTTACAAAACTAGCTCTAACAAAAACTAATTTATCTCACGGAAATTGCGTTAAGTATAGAGCAAGCAAAGATAAGTGTTGAGCTGATGACTGGCAGCGACTTACTGATTGATGCGTTGTAGTGTAGTTTATAATTGTGTGATTTTCCGACATCGCTATGTTATTTGCCGACATCGTTTTTCAATGCTTGCGATGGTTGAGATTAACTAAAGGTTCATTTATGATTTAATTTATTGTATAAAATAATTGGAAAATGTCGCCACAAGTACAATGTACTGGTATTAAATAGATATAAGTATGTCCATCTTAATAGTTGGCCAATTACGGAGAATTTTTAACAATTTTGAGATGCTTTAACAAAGATATATCTTTCGGAATACATATATCTGGATGAAATATTAAGTCTTGAAGGGACGTTGTAAGAAGATGTAATTAAATTGTTATTATATTCACCCGAGACTAATTAATTGGATACAATCAAGGTCTCACAAAGAGTACACTACACCAGGCATGAATGGATAACTCCCGAGAGCTAATCATTTAACTGAACTGAATTTGGCAAAACATTGTATAGTACACACAAATATATATACATGTATATATAATAGCTCCTCACAGCTTCATTAAACTACAAATATTGATGTAACAATATATTTATATACATATATAGAGCTGCATCAGTGCTAATATTTATAGGAAGCTATCGATTTATATATAGGATTCAGTTGCAATTCAACACAACAACGGATATGCCACCTATGGAATCCTGCACGCTGCAGCTTAATTTCACATCGTACACGAACAAACGTTGAAACCTATTAGCAGATATACATAACGCACATAGAAAATCATTGGTGTTGCATATAGTGTCAATCGAACATATGTGTACTCTAACGTCCCGCCTCTTACCAAGCTCTCTGTGGCTCTGGTTGTAGTTATAAGTACGTCTCGGTAGATACACAACCGATAGATACGTTTAATTCAATTGGTCGATTCATTAGAAACAGTCTATTCAGGATGAATTTATTATTTATGGCATTTAAGTATTGTTGTAAGAGACTTAATTGATCGATATAAACATGCATCACACTTTCGATTTCACCTAAATTTCTAAATTATGTATAGAAATGCGTCTACCACAATAACTGAAAGTGAAACTGTTTCGAATGCCAACTGAAAATTTGCCGGAAATTATGAAACATTCTGAAGGTCGCTCGTTCACATATTCTCTCCCCCTCTCTTTCCCTTTTTTGACAAAACTAAACAATAAATCTCCTCCGTCACTTAAATGCTTACAATACAGGTATTTATATTATATATATACAAACCGATTATATTCGATATTGACTTAATAGTGTTAATTTGTTAATTGATTGATAGGAAAATGCACAGTAGATTTGAAAAAAATTCACGCGCACTTTATCCCATCGTTTCCTTTTTGTTAAAATACAAAGAAACCATACAGGATTTCAAATAAAATACCATATTTATTAATAGGATTAATAGGAATAGGAAGACGCAGTTTGTTTGACGTTTCATCTCGTCTATATCTGACATATAATTATGGGTATTTTCAAGTCGATGGTCTATGCCAATTATCCAAAAATTTTAGACTACCTCAGAAACAACATCGGACGTTAAATTTCCTGCACATAGCTCGATTTGTGCGAAAAATTCACGAAAAATTGGGTTCAGGGCATTCACTCATGTTTCCGTGGAGGACGCTGCAACCGTGTTGTATTCCACAATTAATGGCATTGATGGTACTTTCATCTAAAATTTTCAAAAAACTAAAATCCTTTTAAGCTAATTCAGCCTTAAGACTAAATAACAACTATACACGAAGTGGATTTGCGTGTAGCCAGAAGTAATTATGTGTACTTTAGTTAACTATGTTTTGGAAGACGTCATATGTCATTGATTCATTATATGGATTTGTACTTTAGTATTGATCGGGCCCCAGGGTCAGGCGGCTCCCATACACATTTTTAAAGAAATGTACCCGCTTTTTTAAATTCTCTATATTAACTTCACTTGCCCGTGGGTCGTCGGTCGTCGGTCGGTCGTCTGTCGTGGATTCTTGCGATCAATTTTTAACCCACTTCCCATGGCCCGATTTTATTGAAATTTTGCACACATGTGTATTTCCGGAGACAACACTTTCTATTAAATTTTGAGGCCCCTCGGGCTGCGGGGTCCTTTATGGACTGTGTTTTTGTGTGTGCTGCGCAGTCGGCTGCGCTGCATGGTTTTGGAGGTGGTGGAGAGAGAGAGAGAGAAATCTTAGCGCACGCACAAATGAACCCAGCAAATGAAACGAGACATACATGTTTTATGCTTACTTCAACTTACATTTTTATTTACTGAATTGTATTTTTATTGATGTCGTTTTTTTTGTTGTCGATACCAACTTACAGATAGAACAACAAGTTTTCACAATATTCTGTCATTTGGCGTTTTCATAAATTAGTTCAGAGCAGTCAAAGAGTTCTCAAGATAAATGTTCGTGTTTCTTATTTGCTCAGAGTATGAGCGTGCTCTAAGTGCTCAGAATAAAATGATCTGAGCTTTTTCAATTTTAACATCTGATGTCAAATGTATGTTTCGATGATTTTCTTCTACAATAAAAAAAAAATGGCCCAGGATCGAGGGGCTCCCATATCAATTTCTACGATTAGAGAATTTAGATGAAAAATTTAAATTTTTATGGGTTGTTTTTTTATACACATGTGTATCGAACGCGAAATTTCCGGCACATAGCTTGATTTGTGCGAAAAATTCACGAAAAATTGGGTCCAGGGCATTTACTCATTTTTTTTGTGGAGGACACTGTAACCATGTTGTATTCCACAATTAATGGCATCGATGGTATTTTCATCTAAAATTTTCAAAAAACTAAAATCCATTTTAAGCTAATTCAGCCTTAAGACTAAATAACAACTATACATGAAATGCATTTGCGTGTAGCCAGAAGTAATAGTGTGTACTTTTAGTTTACTATGTTTTGGAAGGCATCAAATGGCATTGATTCATTATATAGATTTGTACTTTAGTAGTGATTTTTAAAGAAATGTACCAGCTTTTTTATAGACATGTGTATGTACGATGGAAAACATTTTTTGCTTGGGCCCCGCGGGGTCGGAGGGCTACCATAAATTTTTCTTTCTTTAAATTGTATACACATGTAAATCTCCGATGGACGATACTTTTTGTAAAAATTTAGAATTGATCGGGCCCCGGAGTTAAGGGTTCCCATATATATTTTTTTAAATTAACCCAATTTTATTCAAACTTTGCACACATGTGCAACTCCAATGACAAAAAATTCTGTAAAAGGGGGTGGTCCTATGTAATTTTTAAATTCTCTATATTAACTTCGCGTGCACGTGGCTGGCTGGCTGGTCAGATTTTCTGATCAATTTTTAGCCCACTTCCCATGGCCCGATTTTATTGAAATTTTGCACACATATATAAAGGGTGTTTTTTTAGGAGGTTTGTTTTTCCGATAGATGTCGTTTTATTTTATGACAGTTGTTTTGACAGCTCAAAGTGGCATTTCTACTCAGTATTGTTTGGCAAATCATTATGAATAGGTTAACTCCAGAACAACGTTTTCAAATCGTGGAAATTTATTTTCAAAATCAGTGTTCAATTAAAAATGTTTATAGAGCACTTCGTGAATTTTATGGTGCACATAATCGTCCGTCAGAGACCACCATAAAGAACGTAATTACCAAATTTCGGTCTACATTCACTCTTTTGGATGCCAAGCCACCGACAAGAATGAGAAGAGTTCGTACAGAAGAAAATATTGCTGTCGTTGAGGCCAGTGTCGAAGAAAACGACAATTTATCGATTCGTCGTCGTGCTCAGCAAATTGGACTTTGTCCATCGACTTTATGGAAAATTTTACGTAAAGATTTGGGTTTGGTGCCATACAAAATTCAATTGGTGCAAGAATTAAAGCCACACGACCATCGTTTGCGCCGTGAATTCAGTGATTGGTCGTTAAATCAATTGAACGAAGATCCATTTTTTTACCGTAAAATTCTCTTCAGTGATGAGGCGCATTTTTTGTTAAATGGATACGTCAACAAACAAAATTGTCGCATTTGGAGCAAAGATAATCCACACGCCGTTCAAGAATTACCAATGCATCCTGATAAATGTACTGTTTGGTGCGGTCTATGGGCTGGTGGGATCATCGGTCCATATTTCTTTAAAAATGAGGAAGGACGACGCGTTACCGTGAATGGAAATCGATACAGAACCATGTTAAATGAGTTTTTGTTGTCAAATCTTGAAGATATGGATATGGATGAAATGTGGTTTCAACAAGATGGTGCCACTTGCCATACAGCACGTGAAACAATCGACTTATTGAAAGAAACTTTCAACGACAACATTATTTCGAGAAATGGTCCGGTGAATTGGCCTCCGCGTTCGTGCGATTTGACGCCACTCGATTACTTTTTGTGGGGATACGTGAAGTCATTGGTTTATGTGGATAAACCTCAATCGATTGACGCTTTGGAAACCAATATTCAACGTGTCATTGCTGACATACGCCCTCAAATGCTTGAAAAAGTGCTGGAAAATTGGACCTCCAGAATGACATTTGTGAAAAATAGTCGTGGTAGCCATATGCCAGAAATTGTGTTTAAATGTTAAATGCCAAAAAATTATCTACCAAATAAAAAAAAATTTTGGTCATTTCATAATTTTATATGTGTTTTATTCAAAAAAAAAATCGGCAACCTCTTAAAAAAACACCCGTTATTTCCGGTGACGATACTTTCTATTAAAATTTGAGGCCCCTCGGACCTCGGGTTCGGGGGTCTCCCATACAAATATTTTACAAAATTTACCCGATTTTCTTTAAATTTTGTACACATGTGTGTCTTCGATGGAAAACACTTTTTGTAAAAATTTGGAGCGATCGGCCACTTGGGGACCCCAATATACAATTTTTAAATATCGCTATACGGCAAAGTCTGAGCTCTGTGCTTTGTGATCAGCGCTGTTCGCTGCCGCTGCGCAATTTGGTGAATGATTTTGCCACAAGACGAGCACGCAGTGTGTGTGTGTGTGCATTAGTGATTAGAGAATTTACAAGAAAATTTTTAATTTTTATGGGTTGTTTTTTTAAATTCTCTATATTAACTTCACTTGCCCGTGTGTTTGTGGGCTTGTGGGTTTGTGGGTTTGTGGGTTTGTGGGCTTGTGGGTTTTGTGGATTTGTGGATTTGTGTGTCATGGAATCTTGCGATCAATTTTTGACCCACTTCCCAAAGTCCTATTTTATTGAAATCTCGCACACATGCATATCTCCGATGACAACACTTTCTATTAAAAGTTGAGGACCCTCGGGCCACGGAGTCGGTGGGCTCCCCTACAAATATTTTACAAAAATTTACTCGATTTTCTTCAAATTTTATACACATGTGTATCTCTGATATACAACACTTTTTGTAAAAATTTTGGAGACCCCGGGCCCGGGTTCGTGGGGCCCCATAACTTTTTTTTAAAAATTATCCCGATTTTCTTCAAATTTAATACACATGTGTAACTCCGATAGACAACACTTTTTGTAAAAAATTTGGAGACCCCGGGCCCGGGTTCGTGGGGCCCCATAACTTTTTTTTAAAAAAATTGACCCGATTTTCTTCAAATTTAATACACATGTGTATCTCCGAAAGACAATACTTTTTGTAAAAAATTTGGAGGCCTCGGGCCCGGGTTCGTGGGGCCCCATAACTTTTTTTTTAAAAAAAATAAACTTATTTTCTTCAAATTTAATACACATGTGTATCTCCGATAGACAACACTTTTTGTAAAAAAAGTCCCGGGTTCGTGGGACTCATAACTTTTTTTAAAAAAATTAACCCGATTTTCTTCAAATTTAATACACATGTGTACCTCCGATAGACAACAGTTTTTGTAAAGTTTTTGGAGTGTGGCCCTGTGGTCCGAGGGGTGCCCATATAAATTTTTTAAAAATTAGCTCGATTTTCTTCAAATTTTAACACATACCCATCTCCTATTAGAGAATTTACATGAAAAATTGTATTTTTATTGGTTGTTTTTTTCAACCGAGATCTCCATATTGTATTTTCAAACTTATGTAGCAGCAATTGTAAGTTTTAAATTATCTATATTAACTTCGCGTGCCCGTAGCTGGCGGACTGGCTGGCTGGCTGGATGGTTAGATCTAGAGATCAATTTTTAACCCACTTCCCAAATCCCAATTTTATTGAAATTTTGCACACGTTTATATATCCGGTAAATACTTTCTGTTTAAATTTGAGAGTGATAGAGCCGCGGGGTCGGGGGGCACCCATACAAATTTTTTTTCCCGGCATCAGATCATTTCAAACTATAATGACTGTATTCTGTGTGCGTTGTGCGATGTGCGCAGTGGGCAGCGTTGCTTGCTTTACGATTGGGGTTGTTTTGTTGTTGGGTTGTAGTGCTTCGTATGTATTTTTATATATTTCAGCATTTATAGTGAAATTCAGTATACTTTTGGTTATTAGAGAAAATTGAAAAATTTTATGGGTTGTGTTTATTATTTTATTGATTCAGCAAAGAAAGTTGCGTCATTTGCGTAACATATGATTTTTAGGTGAGTGGTATATATGTAGTATCCAGGAGGTGCTGGTATGAGGTCTTCCATTATGGCATACACTATGACAGAGAAGAATATTGGGCTTATACTGTCGGTTTGTCCGATTCCAGATATAATTGGGACAGGATTTGTTGTATCGTCATCCTTATCCAATAGATGTTCGACTGCCCTCGTTGAGTTCTCATATGGTAGTTACAATATTTGGTGATATACCTCAGTGTTTGGGGAGTGTTATGACGCCCCTGGCTAACTTGATACATGGCTTTTGCTATAGGTCTAAAAACACATGTACGCAAGTTAATAAAATTCTAGCGCTTTTTCGCATATTTGCCTCATAATAAATGTTGCGTTTACGTTGATCGGGTTTTACGGAAGCCTTGCTATTCCTTACAAATACCTGGCGCTCCTGTTTATCACCATTCTTAAACATAGCTATGGTGATACATCTATTCTTCTATTGTTGTTGTGTTCGTTTGATAATCGTGCCCGATGAACAACCATTTGGGGGAGAGTAAAATGTTTGACAACAAACTTAACTGTGCGCTAGTAAGAAAATGTATTGCTATATTTTAAGACTTAAGATGCCTCTTAAACAATGGAATCCTTGTATTAGGAAGAGCACCGGCACAGACTTCTAAATAACTAGATGAACCTTAATGGCCAGAAGGCAATTTAAACACACAATCTATTTGGGTATGTGATTGAAATATTTGAATTAACATCAAGAAAATGACACAAGAGGAAAAATTAGTAGTGAGTTTTGTAGTAGTTTTATTTGGCTTTTCACTTTTCATAATACACAACAAAAAATTACATTATATTTAATATTTAAAGCTTTATATAGACTAGTGTTCATCTCTTTGCAAATGACACAATTAAAAAAGTTGCTTATTTATATTTATTTGGTTGTTGTCTTTAAAAACTTAAATGGATCATTCTACCTCTTCTCACATCATATGCTTGTTTCTCTTTTGTATATGTACCTCCTCACATACCTACATATTATGATGTTGTGTCGGGGTTATTTTTTTTATTTAATTTTTAACTGTTTTTTATGTTGTATTAATTCGTTCCCAAAAAATCGGTACGCATATGTAAAATGATAAAAAATGAGCATTTAAAATAATTCTAGGTGAAGGACATTGCCGCTCTGCGCCCACTTGTAACCGGCTGATGACATGGCGCGCGGCAGCGGGCGAAATCGTCTCGTTCATTAAGTGCAATAAACCGAAAATGAAAATAAAATTAAGTTTTGTTTTCTTTTGTTGAATTCGCATTATTAAAAAACAAAGTTCGAAAGCTGGGGACCCATATACAAATGCATACGTATTATGTGTAATTGGCAGAGTCCATTGCTGTAGCGGAACATCATGACTGGCTCTGGGTGCATGCATGCATCAGGTTCAAAAACACGACCGCTGCGATATGAGTGCGCGTTGTATTAATATGCACCACAAATCGATTTCATAGATTGATTCAAGAAGACCGGCGAGATATTTACGAGTGTAGCATAAACACACGGAAACACGCTCGCACTTATGTATGTGCAAGTATATATGGTTATCGTTTGTTTCTATATTTTCGTACTTATACATTGTCCACTTCTGATTCTGGAATGCAGACAGACAAGCTTGCCGCTGCACATGCATACAGGTGTCGTCGAACGGTCGACACGCTGCAATCCTGCTGTTGTCCTGCTGTCTGTCTGTTCACTTGACGAAGCAATTTTTCAATGTAACTGATTTTAACTACGAGCTATGTAGATTATCGTTATTAGCTAGGGGTTGCAAGAAATATTGACATGTAATGCGAGTTCTCCGGCCAGGAGTTTTTTGTTTATAAAAATACATTCACGTTAAGAGCACATTACATTACACATGTGATATGTACGCACATTCGTGTGCATTGCATACATATGTATACTATGTACTATACTTGTATAATCATGTACAGACAGAACAGTTTTTTGAAAAATTTTAAATTTTTCGCGCGCAGCTATAACATAGGCCGAATCTGTGACAATGCCCCGCACGAAAATGCACTCGCTTGACCTTTTAGCTCATTGGAATCTACATGATGATGTGGATACATTTAATTGTGCGTTTATTGAAATTGGGGTTAAATATGGTCAATCAACCGATTGTGTTTGATTTGTACCTATAGGCGTAGGTTATGTAACCATGCTTATTGGTTTTCTGGGTAAAATGTAATATCGGCCTATTAATAAGATATATATACACACATACGAGTATACTTCGTAGAGATGATTTTTGTGTTTGTCGAAAATCCCCCGTAGTGTTTATTTAGAAACCTTGAAACTATATAAATAAACTATAATAAATTACATTCCTGTATTAGCTACACTACGTACATACATATACTTATGGGTTATCCTTTAAAATAATCAATTATAAGGACAACTCACAAACAAATTATTAAATACAATAGTTTTGTCATAATTTCTTGACATGCTTCCAAGCATAATTACTCTTTATTAAATTCTCTATATTAACTTCACTTGCCCCGTGGCAGGCTGGCTGGCTGGCTGGCTGGCTGGCCAAATCTTGTGATTAATTTTTAACCCACTTCCTACAGCCCAATTTTATTGAAATTTTGCACACATGTATATCTTCCATGACAACACTTTCTATTCGGGGTCGGGGGGCTCCCATACAAATATTTGACAAAATTTACCCGATTTTCTTTAAATTTTGTACACATGTGTGTCTTCGATGAAAAACACTTTTTGTAAAAATTTGGAGCGATCGGCCCCTTGGGGACCCCAATATACAATTTTTAAATATCGCTATATCGCATCAGATCACGGCAAAGTCTGAGCTCTGTGCTTTGTGAGCAGAGCTGTTCGCTGCCGCTGCGTCATTTGGTGGATGATTTTGCCACAAAACGAGCACGCAGTGTGTGTGTGTGTGTGTGTGTGTGTGTATCCCCGATTAAAGAATTTACAAGAAAAATTTTAATTTTTATGGGTTGTTTTTTTTTTCCTGAAAATTGTACGAAATTCAATTCAATTCAATTCAAACTACTTACTATTTTTCATATATGTATTACCTTACGAACGTTTAAATTTTGTATTGATTATTATTGATTTCTTAAGTCTTTTATTAAATTTTATTTAATTGTATTGCTTATTTATAGACTTTATTTAATTGTATTTTAAAAAAAATTAATATTATTTGCCAATATTTCGGTCTTGCTGACCATTATCAAGGCAAAAAAATTATAAGTTTTGAATTAATTTTCTAACTTTTCAGAAATTAATGAAAATTTTAAACAATTTATATTTGTCATTATTAAAATATAAATAAATATGATAACTACTATGTAATTTATTAGTATCTACTTTATAGTTAACTGGACTATTGGATAACCAAATATGACAAGCTTCTTTGAATTGTCCTTTAAGTTTCTTGTCTTCATAGTCCAAAGTAATAACGTTATCTGTATCAAAATCATGTCTTAGTTGGTGGCAATGTTTAGCGAGTGCTGATTTATAACAAGTCTGTTGTCCGTCTATAAGTTTTTTAACATTTTAACATCTCTTTTATGTTGTTTAATTCGTTGGGTAAATCTTTTACTTTCCTTATCCTTATGGAGCAACAATAATTAACCCGCTGGACAGAACATTTTAAGAATGTTTTGAATTGTACTTCGCCAGGCACGTCCATCAACCCACATATGCACCTTAATATGCTACTTAACATCAGCGTCGCTACTCCTTCGTTGGATGAGATAAGGACAACAATGCGTTCACTGCAATCAGGTAAAGCAGCAGGCAATGACAACATCTACGTAGAACTCCTTCAAGCCGACATCGAGTTAACTACGCGAACATCGCATGCATCTATGTATCTGGGAATCTGAAACCATTCCATCGTCGTTAAAAGAAGGTTTAATAGTCAAGCTTCCCAAGAAAGGTCATTTGAGCAATTGCGAAAACTATAGACGAATTAGCCTGCTAAACACCATAAACAAAGCGATCTCCTCTATAATAGCTAGACGCTTACGAAATGCGTTAGAGCCAATTTTGAGAAATGAACAAGCAAGATTTCGCCCAAACCGTTCTTGTACTGATCAAATTAACACCCTCCGTATAATCATTGAACAGTCAGTTGAGTATCGCTCTCCTCTGTATATGGTTTTTGTGGATTTTAAACGCGCTTTTGATAGCGTAGGCCAAAACATCATGTGGCAGATTTTGTCTAGCTATGGTATCATTAACATCATTAAGGAGCTGTACCGCGACTCAACATGCCGCGTCATTCATAACGGTCATCTTGGCTCACTTTTCAACATCTACTCGGGAGTCAAGCAAGGCTGCACCCTCTCACCATTGCTTTTCACAATTGTTATCGACTGGGTGATGAAAATAGTAACCCGTACTCCATTGGGTTTGCCATGGAATGTTTTTTTACCGCCTAGAAGACTTAGACTATGCTGATGATATCTGTCTCCTATCACAATCGCTAGGTGACATGGAGCGAAAATTAAACTCAATAGAACTCCACACTAACAAAGTGGGTTTAAAAATTAACGTCTCAAAAACAAAACTACTTCGCATTAACGCTAGTGGAACATGTGATCTCTCGATTGACGGACATCAGATAGAGGAAGTCGATAAGTTTTGTTATTTGGGCAGCTGGATGTCAAAAAATGGTGGTGCTGACTCGGATGTGTGCTCTCGTGTAAACAAAGCGCGACACTCCTATAGTATGCTATATAATATCTGGAACTCCTCGCAAATCTCCCGGAATCTAAAGCTAATGATCTTCAGATCTAACGTTCTCTCAGTACTCTTGTATGGCTGCGAAACGTGGAAAGTCACAGAGTCAATTGCGACGCGCCTCCAAGTTTTCGTCAACAAGTGCTTAAGGAGGATACTGAGAATAAGATGGCCGGACATTATCACCAATCAAGACTTGCGGAGAGTAAGAGAGTAACACAGCAGGAAGCAATCGCGATCACCATCAGACGACGAAAATGGAGCTGGATTGGCCACACTTTAAGAAAGCCAGCGGACGACATTACGAAACTAGCGCTCGACTGGAACCCACAAGGAAGCCGTCGAGTTGGCTGTCCTAGCAAGACATGGAAAAGGACAATAGAAGAGGAAGTAAGATCCCAGGAGACCGAGTGGCGTCTCTTGAATCCTCAGGCGTTAAATCGAGTTCGTTTGCGGGCGTTTGTAGAAGCCCAAAGTCCCCCGTGGAGTAAA
This sequence comes from Nephrocerus scutellatus, assembly GCA_947095585.1. Taxonomy (NCBI): domain Eukaryota; kingdom Metazoa; phylum Arthropoda; class Insecta; order Diptera; family Pipunculidae; genus Nephrocerus; species Nephrocerus scutellatus. Next base: position 33,909,577 of record OX352761.1, read on the forward strand.
GGAAAGAAAGAGAAGAATGTTTTACTTGTTTCTCCAATATAACATGAACTACAATTGTTACAATTTACTTTATCAAGTAGAGTCGTTTGTTAAATATAATTTTAGGTCTGTATAATTGCGGTGTATTTGGCTCAAACTTCAAATCAAGTATGCAAATCTACGGTGAACATATTTTTAGGAGCGATAACAAAAATAGTAGGTATCTCTTCAACATAAAAATAACAATAAAAATCTTTCATATTAGATGATTTATTGCAACTCTATTTTATTGAACTAAATCTTAAAATGGAATATTTATTAAAAGAAAAATACGCTATACCGAAATAAACAAGAAACATTATTAGAAAGGGTCTGATATATCCTTTACAGAAAATTGTGTAAAAATAATTACCTTTCTCAAGAAAAAATGTCAGAAATATTGTTACATTAACAGCTTGAAATTTTTTAATACGAAAATACCAGTTTTGTAAAAAATTAATTCCTAAAATGCAAATAGAAATACGGGACAAATACGATACTAAAACACGTCCAGTACTTTTTAAAATAATTGAAATACAGAACTATTTCAGAAAGAACATCCAACAGGCAACAGTGTTCCAGGAGAACTGAAATATGGAAAGTTTTTTTCTGTTGTTAAATTCATAAACATATTTATCAAATTCAATTCTATTTATATATTATACTAGCTGACCCGACAGACGTTGTCCTGTCCCACATTCAATAAATTTGTTTGTGATCGTTTGTGAACTTGTGAAGAGTCTTTTGAGGGTCTTCTGAGGGTCTTTTGTAGGTCTTTTGGAGGTCTTTTTTAGGGTCTTGGGGTATTTTTGGGAGTATTTTGGAATGTCCTTTCAGGGTCTTTTGGGGTTATTTTTGTGGTATTTCGTGGAGTTATTTGAGGGTCTTTTGGGGGTCTTTTGTGGTTCTTTTGGTGATCTTTTGATGATCTTTTGGGGGGTCTTTAATGAATTTTGGGGATTTTTGATTTTGAGGGACTTTCGGAAATCTTTTTGTGATTCTTTTCGGGGTCTTAGGGGCCTTTTGTTGGTCTTTTGGGGTCTTTTGGAGATCTTTTTGCCTACAACATCAAATAAGTTTCACTCCAATAAGCAAACGTTAATGCCGCGAAAACTGATTTATTTGTTGTAATTGCGAATGCAAACCGCAGCCGACACTGCAAGTGCTTAAAGTCTACTGGCATGTCGGTCGGAATCATTGGAATGCGTTGACAGATAGCAAAAGAAAGACCGTGCAAATGGATCAGATGTCAAATGAAATTTGCGCACGTAACCTAAACAATTGGAATCTATTGGAACAGAAATGAAATAATGACTTTTGTTGGACAGATCGTTTTCCAAATTTTCCCGAATTGTATTTTGCTAAAAATATCTTCGGGAGCATAACGAACAAAACGATTTTTGCTATTTGTCCGAATTTTTCGACTTTGTTTTGTAATTGTCTTTGTTTCCCGTTTGTTAAATATAATTTTAGGTCTGTATAATTGCGGTGTATTTGGCTCAAACTTCAAATCAAGTATGCAAATCTACGGTGAACATATTTTTAGGAGCGATAACAAAAATAGTAGGTATCTCTTCAACATAAAAATAACAATAAAAATCTTTCATATTAGATGATTTATTGCAACTCTATTTTATTGAACTAAATCTTAAAATGGAATATTTATTAAAAGAAAAATACGCTATACCGAAATAAACAAAAAACATTATTAGAAAGGGTCTGATATATCCTTTACAGAAAATTGTGTAAAAATAATTACCTTTCTCAAGAAAAAATGTCAGAAATATTGTTACATTAACAGCTTGAAATTTTTTAATACGAAAATACCAGTTTTGTAAAAAATTAATTCCTAAAATGCAAATAGAAATACGGGACAAATACGATACTAAAACACGTCCAGTACTTTTTAAAATAATTGAAATACAGAACTATTTCAGAAAGAACATCCAACAGGCAACAGTGTTCCAGGAGAACTGAAATATGGAAAGTTTTTTTCTGTTGTTAAATTCATAAACATATTTATCAAATTCAATTCTATTTATATATTATACTAGCTGACCCGACAGACGTTGTCCTGTCCCACATTCAATAAATTTGTTTGTGATCGTTTGTGAACTTGTGAAGAGTCTTTTGAGGGTCTTCTGAGGGTCTTTTGTAGGTCTTCTGGAGGTCTTTTTAGGGTCTTGGGGTATTTTTGGGAGTATTTTGGAATGTCCTTTCAGGGTCTTTTGGGGTTATTTTTGTGGTATTTCGTGGAGTTATTTGAGGGTCTTTTGGGGGTCTTTTGTGGTTCTTTTGGTGATCTTTTGATGATCTTTTGGGGGGTCTTTAATGAATTTTGGGGATTTTGGATTTTGAGGGACTTTCGGAAATCTTTTTGTGATTCTTTTCGGGGTCTTAGGGGCCTTTTGTTGGTCTTTTGGGGTCTTTTGGAGATCTTTTTGCCTACAACATCAAATAAGTTTCACTCCAATAAGCAAACGTTAATGCCGCGAAAACTGATTTATTTGTTGTAATTGCGAATGCAAACCGCAGCCGACACTGCAAGTGCTTAAAGTCTACTGGCATGTCGGTCGGAATCATTGGAATGCGTTGACAGATAGCAAAAGAAAGACCGTGCAAATGGATCAGATGTCAAATGAAATTTGCGCACGTAACCTAAACAATTGGAATCTATTGGAACAGAAATGAAATAACGACTTTTGTTGGACAGATCGTTTTCCAAATTTTCCCGAATTGTATTTTGCTAAAAATATCTTCGGGAGCATAACGAACAAAACGATTTTTGCTATTTGTCCGAATTTTTCGACTTTGTTTTGTAATTGTCTTTGTTTCCCAGGACTATAACGAACAAAACAAAAAAAGAATTACGCAAATCCATCGTTCGAATCGTGAGTTATGGTTGCGAGTTCATACAAAAATCCTATGGAAAACAGCACTTTCTGTTTTTTTCCGAATTTTACAATTTTCCTGGAAACTTTTCTATTTTTTTTTCGCATAAACCTTATTCGGACTATGGCGAATTTCTAAAATAAAATAAAGCCAAATCGGTACAGTCGTTCTCAATTTTTTTTTTTCACCTAGCGGTATGAAATATCCTTTAAAACCTACCTTATACCTTCCAAATATACATAAAAAATGTCATAACAATCGGTCGAGCCGTTTCGGAGCAGTTGGAGGACAAACACCGTGACACGAGATTTTTATATATGCAGATTTGTTACACAATATAACAACAAATACCTTACGCTTAATTAAAGTTAAGAATACATTTTAACAATTGCTGATTGTGCAATTGGAGCAGCAAAACAAACTGAAAATTTTTCGTAATACGTAACAAGCAGTTAACAATGCAAACAACGTTTTTTTGACAGGCTTTGCTTTGAGACAAGTCGAATGCACTTAGATGTCAATTTTACCTCTGAAGTGAATTTGAATTTCTTCAACTTGATATTCAATCTATGTCTACTTAGCTTGATGCTCTTATATGTATATTTACCGGCTTACTCAAGCGTACGCCTTGAATATATAGGTATCAATTATGTTGAGAGATTTGTTGTATTTAAATTTTAGAGTCAAGTTTATGTGATTTCTTTGGAAAATAGGCGCTGGAAACAAGAATAATTTGCCGTACGTTGTATTGAATTTCTAAAGGGTCAAACGTTTTCTAAGAATTTGGAGAATTATAACTGTTGCTGTTGCATGCTATGCAATCAATCGAATAACGGATTGTGAGTGTTTTTTTTCTGGTGATTTGACTCATTTTGTCGTGAAGGTTCGCTGAGAACGAATTTTTTCGTTATGTTTACTTATGTATCCACTTATGTTTTACCTATGTCCACAGACTAGTAATTCTGACACTGAGCGAAACTCAAGTATTTGATAAATCCAATACCTCGGAATTAAATCTACCTGGTTATAACTTGCTGCCATTATATTTCCCTCGACGCGGACTCGCAATTAATGACCGCAGCTTTTGCCTCAATTCAGCCAATGTTCCAATACGGAATTTTATTTCATATGGCTCAAAGTATAGAGGTACATAAACTACTGTTTCCTTTACAGAAGCCCCAACTTAGACAATGTTTCAACTCAGAGCGAATTTGATGCACTATCTGATTTAATTTTAACAATTGTCACAACATCGTCATATTGAAATCGTTATTGGGGGCGATTTCAATGTACACAATTTTGGGTGGCCGCCATTCTGGCCAGGAAACATCCGAAGAAAGGTGTGTTGAGATATTCGCTGAGTTTAGTCAACTTACTCAGCTTGTAAATGAGCCAACACGAATTCCTGAGATTGCAAATCATTCTGCAAACACCCTTGACTTGTACCTTACCTCTCGTCCTGATAAATACTCCGTCGATGTACTATTGCCTTTAGGGTCGTCATGTCATTGTGTAGTATCAGCTATTTTCTCATTTATAAACCACAGAGTTAAAGAAATTACTGTCAAAAAAAAAACAGAATGCAATACGAGAAAGCTAATTGGAACGGCCTTAACAACTTATTGGGAGTATAAACTGGTCTCTATTATTAAGCGATAACAACGTGGATGCCGCCGCTAATGCAATCACAAACATAATCCTTATTGGTATGAGAGACTTTATCCCATCCAGGAATAAGTCTCTTAAACCAAAGGAAGATGGATGGTATGATTCGAGCTGTAAAGAGGCTTCTAGGAATAGAGAGGTATGCTTTCAGTTTTACAAAGGAAACCCTACTGAGGAAATCCGAATAAATTTTAAACGAATCTGAAATGATTGCAATGCCCATCTTCGCCCAGTCAAATTTACCTACGAACAAAAATTGAGACAAAAAATAATACAATGTCCAAAAGGTAGTAAAATTTTTTGTTCATTCGTGAAAAGAATCAGCCTCATCGTCGATTCCAACGCTCATTTATACTTACATTCCAGTTGTCAGCTCTTTAGACTGCGCATTTTGCAGCTAGATCCAGTCTTTAAGATTTTGCATTGCTGCCGCCTCCACCTCAGAATTTAACACTCTATTGGACAGATCTTCATTCGTAATCGTGCAGTTGCTAGCATTTTAAACGATCTCAACACTCACAAATCCCCTGGGCCAGATGGTATTTCCCCATTAGTTCTGAAGAGGTGTTCTTCCAAGCCGGCATTACCATTGCGTAAGCTTTTCCATCTATCCTACTCTTCGGACTCTTCCCGAGAAGTTGGAAAAGAGACTTTGTCCAGCCCATAAAAATCGAGCCGCCGTCTCCTTCTTCGTACCGACCCATAGCACTTACATCCACTTTTTCCAAGCTCTTGGAAACGCTGATCATTTTCAGCTCATGAAATATCTGAAAAACAACGAAATCCTTATTGACCGGCAGTATGGATATCGTGGACAACGTTCTACTGGTGATTTGATGGTATATCTCACCGAACAGTGGAACTGGTCTTTGCATCAATTTGAAGAAAGCAAAGCTGTTGCAATCGATATTTCTAAGGCATTTGACAGAGTTTGGCTTTAAGCTCTTTTGTCCAAACTGCGTGCTTATTGTGTCGCTGATAAACTGCTTCATTGGATTAGAGGCTATCTCTTGGACAGCTCAATTTAAGTCTACCCTGCATCAGCCAGATAGAATACCAAACCGTGCGATTAAACTTATCGGTGACGAAAACCTTGCGAAATCAATAGATTCGCTTGAACACCGCAGGAACGTTTTCTGCTTGTCACTATTTTATCGCTTCTTCCACCTGCGCTGCTCATGACAAATAGCCAGCTGCATGCCACCTCTGCTTGAATTCAACAGCAATACTCGTGGCGCTCTAAATGCTGATTAGTTCACACTCAAGCCCATCTAAGGACGTATAGTTAAGTTCAGGGATTCATTATTCAGCCGTACAACACGTATGTGGAATGCTCTGCCATGCCTTGTATTTCCACATCACTATGATTCACTGGCTTTCAAAACACAAGCTCATAGACATCTCCTTTTTCTCCTCATTTTCCTTAACGCCCACGCTGTGCCAGGCATAACGCCGAGCATTATAAGGGTGCGAACCCTTTTAAGCGTGCGCGAATTATGCAAACAAAAGTATTTTCTTAAATGTAACGTTCCCTGGTTGGCAAAACTATCACCAGACATCTCAACAAAAACGAAAATATTTTGATCGTCAAAATTTGACGCCACAGCATCAACCCTACGCTCCTAATAGAAGGTAGAAAAAAAAACTCAAATCAAATCGGGATTATTCAGCGAAATTCTAGAGACCGCCGGCAAATGTGAAATAAAACCTATTGCAATTAATTGCTTTTTTGAACTTTTTATACTTTTTATTATACAAAAGATAGCTCGGTATGTGCAGTTGAGATTATAAGGATTTCTCTTTTCTTTCGCGGTCGGTTTCGCGTTATATTTGCATTACATTTTCAAATGCTTTTATATTAACTCGACTTAAAACCATTTTTACCGAAACCGTGTTTTTCTACCACGTTTACAAAAATCATGACCACATTAACAGTTTTCAATATGTTTCTAGTTTTAAGCGAACTTTAAATTTAAATAAATTTTACTGACTACATATTAGCAGCATTAATTATTAACAATTATGGGCAATACATTTTAATAAGCAGCAGAATTTTTCGTTTCGTGTCCAGTTTGAACAAGCGTCGTCGAATGGCTGAATAAAGGGACTGTAATGCTTATGACCGACCAGCCTCTAATTCAAAACTTTCTAAAAGTCTGTTTATGTATTTTTGCTGGTTTTAATATTTTTATTAATGATATATTACAAAGTTAAGACAAAGCAAACAAGGATTTTTAATCCTTATAGAAATGAAGTTATCCAAATTTATTCTCAGTTACACGACAATAATAGTTTTAATTGTTTTTCAATCCATATTTTTACGTTTAATTTAGTGTTTTGGCTTTAAAATTATCTGGTATATTGATAGTTTCGTTGATTTTTTTGTTAACTATATTTTTTATTTCCAAACGTTCGTGATAAACGCATTGGTTGTAACAAAAGGAATAAGAAATCAAGCGATAAAAATGTTCCTGTAATTTCTCTAATCGAAGATACACATGTGTACGAAATTGTAATAAAATTTTGAAGAAATAGATATGGGAGCCCCTCGACCGTTACAACCGCTTTCAAATTTTGAAATTCTCTGTATCAACGTATGTTTGTTTGTTTATATTGTAATCAATTTTTAATTCACTTCCTTCAGCCCAAAACTATTCTGCCGTGATCATGATCATGAGGTCTGTGGCAGCAGCGACATTAATAGAAGGGGTGAGTGTCTTTTAGAATATCTTATTAGTAGTAATGTAGATATTTTAAATAAAGGATCCAAACCTACCTACATAAATGCGATTTGCGAAGAAGTATTTGACCACAGTCTCGCCAGTCCATGTATCTTCATTTTTGGTAAAAACTGGCATGCGTTTGACAAAGCCTTGCTGTCAGATCATCAATACATCAGGCTGGAGTTTCCTGGCAAACTGGTACAAGATTTTTGTAGATATGATCCAAATGTCCACGGACTGGACTTGTCCTGTCTAGAGTAGATATGCTTGTCACATCTATTAATTCCACAGGCAGCATATCAACTTGATGATGTGTTGCTCTCTTCTTATAATGACATCTGTGTCCCTAAAACCAGCTTGTGCAAACGAAAGCTTCCCTGGTGGAACGACCAGCTGGCTAAGCTTAGGAAGAAAGTTAGAAAGTTCTTCAACTCTGCCAAGTGAACGAAAAGTTGGGACGAATATAGGTTCGCCCTTACAAAGTACATTAAGGGCGATTCAATCGTGCCTATGAAGAAATGCTGCAAAAATATTGTCGAAATGCCAGTAGCTGCACGAATCCATTAAGCAATAGTAAAGGATCATGTAAACTGTGTAGGTTTGTTAAAAAAGGCGGATGGCACCTACTCGTCGGACCGTTCACCATACCACGTACCCCAACACATCTGAACAAAGTTTCTAGTAGGGTAAATAGTTTATCCGGTAAAATCTTCAGTCCGGGTAAGGTTAAATGGGCAGTAGGCTCTTTTAAAAACTTTCAAAACTTTTTTTTCCCTTACTCCGCGGGGGAGCATAGGGCTTCTACAAACGCCCGCAAACGAACTCGTTTTAACGCCTTAGGTTTCAAGAGACGCCACTCGGTCCCCTGGGATCTTGCTTCCTCTTCTATTGTTCTTTTCCATGTCTTGCTAGGACCGCCAACTCGACGGCTTCCTTGTGGGTTCCAGTCGAGCGCTAGTTTCGTAATGTCGTCCGGTTGCTTTCTCAAAGTGTGGCCAATCCAGCTCCATTTTCGTCGTCTGATGGTGATCGCGATTGCTTCCTGCTGTGTTACTCTCTTACTCTCCGCAAGTCTTGATTGGTGATAATGTCCGGCCATCTTATTCTCAGTATCCTCCTTAAGCACTTGTTGACGAAAACTTGGAGGCGCATCGCAATTGACTCTGTGACTTTCCACATTTCGCAGCCATACAAGTGTACTGAGAGAACATTAGATCTGAAGTTCATTAGCTTTAGATTCCGGGAGATTTGCGAGGAGTTCCAGATATTATATAGCATACTATAGGAGTGTCGCGCCTTGTTTACACGAGAGCACACATCCGAGTCAGCACCACCATTTTTTGACATCCAGCTGCCCAAATAACAAAACTTATCGACTTTCTCTATCTGATGTCCGTCAATCGAGAGATCACATGTTCCACTAGCGTTAATGCGAAGTAGTTGTGTTTTTGAGACATTAATTTTTAAACCCACTTTGTTAGCGTGGAGTTCTAGTGAGTTTAATTTTCGCTCCATGTCACCTAGCGATTGTGATAGGAGACAGATATCATCAGCATAGTCTAAGTCTTCTAGGCGGTGAAAAACATTCCATGGCAAACCCAATGGAGTACGGGTTACTGTTTTCATCACCCAGTCGATAACAATTGTGAAAAGCAATGGTGAGAGGGTGCAGCCTTGCTTGACTCCCGAGTAGATGTTGAAAGGTGAGCTAAGATGACCGTTATGAATGACGCGGCATGTTGAGTCGCGGTTCAGCTCCTTAATGATGTTAATGATTTTTTCCGGAACACCATATCTAGACAAAATCTGCCACATCATGTTTCGGCCTACGCTAGCGCGTTTAAAATCTACAAAAACCATATACAGAGGAGAGCGATACTCAATGACTATACGCAGGGTGTTAATTTGATCAGTACAAGAACGGTTTGGGCGAAATCCTGATTGTTCATTTCTCAAAATTGGCTCTAACGCATTCCGTAAGCGTCTAGCTATTATAGAGGAGATCACTTTGTTTATGGTGTTTAGCAGGCTAATTCGTCTCTAGTTTTCGCAATTGCTCAAATCACCTTTCTTGGGAAGCTTGACTATTAAACCTTCTTTTAACGACGATGGAATGGTTTCAGATTCCCAGATACATAGATGCATGCGATGTTCGCATAGTTAACTCGATGTCGGCTTGAAGGAGTTCTGCGTAGATGTTGTCATTGCCTGCTGCTTTACCTGATTGCAGTGAACGAATTGTTGTCCTTATCTCATCCAACGAAGGAGTAGCGACGCTGATTTTAAGTAGCCTATTAGGGTGCATATGTGGGTTAATGGACGTGCCTGGCGCAGTACAATTTAGAACATTCTTAAAATGGCCGCAAGACAAACAATCAATATGCTTAAAAAATTGACTTTTAACTTTTTTTTTCTTCTTTTTTTCCTTCCGTGGCACGACCTGTTGTCGGTCGGTCGGTTTGTCGTGGTATCTTGCGATAAATTTTTAATCCACTTCCCAAAACCCAATTATTTATGAAATTTTGCACGTATGTATGTGTATTTGCGGAGACAACACTTTCTATTAAAAGTTGGTGGCCCTCGGGCCTCAGCGTCAGGTGGTGCCCATATAAAAAATTTTAAAATTAACCCGAATTTTCTTTAAATTTTTTTACATGAGTATCTCCGTTGACAACAGTTTTTGAAAAAATTTTGGAAATTTTTTCCAAATTTACCATTTCAAACTTTGCACACATATGTATCTCCTATTAGAGAATTTACATGAAAATTTTTTAATTTGTATGGGTTGTTTTTTTTAAGCGAAAATAACATCTTATTAGAACATCCAACCAAAACCACATACCCGGTTCTTACAAAGTTTTCACCCTTATCCTTTCAAACAGCCTTTCAAACTATCATCATCATTATATTAACCTCTATAAACGGGATGACCGGGGCTGGCCTCCAGCAACAACTCTCTCCACCGGTCCCGATTTCGAACCGATGTCATCCAGGCGTTCTGCTCTTCGTCATTCTTCTAGAGTAGGTTTGGCTTACCTCGCTCTTCTGTCCCAAAAATCCACATTCCGAGTAGGATGCACTTCGCTCATGCGGGCTGCATTTAAGTTTTACTTTTAAAAATTAATATTAATAATAAGAAACAAATACAAGCTTAAGATGAAAATTTATTCAAACCAATGTAATAATAATGGTATATACCGTGATGTAAATCTGCGTTTTACGCCGTTTCCGATCGATTGGTAAATGTTTATTCAAAAGATGGAACTCTTATGGATAGTATAGTCTAATGACGCCAATGATGTCATGAGTTGTGATCCAAAGTGTTTTATTTTATTCGGCACTTAGAAATTATTCTAAAATGCAAATAAAATATGTTCCGATATAAAACGCCATAAAATTAGGCATTTTAGCTCGGCAATAATTTAAAGCCAAAAAATTCTCATTTTCACAATTTTTTTTAAATATTTCTTTTTCGTTTATAATAACTAAATGTCCATTATATTATGTACATAGCACAAAATAACACAATGTGTTACAAGCCTCTTAAAAATTACTGAAAATTATTCAATGAGTAGGAAATTGTCTACAGGAATGATTATAAATATTTTATAAAAATGATGTGCAGAATGATGTTTATATGGTAAAAAATTAACTAAGAAGAAGCGTTTGTTGGAGAGAAAATCTTAATTATATATTTAAAAATACATTTTTGCTTTTTAGTTTTCGCCTGCCCTGTTTAATATGTTAACACATACTCATGCATGCGAGTACAGAGTCTTTTCAGCCTTTTTCCAATTACGGTGCAAAATGGGAAGTCATTAACTGACTTCAGCCACCTCCAGAGAAGCTACACCGCTCCACAACACTATTATTCACCAATAATGTCTATTATTCTTTTAAGAACAAGAGTATACACACACACACACACCATTTTCATATGTATGTACTTGCAATTAAAATGTATACACACATGTGGATATATATATTGTGTACTGCCGTACCGCATACATTTGGTCATTTGAACCGCATTGCACTTTCTGTCTGTCTATTGCAATGTACGTAACGTACTTACATTGGTATGTTACATCATTTAGACAGTTTGAAAAAAGCACTCACACACATCATAAACATTTAAATACTAAAAAAATTATGGTTTAGTTTTTTAAATTTATACTTGTATCTTGAATGATAATACTTTTTGTTAATCGTGTTTAGGCCAAATTTATTTAAATGTTTGGCGCATTGTATCTATCGTCTTAGTTTAAAAAGATTTTACTGAATATGTTATGTTATGAGATGACTTGTTACAAAAACAAAAATCCAATAAAAAATATCCAGTCTTTAAAACAAATCAGCGAGCCTCTCACATTATATAAGACCTCAATTCGCGTGTTAAAGCAGCAGACATTAAATTATTTTTCATTCATTGTTATGGTTCTCCGAAAATGGTGCTTAAAAAAAACCGGACCAAAAATTCTGCGCAAGTCTCTTGGATTCTTGCTTAACTACTGGTATGACGTGTCTAATGCACCAGTAGCTTAGAGGTTGTGTTCCCTATTCTTCTAATTGTTCTAAAAAAATGTTGATACATAGTTAACTAATAGGGGTGTATACAGTAATAATTGCTGGTTGATCTTCTAATTCAAATTATTCTTTATTAGGGGGATTGCGTGCTGTAGCTCAAACTATTTCTTATGAAGTTAGTTTAGCTTTAATTATAATATCATTTATTTTTTAATTGAGTTAGTTGCTTACTGATTCAACTGTACGTATACCAATTCGTAGATGTTAACTGTAGCTCCCTGTTATCTATGTGCTTAGTTAATTCTTTGCTCTACGCTTACTTCTGAAAAAAAAGAATGGGTTAGTTAACGGCTGCACGGAGAGTATCTACATCATGACTGTCAATAATCTGTTCGCTAAAACGGCACTATAGGCCTATCTCTGCGCGTGTTTTGTTCAATGTATAAAATATATATGAATCTAGTATGTATCTACTAGTATACGTGTATTCAAAACTTTAAAATAAAATGAAATAAAATAGACGGACAAAAAATAGCCGAATAGGTTTTTGTGTGTTGTTCTGGGCCTGGGTACTTGGTATGCAAATTAATGTTGGTTGGATCTGGGCGTACCGTGGTTACTCTATCTCTCCTGGGTAGGGAATAGGTATCACACATATAAAATAACATATATACATGTCCTCGCATGTGAGATAGTTGCATAGAAACAAAAAAATTAAAACCGAATAAAAACAATACGTAAAACAGTACACTTTACACTCTATATACTCTATATATAAAAAAACAACAAACATAGGAACAAAATGTGAAATGCGTTTTTGCTTTTCCAGCGCCCAGCTCAGCGCGTACCATCATACTTCGCACGGTCGGTCGCGATACGCGGTGAGTTGCTATCAGCCTGTCAGCCTGAATATCGCGTTCGTATTTGGTGTTGCATGGCCCAACCGACCGGCTGCCCGACGAACGTATTTAATACATTAAATTCAGCTTTTCCAGCCATAACATACCATTCTGTCCGCATCACAATGGTCGGCTTGTCATCTCTCTGCTTCCCAGTCTTTCCAGAGGAAGGCAAGTAGCAAATATCTGTATTCCTAGCTGAACAAAACTCAGTATGGCCTCATGTCCTGAAGATGCTTAGTTTTACTACGAGTAACAGAAATGGTGGCGGTAGATTGTCGGTGGTGGTGGTAACTGTTCTTTATCCCTTTTAAATGTGCACACCTTCCACTAAAAATCTACTAGTAATAGAACTCACACTGCAAGTCTCCGCAGCGCAGCCTCTTAAGGGTGAACTTTTGTAGGAACTCAAAGCCAATGCACACTTGTACATATACGAAAAAGTACTCTGTAGTCCACATTCCACACTATACAGTGCCACAGCAACGGCAGCCATCAAAAACATCCCTTTCGCCATCACTGCACAACAAAGCCATAAATCATGAGCTTTTCCTTGTTTTACTTTTTTGTCGTTTTTCGTTTCGTTCGTTTTATTTTTCTATGTCCTCCTCCCATCCTTCCCCAACAGAAGCTCACACTCATTCTTTGTTTACGATGGAGCTCTATCGTTCCTTCAGTAGTATGTATATTCAACCCAAAAGCAGAGGCGGTGGTCGATGGATTTTTGGAATGGGTGGCGCAGAGTGGTTTATTCTTTTATTTTTCCGTTGCGGTTGTACTTTATTTTTGTGTGTGCATTCGTTGTATTTTTCGTTTTGTTGCCTTGTATGGAGCAGAATGTTTCGAATGTTTATATGTACTTACGAGTAGGTATATTGCGGGATGGTGGCTGCGTTGGTGGTGTAATTTGGTTGTGTAACCACTTCGCAAATACATACGCACGCTTTGAAGGAGTATGAGCTGACGAAGTCCATGAAATTCGTGTCGGAAGCAGACAATTTTCAGAAACAGCACAAAAGTCCACCATCATCAGTAGGAACGCTCCAGACCATTTGCGACGGATAAAAGTCCAGTGTGTAGAAAATATCTGCACCAGCGGAAAAATTCTTTGCATTTTTAGCTCCACCTACTTGCTGCTTTTGGATTGGTCAGAATAAAAAATTCAACCCCACCACTGAATGGAAAAAAAGTAAAAACCCTGAAAATTGTTGCTCTATAGCTTTTGCGTTTTTACTTTTTTGACAGAATGCTTTTAGCCGGAAAATTTTTAACATTTGCCATTTCGTGCGCCTTATTGGGAATCGTATAGGTATAGGCTATAGGATGTATCTATACTAGTACAACAGCTATGTTGCGTTATACAGCATGAGTATCATAGATGCACGCACTGTGAATCCTACGCTATTCGCATTCATGACGGTAGAATGGGTTGTTTCTATGATGGGGATTCTATCGTTTGCTTTGGTCTCGTAAGTTGATCCTTGTGACGCCAGATTCTCGGGCGGGTCTGGACAGCAGTGGTGATGGGTTAAGATTACCGCCAGCTACGAATATGAATACACAAATAAGTATATATGCATATGCTTACATACATACTTCGCTAACAATTTGTGGGTTTTTGTTTCCCAAACAATAACGGTATTTTAATTTATATGCACATATAATGAATATGAATAGGAGCTTGCACCGCGAAAACTCGGTGTCTAAATAAACTTAAGATAAACAAATTTAATTATTTTGGACCATAAACAAGTAAGTTTCAAAAACAAATTATATACCTAAATTGTTGGATCAGACAAACCACATTTCAGTTTGAGTTTAGACACTTAGCGCTTTTAATCTGATTTAAACTAATTTTACGACTTTCCAATACTCTTGACTAAATTGACAAGATACTTCAATTCGGTCACAAAAACCGAAGTATTGAAATTTAAAATTGCTTTTAAAATAGAATAAGCTACAGCTTATTTTTAACATTACAATTTACATATACCTGGTGGTGTTGTTACATATCCTTATCATCAGGTAGTTAGTAAATTATTAAAGGCATTTTGTATTATTAAGAGACGATTGAGACTTTTTGTGAACACACGTAGGAGCGGGATATTCAAAGTTAGAATCACAGAATAACACCAAAAGTATTTTTCACGTAATAACACCAAAAATATTTTTCACGGCCCCCCTCTCGCGAATGTCTAAAAACCGAGAGTAATAACTGACATGAAAAGCTTCTCAATTCGCCCTTCGCATACGGCCTCAAATTGTTGGTTAAAATGCAATGTTATATCAAATTTATCTATTTTTTTAAATATTGTTTTCTCTTTTTAAATTCTCTATATTAACTTCACTTGCCCGTGTGTTTGTGGGTTTGTGGGCTTGTGGATTTGTGGTGGATTCTTGCGATCAATTTTTAACCCACTTCCTACAGCCCGATTTGTGTATTTCCGCAGACAACACCTTCTATTAAATTTTGAGGCCACTCGGGCTGCGGGGTCGGGGGGCTCCCAAACAAAAATTTTAAAAAATTTACCCGATTTTCTTCAAATTTTACACACATGTGTATACCCAATAAACAATACTTTTTCGAAAATTTGGTAGTGATCGGGTCCCGGGTTCGGCCGCAAGGCCCTTATACATTTTTTAAATATCTATACTGGCATCAGATATTCGTCGCCCTTTATGGACTTTGTGCGGTGTGTGCTGCGCAGTCGGCTGCGCTGCATGGTTTTGGTGGTGGAGAGAGATAGAGAGAAATCTTAGCTCACGCACAAATGAACCCAGCAATTGAAACGAGACATACATGTTTTATGCTTACTTCAACTTACATTTTTATATACTGAATTTTATTTTTATTGATGTCGTTTTTTGTTGTCGATATCAACTTACAGATAGAACAACAAGTTTTCGCAATATTCTGTCATTTCGCGTTTTCATAAATTAGTTCAGAGCAGTCAAAGAGTTCTCAAGATAAATGTTCGTGTTTCTTATTTGCTCAGAGTATGATCGTGCTCTAAGTGCTCAGAATAAAATGATCTGAGCTTTTTCAATTTTAACATCTGATGTCAAATGTCTGTTTCGATGATTTTCTCCTACAATAAAAAAAAATGGCCCAGGATCGAGGGGCTCCCATATCAATTTCTGCTATTAGAGAATTTAGATGAAACATTTTAATTTTTATGGGTTGTTTTTTCGTTATTGAACTTTAAATCTCCCGAAGTCAACCGCGAATATTTGTTTTCATAAAATGTTTCATGTTAGAAATTTAGTTTGAATTTAATTTTGTAATTATCTTTGATTTTGAGAAGAGCTGTTAGCAAAAATTCTTTTCGACTGTTAATCCAATTTTATTTTTTATATTTTCTAGAGATTTGATTTGTGCATTTTGATACATAGTTTCTTTTAATTTTTAATAATTTCATCTACGCTTGAGTGCAACAAATTCGCACAGTAATCAATTTTCAACAAAAGTTCAAAAATATCAAAAATCCAATGTTTGTTCAATTTTCTTGAATGCAGATTCAAAGTCTATTTCAACACCTATCGAGTGGCACCTTTTTTGTATTTATACCGTGCCAACAAAGTGATATTTGGGGTCAAAATCTGAAACACATGTTTTTTGTGAATTTTTCATCATGAAAATTAGTGGTAAAAATTGGATAAAGACATGAAAATCGAAAAAAAAAAACAATTTTTATTAATACGAAATCTTTCCTCCCCTAGCCCAAATGACAGCTTCCATTCAATGTTTCATTGATTTCACCAAAGTTTTCACCAAATCTAGAGGTATCACCTCACATTCTCGCCTGTGCAGCTCCTGGCGACTCGTTAGAGCAATATCTTTGGCTGAACACAAGATCTGTCTTCGCATCCGGTGACATGACTCCCCAGAACATGCACGATACCGTCATACGAGACCCGTTCTCCAATACAACATTGTACAAATCGCTTTCCTGATCTTCTGTACACTCTTTCTCGCCCGTTGCCACTTCACTTTGGTTCTGCCACGCATCAATTAGTGAAACTTGAGCGGCTACCTCTGGTGTGGTATTATTTTTTTTTGTTCCGGATGAAGACCGTTCAGACTTAGCGTTGATATGCGAATGATGACAATTCCAAACGAGTGATTTCGGGGTATGCTATTGTATTGTTGTTCTTGAATTATTTTTAGAAGTTAATTCGAAACCTGCATGCAGTAGGCATTTTACAAAATCACTTTGTTGCCACGGTATAAGTATATAAAAGGTGCCACTGGATAGGTCTTGAAATAGACTTTGAATCAGCATTAAAGAAAATTAAACATTGTGTATAGATTATAAATAACCCTCCAAAATAAATAAAAATAAATAAATAATATAAATAATATAAATAATATAAATAATATAAATAATATAAATAATATAAATAATATAAATAATATAAATAATATAAATAATATAAATAATATAAATAATATAAATAATATAAATAATATAAATAATATAAATAATATAAATAATATAAATAATATAAATAATATAAATAATATAAATAATATAAATAATATAAATAATATAAATAATATAAATAATATAAATAATATAAATAATATAAATAATATAAATAATATAAATAATATAAATAATATAAATAATATAAATAATATAAATAATATAAATAATATAAATAAAATAATAATAATCGACAATAATATCAGAAAGCCCCTCCCCTCTCGTATCAACTCACTCCTCGTAGAAGTGTCTTACCATCACTATTCACCTCACTGGCTCCGAAAACTATAGGATCGACACTAATATCGATTCTTTTCGCAAAATATCAATATTCAATGCGGAATTTGTTTTTGTTAAGAAAACATATGACAGCAGAACTGTCAAACTAAACGTCACATTTTTTTATTGAGATTTTCTTTCATAGAAACCTTGTCCTCACAATTACAACACAACAAAAAAATCAGATAAATCGGTCGAGCCGTTCTCAAGCGATATTCTTTCATACATGCGGTAACTGTTTTTTTTTTTATTATATAGATACACTATAGGAGAACGCTTCGCTGGACACACACTTAGAAGGGCTCTTAGGCGCTCCCATTCCCATCAAAATATATGGAGTTAAAAAAATAAAATTATAGGCGCCGCTCGAACCAAGTGTCCGGTACCTCCCATAATTTATAAAAGTTATGGTTTTCTTGGATTAGTAAACACGAAATACGATACTGGTATAATTATGGCATAACAGAAAGACTTCTATACATCCTACATAGGGTAACGGCTCTAGTGGTCGGCCGCTTAACCTTTTTTTTTCACTTTGCTTTTCTCCAGTTACTGGATATTTGATAAAAAACGTTTAAATAAATTTCATTGAATGTCGAAAAAAATAATAATTGATAAAAAAAACAACCCATAAAAATAAAATTTTTCATGTAAATTCTCTAATAGGAGATGGGTATGTGTTAAAATTTGAAGAAAATCGAGCTAATTTTTAAAAAATTTATATGGGCACCCCTCGGACCTCAGGGCCTAACTCCAAAAACTTTACAAAAATTTTGTCCATCGGAGAGATACAAAATTTTAAAAAAATAGGGTTAAGTTTTTTAAAAAAAATTTTTTACAAAAAGTGTTTTTCATCGGAGATACATACGTATATAAAATTTAAAGAAAATCGGGTTAATTTTTTTTTAATTTTGGGGCCCCACGACCCCGGGACCCAGGGTCTCCAAATTTTTTACAAAAAGTTTTGTCTGTCGGAGATACACATGTGTATTAAATTTGAAGAAATTGAAAAAAATCAAATTTTAATAGAAAGTGTTGTCATGGGAGATATACATTTGTGCAAAATTTCAATAACATCGGGCTGTAGGAAGTGGGTTAAAAATTGATCACAAGATTTGGTGTGCCAGCCAGCCAGGCAGCCAGCCACGGGCTGAGTTTGATGCTTCTGCATAACTGAGTTCTTTTAAGGAAGAACATGGAACCACGAAGGATAAGAATCACAACCTATATTTTTCAAATTATCATCACTTATGTTTTCTTCAAAACAATTCTTGCTAATTTGTTTAGCTTCCGAGGCTGTTATTGAACTTTGTTTCGGTATAATTCCTCTTTTCGGGTTCCTTCTAGGTTGTTTCTGTTTAAGAAGCATTCTGTCCAGACGTTCTCCTTCCGCTGTAATAGAGCTTCCTGAGCTAGTTGTTTCTTCCGCTGTTTGTTAAAAAAAAATTCCCTCCAACCTTGTTAGGATATAGCAATTGGAGATCTTGTAGAGTCTTTCGATTTCCTCTTGCTTTCAAAACCAATTGGTTTAGGATAAAATAGGTGAGTCGCTATTGCATGTGATACGTCTTCGATTTGTTGACGTTTCAGCTACGTGTAAACACCTTCGTCGTCTATATCAAAGGTGCCTGATGGTATTTCAATATCACCTAGTGTAACATTCAAAAGCAAGATGATATGACATTTTCTCCCTCTTCATTGTCAGGTCTTTCTTCTGGAATGCAGTCTGGTTCTCATTGTATATGTTTTTCTGAGGTTTGGGTCTACTCCTTTTGAGCAGGAATTATTTCCTTTGGATCGCCTCTGCTGGCAAATGAGGTTGAACTTCTGGAACTTTCCGGGTTGCGGGCCAAACCTTGTGTCAATGTTTCAACTTTATAGCTATCTAAGAAACATATTTCGGACTGAATGCTACTAAAAACGTTGATTGCCGTCGTCTTCACACACCTGGTATAATCACATTATTCGGATCTAATGGGTATACGCCATACTTACGGAATCCGTTTTT
Source organism: Nephrocerus scutellatus (assembly GCA_947095585.1). Lineage (NCBI taxonomy): Eukaryota > Metazoa > Arthropoda > Insecta > Diptera > Pipunculidae > Nephrocerus > Nephrocerus scutellatus. Next base: position 33,929,072 of record OX352761.1, read on the forward strand.
AATTGTCTCATTTATATTTTTAATAAAGAGACGCGCTTTTCGCAACAGAGTACAAAAATATTTTTAGTAAGAAGAACACCAGGATTCTCTTTTTGCCAGGAATACATTGTTTGTTTCCAAATAGAATTTAAAGGGTTGATGAGGCTAACATCGGCAGGTGGCGAAGCGCAGAGTATGATGTTTTTTTCACTGCAAAATTGGCCTAACTGCATTGTTAGATGGCACTTATGCCCATCTACGAATAATATAACTGGCCCTTATCGACACAATTGTCCCCGTATTCAAAAAAGTTCTCACTCTTCATCCCCGCACTTTCGGTTCGACCAAAAAACCAATGCTCTGGCATGCTATTGACAATAATTTTTGGTGGTCTAAGATATGGAAAAATTACCATGGGAGGAAGCATCTTTCCATACGCAGAAAATACAATAAGAACAGTATTATTTGATACACATTTTTAAATTAAATCAGACAAATAAGCCGATACCAATCGAAATAGGCTTCAGCGGACGAACACAAGCTTCGTAATATTATTAGTCGGCCGGCAGTGCGCCGACAAGTTTAGTACCTGGCCGAGCACTAAAATTTCTCAAAAATTTGTTTGCTTAGCGGTGAAATCAGAGTAAATTATTAAAAAACTTTCAATATTGTACATTCAAAGATAAATTTAAGCTATATTGCATTTCTTTAGTGCTCGGCCATCCCAGGCCGGAATTTGGTAGTGATCGGGTCCCGGGTTCGGCCGCAAGGCCCTTATACATTTTTTAAATATCTATACTGGCATCAGATATTCGTCGCCCTTTATGGACTTTGTGCGGTGTGTGCTGCGCAGTCGGCTGCGCTGCATGGTTTTGGTGGTGGAGAGAGATAGAGAGAAATCTTAGCTCACGCACAAATGAACCCAGCAATTGAAACGAGACATACATGTTTTATGCTTACTTCAACTTACATTTTTATATACTGAATTTTATTTTTATTGATGTCGTTTTTTGTTGTCGATATCAACTTACAGATAGAACAACAAGTTTTCGCAATATTCTGTCATTTCGCGTTTTCATAAATTAGTTCAGAGCAGTCAAAGAGTTCTCAAGATAAATGTTCGTGTTTCTTATTTGCTCAGAGTATGATCGTGCTCTAAGTGCTCAGAATAAAATGATCTGAGCTTTTTCAATTTTAACATCTGATGTCAAATGTCTGTTTCGATGATTTTCTCCTACAATAAAAAAAAATGGCCCAGGATCGAGGGGCTCCCATATCAATTTCTGCTATTAGAGAATTTAGATGAAACATTTTAATTTTTATGGGTTGTTTTTTCGTTATTGAACTTTAAATCTCCCGAAGTCAACCGCGAATATTTGTTTTCATAAAATGTTTCATGTTAGAAATTTAGTTTGAATTTAATTTTGTAATTATCTTTGATTTTGAGAAGAGCTGTTAGCAAAAATTCTTTTCGACTGTTAATCCAATTTTATTTTTTATATTTTCTAGAGATTTGATTTGTGCATTTTGATACATAGTTTCTTTTAATTTTTAATAATTTCATCTACGCTTGAGTGCAACAAATTCGCACAGTAATCAATTTTCAACAAAAGTTCAAAAATATCAAAAATCCAATGTTTGTTCAATTTTCTTGAATGCAGATTCAAAGTCTATTTCAACACCTATCGAGTGGCACCTTTTTTGTATTTATACCGTGCCAACAAAGTGATATTTGGGGTCAAAATCTGAAACACATGTTTTTTGTGAATTTTTCATCATGAAAATTAGTGGTAAAAATTGGATTAAGACATGAAAATCGAAAAAAAAAAACAATTTTTATTAATACGAAATCTTTCCTCCCCTAGCCCAAATGACAGCTTCCATTCAATGTTTCATTGATTTCACCAAAGTTTTCACCAAATCTAGAGGTATCACCTCACATTCTCGCCTGTGCAGCTCCTGGCGACTCGTTAGAGCAATATCTTTGGCTGAACACAAGATCTGTCTTCGCATCCGGTGACATGACTCCCCAGAACATGCACGATACCGTCATACGAGACCCGTTCTCCAATACAACATTGTACAAATCGCTTTCCTGATCTTCTGTACACTCTTTCTCGCCCGTTGCCACTTCACTTTGGTTCTGCCACGCATCAATTAGTGAAACTTGAGCGGCTACCTCTGGTGTGGTATTATTTTTTTTTGTTCCGGATGAAGACCGTTCAGACTTAGCGTTGATATGCGAATGATGACAATTCCAAACGAGTGATTTCGGGGTATGCTATTGTATTGTTGTTCTTGAATTATTTTTAGAAGTTAATTCGAAACCTGCATGCAGTAGGCATTTTACAAAATCACTTTGTTGCCACGGTATAAGTATATAAAAGGTGCCACTGGATAGGTCTTGAAATAGACTTTGAATCAGCATTAAAGAAAATTAAACATTGTGTCTAGATTATAAATAACCCTCCAAAATAAATAAAAATAAATAAATAATATAAATAATATAAATAATATAAATAATATAAATAATATAAATAATATAAATAATATAAATAATATAAATAATATAAATAATATAAATAATATAAATAATATAAATAATATAAATAATATAAATAATATAAATAATATAAATAATATAAATAATATAAATAATATAAATAATATAAATAATATAAATAATATAAATAATATAAATAATATAAATAATATAAATAATATAAATAATATAAATAATATAAATAATATAAATAATATAAATAATATAAATAATATAAATAATATAAATAATATAAATAATATAAATAAAATAATAATAATCGACAATAATATCAGAAAGCCCCTCCCCTCTCGTATCAACTCACTCCTCGTAGAAGTGTCTTACCATCACTATTCACCTCACTGGCTCCGAAAACTATAGGATCGACACTAATATCGATTCTTTTCGCAAAATATCAATATTCAATGCGGAATTTGTTTTTGTTAAGAAAACATATGACAGCAGAACTGTCAAACTAAACGTCACATTTTTTTATTGAGATTTTCTTTCATAGAAACCTTGTCCTCACAATTACAACACAACAAAAAAATCAGATAAATCGGTCGAGCCGTTCTCAAGCGATATTCTTTCATACATGCGGTAACTGTTTTTTTTTTTATTATATAGATACACTATAGGAGAACGCTTCGCTGGACACACACTTAGAAGGGCTCTTAGGCGCTCCCATTCCCATCAAAATATATGGAGTTAAAAAAATAAAATTATAGGCGCCGCTCGAACCAAGTGTCCGGTACCTCCCATAATTTATAAAAGTTATGGTTTTCTTGGATTAGTAAACACGAAATACGATACTGGTATAATTATGGCATAACAGAAAGACTTCTATACATCCTACATAGGGTAACGGCTCTAGTGGTCGGCCGCTTAACCTTTTTTTTTCACTTTGCTTTTCTCCAGTTACTGGATATTTGATAAAAAACGTTTAAATAAATTTCATTGAATGTCGAAAAAAATAATAATTGATAAAAAAAACAACCCATAAAAATAAAATTTTTCATGTAAATTCTCTAATAGGAGATGGGTATGTGTTAAAATTTGAAGAAAATCGAGCTAATTTTTAAAAAATTTATATGGGCACCCCTCGGACCTCAGGGCCTAACTCCAAAAACTTTACAAAAATTTTGTCCATCGGAGAGATACAAAATTTTAAAAAAATAGGGTTAAGTTTTTTAAAAAAAATTTTTTACAAAAAGTGTTTTTCATCGGAGATACATACGTATATAAAATTTAAAGAAAATCGGGTTAATTTTTTTTTAATTTTGGGGCCCCACGACCCCGGGACCCAGGGTCTCCAAATTTTTTACAAAAAGTTTTGTCTGTCGGAGATACACATGTGTATTAAATTTGAAGAAATTGAAAAAAATCAAATTTTAATAGAAAGTGTTGTCATGGGAGATATACATTTGTGCAAAATTTCAATAACATCGGGCTGTAGGAAGTGGGTTAAAAATTGATCACAAGATTTGGTGTGCCAGCCAGCCAGGCAGCCAGCCACGGGCTGAGTTTGATGCTTCTGCATAACTGAGTTCTTTTAAGGAAGAACATGGAACCACGAAGGATAAGAATCACAACCTATATTTTTCAAATTATCATCACTTATGTTTTCTTCAAAACAATTCTTGCTAATTTGTTTAGCTTCCGAGGCTGTTATTGAACTTTGTTTCGGTATAATTCCTCTTTTCGGGTTCCTTCTAGGTTGTTTCTGTTTAAGAAGCATTCTGTCCAGACGTTCTCCTTCCGCTGTAATAGAGCTTCCTGAGCTAGTTGTTTCTTCCGCTGTTTGTTAAAAAAAAATTCCCTCCAACCTTGTTAGGATATAGCAATTGGAGATCTTGTAGAGTCTTTCGATTTCCTCTTGCTTTCAAAACCAATTGGTTTAGGATAAAATAGGTGAGTCGCTATTGCATGTGATACGTCTTTGATTTGTTGACGTTTCAGCTACGTGTAAACACCTTCGTCGTCTATATCAAAGGTGCCTGATGGTATTTCAATATCACCTAGTGTAACATTCAAAAGCAAGATGATATGACATTTTCTCCCTCTTCATTGTCAGGTCTTTCTTCTGGAATGCAGTCTGGTTCTCATTGTATATGTTTTTCTGAGGTTTGGGTCTACTCCTTTTGAGCAGGAATTATTTCCTTTGGATCGCCTCTGCTGGCAAATGAGGTTGAACTTCTGGAACTTTCCGGGTTGCGGGCCAAACCTTGTGTCAATGTTTCAACTTTATAGCTATCTAAGAAACATATTTCGGACTGAATGCTACTAAAAACGTTGATTGCCGTCGTCTTCACACACCTGGTATAATCACATTATTCGGATCTAATGGGTATACGCCATACTTACGGAATCCGTTTTTAATTGTCTCATTTATATTTTTAATAAAGAGACGCGCTTTTCGCAACAGAGTACAAAAATATTTTTAGTAAGAAGAACACCAGGATTCTCTTTTTGCCAGGAATACATTGTTTGTTTCCAAATAGAATTTAAAGGGTTGATGAGGCTAACATCGGCAGGTGGCGAAGCGCAGAGTATGATGTTTTTTTCACTGCAAAATTGGCCTAACTGCATTGTTAGATGGCACTTATGCCCATCTACGAATAATATAACTGGCCCTTATCGACACAATTGTCCCCGTATTCAAAAAAGTTCTCACTCTTCATCCCCGCACTTTCGGTTCGACCAAAAAACCAATGCTCTGGCATGCTATTGACAATAATTTTTGGTGGTCTAAGATATGGAAAAATTACCATGGGAGGAAGCATCTTTCCATACGCAGAAAATACAATAAGAACAGTATTATTTGATACACATTTTTAAATTAAATCAGACAAATAAGCCGATACCAATCGAAATAGGCTTCAGCGGACGAACACAAGCTTCGTAATATTATTAGTCGGCCGGCAGTGCGCCGACAAGTTTAGTACCTGGCCGAGCACTAAAATTTCTCAAAAATTTGTTTGCTTAGCGGTGAAATCAGAGTAAATTATTAAAAAACTTTCAATATTGTACATTCAAAGATAAATTTAAGCTATATTGCATTTCTTTAGTGCTCGGCCATCCCAGGCCGAGGAATGAAATTCGCATTAAATTGGGTGCTAGTAGTCGACAACCCTATTATTTACACTGATATTAATATTTTGTAATCTTTGCACCACCAAATACATACCTTTTGCTTTTAATAACAATACAAATTCATTAAAATGTTATCTTCCAAACAAATTGTAACATAAATTAACACTTTTGTAAATACGCACAGCTAAAAAAAACCAAGCAATCACTTTGTTCTTACCCTCTCGCAAATGCCCAATGAATAATGTGTATTTACCAGCTGCAGTATTTGCGTTATAATATCAAATTTGAGGTAATGGGTAGATGTGTAGGACATGTGTGTGTACCTAACGGTATTTATATTACATGAAAAAAGTGTGGCCGACCACTAGTGCCGTTACCCTACCTAGGGAAAAAATGAAAATTTTTAATTGAAGGGAAAATGTGTTGTTTTGAGTTGTGATATTGTTCTTGAAGCAACGGATCTGTTTATATCAAACTTTTATCAAAAGTGTGCTCTGGCACAATATTGCCAAAAATTCAATACTTCATCTGTTGCGTTTGCAAGGAATTACAGTGTTGCGCTTTGTAGGCTGTAGCGCCATATTACAAGTATACCACATGTGTTAATTAAAAACGTCGAATCTTCGTGAAACCCTGAAGGAAACGTTTAAGCCTTGTTTTTTCGTAAATTTTTATTTAAAGCTTATGGACAAGAAATGTGAATTCTTTCCTATTTCTTTGGTAAATGGTAAAATGAAGCAAGTAACATTATAAGATGTTTATGTCTTATGTTTAAGTAGATCTTGGAAACTTAAATGTAGAGGTTGCCTTGTTAATTGTATATCATATTTATGTCCGAATGATTTAGTTATTTTTATGTTCAGTGAAAAAATTTAAAACGAAAAGAAACGGTTTGCTTTGGTTTTCTGTATGCGACTTACGTAAGTCGTAAATAAACTTCAGTGATGTTACGTACACATTAAAAATTTTCGTTCAGCTATTTCCAAAAAGGTATGATTATTATCAGAATTTGAGCAAGTTGCTTCTTCTGATAAATCAAAAAGCATTGAATTATTTTAAATGACGAAAAAAAAACGTAAAATTCTACTTTATTCTTGGGAAAGTGTCCATCGAAGTGATGCCTTAGCGAGCCGACGAATATGAAAATATCAACCTACACCTATGCGATAGAAAATCGTGGGCAAAGTTACTGCAATGCAAAGAACGCTCAAAACTTTGTAAGCGCGTATATTCAAATACATGCATAAGTATACTACACATAGAAATTTCGAATAATGGCCGTCGAGTCAAGCCGGAAAAGTCGATTTGTGTATAAAAGCCAAAAGCAATTTTATTTACAAGTAAAGTTTACGTACAAAATCCTAAAGCGGATCTCGTTCCTCAATCCTTCAGCTGCAGGACATATTAGGTGGTAACTGTCAGTATGGCTGGGGATGAAAGAGACTTTTTCCTATTCTATTCCTATATTATTACACCGAAGTCCGTCCCAGACGCCACAGTATCAACAGCATCAGTTGCCCAACTGAGATGCCAGTTAGATGAGGAGGAATGCCAAAAAACATGGAAGCAAAGGCAAAACTCATTTGAAATTGAAGGGAGTGAAAAATCGGTCTGCAAATTAGGGTGTTTTTCTTCCGACAATGGCACCACGACTAACACGGGCAGCAATGTTTCTACTTGAAAGGTAATGAGAAAGGACCGCCGTATATTTGAAAAGGAATTAAGACGAACAAAAATAAAATACGAGTATAGAGGCAGATGTGCGATTCCAAAAGCATGGACGACTGCGGTAATGGCTAAATGTTTGTGCTGAGTCGAGTCGAGAAAACTGTGTCCATTTTATTTCATGTGTTTGCATGCACATACATAGATACATTACTATGCATGTGCGGCTTATCCTAGGCGAAGAATGAAAGAGAAAAATTACAGCACTTTTAAATGAGATGGTATCGGTGTGGTGTGACTATAAGAAGGGTTCAAATCCTTAAGGGATGAAGCGGCCAGTTAAAATCTTTAGAAGTTTTTTTGTTTTGATTGCTTATAAAACTCCTGTAGAATAAATTTGTTTGGGGATGAATCCACAAGAGTGATTGCTGTATTGCGTGGAGGTAAGTTTAGGTAGACGATAGGTAGGTAGGTAGACACGTTCACTGTATAGCAACGCGTTAACCGTTCATTTATAATCTGAACACAGACGATGTCATGTAAAAAATTTACTTCCTTCAAAATGGTTTCTAATAAATAGTATACTTGTGTGAAGAAAGTGAGAAATAACATGTCATCATTCTGGGGTCTTTTCGCTTTATAAATACTAAAATATTATTTGTTATTTCGGATATTTTTGAATAACTGATCAACATTTTTTGCGGTTTATTTTATTAGATAAATCTAAATAAATATTTGTGTTTTATATTTACGATATACATATTATTTGGGTAAAATATTCGTGTCATTTGAAACACGAATTAAGAATCCGGATAGTATTCATATTTATGAATGACCGATTTTCGTGGAAGTTTTAGTTTTGTAGTAGCCTACTGCATAATTTTTGATTTATTTTGGTTAATATTTGTGACCTAGTATTTATTATCGCAAAAGCAGCTTAGGTCTTAATGATAATGTTTCGAGGTAATATCAATTGGTCGCTCTATTGATACCCTCTTACAATATTAAACATTCTCTTATATAAATGTTGTTTGTACCCATATGCTTTAACCAAAGATAATAAATAAATTATATTATCTCTCAATTATTCATTGTTTCCACATAAGATAAAATATATACCGTCATTTGGCATGGCAGCTGTTTATCTTTGAAATTGTTACAAAATAAACACCATTCAATATTGAAAACAATTATTATTATATTAAGAGTTAATATTTCGATTTGTTATTTAATATAATTTCATTCAAATGGCTGCCTCAGCTCAAGTTTGTTTGATTTTGGATAAGTCTATCGGCTCGATAGTTGTGCGTGCCTTTTTCGTTTGTTAGGCCTGGTACTACAAACGAATCCGATACAATTCACTGTTGAGTTGTTGGCCTTCAAGAAAGACGTCATCTAGTTCCTGAAGGACCTAATTTTTCAATAGGGTTTCCAAGAATTTTGAAGGCTCACGTAAGTCGTTTTTTGTATTATTTTCTTGGTCAAGTTTTTTTTGTAGTTTTTCCATTGATTAAAGCATTTAGACTCGCGTCTTTATAGTTTCAAGATCGTTTTCCGTATTGCTTTTTTCAATGAATCAGGGAGAATTCTAAGAAAATAAATTGAAACACGCTACAAAAATTAAGAATGCTATATATTGTAAATCACGTTTCTTTGATTTTTTAATTTTAATAAAGGGCTTAGCTCACCTTATTTCCGTGGCGCAAGTCATTCAGGGAGTTTTCCCTAGGCAATAAGTTAAAATATAAAAAAATATATATATGAAAATATTAAGCCTTTGTATACCGCCAGGATATATGTATAAAACACATTTGACTAATTAATGTATTAAAATTTTGAACAGTATTCTAAACAGGGTTTCTTATCTTAATATTAATAACAAACTAATGCTATTAAGAGCAATTTTGAAACCAGTGTTTAGTTATGGCTCACAAATATTTAAAAGCTTAGCTAATTAGCTTATTAAAAATTACAAGTATAACAAAAACAATCCTGAAAATGTGTTACTGAAGATTATAATATTGAAAAAATATCAGTGTATCTCAATATAAACTTTCTGAACGAGCAAGCATTGCGAGCCGTGGCTTTAGTTGTAGGTGCGTTGGATATCTAACCAGGAGGTTCGAGGTTAGAATTCAAGAAAGCAACACATATACTTTTTCATGGTCCCACATCTCGTGCCAAATGACAAGTATCACGGAAAGCTTCTTAATACGCCTTTCGGATAAGGCGTTAAATTGTAGGCCACTTCCTCGGCTTTAAAAAAAATTTATATCAATGGTTCTGTACTAATAGAGATTTTCATGATCTTACACATGAACCACTGAAAACAGGAATGTTTTTTAATTATAAAGTACGTGCACAAATAATATAATGTATATCTAATATATATATATATATTATATCTTTCGTATATTATAAAATTAACATTGAATTTCAGCTAAGTATAGCTATTCTCTTATGCATACTGCGGTGCAGATCATAGGCACAATGAATTGCATTTAACATATGTGTACATATAGAAGTTTTTTTTTATTTTTATAATGTTATTATTTAGTTTATGACCTTCTTTCTGTCCTTTGAAATTATTAAGACTTATAATCGCCGTGGCTCAAGTGGTTAATGCTGAGTGGGAGGCGCGAACAACGAATCCCTGAAAAATAACAATGAGCTTTTTCGCGATCCAACATCACGCGAACATCTGACATACTTTCTAGAGTAATAACTGTCATGAGATAACTTTTCAATATTGAATATTCGTCGGATATGGCTTCAAATTGTAAGAACCTTCCATTTATGTGCGAGAAAAGCTATGATTACAACGATCTGTTGAGGCGTAGAAGACGCTTTAATAACAGTATTATTAGTAGTTGTGTTTGAATTAAGCTTTTTCTAAATCAACCAACTAGTAGGCCTACGTACTCCCGCAGAAAACGTGATCGGCGACTAAAACTGATTTTTTTTATCGTCTATTCAAGGCCTTTTAGATGAAGTGCGGGTGAACACGTAAATCCTTTGGACTCTACATTGCCTGCCTACTTGGTATGAAAAATCAGTTATCCTGCAGACAAGGTTAATCTAATTTGATGCCTTAATTCAGATCAGTTACATAGAACTGACGTTTACCTTCTATTTGTTACCTTTGGAGAAGACCGCCACCAACAGAAACGTCCCTAAAATGAATATGTATGAAAAATAAGTTTTTACCCCTCTCGCATGCAAGTGACCACCCAATTTTCTTTAAATTATCTTTCATTTGATACTAAAATCCCTCGGAAATATCACCCGAATAATTTTAAAAACTTAAATGACAAATTAAAACTGATCAGATTTTTACATACTTAATCAGGTGTCAAAAATTTCTAGAGTTCCAAGACTTACTACAGCATCTTTTTATAGGCCTTAAAGCCGTTTGTAATACCATCAGTATAGAACTATATAAAGCCATAAGAGAATGCGGCATACCAAACAAACGGACATAAGTATTTAGGTTAACTGTCCATGATAAGCCAAGTAAAGATGCCCGGCTCGTTATCAAGCCCATTGAAATCTTTAACGGGCAAACACAGTAGGATAGACTGGCCTGCGTCCTCTTTAAACTGGTGTCCGAGATTCTGACATAAGGGTGACGATAAGTTATTCCAGATACTGGTTTACGCAGACAATATTTCTTTCATCGAGATCGAGCGGGCGGTACAAAATCTTAGGGTGCACATTAATGCGACCAACAACATTGGTTCCTCAATTAATATAGTGGATATATATATAATTTAGCGCAAATTTAAAGTAGTGCAATCCTTTTACTATCTTGAGTCAATTGAAGCAGCCGTTAACTGTATGGAGCTAGAATTGCACGCACGGTTTCTTTAAGCCAACAAAGTTTTCTTTAGTCTATGTTCAAAACTAGGAATTTAATTTAAGAACATTTGACATAAACAGTGAGTAAGCCCAAAATAAGTATAATCAGACGGTTCCGAAGAAGGAATGAAAACGAGTGACTTCAAGCAATTTTAATTCGTAAATCAATTTTCACGTTAAACTTCTTTCAAAATTGTAGATCTGGTAGTAAACTCTAAACTCTAACGCTAACTCTAACTCTGAACAACCCAAAGATCGTAACCATTTCTATTTTTTGCTATTATTTGTTTAGATATTGGCTTAGTTTTATTTGAATATTTATTTATATTTATATATATAAATATATTATTTATTTTGTAAGCAAATCAAGAGTTATTAACATGTTAACTTATAAGAGCCGAAAGTATACGATTATTAATAATAATAATAAAATTCGGCGCGACAGACCATTGCGGTCCAAGACCTAGCTTCTCGTAACTATATGTGTTGAGCACATTTTGAAAAATTAAACTTTCATTAAAAAAAACTATCTAAAAACTACATAAAAATAAAAAAAACAACCAATAAAATTTTTCATGTAAATTCTCTAATAGGAGATACATATGTGTGTAATATTTGAACCGGGTTAATTTGGAAAAAATTAATATTAGAGCTCCCTTCACTTCAAAATTTTTTTAAAAACTTTTCTCACCGGAGATACACATGTGTAAAAAAATTTTGCTTTGGGAGGGTGGGTTAAAATTTGATCACAAAATCTCACTAGCCAGACAGCAAGTCAGCCACGGGCACGCGAAGTTAATATTCATAGAGAATTTAAAAACCAAACAGAGGTTAGTAGGTTTAGCCATTTTATCAGTAGAAAAAGTTTTGTTGGAAGAATTAGATAGCCATCACCCAATTGGAAGTTCTGCTAATTAAAAGCTGAAAAGTGAAGTGAAGTGAAGATGTGCCCAGTGTACAAATAAGGTTGCTGCGGCCCTGCGTACTGGAAATTAGACCCTGGGTGGAAGCTAAATATGAGTATATAAACCACTGAATGGTATCACTGACAATCTTAACTTTTAGGTTTGTTTTTTATTCGCTCCTCTCGTTTTTATAGAAGACGAGGCTTGAAGCTAAACAAGGAAATGTAAAAAAAAACTTTAAAGCGGATGTGGCCACAATGATGTTGCAATACTAAGCTGACACGCACAATATTACAATTTTTATAATGTTTTACTTTTATATTTATTTACTTACTAGCTGAAATACACAGCGTTGCCTGGCTGCCCCAACGACACTACCTCCCCCCAACTGACCACCATGACCATTCAAAGACCCACCTGAAGATACCCCCGCATATAACAGCACTATTATGTTTTTTTTATTTTTTATTTTAAGATAGGGTATAGCCCCATTTATTGCTGTGGCGCACGTCATTCAGTAAGCTATCCCTTGGTAATAAGTTTATTTTTTAAAAAAAACTACACGGTTTTCGAGTCAAGCCACCCACCACTTCAACCCCCTCAACACCATTCCAATCCCATCAAAACCTCCAGCCCAAATGTCCCCACCACATCCCAAAGTTTAGCTATATTGGATGAGCGGCTTCGAATTATGCGCAAACTGACATACAGGCATACATACATATAGACAAAGTTTAATTTTTATATATTAAGATATAAAATAATAAGATTTTTGCGTTTATTTTCAATAAACATTTCTCCAACTTTTTTTATAATTCGCACACGCTTCAAGGGGTTCGCACCCTTATAATGCTCGGCTATATGCTTGGCACAGCGTGGGCGTTAAAGAAAAGGAGGAGTAAAGAAGATGTCTATGAGCTTGTGTTTTGAATACCTGTGGATCATAGTGATGTGGGAAGACAGAGCTTGGCAGAGCATTCCACATACGTGTTGTACGGCTGAAGAACGAATCCCTGAATTTAACTGTACGTCGGAAGATGGGCTTGAGGGTAAACTGATGAGCTTTTAGAGCGCCACGAGTATGGCGGTTGAATTCAAGGAGAGGTGGCATACAGATGGCTATTTCTCTTGAGCACCGCTGGTAGAAGAAGCGATAAAACAGTGACAAGCAGGAAACGGTCCTAGGGTGTTCAAGCGAATCTGTTGATTTCGCTATATTTGCGTGACCGAAAAGTTTTATCGCGCGGTTTTGATTTCTATCTAGCTGATGCAAAGTAGTTTTAGGCGCACCAGACTAGATATGGCAATTAAACTCAAGTTTAGGGCGAATAAAAGCTTGTAGATAGTAGCCAGTTCAGAGGGAGTGAAATATGTTGCACCGGGCGAGAAAATCTAAACATTTCGCAGCATTTACCAAGAATTGCGAGATTTTCAGTTTCCTCGATGCAAGTACCATTCATGGATGCTGGCATGGGATTTAAAATTCGCTTAGACGACAGGAGACAGCATTAGGTTTTGGAAGCGTTAAATTCTACTCGATTGTTTTCTCCCCAATATAATATGCTGTCTAGGTCAGAATTTAACCTGCTCAACACACGAAGTTGTTTGAGTTCCACATTAGTGGAGGGACGTTCCTCAAATTTATATGAGAAGCTGAGAGTGCTGTCGTCAGCGAATGAGTGAATTGGATTAGAAGTTACAGATAAGAGATCATTAATAAAAATGAGAAAGAGTATCGGGGACAGAACAGAGCCCTGGGGAACGCCATCATTTAAGTAATGAACTTTAGACTTGAAACCATCCAGTACAACTTGAATTGAGCGGTCCAATAGATAGCTTATATTTCAGTGAAGCAGTTTATCATAGACTCTATAAGCACGCATTTTGTACAAAAGAGCTTGATGTCAAATGCCTTACAAATATCGACTGCAACAACTTTGATTTCTTCGAATTGATGCAAAGACCGGTTCCACTGGTCGGTGAGATATACCATCAAATCACCAGTAGAACGTTGCCCACGAAAGCCATACTGTCGGTCACTAAGAATTTCGTTGGTTTCAAGATATTTCTTGAGCTGAAAATTGATCAGCGCTTCCATTCCTTGGAAATAATGGGAGGGAGGAGTCCAGAATAATAGGATATTTGGAAAAGCATACGCAATGGTAATTCCAGCTTGGAAGAATACCTCTTCAGAACTAAGGGGGAAACTCCAAAAATTTTGCAAGCAAATTTGTTTGACCATCGGAGATACACATGTATATAGAATTTGAAGAAATCGGGCTAATTTTTAATCTATAGCCCTATCTATAAAATTTTTACAAAAAGTGTTGTCCATCGGAGATAGATATGTATATAAAATTTGAAGAAAATCGGGTTAATTTTTTTTTTAAATGTATATGGGGCCTCACGGCCCCGACGCTCGGGTTGTACAAAATTTTGACAAAAGTGTTGCCCATCGGAGATAGACATGTATATAGAATTTGAAGAAAATCGGCTAAATTTTGTAAAATATTAGTATGGGAGCCTCACGACCGCGAGGCCCGAGTGGGCCCGTGTGAGATACTTAGATATGCATGTGTGCAAAATTTCAATGAAATCAGAGGTTGGGAGTGGACTAAAAATTGATCGCAAGATTTCACGACAAACAAACACATGGGCATGCGAAGTTAATATAGAGAATTTAAAAAGAAACACATATGTATATGTTTCCTTTAGTCCACACCGGTTAATTTGCGATGCCCAGCGGTCTATAAAATACCTTCTTATATTTTGCTGGATGAACATTTAATAACATTACATAGGTTGCCGTAAATGTTTTTAGAAAATTGTAATGCTAGTGTTTTTTGATGCATATTTCTGTCAGTCAAAAAGTTTAACATTTTTGGAGGTTATTTATCTCTTAAGTAATCTGTTAGTTCTCATCCTAATATTGTTTTTTTTATTTACTTTTTACGATTTTCGAAAGGGGCTAACTCAACAACAGTGGTTGGAATCACTTCCTTGGCTAGTGTTTATAATTGGTGCAATGAATATAAACGCGAACGACGTTCACTTAAAGACGAACCTCGTGAAGGTCGTCCAATAACAGCTGTTGGGCCAGAAAACATCGATGCTGTGAGAAAACTGATTGAAGAGGATCGTCATGTGACTGACTCATCGGGAAAACGAGGCATGCCTGTGCATTAGTAACACCAGCGTATATACGATCTTACATGAACATTTAAAGGTGCGGAACCTATGTGTACGTTGGATTCCACATTTTTTGACAGACGCACAAAAAAGGTTCGTGTCGATGGGTGCCGCCAAAATCATGAAAAATTCGTTGAAGGTATTTTCATAAACGTATGCAAGATCGTGACAGGTGACGAGTCATGGATATTTGCGTATGAGCCGAAAAAAAAGGGGAAATCGAATTCCAATTCGAAGAAAATCCAACAAAAGTTGTGCGAGCTCAGAGCGTTGGGAAGCAAATGGTAGCATGTTTGTTCACGAAAACCGGTCATATGGCTACTGTGGCTCTTTGAAATCAAAAGACAGTCAATTCAGCTTGGTATACTTCAATTTGTTTGCCTGAGGTTTTCAACATATTGAGAAAAAACAACCCAAAACCATCACGATAATGCGAGCGCACACACATTAAATCAAACAAGCGAGTATTTGAGCACTCAAACGATCGAATTGATGGGTCATCCGCCTTACAGCCTCTGACAACTTCCTGTTCCTAACAATCAAATTAAAGATGCATGGACAACGATTTTAGTCGCCTGAAGGAGCGGTTGAAGCGTTCAAAACCCATGTTTTGGGGCTATCATCTTCGGACTGGAGAAAGATAAATTGTTTGAGCGTATGGAAAAGTGTATAGATCTTAAAGGCGAATATTTTGAAAAACAATAAAGTAATTTTTGATGAAAAATTTTAATTTTTTTCTATAAACTTTTATGGTACCACTCGTATAACACAAGGCAGGGGAAGATATGTAGTGGCTGTAAATGTGGACACCACCTCAAATTGAAAAATTTACACAGTTTTGAAGATTTCTTTGCGTTGCATTATGATTGTATTGAAATTTTCTTAAACCACTTTAAGTTTAAAAGAGGCACAATTGCGAAATCAACTTTAACAAAATAAACAACATATAGTTTTATTTCTCAAACATTCTGTATAGATAATTTTGTTTGTTCATTTGCTTGCGCGACTCCTTGTTAAGACTTGTGTAGAAGAGCTTAAAGCTAATACTCGTAAGTCGCTGGCTAGTGCTTTTTCTAATCGGAAAGTGGTTACTACTTTTTCTATTATTTATAAGATGGCGCTATGATGCCGTTGGCGGATGACCTACGTCATGTCCCTTCATCCGTTAACAAGTTAATATTTTTTAAACTCCGTGGGTTTTTCGTATAAATTGGGCGTGTACAAAAGCGCTTTAAACGCAATAAGTTGAAAAAATGAAAATGTATTGAGCTTTACCGTATTTAACATTATTTAATAAATATATAAATAACATTAGTTAATAACTTATTAATATTAAACAATGTGTTACGTTTGGTTGCATGACAGCTGTAGCAACAGCAAAAACAAGACAGCCAGCTAAATAAGTAGAGTAGTACGTACGTACAGGGTGTTCGGGTTTGGGATGCTAATCAGTTAAGGGGTGATTCTTGGTTCATTCTGAGAAAAAATCGTATGGGAGGTGGGGAGGGGGGAGGGGTGGGTCTATTTTTGATATCCTTTGAGATGAGATGTTTAAAAAATGTTGTTCAGAAAAAAATACACACAAATATTAAACTGTAACTTGCAAAATCAACTTAGTCCTATTTGACTGGTAATTGTATAGGCTAATTTAAGATCTAAGTGGTTATCTTGCATCTACATCCGTTTGAGAGCTATGATGCTTTAAACTAAAAAATTCCATTTTTCTCAAAAAACACCTTAAATGGTTAAATGAATATTATCCAAATAATTGGATTGGAAGAAATGGTCCGATTCATTGGCCTGCAAGCCTCAGATCTAACAGTATTAGATTTTTATGTATGGGGAACGATGAAGTCGCTTGTATACTTCAAAGAAATTAATACAAAAGAAGAAGAAGATTATACAACGAATACACACAGATAACGAATACTTAACAGATAAGGGAAGAATTACCAAGAATTGAAATAACCAAAGGCATACATAGACGAATATTAGCCTTTATTCAATCACAAGGAGGACATTTGGAGCGTCTTTTATAACTACATGTAGTAATTTTACATAATAAAATATTTAAAAATAAAATGTTAATTTTTTCATCACATATTCAAACCTTTATACCGCAATAAATCGAGAGTCTTGAGCCAAACTTTATATTAGGAGTTGTAGAGAATATCAGTACTCCTTGACCATAATGTCGGGAATAGTGCAAAACATATTCCTTTCAGGTGCCGCACATGGTCACCTGGTTTGTAGTTGTATTATAGCTGCAGCTTTATAGCGCATCTAGCGCCCGTCTTCCTAATGAAGCTTTTTAGGGGTTAGAGCCGAAAGCTTCTAATGCAGCCGTATGCAGGTATGCATGGCTCCCGTGATACCTAGGCAGGCAATTCTTTGGAGCTTCTGAAGCTTAGTTGCCATTGTCCGTTCTAGAAATTTCGGCCACCACATGACGGCCGCGTATGTGATAATGGGCCTCACCATCATTGTATACATCTAGTGTATTACTAAATTCTCTATATTAACTTCACTTGCCCGTTGGTCGGTCGTCGGTCGGTCGGTCGTCGGTCGTCTGTCGTGGATTCTTGCGATCAATTTTTAACCCACTTCCCATGGCCCGATTTTATTGAAATTTTGCACACATGTGTATTTCCGGAGACAACACTTTCTATTAAATTTTGAGGCCCCTCGGGCTGCGGGGTCGGGGGGCTCCCAAACAAAAATTTTAAAAAATTTACCCGATTTTCTTCAAATTTTACACACATGTGTATACCCAATAAACAATACTTTTTCGAAAATTTGGTAGTGATCGGGTCCCGGGTTCGGCCGCAAGGCCCTTATACATTTTTTAAATATTTATACTGGCATCAGATATTCGTCGCCCTTTATGGACTGTGTGCGGTGTATGCTGCGCAGTCGGCTGCGCTGCATGGTTTTGGTGGTGGAGAGAGAGAGAGA
Source organism: Nephrocerus scutellatus (assembly GCA_947095585.1). NCBI lineage: Eukaryota > Metazoa > Arthropoda > Insecta > Diptera > Pipunculidae > Nephrocerus > Nephrocerus scutellatus. The sequence goes on from OX352761.1 coordinate 33,947,258, forward strand.
AATCTTAGCTCACGCACAAATGAACCCAGCAAATGAAACGAGACATAAATGTTTTATGCTTACTTCAACTTACATTTTTTATTTACTGAATTGTATTTTTATTGATGTCGTTTTTTTGGTTGTCGATATCAACTTACAGATAGAACAACAAGTTTTCACAATATTCTGTCATTTGGCGTTTTCATAAATTAGTTCAGAGCAGTCAAAGAGTTCTCAAGATAACTGCTCGTGTTTCTTATTTGCTCAGAGTATGAGCGTGCTCTACGTGCTCAGAATAAAATGATCTGAGCATTTTCAATTTTAACATCTGATGTCAAATGTCTGTTTCGATGATTTTCTCCTACAATAAAAATAAAATGGCCCAGGATCGAGGGGCTCCCATATCAATTTCTGCGATTAGAGAATTTAGATGAAAAATTTTAATTTTTATGGGTTGTTTTTTTTTAGATTTAGACCCCAAGTTCTGCCGTAAGGATGCGCTCGACGGCGCAGTTGATATAAGAATTTTTACAAAGCCTTAAGTCAAGGATGACTCCGAGATATTTAACCTCACTGGAAAGGTAAACTACCGCTTTGGCCTGGTTAAGCTTATCCTTAAGACCACCGACAAAGTTTCAGCTAGTCCCAGTGGTTCCCGAACAATCCCTGCTAAACAGGCTATGAGAATAGCCTCTTCGATCAACATCGCCGTTGGGCCGTTAGCGGTTCCGGAATCAAATCTAACAAGCAGGTCCACGACCAGATTCTCTGACCAGCAGCGCCACTGGGCATATTGGCATGCTGGTATAATGGTTTTGCAAGGACTGAGGGATAGTCCTTCTCTGCTACACCATTCTAAAACATGTAGTAAAGCACCTTGCAAAACACTAAAATGGTCGTGCTATTTTTACCGCTAATAAAAATCTCAATGTTATCCGCATTACCAATGGCATTGTTGACTTATCTCTGTAGATCAGCTAGAAGTTTGTCCATTACTACTGACCACAGAAGGGGTGAAAAGACTCCTCCTTGGGGACAGCCGAACCCGACCCCGAGGTCCGAGGGCCCCGAATGGAAAGTAATGTCACCGGAAATATACATGTGTGCAAAATTTCAATAAAATCGGGCTTTGGGAAGTGGGTTAAAAATTTATCAGAAAATCTGACCAGCCAGCCAGCCAGCCGGGCATGCGAAGTTAATATAGAGAATTTAAAAATATCCACTGTGAAAACCCCAGAGATTGTGGAAGAGCGAAAACAGAGGCTAAAGTAGCTAGTCAAGCAAGATTTGGTTATGTATAGCAGCGATGAGGAAGTTGATGAAACACAAGCAGATTTCTGGAAACAGCACAAGGAACTTGTCATCAACTTGTCTTGTCATTGACCAGAAAATCAAATCCACTTGAAGAGTGCGAAGATATGAAGGAAATGTTTCCTGTTTTATACAAACAAATGAGGATGTTTTGTTTGGTGGTTGGTGCTTCTTTTGTACAATGTGTAAGGTTATTTTCAAAACCAAAAATCAATTAAGTGGAAAACATTTAGAAAAATTACTGGTTTTGTGAAATATCCCACAAAATATTTTTTTTTCGATTTTATAAACAAAGTAAAAAAACACAAAAGATATACTAAAAATATATCAATGTTTTTTTCACTTCGATTCAATGCGCGAAGCTATCGATACATTTGTTGTAATACCAAGTAGGTATAGATACTTACTTTAGAAAACAGTATCGAGTAGAGGTGCTCATACGTTGACCCAATAATCCAAAAAAAAATTGTCAATTAGACAAAAAATATAGTTATAAGGTTAAATAGTTTTAGGTGCCAATTTTCCTGGAAATTAAAATATAATTTAAGCAACAATCTTTAAATATTGTTACTACATTTATAAAATGAATGAAGTAAATATTATGTTTGTATTATTTTCTAAAATTAATAACTTTGAAATGTTATATAAGAAATAAAATAACCCATAAAAATTTAAATTTTTCGTGTAAATTCTCTAATCGGGGATACACAATGTGCAGTTTGAATAAAATTTAAATTTTTTTAAATGTTTGTTAGGGAACCCTCTGACATCCAGGTCCGATCACTGCCAAATTTTTACAAAAAGTGCTGTCCATCGGAGATACACAAATGTATAAAATTTGAATAAAATCGGGTACTTTTTTTATAAAGTTTGTATTGGTGACCCCCCCACAACTCCAGGGCCACCGCAACCCCTGGTCCCGATCACTTAAAAAGTATTCGCAAGATTCCACGACAAACAGACAGCAGCCGTGCCACGGGCAAGCGAATTTAAAAATTGAAATTTTTTTTTGTAAATTCCCTGATCGGAGATTTGATTTTGTGGTGAATTCCCCATTTGTTGGTGAAAACATAGCAGCCACAGAGCACGGTTGGTGCGACGTACACACAACGACGTACGAAGTACCACTAAAATTATTTCTTTTGAGTTGAGCTAAGCTGTAAAGCAGTTGAGTGCGTAACCAGTTCTTCATATACTTGTAATATTGTACAAAACACAAATTAAGAATGCACTCACACTGTCACACATCTGAGTGTACAAAACATTTCAATTGCTGCACCATTCAGTTTTGTATAAAAATATTTCTTCTACTTCCTCTTGATATCTCTATACTCTCTGCTGTAACGCAACAACAAAACAACCCCAATCGTAAATTCAAGCAGCGCTGCCTACATCGCATCACTCATCAGCGCACACAGAACACAGTCATTATAGTATGATATGATCTGATGATGCCGCTAAATGGAAAATTTGTATGGGAGCCCCCCGATAACGCAGCCCGATTCCTCTGAAATGTTAATAGAAAGTATCACCGGAAATATACATGTGTGAAAAATTTCAATAAAGTCGGGCTTTGGGAAGTGGGCTAAAAATTGATCAGAGAATCTGACCAGCCAGCAAACCAGCCAGCAACGGGCAAGCGAAGTTAATTAGAGAATTTAAAAAATTTATCTAGGATATAAATAAAATATTCTAGAAAATGAGATCGCCAATATTAAGACAGATTGCTTTAGCTAAACAAACATGGAGTGTAAAAACTTCTGGTCTTCAGATCTGCAGAAAGATGTGAAAGACAATAAAGTTGTATTTTTGTTTTATTATTATTATTATTATTCACATGTGATTCTTAACCCAACTCTTAACCATACTCGCACTTTTAAGCCAGAATCGGCGAATTATTAAAGGTTAAGCGTCAAACACCTTTTCATTTTCGTCACGACGACCGACATCCGTGCCACGGGCAAGTGAAGTTAATATAGAGAATTTAAAAATACAACCTAGGGATGCCGACACACTCGTTTTGTAAATATTTTAAAATTTCAATGTCAATGTCAAGGGAACAAGAAACTCCTTATTTTTTGGAAATTCACTGTTTAACTTGACGAGATAATTGAAACTCTTACATGAGCTCACGATTTTAATTTGTTTTTTGCTTTTCTATTTGAATTTGTTTTAGGAGATATTTCAATTCGTCAATTTTTTCTATACAGAAAAGTGCACTATCAAGTTGGAAGCCCTTTTTACAGTATTGTTATTACTTCATTTGCTAAAAGCTTTTAATTTATTTTAGTTAATAAACTTTTAACGTATAACTTAATTTTCTTATTACAAACCAATTTTTTTGAGTCAATGTCCAATTTCAGTACTCTGTCGTTCAAGTGCGATTTCTGAAATATTTGAAGTTATTAATTTCTAAAATAAGGACCAAATTTAAGAATATTCATTTGCGTTACTAAATTATTTATTCTTTATCATCGAAATCGAATTAAGGTACAAGCAAATTTTAATCTACTAATCTTAGCCATTAAACAGATACTAAAGCATATATCTAAAATAATGCTATAAAGCAAGATAACACTACATCTTAAAGGCTAGTAAAAGCAATGCGTTTTAATATTTTGCATATTTTGTATGTAGATATACGTGTATGTTTATATGTATATGTAGTTTTCTATATTTCTATGTTAAAATATTTTTCAATAAAATATAAAAACAGCCTTCCGTGCCGTGCCGATGAAGTCTTCATTTTCGTTATGTAATAAAAGCGGTTGATCATCTGAAAAAAAAAATTATAAATTAAGATTACTATTAATTAAATTTCGAAATTATAAGAAGAATTAGAATTATTAGACAAAATATTTTGTTATTGAGTCATGGTTTTAAGCCACCAGCCAGAGTTATTTGGATGTGAAATGGTATAGTAGTTTTTTTAAGTGCTGACTGCACTGTCAACCTGATACAATTAAACTGGTTAATACTGCAAGCCGAGGGAATTTCAGTAAGTAAAGTTAACATTGTGTCAAGATTTTTTGAGGGAGGCCAGAACCAGAACCAGGATGTATATCTAACTGAATGACGATGAATTTATTAAATTATCTATATTAACTGCGCGTCCGCGTGTGTTAGTTTGCGTATTTATTTACAAATTTTGTGATAAATTTTTAATCCACTTCCTAAAATCCGATTTTATTCAAACTTTGCACACATGTTTATCTCTGATTACAACCCTTTCTGTAAAAATTTTGAAGTGATCGGGACCCAGGGTCGATTGGCTCGCATATAAATTTTCTCAAACTAACCCGATTTAATTTAAACTTTACACACATATGTACTTCCGACTAGAGAATTTACATGAAAAATTTAAATTTTTCATCCATTGGTTTTTTTTTAATATTTCCTTAGGGATATTTTTTCAGTACAATTCAGGATTCCGAATATGCAGGGTCTATAGTTTATAGTACTACTAGCTGATATACCCAGCCTTGTCCGGCTGCCCTCATCCCACTCACCACAACCCAACTGACCATCAACCGAGTGAGATACTCCACTGAACCCACACCCACTAACCCTTCTCCAAACATGGAGCCCAACCACTGACCATAAAACTGTATCCGAGTCAAGAAACCCTGTACAATAGTAAAAACCTGGTTAAAATCGGCCCACTACGTATTTCAAATGAAAGTGCAAACAAACTTACCTTGTTATATAAAAGTATAGACATAATTTATTAATTTGTAGTATAAATAAAAACATAGGGATGAATACAATAAGCTAATTCAATTAACAGTGCTCGGGCACCTACCACAATTAATTGCGACTTAGTATTTATAAAATCTGTTTAGAGTATCGAGTTCCTATTGCATTCACATTTTTTCACAATATTCTCTTGCAACAATTGTGAAATTATCTATTTTCTATTTAATAAAAATTAAATGCTATTCGTTGGTAACTGTATGACTTGAGAACGGCTGGAGCAATTTGTATCATTTTTATTTTAAAATGTTCGTCATAGTCGAATTAAGGTTTATTCGGGAAGTAAAATTGAAAAATTTGCACGGAAAATTCGAAAATTCGGGAAAAACTGAAAGTACTTTTTTCAATGGGACATTGCGTGGGTGGTCAGTTGGCGGGAGTTCAGTAGGCGGGAGGTCATTGGGCGGGTAGTCAGTTCTTTAGTGGTCAGTTGGGTGGGGGTGATTTGGATGGGGCAGCCGGGAAACGACGGTTATTTACACTATCTACATAAATAAAAATGAAATGCTGTTCGTTGGTAACTGCATCACTTGAGAACGGCTGGACCAATTTGACAAATTTTTATTTTAAAATGTTCGTCATAATCGGAATAAGGTTTATAAATTGGAAAATTCTGGAAAACTGAAAGTGATCTTTTCAATTGGTCAGTTGGGTAGGGGTCATTTGCATGGGGCAGCCGGGAAACGACGGATATTTCTTCTATTATATATAAACATGATTGTGCGTTTGTATGTAATCACGTAACGCCTAAACCAATAGACCAATCGAAGCCATTTCACACTATATGTTCGTTTGGTGCTCCGATAAGTTTAGGTTCTGTTTGATCCGGTAGGTGGCACAGGATTGGAGATACTTACGATAACGTGTTTTTTTTATATTTTTGTTATCTCATCACGCCTTAACCACCAGACATATTAAAGCCATATTGACGCCGTATATTCGATTGGTGATTCTATTTTATTAGCTCGGTAGGTAGCGCTGGAGTCGAGATATTCTTGAAAATGTCGTTGTGCATATATATCTAATCTCATCACGCCTAAGCCACTGGACGTCAAAGCCATATTTACGCCATAAGTTTGGTGCTCCGAAAAGTTTATGCTTGTGGACCCGGTAGGTAGTGCTGGAATCGATCCGCTTAAGCCACTGGATGATTAAAGCCATATTTACGCAATATGAACTCGGTAAATAGCACTGCAGTGAAGATATTGTTGAATATGTGTGTAAGAACATCACACCTAAAACACTGGACATATTGTTTATCGATATAAACAAAAATGAAATGCTGTTCGCTGGTAAGCGCATCACTTAAGAACGGCTAGACTGTTTTGAAATTTTTTTTTAAATATTCGTAATAGTCCGAGTAAGGTTTTTACGGAAAGAAAAATTGGAAAAGTTGCCGGTAAAATTCAAAAATTCGGGAAAAACTGATTTTTTCCATGGAGCTTTTGTATGAACTTCGTGACCATAACTATTGATTCGATAGATTTGCGTAATCCTTTTTTTAGTTTGTTTATAACTTGTGGTTATTTCATTTCACATAATCAGCTAATAATAATATAAAATAATCATTAACATAACTGATCAGCTACCACGATGGTAAGAGGAAAGCGGCAGTTCATGTGTGCGGGTGGTGAAGCTAGTTAATTATAAAGATAAACTTTTATGGTTTTCAAAATCTATGATTAGTTGGTAAGTACTCGTACTGGTACGCTATCAGTTGTCTATAAGCAATATAAAAACTGTCATAATTATAAGGCCTCTGATACCAGTTTTTCAAAAGCTAATGTTTTCAAGAATTTTTCTTTAAAACTTTGTTGACAATTTGGATAACAAGAAATACAATATTTCGTAAGGTATCGGAAACTTGGGTGGAGGAACAACTTTAATTTTTTAAATTATCTATAATAACTTCACTTGCCCGTGGCACGGATGTTGGTTGGCAGTCTGTCGTGGAATCTTGCGATCAATTTTAACCCACTTCCCAAAGCCCGATTTTATTGAAATTTGCACACATGTGTATTTCTGGAGACAACATTTTCTATTAAAATTCGAGGACCCTCGGGCCACGGGGTGGGGGGGGGGGGCTCCCATACAAATATTTTACAAAATTTTACTCGATTTTCTTCAAATTTTATATGCATGTGTATCTCCGATGGACAAAACTTTTTGTAAAAGTTTCGATGACCCCGAGCCCCGGATCCGCGGGCCACCAAAAACTTTTTTAAAAAATTAACCCGATTTTCATAAAATTTTATATACGTGTGTATCTCTGATGGACAACACTTTTTGAAAATTTTTTGGAGACCCCAGGGCCATGGGGCCCCAACAAATTTTTAAAAAAAATTAAAGATAATTTTTTCAAATATTATGCACGCTGTTATCATCGATGGACAACACTTTTTGTAAAAATTTTGGATACTCCGGGCCCCGGAGTCGTGGACCCTATAAAAATTTTTAAAAAAAATTAACCCGACTTTCTTCAACAATTTACAGACTGCTGTACCCCCGAAGGATAATGATTTTGGAGACCCCGGGCCCTGGGATCGTGTGGCACTTTACAAATTCTTTAAAAAAATTAACCGGAATTTCTTCAAATTTTTTACACGTGTGTATCTCCGATGGACAACACTTATTGTTAAAATTTTACAGACGCCGGGCCCTGGGATCGTGGGTCCTCATACAAATTTAAAATAAAAATTGACCCGATTTTGGTAAAATTTTATACACATGTGTATCTCCGATGGAAAGAACTTTTTGGACATTTTTTGAGCGAATGGGCCCTAAGGCTCGAGGGGTGCCCGTATAATTTTTTTAAAAATTAGCCCGATTTACTTTAAATTTTAAACATATGTGTATCTCCGAAAGACCGAAAAAATTTATAAAATTTTTTGAGTTTTTGATTTGAATTTTTTTCCCATACAAATTTTTTTTACACATACACATGTATCTCCTATTAGAGAATTTACATGAAAAATTTTAATTTTTATTGGTTGTTTTTTTTAATTTCATGTTTAAATGATTATAGGAGCGCAAGCGAAGCTCCATTGCACATCTAGTTTAATATACAATATAAATAAAAATTAAAATGCTGTTGGTAATCGCATCACTTGAGAACGGCTGGATCGATTTGGCTCATTTCATTTTAAAATGTTCCATATAGATCGAATTGGATTTTTGCTATAAGAAAAATTGGAAAAGTTTTCCGGAAAATTGAAAAATTCTGGAAAAACTGAAAGTGCTCTTTTCCATGGGATTTTTGTATGAAATTACGACCATAACTTACAATTCGAATACGTATATATTTTTTGCCGATATAAGAGTCGATTCTGCAGTTTTCCGGCTGGCTGAGGTTGTCAGTGGGTGGGTCAAGAGGTGGGTCAATGGGTCGTAGGTCAGTGGGCGGGAGGTCAGTGTGCAGGTGGTCAGTTGGGTCGGATTCAGTCGGATAGAACAGCCGGGAAACGCTAGCTGTTTCCGCTAGTAAAGAATAGATTATTTCTCAATAATGAACTACGAATACAAATTTACAGTTGAATGGATAAAAGGCAGTTAAAGCAATTTTTGTACTAGAAAACAAATTATACTAGTATTTTATATAATTAGTTGTATAATTACATGTCTCCGAAAGCAAAGATCTGAATAAAACTCCATTTAGGATTATTTTTAGTTGTTGATCAATAGATATCGGGTTTAAGTTTAACATAATATACTGAAATACCGATGGAACCCACACCCAAGATTTGAAGAGTCTTAATAAACTAATGTAGGCTCTGCTGGCAACCGTGCGCCCGGCTGCGGCTGCTACAGTTGACCTTAGAAAAATAAAGGATTTCAGTGATTGCGGGATCAATGTCGTATCTTTTGCTGGTGACGTAGCCACCATGTACTTTGCTTTGCTCTTATTTATGGGCAACACCCGATTTCGTGATTCCCGCTCAATCTGGATGAAAGCTTCTTGTAAAGCTCATGAGATTCTACCAATGATGTCAATATCGTCTGCATAAGCCAGTATACGAGTATGTGGATGGAATTAGAGAGGAATGTCGAATTTTCTCATGGCTTTATAAAGTTCTACTCTTGATATGTTAAGAAAGGCAGCTACAAACAGATGATGTGGTAAGTTTTGGATATTTAGGAATTTTTCCATCACCTGCCTAAAGGTTAAAATCAGATCAGTTGTTGATTTCCTTGGATTGAAGCCACACTGGTATCCATCAAACGAGATAAACACCCATAGCTTCCGCTATAATATCTATTTAGGATGTCAGGGTCGTGCCCTCATGCTTGTTTGCAATATTTAAGGAGGCTACTACATAAAATTTTTGTACAAATATGAATTGGAGACCCCCGAGCCTTGATCAATGTGACCGATCTCTTCCAAAATATGGTATTTGTTTTCTTTAAACACAAAAAAGTTCGCAAAATTTCAGGACGCTACTTTTCAAAAATTCTGAAAAATCATATAAACTTGGTATTTGTAATGGTGACCTCTTGTCCTAGGAGTCTGAACATTTCCAAAATATGAAGAAAACCGGCTCATTGTGGTAAAAGGCCCTATGCAAAGTTGGAACGCGATCAAATTAACTGTATGGAAACATATAAAGGACATTCACAGATACATACAGCCTTTCATTTTTATTAATTTTGAAGATAGGTTATAAAATATACATTAATAAAGGAACTTTATTGAACTCATTTGGGAGTAAATTTAATAGTAATGTTTAGAGGTATAGCTTTATGGTAATTTATTTTCTCCTAATTGTTAATAATTGTTGTAATTCTAAACCAATTTGTAGCTAAATTTCGGCACATCTTATGCAGTTACCGTAAATACACGTAAAAACAAACAGTCCATCAAACAAAACTTTCTTGGTAATACGAAATGCAATGCTTTTACACTGATTTTGCGATAAATTATTCTTGTTTCATTCCACGATTTAAAATGTTACGCGTTATTCCCCCTATTCTGATGAAGCCTGACCGTCTGCTGTTGGTAAGAGTTCTCCAAAAAATACTTACTGTGTGTGTTTTGATGTTAATTAAATTTGTGTTAATTTCTAAATATCTTAGTGAATAGTTTTTGGATGTTATTCTGTTATTGCATAAAAGAATAATTTTTAGTTAATTAATTCTATAGACAGAGCTCTAGTTGGAGATTTTTCATCAGAAGCGTTTACTTTTTTTACTCATGTATGCTCTAAGCACACTCCAAGTAATATTTTTCTTAATAGATAAAGCAGGCAAGTATATTTACCTAGTGATCCAACGTTTCCTTTGGTATGTACGAGTGAAAGCATAAAGATAAAATTCTGCCGCCTCTCACTATTCTAAAGCATTACTCGAATTTTGCTGGAGTTTCTCCACGTGATACCTTCCACCCATAGTGACATTTTATTTGTTTTGGATAAGTCATAGTTATGCGAATTCACTCATACAACACTGAGTTGGACGTTTTTTTATATTACGAACGGTATACGGATCCACATATATCCTTTTATGTGGGTACTGTTACCTCACACCATTAAAATACATATACATACATACAAAATCGTACATGGTAAAAAGTCTATTAGAAATTTTAGCTTCTCTGTATCGTCAAATAAAACGAAAATAACACACCACCCCCAAACACTGGACAAAACGTGCACATTTTCATGAACGGTTGGGCTTCTGCTGCTGGTCCTTTTTATCTTAAATTACGTACGAGAAAATTTATAACAGCCATCATTGACGGTCGCTCACAAACAAGACAAACAAAAAGAAGAAAAACAAGAACAAGACAAAAAGAAGAAGAAGAAGAAGAATAACGGTAAGCATACCTTGAACAGCTTAGGGTCTTTACAATTTTACCATTGCCACGCCACGTTCTACACCGGGCTTCACATTAAACGCATAACTGAAATTCTATACACGAGAACCTGGTCTAGTTTTGCGGTAGGAAAACTCTATACAAAATTGCATACGAACGGCGCATAAAATTCGCTCGTACAAGGAACGATTCGTGACTACGGCCACCCCATTGCAGAAATGATGGAAGCTACATCTCACAATGCGATATTTCAACCAACCCAATCATATAATTTATGTGTACATCGGAGTCCAATATGGTTACAAGAGGATTGAATTCTCTTTTTTGGGTTTTTGGGTGGCGTAAGGGGACTGTTGTTGAGATTGAGAGGGATCTTTAGCTTGTGCCGTGAGCGTTGGATGGTTTGGATGATGGCTTAAAGCTAAATATTGGCCTCAAAATGAAAATGAATTCTCTGCCCACATCCACACATTGTTACATATTCATATATTTTATATATAGGTATATTAAATTTACATATAACATATATATAAATATATGTTATATCTGAGATGCTCATATAAGAATGTGTAGTGATGTGCTGCCACGGCTATATCATCTAAAATTTTAATTTCTTGTCTTTTCAGAACGGGCCAAAGGACGGAGGAAAAACCTTCAACGCGCTGCTGCTCACGTGTGTAAGAATATTTGTAGCTATACGTGTTTCATTAGGAGCTCCTGTCTAACATTAGGGATTTTATATTTGTATAACTCAAAAGTTGTTAGCTTTTCCAACCAGGGGTTATCTCTAGCATAACATTCGACCCAGTGTCCGAGTATGTGTGTGGGCACACGCGGAGAGATGATGTATCTACTCGTACATATACATCAGAAGATTTATTTATATAATATGCTTGCATACGAGTTGACATTGGGTGTTTTCTAACTAAATTCCCTAATTTTCTTGATGTATCAGTGTATACTTTACAAACGCACCCATTTGGGGGGTTCGGTAGTGGACACATCTAATCTTAAGGCAGAGGGTGTTCGCCGTTCGGCTCCCTCCTTGATCCTTATCTTGTTTCCTTATCAAAAAATCGCACATACCTATAGAGATGTGTATAAATACAATTACATATATGTATAAATATATAAGCTTGGATGATTTTTGCCATCCTACAATGAATCGTGAAGTAGGAGTTTTTAGAGCTTAACGTCCTCGCATTAATGCAAATCTACTATTTGCGTCACAGCTCGCAGAAAAGATCGTTCGCTGTTTACTCGTCGGGGAAATATACACTACATTTAACAAACGACTTCAGGGAGAGTATACGTTACTGAAAACAAGACTCTATATGTATGTGTACATATAAATTTAAAATATTGTAATAAGACAACTCAGCCAACGAAGATAATTACTTGCCCCAGCTCCACTCTAATGAAAAATACAAACAAAAGTACGAGTAATTTGCCTTCTCGGGCAATTTATTTTTCAGAAGTACAAATGTATGTTGTTCTACAGAAGGGAACACAATCACGTAGATATTATATATATATAGAAGAATATGTACATATATCACATTAGTAAGTTAGGCAAAGATATATCCCTTTCCTAGCCAGTTTAGGGCAGTTGATGTATTCATATTCCTTTTTTTATTATTTGCACTTAATTGCAATCGCTTGATCCTATGTGTGTTGACATCATAATAAATCTTACAAGGATGCATAATTATTATTAAGAATGCCGTCAGACTAGGAAATAGTTTTTAGAATTATATGTATGTATGGATACTGTATTACACCTGTCAAGTGACTATTTTAATTTACAAATATTAAGTTTTTCCCCGAAATATTGTTGAATATTTTATAAAACATATTAATTCGGTAGGTCCAAGTAAAATATTACATAACATTCAAGCTTCTGGTGTTTTATGATATTTTAGTATAAGTATTTACATATTTACGCTATCATTAGTGAAGAGAAAATGCACAGACAGTTTTTTTAGAATGTTTAGCACAAAAAAGCGAAGCAGATGAAGAATTAGACGGTAAACGTGTTGTGTAAGACCAGGAAGCTTAGACTTAAGAAGTGCTAAACTAGATGATATCGGCTCTAATTCCGGAATGGAAGAAACGATTGTTGCGGAATTCCAATTCCAAACAACGGTTTTAAATAAAATCAAAAAGGAGTAGAGCGCGCATTTTGATGAAAGTATAAGACGTTATTGGGTATGATATAAATTTGAGAAATCATAAGGGTATGTTTTACTAAAATAAATTTTCAAATGGAAATACTCGTACATACTGATGGTGGGGCTTGACTGAAGTCTGAACGGCAGTTCATTAATCCTTAACCAGAAGTATTAATAGTATCTACATAAATCAAGTTGATTTGTAATTGAAAAAACCTATAGGTGAATTTTTTGAGGTCTAGATCTACACCAAATTATATCGCAGGATACACACAAAAGCATTGCTTAATAATTCTGTCTCTTGATTTCACTGAACGGATATATACAAAACGACAAAAAAATTTAATTCGTTGTGAAATAAAAAATGGTTACTAGCAGATGAACTCTCTCTCGATTCTTTAACTACCTACCACCTACTCGTAAGCACAAAAGTGATTTGCAATGACACTTTCATGCTTAGCACAGCGTGGGCGTTCGGAAGTTAAGGAGAGGAAAAGGTGAGATGTCTATGCACATGTGTCTTGAATGACTGTAGTCATACATAGGCATAAATACAGAGTCGAACAATTCATTCATTCACATAACTATTGTGCGGCTAAAGAAGGAATCTATGAATTGGTTTGTAAGTATGAAGATAGGCCTTATGGTTGACACGTGGGCTCGAGTTGAGGCTCGGGTATTACGGATGGGTTCGAGAATGGGCGGGATGTATCTGGATATTTCTTTTGAACACCGCTTGTGGGAAAATCGATAAAACAGTGACAAGCAGGAAACATTACTATGTTCAAGCGATTCGATTGTTTTCGCGATATTTACGTGACCAATAAGTTTTATCGCGCGGTTCTCAATTCTGTCGAGTAGATGCAATGTGGTTTTGGGAGCATCTGTCCACACGATAAAGTTTTATTCAAGCTTAGGGCGAATATATGCCTTGTAAATAGTAGCCAGATCTGAGGGAGTGAAGAACATCTTGCACCGTTTTAAGAAACCTAAACATTTCGCAGTATTCTTAGCGATGGCGAATATGTGGTCATTCCAACGAAGCTTGTTGTTGACGCACATACCGAGTATTGCTAGCTTTTCAGTTTCTTTGATGCAGGATCCATTCAAGGAAAAAGGGTGGGGGTTTAAATTATGCTTGGACGACAGAAGACAGCATTGGGTTTTGGAAGCGTTAAATTCTACTCTATTGTGTTCTCCCTACCTTGTTATGCTGTCAAGATCAGAATTTAACGTGCTTAACATACTTTGTTGTTCAAGTTCCACTTACGATGAAGAGGGGCGTGCAGAAAGCGCAAAATCATATGAAAAGCTAAGAGCGAAATAATGAATTGGATTAATGAAAATGAGAAAGAGTGTCAGAGACAAAACAGAGCCTTGAGGAACACCGGCGTTTATGTGGCGAACACTGGATTTAAAACCGTCCAATACAACCTGAACTTAACGATCAGAAAGGTAGTTACAATTCCATAGGTATTCATTTTCGACAATAGAGCTTTATGCCAGAATCCGTCAAATGCCTTGGAAATATCGAGTGCAACAACTTTGCTTTCACCAAATTTGTGAAAGGAAATGTTCCACTTTTCGGTGAGATACGCCATCTGATCACCCGTAGAACCTAGACTTCGAAAGCGTACTGCTGGTCGCTAAGGATTTCGAGAGATTCAAGGTATTGCATAAGATTGCATTTGATCAGCGTTTCCATGACTTTAGAAAGTATGGATGCTACCGCAATGGGTCGGTACGAAAAAAGAGATGACGGTTCGCCGGAACAGGCTGGACAAAGGCTTTTCTCCAATTCCTTGGGAAGACTACCGAAGAATAAGATAAATGAAAAAGCCTGCGCAGTGGCAAAAGCCAACGTTGAAGAACACCTCTTCAAAACTATAGCGGGAATGCCATCAGGCCCAGAAGATTTATGAATGTTGAGATCATTAATACTCTAGCTACCTGACGAGTATGAAAGTAAATCTGTCTCATAGAGGACTCTTGAAAGTACAGGCCGCGAAAACGCGCTATCTTGTAGCGTGGAGCTAGCTACGAAATGTTAAGCAAGTAAATTGGCCTTGTCTATAGAGCTGACAGTTGGAATGTCATTGTGAATAAGCGTTGGAATTGAACACGAAGCAGTTTTTAATTCGTTTTACGAATGACCAAAAATGGTTACTTCCTTTGGGACATTGAAGTATTTTTTGACACAGTATCTGGTTATAGTCGAATTTGACTCGTCTCATGTAGGCATTGCAATCATTTCTGACTTGTCTAAATTCGGTTTTCCACAGTGGGGTTTTATTATAACCGAAAGCATACCTCTCGGTTCCTAGAAGCCTCTTTCCAGCTTAAATCATACCAAGCATTTTTCTTCGATTTAATGCACTTTATGCACTTTGTCCTGGAAGGGATAAATTTCCTCATATCCTCCTGGATTATGTTTGTGATAGTATCAGAAATGTCATCAACGCCACTATTGGCATTAAGTGGCCAGTTAGTATTCCTAAAGAAATTGTTGAGGCCAACCCACTCGGTGGTGAGGGGTTGTTGGTCAGTGGGTGGGCGGGGGTGGTCAGCTGGCGGGAGGTCATTGGATAAGAGGTTAGTTGGCTGGGGGCTAGTGGGCTAGGGGGTCAGTTGGGGCGTAGCGTCAGTGGGTGGGTGTTAACTTGGGTGGAGGTCAGTGGATTGGGGCAGCCTGGAAACGCCGGGTATGTCCGCTAGTATATATTTAAATATATTGTGTACCTATAATGTATAGATATAAAATATATATATAATATATTACGTGTAAATAAGAAATTTTCGAATATATTCGACAAATAATGCACGAGTATGAATAATAAGCTTCATATAGTTTTATTTTTATAACTATCTTAGTTCCAAAATACGACCAAAACCTGCTCATTGTGGAAAAACGCCCTAACAAAAGTTACACAGCTCAATCCGATGAACGGTCTTCAAGGTAATCGCGAACACACACACACACACATAACCTTTCGTTTTGTTACATATATAAATAGAAGATAACGATCATTAATTTATTGAAAGAGCTATTTGATGAGAAAATGGTTGCAAGACGAACACGTTAGCAGATAATATGGAAATAGTTAAAATGTGCCCAATCGTCATTATTTTCACTATTTATTCCTTTTCATAGGGTGAACAATATTGGTATGTATTTATTCCAGTTTCTAATCAAATGTCTTTCAATTTATATTCGTATCTATAATGGAATTATGAAGAGAAATAAAACCTTTAATCTAGTGTGCAAAACATTTTCTAATTAAGAAATTTTACTATCCTGTAGGGGTATTCGTTAAATGACTTTCATAAATTATATAAACAGTACTATTCAAACATGGCCTGAGCACATACGGGTATGCACATGTCCTGAAGTTACAAAACGTCTGTCTATAAAATAAAACCTAATGTAGAATTTTATTCACAAATGTGTGCAATAAAACGAAGTTGATATGCATATATGTGATGTAAAAGATATACATGGCGTTTATTCTATTAGTGGTGCTTGCATTCCTTTCTGTAGATGTAAAGAGAACATCCTGCATGTTATGGACATTCTAAACTCTAAACTTAAATGCTTAGATTGTTTGCAACGAATGAAACGTTGTGGGTGATGACCGCAGCAGCACAGCATTTATTTGGAATCTACTGTTGGAAAACCTTCCTCGTATTTGAAAATTCTAGCTATAGGGCTGCACTAGTCATATGAGATCTAGAAATATAGTCATTCAGTTTCTTTTTCAAACAGGACACCACATCCACACGCAACCACTATCGTCAGTCAGTCCGTTTCCTCATTTCCTCTGCACTGTCTTCCACCGAGTCCTTCGGCGCACCTATGAAAGCTTTGCAATTGTATTCTAAATAATGGAAGACCAAGACCAATGAAGACACGAGTAGTGGATAAGTATGAGGTTTTAAATATCCAATTTTATATTTCTTCCTCGCTTTCATGTGGAATCCAGCGCTTTAGTTTGATTACATAGGAACTGTGCTAAGTCCTATCTATACAGGGGGAATTGTGAGGCTGTATGTTCTGGTATGAAACGAAAAAATATTAATTTTCCGTACACCGTACAGTACGGACAGGACAAGCATACAGCGAGACGAAATAAAATTCACTTTTTACTCGTTTCTTTTTTCTATGTATGTACACTTGTATATCAACTCTTTGGTACTGTTCTATTCCAAGGATGCAGAAATATATTCAAATAGATAGTGGGTGTTCTGGCTGGGTGAATGCTCTTCTTGTGACATTCCCACCAGAAGGACAACCGTTCCGAGGAGAACAACTAAGAGCGCACTTCCACTTTCCTGTGCAAATAGCCACTTGGTCGTTAGATTTTCTTATTCATAGTACCTAAGTGTAATATTTTGATTGCACCAACCCAGTCCTTATTACTATGCTCATCAAGCCATGTTTATTAAAATCGTAGAAACAAAAGAAAATATCTCCTTTGTACGATCTCGTTCGTTATACAGTACAGACGAACCTTCGTTACAAACTGCTAAACGAACTTTTCGTGACAGCTGAAGGCAAGTTAACGAAGAGTCTCCAAAAACACTTTGGCTTCAACAATTTCCGATGTAGTGGTTCGGATAGAGTGAACGCAGGCTTGACCCATACAAATTTTATGAAAAAAGTTCTCGATTTTCTTCAAATTTTATACGCATGTGTAACTCCAATGGACAATACTTTCTTTTAAAATTTGGAAGTGATCGGGCCCCGGGTTCGTGGGGCTCCCATACAGATTTAAAATAAAAATACCCCATTTTTTTTTTTCAAATTTTACACACATGTGTATACCCAATAAACAATACTTTTTCTAAAATTTGGTAGTGATTGGGCCCCGGGTTCGGCCGCAAGGCCCTTATAAATTTTTTAAATATCTTATAGTGGCACTGATGCTGTCGTACTTTAATGACTGTGTGCGGTGTGTGCTGCGCAGTCGATTGCGCTGCTTGGTTTTGGTGGTGGAGAGAGAGAGAAAAGAACCCAGCAAATGAAACGGGACATAATTGTTTTATGCTTAATTCAACTTACTTACATATTTACAGAATTGTATTTTTATTGATGTCGTTTTTGTTGTTGTCGATATCAACTTACAGATAGCACAACAAGTTTTCACAATATTCTGTCATTTGGCGTTTTCATAAATTAGTTCAGAGCAGTCAAAGAGTTCTCATGAAAAATGCTCGTGTTTCTTATTTTCTCAGAGTATGAGCTTTCTCTAACTTAGAGTTATAATAAAATAATCTGAGCATTTTCAAATTTGACATCTGATGTCAAATGTCTCTTTCGATTATTTTCTCCTACAATAAAAAAAAAAATAAAAAATTACCCAGGATCGTGGGGCTCCCATATTAATTTCTACGATTAGAGAATTTAGATGAACAATTTTAATTTTTATGGGTTGTTTTTGTAGAGTAGAAGTCTGGGATATATCGTCACTTTAGTTTCTTTCAATTCATTTTACTTTCTTTTACATAGTAAAAGGAAGTATAGTAATCATAAAACTTTTCGAACTCGGGATTTTTGCAGATTTACCCATTACCGTATCACCTCAGTCAGAAATAAAAAATAAAAAAATCTCTGTCTGTCTGTATGACTGTATGTTTGTCTGTGTCCACTCTACAGGCCGGACGGCTGAAGTTATCGGGATGAAAATTCATACTTAGGCTTTTTGCATAAATTGTGAGGGGCTAGATTATTTTGACGGAAATCTGACAGCTGGAAGTGACAGTTTACTTAGACAGTTTTTCGAGTTCTTGCAAATAACTCTAAAAGTATAGCAGTTAGGAGAAATCTGGTAAGTGCAAAAGAAATAAAAAAATCCTGTCCGAAAAAAAAGTCGTGTTGTGCCCACACCTCCATTTTTTTTATTTAAATTGACTTGACACCATTTTGTCAGTATTTTTGACTACCTTTAAACACCTTCCACACAACCTCGAGAGTTTACATTTTGTGAGGGTCTATGTCCCAAATAGCGTTTTTGATATTCCGCATGTGACGCGTTTCTTGTTTCGCGTGTAGCGCGTGTTATGGGCTGAAATTTTTTATACCTTTTTGAGGTCCTTTGTAATCACCTTCTACACGACCTAGAGAGCTGAAATTTTGTGAGTGTCTAAGTCCCAAATAGAATTTTCTATTTCGCTTGTGACGTGTGTCGAGTTTCGCATGTGGCGTTTGTGATGGTTGAAAATGCCGCCATTTTACTATTTTTTTGAGATCCTCTTTTAACAACCTTTTGCACGACCTAGAGGCCTGAAGTTTTGTGAGCAGCTCATTGTCATGGGCCAATTTTCATATCTCACGTGAGACACGTATCGTGAGTCGCGTGTAGCGCGTATCATGCGTGAAAAAAGAAAATACTTTTAAATAGGCCCAACCTCAAAACCAGATCATTGGGCGACTATTACCAAATAATAAAGGACTGTGTGGGCGTGTCTCGATATATACATAAAAGTTTGTACCAAAAAAAACGAAGTTTTTTTACATTTACTTGTTTTTCTTATTTATGTATAGTTTTTATTCATACTGTTTAATTTAAAACATAAAATTATGGTTCTACGTCCTGTGACTTATTTTTGAAGTCTGGATTTTTTGTTTAGATTCGTCTTTCTGCGATTATGTGCAGGGTCATTCAGCTTCTTAATTTGACAGGTTAAGAAATTCAAGTACAGAACCTGATAATTTACGTGTAATTGTGAGAAAATAAAATTTGTTATAAAAATTATTCTGATCAACAGGCAAAGTGAGTCGTGTGAATCAGAAATCATGACTGTTTTGATAAGCTGGCTTACAATCTATATAAAGCCTTAACACGAATGCGGAATCTAAGTTTAGATTTTTGATTTCTACTCGTGAGGCATAAAATATTATAATATACTAGCTGACCCGACAGACGTTGTCCTGTCCCACTTTCAATAAATTTGTTTGTGATCGTTTTGTGAACTTCTGAAAAGCTATTTGTGTTGCGATATCGCGTCACAGTATTAGTCACATCATTGTGTTACATTTTTTAACAAAACACTGAACTCACACCCACTGACGTCACACCCACTGACCTCCCGCCCACTGACCACCCACCCATTGACTTCATATACACTGACCCACCGCCCACTGACCTCCCGCTCACTGACCACCTACCCATTGACCTCATACACACTAACCCACCACCCACTGAACTCGCATCCACTGACCTCACACCCACTGACGCCACGCCAACTTACACCCGCGTTTCCCGGCTGCCCCATCCAACTGACCCTCGCCCACTGACCTCCAGCCAACTGACGCCATGCCCACTTACACCCGCGTTTCCCGGCTGCCCCATCCCGCTGACCACCGCCCACTGACCTCCCACCCACTGACGCCACGCCCACGTTCCAAATCCAGTCGAGCCGTTTCGGAGTAGTTGAGCCTCAAACACCGTGACATGAGATTTTTATATATTAGATATATATATATAATATATACTTAATAAATTATTAAATAAATACCCTGAATACAACCCAAAACAAATTGTTAAATTAGTCGCTTTTTAAATTCTCTATATTAAATTCGCGTGCACGTGGCTGGCTGGTTGGCTGGCTGGCTGGCTGGCTGGCTGGTCAGATTTTCTGATCAATTTTTAGCCCACTTCCCATGGCCCGATTTTATTGAAATTTTGCACACATGTGACAATACTTTCTATTAAAATTTGAGGCCCCTCGGACCTCGTGTTCGGGGGTTCCCATACAAATATTTTACAAAATGTACCCGATTTTCTTTAAATTTTGTACACATGTGTGTCTTCGATGGAAACACTTTCTTCTGGATGATGATTTTGCCAAAAGACGAGCACGCAGTGTGTGTGTGTGTGTGTGTGTGTATCTCCGATTAGAGAATTTACAAGAAAATTTTCAATTTTTATGGGTTGTTTTTTTTAGGTTGAATATACAGATAACTTATTGTTGGCTTAAAGAAAACAAAAATTGGTATTGATAGCACGTCACTCAACTTGTGTTTATAACAGAAAAAACAAGGTGCACAAGGCGGCCAATTACGATGGGTTTCATATGTTGTTTCTAGCAATCTTTCCGTATAAAAAACGTGTTCGTTTTGTTAAATTTCAAAGATAATGATTTTTATTGGAATGCATTGGTTGAAAAAGGTGAAATCTTTAATTTTTAAGTTAATAATGCCAAATATCTTACAGTTTTTTTTAAATTCGCCACATCGAAAATATTATAAAATATCCGTTTTACGATTTCACATATTATACAATTATGCCCGATCGCGGTTAATTGAAAACTGATGAGTGGTACAATCTCAACAACGAGATTCTCTCCAAAACACATCTATTTTTTGCTCTCAGATCCAGTAAGATCTCTATTTCTATTTTATCAGTGTACGTTTAATATGAAAAGGACATTCAAATAAGATGTAATTGCTTAGCAAACACGTTTTACAGCAATATCACCTTTTTCCCTTTTGGATTATTATTGCGAAGGGAAAAATTCCGATGCTTAACTTGATCCATGGGAAGTTATAGTTGTCTAACCAGTTGGGTGTATTCTGAAGGAATCTGAATAATAGAGAAGAAGAATTATTTGTAAAAGGACTTATTATAGCAATATCGGATCATTTTTAATTCTTTGCTTATGTTATGTCATGTCGACAAATTTTCTAATTGTAAGTTCACTTCTCTGATGTGCCTTATTAAGCATCGATTAAACCGCATTATGTCTTGCATGTACCTACAGTTTAAGGGTTGATGTCCCAAAAGGGAATAGCCTCAAATTGTATATGTCAAATGTCCCAAAACGGAATACCATTAGAGTGGTTGGAGAGGGAAAGATCAAAAGGTGAAACTTATGTTAAAGACGTGTGCCGTTCGTGTACCTTGCTGCAGGTTCAATTAGAAGTAACAGTCGTACCGATAAAAATATGAATTGTGAATTTATTTTCAAATTTCCTGTCAAGTTGGTGCAACAAGATGAGGTACATACTTCATTGCAGTTTACTGATGCTTGGAAATTTAGTTTCAAGAACTTCTTTTAACCTTATTGCCATCGACTATAAGACAAGAGTTTATTAATTGTATTATTGGTGTAACTACCATTTCACAAAGATAACGACAACATAATAAAAGTAGTTAATAGATGTTACGATTAATTTCATCAACTGGTGCTTGGAAATTCAAGAACTTTTTTTTTTCCTTATTGCCATCGACTATAAGACAAAGGTTTATTAATTGCATTCTTTTTTTAACTACCATTTCACACAAAGATAACGACAACATAATACATGTAGGACTGAGGGCAATATATTTTTAAAGTTAATCATTGTAAACTTTTGATAGCATGATTGGAAAAATTAATGCGATGTTACGATTAATTTCATCGAATGATGCTTGAAAATTTAGTTTCAAGAACTTCGTTTTTTACCTTATTGCCATCGACTATAAGACAAGGGTTTATTAATTGTACTATTTTTGCAACTAGCATTTCACAAAGATAACGACAACATAATACAAAGAGGACTGAGGGCAATATATTTTTATTTTTTAAGGTTAATCATTGTAAACTTTTGATAGCATGATTGGAAAAATTAATACGATGCTACGATTCATTTCATCAACAGTTGTGAATAAGTTGAAAATAGTTGGATTGTTTTATATAGTTAGAAAGTTTACGTAAAAGGAAAAAACACAATTTTTGCAAGTTCTCAATATCAATTTATATAAATTCAACATTTTTTTAATTTAATTTTCTGCATGTATAATAAAAAAATCCTAACAACAATAATTAATTTACAAAACTTAGCTTTACGAAACACTTAAATAATCGAATAAATTCGTACGTGTACCGATGCAAGATTATTCATTTGAGAATGTTCTTGTATCATACTCGTATTTACACACAAAGGAATAAACATGATAGAATGAGCAGCCCCATCTATCTGTGGTCCAGTCCTTTAGTATGATGTGATTTTCCATAGCTAGTTACTTTCTTGATTGAAAGCGTTGCACACGCCGCACTTATACCCGCAGGCCAGACTGCGTCATTGAGATACTCGTATCATATAGAGTACAGTTGCAAAATTAATGTTGGTGGTCAAATGTGTATCTTAGACGTTTTACTCCGCGTTGTTACATTTAAAATGGCTGTGTTGTAGACTTTATTTGACTCTAAACCATTTGTCCTTGTCAAAAAGATTCAACATAAGAAGAACCCTTTTTACGTATATGCACATATTATATATACATACATACATACATACATAAAAAGGCAATTTATTTTAATGCAAAATATGCAATTGTAGCCCCAAAGCGTCTACTTCACAAACGAACCCTAAGAGGATGAACTATATGTAAATTTAGTGGGCGATGGAATTAGATGATGTGGAATTTTATAGCGACAGCTACGGCTTCCTATTCAACGATCTAAATTCAAAAATTTGGTAAATGTTGGTATCTTCCTACAAACTGGGGAAGAAAGGGTTTGCTGGACTTTATTGTTGGTAAAGTTAATACATATATCAAAAGAAAGGAAGGAAAGTTTATTTTCAAGACAGAAATCTAACTCACATCTGTCCCTTCTCCCTTCAAATGTATTTTTGTTTCAAAATAATCAAATATAGAGAAGTAATAAAACTTTTTGGGAAACATAAGTTTGGGGATATAAAAATTTACTACAGAATTAAAGCAAAGAAAAAGAACGTGGGAGTCGCAACATTGTAAATCCAAAAAATACAAAAACTATTTTATAACAGTTTAAAAAAATATTCATATATTGAACTGATGACAAGGGATAGCGTCAAATGATCGTGCGACCCAGGCGCTTTAAAAATCTTGTAATTGGTAAATTTGTTTCATTAATTACTTTATTGCTTTACTTTTCAATAAATAAATGTATACTTTTCGCCAGGATTTAAAAAAATATTATTGGATTCAGGTATGTACGTTAATATCAAAAGTTAAATGTACGTGCGTGATCTATGTACTGTTGTTTATGTTCTTTGTTGTTGCCTTTTCTAAATTAGAAATTCAAAAATGCATTCTAAAAAGTTGCTCATCGTTGGTTCCATGCACATCGGTTTCAGCTGACTGCGATTCGAAAAGGATGAAAAACGTGAACCGTCCCATGCAGTTGTCGATTGCAATGACGACTCGAACACACACAACGTTTGAGTTAGGATTCGATTGTCCACTTTGGTACATACGGAATAAATGTCCAGCGCTCAGCACGTTTACATTAACTTTTTCAAGCCATTTTCAAAGTGATGCATTCCAATGTTGGGTTCGCACAAATACCCTTGACTTGGACGGGTGACAGGCTACGACAATGCATGGATCCACCACTCAGCATGCACGCAAACAGAATATACTTTTCGTCCTGAACTTGGGAGAGTAACAAGGAACTCTGATGAAGACAGCTTTGAAACAAAAACAAAAAATCAACCTCTAGTTTTATATGCCAACGTGTGTACGAGCTACGAGTATACCAATGATACCCCCCATAAACGACGACCCACACTCTCGTCTTCTACGAGTATATTGGAACGTTGCTTTTTATGTGTTGCAGCCCAAAATGCCCATCTGTAGTCAGTCCATACGGGATAATAAAAGAATCCTTCTACTTTTTCGTATAATTGGAAAAGAGAAATGAAAACTGCAATCAGTCGCCTGTGCCGCCTATAGGCCTAACTGCATGTGATGGTAATGGCGAAGGAAGACTATAGTCCTGATGAAAAAGAGAAAATAGAAGAGTGCAAAAAATTCCACTCGTTCGTTGCAGCATCACTACTCGACTCGCAGCAGCTCCGAGCATGCATCAGCATCAGATGCTCGTACATAAATTAATCCTAGTCTCTATGACGAATGCATGAGACGGATCCTGGTGCAGGA
The DNA here is from genome assembly GCA_947095585.1 of Nephrocerus scutellatus. Lineage (NCBI taxonomy): Eukaryota > Metazoa > Arthropoda > Insecta > Diptera > Pipunculidae > Nephrocerus > Nephrocerus scutellatus. Next base: position 33,972,187 of record OX352761.1, read on the forward strand.
GACGAAAACACACACACACATATACACACAGTGTTGGTATTAGTATTGGCAAAGTCTTGTCGGAAAAGTGCATTCTGCGATTCAAGGATGGATGATACTACGATGAATGCTGCTGCATTCATTCTATGTGTATAGACCTGAATGCATCCAACGCAGTCACCCGCACTTCCACTCAACCTATCGTTTCTGCCGAGGTGGTATGAAGGATTGCATCACTAGAGAAGGACAGGCACAAAAAACTTTTGCCAAATCAGTTTTTGAATGCAATAGGCTTTTATTTTTACGAGAGCTGACAACGAGGTGCATAGCCTTGTGCAGCACCTATGCTATAAAGGCAACCAACCCAACCGGCAAGCTCATACCACCTATCGAAGTTATGGATGCGCATACACTCCTTCTATATGTTGCCGTTGCAGTTTCAGTGATGTGCATTGTCCACGTATGTACGCGTCTGTCATGCGATGCACCATGTGCGTATTTGTCAGTTCGCCGTTGCCTTTCTAGAATATTAGGTATATGTATATAATCCACATGGGAATAGCACTTCAACTAGTAGGTGCCTAAAAAATGTGGCCGCATGAACAAACGATATTCAGGACGATGAAAAATTCCGGTACTCACTCCTACTCCGATGTTACATACGTGTGTACAAGTGTGTTGGGTAAAAAACGCAAAACACATACAGCAGGCACGATCATTTGTGCGTATGGAGATATATACATATCCAACGAGAACGAGTAGTTTCGTGCGATATGCGTTAGGTACCATTGGTCGAGCCAACGGGATATAAAAACTATGAACGAAGGAAGGCTGATTCATTGCTGATGCACCATAGTGCATTCTCTTTGTAAGTATGTATGATCAAAATAAAACTGTACGAGTACTGACAATGCGAATGATTATACATATATACTTACATAGGACATGCATCTAATATACAGTCGCATGCAAATGCAAATTTAGCAAAACGCGAGGCTTCCCTGAATACTCTACCCTTTGGCCGAGAAAAAATGCATTTTTATTGCGTAGATATATCCCTATTGCGCACATTACAATATGCAATCGAGATGCACCGCAGTTATACTGAAGGTACTCGTGTATGTGTAAATTGTGGGTCCATTTTCACGTTATCGTTTTACCTAAGCACCCACCAACCACCAACCCATTTTGGAATTTGTTTTTGGTTTTTGCTCCGCGTTTCTTTTTTTTTCTTGTGGATCCATTTTACTTGTTTTAGTTAAATTTGTCCATTCGTATATGGCAAGTGCACATCATTTATAGACAGTATGTATAGGTAGCGCCCCCCAGGCCATGCTGTATAGTGGGTAAAGTCCAACAACTGCATTCCATAAAGTCTTTGGGGATGGCAATTATTAACAAAAAAATTCTTTGCCTTAGTGCATTAAAACTAAAAAGATTTATAAATTTTAATCATCGTATTTTCGTATATATATATACATTATACATTTTATTTCAGATGAAAATTGTTTGAATTTCATTACTATTTAAAATGAGACTCTTAAATTGAGACAAAAAGTAAAAAATTTCAATAAAATATTGCTAATTTTGTTTCAGAGTTCAGTTCAGCAGTATAAATTTATGTATGTATGCGATAGAATAAGCTAAGACTATATCGCGTTCTTATTAAAACTTGCATGCGACTTATAAAACTTTTATGTGACCAGCATCCAAATTTCGCAGGTCAATTTTTGGCTTTTACATGGGCCTTCAGTTCCAATATGGTGCTAAAGTTAATGATTAGTTTTATTAGGTACGAGTATTATGGCCAATTGTTTCGTCTTTTCATAAGATAGGTTTTGGTGCTTATTTCTTATCAAGAAATCCGGAAAATGCAAACGAAACTAAAGAAACAGTATTGCCTCACTTTTCCATTTCTTTTTCATGCCTTTATCTAAATTTCTTTATATTAATAATATAATATTCGGCGCGACAGAACGGTTTCGGTCCAAGGCCTAGCTTCTCGCGAACATTCGTGTTGTGCATGTGCATAGGCCGGATCTGAACGGCAAATTGAGAAGCTTTCCGTGACAATTTATTTCTCTCGGAACGTTTGTCACCCATTCGCGAGAGGAGGGACACCGTGAAAAATACTTTTTTGGTGTTATTGGGATTCGAACCACGAACCACTGCTCAGTAGCCATGCGCTTTTCCACTGAGCCACGGCGCCCACTTTCTTTATATTGTACTATACACGTAAACCCGTGTAACTTTCGTGATTTCGACGTTCGTTAGTTTTTTTCATTTATTATTATGTTTTAACACCATACCTTTTCCGTGCTCCAAATTTTAATTTAGGGGCGTAAATATAGAAAGCTGCACAGGAGAGTGTAGGAATTCCTAAGAATCTTTGTAAGTATAACGGGCAAAGCTATTAGCAAATGTATCGATCTATGACTATGACTGCGTTGCCAGCATCATTTAAGTGAAAGCTTTTTGCGCTTTGTTTTTAAATATTTTCCTTATATGCAAATGTATGTACTACTTCACTTAGTCAACAGACGTTGACTGAACTTACCTACATTTTCAGGAAACTGGAAAACAAGTCATCGACAGAAATAGATAAAATTCCAAATATCTTGTGAAAACATTGAAGGTTTTTCCAATCTATATATATAAAACAAAGTCGGGTTAGTTACACCATTTATAACTCGAGAACGGCTGGACCGATTGTTATGATTTTTGTTTTGTTGGATTTGTCTCCGCCATGAATAGCATAATAACTATACACTATACACTAAACACCCGCTAGGTGGCGCTGGTATCGTTTTTTTCTGAAAATTCTTATTTATGGAACGATTTGGCTCAAATTCACGTCGATTCTATAGTTTTCTGGATTGGTAAGTTGGTTAGTTATTGGGGTGTAAGTGGGCGTGGCGTCAGTGGGCGGGGGTCAGTGGGATGGGGCAGCCGGGAAACGCGGGTGTAAGTAGGCGTGGCGTCAGTCGGCGGGGGTCAGTGGGATGGGGAAGCCGGGAAAGAATCAAAAAAGACACCCAGAAGACACCCAGAAGACTCCAAAAGATCCCCCAAAACCCACAAAAGACCCCAAAAAGATCCTTAAAAAACCTCCAAAAGACCCACAATGGACCCCCACTAGACTCACCAAAAGACCCTCATAAGACACACAAAAGACTCCTAGAAACCCCAAAAAGACCCCCAAAAGACCTTCAAAAGATCACCAAAAGACCCCCAAAAGAACCCCGTATGGCTATCCAAAGACCCCTTAGAGGCCCCTAATTTCAAATAGCTCTTCACAAATTTACAAAACTATCACAAACACATTTATTGAAAGTTGGACAGCACAACGTCTGTCGGGTCAGCTAGTCATTTAATAAGAATGATGAGATCAATGTTATACGGGAAGAAATTTGTTGTAACAGATAATAAAAACACGACAGTTAGGGTTTTCAATATCGCTAATGGTCTTCCACAGGGCGTAGTAACGGCGCCACTTCTGCTTAATATATTTATTTCCGAAGTGGTGAAAGATGCGGATTGGTCCCTCGCTAATGCTAACGACGTTATGCTATACGTCGAGGAAAGAAACTTGCAAAGCAAATTCGATGAGTTTCAGGCATATTGTGAAACGTGGAAGCTTAAGATAAGCTATTCAAAATGCGAAGTTAAACTGTTTCGCACCCCTCTTAGACGCGGAATGAACACGTAAATACCGCTGTGAAAAAGAAAATTGCTGCTTTTATGGCAATGAAAAAGTTTACTCACGGCATCTGAAGGTGAGGTGAAGGTCCATTGCTGCCAGGCGTTCGTAAGACTAATTTTAACGTATGCGTGTCCAATAGTGGAACATCAATCCTTCATATATGGAAAAATTCAACGTCCTCGAGAGAAAATGCCTTAGAATGTATAGAATCGAACAGGCACTATGTGTTCCGGAGTGACCAGAATCGATAATGTCTTTTTGGATCTTACTAGGAACCATTTCCTCGGTCAGCCTTTGTTGCAAACGACTTAATTTTGAGAGCCTTTTATCAAATCCTCTCAAATCTTTTGAGAGAGCACTAGAGAGCGGATTTATACCACCTATGGCATTCTTGCATGTGTCCCTGATCTACCATATTACTAGAAAGGAAACGGACAAAAGCATCCGACATGCATCGATGACTTTGAGTAGTCCAAATGCGGTTTTAGATACTGCAGCTTCATACCTGAGACAGAAACAGATGTAACCTAATCAGATATTGGCGGTTCGACTGTGGTGTGGCCTGAATTCAGCCCTAAGTATTATCGGGGGCAGCGTCTTGGGTAATCCGTACAATAGGTATCATTGAGTTGTCATAATGACGTCTCTATGATGCAGGTTGTGCTGAGGGTTTTGGAAACTGCTAACGAAATATTGGGGAATTGTCCTTTCATTTTTGTTTTCCTTGTTATATTTTTGTTAACTAGTTTGAAGTAGATTTAAGTAATTTTAAGTAAATATAAAATAAAAAAGGATAATGTATTAAAAGTTTTCTTTTTCCATTTTTCCTTTAAAATCAAAATTATTACAAATTATTAAAAGTAATGCATCAAATTAAATATTGATAAATAAAAAAGAGCATATAGATATAGAATATAATGAGAACCAAACTAGTCATAAAGCTTGTAAGTTTCGTTATTTTCTTACTAACCAATATATTATAAAGTTAGTTTTGGAATAAATAATTGATTAAAAAAGCACTTAGTCAACACATGACTCAAAAATAACAAAAATAACTCATAAACATTTCATTTGTTTAGCAATGGAATTTATTGTTAGCAAAAAACAACCCATAAAAATTAAAAATTTAAATTTTCTAAACGGGAATACAGAATGCGCAAAATTTGAATAAATTCGGGTTACTTTTAAAAAAAAATTATATGGGAGCACCTGGATACACATGTGCATACAATTTAATTAAAATCGGGTTTATTTTTAAAAAAATTATATGGGAGCCCCACGGTTGGAGCTACTTTGAAATTTTTAGAAAAATTGTTTGAAAAACGTTTGTATTAACATTTGAAGAAAATCGGGTACATTTTTAAAAAAAAAAGTTGTTTGGGAGCTACCCGACACAGGGGCCCGATCACTCCAAAATTTTTACAAAAAGTGTTGTCCATTGAAGATACACAAGACATGCGTATAAAATTTGAAGAAAATCGGGTACTTATTTTTATAAAATTTGTATGGGTGCCCCCCGACCCCGGGGTTCAACTACTTCTAAAATTTTATAAGAAGTGTTGCCCAACGGAGATACACATGCGTATAAGATTTGAAGAAAATCGGGTTTTTTTTTTATAAAATTTGTATGTGAGGCCCCCGACCCCGCGGCCCGAGGGGTCCCTAATTTTTCAATAGAAAGTGTTGTCATGGGAGATGCACATGTGTGCCAAATTTTAATAAAATTGGGCTTTAGGAAGTGGGTTTAAAATTGATCATAAAATTTGGTGTGCCAGCCAGCCAGCCAGCCAGCCACGTGAAGTGAAGTGAAGTTAATATAGAGTATTTAAAAAGACATATTTGTTTTCGTGAAGAACACTAAGTATTAGCGGTTTGAAAATCACTTTTAATACATGGATGGAAATAAAAAGTTTGAAAATCACTTTTAATACATGGATGGAAATAAAAATTGAGATATATGTCGACAATATAAGGGTTTATTAATGTTATTAAAAGTAGATATTTAATAGATTTTATTACGTCTCTTAATATTAGAGTACAAAAAAGAAAGATTGTTAACTTTGTGTGCCATGATTGACAAATTGATGGATAGATCTACTATTAAAAAGTCGTACAAGATAAAAGCATATATGCTAATGACGTAGCGATAATAGTAATAATTTAATAAATAGAAACCTTTGTAGTTCTTGAAAAGGACTCGGCTTTATGGTATGCCTAACACACATTTTTAACTGTCAGCTTCAAGAACAATCTGCTTGGTGCGCAGCAAACTACACACTTCCACATTGTTTGTATATTCGCCCCAAACTTGAGAAAATTTGTCAAATCTGTCCAGGTACACCCAAAAAAGTTTTGCATCTCCTTGATAGATTGTAGAACCCGGCGTTAAAACTTATTGTTTATGAAAACAAGGCTAAGTCAAAAAATTCAGTCCAACATTGCAGGAATCCAGTTGTCACTATTTTATGGCTACTACCACCAGCGGTGGTCTATAAAAATAGCGGCATGCAGCTACTCCATGAATTTATCCGCAATACTCGTGGCACTTTAAATGCCTAACTTCGGACGTACTGATAGTATTTCAGAGATTCTTTTTTAGCCGCATGTTGAATGCTTCACCAAGCTTTTATACGCAGGGATTCATAACACAAACTAAAAAAAATCTCCTCTTGTGTCCTCCTTAACCATAACCGCCAAGCTGTTCTAGTGGAGCAGTGCCAGGGCAGATTAATTTTGAGACTGCACTTATTTGGCCAGTAGTGTACTCAGGAAAACTATTCACCACTGAATCTAAGATAACGAATTTTAATAATAATAATAATATGCGGTCCAAGGCCGAGCTTCTCGCTATCATTTGTGTTGCGCATGTATATTTTTGGACACAACTGGAAGGGACCTACAATTTAAGGCCGGATCCGAACGGTGAATTGAGAAGCTTTCCGTGACAAGTTATTACTCTCGGAACGTTTGTCGGACATTCGCGACAGGTGGGACACCGTGAAAAATACTTTTGATGTAACTGTGATTCAAACGTCGAACCTCCTGATCAGTAGCCATGCGCATTTCCACTGAGCTACGGCGCCCACCGACTTTTGCCCTTCCAAGATTTAATGGACGCTTACTTCTAACGCTACATATCTTGGAGTCATCCTGTATTAAATGTTTGTCTGGAAGTCGTACATCGAATACAGTACTAAGAAAGCATGTTTCGCTCCCTAATAATAAAACAGCAGCAAACTCAGCATCAGCTTAGGAAATGTACGGTCATTTAAAGTACCACTTCATCGTGGCATATTTATGAAATACGTTCCGACGTAGGACAGGACAGAGTAACATACTTGTAGATGGTAATAAGAAATCGGACAAATTAACGAAGAATGGTGTCGCTCTGGACACCGGCTATTTGGAAAGTATCAACTGTTTGAGTACCGTCAAAGAACGAATTGTATCTTTCCACACTATAAAATCAAAACTCAGGAGCAGTAATTTACCAAGTGTTTCATACCAAGAGCGATATGGTCTACCTACAATAAAAGGAAAACTACCGAGTTCATCTCTAAAGAACCAAAAGATATTGGCTGAGTTGTGGCAATAAGTAAGGATCACTTTTGCACACTGAGCAAACCATTCTATCACATCGTCAAAAAGCTTTCAGAGAACAGGATCGTCGAACTAATCTCTTAACTAAACTTGGATTTAGGAACCATTCATATTAGGTATTCCGAGAAGAGTGATATCGAAGTTGCGAAGGTAAGCTCTAATTGAGGCTTTCGCAAGTGTCGCGATGTCCTCTACTCTACCCTCCTATGATCACAATGACCGTGTCTGTAAAAATAGGATCAAAAATTGGTAGAGTTGATCATAATGCGCGCACATCTGCTCATAGCCACTAAATCCAAGTAGTCAGTCAAGATTCTTAAAATTTAAAAAACCTTACCATATCATCCACGCTGCTGGTGAATATAGGACAATGCTCCTACCAGTACATACTTTAATACGGGTTCGAAACTTAGATGCTCTGCAAAAATGGCCAAATTCGTATTGTGTATCTGCAAAGCTTTCAGCTAAAGGTTTATGAATTTTTTTTATTACTGTTACCGTAAAAAAACAGTTTTTTCTAAGCTATTGTAAATTTAAAAATATAATATTTTTTTGAAAAGCTAAAAATACCCTTAGAATAGGCATCAGCATCCCTTTTATCTGTTTCGCAACTAAGCGCGTTCACCAACTAACAAAACAACACAAAATCTATGTGTAATTGGCCAAAGTCCATCGTTATCCTTACACTTACACGGCACCAATACTACTAAACTACGCACACACTCACGATGATGTACTCCAGGCAGAGAAGCAAGAGCGGTGTTTTATATCACTAACACTTTCAAAGGTCGACGAAAAAAAGGACGAATACTTCAATGGTTTTGGAAAACTCTTTTTTCAAACCTAAATCAACGTAATGACGGGTGGATGCGTTTGTGTTGGAATGTGGCTGCCGATATGCAATTAATACGCACACTCGTGTGAACGTCTGCTGCTGCTGTTATTCAAATTCAAATGAGTTGGCGTGGTGCACTAAGTCAATAAAACACCCAATTTTTAGAATTTCATCCTTTGCATTTTTTTATCGTCCTACAGCGGCTAAAAGCATGGACCCAGTTCGGGGAGTTCTGTCAACGGGACTACAGCATCTTTTGGCAGCAGCATCCCACACTCGGCACTTTGGAAAAGAGTAAAGCAGTGTCCTATGCCAGGGTGAAAAATATAAAACGGAAACCAAAATTTTTCTCTCTTTCCTTTACTTTCTCTTATTTCTTATGAGTTCGACTCACACATCCGCGCACAGAGAGGCGAATCAACTACACATTAACATTACCTACCACTAGCTTCAAGCCTCGGAGGTAGAAGACAAAAAAGCGTTTTTCTGTTAAATATTCTCCTCTTTTCTAAGTCGATCTCTTTCTAGCCCGTTAGCTTTAGGATTTTGCATCTTTTTTTGTTCTTTTTGGAATTTTATTTTCACTACTATTTGAAAGAAAGAATATACACATGTGGAATACGAAGGATGTACCAGCTAGAACACACAATTGTGAGAGTGTGCGTGTTGAGCAGACTGCTGGTGTTCACTTTCATGGGCGTGTTGTTTGAAATTTGTATTTTTAGGAAACATTTCTAGTCGGTGTAGCAATTTGGCGACGCGCAGTCAACACAAAGTCTCGCGTCATATTGCTCCCTATTTATTTTCTTCAGTTTTTGCATTTAAAATGTTTAAGAATGGGGGTCTTCAAAAAGACACCCAGTGCTTGGACCGGTTTCCTTCGAACGCTCTGTTTGCCCTGCCTCCTTGCGTTGCTGCACTCAAAACATCAAACACATTTAAACACCCACCGCATCAGTTTGCTTTACACTCGCACTCACAGACTGAATAGCAAAAAAAACAACTACCAACACGAAAAAACCCCAAAGCGAAATGGAAAAAGTAAAGTTTTTCCTTCTCGATGTTTTGTGAATCTAACACAAGTATGCCTGCCACACCCAAAATTAGTACGAATTTTCCCGAACATCCAACTTTGTCCTCTATTCAAAGTAAAAAACAATATCGCAGAGCAGAGCAACTAACTCCCAGAACTCAGAGAACAGAATAAATAACTTTTACCTTGTAAGAATGAAAAAATTACAAAATATTATGAAATGGCGCATTAAGTTTTTCAGTTCAACCTTATAAGAAAAATACAATTATGTAGTTACAAGGATATAGAAATGTTTTTCTTTCTTTCTCCAACTGCATTTTTCTGATTCAATGCATACTTAGCCGCATGTTGAAACTTATAGCAATAACAACAATATCAGTTCGTTCACACGATACCCACATCGTTTGGACGAAAGCGATGATTTCGGGAGCCACTGGAAATAAGCAACGCAAGGAAAAATTGAAAGAAAAGAAAAACTGCAAAAAGCTTCTTTTGAAGGACGTTGGATAACCTTGAGAGAATTTTTTTCCTCGGGAAAAAAAGAAAGTTGTTTTTATAATGAAAAAAATGGGGCATGCAAAAAAATATGTATGTATACTACTCGTAATGTATATCCGTTCATGCAGCTTCCTATATATGCTTGCTATGCTATAGGATGACACCAGTATGTGCACGCCTCATAGTCAAAATTAATGGTTCATTGACTTATAATTGCGAGCACAATAGTTGTACGAGTAGTATCTTAATGTTAACAAAAAAATTTATCAATGAATCTAGAGCGCGTGTATTATAAAGTGCATATTCGTTTCATGATGCTGATGTAACTTCCGACAAGTACCTAGGTATTCCAAACATGTAGACAATTTTTTTATTTTTCAAGAAGTTGTTTCTCTTCTAATTATACTACACTATACACTATACAGAATTGATAATATTATTATTATATTATCTGTGCTCACAAAATGAACCTTTATTTCGCTAGGCCCATGCTTGTGATATGTGAGCTTGAAGAAAGGACCAACCAAACTCGATTTGTTTTTTTTTTTATAAAGGTATTTAAATTGTCTTTTAAAAGGTTAAAATATTACATTGATTTCATACGTTTAGTGTCGGGTAGTTTTTTGATCCTAATAGAATTTAAACATTTAACATAATACAAAAATCAGTTGTCATCGCCACTGCGACTTATCTGTCACCAACTTTTTCTTATACAATTCGAAGATAGTCGAAGTTTAGATGGAGCCACAATTAATTTCTCGCAAATATGTAAACCATTTCACGATGGTTGAATTCCGATGTACTTATTGATTACAATCCAACAAACGTGATCAGCATCCAACGTCGATAAACATAACGATCGCGCCGTAATAGAAAACTAGAAGAATGTTTATTTTACCCTTCAGTCACCCTTGAAGGGTGTTATATAGCCTTTTCTATAAGAATCAAGTTTTTCTATAGTCAGCATCACAATGAAATCCATACGAGCATGGACAATCAAATCGTTTATGTCCTGCACACAGGTTTTAGAGCGACACATCACTTTTTTTTCTGCCTTTGCTACGAGTATAAGGAGTGAGAAATTTCGATCTATAGGTTTAACTTGATTCTTGGGAAGCTAAAGAAGTTTTTCCAGTTTTGTGCTTACACATTTCGAGTATGTCCACATTATAGCTTCACAATTTTCTTAAATCTATTAAAACCTTTGAAGATAAAGTTAGCAATAATGTACTGACTGGAGTTTATGTTATAAATGCCCAATGCACTTAGCTTAATGTTTCATAAGACTTATGCGAAGCATCGTCACAAATATTTTATTGTTTGTCACTCTGTCACCTTGTCCTGTACAGGAATTATACGAAAATTATCTAAACGAAGTAGTTTTGTGATAGGCGTGTGCCTTTCGCGTGCTGGTTAGATTTCTTTAGTTTTCGGCCCGTTTTAGAATCGAAGTGATTTTTTTTCGGATAGGGAGGGAATAACAAAAGGGATGTCCTTTGCTTACTTACTCCTCTATCTTGCGTTTTTTTATAATTGTATTCTATTTTCTATCTAGTGGGCGCCGTGGCTCAGTGGAAGTGCACATGGCTGCTGAGCAGGAGGTTCAGGTTCGAATCCCAGCAACACCAAAAGAATTTTTCACGGTGTCCCACCTCTCGCGACTGGGTGACAAACGTTCCGAGAGAAATATATTGCCTCGGAAAACTTCTCAATTCGCCGTTCGGATCCGGCCTTAAATTCAATTTGTGTCCAAAAATTAACATGCGCAGCACAAATGGTTAGGCCTTGGACCGAAATGGTCTGTCGCGCCGAATATTATTATTATTATTATTATTATATCTAGCTGATGCAAGGTAGTTTTAGGCGCACCGTACCAGATATGCGTCAGTTAAAACTGTGCATTTACATAACGATGAAAGCTGGGTATGTGGAGCGGAGAGCAGGTGAGAAGTGTCTATGAATATTTCACCAAACATTCTGTGAAAAGTAGTCGGCTCTGTAGAGAAAACCATGGCTGGATGAGAGCAAGATATAATGACTGGTTAAAATAAATCAATAATAAGCGGCTAATATATGGTCAAAACAATCATACCTAGAAGGGGCTAGCCCAATCAATCAGCGTTTCCGTTTATTAAAGGAAGTTACCGGCCGCCACCTCAAAGAGGTTTGGTCGCACTTCCACGAATCAGCCAGTAACAAGAGACCGCTGGTAGATCGATAATATCTACAAATACCTCAACACCTTCAGCATAGAAACTGGAAACAGATAAATTAATAGTAGAACGACTGTCGAAGCAGTTGAAATACGTTGCGTTGCCCGTGGCCTCGTGACCCACCTATAGACCCCATTAGATGTCCAAGAAAAGAAAACACATGTATTTAAGACAAATGGGAAATTATTAATTTTATTAATTCATCTTAACGCCACTTTATTGACAAGGTTTTTTGTTTTTTTATTTGGAGTAAAAACGTACTAATTTTTCGGTGTGCCAAATCGGAAGCAAGCCACATTCATACAGACAAACTGACAGACAGAGATTTTTTTATTTTCAGTTTTTTAACTCAGAAGATACGGTAATGGGTAAATCTGCAAAAATCCGCAGTTCGAAAATTTTCATGATTCCTATGCTTCCTTTTACTATGTAAAAGAAAGTAAAAAACAACCAAAAAAATTAAAATGCTTTGATTAAAATCGGGTAACATTTAAATAAAAAATCGGGTAAGTTTTGTAAAATTTTAATGTGGGCTTCCGACACCGGGGTCCTATCACGCCAAATTTTTTACAAAAACTGTTGTCCATTGGAGATACACATTCGTATAAAATTTTAAGAAAATCGGGTACTTTTTTTTATAAAATTTGTATGGGTGCCACCCGACCTCGGGGCCTGATCATTTCCAAATTTTTACAACTGTGTTGTCCGTCGGATATACACATGCGTATAAAATTTGAAGAAAATCGGGTACTTTTTTTATAAAATTTGTATGGGGGCCCCCGGACCCCCTGGGCCCGATCACTTGATGGTGAATTTGAGCCAAATCGGTCCATAAATAAGAAAGTTGATACGATCGCTACCAAACTTTTACAGGAAAACCCTCTGGGCTAATCTGAAGATTGCCTGAAAATTTCATCAAATCAATCATCAATGTTGTGGTGTTCGAATGGATGATTGGTTAATTGTGTTAATTACTTAACAAATTAACATTTTTGTATTATATGATTTTAAAATATATTTTTACATGCCTTTTATCCGTTTTCCTTCACCAATGGATTGCTTTATTGTGAAGACAACTTAAATCAATTAAAAGACATTGTTGAATGTGCGTACGTAGTTACACGACAAATTTTAAAGGGATACACATGATAGACGAACTCCTGACGCAGGTTCAATGATAATCTGTAATCAGAAAAAAATTCAATACAAACTAAAAATTGCCGAGTTATTATTATACAAAATTTTTATAATTCAGAAAACCCAATTACTTTTTTAAAAGTGAGCACTTTGGTGTATGTACTGAATATTATATGGTTAACAGCAAATCTGAGATGCAGTCTGAACTGAAATGTTTCACAAGTTAGTTATTGTTATTAGCTATTCAAGTGTTTAGTTCAAACTAAATAGAAAAGAGCTTTTGAGCTTCGTCCACACATATTGAATTTCTCTTCAACTTACATAAATACGTACCCAGCGTATTTGTAAAATTTTAAAAAACCAACCCATAAAAATTAAAATGTTTCGGAGATACACATGTGTGTAAAGTTTGAACAAAATCATGTTAATTTTAAAAAATTATGTGCGAGCCCCTTGGAACTGAATTCACAAACATTTTACAGAAAATGTTGCCTAAAAGAATCCCGCAAGCCTTGTTGATCAATGGGGCTGGAAAGTATATCTGGAGATACTGCCGTAGCGTGCCTGAAAATGACCTCGCAGACAAGAGGAACTTAGATTAAAGAAAATACTGGTGGCTTGACTAGAGTTTAGCCGAAATTTAACCGTAACCGCTACCTGTAGGTAATTAGTTTTTAAGTCTAGTTAAGTATTTTAATTAGTTTTAAGTAGTTTACGTTTTTTTTATCTTGTAAGAAATAGCGGAAGAGTTTTTAACCAAATTTTTGTTCTTCAAAATTTTAATATATTATACTGTAGAAATAAAAAAACAACCCATAAAAATTAAAATTTTTCATCTAAATTCTCTAATCGCAGAAATTGATATGGGAGCCCCTCGATCCTGGGCCATTTTTTTTTATTGTAGGAGAAAATCATCGAAACAAACATTTGACATCAGATGTTAAAATTGAAAAAGCTCAGATCATTTTATTCTGAGCACTTAGAGCACGCTCATACTCTGAGCAAATAAGAAACACGAACATTTATCTTGAGAACTCTTTGACTGCTCTGAACTAATTTATGAAAACGCGAAATGACAGAATATTGCGAAACTTGTTGTTCTTTCTGTAAGTTGATATCGACAACAAAAAAAATGACATCAATAAAAATACAATTCAGTATATAATAAAAATGTAAGTTGAATTAAGCATAAAACATTTATGTCTCGTTTCATTTGCTGGGTTCATTTGTGCGTGCGCTAAGATTTCTCTCTCTCTCTCCACCACCGCCAAAACCATGCAGCGCAGCGAACCCGGGACCCGATCACTACCAAATCGAAAAAGTATTGTTTATTGGGTATCCACATGTGTTAAAAATTTGAAGAAAATCGGGTAAATTTTTTAAAATTTTTGTTTGGGAGCCCCCCGACCCCGCAGCCCGAGGGGCCTCAAAATTTAATAGAAAGTGTTGTCTCCGGAAATACACATGTGTGCAAAATTTCAATAAAATCGGGCAATGGGAAGTGGGTTAAAACAGACGACCGACGACCGACGACCGACGACCCACGGGCAAGTGAAGTTAATATAGAGAATTTAAAAAAAAAGAAATAAAGCAACCCATAAAAATTTAAATTTTTCATGTAAATTCTCTAATAGGAGATACACAGCAAAGTTTGAACCGGGTTAATTTAGAAAAAAATAATATTGGAGCCCCTTCACCTCAAAATGTTTACAATCACTGTCACCGGAGATACACATGCGTATAAAATTTGTATGGGGTCCCCCCGGCCTTGGGGCCCGATCACTCACAAAATTTTACAAAAATTGTTGTTCATCGGAGATACACATGTGTAAAAAATTTGAAGAAAATCGGGTTAGTTTTTAAAAAATTATATGGGACCCCCTCAAACCTGTGGCCGCTTCCAATTTTTTATAAAAAAGAGATGTCCAACAGATTAAACACGTGTCTATAAAATTTGAAGAAATTCGGGAAAAACTTAAAAAAAAAATGCTTGGGAGCCACTCCAAATTTTTTACAAAAAGTGTTCATCGGATACACACATGCGTTTAAAATTTGAAGAAAATCGGGTTAATTTTTAAAAAATTTATATGGGCACCCCATGTAGGGTCTCTTGCAGATTGATCTTACTCCATATATAGCAATTTTGTTTATTAAAAAATCCCTAAGGCAAAAAATGAGCCTCAACGCTAAACACAATTTAGCGATAAAACAATGGGTCAGTTTTCAACTGCTCTAGAGCTAATTCGGCGAAATAACGATGATGGTCTCTTGGTTTTAACTCCTGTAACAGCTGGATCTTATACGAGTGTAGGTCAAGATATTTGCGCAATATTTTTTCACGTACTAGACGGAGAGAGTTACAATTCCCGCGACCGGCGACAAATCGATAAATTTGAATCCTCGATCTTTATATAAAACATTTCTTCGGTGGAATATAGTAATAATAAATGTCAAAGAGTGAGTTCAGTATAATAGCTTGTTTGATGGTTACATAAGTAACAGTCAGTAAGTAAGCAAAAAAAAACCCTTATATGGATTGACTATGATTCTAAACAATGAACAAGGTAAAATCATCATTAGAAGTCAGCCATCAGCAAAAATGGTGACCGCCTGTAATTTTTCCACGTTAAAAAAACTGAATGATCGGGCTTACCTTGCCCGTAAAAAAAAACTGATGTCAGAACCGGAAATGAGCCTGATTCACGACGACGACCACAGCAACGAAAATGGATAAGCTATTTTAGAATTTTCTTATGAAACGTACGCTCACTCTATAGAATTTAAACTGCACAGCAGCTAGCCGATGATACACCGTCCAAATATGAAGCTAACATAACAGCAATCCAGAAGATGCAATGGAAGGGCAATGGAGTCCTACAAAAATCAGAATATGACATAGATTACAGCTAGCATGCAAGACATCATGTTCTCATGGTGCGCCTTCTAGTCAGCGAGAGAAGGAAACCCAACGTTATCAGCTTTAAATCAGTAAATGAATAGCTATGCACCGTTCGCGTTCTGGGCAAATTTAAGGACAAACGAGTAAGCCTCATAAATGTTTACGGACCAACAGAAGATTCCCCAGACTTCAGAATGATAAGATCAACGAGCGTTACCGTGGTGTCGACATCGTTGAGAGAATTAAGATCGGTAGGCTCCGCTAAGCAGGACACTTATGATCCTTGTCGGAAAGTCTTTTGTGGTGGGATTTATGAAACTAAACAGCTAGGCGGGCCAAACATACGCTGGAAGGTATACCAAATTGGATGAAATTGGGACCGGTGGAGAGATTTAATGTGGGAAACCAGTACCAAACCCTGGTTGTAGAGCAGAATATGATGAATCATTGCATTGACTGCAGCCAATAGATAAAACTCAATAAGTTTTGTGAAATATTCGGATAGAAGAAGGAAAGTGTTGTGGTGGGTGGAGTTGAGTTCTCACACAAAATATAACGATAGCCAAAAACCAAAGATTCGGCTAAACTAGTCAATAAGTTCTCCCCAAATAAGCTCAATGTAGAATTCGTCAAAGTACCCACGGTAACCAGCAAACCCAAATCTAACTCAAACGAGTTCAGTGCATTAAAACATCACACATGTTATCGATGTTATATCAACAAATTTGAATACTCTTCCGTTTCTGATTACAATGTAACAAAAGCTATAAACTACATATCCTCTTACGCAATAAAAGCGGGCAATTTACCTCTTAGATTTCTAAATCTTGTACGTTTTGTCATTACCCCTCAACTTACATATTTGTTCAACATTATATTTGAATCTAGTTACTACCCTAAAAATTTGGAAAATTAGTAAAATAATAAGACTTCCTAAACTTAAATAACCAAAATCACCAGCTGATATGTTAGGCTCATTGCTCTAATATCAACCTTATCGAAAGTATTCGAACACATTATCATTGATCAAATAAAACAAAATCTTACAGACATGAACTTATAACCTCTCTACAGACATGATTCAGAGCTTTACATAGCACTGCTACAGTTCTGGTGGGGGATACCGATTATATTAGGAACATTTTAGATAGAGGCAACTGTGTTATTCTTTGTCTATCAGATATTAGTAAGGCTTTTAATTATATATCTTTCTCTAAATTCTATGACAAATTACTTAATCTCTTTCATTTTAGCATTATTATGATTGCTACCAATAATTATGTTGACATAAAAGGAATCAAATCTAGTCACCTACCTTTATCTTCGTACCACAATGGACCCGCTAATATTTGCTATATATATAAACGACATCGAACACTCAATGTTTTCTGCAAAGTATCACCTCTTTGCGGATGACTTGCAAATTTATTGTGAAGTCAATATTATTGGCAGGGACACAATACTAGCTTTAAATAAAGCAGTTAATAAATTAATAATGATATCGATAATATCCTTACTTGGTCAGTCAACAAAAAGCTCCTGTTGAACCCGAAAAAATCTCAAACCATTATATTTTCGGGAAAAAGAAACCAAATCGCTTATGATTCAATGTTACGCAATATAAAGGTTGGTGAACATATTGTACCGATACTAAAAAAACCTAGGAATGACCCTAGAGAAAAGCCTAGATCGGACAGCTCATATAAATTCAATATTACAGAAAACGTATAATGGTCTAAGACTGCTTTAGAGGAATGCTTCATTTACCTCCTGCCGAAGATACTTTTTCGGCTTAAAACGAAGAGATATTCTAACACCTTACTATAACAAGATCTTTGGATGCTCCTTGGTTGACTCCTTTTATATTAAGTTATTTGTATGACAAACTTGTTTTGGCGCAACCCTTAGGAATACAAAACCTAATTTTACCAAGGGCAAACATCACTTATATGAAAAATTCATTCGTGTGGAGATGTGCTAGACTATGGAACTTAATCCCAACACATATTAAAAGCATCAAACGTTTGACAGTTTCAAGTCAGTTATACCTTAATAATCAATAAATACTTTATGTTGGTAAACTGTATCGTTATTATTTTAATGTTATTATTTGATCGTTCTTATTTCATTAACAATTCCATTTTCATTATTTTTTGTTTTATTGATATTATACCTTTATCGTTATTATTACATTTTCATTACATCATTATTGTTAACATTTGTAAACCTTTTTAATAAAACTATGCTAACAAAATTGAATTTATACTGTTTGTACAGTGAAATTACTTGAACTTGTAATTACACTAAACATTTTAGTTCTGTTTAGGAAAGCAAAAAATACTGCAGATGTCTACTTGAATTTTAAATCTTTTAAAAGTAAACATTATTAACAAACAAAAATGTATATCAAATACCGAACATTTCTTGTTCCGAAAATTTAAAAGAACCACACCTTTAGCACATATTCAAATAACAAACTTTAAAAACCTGCATACGGGTGTCGGTGCCAGAAAATAAGAGATGTCATTCGTCAAAAGTGTAAATAAAATATTATTCCTTTTTGCTTGAAAGCTACTAAATGTTATTGTTTGCATTTAGCCCACAGATTTCCATTTTGGGGAACTGGTTTGCTGTATATCTGATAAGTCGAACCAGAAATCTGTAACGAAAATCAATCAATAATGCAACCCTTCTAAATTTCTTTTTGTAGAGGAAACTTAATCCACATATTATGTAAATGTGACGTTCCTAACCGATTTGTTTTTATTTGATCATTTGAAAGCAGTCAATTTATTTTGTAGCTCAAAATACCATAGATAATATAAGAACGGCGCAATAATAGTAGAAGTTTTCCTTTCAAATATTTGTACATTACAACGAGATTACTAAAAACAGAAGAGGAAGAGGTAAGTGCACTACTCAGGTTGTAGATAAGACAATAACTTTTATTAACCCGTTTGCAGCTTAATTCCGTCTAGTGTCTTATTATTTCTCAACATATTAAACGTGCTCATCGCTTCATGGTTTACAATAAACTGACATCTATATCAATAAACTCTACATTTAACTCACATTGGCTAATAATGAGAATTGAGTGGAAATGGATTTTTGCTATAAATTTTTAACCCACTTTCGATTTCATTGAAATTTTGCACACATGCATATCTCCGATGACAAAACTTTCTCTAAAATTCTTGGTAGGGGGGCTCACATACCAATATTTTACAAAATTTACCCGATTTTCTTTAAATTTTATATACATGTGTATCTCCGATGGACAACAGTTTTTGTAAATTTTTTTTGGAGTGATCGGGCCCTGAGACCCGAGTGGTGCCCATATACATTTTTTAAAAATTAGCCCGATTTCCTTCAAACTTTAAACACATAATATGTATCTTCTATTAGAGAATTTACATGATAACTTTAATTTTTATGAGTTTTTTTTTATTTAGAATGTTTTTTTAAGATTAGCCGTGCTCTCAGTATTAATTCTTCTTCTTTATGTCCTGTATCCCCTTATGGGTACTAGGGCCTCTACTACGCCTACGCGCCATCGCGTGCGGTTCCTGGCAATGAGCTTCAGCTCTCTCCAACTCTTCCCCAATTGCCGTGCCTCCTCCTCAACTGTTCTGCGCCATGTATTTCTCGGACGACCCGTTCTTCTACCATCCTGAGATAACGGGTTCCATTGCATTGCGTAGTTTGCTATGGAACTGTCGCCTTTTCGGAGTGTATGACCAATCCACTGCCACTTCCGTCGTTGGATGGTTGTGCCTATTGGTTCCTGACCCGTTCTCTGGTAAAGATGTTCGTTAGAGATACGGTTAGGCCAGAAAACCCTTAAGATGTTCCGTAGGCACCTATTTACAAATGTTTGTAATCTTTTTGTGATAGTAGCGGTCACCTTCCAAGTGCTGCACCCATACAACAGCACAGATTCAACATTTGAGCGGAACAGTCGCAGCTTGGTGTTTAAGCTGATCGCATTGCTTCGCCATATCATGGACATCATTCCAAACACCGATTTTGCTTTGCCGATTCGGTTGACAATGTCCTGTTCGGTTCCACCTTCGGTCGAGACAATACTCCCAAGATAGTGGAAACTCTCTACTCTCTCTACCGGCTGTCCAGCAATGTTAACATGAGTAACTGAGTTAGTGCCGAGGTTGATGATTTTGGTTTTGGCAGTATTAATCTTCAAACCCGCAACATTTGCCTCCCTCTCCACATTTGTTGTCATTTGGTGCAGCTCCATAATTCTATGTGAGAGTAAACAAACGTCGTCAGCGTAATCCAGATGTTTGAATTGAGATGTAAGAGTCCAACGAATTCCTCCGTTTCCAGTAGATAAAGCTGCGCGAAGTACATCGCTAATCACCAACAAAAAAAGTATCGGCGATAGAATGCAACCTTATCGTACCCCACTTAGGATCTCGAATTCCTCTGACAGCTTTCCTCTATGCAGCACATGACATTTAGAGCCATCATAGGTTGCTTTAATAATAGCTATTAGTTTATCGGGTATACCTCTCCTGCGCAAGGCGAGCCAGATAAACTGTCTGTTGACACTGTCAAACGCCTTCTCAAAATCGATGAACAGCAGGTGCAGTGGTGACCGGAATTCAACGCACTGTTCAATAATGATCCGCAGGGTGTTTATGTGGTCTACACAGGAGGATCCAGTGTGGAAACCTGCTTGTTCGGCATCGAGTGTATCTTCCAGATGTTCCTTAATACGTTCAAGTACTACTTTGGCTATTACTTTTGCAAATGCAGGGAGAACGCAAATGCCTCTCCAGTTTTCGCACTCCATAAGACTACCTTTTTTAGGGAGCTTGACAATCATTCCTTTCTTCCACTCTTCGGGGAAACTTTCTACCTCCCAAGCTCTCTCTACAAGAGGATATAAAAGCTCTGCTGATGTCGTTGGAGCTGCACGCAGAAGCTCTGCGGGTATACCATCTAGTCCTACCGACTTGTTGTTCTTTAGTGCGTTAATCGCGATAGCGATCTCGTCTTTACTGGGAGTTGAGGTGCGAATTCGGGAAATTGTTACTTCCGGCATATCGTTAGCAAATACACGGTTAAGGACCGTAGAGAAATGCTCCTTCCATCGCTTGAGCTGATCCTCATCTGAAACGAGTACGGTACCATCTAGGCCTTTCACCGGATGTTGGCTAGAGCGGTGACCACCTGTCAGCTCTTTGGTGATTCTGTAAACGGTTCTGCTATCGCACCGGCTCGCTGCTTCCTCTGCTTCTGAGGCCAGGTTGTTAATATAGTTACGTTTGTCACGTCTTACACTACGCTGCACTTCTCTCATTTTTCTTCGATACATGGACTCTAGCTCGCTCCTCGCTGCTGCTGGGATATCTACAATACGAGCTTTAAGTAGTTTACGTTCTTCAATCCGCCTCCAGGTATCTTCGGTAAGCCACGTGCTGTGCCTTGCCTGGCTTCTACCAACAATACTTTCCGCTCCAGATGTGAAAACATTTTTCACAGCCTTCCAATGTTCCTGGATGGTTGTCGGCAGTGAGCTGCTGATTGCTTCCACTCCTTGCGATAAATGATCCCTTAATTGTTGGCGTACTGAGGGGATCTTTAGCCGGTCGATGTTATACCTAGGCATTCGGATGATATTGCGGATTCTATGAACTGATGCAGTACGTAACTGGACAGTAGCTACCATAAGGTGATGATCACGTACCATACCCATGTCGGCTCCTCGTCTGTTTCGGACGTCTAACAGACAGCTCCTAAAACGTCTGCTGATCGCCACATGGTCGATTTGGTTGGATGATGATTGCCTGTCAGTTGACACCCAGCTGACCTTGTGGCAAGTCTTATGCTCAAACATGGTGCCTCCTATAACAAGGTTGTTGGTGTTGCAGAAATCAACAAATCTTTCACCATTGTCATTTCGTTCGCCGAGGCCGTGCTTCCCAATCACATGCTTGAGTCCTTCATTGTCGTTGCCAACCTTGGCATTCAAATCCCCCATCACGATGACGATTAATTGGTTTTGAGTAATTTATCTAGATTTATCTAGACATCGGCGCGAAATCGGGACCGGTAAAGCTAAATATGATGATGATGATGTTTAAAAAATTCTAATTATCTCACTTATATTTTGTTTCCTAATTATCTCATTTGAAAAACGTTTTTTTTTATAAACCTTTTAAAAAAATCATTGTTGATTTTGATATCCTAAAAGCAAAGCTAATAAATATGTTAATAATAATAACAATAATAATAAGATAAGAACCAACGCAGACTTAGAAATACTAAGCCACATTCTATATATGGATGATCTGAAAATCTATGCATCATCAAAACAACACCTAGACCAACTAGTTAAAATAGTCTCAGTATTCAGTGCTGACATAAACATGAAATTCGGCTTGGATAAATGTACGACAGTATGTATTACCAGAGGTAAGGTCACCAAAACACAAGACCAAGATATTCAAAATATAAAAGAAATGGAAGAAAATGAAGTTTATAAATACTTGGGAATGGTTCAAAACAACCGTATCGATAAGAAATCTGTTAAGAACAAGTTAAATAGAGAATTTAAGTCACGCATGCACAAAATAGCAAAGACCAATCTCAGTGGAAAGAATCTCATAAAAGCTGTTAATACATATGCCATCCCTATATTAACATATAGCTTCGGAATAATTAAATGGTGTACCACTGAACTCCATGCACTCCAAAGAAAAATTCGAACAATCAAAGATTCCACGAAAGACGACCGACGACCGACCCACGGGCAAGTGAAGTTAATATAGAGAATTTAAAAAGAGCAGAAGGGTATCTTCATCGATGTGGCAATTCCAGCCAACAGGAACATTAGTCGTACCTACAACGAAAAGCGAAGCATATATGCCGAGTTGGCTCTTGAAATAAAACAACCCTGGAACCTGCACGAAGTAAAAATTATACCAATTATCAGCAGTGCCGAAGGAATAATCGACAAGCAACTAAGGGAAGACATAAAAAGACTAGGATTGAAACAACACACAATAGATGATATGCAAAAAGCTGTAGTACTCGATACTTGTCACCTAACCAGAAACTTTATAAACATAAATTAAACAGATAAACAATAGTAAAAACACATGTTGTTATGGTCTAAGGCCCCCAAAATGTGTTAATAACGACCCAATATGGAGAAATTATTGACATTTTCATAATAATAATAAAAATACTTTTGGTGTTACTAGGATTTGAATTACGAACCTCAAGCTCAGTAGACATGCACTTTTCCACTGAGCCACGGCGCCCACATAAATGTATTAAAGGTTAGAAAATAATGGACTGTCAAAATTTGTAGTAAGAAGTGGGACCTGTGCGCCAGACCCAAGTACGGAAGGAACAAACAAGAGTGTCATTTTTACCGCATTGAATATGCAATATATTCTTTAAATCGGTGGTATAAAACAGAGTTCGACAAAACGTTTATTAATCGCAATATAGATCTTCGCAGTCTTCGAAAGCCTTGTCTTTTACCTATACCTGATGTGGAACCTATATTTGTGGAACGCGGTTATTCATTTTTCTCTCAGCTACGTTTTTTACCACAATAAATAAAAAAAATATGTATACGCATAATTCTATAACTCATTAGAAGTTGTATCCACTTTTGTGTACGGAAGGTGTATGTAAAATAATGTCCACTTAGTAACTGCAAAATCATGTAAAAGTTTTTGGCTAAACTTTATCCTTGGTTATCTAAATAGCTGTCGCTATTCTCTGTACACTCTAATTATTCTTCGAACGGATGCACAACTAAGTGAACCGTGGAATATTCTAAAAACAGCATATTCACGTCTCTAAAGAACATTTACCTTCACAACTGAGCACTAACGGTAACTTTAAACTGCAAAAGAATGTATGTTTAAATGTACGAGTATATTGCACGAAAGTTACCCCAAGGGATTCTAGGATTGTTCTCTTTGCATGTAGTAAAAATAAAAATCATGGTTGTGACTTAAGCTGCGCTGAAGCAACTACAAGTTTGTGCATCGCATTCATGTGGCCAAAAAGTATGTGTGTATATGGAATGGTTTTTACCATATTCATTCAAACAATAATCTAACTGCGGTAAAATTTCTAGAATTCCATTTTCTGACTATTTTCCGATAGTGCAGTTGACCAAAGAGTAGGAGTTTTTCACAACGTTTAGATAGACGCCGCCGATGGCTTTCTCTCTTCCTTACTCGCCATACATTTGTCGCTATGGAAACCTCCATTAGACCGACAAGACCCGCAGAGTCAACTTGGCATAAACGGAGCACAGCTGCACATGCCTTAAAGGCTTTTCACAGTTTTTGTTGCTAGTCCTTTGCCAGAGCTATGTGGTCATTTTGGTTTCAAAAAGATGCCACGCACTCTGCACCGGTTTTTGTTGATGTTGTTGTTGTTGTTACGACCGCTTTAATAGAAATTTGAAATTACACAAATGAAAATATAGAAAGTTTTTACTATTATGCAGCAAATTGAAAT
This sequence comes from Nephrocerus scutellatus, assembly GCA_947095585.1. Taxonomy (NCBI): domain Eukaryota; kingdom Metazoa; phylum Arthropoda; class Insecta; order Diptera; family Pipunculidae; genus Nephrocerus; species Nephrocerus scutellatus. The sequence goes on from OX352761.1 coordinate 33,996,595, forward strand.
TATATTAAAATTTGGAAAAACAAACCAAAATTAACTACATGTTTTCAAATGAGATTTAAGGAGTAGATTTTAGCACCCACATATTTATTAAGTGCGACATCGTTTTATGGAGAATTTTGATCAAGTTTCATTATAGTGGTATATGTATGATGTGTAGTTGCCGGAAAACATTATGCAAGCAAATTAAGAAGTTCTGATTTGCTGGCAGGCGAACCGCCTTCTCTATTAAATGACTTGCGAAAAGCATTTGAGTTAAATTATTATATATAATATTTTAAGTCGGTTCTTATGAGTTATGACTTATGACACATCCTGCACCTTACCCAGAGACCGTTCTAAGGCTAACTTCATTGGTGCCATTAAATAATCGTAAACTATGGTTTCTCCGTCCATTTTTAAAGGTAGCACAGAAAATAAAAATCCAGGCTTAACTTCTCGCGACCTTTCGTGTTTTTTGCACAGAAATAAAAGAGACCCATAATAAAATAATTTATACCAATGGCGTGTTGAAAAGTTTTTTTAAGACGGCTATTACTCAAAGATGTTTGCCAGCAATTCGCGAGTGTGTGACTTTGGAATAGCTTTTTGGTGTTTTTCTGGGATTATAACTTCGAAGTACCCGATCCGTAATCAAACGCACTAATCACTGAGCCACGGCGCCCTTGCACAGAAATATACTTCACTTTTTATTAGCTTAAGTAAATTATAATTGCTAAAATTTAATACATATTTATATAAATCTTCGTAAGGCACTCTGTTTTTAAAACGTTTTTATTAGCTCGCTTTTGTGTATGTCTGTCTGTGCGGGTGGAATTTTGTAATTATTTTAAACTAACTTCCCACTAAGACTTGAAACATTAAACATAGCTCAGAACTGGATGAACATTTACAAATCACAAAATAGACAGCAAATTGCAATAAAAAAAATTAAGTCAACGCGAGCTTTCAATTTGTTTCAGATCAAAGCAAACTACTACCCACAATACCCGCTTTAAACGTTTTAAATTAAAAATGTATTTTTATTAGCTAACATGTTGCTCTTAAGTGGTTCTAAAATTTAGTCTTATTATCTTTTTTTCCCTCAAATCAAAAGTTTTAATTATTTTTATTTTTAGCCATTTCTAAGGAAAACAAAACGTGGCTATTTCGTAACCTCGGTCGTTGAAGCATCGTTTAAACAGGATATATTTTATGATGTGTTTTCGTATCGGTGTTGTTGGTGCAGTGTTGTACAGTTGGCATCTACTCTTCTGTTACCTTGAGATCTATTGTGTATCCCAGATGTTTTACCACATTAAGTGATTGCTTAGTTCCTTTGTAAATGTCATTATGACTACTAAGTCAATTGGTCTGACATTTGGTAAGAGAACTGTGTGGGCTCTGAAGTGTTTAACTATTTTTCGGGTGAGGACATTGCATAAGAAAAGTATGTGTTCTGAAGATTCTTTTGCCTCGTTGCAGAATCCGCAGCGTTCTTTTTGGGATTTTCCCATTTTTAATAGGTGGCCATAAAATGGGCCATGTCCCGTCATGTACCAGACAAAGGATCTCAGTGTGTGGCGGTCTAGCTTAAGTGCTCTGTTAATGTGTTTTATGTTATATTTGAGAAGCTTTCAGTTCGTCTTATCCCTGTTGATGATTCCATTTACTCTTCAGTGACCTTTTTTTCCCACTCTTTAATTAAGGTGGCTCTTGGAATAGGCAATGCTGGGTTCGAGGCCCGTAAAGACTCCTTCTGCGTCCTTTCTCCCACGAAGGTTGGCTGCCGCGTATTATGTGTGCCGGAGTAACCGGGAGACCATATTAGGGTAATTTTGTTGTTTTTGGCCAGCTCTCTTAAGTGGCACTAGCACGTTGCTTTTGGAGTAAAAAACTGGGCCTTTTAGTGCTAACAATGCGGCGTGATCATGTAAATCTCAGTTCTTATGTAGCTTCTTTTGATACATTCTAATATACAGGCTTCTATTGCTATTGTTTCTATCTGGAAGAAATCTAGCAATGAAAAAAAACACACAAGGGCAGAGTTCTGGCCTTAATTTTTCAGTGTTTTACAGCCGTCAAAAGTGAACTACTCCCATGTATTGTATTGAAATTGAAATTAACATTGTACATTTCTTGTAAAAAAAAGACGAAATCTGAACGGAGTATAACAGAGTTTATGGGGATTCTGTACCTCCGTTGAGACCAAAAAAACATTGGACAGCTTAATTTAAACGCCGGCGTTCAAGATAGTTGGGCGGTCAGCATCACCAGAATAGGGGGAATAACACAGAATGCTCTAGAATTGCAAGTGGCCGTATCTATCTCTGCGCGATCAAACGTGGTGGCTGCCGGTAATTTTCCTCTAATGCAGGAAAAGCGGAATGATCGGGCTAGAACCCAAAATCAGCCTCGGATACACTGATGAACGACGTTGACCATGACAACGAAAACGCCTAAACGATTTAAGAATTTTCTCATGGAAGGTACGCTCACTGTATAGAGCTCGAGCTGCACAGACAGCAGCTGGCCGATACCCTGTCAACTATAAAGCTGACATAACAGCAATCCAGGAGATGCGGTGGACGGGGAATGGTGTCTTTCAAAAATCAGAATATGACATATTCTCGGGGTGAGGTTTCTAGTCAGCAAAAGAATTAAACCCACCGTTATCGGCTTTAAGCAATAAATGAATGGCTATGCACCCTTCGCGTGAGGGGCAAATTTCAAAACATAAGCCTCATAAACGTTTACGCACCTACAGAGGATTTCCCATGAAAAAAAGAAAGGAAAGAGAGGAAGACGGGAACTCCATGCCTGCCCTCAGTATGATGTAAAAATCATTCTGGGGGATATGAATGCTAAAATAGGTAGGGTACCAGTATTCAGACAGGGCATTGGCACCCATAGCTTACATGAGAACACTAATGACAATGGACAACGAATAACAGAAATGGCGAAATTTTTGATCGAGTTGTGTTCACTGAAAGCACTATGAACGGATTTCTGCATTCGTATGATCTACAGTCATTTAAGACACATGTGCATAAACATCTCACATTTTCCTCTCCTTAATTTTCCAACGCCCACGCTGTGCGAATCATTATAAAGGTTAAAACCTCTTTCTGAGAACGACTGACGACCCCACAAAGATTTTTAAAAAAGGAAAGGACATTAATTTCATCAGATTGCTTATTTGAGGGTTTTTCTAACAAACGTGAGATTATATTAGCAATACAAGAATTATAGTTGTCAAACAACACATTGACACGACAGTTTCAGACATTCAAACTCAGATTATGATTGACTTGAAATATGTGAATTGGAATTTGACAAGTCAACAGACATATCAGACACAGCACACTTAGTACTTATGATGATAATGGTATTTAGTAATTTCTTTGTGAAAGAAGATCTGTTAAAAAAACAACCCATAAAAATTAAAATTTTTTATGTAAATTCTCTAATAGGAGATGGGTATGTGTTAAAATTTGAAGAAAATTTGAAGAAAAAATTTTTTCCATGGGAGATACAGAGGTGTATAAAATTTGAAGAAGATCGGGTTAATTTTTTTGAAAAATTTTTATGGGGCCCCACGACCCCGGCCACTAAAATTTTTGCAAAAAGGGTTGTCCATTGGAGATACACACGTATGTAAAATTTAAAAAAATCGGGTTAATTTTTTTTTAAAAATTTGGGGCTCAATGACCCTGGGGCCCGGGGTCTCCAAAAATTTTACAAGAAGTGTTTTTCATCGGAGATACATACGTATATAAAATTTGAAGAAAATCGGGTTATTTTTTAAAAGAAAATTTATGGGTTACCCCGAACCCGGTGCCCGGGGTCTCCAAAAATTTTTACAAAAAATGTTGTCTATCAGAGATACATGCGTATATAAAATTTGAAGAAAATCGGGTTATTTTTTAAAAAAAATTTATGGGGCCCCACGAAACCGGGGCCCAGGGTCTCCGAAATTTTTACAAAAAGTGTTGTCTATCAGAGATACACATGTTTATTAAAAATGGAAGAATATCGCGTTATTTTTTTAAAAAATTTTATGGGGTCCCACGAACCCGGGGCCCAGGGTCTCCGAAATTTTTACAAAAAGTTTTGTTTATCAGAGATACACATGTGTATAAAATTTGAAGAAAATCGAGTAAAATTTTGTAAAATATTTGTATTGGAGCCCCCCGACCCTGGGGCCTGAGGGTCTTCAAATTTAAATAGAAAGTGTTGTCTCCGGAAATACATATGTGTGCAAAATTTCAATAAAATCAGGCTTTGGGAAGTGGGTTAAAAATTGATCGCAAGATTCAACGACAGACGACCGACGACCGACGACCGACCCACGGGCAAGTGAAGTTAATATAGAGAATTTAATAAAAAGGAAGAACTACAGGTGTGGATGTTTGTAACACATTCGCAACATACGCCATAAATATGCATTTACACAAGTTGTCTGCTATAACCACTGATGGGGCACCAGCAATGGTTGGTAATAATAATGGATTTATTTCCCTTTGCAAGAAAGATGAATCATTTCCAAACTTTATGTCCTACCATTGTGTTATCCATCAAGAAGCTTTATTTAGCGCGACAGACCATTGCGGTCCAAGGCCTAGCTTCTCGCAACCATTTGTGTGACCTACAATTTAATGCCGGATCCGAACGGCGAATGAGAGGCTTTCCGTGACAAGTTATTACTCTCGGACGTTTGTCAGACTTTCGCGAGAAGTTGGACACCGTGAAAAGTACTTTTGGTGTTACTGGGATTCGAACCACTAACCTCCTACTCAGAAGCCATGCTCTTATCCACGGAGCCACGGCGCCTACAAAGATCTACCAAAAGACCTCTTAAAACACCCTCAAAAATACATTCTCAAACCTAAAAAAAAAAAGGCCCACAAAACACTCCCAAAAAATCCAAAAACATTTGCAAAAGACCCTTAAATGACTCCCAAAAGACCCCAAAAACAGTCCCAAAAGACCCACAAAATACCACTAAGAGACCATTTTGTGAAGATCCAATAAACATTTCTTATACAAAGTGTACGACTTCTTGTCGACTCTGTAGTCTACTCGTTACTAAGAAATCCGCATTTCTATTTTACTCCTTTCCTATTGGACCCATCCAGACGAGTAACAATTGAAAACTATTTTCAACCTCAAAACAACTGTCTTATTGTAGCCGATAGTGTCCGCATGAAGATATTCTTACAAGATATGCAACAACCGGTAAAATTGCACAAAACCGATACCTTTAGAGATTTTATGAAAATAAAAGAATCAGGGGAATTCGAACCCGAGATCTAAATTCTCTATAAATGGCTAATAAAATTAATGTTTGTGAAACAAAGCTTGAGAATTTTAAAACAAATATTTATTTTAATACATACATATATGAATACAATCAATTTTTTCCCGACATAATTATTAATAGTCCTTGTGTGCTTGTCATCAGCATATCTCGGGTTAATACATGAACCTTTTAGGCGCTACATGGATATGAACATTACTTCGAAAGGTTTTAATTTCTTGATGACCTTCCACCTTCACTATTACAACCCGTCAAAAACAAATTAATGATATAAACTAATGGCGATGGTGGATGGCACCAGTTGAGTATCTAAGGGGAAGAACATACCGTGGGTATATTCAAATGTTACCATCATGTCTAAGTTTACAATTAAGTATGCCGGTGAAGAATTGCTTTGTTGTTCGTAAACGTGTATGCGTGTGTTATGGCATTTATGCAAAGTTTTCGGTTATGGGCCCTTTTTGTTTGTAAAATAATATTCTAATACTCCCACCCTATAATGAGAAGGATCTCTGTACTCGGACTGCTTCGTTTATAGCACAGCCGTTACGTGTTGGTACATATTGGAATTTAGTGTTTTTACTTTGCTTTGTTTTGTGCAAATTGCTATGTATAAAGTAAAACACAGTGGGTTCAAATCATGTATATATACTCTTGTAGTGCGTGTCCTGCGAAATATAGTAAAAACTAAGCAAATTAGGAATCGGTTGTATTGGTCCTTTTCAATAGCAACGTGTACCTTACGCCAACCCCTATTTCTAATAGCCTTCGCCACCAGCCATTCAAAAAACCCATCACATCGTCTAAAAAGCCATTACTCCTTCACATACGTGCATACGCCCTTCGTGTCACGGTCGCACCACTCATGTAAGAATCCTGTTCCAAGAGTTTTGCTTCTATTGCGGTTAATGGGGCGAGATGGGGAAGCTGGTTGGCGCTACGAAAACAACAACTTTTATAACAAAATACTATAATTCTCATATACCCGCGTTCGTACATTCGCCCCCTCGGTTTGGTTGTTAGGAAGTTAGTCTGATCCTTTGTACACCAAATATAATCTACATATTCCTACTCTACCCGCGTTGAAAGTTTCAAATAAAACAGAATCTTTTCGTAGAACGTACTATATAATGTTATGCATGCTATGATAAAGGCCAGCAAATAAGGACGAGGGTTTCGATGATGGCGACGACCACGACCACGACGACGACAAAATTCAACTCAAACTCAGAGTTTCCATCAATGGCACGACGCGTTAACTTAAATAGGAGGTTTTTACGTTTACGTAAATGAAATATCTTTACTTTTTCTAATGATGATGATGGTTGTGAGAGAACAAAGAGGGTTTTCCAGGGCTCCGAGATGGTACCCAAGTAATTTCTATATAAATTAATGACTAAAACTTAATATGTATGCGACTCGACGTGACCATCTATTGCTTCGGCCAGTGTGAGTCAGGCGGTATTGTGAGGTGAATTTGATGACCTCATCCCCGTAGCACACGTTTGCATTTAGAACAGATAAATATTTCATTCAAGAAGACAAATATGTAAAATTATATTCCACCTTCTGTGTACTCTCACTGTAAACGACGATCTGCTATGTTCTGTGACTGTGATAAATATACAAATTTTTCTGCTCACACATAAACTTTTACGAGTAAATACAGGCAAAGTTTGTTATCTCATACCACAGGCGCTTTTGTCGGGGAACAAGAAACACGTTCTGCACTCCTCATAGTTCAGATTATCCCAAAGATCGTTGGCAACTATTGCTTCAGTAGCAAAGTTTAATATTTAATTTCTAACTATAGCGGACCGCACCTTTGGGGATTACCACTTCAGAGAGTTTAATCTATAGACATTATTTATTCTCACTATAGATGTGGCGATAATAGAATATATGAGCATAATATCCCTTCTGCAAAAGTTTTTTCCAACGACATAAGAACGAAAATTGAAAAATTCATGCATGCTTTGCTTGAATCATTTTAATTTTTTTTACAGAAAAAGGCATAACTTTTAAATGGTACAATTTTTTCTTCCTTCCTTCGTGTTACGTTTGACCACATTTTCCCATGTCAACCTCGTGATAAGAACCTTTTCATAGGTTTGGTCATGGTTTGAATCTTTACAATAATAAGAATTGTCTTGACATTTTCGTCATGTAATCCGGTTTTGCGGTGATCCCTGAACTAGTTTCGCTATTCTTTTTACCCTAAAAAGAAAACCTGTTTATTTTTTATTTTAAAAGACTAAAAATTATTTCACAAGGGAATTCCAATAGAGAAAAACATATAAGCAGTTTTCTGGAATAAGGAATAATTATATTATAAAGAGGTGAATCCTTATTGTCCCGTACAGAGATATATCGTATTAAAACAACCTTTGGTCTTGTGCCAAAAGTTATTCAGAGGTAAAAGTCGCGTGCCGGTTTATTCTTCATTGGGACATTTTCTATGCCTATGTTACGATGACTGATGCCATTACAATAAAAGGGATTCGCGCGTTTTTATCAAGGATGCTATAGAATTAATCTTTAATTGTAACATGGAATACATCTTTTTTAATAGCCCGTCATTATTGTTATCGCTAATTTGACTTTTAAGGAGAAAATCTGAAAGGGTAAATTTGTAAGTTAATTAACCACACTATTGCGCAATTATTTACATTAAAGATTCCCATATAACGCATGCATAATGCATTTATTAACAATCTACTGCACGTAAAATGCATGCGGGTACTTCTACTACTTCCATGCATACTTATACTTTTTATTTTTTACAAAGCTCTCTTTCCCTGGGTGGTTTTATGTCTTTCAGAATTTCTACGCGCAATCGCATTATTTAGGTTTTCACAATTATTACGTCTTCATAACACATATTTTAACGTTTTTCTGTAGAAAAAAATTTAGAAAGCTAAGTTAATGAAAAATTACCTATATACAGTTAAAGAACTGTCATATTATACTTGTTATGACATTTAAAATAGCTAGACATAATTGTTCTTGACTTGACTTGACAATTTTTATTTACAATTTTGTTCTTTACATTTTTTCCTTAGTTAAGAATTTTTTCTGATATTTGGAGCAGAGCTGTAAAGCTGAATATATCAGGACTAAGAGAAGTGCTTTAATGACTGGCTTCTTAACCTGGTTTTCCTTTTTGTTGATTATTTTAGTTTAAAATGTTCACGCATTTAGGGATGAAACGATAAAGGTACTAGTACCGAAATAAAGCATCGATACCTAATTGGTATCGGAACAAATCTATCGATACCTACTCGCATTGAATCAAAGTGAAAACCACCTTTATTTTCTTTTGGATCTCTTTTAATGTCTTCTTTTATTTTTATATATTATAGAAAAAAAAAACATTTTGTGGGATATTTCCCGAAAACAAAGCTCTGCATTTTTGGCGATGAAGAATGCGTAGTCCTTCCAACGAAGCTTATTGTAGAAGCATATTCCGAGAATTGAAAATTTTTTATGTTTTTACATACGTAACATTCGCTGTTGTTCAAGTTTCTCTTGCGTAGCGGATGCTATCGCCAGCGCAAGGATTTATCCAATTAGAAGTAGCGGACAAAAGGGATCATTAATTAAAATGATACCTAGTGTCGTAGACTAAAAAGAGCCTTGGGGAGTACCAGCTGTAACTTTTAATATGAAACCGTTCAAGAAGACATGACTTGAAAGATCAGAAAGATTGCTTCTGACCCAATTGAGTCGAAATGTATTGACAGGCACTCATTTGCAAAAAGAGCTTGATTCCAAACTTGATTCAAATGCCTTAGAAATATCGTGTGCAACAACTTTGCTCACAAGTGCGACAAAAGTACAGGCTAAACAAAAGATTTTATCCAACTTCTCTCGTGAAATAATGCGGAAATACCATTTGGCAGATTTGTGAATACTGATACCCTTTTACCCTTTTAAACCCGCGCTGCTTTACGTGTACGAAATTAGATTCGTTCTACAGAGAATTCGACTCTAATCGATGCTGGCGTGGGCTACGCGGAAGCTGGTAGCGTCAAGCTGACAGTTCGAATGTAATTGTGAATAAACTTTGGAATTGAAGATGTTCGTTTCACGAATGACCGGAAAAATTTACTATACCTTCGGGACACTGTAATATGTTTTGTTTCATTTTTGGTCAAATGCTCCCTTTAACTCTCTGGGTCTTAGATTGATAATTAAAATTAAGATCTTTCAGAATTTCTTAAATATCTCACAAAGATGAGATGCTACAGAGCTATCTACATTAATAAAAATGAAATGCTGTTCGTTGGTAGCCGCATCACTTCAGAAAGGCTGAACCGATTTGGCTCATTTTTATTTCAGAATGTTCGTCATAGGTCGAATAAGGCTTATACGGAAAGAAAAATTGCCAGGAAAATTGGAAAATTCGGGAAAACTGAAAGTGCTTTTTTCCATGGAATTTTTGTATGAACTCGCGACCATAACTCACGATTCGAACACGTATATATTTTTTGCCGATATAAGTGTCGGTCGACTCTATAGTTTTCTGGGTGGTTGAGGTGTTGAATTGGTAGAGGAGGCTCAGTGGACGGGAGGTCAGTGGACTGGTGGTCAGTTGGGGCAGCCGGGAAACGATGGGTATATCTGCAAGTCTTAACATAAATAATGATTGTTATTTGATGGATGGATTATTTCTTGTATCAACTTTAATATTTAAATAAAAAAAAGTATTTGAGCTCTATTGAAAGGTAAATAACTAAATGACGATAGGTATTGGAAGATTCATTATTCAGCCTCAATATGTGAAAAATTCAAGTAATTTTTCTATTAGGAAATCGATAGTAATTATTACATTTGGGGCGATATAGCTCCAAGTAATACCAGCGTCTTTATTTACGTATAAAAACACAAATCCTTTTATATAAGAAATTTTCTACTTCTTGTCATGCGCAATTCACCCAAACCTTCCGCTCTATTCAGGAGGCGCATTGAATACATCATATAGCATCCATTGTAACATCAGCATTCATCTGGATTAGTCACTGTGGAGCAGACGCTTCAGAAAAATAGATAATAATCAAACTTCCAAGTTGCAACCCGCATTTCGTAAAATAACGCACACAATCTGAGGTTATCTCTTTAATTTACTGTTTAAGTTCTCATTAATCATCAGACCATGAAAACGTAGAACGCACCATTGCCAAACGTAGAACGCACCATTGCCACGGCCACAATGTTGTGCGGTAATGTGGATAAACTCAAATAATCCCGTACCTGAATTTTCCACCTAATAATCTCTTAAAAGAGTAAATGTTTTGCCTACCCCTAAATTTTATCCGACACTTCTTTATCGACATAAATTTTTAATGAATCAGAATCTATTTCCTACGAGATGTCGCTGTGAACAGCGAATATTAAAATCTTATCAGAAATATTTAACGTTCTTATTGGAATCCTTTGTATTTAAATGATCTTGTGTAAGGTTTACACGCACCATTTTTTTTACCAACATTGCCATCAGTGCAGGTCTTTTTAAATTCTCTATATTAACTTCGCGTGCCCTGTATTTCTGTTTGTCGGCAGCTGGCTGACTGGCTGATCTGATAGAATATTGCGATTAATTTTTAACCCACTTCTTAAAGACCGAACTTCGCGTGCCCTGTATTTCTGTTTGTCGGCAGCTGGCTGACTGGCTGATCTGATAGAATCTTGCGATTAATTTTTAACCCACTTCTTAAAGACCGAATTTATGCAAACATTGCAGACATGTGTATCTCCGGTGACAATTTTTATTTAAAATTTAACCAGATTTTCTTCAAATTTATACTTTTTGTAAAAATTTAGAACTGATCGGAAAACGGTTGAAGATTTTCCTAAGGGTATTCATTCTGGGCCGAATACTCCTGCTCCCGTCCCCGTATTTGTTTTAGATCCTTCTGTATACCAGATAGATGCATGATGAGGACGGTTGCTTATGATATTTCCAACTAGTATTCTGGTTCTTGTTCTGGTATTCTTATTGAGAAGTTCCTTTGGAAATTAGTTGTTTTTATCATTGATTCTAATTAAAGGACAATTTCGCTAACTATGTCGATTTTGGTGATGATCCTTTTATGTCTATTAGCATTAATTTGGTTAGTTATATTAAGGGTAATAACTGTTGTGCCAGCTTCACTTTTGATGTGTATGTGAAGTGGTGGAAGTCCCAGAAGCTTCAGGAGCTGCCGTTGGGTCTTTACATACCACCTGTTCCACTTAAACAGATTAGTCTCTGAATTTTATTTAGTTTTGAGCGAGTCTTTGATTGCTCTGATTTTGCCACCATGTCAGGGCTGCGTATGTGAGCCTATGTTTGATAATGCTTGGTATAACCATAGATTCATGTGTAACTAGGAGCATTTTTAAATAACTGGAAAAAAGTAGATTTTTTCTGACAAGAAAAAGTTTAAATTAGATGGAGCTGATGGCTATAACTTTTACTTCCACGATCTAAGAAAGCAGGAGCTCTTTTTAAACCGCCATCATAGCGTAATGTTTTGGGCTGCAATATCGTATTATGGCAGCATCGAGTTAGTGGTACAAAGATCAAAAATGACAGGAAATAGTTACAAAGCGCTCGTATTATCAAATCGTTTCTTGCCTAGGGGCTCCCATATAAATTTTTTAAAAATCAAGCAGATTTTCTTAAAATTTTATACGAATAGAGAATTTACATTTATAAAAATTTAAATTTTTATGGGTTACATTTAATAAACTAAATGCTGTCAAGACTCACCGAAATCAACCATACAATCTGCTCGAATTCATCGTGTCATATTCGAGAGATCGGTCTATAATCAATGAAGAAGAATTAGAACACACAATTGGCTTATTGGCTCACATATGCTTGTAGAACTTATGTAGGCAATATAATATACGCAACATATGCCATGTTCTGAAAAATATGGATGCGGCCTATTCAGACGACACTATGCTGTCTGTACTCGAAAGTACACGGCACGGCAATAAAATAGAAAAGATTTAAAAAAATTTGCGAGGAAAATTCGATGGATTTCGGGAATAATGCGATACGTGAAGTTTATAATTTGAACTCATAGCTTATATTCAAAATGTAAAGTTATACTACGTGGCACCGCTCTAAGACGACCAAATAACGATTTGCATGACAAGTGACGCATTTTTGGTGCGGAAAAAGTTATTCTATTAATTAAATTCGTAAATGTAATTTTAACATACGTGTCCACGTGCCTGAGTGAAAATATCTTTTAGCTTGTAAGAATATCTGAAATGATCTAAAATCGATAACATTCTTGATCTTACTATGAACAATCAGTCAGTCTCTTTAGTACTTCGACAAAGTACAAGAGTGCGGTTTTATACTACTTGAGGCATTCTTTCATATAGGTGTGTGAACCATCACCATGTTGTTGCTAGAAGGGCGACGGACAAACAAATCCGACATGCTTCGATAACTTTGGGTTATCGTAATGCAAACTTGAAATTCTGCCGTGAACAACACAGCAAAAAGAAAATTCTAAACAGATAATCGTAGCTCAACTGGAATAAGCGTATGGTGTCTACAAGTGATATCCCTGGATTACCTTATTCAGAGCTCTATGATGCCTCTTCTGCTGAGGGCTATAACTATCTTTTTTGCCGTGCTTCTTTGTCTATGTCGTTAACTACTTTAAATTAGTTAAAATATTTTTAAATAATAGCAGTAAAATGTACTGAATTTTCTTCTAAACTAAAGTTTTCATACTTAACAATATTAAAATATTTATATAGGTTGTAAGTTTCTTTATTTTCTTAAAGTATTTAACAATGAAATGATTAAAAAATTATTTATAATAAACTATACAAAGATAATGCGATAATGCGATTTCAATTTTTATCTCATTTTTTTCGCTGATTAGCTTTATTGGCAAGTTGAGCTAAAGTAGTTGATATATTTCCTAAAACGTCGTGCTTAATTTTTGGTATGTGCCCTTAAAAACGCATTAATCTTGTCACACCTAACAAATCTAACATTTACCTTATTATCATATTCCTATATGGTATATTTATATGCAGTTATATATATACGAGTAGTGATTGATGTGTTGCAGTGCTGCAAAATGCGATCGGTTGCAACACTGGTACAGATTTTGCGATGGTAATGCATAACAAGCTCGCAATGAATATCAACGCAGATTCCCAACGCGTCTTATTCCTGGCGCAAGAGTATTTACAAATATTCATAGAAGACTGCGGGATATCGTAACAAAATCAAATACGCGGGTGGAGCCACATTCAGTCTCAAGAAATCATTTGGATGTCGAAGAAGAAGTAGTTAGTAATGTAACAGCAAATCCATCTATTAGCATAAGGAACTCGCTTTGCAATTAAATGTCTCTTGCTACCGAATTCATTAAGTATTGCACAAGGAGCATCTTCATCCATACCATACTACACCCGTTCAAGAAATTATACAGATAGACCACCATAAAAGATTTGCGTTTTGTAATTGGTTGATTGAAAGGAATTTTGGCAATGATAGTTTTGTGAAACGTATTCTATGGACAGATAAATCTCAATTCACAAGAGATGGCATAACAAACTTTCACAATCTACACACGTAGACTGCTGAAAATCCTCATTCCATAAAACAAACATCATTTCAGCATCGCTTCAGTGTAAACGTATGGGCTGGTGTAATTGGCGCACGGAGAAAAATAAGTTGTTGAAATGGCCGAAAACGACAGTCAATTCAACTTGATTGATTTTCAGCTAATAGCGTAAACTGTCGAATTTACGATTTGGCTTAATTGTTGGACTACCACCAATCTGTTGAATTAACCGGCTAAATTGCATTCGAAAATAACAATTATAAAAACTATCGCAACATAATTATATGTTGATATTAAAACTCTTTCAGTAAAATCAACTATTCAACAACCATTTTGTTGAATTTACAGTGCAAACTGCGTAGCAAGCTTCTACTATAAGCAGTAGTTTCAACATACTTGTGTGTTGGTAAAATAGCTTCTCTTGTAAAATTAACTATTTTATTCAATTCAACCAATTTTGTTGTTTTTCACCACTTTTTTGCAGCTCTACAATGTGCACATGGACACGCCAAGTTAATATAGAGAATTTAAAAAAGAATCATAGCTGGAAGTTTGCCGCTGTTTGTTTGATGGATTTAATCTAGAAGAAAATAAATTTAAACAACTCTTTTTAATTTGAAAGTATTCCAAATGTGCATTTGACAGTCACCGGACCAGAGTCAGACGATAGTTCAAAATCCTAAAAAACGTGATATTGTTACGAAATTTAGGCTTTCGAGTTCGTAAAGGATTTCGTAAAGAAAACACAACACAAGTTTATTAATTTACATATAACAACTTTAATAAACCAACAGTAAAATTAACTAAAGTTCACAAATCACACTGGTGATAACTTTAAATGTATACAAAACACTTATTACAACAATACTTGTACTTCACTACTTTTCTTACTTACTTTACTTATGTCCTATGTCCCCTTGTGGGTCCTAGGGCCTCTACTACGCGCCATCGCGTGCGATTCCTGGTAATGAGCTTCAGCTCTCTCCAACTATCTTCCCCAATTGCCGTGACTCCTCCTCAACTGTTCTGCGCCATGTATTTCTCGGACGACAGGTTCTTCTACCATCCTGAGATAACTGGTTCCATTGCATTGCGTAGTTTGCTATGGAACTGTCGCCTTTTCGGAGTGTATGACCAATACACTGCCATTTCCGTCGTTGGATGGTTGTGCCTATTGGTTCCTGACCCGTTATCTGGTAAAGATGTTCGTTAGAGATACGGTTAGGACAGAAAACTCTTAAGATGTTTCGTAGCCACCTATTTACGAACGTTTGTAATCTTTTTGTGATAGTGGCGATCACCTTCCAAGTGCTGCACCCATTCAACAGCACAGATTCAACATTTGAGCGGAATAGTCGCAGCTTGGTGTTTAAGCTGATCGCTGATCATTCCAAACACTGATTTTGCTTTCGATCGAGACAATACTCCCAAGATATTGGAAACCCTCTACTCTCTCTACCGGCTGTCCAGCAATGTTAACTTGAGTTGATGAGTTAGTGCCGAGGTTGATGATTTTGGTTTTGGCAGTATTAATCTTCAAACCCGCAACATTTGCCTCACTCCCCACATTTCTTGTCATTTGGTGCAGCTCCATAATTCTATGTGAGAGTAAACAAACTTCGTCAGCGTAATCCAGATGTTTGAGTTGTACATCGTACATCGCTAATCACCAACAAAAAAAGTATCGGCGATAGAATGCAACCTTGTCGTACCCCACTTAGGATCTTGAATTCCTCTGACAGCTTTCCTCTATGCAGCACATGACATTTAGAGCCATCATAGGTTGCTTTAATAATAGCTATTAGTTTATCGGGTATACCTCTCCTGCGCAAGGCGAGTCAGATAAACTGTCTGTTGACACTGTCAAACGCCTTCTCAAAATCGATGAACAGCAGGTGCAGTGGTGACCGGAATTCAACGCGATGTTCAATAATGATCCGCAGGTGATCCAGTACGGAAACCTGCTTGTTCGGCATCAAGTGTATCTTCCAGATGTTCCTTAATTCGCTCAAGTACTACTTTGGCTATTACCTTTGCACTGCAGTAAGAACGCAAATTCCTCTCCAGTTTTCGCACTCCATAAGACTACCATTTTTAGGGAGCTTGACAATCATTCCCTTCTTCCACTCGTTGGGGAAACTTTCTGCCTGCCAATCTCTCTCTACAAGAGGATATAAAATCTCTGCTGATGTCGTTGGAGCGGCACCGACTTGTTGTTTTTTAGTGCGTTGATCGCGGTAGCGATCTCATCTTTACTGGAAGTTGAGGTGCGGATTCGAGAAATTGTTACTTCCGGCAGCTCCGTTTGATTTGGGTGCATATCGTTGGCGAATACACGGTTAAGGACCGTAGAGAAATGCTCCTTCCATCGATTGAGCTGATCCTCATTTGAAACGAGTACAGCACCATCTAGGCCTTTCACCGGATGTTGGCTAGAGCGGTGACCACCTGCCAGATCTTTGGTGATTCTGTAAATGGTTCTGCTATTGCACCTGCTCGCTGCTTCCGCTGCTTCTGAGGCCAGGTTGTTAATATAATTACGTTTGTCACGTCTTACACTACGCTGCACTTCTCTCATTTTGCTTCGATACAGGGACTCTAGCTCGATCCTCGCTGCTGCTGGGATATCTACAATATGAGATTTAAGTAGCTTACGTTCTTCAATCCGCCTCCAGGTATCTTCGGTAAGCCACGTGCTGTGCCTTGCCTGGCTTCTACCAACAATACTTTCCGCTCCAGATGTGAAAACCTTTTTCGCAGCCTTCCAATGTTCCTGGATGGTTGTCGGCAGTGAGCTGCTGATTGCTTCCACTCCTTGCGATAAATGATCCCTTAATTGTTGTACTGAGGGGATGTTTAGCCGGTCGATGTTATACCTGGGCATTCTGATGATATTGCGGATTCTTTGAACTGATGCAGTACGTAACGGGACAGTAGCTACCATAAGGTGATGATCCCGTACCATACCCATGTCGGCTCCTCGTCTGTTTCGGACGTCTAAAAGACAGGTCCTAAAACGTCTGCTGATCGCCACATGGTCGATTTGGTTGGATGATGATTTCCTGTCAGTTGACACCCAGCTGACCTTGTGGCAGGTCTTATGCTCAAACATGGTGCCTCCTATGAAAAGGTTGTTGGTGTTGCAGAAATCAACAAATCTTTCTCCATTGTCATTTAGTTCGCCGAGGCCGTGCTTCCCAATCACATGTTTGAGTCCTACATTGTCGTTGCCTACCTTGGCATTCAAGTCCCCCATCACGATGTAGATATCTCCGTTCGGCGTTGCGTTGAATACAGCGCTTAGTTGATTTTAGAAGTTGTCCTTTTCATCCTCAGTCGAAGGATTCGTTGGGGCATAGCACTGTATGATCGTTACGTGCCGTACTCTAGTCCGAAATCTAGCCGATAAGATCCTATCACCATGTGGGTGCCAGGAAATTAGGCTTCTGCGTGCTGTTGCTGTTTGCAGCAGACCCACTCCAGATTCACGGGGACTGCCGGAGGTTTTACCGGAGTAGAGTAGCACAGTATTACACGTTGGGGATTGGTACTCTCCCGCGTCGAACCATCTTACTTCACTCCCTCCCAGTATGTCCAAATTATATCGAAGAAACTCACGTTCAAGTTGAAGAAATCTGACATTTTGAGGTCTTTCACTCCCTGAGTCAAGAAGCGTCCACACATTCCAGAAACCAATCTTAGTCCGGGTACAATAGCCAGAAGTCATCATTATTCGATCATTACTTATCCGAGGCGTTGTGTCGGTTTCAGTAGCAGGCATTTTTCGGTGCCGTAGGCTGCTAACCCACGTTACCTAGATTAGAAACGCTACACCGTTCGCACTTGCAGTTTTAGCCTACATATATAAGGATTTATACACATAGTTGCCGGGGACCACCACAAGGAGGTAGAGCAAGCACTACATCACGAACTTGATCGTTGCGCTACTGGCTCAAAGCAAGTTTTGAGCAGTCAGTAGTTTCCCGATCAATCGCAATGCAGATCCCTACTTTTCTCCAAGAGCTTTTCAGCTTCACTGGTTGAATTCCAAAAAAGAACTGAACTACGTCGGCCAAATTCCTCTATTTATACTCAATAAAAGTCTTCTAGAAACTTCCAATTTTATAGACAGAAATATCCAGGAAAGACCAGAAAATTGTCTTTCCGTTATATTTCAAATAATATAATTCAGCCTACAAGTAAGTAAGTTTTAATTCTAATTTTAGTTTTAGTATTTTTGGACGAGCATGTACATTGCGATTCGTTTTCCATTATCTACTAACTTCTTTTCGTAACAATATGCTGTCGAGCGGTCAAAACGCAGCTCGTGTGACAACAACGAAATTTTTCTCGGGGTGCGCGGAATATTGGGCCCGCGGCCATTTTGGAGCTCGTGTGGCATTAGCCTAACTGCAACTGCACTTAGGAACAGTGTATACCCGCTGGCTACAGCACCACCTTCATACCAACAGCTCTGAAGAGGCTAACTATAAGGAGTGTATTCAGAGAATGCCGTTCAGGCTCCGGGATCGCGTGAGCTCCCACATGGTCTCTTCTCTTTCGGATCGTTGCTACACATTCGTTGAGAAGATGACCTGGGGGCCGATTTCGGTCGCAAATGAGTCTAGACTCCTGAACAACCGCAAGTTTGTGGTGTAAGTAGATGTTATGTGTAGTGGTACGACGTTTTGACGCATGAGCATAATTTGATTTTGATTTTATGTCAAGAGCAGTGCTGCTGGCTTACATTTTTAGAGCGGAGTATATTATCGGCTTTTTGGAAGTATACTGGATTATACGATAAAAATATTTGTAAAAATAGTTCCAACAGAAAACAAAAAAGCCTTTTAAATTATATAAATATTTTGTGATTGATTTTTCGCCCTTTTTTGCAATTGCACAAAATAAATTATTCCATGCTTATATTCCTGTGTTTCATTATGTCTACACAAGTACGATGATGTACCTTTACTTTTATTATTTTACTACATTACAACAACTAAATACAAATGCCTTAAATAAAGTACCAAAATATAACAAATAAACCGTTTATTTTGTGTATTATATATCCGAAGACAAAATCATATAAAGATTTTACAAAAATCAATCGAAAAAAACTCGTCGGTTTCTTAGTATATTATATAATAGTATTTGGCTTTCAATTTGGCATCAATTGAAATAAAATGTAAAAATTCCTTTATAATAATTATTGATAGTTACAGACCTAATAACATGTAATTGTAAAAGAAACCATTTTTTTGCTAAAAAATCAAATAAATTTGGTATCGTTTCGATTTAGAATTACTTCATAAAAGTAGTATAATTAGGTTTAAGGTAGTATAATAGTGCGGCTAATGAAATAGTAGTATAATACCTTGATTGCAATTTAGCAGCAGCACTGGTCATAAGCATATGATTAGTGTTTAACTACAATTTTGACAGATACAGACTTTTCACGTAGTCGCCAGCATGTGGCTAGACTACTGCATGAGGCAAGAGTGAACCGATTCGGCAATTATGTACAAGATTTTACTACTTTCTGTCATTAAATTTACACTAACCCAAAGAAAGAAAAAACATAACACAACAATAAAATTGTATGCTATACACCTCGTACATATACGAAAATGACATCTCACCTTCAGGAGTCTAGACTCATTTGCGACCGAAATCGGCCTTCTGGTATCTCTTCCGCCTCTCTGCATAGCCTTCAGCTGCCATCCTCTTCTAATTTTGATTTCTGAAAGGGCATCTTCAACCTGCAATGCTTTGTTAGCTGTTTTATGTTTTATGCATTCGTTAGAATGTTCGCATGGATATCTGCATCTGTGCATTTTCGCGCAGATGATTTTGTGTGTGTTTTCGGTGTTTTTAATATTTTTCCTGTAGGCATATGTGGCCAAGGTAAAATGTAAGTTTATTCACATGAAGAATTTTATGTCTATGCAGTTTTAAAACGTTATAGTTAATTATTGGATGTTTAGTGTAATTGCGGGTAAGTTATCATTTGATTAGATTTTTGTTTTAAAAACTTTTCGTGAGAGGTATCCATCACAAAAGTTATCTAGAGCCATCCGTAAAAAACTGTGCTGTTTCCATTTCGGTTTCGGATTCACTCTGCCAGTCTTCTCTGGAGGGCAGTATTGTTTGAAAATCCTTATCGAAGCATAACACAAGTGTCATGTAGTCGACATTCATCAGTTCTTGCCTTAGCGATTTAATTAAAGTGGAGTGTTCCTTTTGTAGACTTCTCGACTGATTAACAGCTAACAGTCGCCTAGCCGTATTTGACGCGTTCTTTTTGTCAAATATTTCTATCAAAATGGAGTGGAGCATAACCTCTAGGGCGCGAGTTGGTGTTGATCCCAGACTCCCGCTTATAAGCATGCATGCCGCTCTTTGCACCTTTTCCATTATGTTTTTATATGTAACTTTTTCCAGAGCTGGCCACCATACGCTTACCTCGTACAGTAGTATTGGTCTCACTACAACAACTGTGTAAAGCCAGTGTACCAGCTCTAGTTTCAAAACCCATTATATACCGTTGGCGTTCTTTCACGAGTTCATAGCAATATTCGCTTTATTTACTCGTTCTATGATATTAAGTTTCCAGCTCAGTTTCCTCTTCAAGACCGTGCCACGAAATCTTGCTTGATCAGCAAAAACTAAACAGGTACCATTTAGTGTTGGCGGATCGACCGTTGAAATTTTAATCCTCTTGGTGAAAAGGATTAGCTCTGCTGGTTCGGGTTGACACCCAGAAAACTTTGATTTGGCTATTCTGTAACGATTAAGAGGGCATTTTGCATAAACTCCCTAATAGTTCTAAGCTATTTCCCTGAGACAGGAAACGATACATCATTAGCATACGCTACCACTTTTATCCCTTCTCTTTTCACTTTCAACAGTTATCAGTTGCTCATTATTTTCTATGGCAGAGGGAATAATACACCTCCTTGCAGTGTTCCACCTTCCGTTCGTATTTTGATGATGGAGCCCTCTGCGCTAATAATCCTGCTTAAAAGCATATGATTGATTGCCTGCTTATAAGGTAGTCCACCTCTAAGAGAGACAGTCCTTTAATGATAGCATCTGTTTTAACGTTATCGAACGGAATGCTACTAGTTTGTACTCTTGGGAGTATATAGATTTTTCGATTGTGCTTATTCAAACACAAAGCAGTAAGTATTCTGAGACCTTTTGGGTATAACTATAGTCCGTATATGCACATCTAACAGCCTTTCTAAGGTTTTCAGAAGAATGGATGATATAGTCCTCAGGTCTTTTGGGTAGCCATGTGAGCTTTTCCCGCTTTCGGGACAAAAACATTACAACTGTCAGCTCTATGAACCAGGCCAATCTACTTTCTTCACAATTCGCAGCTATCTAAGGCTATGGAAACGCTGATCAATCGCAAGCAAGTAGCTTATTTCACTGGATACTGGAACCTAATTTCCACTAATTTCACTAATTTGGCGAAAGAAAAGTTGTGGCACTCGATATTTCCAATGTGTGAGGAACTGTTCAAACTTATTAGATTTGGTTTCCCCAATTATATTGTAAAAATAATTAAAAATTTTCTCTTTCACAGGGTCTTTTTTGTACAGATTTTTGGCGACTCATCCACTAGGAAAGGGATTAAAGCCGGAGTTCCTCAAGGTTCCAGACCTGGCCCAGTCCTTTTTAACATCTATACGGCGGATCAACCCACCAATACAGCCGGAACAAGTAGCATGCTTTACGCGGATGACTCCATCACGTATGCCGTTTCTCTCTCTCCTGAAATAGCTGCCCGAAGAGTGGAGGAACACCTCCAAAATCTTTGGGACTACTAACTCAAGTGGGGGTTGAAGATAAATGCAAACAAATCGGAACTTATCTGCTTCCGAGTGCCAGGGACAAGAACAGGGAGAAAAAAAATTCTTGTGGCCGAATTTTGTTCACACAAAACATGCCATATACTTTTTCCCAAATTCGGGTGCTTCCTGTACCCACGTAGTGCAGCCAACAAACGCTTATGAAAGTAAAATAGCCAAAACAACATCACGCCACCGGATTGGCCAATCACAGCGCCCTCGGGTGGTTATGCTGGTACATCTCAGCTTACTGTTGCCAAAGTCGTCTTTCTTTTTCTCTGCCGACGTCCTGTATCCATTGTCGTACGACGTAACTTCGCCGGGAGATTGCCCCTCGGGTGGTTATGCTGGTACATCTCATCTTACTGCTTTTTTTTTATAATGTACACACGCTAAAGGGGTTTGCACCCTTATAATGCTTAGCACAGCGTGGGCGTTAGGAAATTAGGGAGAGGAAAGGATGAGATGTCTATGCACACGTGTCTTAAACGACTGAAGATCATATATATGCGGGAACACAGAATCAGGCAATTCATTCCACATAACTATCGTGCGGCTAAAGAAGGAATCTCTGAATTGGTTAGTACGTCCGAAGATAGGCTTAATGGTGGACCCATGAGCTCGAGTTGAGGCACGGGTATTACGGATGGGTTGGAGAATGGGCGGGATGCATCTGGATATTTCTTTTGAACACCGCTTGTGGAAAAAGCGATAAAACAGTGACAGGCAGGAAACATTCCTACGATGTTCAAGCGATTCGATTGTTTTCGCGATATGTACATCACCAATAAGTTTTAGATGCAATGTGGTCTTGGGAGCACCTGCCCAGACAATGCAGTTGTATTCAAGTTTAGGGCGAATATACGCCTTGTAAATAGTAGCCAGATCTGAAGGAGTGAAGTACATCTTGCACCGTTTTAGGAAACCTAAGCATCTCGCAGCATTTTTGGCGATGGCAAATATGTGGTCATTCCAACGAAGCTTGTTGTTGACACACATACCGAGAATTAAGAGTTTTTCAGTTTCTTTGATGCAAGATCCATTCATGGTTAAAGTTTGGGGGTTTAAATTACGCTTGGACGACAGAAGACAGCATTGGGTTTTAGAAGCGTTAAATTCAACTCTATTGTGTAGGCCCCACCTTGTTATGCTGTCAAGGTCAGAATTTAACGTGCTTAACATACGTTGTTGTTCAAGTTCCACTTGTGCCGAAGAGGGGCGCGCAGAAAGCGAGAAGTCATATGAAAAGCTAAGAGTACTGTCGTCAGCGAAGGAATGGATTGGATTAGAGGTGGTGGATAGGAGATCATTAATGAAAATCAGAAAGAGTGAAAAGAGTGGACATTGGATTTGAATCCGTCCAATACGACCTGGATTGTACGGTCAGAAAGGTAGTTCATAGTCCAATCGAGCAGGGTGTTGTTAATTCCATAAGCAGTCATTTTCGACAAAAGAGCTTGATGCCAGACTCTGTCAAATGCCTTAGAAATATCGAGTGCAACGACTTTACTTTCACCAAATTTGTGAATAGACTGGTTCCACTTTTCAGTGAGATAAGCCATCAGGTCACCTGTAGAGCGTTGCCTACGAAAACCGTACTGCTGGTCACTAAGGATTTCACGTGATTCAAGGTATTGCATAAGCTTACGATTGATCAGGGTTTCCATAACCTTGGAGAGTATGGATGTTAGCGCAATGGGTCGGTATGAGGAAAGAGATGACGTTTCGCCTTTTTTAGGAACAGGCTGGATATAGGCTGTTTTCCAATTCCTTGGGACGACTCCAGAAGAATAAGAAAAATGGAAAAGTCTGCGCAGTGGCAATGCCAACGTTGAAGAACACCTCTTCAAAACTAAAGCGGGAATGCCATCAGGCCCAGCAGATTTATGAATGTTGAGATCATTTAATACTCTAGCCACTTGACGAGTACGAAAGTAAATCTGTCCCATAGAGGATTCAACTCTTTCAAGTACAGGCGGCGACAACGCGCTATCTGGCAGCGTAGAGCTAGCTGCGAAATGTGAAGCAAGCAGATTGGCCTTGTCTATAGAGCTGACAGTTGGAACGTCATTGTGAATAAGCGTTGGAATTTAAGACGAGGCAGTATTTTTAATTCGTTTCACGAATGACCAAAAATTTTTACTTCCTTTGGGACATTGAAGTATTTTTTGCCTCAGTTTTTGGTCATATTCGAATTTTGCGCGTTTAAGGTAGGCATTGCAATCATTTCTGACTCGTCTAAATTTGGGTCGGTTTTCCACAGTGGGGTTTTTTTTATATAACCGAAAGCATACCTCACGGTTCCTAGTAACCTCTTTGCAGCTTAAGTCATACCAAGCATTTTCCTTCGGTTTAATACACTTTGTCCTGGAAGGGATAAATTGTCTCATACCCTCGAGGAATATGTTAGTGATCTTATCAGAAGTGGCATCCACACCACTATTTGCGTTAAGTGGCCAGTTATAGCTTCTAAAGAAATTATTGAGGCCATCCCAGTTGGCTTTCTCGTGTAGCCATACTTTTCTTTTAGGAGTTTTTTCTTTAACTGTGTGGTTTGACAACGAGAATTTAGCTGATACTACACAATGGTCTGAAGAGCCTAGAGGCGATAATACACTGACGGTGTATTTGTTAGGAAGAGAAGTAAGAAACAAGTCAAGGGTATTAGCGTTATGACTAACAATGTCTGGAATTCGAGTGGGCTCATTCACAAGCTGAGTGAGATGGTTAAAATCAGCAAATAACTCAACATCCTTTCCTTGCGGTGTTGTTAAGCCTGAATGGCGAAGCCAACTAGAATTGTGAATATTGAAATCTCCCGCAATTACGATTTCAGACAATGGATCAATTGAAAAAATTCTAGTGATAGAGTCGGACAGTGCATCTAACTCACTACAAGTTGAGACACTGTCTAAATTGGGGCTTCTGTATATGAAGCAGTAGTAAATGATATGCTTACGCACTTTGACTTTGAGCCAAATGAAGTTGAATTCCGCGTTGGAACAATGATTGAAATGTGCTTGGATTTGGTAAGCAATATCACTACGTACATATATTGCGAGACCGCGGTGGGGAAAAAATACTGGCACTAAGTTGTAACCAGGCCAACTAAAATCCGAAACGTCGGAATCAGCATTAACCTGGGTTTCTGTTAGTGCCAGAATAGCAGGTTTGTGGTCTGCTAAATGGACGCACGTGGCCGAGAGATTCGATCTAAGCCCACGAATGTTACACATGTCAACCCTGAATCCGCACACAGTCATATTGACAACTTTGTCTGTGCTTTTCTCTGCCGACGTCACTGTATTCATCGTCGTACGACGTAACTTCGCCGGGAGATTGCCCCTCGGGTGGTTACGTTGGTACATCTCAGCTTACTTCTTTCGCTCTCCTCGTTGTCATCACTGACCACATGGTTTGTCTAACACTCGCTACGCTCACGCTCGTTTAAGGTCCATGTCGAGGTGTCGATCATAGCTCACATCATTCAAGTTCGCGTCAGGTTCTCAACGCCCACAAGTCGCTCAGAATTTACGCTCGTCTCAGGCTCACGCCAACAAATCGCTCAGGATTGACGCTTGTCTCAGGCTTACGCTTACGCATCGCCTAGGACGCATCTCAAGTTCACGCTCACGAATCGCTTAGGATTCTTGCTTGTCTCAGGCTTACGCTTACGCATCGCCTAGGGCGCACGCTCGTCTCAGGTTTACACCCACAAGTCGCTCAGGATTTGCGGTCGTCTCAGGCTTACGCCCACAAATCGCTCAGGATTGACGCTCATCTCAGGCTCACGCCCACGCATCGCTGAGGGTTTACGCTCGTCTCAAGCTCACGCTCACGCATCGATCAGGATTTACGCTCGGTTACATTCCTAGAACACCCTCACATCACTTTATAAAATCATAATGTATTTTCATAATATTATTCATAATACAACAAGTGCGCAGTCCTACTGTACAATATAAGAGTGACGCATTTTAATCTTTATCTTTAATTCTGATCTAAAAAGTAAACATGTTTACGTCTTGATCATTCAAGGACAACCAGATGTCCAATTGCGCATATTCTAACATGAACATATTTTATCTTGTTTACCATTTTGATCCAAATTCAAGGACATGTTCTAACATGAATAAACCATTATCATATTTTGCAATCTAAGAGATCAACATGTTTACATCTTTCCGAACTCAAGGTCAGCCAGATGTTCAATTACGCATGAAATAAACATATTTACGTCTTCCTAAATTCAAGGACAAGATCAAAGTCCAAAAGCTAACAAAGAAGTTGGACAGCACACAAATAGTATATAAGCCGTATGCAAATCATACGAATCACTTCAGTTGTATCCAGAGATTAAAGAAGTGCAGAAGTCGCAGGCTTACGCCTACGCGAGCGCTCAACACGAGCACATCTCATAAAGATCCCGCACCAGATCGCTCATCTACCTGCTACCGGCTACGGAAAAACCCCTCATACCAAAAAGCGAGCATTTCGCTACCTGCGACTTTTTTAAGATATTTAAATTCACTAATTACTTTTTTCATTTCAGACACATATTTAGAGTTAATACTTATTTAATTTCAGAAAAAAAAATTTCAGCCCTATAAAATGGGGAAAAAACAGAGAAGAAAGGAAAAGGTTAATGAAGTATTAACCTTAATAAGACAAGAAGTCTCCAATCATGGTGGTGAATTCCTCGCATCTCTGTACGAAAGGCTGGATGAAGTCAACCAGCTTTGCGAAGACGCCACTTCCTCTAAAGAGGAAAATATGAGCATAGGCGAGGAATCGGATATTGAAGCGTCCGATTCCATTACCAGCGAAGATGAAAATGCAGAAGAAGACAATCGCACAGAGCGGTCTTCTCCTGTAACCGTGCCAGTAAAGGCAAAAAGGAGGAGATTGTCTGAATCCAGACCATCATCACCATCAACATCATTTTCTCCTGCAGTAGTTACTGTTGAAGAAAGTAATCCGCCGAATGTCACTGCTGTAGAGAAAACAGCCAAGGCAAAAGAGGCACAAAGTGTCACTAAAAAGACACCACCACCTGTCGTTCCAGCAACCAAAAAACCCCAGTCTACGGGCCCAACAACAAAAACTTTTGCCATGCCGCCAATAGTCTGCTTTAGACTAAACGTCGCTGAGGAGTGCCAATATATGTTGCAGATTTGCCAAAAATCTGGACATCCTGCAAACTATCGAGGATGTCCTAGATATAAAGAAAAAATGGCGGAAAAAGTAAAAACCGCCCAAAAGAAGATGGAGCAGCATAAGTTCGCCCAGAAATCTGCTGCAAAAGCAATAGTGAAAGGCAACAACAAACAAGCCACCACCAACCATCCAAGCAAGCAAAAAACCAGTAAGTAAGCAAGCTCCAAAACCGGCACCATCTACTAGAAAATCTAACATCTTCGACGATACGGAAAGACTATTTGGAGCAGACCTTTTCACAATTCTGCAGAAAGCAAGAGAAGTCGTGCCTGCTAATTATAGCAGTCTTGATGACAGGTCCAAAACCACCGTTTTGGGTCGACTTATTTGTGAATTATGTTCACAATAAGCATGATAAGTATATTCTCATATAACGTGAACTCTATTTATTCGTTAGCTAGGCGTATAGCACTCAAATTATTTATTAAAACTAATAAACCTGACATTCTTCTTTTACAGGAAACTAATCTCACAGGGAAATTCAGTCCAGACGGATACAACACTCACAGGGTCGACAAAAGCAGTGATTGCTCTGGGACGGCGGTCCTTATCAGGGACACTATGGCAGGCGAAAAGGTGCAAATCAGTGGTTTGCGTAGCATGGAAGCAACAGCTGTCAGCATCGAAGTCAACGAGGTTGAGACCTTGTTGGTAATATCAGTGTACAATCACTGTAATGCAACGAGGGAAAACATTCAACGGGATCTGCAAACTGTCTGCGGCATCTCCTCTGGACACACTTACTGTGTGGTTGGAGGGGATTTTAACGCTAGGCACACCCGGTGGCAAGATGAAGTATGCAACAATCAAGGAAAGGCCATTGCAGATTGGCTGGATTCAAATCCTCAGCAGCATACCATGGCTGTTGTTTCACAGCCCCGAAAGACATATCCTCGGACATCATCCATGCTGGATTTCTTCTTGGCAACGACAAATTTCGTCAACATTCTGCCGGAATTAAGGAATTATTCCTGTTTTGCATATGATAGTGATTCGGATCATTTGGCCATAGAGCTTCGAGTGAGGTTGAATCAGCGAATTGTGCAAGTTACCCCAACAGCTGAACTACACATCAACTTTACGAAAATAAACTGGAACCAGTTTAGATCAGAAGTCGAAGCTGGACTACCAATTCCAGCGGCATGTAGAAATCTGGAGAATAATGAAATTGATGATGCTATCAGAAATTTCGCGACTTCAGTGAACACAGCCATAGATCGGCAGAAAACTGTTCGTTCTAGCAGGGATCGGTTTCAACATCTACCTGAGAATATTTAGGCAATATATGCTCACAAGCAAAGGCTAAGGAAACGCCTTCAGAGGATTTTCAACAGGACTCTCAACACTGTTAATGACGAATATCAGTCTGTATTTTCGCAACTGCGTTGTACAGTAATCATGCTACGTCAAGCTGTGCGAAGTTACCAGGAAGATGAACTGACCAAACGACTTCAGAACATCAAACCAGGCCCGGATGCTTTTAAAAAGCTGAATTCTTTGATCGGAAAACGTATTTCCATTCCAGAAAGTATCTCGTTTGGAGAGCAAGTAGCATCCAGTCCTCTTGAAAACGCCGAAGCCTTTGCCTGTCATTTCGAAAGGAGCTTTACGGACCAATCACCAACTCATCTTCCAGATTTTGTAGAGCAGGTTGAAAGTCTTGTGGAAGACACAACTTCCCCAAGAAATTTTGAAGTGCAGTTCAGTGAAGACAATCCCGCTAGCGCACCCGTTGACGTGGATATATTTACAGGGACAGCCGTTGTCAGTGATTTAATTATGAGTGGAAACTCTAAAAAATCATCGGGCACTGACGGAATTTCCAATTTTTTACTTAAAAAGCTGCCGAATATGGCGATTTTGATGTTAACTATAATATTCAACAGTTGCCTAAACAATGGTTACTTTCCAGACATCTGGAAAGTGGCCAAAGTAGAACCAGTTCCCAAGAAAACTAACCGCTCTAGCGTAACTGGTTACCGCCCCATAGCTTTACTGTGTTGTACCAGTAAAATTTTGGAATCCTTGATCCGTTAAAAGATCAATGAGTATTGTTCGGAAAGAAATCGAATTCCTTCCTTTCAGTTCGGCTTTGGAGAAAAGCACTCTACGATGCACCCTCTGATGAAGCTTCACAGTGACGTCACTCGAGGACTGAATGTCAAAAGCAGTACAGTAGCCTGTTTACTAGACATCGAAAAAGCTTTCGATAGTGTCTGGATCAACGGGCTACTGTACAAACTTATTAGATTTGGTTTCTCCAATTATATTGTGAAAATAATTAAAAATTTTCTTTTTAACAGGGTCTTTTTTGTACAGGTGTATGGCAGCCCATCGACAAGGAAAAGGATTAAAGCCGGAGTTCCCCAAGGCTCCAGACTTGGACCAGTCCTATTTAGCATCTTCACGGCGGATCAACCCACCAATGCAGCCGGAACAAGGACCATGCTTTTCGCAGATGACTCCATAACCTATGCCGTTTCCCGCTCTCCTGGATCTGTACAGGGCTCTGGAGGGTGCCAAACAGCTATAAGTTTGTGTCGACTGCAAGACTTTACGAAGCAGCAGGTCTGCTGCCAATAACAGATCACTTGTTTCAAATGGCGAGGAAATTCGTCGACGGATTGGAAACTCATCCAAGTCCTGAGATGCAAGGACTGAGAAGCGAAGAAATCGAGCCAAGTCACCGGTACATACACATCAGAGGATTCACAGATGCTAGATTCGACGACATCCTTAATAATCACGACGTCTCCTTCTACGAGAAGGCCATCAATCAACATTACAGAGGCTGAAGATCGCCCTCTTTATACCCCCTCTAATATTTTTTTCATTTTTATTTTATTTTAGAATTTATTGTTTAAAATTAAATTGCTTTAAATATAACATGTGGTAGATTAAGTAGTCAAAAATATTGTTTAATTATAAGCAATACGAATAAAAGACAATGTAAATACGTCGGGTCCCTATTGTTGAGCCGACACTTATTAATAATAGTTATAAGTTTAGTTTTAAGTCAAAATTGTATATTTCTTAAATGTTAAATAAAATATCTTAATCTAGGCTTACGCCTACGCATCGTCTATGGCGCACGCTCATCTCAGGCGCACGCCCACAAGTCGCTCAGTACTTACGCTCGTCTCAGGTTCCCGCTAAATTATAAGTAATAAGAAAAAAAAGCAACCCATAAAACTTAAAATTTTTCATCTAAATTCTCTAGAAAATCATCGAAAGAGACATCTGACATCAGATGTTAAAATTGAAAAAGCTCAGATCATTTTATTCTGAGCATTTAGAGCATGCTCTTACTATGAGCAAATAAGAAATACGAGCATTTTTCTTGAAAACTCTGACTGACTGCTCTGAACTAATTTATAAAAACGCGAAATGACAGAATATTGTGAAAACTTGTTGTTCTATCTGTAAGTTGATATCGACAACAAAAAACGACATCAATAAAATACAATTCAGGAAATAAGTCAGTTAGTTGAATTAAGCATAAAACATTTATGTCTCGTTTCATTTGCTGGGTTCATTTGTGCGTGAGCTAAGCCGACTGCGCAGCACACACCGCACACAGTCATTAAAGTACGACGGTATCTGATGCCACTATAAGAAATTTGGAATTTGAAATATTGCGGCCGAACCCGGGGCCCGATCATTACCAAATTTTAGAAAAAGTATTTTTTATTGGGTATAAACATGCGTATAAAATTTGAAGAAAATCGGGAACTTTTTTCATAAAATTTGTATGGGTGCTCCCCCCCCGACCCAGGGGCCCGATCTCTCCAAAAATTTTACAAAAAGTGTTTTTCACCGGAGATACACATTTGTATAAAATTTTAAAAAAATCGGGTAAATTTTGTAAAATATTTGTATGGGACCCCCCGACCCCGAGGTCCGAGGGGCCTCAAATTTTAATAGAAAGTATTGTCACCGGAAATACACATGTGTTCAAAATTTCAATAAAATCGGGCCTTGAGAAGTGGGTTAAAAATTAATCGCAAGATTCCATGGCACACAAATCCACAAATCCACAAACAAACCCACAAACCCACAAACCCACAAACAAACGGGCAAGTGAAGTTAATATAGAGAATTTAAAAAAATGAAGAAAATAATTCGAAGAGTCACCAAATAGAAATTTTATTGTAACGACTTTTTTTTTAACCCTGGTCACGCTGAGTTTACCCCGGCTGGGAAAACTCCGTTACAAATTCATTTGACAGAGTATGGCATCAAGCTCATTGTCGAAAATAAATGCCTATGAAATAGATAAGGTCCCGCTTGTTTAGGCTAGTAACTGCCTTTCTGATCCTTCAATCCAGGTCGCATTGGACTATTTTAAATCCAATGTTAACAGCATAAACGCTGGTGTTCCCCTAAGGCTCTGTTCGACACTCTTTCTGATTTTCATTAATTATCTTGACGATAGCACTCTTACCTTTTTATATGATTTCACGATTTCTGCACGCCCCTCTTCATCGCAATTGGATCTTGAACGTATTGTTACGAAAATGTAAAAAGTATTATCAAAATGTAAATAGAATTCGTTTATCGGACTGTGCATAGTCGTATATAAAAAGTCTTGCATTGAATTGTAACAAAACAGACAGACAGACTGACGGATAGACAGAGGCTAGTTAATATACGAGCATTAAGAATTAAGAAATTATTACATAACGGCGCACAGCGCCATCCGTAGACTACTAGAATAAGCATTACAAAAGTTATATTGATTATCAATTTTAAATTACTGTATACGCGTGATGTGAAAAAAACTACCTTGACTTCCTTCCACTTCATAGGAATGTAGGTCAGCTTTAGGCTCTCTTTAAAATTACTTGCAACCAAGGGAGATTGCTGTCAGTGAAACCGACATACTTACCCAATAATGGTCCATTGTGATACCACACGGATCAGGAAAAATTCCTTCCACCTACTCGATGAACTAGTTAGAGCTTCGTATGAAGCCAAACGGTTTGCTATGTCAATGATGATGAGATCATTAGTGTCGTTGCAGAAGAAAGCTCCCATATGGAGTTTACGCTTTTGGGAGAGGACTAGACAAGTACAGAGAAGATGGACGATGGTCTCCTCCTTCTCCTCATCCATGCAGCTTCTGCAGAATTCATTCAAGAAGACTCCAATTCTTGCTGCATGCCTGCCTATGAGACAGTGTCCTGTAATGACACCTACAATATAACCAATGTGCGATCTTTTTCGAGAGATCAAACAATTGGGGCGTTTCGGATCCAGCTTGGGCCAGATCTGCTTTGTTGCTATGCAAGTTGTACCATTTGATAACCTACAGCTAGTTTTTACATTAGCATTCCGCCTTAACAAGAGTTTGCATGAAGCGATTGGTATGCCTATGGAACCATATTCAGGTAAGAAGGGTAGTGTAGTTCCTTGCTTGGCACGTTCGTCAGCCACACAGTTACCCGAAATGTCTCTGTGCCCCGGCACTCAACACAGGTGGATATTGAACTGCTTTGCCATCTTCACGAGAGACGACCGGCAGTTTAGGGCTAGAATAGAATTTGTGTGGACTGATTCCAGTGATTTCAGTGCAGCTTGATATGACGTTTCTCTTCAGCCAAGACAGTGCTTCACTGATCGCCATAATTTCAGCCAAAAAAACACTTCAGTGATTTGGAAGACGGAGAGAGAGGCTAAGATTTAGCTCAGCCGACTCCGTCATCAGTTTTTGATCCGTCTGTGTAAAAATGAATGCGTTCATCTTACAGGTAGGCGTCTACGTTCGAAATGGTGTTGCAGAATGGTGTATTGTATGTTGTCTGGGATCCTGACTAAATTCAGGATAGAGGAGTGACCGATTTCTAGTCCACTGGGAGATAGCATTAAAGCAAATAGCCGAACTAGCAGCAACTTGTCTGCTGTAAATGTCGAGTGGTGTAAGGTCGAACAGGATGTCCAATGCGGCGGAGGGGGTTGTACGAAGTGTTCCGCTCAAACTTAGACTAGCTGATCTTTGGACTTTGCTTGATTTTTCAGACATATCTTCTGGCAGACGACACGCCCAGCTTTAAATTAATAATCTTACTTGTGAGCAGAAGATTAATCAATTCAATTCAAGCAAGTCGTCCACCCTCAAATTCGACAGCGCATCCTTAATCGCAGATGTGTTGACTTTGTTAAAAGCGCCTTCAATGTCTGGGAATACCACCATTGTGTACTCCTTGTGGTAAAGGGAATGTTTAATATAACGTACCACTGTGTGCAGAGCTGTTTCTACAGACTTTCTTTACAATACGCGTGCTGATCTGTAGACAGGAGTCTTTTGTCAATGCATGTGCGTATTTAGGTATCGATTAGTCTTTTCAGTGTCTTTAAAAGGTATGATGCAAGACTGATTGGTCTGAAATCCTTTGGATTAACGTTGGAGAATTTAGGTATAAAAAAAAACAACCCATAAAAATAAAAAATTTTCCAGTAAATTCTCTAATTCTCTAATAGGAGATACATATGTGTGCAAAGTTTGAATCGGGTTCATTTGATTTGATAAAATTAATATAAGAGCCCCTTCACTTCAATTTTTTTTCAAGAACTGCCCCCCCCCATCCCGACCACGGGGTCGCCGGAAATATATATATATTTCAATAAAATTGGGCTTTGTGAAGTGGGTTAAAAATTGATCTGAAAATCTCACTAGCCAGCCAGCCACGGGCACGCGAAGTTAAAAATTTAAATTTTTCTTGTAAATTTGGTATAAAAACATAACAACCACAGCGCACGGTTTGGTATAAAAACATAACAGCCACATCGCACGTACGCACAAAGACGTACGAAGTACCACTAAAATTATTTCTTTTGAGTTGAGTTAAGCTGTAAAGCAGTTCAGTGCGAAAACAGTTCTTCATATACTCGTAATATTGTACAAAACACATATTCTCTATACTTTCTGCTCTCTGCGCTCTGATGCAACGCAACAACAAAACAACCCCAATCGTAAATTCGCAGCGCTCCCTACATTTTATCACTCATCAGCGCACAAAGAACACAGTCATTATAGTATGAAATGATATGATGTCGCTATATGGGGAAAAAAATGTATATGCAATCCGCTTCCCGATCTCTCTGAAATTTTTACAAAAAGTGTTTTCCATCGGAGATACACATTTGTATAAAATTTTAAAAAAATCGGGAAAATTTTGTAAAATATTTGTATGGGAGCCCGAGGTCCGAGGGGCCTCAAATTTTAATAGAAAGTATTGTCACAGGCGGAAATATACATGTGTGCAAAATTTCAATAAAATCGGACTTTGGGAAGTGGGTTAAAAATTGATCAGAAAATCTGACCAGCCAGCCAGCCACCCAGCCAGCTAGCCAACCAGCCAGCCAGCCACCCAACCAGCCAGCCACGTGCACGGGAAATTAATATAGAGAATTTAAAAACCTTCTTCTTCTTCTCTTCTTATCTTCATAAAACTGGAATATGGACCAGATCGACTGTTTAGAATGGTTTCCAGCAAATAAAGGATAATATCCGAAGTCCTTTGCAGCTCGGCTGGAATTATGCCATCAGGCCCTGCAGATTTGTATGGTTTGCAGCTTTGTAACGCCCAAAGCAGTTTGTCCTTATTTACCAGATCGTTAAAGATAGTTGTACGAGTGTCTGCCCTATCAAGGCCGACATTACTTATCACATGAGAGCTTCCCGTGAAGTGGGTATCTAAAAGCAAATTGAGCGATTCTTCGCTTGAAGTAGTCCACACGCCATCTGCATTTTTCAGGCAACTCGGCATTATTTGATTGGTTGGGACGATTTTTCTTAGCTATTCTATTGCAATCAGGGAGAGAGTCCCTGTATTTAAGCAAACCATTGGCTCTCAATCAGAGCTGAAATTAAGCAAAACTTTCAGAATGAATTAAAATTTTCAAACATTCTGGATTTTAGCAAAAATTTAAGAAAAATCAGAACTTAAAATATCCAGAAAAGGCGAAATATTCCGATAGAACTAAAATTTTACTTAACACCTTCTGAATAACTTCTGATTTTGGCTGATATAAGAATATTGCTACTTGGGCATCCTCGTTGGGGAATTCTTCGAAGGGTGAGTGCTCCGTCTCCATATCCGATAGAGGATCGGCCAGATAGATATACGACTGTGACTGTGCGTCTTCCATCGAGGGAATCGTGACAGATGCTCCAGGGTCGGGAATTAGGAGTTTAGGCAGTTGACCTGCCTCCAGCTCATCCTTCTTGTAGACTCGAAGGCTAATGTGATCCCATCCAAATCTTACCATGTCTTTGGTCTCAGCCAGAGGAGCAAGGGTTTCCTGGTTGATCACAACAATCGCGGATCTGTAGAAACCTCTTTTCTCCTCCAACTTGGTGACTTTCCAGTCGTGGGTCGGAAGTTAGGGAGTGGTAATTTGGAGGACCTAGAGTATTTTATTCGCAGAGTAGGGTTCGGTTGGGATCCAGGTGCGAGCTCTCGGTCGGCTTGGGATAAACTCCCTGGCAACGACCTCGAACTTAGCGCCCGGCCAAACCTCTCTTAAACTGAGCTGCTAATGGCCTGTTTATAGAGATCGCGAGATCTCAAGTCATCATACGCGATTAGCTTTATACGGCCTTAAAGCCAGCCGCCATCGCGAGTGATAGGAGGTGTTCCCTGATGACTAATTGCCACCGTTCTGGAGAGATAGTTCCATCAGTGTCGCTGCGATCTATCACTGCGACCACAATTTTGACCTTAAGGATATCACTAAAAGTCTTTTAGTAAAAGACCTCCAAGATGTAACGATGGATTGACAAAGTG
The DNA here is from genome assembly GCA_947095585.1 of Nephrocerus scutellatus. Lineage (NCBI taxonomy): Eukaryota > Metazoa > Arthropoda > Insecta > Diptera > Pipunculidae > Nephrocerus > Nephrocerus scutellatus. Next base: position 34,032,341 of record OX352761.1, read on the forward strand.
TGCTTGTGTTGTGCACTCTAGGTCTTTTTGAAATCGAATAGATTTCCTCCACCGATCTTTGTCGCTTAGACGTAGGGTCATCACTGGTCCGTTATTCGTGCTTGTCAATAAGGGCTTGAGCCCATTTTAGCTTGGCGGCCTGCTTCGGTTTTCTGTTGATCTCTGGAATTGATCCTATGGCCTTCTGTATCCGTACTGCAGTACGCCGTTCCTTGTACGACGATCTAGATGGAGAGCGTTGTCGCGAACATCCACCAGATGCGCCTACTAGATTACCGTCAGCGGAAGGACCGCTGCTAGACTTCAAGCCACCGCCCACCGTTGCAGGAGCATTACCGGTAGACAGCAAAGGCGCCGTACTACCGTCCGGTAAAGAAGTAGTACCGGTCTTCAAAGTATTTGTTAGCTAGTTTTCTCAAAACTAGCAAAGAAAAAGAAAAATTTGTAATGTCTGTCATGTGGATTCCTACGAGTGGCGGAGAAAAGGTGGTCCATCTGCACAGAGATCTTCAGTATACAGAAAGGTTAGAGGGTTAGAGTCTGGAGGGTGCTAGGTATCCAGATACTCCGTAAGCGACTGGGCTATTATTAAACTGGGCTCCCAGCCAGGATGATTCTCGGCACGGAACGGGACGGATTAAGGAACACTTTAATCTATCCCAGTGGATGAGGATTGGGATTGGGAGATGTAAAAATGGTTATGGGAGAATATGTGAGGGGAGACAGAGAGTTATGAGCGACCTTTGGTTTCAGGACTCATATAGAGAAAACTGTCAAGAATCTTTGACCGTACTTAGCACTTACAACTCTTCAAATTCGACGCTAGGGTAGGAGTAGTGAAACCTTACTCTCGTATGTTTTGCATGCGGCAGTTTGATGATCTAATTCTTTATCAATCGAATAATATCGTCTTTCAATCGTCAGTCGAAGATGAGTCTTTGTTTCTTCTGGTGATACAACTCATTTTGTCGTAAAGGTATAACACTGGCGATAATTTGTGTTGATAATCCATTGTGAGACATCCAATACATAAATTCGGTTAAAAGAAGCGGTAAGTTGTGATTTCAGAGTGGATATCAGCAACATACGTGGGCTGAGAACGAATTTTTTCGCTGTGTTTACGTATGTAAATGTCCACAGGCCAGCAATTCTGGCACTGAGCGAAAGTCAGGTATTTGCTAGTTCTGATACATCGGAATTTAATCTGCCTGGTTATAACTTGGTGCCATTATGATCCCCTCGACGCGAACTCTCAATCTGTGTCCGGAGTGATGTTGCGTTTCGGCTTGTGCCAAAGTTCCAATCCGGAATTTAATTTCATTTGGCTCAAATTAAATGTACAATAGCGCAACATCCACTACTGTTTCCTTTACAGGAGCCCTAACTTAGACAGTGTTTCAACTCAGAGCGAGTTTGATGCACTGTCTGATTCAATGTTAAGAATTGTCACAAAACAACGTAAAAATGAAATCTTTATTGCGGGCGATTTCAATGTTCAATGGGTGGCTTCGCCATTCTGGCCAGACAACACCCGAAGGAAGTTGTGTTGAGCTATTCGCTGAGTTGATTCACCTTACTCAGCTTGTAAATGAGCCTACATGAAAACCTGACATTGCAAATCATTCCGCAAACACCCTTGACTTGTTCCTTTCCTCTCGTCCTGATAAATACTCCGCCACTAGACTCGTCAGACCATTGTGTAAGATCAGCTAATCACAAACATCTTCCTTATTGGTATGCGAGATTTTATCCCTTCCAGGAATAAGTCTATCAAACCAAAGGAAGATGGGTGGTATGATTCGAGCTGTAAAGAGGCTTTTAGTATTAGAGAGGTATGCTTCCGGTTTTACATAGCAAACCCTAGTAAGGAATACCGAACAAATTTTAAACGAGCCAGAAATTATTGCAATGCCCATCTTCGGCGAGTCAAATTCGCCTACGACCAAAAATTGAGACAAAGAATACTACAATGACTTAAAGGTAGTAAACATTTTTGGTCATTCGTGAAAAGAATCAAAAATACAACCACGTCGTCGATTCCAACGCTCATTTATAATGACGTTCCAGTTGTCAGCTCTATGGACAAGGCCAATCTGTTTGCTGCGCTTTTCGCAGCTAGCTCCACGGTTCCAGATTGTGCATTGTTGCCTCCTATACCTCTATGGGACAGATATTCATTCGTACTCGTGCAGTTGCTAGAGTTTTAAACGATCTCAAGACTCACAAATCAGCTGGGCCAGACGGTATTTCCCCAAGAGTTCTGAAGAGGTGTTCTTCCAAGATGGCATTACCATTCATAAGCTTTTGCATCTATCCTATTATTCTGGACACTTCCCGAGAAGTTGGAAACAGCCTTGTACAGCATATACCAAAAATTGGCGAGCCGACGGCTCCTTCTTCGTACCGACCCATAACACTGACATCCATTCTTTCCAAGGTCATGGAAACGCTGATCAATTTTCAGCTCAAGAAATATCATGAAAATAACGAAGTCCTTAGTAATCGGCAGTATGGATTTCGTTGGCAACGTTCTACTAGTGATTTGATGGTAGTAGTAGAACAGTAGAGCTGGTCTTTGCATCAATTTGGAGAAAGCAAAGCTACTGCTCTCGATATTTCTAAGGCATTTGACAAAGTTTGGCACAAGCTCTTTAGTCCAAAATGTTTATTGAGTCGATGATAAACTGCTTCACTGGATTAGAAGCTATCTTTCGGACCGCTCAATTCAAGTTGTATTGGACGGTTTCAAGTCTAAAGTACATTAATTAAATGCTGGTGTTCCGCAGCTTTGTTTTATCTCCGACACTCTTTCTCATTTTTATTAATGATCTCTTATCTGTGACTTCTAATTCAATTCACTCTTTCGCTGACGACAGTACTCTCATCTTTAATTATAAGTTTGAGGAACGCCTTTCCACTTCTAATGTGGAACTCAAACAACTACGTATATAAAGCACGTTATAGTATATTACATAACGAGCAAGGAAAGTGGAGTTTATCGTGCGAGGTCGAAGCTTGATGAACGAGGCGGTAGCCGAGTTCGGTAATCTAACGAGCACGATGATCACTTTTCTGCAAGTCATGTACGCTATTTTTCACGCGTCCAAACCGGTTTTTCTGCTAAATCGAGAGAGAAGCAGAAATCACAAACGACAAACAAAAGAGAATTCTTGCTCATGCGCAATGTGTTCGCTGAGATTGTAGTAAATAACAAAAGACGTTTATATCATAACATAACTAGTGTCGTTATGGGCTACTTTCGAGACTAGTTTATAGCGTACGAAACAGTCACTTTCGTCTATGGGCGTGTGAAAAATTCTGACCTAAACAGCATAATAGAATGGGGAGAAAACAATCGAGTAGAATTTAACGCTTCCAAAACCCAATGCTGTCTGTCTTGTCATCTAAGCGAATTCTAAATCCCATGCCATTTTCCATTAATGGCACTTGCATCGAGGAAACTGAAAATCTCACATTTCTCGCCATGTGCGTTAACGACAAGCTTCGTTGGAATGACCACTTATTTACCGTCGCAAAAAATTCTGCGAAATGTTTAGGTTTTTTAGCCGGTGCAAGAAATATTTCACTCTCTCTGCTCTGGGTACTAACTACAAGGATTCCATTCGCACTAAACTTGAGTACAATTGATATATCTGGTCTGGTGCGCCTAAAACTACCTTGCATAGGATAGATAGAATAAAAAGCCGCGCGATAAAACTTATCGGTGACGAAAACATAGCGAAATCAATAGATTCGCTTGAACACCGCAGGAACGTTTTTTGCTTGTCACTGTTTTATCGCTTCTTCTACCAACGGTGCTCAAGAGAAATAGCCAGCTGCATGCCACCTCTCCTTGAATTCAACCGCAATACTCGTGGCGCTCTAAATGGTCATCAGTTTACTCTCAAGCCCATCTTCGGACGTACAGTTAAATTCAGGAATTCGTTCTTCAGCCGTACAACACGCATGTGGAATGCTCTGCCAAGCTCTGTCTTTTCACATCTCTATGATCTACAGGCATTCAAAACACAAGCTCATAGACATATCCTCTTTTCTCCTCCTTTTGCTTAACACGCACGCTGTGCCAAGCATATAGCCGAACATTTTAAGGGTGCGAACCCCTTTAAGCGTGCGCGAATTATAAAAAAATAATAATATTAAATGCTTTCCTGCTTGCCTTTTGATAGGTTCCTAACTCTACAGACGACCAGGTTGGTTTTTTTACCACTTGGTTTTGTCATAGACCAAGCAGCGTTAGTCACCAGTCAGAATTGTTTGCTACGGATTTCAATGCTGGCCGCAGTTATGTCACCATCGCTATACTTTGGTAATAATAAAATATTAAGGTTTCTGTTACTCAGAATGCAAGATCTGATTTCCTCTGACTTATTGAGTATATGCTTTTATACCCTTTTAGTCCGAGCTTCTATGGAGCCCGACAAGTTTTCCTCGTCACACTCCAGGGTTAAAAGGTTGCCGATCCTCGATGCCAGGCTCGTATGTTATGTATCGCTAGATCGACTATCTGCATGCTCGAGCTCTTCTGACCAAGCAAGTCCCCCGTTATCGGATTGGCCCACTTCTTTGCCTTTGTTAACTTCGTCTGCCTTATAGAACTTGAGGGTTATCGACTCGAAACCGTAGTTGATAACCCCCTTAGTCGTTTCAAGAGGGGCCAGGGATTTCTTGTTGATCACCATAATTGACAATCTAAAGTTACCTTTACCCAAACAATCTTCCAACTTGTTGTCGGAAGATTGGCGTTTCTGGCTTGTATGATCTCCATAAAAGCTTGGTGCTGGTGAATTCGGTAGCAAACCAGACAAACGCTCTCAGCCTGCTAGGAATTTCTTCCCTGCCTACGGCCGCATGCTCTGCTCCTGGCCACACATCACTCACTTCTGCTATCGCTTTTTTATAGAGATCAACCGATCTAAGATCGGAGCACGTCGTCAGCATAGACATTCTTAATGGGGGAAGTCCTGTATTCTCTCTTAGAACCTTTTAGGAAAATTGCGTTTAGTGCCCTATACACTAGCTTCAGCTTTCCCGGACTTATGCTCCCATCCTCATGACTACTGTCAACCACGGGTAGCATCAGCCCATGCTCCTTAACGACATTACTAAACGATTTTGTTTTGTATGTCTTAAGAGCTACCGGTGGAATCTCCGCTTGCACTTTAGCCCGTTTACTGTTTCCGGCTTCCACTTCTTCCTGAGATCTTTGCCTTTTAAGCGCTAGGTCGCTGTCTGGGTTTTTTCCACTTTCCACAGACAACTAAGCCCATGCTACGGACTTCTTTACCTCCTTGGTTATCGCTCTTCAGGGATACTAGTCCACCTTTCGAGGACGATAAAAGCCGCACGACGATCGATCGCGGTATCGTTTCTTCGTCGGCGGTATGTTGCGTGACCCGCTATCGGCTTTACTTTTCTTGTTGGTCGTGCTGGTCCCTGGCTTTCTCTTAGCGGCGGGGACTCCACCTTTACGGTTAAAGCCGCTTGCCACGTTTCCAGCATATGTGAGCGCTGGTCTCGTTTTCGTTTCGTCATTTGGTGAGTGCCTCGGTTTTAAAAATATTTTCATTGTGTAGCATTTTTTAACCCACGAGTAGTGGAGAAGTGGTGGTCCGCCCTCGCAGAAATCCGTATACGCGAGTAAGGGTAGATACATCTAGAGGTCGCCAGGTATCTAGATGGCTCCGATACTGATTGGGCTATTTATGGGCCTAGCCTTGTCGAAAATGATCTATTCTAAAATTTCACAAAAAATAAAAATATATGTGTCATTTCTATGTAAATTAGTTAGAACTTTATATGGAACCATGCTTTTCCTGTAGTATAAATAAAGAAAATCACACCTCCTGAACACATACACACGTACTTAGACCACATATAAATTATACATATACATATACATATGTCATCGGCGCCATTACGAAGAACTTAGCTGAAAATGTAGTATAATTTCTATTGAATTCTATGTTAAAACATTAATTTAGCCGCGAAAAAGTATTGTATTTAATTTAAACAAAAACACAAAAAAAAACAAAAATCCTTTATAAATCTTCTTCATAATTTTTGTTGGTGATTCTTTCCGGCATCTTACTTTCATTCGCGATGGACTCGTTGGCTTTACGAAGAGAAATTACAGTGAAAAAAGGTATTCCATTGAATTATTGAATTCAATAATAATGTTTAGGGTGTTATTTATAATCATTGACGATGGACTAGATTTTCGTAAGTATGGGTAGCAATGTACGCGTAGATAAGTAAGCAACGCTATCAGGTCTGCCTCAGAATGTTGAAGTGAACATATAGTTGTTCTGACTTCTGATGTCATTCAAAGAGGGATGAGCGGCAAGTAAGTTGTTAAGTTATTGTTCATCGATGAGACCGAATGAGTCGTCTATCGCCTCCGTACTTGACGCGATATTGATTGTTGATAAAAGGTAAGACCAAACAAACATTTTGGGTTTTTTTGTGTTGCAAAATATAGTTATGTCGTACTCATTGGGGTGCCTGGAGAAGATATGTTCGCCGTAGTACACGCAAATAATAATTTCTAATCGGGTGGTAAGTACTTGACGTCCGCTAGGCTCTCTTTCAACCAAACTTTCTATTTGTTCGAAATAAAATCCACTTGTATGATAACGTGTCACTCCACTATCGCGTCTAATAGTGTCGACTTTATTACTAGGTACGTCTGTGCATTTTAATAAAAATATCCTGGTGTCACAATTCCTGAATAAATATTTAATATAGAAACTGCTATAATACTCATAGTGCACCCTTTAGTGATAATAAGACAACAACAAAAAACTCCATACCTAGGTTCAAAACTGCCGATACATACAAAGTCGAACACCTATTTGCCATCATACGTATGGGCAATTCTTATACAAGTACTGCACGCGACTCTGATTAAGTGTATATTTACTTCTTGATAACCATATGGGCTAATTCAGATAAATTGTTTTATCAATATCTGAAGAAGAGACAAGTCCATACTTTTGTTACTGTCCCACGAAAACCTTCGATAAGATTATTGTATTGATTTTGATTTGTAGTTTCCTTCTTTTCATTTGAAATTAAAATAGTTTTGCTTACCAATAATCGAAATACTAAGATACAACTGTCTAATTTGTATCCATAGTTATATATATTTATAATTCTATCTAAGTTAGTTAGTTTCTAAATTCGAGAGTTTCTGCACAACCTTATAAGGGTGTTTGTCGTATGTACCTACCCAAAAAGGAAAAATGTAAGAAAAGCTTGCCGGACAAGGTCACTAATTATGACCCATTACACAATAAATTGCAATTAATTATGGTGAGGTGGATTCGGTGGTTTCGAAAATTACCTCATCAGGTTAGTAATTATATTCAATGTAATAACTACGAAAATACTAAAAACTTTTTATTTATAATATGCTCACAGGTAAACTTAACAATACGTCAGAAGACTTGTGGATGGCCTTGATGGTGAACTAGATTTAAATCGCCACGAGTATTGCGGTTGCATTCATGGTGAGGTGGTATAAATATGGGTATTGCTCTTGAGCACCGCTGGTTGAAAAAGCCGAAGAACAGTAACAAGAAGTAAATATTCCTGTGGTGTTCGAGCAAAACTATTGACTTCGCAATGTTTACATCATCAAATAAGTTTTAACGCGGTTCTAGTATAGGCAAGATAGTTTTGGTGCACCTTGACAGATTGTGACAATTATACTCAAGTTTGGTACGAATAAACGGCGATCAGTGGGTGAGAAATATTTCTTTCACCGCGTAAGTAAGCCGGGAAATATTGCAGCATTTTTTGCGACAACCAATATGCAGGCATTCCAATAAAGCTTGTCGATCTACTAAATTGTATTCACCCAATTTTATTATGCTGTCCAAGTCAGAATTTGGCATGTTTAGAATACTTTGTTGTTTGAGTTCCTCTTGCAACGGGAAGGGGCCCTCCTTAAAATTATATAAGACACATTGAAAGTGCGGACGTCAGGATCAACTGAATTAGAAGCTACAGAGTTCGTTAATGGGAAGTGTCAGGAATGAAACGGAGCCCTAGGAAACCTGAAAATTGAGCGGTCAGGAATATAGCTATCCTACATATAGTTATAGCATAACCCTTGGAAATATCGAATGCAACAACTTTGTTTTCATTAAAGAAGTGGAAATTGCTATGGTTCGGTACAAAGAAGGAGACATGAGCTCGCCTTTTTTAAGTATAGGGGCTTGGCAAATCCTGTTTTCCAACATCTAGGGATGGGTCCAGAAGAATAGTATAGATTGAAAAGCTTATACCCAATAGCAGTGCCAGAAATACGCTTCTTCAGAAATACCATATAATCCAGCGGATTGCTTGGAATTAGAAGTGGCAGCTGGAATGTCTGATTTTGTATGATTTTAGTAAGGTGTCCAATTGAAATATCATATCAATGTTCAACTTAATGACCGGTTCATAAAATTATTCTAATATCTGAGTACTTAACGAAACTAAAGTCCGCATTTATAAGCCGAGGAAAAAATTGTGTATTTATGAAGCAATAGTTCCTTGGTAAGGACGGCTGGTACGGTATAAGTACCGTTCTGGAGGAATATAGTTGATGGTCAAAAACGTATGCGGGATATTATGATGAAATAAGTGGAAGAAGGGCGGTCAGCCATCAGCAGAATAGGGGGAATAACACAGAATGCTCTAGAATTGCAGGTGGCCGTAATTATCTCTGACTGGTGGCAGTGCGATTAAACCTCAACGTGGTGGCCGCCGGTAATTTTCCTCCAGCTAAAGCTAAATGATCCCTTCAAAGTAAGGTTGGCGCGAGGCCAATAACCTCGCCCATAAAAAATTAATATTAAGGAACCCAAAATCAGCCTCAGATACACTGATGAACGACGACGACCACGGCAACGAAAACGGCTAAGCGATTTAAGAATTTTCTCATAGAAGGTACGCTCACTGTATAGAGCTCGAGCTGCATAGCAGCTGGCCGATACCCTGTCTAAATATAAGGCTCTCATAACAGCAATCCAAGAGATGCGGTGGACGGGGAATGGTGTCTTACAAAAATCAGAATATGACATATATTACAGCTGTGATGCAAGACATCATGTGCTCGAGTTGGGGTTTCTAGTTAGCAAAAGAATGAAACCCACCATTATCGGCTTTATAGCAATAAATGAACTGCTATGCACCCTTCGCGTAAGGGGAAAGTTTAAAAACATAAGCCTTATAAACTTTCACGCACCTTCAGAGGATTCCCCAGATGATGAAAAAGAAGAATTCTTTGAATCAGTCCAACGGGAACTCCATGCCTGCCCTCAGTATGATGTAAAAATCATTCTGGGGGATTTGAATGCTAAAATAGGTAGGGAGCCAGTATTCAGGCTGTACATTGGCACCCATAGATTACACGAGAATACTAATGCCAATGGACAACGAGTTATAGAGATGACAGCAAGCAATAATTTGGTCGTTGCGAGTATAAGGTTTGCGCGTTTGGTGCACCTTGACAGATTGTGACAATTATACTCAAGTTTGGTACGAATAAACGGCGATCAGTGGGTGAGAAATATTTCGTTTTGACTCTGATGGATGGAAAGGTTGTGCTGGGTAAGCCAACTTGTGTATGCGGCATATTGAGATAGCCTGAATGGCTAACATCTAGATCTGTTATGGATAACAAATGAAAAGATAGGCGTGATGTCCTTCAAAGGAAAAAAAAAGCTTTCTTAGAGATGCAGCCGGTGTCCGTTCACATAACCATTTATAGCCAATCTGCAAAACAGTTTCTTTCGGGACGAATATAGTGTGGATAAACTACTACTACTACTTCTTCTACTCCAGCTGAATTTTATTCCTCATAGAGATGATCTCCCAATTATTTGCACTCTATGTGATCCTGGAGAAGGGGAACATGTCTTACATTTCCTTGGAAGGTGCCCGATGATGAGGGAAACGAGAAGACACTTTTTCGGGACTGATTTTATACCGGACGTGCAAGTACTAGGATGCTTAAAGGAGCCTAATGTGACACAATTATATCGTTATTGCAATGTTTCTCTGGCTTATCGAAATCAAATTATTACACGCAATTTCTAGAATAATCACTCATTCCTTCGTGAATTTAATACTTTAGTTTTTAATTTCAATTTTTATATTTATTTTTATAATAACCGGATATAATCAAAGATTTGGAACGCTAGGGATTTATCATTCTTCAGGACTATCCGTTAGAAATCATGGACATAATGGAAAAAAAAATTAAGAGTGAGCTTTCGTTCTTTGGCATACGACGGAATACCTGCGATGTATACTCTTAGTTTCGCAGTGAAGCAACAAATTTTCAAAGAAAGTTGTAATTTTTGTCCTGTATGCACTTTGATACTAAAAATTAATTGATTTCTGATAATTTTTTACTCGAACGGCTATAAACATAATCCTTGAACAATTGCAATCAATATAAGCACATATTCATACTTGGCGCCCTCCGGATCAGCTACCCTTATATATATTTCGTATCTCTGTACATATGGACATCCTTGCTCCACCACTCGTGGAACCAATTATAAGCAAAATTAATGAACTTTCTTCTTGTTTTTCTTTTTCTTTTAAAACTTAAGCCTTTGATAAAAAGACTTCTAAGAGCGGTAAACTTGGTGTCAATCGGTAGTCCTCCTGCAACGGTGGGCCATGGGATATCCACTGCCGACAATCGCGGGGTGGACATTAAAGGCAAACTTTTAACTAGCAGTGGTAGGATTGAGGCACTTTGTGGCACTTCCGCTGCTAGCAAAACAAGGGGAGTAAAGATCCACCTTCAACCACCAACAACATCCCTCAAGATCGCACTATAAGGATCAGCGAAATGCCATTCGAATGCTTAAGGCACTTGGAAAAATTCCGGAGACCAGCAGAAGGTGGAAGAAATCGCCAAGCCCTAATGTACCCAAGCCTTTGCCGATAAAGACAACAGGCAGACTAACGTCCCACTTTAAAGCGACAAAGATCGATAGAGGAAACCGTTCCGGCCTCCAAGCACCCTACGGTGCACAGCACCATTGTCCCTCTTGGTCGCTCCACCATGCCATTAAATAAATGATTAAGCGATGTCCTTAAAAGAAAATCGTTGTCGCTGTCACTGAACACAGATATGCCATCGATATGATGGCACGATCTCTCCTGAATGGTGGCAGCTGGTCAAGTTGAAGCTCTCTGGCAGCTTCATGACCTTCATGAGGAAATACCCAGCACTACCTTCTATCACTTGCGATGCTGTCATCAAGACTAACTCCGCCGTAGCCGGTCATAAGCCCGGTTGAGAAATTAGGAGTGGAGGAGCAGAACCTCGTTAATCAACCATGGGTCATCTGTCCCGGATGACCCCTGACTAGGGTCAGGGTGTCATACGACACCGTGGTGGGGTCCAGCTGCATCATAATTCTTACCTGGTATATGGTGCGGGGCTTTTCCACGGAAGATAAATAAAAGGCCGCGGGTACTTAGAGCATGCTCTTCGTACTGAGCGACCTTGAAAGGGCCACTGGTACTTAGAGATCCTGACATTTCCGAAGCCATTGATGTCAACTCTATAACGATGTCATCATCAAGAACGCATTAAACTTATACCTTTAGAGATACTGTGCTCTATACAAGCAGGCTATTAACAGCTTAGATGAATTTTCCTGGAGCTAAGCTCGAGGTCGTTGAAAGCCAGGATATCCCAAGCAGACCAAGTACTCGCACCTGGATCCCAAGTAATTTAGTTTAGAAATCTCTCACTTCTGACTGGAAAGCCGCTAAGCTGGAGGAGAAAAAGGTTCCCACAGAAAAACTGGACCCCTAAACCTGAAACTCAGAAATCGATGTCCCTTACAAGGGAACTTCAGTCTTCTTCCGCTCCTTGGATGACATTTTCCCGAAGCTTAAGCTAATCCATCATTGTCTGCTTGCATCTCTGTCGGATATGGAGACAGAAGACTTTCCATCAAGAATCTTCAAAATGAAGATGAGCTTCTCGCCTCATCTTCAGAAGATATACAAAATACAGTGGTGGAGGTTTCTTTGCCTGATTGTAGTAAAAATTCTGCAGTAAGTCTAGAGTAACCTCCAACACTCCGAAAAGGCCTCGGCCTCCATTCTTTTCCGTCTTTTGAGGATATCGTTCTGATCCAAGAACCATGGATGATTATCACCTTGGTTTGTGGAATCAGGACTCCTAGATACTTCCCACTATGTGTGGCAGATACAAGTAACCGTAGATCCTGCATATTAGTGAATATTAGTCTAAATTGATTTTTACTACCCAACTTCAGCGATCGAGATGTCACCGCGGCAAAATTGGTGACTGCCAAAGGCACTTACTGCCTAGCATCGGCATATCTCCAACTTCAAAACATTTGCCTCATAATCGCACGTGACGTAAATGCTCATCATTCAGTATGGGGCAGTTCAGATATTAACGATAAAGGTGAGTTACTTTTTGATTATATTTAAAAGACAAAACATTTGTAGAATGCTGTTCAACTTAGCGAAGGTCATAAGAGATCACAAAAGGTAAGAAGAGACTACATTGGGGGACAATACATCTGTAGAATGCTATTCAACTTAGCGAAGGTCATAAGATTAGAGACCGACTGAGATACCTACATGGTATCCCTCAAAGTATACTCATATATAAAAAAGAATTGAGGAAAGCTAAGCGAATATCCTGTGGTAAAATAAAATAATTTTCTGAACTATCTAAGCTAAGAAAAATCATCTCAACCAATCTGATAATTCCTCTAGCTCTTTGAAAAAAGCAGATGGCTCGTGGACTACCTCTAGCGAGGGACATTCTTTCCAACCTTACACCAATCGACATCTTCAGCACACAAGTAGCACACAGTACACAAGTCATTAAGGGAGTCCTCCCTTGGCAGTGAGTTGCTATACATAAAAAAATCTCAAATTGAACGGAGAATGAAATCGGATACTCCACTGTTCTGAATTCACTCAGAATTCCACTAGGTAACACAGACTATATAGCGTTCCGCAACTCCAACTCAACAAAAATTTCCATGTAACCATTCCCTCCAGATGATTCTGCGAAGGAGGCTGGAAGATGAAAACATAGATTTTTACATAGACGGAGGTATTTTCTCAAAAGGCTAAATCTTAGTTTCTCTTTCCATCTTCCTAATCACTGTAGTGTTTTCCAGGCTGAAATTATGGCGATAAATATAGTTTTATGTTGGCTTAAGAGGAATGTCATATCCAATAAGGATATCCGCATATTCTCGGATAGCTATGGTGCGCTGAAATCCCTGGAATCAATTTCTACGAACTCTATGGTAGCTCCAAATTGCCGATCATCTCTCAAGGATATGGTGGAACAGTTCCACATTCACCTGTGTTGGGTGTAAGGCTGATAAACACACCGAACATGAAACTACACTGCCATTTTACCTGAAAATGGCTCTTTAGGCATACCAATCGATACAGATAAACTCGTATAAAAGATCGATCCTACAGAGAAAACTAACCTTAGGTGATAAAACTGGACAACTTGTCTAGCAATAAAGCTGATCTGGCCCAAGCTGGATCCGAAACGCTTGAAGTGGCTGAATTCTCTAAAAAGATTGCACATCGGTGTTATATTAGGTGTCATCAGTGGGCACTGTCTCATAGCCAAGCATTTAGAAAGGCTTGTCGTTTTCTTGAACGAATTCTGCAGAAGCTCTATGAACCAGGAGGAGGAGAAGACCATTCTTCACCTTTTCTGTGCGTGTCCTCCAACTGGAAGATTTCTTTTATAATAACATTAATGATCTGTTGTCTCTTGCGCTTCATACGAAGCTCCAAATAGTTTAACGCTGAAAAATTACTCGATCCATGTGGTATCACAATGAACCATTACTAGTCTAAGTATGTCGGCTTTTCTACCGACTGCCACCTTAACCTAACCATACTACTCAGTACTACTACCTAACTCAGTACTACTTTGACAGACAACAAAACATTAGCTTTAACGATCCTTTAAATGAAACTTCTTGTACATCATCCGCACAAAGAGCTGTATCGTGTGCTTAAAAAATCACGCCAGAACCAAACCCGCTGGCTGGTATCATGACAACACAGGTCGGCCATCCTTTGTATAGTGTATTTAGAGCTTAAGAAGCATTCGCACCGACCAAAAGTATTCTTACGTGTTAACAAGAAAATTGTTAAATGTGCGTGTTGAAAATTATGAAATTGCATGCCTCAACGCGTCCGGGTTACTTAGCGCTACAATTGAGTTAACAATTATCATGCTACATAACATATCTATGAATACAAATCTTTTGATCCTGCAGCAGACTCTGATGTCAATGCATCATTGACGCATTTGCATATGATATTACCTGGCCATCCTGAACGTTCTAATGTCATACGTTTGAGTGCAACTGTGAACTGAATAATGTACATACGGATACGGCAGCACTATTAATGACCATAGGACCGGCGCGGCGTAGAAAACGTCCGTCTTTCAATGCAACAGAAATAAAAGAAAGAAAAGTTTTGTCTATAGACTCTGATTAAATTAGTTACAGATCTTTAACAAAGGATCCAGTGGGCAACAAATCGCTGTTACATGATATTGTAGGTATACTCTTGTTCATGCGTAGCCAGGTGGTCGTTAGGCTCGACAATATTGTAAATGTTTTGCTCCTTTGTTGCAATACACGCAGTCATTAGACTGCGCAGATACACGATAATATTGTTTCAGTGAACATTATTGCTATGTTAAAAAAAGTTTAACGCCCGTTAATTTGAACGGGAAATTTTTTGCAAGAGTTTTGCCGGATAAACCAAAAACTAATTACATTTGAAACGCTTAGATAGGAGGTATTTAGTTGACGTTTTTTTTGAGAAAGTGGTAATTTCCTGTTTTGGCGAAAAATCTAACTAGGAACTGGATCAGACTCCGGTGGTTGGCAATAGTTTGCGAGCAAAAGCCGAACAAAAAATTGTTCATCTTCAATGGTGGAGACAATAGAAAGTATTTTCACACGCCCATAGAAGAAAGCGACTGTTTCATACACTATAACCTAGCTTCGAAAGTAGCTGCAACACACACTAGTGAGTTAACATATAAAATACTTTTGTTATTTATTGCAGTAACAGCGAACACACATTCCCAGAGTAATTTTGCATTGTGCATAACCGGTTTAGCATGAAAGCGGTTTTGGTCGTGTGAAAAATTGCGTACCAAACTTATTTGTACACATTTTTTTCTTTGGGTTACCTGCGGTTTTAAGTTACTTAATGTTTAACCTTAGACATTTGGCATGGACAAGCGAAAGTAATATTATTTAGTTTACTTTTTTCTCTTCGTCTCTTCGTAGTAAAAACTTTTTGTAAAATATACACCGTGTTTTGAGCACTTTAAAGAATATCCTTGAAATTGTCTAGGGTTTGATCCTACAAAGTTAGTAACAAAAAAAATATGAAAAATCTACATAGATTTAAATTTTGATTGTCAAAGCCATCAAAATTTAAAAGAAATATACGTATATTTAACTAGCGGATACCCGGCATGTGTTACTAGGCTAAAAAAAGAAATACATTTTGTTTATTTGTTGGAAAAAAAGGAAATTTTGTTTATTTATTAACTTTTTTATCTGAATGCTAGCGGATAAACAATGTTTTGCGTTTATCGGTAGGTGTGTAAACATAAAGATTTTTCGGCATTCCAATTCTGGAGCAAGCAACATATAATTGACCGTGCGGAAAACACGAAAAAAACACACAAACAATTTTTGTAGCTCCGAACGAAGTCATTTTAAAGCTCGAATTCTATATATATATAAGTGATTCAGGTGGCTCAACCAGGGTGACAACTTGACTTTACCATTCGAACAACACATTTTTTTTTATAATTCACGCATGCTTCAAGGGGTTCGCACCCTTATAATGCCCGGCTATATGCTTGGCACAGCGTGGGCGTTAAGGAAAAGGAGGAGAAAAGAGGAGATGACTATGCGCTTGTGTTTTGAATGCCGGTGGATCATAGTGATGTGGGAAGACAGAGCTTGGCGGAGCATTCCTTGCTTGCCGGGTGATTCCTTTTGAAATTTCAGTGCGTGGCAGTACAAACAAAGAGTGCTCATCGGCCCAATCACAACATTCAGATGATTAGTGTAGTCGTAGTCTTTGTCATAATTGAATGCCGCCAACTGAAAATCGATTCTTTGTCTCGATTGAGCCGCTCGTAATTGATTACCTTCAAGCCAGTTTTCATGCTGTTGAGGAGTTTCAGCAGCTCTTGCTGTAGTAGCTCTGATTCGAACTTGTTCTAGACGTGCTTCATGTTGTTCGGGTGTTTCTACTGCTCTTGATTGCCGCTCTCTCAACCTATTTGATTCTAATCGCATTTCACGTTGTTCGGGTGTTTCGGTTGCTCTTGACTGCTGATCTCTCCGCCGGTTTGACTCCAAACGCACTTCACGTTGTTCGGGCTTTTCGGCTGCTCTTTCGGCTATTTTTCGTTTCGCGTCTGCTGTATTTCTTCCAATCCAATTACATCTCTTTCGATGGCTTTTTTGATAATTAATATTTTTTATTTTTTATATATATAGATAATATATAAACAATTTTTGCAAACATTTTTATTATATTCTAATTCGAATATTTGACATGATATCCACGAATGATAAAACTTTCTGATGAGAATGACAGATCCCCTTTTTTTGTGTTGACAGTCTGTGTTATGCGCCACACTAATGTTTTTAATTCATTTGCGAGTAACGCCACCCATTGATGAGGTTGAAAATTTTTGTATTGGAAAAGTCGAAAATCAACATCATGAATGGACCGAATGTGCCTAATTGTTTTGGTGGTCTAAAACCATCTTCACATTATTGCCTTTCAAATGAAATCGGTTTGAGACACATCGGTTGGATGGTTTCAAAGTCTATAACGGACATGGGTAGAAAATTTGTGTTTTATATATATAGATTTGTTATGGCGTTGTAATCAGACAAACATGGAGCATTAAAATCTATAACATAAAAATTAAATTTCATGTAAATTCTCTAATCGGAGATACACATGTATGCACATTTCGAATAAAATCGGATTAATTATATGTGAGTCCCTCGTCTCTTCCAAATTTTTTATATAAAGTGTTGTCATCGAAGATATAATACATGTTTACAAAGTTTAAATAAAATCGGGTAAATTAAAAAAAATATATATCGGACTCCTCGGTCCTGACGCCCGATCACTTCCAAAATTTTACGCAAACTGTTGTCATCGGAGACACACATGTGTGCAAAGTTTGAATAAATTAGGGTTTTAGGAAGTGTAGTGAAAATTTATCACAAGATTTGGCGAAAAACAAACACACAAACAAATAGCCCACCCGGACGCGAAGTTTATATAAAGAAATTCAAAATATGTGACCTTGTATCCTTGCATCTAAAAAAAATTGAATAAAAATTGTCGGATATTATGCAGCATAATTCAACGAACGGAAACATATCTTCGCAGCATAAAAAAATTTAACTGAAAGAATGCGGAATTCAAATTCAAACAAAATAAAAAAGTCCAATCTCACAACATCTCGGACAGAGGCATAACAAGAATTTTTTTAAAAGCCAGAAATATCCGCTCGTAAAGTAAAAGCAGGTCTTTAAGACCATTCATAGGTAAGATAGACTTTCAATCGTGCTTTATTCCAATTTAAAATAAAACGCCCTAATATTATGAAATGATAATGTTTTATGGTGATAAACGAAACAAATTTAGATGCCAGCACGGCCACCTATATATTGCTTTATAAATTATTGTGTGTCGCGATGCTACATTCTGCTGCCACCCTTCGCTGCCCTAGCGAAAATCGTACATTTTACACCTAATTTTTATAGCTAAACTTAATCCTGATTCTTCATGATGAATTATATTCGTAATTTGAAATTCGAAGCACCCATAATCGGACACTGTGGTTGTCTGTTTTATTTCATGAAATGTGCTGGGGCAGAGAACAAGAGATACGTAGATATAAGAACTTTTGTTTTTCTTTGCGATGACCGCAGTTTCTTTTAATTGATGTAATAAAAAAGACGATATGTTTTGTGTGCTCGCACAACAATTTCAAATGTTTACAAGCGAACAAATAAAGCGTTTGTCGGTCGGTCTTTGTCTTTGACGGCTATATACTCATCTTATATGAGTACAACAAATGTCCCACACGTACATATCATTGAATATATACATACTTCTTTTTATTGCAAATCAAACTCTTAGGACTTTAAGTGGCAAACGTGGAGACAAAGTTAATATAACTTGACTTGGGATCATCACTTTGAACAAAAATAAATTAAAAGTGTCCAAACACCTTGTTCACACTTATAGGACTTAAGGATCGAGTTGCTTTTACTTGGCAATATTACATAGTTGTTTAAGTTCTTTTCCGCTGTTGTTGTTCTGTAAATGTCAATGACACTCTTCGTTGCCTGATGTGCATTACGACTGTTAACAATTGTAAATATTATGTTATACCATATAATATCGTCTTAGTACATTTATTGACGATAGGATTTTCTTATTCGTTATTCGTGCCTTTTAGGTATATGGAACCTTTTTGGAAATTATATTGTCGAATAACTTTATTTAAAAATATAATATACATATTATTGTTTCACATAAAAGTTTTGTTGAGGATTATATGGTATAACGTATAAGAATTGTCTTTTTGACATATGTATTTCAAAACATTCTAACACATAACTTGGTCTGACCGATATTGAATTTTTTTCAACTGAAATATTTAGTTTAAAGAGTGTTTCTAATTACTTACTATAAATATATCTAGATATATATTTCCATTAGAATGAGAGAATGTGATAAAAATATTTTAGTTAAAAAAATTTACTGTGTGAATTAGTTAAAATTTTGACAGTTGAAATTCATTCAAAATGCATCGCATCACAAAAAAAAAATATTTTCCGATTATACTATTAATTTTAAAATATATAATATAATGTAATTCCTAAATATAGAAGAAAATTAAGAGAAGTACCTATATACATTTTTATACAAACACAAGCTCAATTTTTACAATAAACTTTAAACTAAATCAATTATTTATTTTATTCCATCCCTACACAAATAAAAATTTAGAACTAATGAACTTAAAAACAGCTCATGAAAAAACAACCCATAAAAATTTTTGATGTAAATTCTCTAATAACCAAAAGTATACTGAATTGCACTATAAATGCTAAAATATAAAAACACATACGAAGCACTTCAACCCAACAACAAAAAAATCCCAATCGTAAAGCAAGCAGCGCTGCCCACAGTGCATAACGCAGACATAATATAGTCATCATAGTATGAAATGATCTGATGCCGGGGAAAATATTTGTATGGGAGTCCCCCGACCCCGTGGCCCGATCACTCTCTCTCTTAATATAAAGTATAGTCACTAGAAATATATATGTGTGCAAAATTTCAATAAAATCGGCCTTTGGGAAGTGGGTTAAAAATTGATCACAAGGTCTTTGATTGATGATCCTAAATGTTTATCTATTTTTTATATCCCTGTAGGTGGCGCTGTAGTCGAGGTTATTTTTGAAAATGTAATTCTGCATATATATATCTAACCACATCCCGTCTAAACTACTGAACGTATCGAAGCTATGTTCACACCATAATTTCGTCTGCTGCTTCGATAAGTTTATCTTTATTATGGATCCGTTAGGTGGCGCTGGAATCGAGAGGTCATCCGGCATAAAATACGTAATCACTCCTTAACCACTGGACGTATCAAAGCCATATTTAAACCATATGATCGTTTCATGCACCTATAAGTTCAACTTTTTTGGCGCTGGAGTGGAGACGTTTTTAAATATGTGTGTAAGAGCATCACACCTATACCACTGGACATATTGAAGCCAAATTTATACCATATGTTCAGTTGGTGATCCTTAATGTTTACTTCTTTTTCGAGTCCGGTAGGTGGCGCTGAAGTCGTGATATTTTTGGAAATGTGTATTTCTAATGTATAAAAACGTTCGCAACAAAGCCATATTTACAGCATATGTTCGTTTATTACTTCGATAAGTTTATGTTTTTGTACCCGGTAGGGAGCGCTGAAATCGAGATATCATTACGCCTAATCCAATGGACTTACTGAAGCCATATTCACACTATATGTTCGTTCGGTGATTCGATACGTTTAAGTTTTTTTTTCAACCCGGTAGATGGCGCTTGAGACGAGATATTTACGAAAATGTGTTTTTATGTTTGTCTATAACGAGACGAATCTCGTCATTTGGTGGGTCTTGGTGGCGTTTTTTGTGGTGTGGGGTCAGCAGGTCCCGCCTAGGTAACACATAGGTTACCAGCTAGTATAATATATAATATGGTATTTGTTATCTTTGCTTGCACCTTACGAACATTATTTTGACACTTAAAATTTTTGTGTTGAACAAACATCTGCTATGTTTGAAGTTGTATTATGATTTGTCATTAGAAAGACAAAATAATTCAGTACATTTTACCGAGATTACCCACGCGGCTTTAAACATACCCACATGCAGAAAAAACAAAAAAAAAAGGTTAGATTTTATGGCTTGTAGTCAAATAGACATGGTGGCCGGGGGGGGGGGGGGTTCTGTCATACAAAATGAATCCAAAAAAAAACCTATTTGTTTTTTACTCCTCACATGAAATTATGATATAAAAAAACAACCTATAAAAATTTAAATTTTTTATGTAAATTCTTGAAAGTATACTGAAATCCACTATAAATGCTGAAATATAAAAACACATACGAAGCACTGCAACTGAACAACAAAACAACCCCAATCGTAAAGCAAGCAGCGCTACCCACAGGGCACAGCGCTGTCCACAGCGCACAACGCACACAGAGCACAGTCATTATAGTATGAAATGATCTGATGCCGGGGAAAAAATGTGTATGGGAACCCCCGACCCCGCGGCTCGATCACTAATAAAAAATTCAAATTATACGATTAGGTTTAAATTTTTTCTTCTTGAAGAAGATTTGTTTTATATAAAATATCAAACACTTTTCTTCTTAAAATTTATGCCATCAGGCTGCGAGCAGATGAAATGCATGTGATGGCAACAAAGAAAAAAATTGGAATTTATAGTGCAAGCTAGTTTAGAGCTAAATGATTGTATAATAAATTAAATTTATCAAACATATATATGTCTTTCCCCGTATCACCACAAAGGAGCTCAGCATGTCAAAATTATTGGATTTGTTCCAATGATTAACATTATCCTGTGCGTTTCAAACATCATAGACATAGTTACTCTGAAAGTGTTCCTTAAGGTGGTAAATCCGTATCCGTACGAAACAATTATATTTCACAAACAAACCAAATAAAATACTAATGGCCCTGGCGCCAATTTATTTGGGAACACAATCAACCAAAACCACGTGCTGTTAGATTTTAAATGCATTACACAGAAATTGCATTTTTGATTCAGCTGCAGGTTTGTCGATTTCCTTGTAGACGAACGTCTAATTTACAAAGGATATTGACTTGGCACAAGGACTTGTTTTCGACTCAACAGACGGCACGCCACATGCATGCAATACAACTTTCTTGTGCAATGCAATTTCAGATGCAAGCTCACTACTAAAACTTTAAAGTAAAATTAACTCCAACACAGACACCAATGCACACAAATAACTCTGTGCAAGGTGATTGCTGCTTGTTTATTGGTAACTTTTGGAATAGGAAATGTGCAGCCCCACAAGAACCAGACGCCGTTAATGGCTTTTTCTTCCACTGTTGATTCCTGTTTTGTCTTCTTCTTTTAATATCTATGTGGTTGCAAGTGCTGTAAAACACCGCGTGAGAAAATGCATTTTTTGTGCGGTTTATTTGTCTTGCGGGTTTTTTATTAAATTTCGAACTTCAAATTTTTTTCAGATAATCTGTTAAAGTGTAATCGTATGGCGCGATTTTACCATAGTGGTAATTACGTATATATCAGCTTGAATCTTATACGTATCAATAAGAAACCCATTCGATAATATCTAAAATAACAGCAAAACATACGAATTTTTGGGAATATTTACATAAAAATATTTACATAATAAAAATTAAATTAAATTATTAAATTTATAATTTTGTTTGTTAAAATGGTTATTCTGTGTTTCCTTTTTTAAAACAAAGTTTGCTTACAATTTTAACCATTTTAGATTTATTGATATGAATTTTATAATATGTAATAATAATAATAATAATAATATTCGGGGCGACAGACCGTTGCGGTCCAAGGCCTAGCTTCTCGCGACCATTTATGTTGTGCATGTATTATTTTGGATACAAATGGAAGGGATCTACAATTTGAGGCCGGATCCGAACGGCGAATTGGGCTTTCCGTGAAAAGTAATTACCCTCTTAACGTTTGTCACACATTCGCGTGAGTGGGCTCAGTAGCCATGCAATATACGTATTTAATAACAATGATTCTAAAATGTTGGCGTTCTCTTACACAGAAGTATTTTTTTGTAAACTTTATAACACTGAAAAAATAGTATTTGGCGTACGTCAGACTAAGAACAGCTTCTATTTAAATACAAGCTTTGACGGAACTGCGAACAAATCCAGATGGGTGATATGGTATATTGTCTTTGTTAGTAGTAAATCGATTGTGTGCCCTAAAAAAGGTAAATCTGGGTTATTTTATATGTATAATAACGATTTTGGTGAATTCGAAGACTATGAACAATGTGTAAAAAAAAGCATAAAAAATAAAAAATTCTCTAATCGGAGATACACATTATACAAGATTTGAATAAAATCATGATTTAGGAAGTGGGTTAAAAATTTATCAAAATATTTTGCCAGCCAGCCAGCCATCCATACTGACACACGGTCACGCGAAGTTAATATAGAAAATTTAAAAATTAATGAATGCAATCATTTAGCCTCATTCGCGATTGTTCATAAAAATGCATTGCAATCGTTTGCAGTCATCGTCTAGCCGAGAGACGACTCTGTTTTGCAGTATGTAATGTTGAAACCAAACTTCCTTACGCATCAATATCGTCCAATTTAATGCGAAACTAATTTTTTATATTGTCGGGATTATGTGCATCATTGACTAATACAGTCCACAGTATGACAAAAAACGAATGGGCGAAAAACCGTACTAAACATTGAAATTTCGTGGATGCAACGGTTCGTTGTTCTTTAATGAAATTTTTACAACCCTTAGTGACAACTTAGCCGCTTGAAGTAAAAAATGTGCTTCATCGCTAAAGATGATTTTCCATCATTAACTTGTTGCTTCTATAAAACGCATTGTTCTATACTGTTTCACAATTAAATGTCAGTTCTTAATAATTTCAAATAATATCATATCACAATTACTTTAAAAGTTCTTAAGAAATATAGAAATTAGATAAAAAATTGTCAGTTTATGTGTTTTGG
Source organism: Nephrocerus scutellatus (assembly GCA_947095585.1). Lineage (NCBI taxonomy): Eukaryota > Metazoa > Arthropoda > Insecta > Diptera > Pipunculidae > Nephrocerus > Nephrocerus scutellatus. The sequence goes on from OX352761.1 coordinate 34,055,791, forward strand.
TAAAACGACGTACATATAATAAAATGCATATTTTAATTTTAATGAATAATAACTTTTCAATAAACTTAATTCTCAAAAACTCCCATCAAAATTAGGTATCGATTAAAAAAAAACCGATCATTAATTTCTTTCAAAAAGTATTCCTAATACATTAGGAACGGTTTTCGTTTGAGGTATCTTATTACCTTAAACACACATAGCTGAACGACATATAGGTATAATGAAAAAAGTAACTTAAGATTTGTCTTTTAAATAATTCGACCATTAGGGCTATTAAATTTCTTAGAATAACTAGTTATAAATTCATTTCATTTCATTCATTTCATTATCAACCCTTTGGCCCGAAGTCCTCCTAATGACCATGCAGCCTGCACATTCAAATGCCGAAAGACATCACTTCTACATTGAATAATTAAGCAATAATGAAATGTCTCCGGCGCATTATCCTGCAGCCAGTTCACAATGTTTACTAAATAAAACCACACCCGTATGCCTGCACTACACCATACACTCTTTCTCTAGAACAGGGATAGAAACTTTCATTTGCGTATAATAGTCAACCATCATCACGGTTTAATTGTTCGCTTATTAATATTTGAAGAAGTAAACGCGTGGAAAGAACACTCGAAAAATAAATACACGACCATACAAACATATTATGTACATTTTGACATTATCCCAGATAGAATTAGAGCGAGTCTAGGGAACTAAAGATATTATTCTTGACCTCAGAGTCTAAGCAGTACTACACAAGTACAAGTCGTGGACGAAATACTCAGCAGGGTGTGTGTGCGTGATGAGTTGGTCATTTTTACTTAACATATCACCTGAAAGTGTCCCCAAGGATTTATGTCCATTTTTTATGTGTTATAACCACACCTTTTGTACTTGTGTGTTTGCGGAACGGCACTAATCTTATTTAGAGTCGACATATCACCATATCAGTGTAAGTGAAGACGACTTGCTGTGTCGTGAAGAGCAATGACAAAGGTGTAAAACTCGAAAAGCTTGTTAACGCTTTTCGCTCAAGAATATATAAGTACAGATGGATCGCAAAACGTGTAGGATAGTGCTGCCATTCTAATTACAAAATTACTCTAAATATCTCTTACACTGGACTTAAGTTTATTGTATGTCTCTTGAGATACAAAAGTTCAGCCGACACTCCTTGTAGCAAAAAAAAAAATGGTTTTTTATATTCCTTTTTTCAGTCTTTTTGAAGTACAATTATAAGCCTTTAAGGAGTCGTCACAAACACGAAGGTTAATATATACGAGTTACTATGAACTTTTGGATCGCTATAAATATATACATCAAAGCATTTGCATGTCAATGTGGACACAAAAAAGTATTCAAATCGGGCTGTACAGTATAGCTCTTTATTGGAAGGTGTTTTTAAATTCTCTTTATTAACATCGCGTGTGTTTGTGGCTGGCTGGCTGGCTTGCTGGCCAAATTTTGTGATAAATTTTTAACCCACTTCCTAAAGCCCGGTTTTATTCAAACTTTCCACACGTGTGTATCTTAAATGTCAACATGTAATGGAAGGTGTTGGACCCCATATAAATTATTTCAAAATTAACTCGATTTTATTCAAATTTTTTCGTGTATCTCCGGTAACAACAATTTTTGTAAAAATTTGGAATTGATCGGGCCCAGGGCCCATATAAATTTTTCCAAAAACTAACCCGATTTTATTCAAATTGCGAAACATGTGTATCTCCATGACTACAATTTATGTATAAATTTGGAAGTGATCGGGGCCAGATCCGAGGGGCTCCCATAGAAATTGTTGTTTTTTTTTACTGAAATTTGTGTCATTTGATTCGAATAAAATATGACGATGAATAGTTAGAATATTCCTTGGACCAATCATGTTCAAATTTGTAACTTTTTCCGATGACTTCATAACGATCATAACGACTGCAATCAATTGCACAAAAAATAAAATATAAATTAAAATTTGTTCAAAATAACATTACATACTAACAAAAGAATAACAACAATATTAGGAAACTCTCGGAAGCACTGATCAACGAGAATAACCAAAACAACAAAAACGGATAACCCACTGAAAAAACTTCTCATGGAAAGTACGCTAACTGTACGAGTAGGGAACTGCTATGAAGCTCAGCAACTGGCCGATACCTGTCCAAGTATAAGGCTGACATATCATCAATCCAAGTGATACATCATCTTCTTTTTCTTAGGTAGCGCTTTAACTTGGGCAGAATATTGGATTCAACTAATATGCTTATCCACTTATAACAGTCTTTAAATAACAGTCTCCAATTGTGCGTACTCCTTTGTCTTGTCTGTATCAGATGTTATAGCGGAGCCTAGTTATACAAAGTCCCTAATCATTTTAAAGTTATTACTGTCTTTTTTTTTGAGTGGGCGCCGTGGCTCAATGGATAAGAGCATGGACTTCTGAGCAGGGAGATCGTGGTTCGAATCCCAGTAACACCAAATGTATTTTTCACTGTGTCCCACCTCTCGAGAATGAGTGACAAACGTTCCGAGAGTAATAACTTGTCACGGAAAGCTTCTCAATTCACCGTTCGGATCCGGCATTAAATTGTAGGTCCCTCCATTATGTGTGCAAAAATATACATGCTCATTAATTGTCGAGTCGCTACCCTTTCAATGCTTACAAATGTTCCAGATACTGCTCGATCATCATTTGCAATAGGATTTATGGGACATTATCGCGAGGCAAGTCAAGCCTACGCTGGAAGGATGGCGTAGACCAGGAAGCCCTAATTAAGGGATGCCAAAGCGAATCGAAATCGGGAACGGGGCAGAGATTTTTTGCGGGAGGTAAACTAATTAAGTCGTTCATGGTAGCAAGAAATGGAAACCGTCTAGGGAATTCCTTTGTTAAACTACTCCGACCTGTCAATTAATGGGAGACCTTTCTGCAAAGACCCCAGATGTTTCATTGTAGCACTCCAGTAATCCCTTCTACCGCGACCAGGTTTAAGGAAGACGATAATCCAAACATAGGACATACTGTAGTGCTCGAGCATGATATTACGTGTTCGGGATAGGCTCTCTGATCTGCAAAAGAATGAAATTCACCATTTTCAATTTAAATCAATAAAAATCATAAGCCTCATGTCATAGACCTCTACTGATACAGCCACTCGCAATAATATAGACCACCTGTTGATAGACCTACAATACTATTGCGCATATTGAATTAACAAAAAAGACTGCATCCAAAATCCGATTCGAGCCAAAGCAAGTTATAGACCTCAAAGGCATAGTCCGAGCAGAACTTTCGATAACATACGAACTGATTATTTGTGGTAAAAATAATGTGTTATGACAGGTTGTTTAATTGCATTTGCCCCAAGAACTCTGGTTTGGATGGATTAAACATGGAATCTGTAGTAGATGCTTATCCGTTGGTCCGTTGTCTCTTACACACCGCCGTTCACAGGTGTGCTGCGCTTCAGCCCTTGCACAAGTTTAAAACAAAAAATAACACAAAGAACAAAATCGCGTAAAACCCTCCTCAACAGCGCAGCTAAAGAACTTGGAGAAACATAACTGTCGTATGTTTTGCGTGCGGCAGTTTGATGATAATTCTTTAGCAATCGAATAACAGATTTTGAGGGTTTGTTTTTTCTGGTGATTTGACTCATTTTGTCGTGAAGGTATAACACTTGCGACAATTTATGTCAATAATCCATCATCCAGTTCTTAGTTCGGTTAAAAGAAGCGGTAAGTTGCGTTTTGTGTGTTTGTTTTTGTAGTTATGTGTGATTTTAGAGTGGACCTCAGCAACATAAGTGGGCTGAGAACAAACTTCTTTGCTGTGTTTACACATGTACATGTTCACAAGGCAGCAATTGTGGCACTGACAGAAACTCAGGTATTTGATAAATCCGCTACCTCGGATTTTAATCTGGCTGGTTATAACTTGGTGCCATTATTTTTTCCTCGACGTGGACTCGCAATTTTGTGTTCGTAGTGATGTTGTTCCAATACAGAATTTAATTTCATATGGCTCAAAGTAAAGGCACAAGAGCGTAAAATACACGACTGCTTTTTATACAGTAGCCCCAACGTTTCACTTCAAAACGAGTTTGATGCACTGTCTGACTTGTTCCTTACATCTCGTCCTGATAAATACTCCGTCATTGCATTATCGCCTCTAGGCTCATCAGAACATTGTGTTGCATCAGCTAATTTCTCGTTAATAAACCACGCAGTTAGAGAAAAACAGTATGGCAATACGAGAAGGGCAATTGTGACGGCCGTTACAACTTCTTCGGCAGTATTAACTGGTCGCTATCATTTCGCGATAGCAACGTGGATGCCGCTGCTGATGCAATCACAAAAATCATACTTATTGTAGAGAGAGTAGAGAGTTTCCAATATCTTGGGAGTATTGTCTCGACCGAAGGTGGAACCGAACAGGACATTGTCAACAGAATCCGCAAAGCAAAATCAGTGTTTGGAATGATGTCCATCATATGGCGAAGCAATGCGATCAGCTTAAACACCAAACTGCGACTGTTCCGTTCAAATGTTGAATCTGTGCTGTTGTATGGGTGCAGCACTTGGAAGGTGACCGCTACTATCACAAAAAGATTACAAATGTTCGTAAATAGGTGCCTACGGAACATCTTAAGGGTTTTCTGGCCTAACGAACATCTTTACCAGAGAACGGGTCAGGAACCAATAGGCACAACCATCCAACGACGGAAGTGGCAGTGGATTGATCATACACTCCGAAAAGTCGCCAGTTCCATAGCAAACTACGCAATGCAATGGAATCCGTTATCTCAGGATGGTAGAAGAACGGGTCGTCCGAGAAATACATGGCGTAGAACAGTTGAGGAGGAGTCACGGCAATTGGGGAAGAGTTGGAGAGTGTTGAAGCTCATTGCCAGGAACCGCACGCGATGGCGCGTAGGTATAGTAAAGGCCCTAGGACCCACAAGGGGATATAGGACATAAGTAAGTGCAACAGTTGGGTCTTCAAATCGGTACGTACATGACATGGTGAGCAGCACAGCAAATTCTTAGTGAAAAATTTTTAGTGAACAATTTTTAGTTCAATATCAGATTGTAGATCTCTTTCAATTGACGTCAAAATGAAAGCAGTACATATTTCTTGTCCTGTGTGTTGCCAAATCGGAATTGCAGTCATCTATACAACATACGGCTTATTTTACAAATTTTCGGTTCTATATTTAACTGTTTCCAGTTACATACCCTGTTACTATGGACATAATTTTTTTATCAGTTGATGCGGCAGTTATCCTCTGATTTATTTAAGACAACCTATCGAAAGCTATTTACGATAACACTCAAAGTCGCCATTTAACTGCTTAACTGCTCTGTTCCAGTTTTGCTAACGCCACTGGCAAACTTTGTACAGCTACACAGTACCATTGTTTTGCGTTTCAAATTATTATTTATCTAAATGATGAACATTTTATCTCATCTATTAAGATGCCAAATGGCATCCGCTTTTACATTTCATATGTACAAGTGTGATTACTGCAATAACTAAAGCTGACTAAGTCACGATCCTTAAATGTGTTTTCACTTTAAATGAATTTGCGTTAGGAAGGACATTGTTATTTTAATGGTATCTGAAATCTTTCACTAGATTTCTACGTGATAAACACATCGGCATAGTAGTATGTACGCGCGTATAATCGTTAAGTTTAAGGAACATTTAGAAGACAACAACTATGTCGACAAAGAACACTAAGGTACGCTGATAATCGCGTCGGTTCTGTCTCATTGTTCCAAAAGGACAAAATTTCAAAAATCTGCCCTACACTACACTATACACACAACAGCTAAGTGGCATGTGACAAGAAGTGAAATTTCCCATTTGTTGAGTTCGTACTTCGATACATCACCCCCATCATCTGAGTAGCTGTACATTGGCCGTCCGTTTACATGCGAGCCATAAATGTCCTTCTAAGCCTCAGGGGCGGTTTGCATGTAAGAGCAAGTTTCTGTAAAACTTTTGCAGAGGTGCTAGTGTTGTAAAATCATCGCATACGTCCACGTGTATAGTTTCAGTCAAAATTGTGAATTTTATAGCTGCTTGCATACCCTTCGAATATTCTCTTCGAAATTTATGACTTGATGCAAGGTCTTATTTCTTAAAGATTACAATCTTTTGGAAATTATTTGAAAACTTTTGTAATGCTTGTGCAGCAGCCCCATGTAACACAGTAAGTTTCATATAACTTACTCTTTTCGAGGTAAAACTACTATATATATATAAAACGCTATAGTTTCACTTCACGAAATACCAGATCGATCCATTTGTTCTCGCATCAAGCGTACTCATGTCATCATAAAGGAGCGTCAGTGCATTTCACTCATACATCCATACATACGAATGGACCTCGTTTAATTAAACATGCGCTTAAGTTCAAATTGACTAATTATAAGGACGATTCAGTTAAACAAAGTCCAAAGTAGAAGTTATGCACTTATCCTTCACATGACTTTCAAAGTTAAATACTCCCTTTAACATGCAGCAATGTAATGTACCTGCAAGGAATATACCTACCTAAGCTAGCTTCTTTGGAAGTTTTGATACTGAAAATATAAATTGAGGTTCTTGGAATGGACCGATGGGACCAATCAACAAACACAGTAAGTTCAGATTCAAGCACATAACGTTCAGATTTCTTTTTAAATATTTTATAAATATTACTGCCAGGTACAAGGTGCTGTTAGGGTCGTTGGCCGGCCAGAGCAATGCACGAATTCATTGCAAACATGCATGCTCACGTCGACGTTAATCGCTCTATACTGGCATATATGCAAACCAGCAACCTCACATAAAAATATTTATGATGATCAGGAAGGATTCGAAATCTCTGCCTCAAACTCTTGCTTCGATGACCACCGGGGGTTGTGATTATGCTAAGTTTCTAAGTTAAGTTGGTCATTGAAATACCCACTCAGTATGCTTGAATTTAAAATGAAAAAACTCTGCGTGCAGTATACGACGGGGTGATACAAAGGGAGACGCTTCTTTTTTCTCTCTGTGTGCATTATATCCGACAGCGCACAGTCGTTCGATATTCTTAATTTGCACCCCTTATTATTTGGACTTAGATTGACTTTTAATTTTTGAATTTTCTAAAGAAAAATACCAAAGCAAAATGTTGCACGTGTATGTCGAATATAGCTGCGAGTGTATGGTTCTTATATCGCACATCTTTCTTGATGTCGTTGTATGAGTATGTACGATTGTACGAGCACACTACGGTCAATACAACGTTTTAAACTACTGACAAAAAAGACCCCTTAAAGGTAAATATATATTTATCAATTTTTTGACAATAACTGCCAAAATAAAATGTCAATAGCTTAGGTTTCAACGCTTCATTTTAGTTTTGTTTTCAAAAAAACACAAAGGCCCCAACTAAAAATTGCATCTCCAAAAGTGTCCGGGTAAAGAGGATTAACCCAAGTTAATTAATGGCATTTTGTTATTTAATATTTTAAATATATTCGTCATATGCAAAATATTGCACAGCATAATATACATTTTTCGTGCAGTAACTACCTACTACAGCGCACTTGGTGCACGCACGCTCTTTATGATTTTTTTTTTTTGGCACATTACCACTCCGTATCGAAAGGAACTGTCCGAATTTTCTTTGCTAATTTTCAATCCGGAAAGTCATTAGGCATCATTCGAAAGGATATGTATATGCAAAAGTATACTCACGCGTACATTTGGGCAAACATATATACGTCATTCTGTAGATCCAAAAGGCTCCCACAGTGATTTTCAGTTATACACATGCAAACCCATTCCTGATAAAACCGGACGATTCATTTGAATCCTTTCCGTTAAGCTCCCTGTTTAATTGAACCATCTATTGTAGTAAAGGTGTGTGTATATGCACATGTTCAAACATATAAAATTATATACATTGTCCACGTTGTATTATTTTAAGGTTTCTCACATTGAAAGTGGTAATAAAGATAAGTAAAATGTCTTTTGCATATCTCCGGAAATACCCAGGGATATCACAACTTCGACAATAGGCACGCATGTTCAAGTTCAACATATGCGAACTGGACATTGTGTAGGTAATTTTTCCATCCATGTACGAGTAATTGGCTGTGTTTCTTGCCCCCAAAGGCATCAAGTTGGTTGTGATTTTCCGAAGAACTTAGACGTATATAGGGACATATTCTCTATGGCCAACAGAATGATTTGCGTTACGTCTTAATTTGAGACACAAGGTCGACCGATACGAAATCCCTTTTAATCTAAATGATTTCAATGTTTTTTCCATAAACAAATCCCACTTTATTGAAATTTAGAAATAGCCCATGGTCAGTTTCAAGCCAACTTCAAGATAATACCAAGGCATTGCCGTCTACATAGAACACAATGATAATCTCAGAAAATTAACTAACAGCAAGTCTCCGTAATGATTGAGGATTAGTTGAATGAAGAGACACCGTTTAATTGAATTAAATTTTTACATTGAAAGCAAGAAGAGTCATTTTACTCTTAACTGTCATACGCTTTAACAATCTTTATATATAATATGCGGTTCAGCTAAAACTTTCAAATTGAATCAACTGTCATATTGACGATTTTTTTTTAAGTAACAAACGCTTATTGTCCACATACGATTAGTTACTGAGTAGGGTAGTTTGTGAGTGTATACTGGGTGTGAACTCAACTCCTCCCACCACAGCATATTTTTTCCTTGTTTTTTCCAAGTATTTCCAAGCCAAGCGTTAGCTAATTACAAAAAATCATGTATTTTAAAGATTGTGAAATACATACTTCCTGTGTCTAGGAAACTTAAACATTTCGGAGCTTTTTTGACGATTATGAACATTTAAAATCGCCCGGAATATGTGAAAGAGTACAACTATTGACATAACTTCACAACACATATACTTGTTTTGTTCTTTTTAAATATTAAAACAAATAGTTTTTTGAGACAGGTTTAACAATTGCCTAAATGCGACGCCAATTATTGATTATTGATGTTGTCATATACCTGCGCCGAAACTGTGGCTGACGGTGACGGTGGTCTAGTTGTAGTCTAGTTTTGTCTATGTTCTTTTAATCTTTGTTTAAACTTCAAATGCTAACGTGGTTCTTTTTTAAATTCTCAATATTAACTTCACTTGCCCGTGTGTTTGTGGGTTTGTGGGCTTGTGGGCTTGTGGGTATGTGGGTTTGTGGATTTGTGATGGATTCTTGCGATCAATTTTTAACCCACTTCCTACAGCCCGATTTTATTGAAATTTGGCACACATGTGTATTTCCGGAGACAACACTTTCTATTAAATTTTGAGGCCCCTCGGGCTGCGGGTCAGGATGCTCCCATACAAAAATTTTAAAAAATTTACCCGATTTTCTTCAAATTTTACACACATGTGTATACCCAATAAACAATACTTTTTCGAAATTTGGTAGTGATCGGGTCCCGGGTTCGGCCGCAAGGCCCTTATACATTTTTTAAATATCTATACTGGCATCAGATATTCGTCGCCCTTTATAGACTGTGTGCGGTGTGTGCTGCGCAGTCGGCTGCGCTGCATGGTTTTGGTGGTAGAGAGAGAGAGAAATCTTAGCTCACGCACAAATGAACCCAGCAAATGAAACGAGACATAAATGTTTTATGCTTAATTCAACTTACATTTTTATTTACTGAATTTTATTTTTATTGATGTCGTTTTTTGTTGTCGATATCAACTTTTCGCAATATTCTGTCATTTCGCGTTTTCATAAATTAGTTCAGAGCAGTCAAAGAGTTCTCAAGATAAATGTTCGTGTTTCTTATTTGCTCAGAGTATGAGCGTGCTCTAAGTGCTCAGAATAAAAGCATTTTCAATTTTAACATCTGATGTCAAATGTCTGTTTCGATGATTTTCTCCTACAATAAAAAAAATGGCCCAGGATCGAGGGGCTCCCATATCAATTTCTGCGATTAGAGAATTTAGATGAAAAATTTTAATTTTTATGGGTTGTTTTTTTATGTGATATTTTTAGCCTCATATATTCGAGTTTTCCATTAAAAACATTCAGCATTATTAGTTTTATTTTATTTTAATCAAAAGAGATAAAGTGAATGAATTCAGCGTTAATCAGTTTGCCAGACCAAATCAACCTGTTTATACTTGTAGGAAACGTGACAAGTTAAGCAAAATTATAAAAAATGTTTGCATTGATAATGCGAAAGAGTCTTTGTCACCCGCGTAGTATGTTAACCCTTCTCTAAGTTAAGACTTTATTAACTTCCCGCCGTCATGACTTACAATAAACTTATATAAGATGTGAATTTAATAAAACTACGGGGTTGCTAGTGCCAAATTATTTACCGTTTAGCTTTTTATGTAAAACTACAGTTACTTTTAAGGCATTCGAAGTTGTTGTTCACTACAAATTGACGAATTTTGTCGTACAAAGAAAGTTTTCTATTTCAGTTTTTCATAATAAAATATGTAACAAACGTTTACAACGTTAACCAACATTCCACAGAAACTTACGCACAAAAAATTTTAAAAGAGATTTTTTGATGGCTACCTTATAAAATATGATGTGAACCAGACTTTGAACGCCATTCTAAATTATCATAAGTGATCAGGTCTAGTCCGACACTTGACATAAGTCTGCTTTATTAAATTTAGGCCTGAGGTCAGGTCAGGTTAGGTCAAACGTAACGGCCTAACTTGACCTGACCTGAGTGCTCAGTGACAACCAAAAATAAACAACAACCCATAAAAGTTAAAATTTTTCATGTAAATTATCTAATTTGAGATATGTATTCAAAGTTTGAATCGGGTTGATTTGAAAAAAATTATATGGGAGTCCCTTAGCTCTGAGGCCCGATCACTTCCAATTTTTTTTTGTGTTGTAAAAAATTTGAAGGAAATCGGGTTAGTTAAAAAAAAATTATGTACGTGCCTCTCGGCCCCGAGGCCACACCATTTCCAAATATTTACAAGAATTGTTGTCATCGAAGATACACATGTGTACAAAATTTGAATAAAATGGGGTAAATTTTCAAGCCAGCCAGCTCGCCGGACCCATAAGCCTTAATTAATTTGTCCTAAAGACTACGCAGAGGTCATCGACAATTATATAAGGTCGTAAATATTGCGAAGAGAACCACTACATTCCAGTCAATATGCATACAAAGCAGAAAGATCTACGGAGACTGCACTGTGGGAGCTGACGGAACGTATATAGAGGTCCCTTGCCAGTAAGGAAACCGCGCCATGCACCTTACTGGACATCGAATGATCATTCAAGAACGCATCTCATGAGGCAAAACAGTAAAGACCACAGTCGGTGACAAAACCATTATGGTCAACACTACAAAAGGATGCCCACACCATGGGTACTGTCTACCCTTTTGTGGAGCATCTTAGTGGATGAACTTCTCCAGCGACTAGCGGCTTGATTAACCATCACGAGCAGATGGTGCCATGAGGTGGGACTTCGGCTAAACCCAAACAAGACAACACTGGTTGCCTTCACCAACAGAAGGAAGTCGGAGCGAATGCAACCAATTATCCTCAATGGAGAATATATTTCTATAACCTAAGTGGTCAAGTACCTTGGACTGTTATTTAATAGTAGACTGCTATGGAACAAACACCATCAAGCAGTAATACAAAAATAAAATAAAAACACTTACGGTGTTCATAAGGGTGGCAGCAAAATCCTGGGCAGTTAGTCCCTGAATCAGGCACTGAATGTACACCATGATTCTTATTCCAAGCAGTGGCATGGGCGAATAAGACCAGGGCAAGATCCATAAGAAGAGACATGGAAATGGTACATAGGCTGGCCTGTTTTTTTTATGGGGGTAATGAGAACCTGCCCCGCAGCGGCTATGGAGGCAATCCTTGGGCTACTCTCACTACATATAGTGGTAGAGGACGAATCCAATGAAACTAAGTTAAGTTTCCACAAGGTAGTCTGCTTCACGGAGAGCAGGGCAGGAGAAATTGTTGATTCACTTGACAAGCCATAAAGCCATAAATTGGTACACGGATGGATCAAAAAAAGGAAAAGACACGGGTGCAGGAGTCCATGGCTCACGTACCAAGTACTGCAGCAAAGAGGCAGTATCCGAGCATGTTCTAAACAAAAGTACATGCCATCGAAAGATGTGCTCACTTTAATCTGGAAAAAAACAACATAAGGCAGAAAATAGCCATCATGACAATCAGAAGAAATCTTGGGGAATTGGATTATAGTTCATCATCACTCCATATTGAGATAACGCAGAAGTAGTGTAACAATCATAGAGGTGTTAGGTTAATGTAGACAAAACGGGCACTCAAAGGAACTAAGAATAGAAGTGGACGGCAGTTGCATTCGTTGTAAAGAAGCGGAGGAGACCCCGTGACTCCATCTTAACCAATACTGAGCAACGATCCAACAGAGAGGAGACGATATGAGAACGCACGAAATCTCGTTGTTTGCGCTACATATTCACTGAACCCACTCCATATCATTAAGTTCCTAAGAGCTATTGGGATTGAGGGGGTGCTATGAGGGCGGGCATACGGAATCCCTAAAGAACAAGTCAGAGGAAGGCGTAATAGATCCGTAATAGGTGCTATCATCGTCATCATCATCATCAGCCAGCCAGCCAACAAGCACGCCCACGCGCAAATGCACGCGAAATGCACGCACGAGAAGTTAGAAAAATACGTAAAACATCTGGTTCATAAGCATGTCCCGAGTATGGTCCTATCATTTTTTAGGCTATGGCTGACTCGAAACAAATATTTTTCATTTAGAAGAGAAATTTTATATCGCAATATCCTGTACCTACTAGCTATTCAAGGGCGTTTTGCTACCCGCACAGCAAGGGGTTCGTGATAATTAGCTACCATCACAGGTAGTGAGTGCTATCGTTCTCAACTTCGCAATGAATTATAAAAAAATAAAAAACATTGGTATATAGTCCATTGACCCTGGGATATATTATATAGTCCGTTCCAACGGGATCGTTTTCGTTTCCAAACGAAAACAAAAATTCCGCACTCGCACGACTCCGCCACTTGCCGGTACAAATCACGGTTGCAAAAGGAGAAGGGTTGGGGGAGTAACACCGGCCACCGTTAAAAAATCTTGGTTCACCTGCGAGCAGAAGTGGTATAACTTCCAACCCGCCCTGAGGAAAAGCCGTGACTAACGAGGGAGTGCGGTATTCAATGAATGCATTAAAACTGAGCCCAGTAAGTTCTTTATTATGATATACTGGAAGCAACAAAGAAAGAAAGTGAGCCCCGATGGTGCACACAATCAGGCTAAGCTAGATGATGTAAGTAGTTTAGCAAGGAGGAATACAAAAACCAAAAGGACACCTCCTAAAAACTGGATGAGTGGAAGTCTCAAACGACCGCCCTAGTTGATACCCCTAACAGAACTCACGACCATCGAAAGCAGGGATAATGTATTTTAAAGACTCTTAGAGAAGATTCAGTAACTCTCCGAACTCCAAACTAAGAAGCAATATCCATGCGGAGATTAAAAAGTTGCTCAGCATAATACGGATGACGTATGAGTCGGTGGAAATCAACAAGGAGACCTTGATTGATAACACGTGTCAAACTGCTGGACCGGATCCATTTACTAATATCCAGTAGGAAAATAAGAGATACAATAACCTTTGAAGTTGGTAATTGTTCAAATTAGATACCCCGGAATGGTAATTGATGCAAGACTATCATTCAAAGAGCATATAAAGGTTGCAGGCAATACAGCAGAGACTGTATTTTCAGCACTGTCTCGAATTATGCTGAACACTGGAGGAGCAAAGAAAACAAGAAGAAAGCTATTGGCTAGTATTGTCTCGTCGATCCTTTTATACGGAGCGACAATTTGGGATGGCATAGTGCGATGCCGATTGCGATTTTTTCATTTTACCCAAAACATTCAATTGAGTTATATTCTCAAAAGATATCCAATTTATTGTTTTCCAAATTTTCCTTTTCTCTTTTGTAATTTTCCCGATCGATCGATCACATAAAGTAGAGTGGAAGCACCTATGCTCAGTTAAAAATTGGGATAGATGTCTACCTCTACCATAACCTCCACCAGCCCATAATTCTATAGATGGTATTAATCTATGGGTCCATCTACCTTTAATTGACTGGTCCAGATTCAATTGGAAGCATATCCGCAACCACAAACACTGCGTCGCTTGAGAAGGTTTTGAAACCACAGATCACTCTTAGTGCACTTAATCGCTTTTTTAAATTCGGGGAAATTACAAAAGAGAGTAGGAAAATTTGGAAAACGATAAATTGGATCTCTTTGAGTAAATAACTCAATTGAATGTTTTGGGTAAAATAAAAAATCGGGAAAAACCCATTCCAGCCTAAATTAAAATAAAATTAAATTTGTTTTTACTTGTGTGTTGATTCGCGATCTGTCCAACAAAAGTCGTTATTTCATTTCTATTCCAACAGATTCCAATAGCTGATCCATTTGCACGGTCTTTCCTTTGCGATCTGTCAACGAATCCCAATGATTCCGACCGACATGCCATTAGACTTTAAGCACTTGCAGTTTCGGGTGCGGTTTGCATTCGAAATTACAATGAACAAATCACAAGTGCAGTCATTGCAGTGTATTCGGTATTAACCTTGAAAATCCATACTTCTCGTATGGTCAATGGTATGTCGCCTATTCCAGTGTCAGAAAACCATCAACTTTGTTTGTTTACGCGATAGACAACAAAACAAATAAAATAAAAAACAACCCATAAAAATTAAAATTTTTCATGTAAATTCTCTAATAGGAGATCGGGCCTCAGGTCCCGTTCACTCCAAAAAAATTACAAAAAATTTTTACCATCGGAGATACACATGTATATAAAATTTGAAGAAAATCGGGTTAATTTGTTTGAACAATTATTATGGGCCCCCACGACCCCGGCCACCAAAATTTTTGCAAAAAGTGTTGTCCATCGGAGATACACACGTATATAAAATTTGAAGAAAATCGGGTTAATTTTGTTTAAAAAAATTTGGGGCCCCAAGACCCCGAGGCCCGGGGCCTCCAAAATTTTTACAAAAAGTGTTATCCATTGGAGATACACATATGTATTAAATTTGAAGAAAATCGGGTTAATTTTTTTTTAAAAAATTTATGGGTTCCCACGAACCCGGGGTTCGGGGTCTCCAAAATTTTTACAAAAAGTGTTTTACATCGGAGATACGTATGTGTATTAAATTTGAAGAAAATCGGGTAAATTTTGTAAAATATTTGTATGGGAGCCCCCCGACCCCAAGGTCGGAGGGGCCTCAAGTTTTAACAGAAAGTATTGTTTTTACAAAATCTGAACAGCCAGCCAGCCACCAAGCCACCCAACCAGTCAGCCACGTGCACGCGAAGTTAATATAGAGAATTTAAAAAAAAGATAGTGTGTGTAACATTTACGCGGGGTGTGAAACTTCTTGATGTTGTGGTGCAAAAAACCCTCAAGAGACCCATAAAAGGCCCCAAAAGACCATCAAAAGACCCCAAAACCCCCAAAAGAATCATAAAAATACCCCCAAAAGACTATCAAAAGACCCTCAAAGGACACCCAAAAGACACCAAAAGACAACCAAAAGACTCCCAAAAAGACCACCGAATACGCTTAAAAGACTCTTCAAAAGACCCCCAAAAGACCCAAAAAAAACTTTAAAAAAAAAATCCCCGAAATACCCGCAAAAGATCACAAAAAGGTCCTCAAAAGATACCTAAAAAACCCTTAAAAGACGCCCAAAAGACCCCTGAAAGACCCTTTTTAGGCCTTTTTAACCACCAAAAGACCCACCAAATACCCTCAAAAGACCCACAAACGCCACCTAAATGACCCTACCGAATGTTATACAGATCGGTCGAGAAATTGCTTGTTCCATAGGAACATGTTTTATAGTCCCATAATAGTCCTGCATACTGAATTTCATAAAAATCGCTTGAGAAATTACTTAGTTACAAGAATTCAAAAATGTAACACAAAATCGCAACATAAAATAGTAATAAGAAATTATTTTTGATACCGTACTAAATTTTCTCCTCACAGCCGATTAAGTAGTGTCACTTACAAAAACAGTGCGTGTAACTTCTACGAGCCTTGGAAGTGAAACTTTTTTGATGTTGTGGGCAAAAAGACCACTAAAAGACCCCAAAAAATCATTAAAAGACCCCCGAAAGACTCTCAAAAGAATCACTAAAGACCCCCCAAAAGACCCTCAAAAGACACCCAGAGTACCCTCAGAAGACCCCCAAAGACCCCCAAATGACTCTCAGAAGAATCATAACCCCCCAAAAAAATAATTAAAGACCACCAAAAATTCATTAAAGACCCCCAAAAGAACCTCAAAAAACTCTCAAAAGGCCCCCAGAAGACCCACAAAAGACCATACCGAATTTCATATAAATCGATTGGAAATTATTTAGTTCCCAAAATTTAAAAACGTAACACAATAATGTGACCAATACCGTGAATCAAAATCGCAAACCAAATTATATTTGCACTGTGTCGTACATATGAAACATGTTCATCATCTTATAATGTGTTTTTAGAATCTAGATATCAGTGTGGTGAGATCAGTAAGGTGAGAAAAATTTGTTCGTTCGCAACAACGACATCCTTTTCATAAAAACCTCTTGGTTGAGGGCAGTAACATTTCTTAGAAAATGTGAACACTTATTAGCTGGGCTAGTCCTTTGTACGTTCGTTAAAAAAACCAAAGAGGAGTTCCCTGACGATAAAAATGAGAATTCTTTGTAAAGGGTGTTTCAACAAGAGTGCCGGATTTGATTTTAAAGAAAAATAGTATATTACATAACGAGCGAGGAAAGTGGAGTTTATCATGCGAGCTAGAAGCATGAAGCACGAGGCGGTAGGCGAGGCAATCTAACGAGCACGATGAGCACTTTTCTGGGAGTATTGTACCTACGCTATTTTTCACACGACCAAAACCGGTTTTTCTGCTAAACCGGCTATGCGCAATGCAAAATTACTCTGTGAATGTGTGTTCGCTGTGACTGCAGTAAATAACAATAGTATTTTACATGTTAAATCACTAGAGTGTGTAAAGGCTACATTCGAAGCTAGGTTATAGTGTATGAAACAGTCACTTTCGTCTATGGGCGTGTGAAAACACATTTATCAAAGTTTTTATGTTTTTTATCAACCAACTAACCAACCAACCAACTAACCAAAAATCTCGTATTAACAAAATGGTGGCAAATTTAAATCCGGCGCTCTTGTTGGGACACCCGGATTATCTATGTTTGCCGTTACAATGGATAATATGACAAAAAACGAGTAGCTGTTAGAATTTGCAAGTATAGGTTTGCACATAGGAACACCCACAAATCTACTAGTAAATGAAGATTTCTAAGTTCATACCAGGGAGCGCAGGTTGTCAAAAAATACGAAAGAATCTCTAAGAATTATCCGAATGTAAGTCCCGTAAAAAATGCCGAGCTAGAGAGAAAAACGCTTCAAAAATAATTACTGCTGAATTTACATAACGCTTTAGACGTAAAGATTAATGATGAATGTAGGCTATCAACTGAAAGTAAGAGAAGTACGTACGTACCGAGAAATACAATACGTGAAGACGAATATAAAGAGTTTCAAAGATTTGGGAGGTAGTTCACATGAAAGTTGTCTTAGAGCTAGGAACAGTATGAAGTACGAGGTCTTAAAACTTTCTTCACACGACCATTGACGAAAGTGACTGTTTCCAACGCCATAACCTACCCTCGAAAGTAGGCATTATCCACACTAGAATACTTTTGTTATTTACTGCAATCTTAGCGACAACACATTCCTTTTTCATTGCGCATGAGCAGTTTTGCTGAAAAATTGTTTTGGCCGTGTGAAACAGCTAACTAAGAGTTTAGAGGCTGCATAGATAAACATCCTGAGCAAATTCTCAGTCTGCACATTTTGGAAGTTCGTGCCTAGCTATAATGCTATTGATGCTGCTTATGACCACTCTCTAACACGTTATTGTAAAATTACCATTTTTTACCTAAATTATATGTTAATAGGTTTAGGATCTAATTGTAAAATAATTCTAATTGCACTCACGATTTGCTTAAGCTTTTTGCTTCGTCCCTATAGGTTCTTTAGGATGGTTGTATATAAAATGTAAAAGCATTATTGCTAACTAAGCATTATAACATGGAAAGAGGAGTTACAGGAAAAAGAAAAACCATTTACGTTTCGTAGGTATACCCTGGTGCACGCAGATTTTGTTTTTATTCGGTTTTGTTTAAATTTTAACCTCATTCTCACATCTACCATGAAAGAATTTCCATAGCCCGCTTGTGCGTTAATCAATTCGAATATTCTATATCAATCTTCATATGCACGATGCACCAATGGTGACGGTGATGGTGATGGTGACGGTCACGGCGCCAGCTACGGTGGCAACCTCCATCAAACAAGTCAAATATAATGCAAAAAAGCGAAGAGCACCGAAACGGGCAAAAAATCGATAAAATCTAGCATAACAGTGGTTAGGGACTAAATGCAGCATAGATGCAACTGCAGCGCTTATGATGCAGTTGCATGCTACTCCTGCCGATATGTACGCTAGGGATGCACCCAGAGCAGCCAGAGCAACTGCTTCCCCCTAAACAAATTCAGGAAGCAATCGCATGAATCGTATGAAGGAACACACATAGGCGTCCGCGAGATCTACGCTAATTTTGTTTTTCAAGCGGAGCCAACAAAAATGCATGTGGTCATCACAATGCCATCCCGGCCATCCCGATCACCCCCATCTATCCATCCATTTCCATCCATTGCATCCATCTAGTGCCTCTGGTATACCCCCTCTTCCCAGCGAAAGTCCCATTCCAAAAAGTATAAAAATCCGCACAAACGTTACAGAAAATATTTCTGTCCAGGCTGGCCAGCTATGGATGAAATGTGCACCATCAGAAAGGCTACGCGCTTGCTATCTACACATCACAGCACACACACACACACACACCCGAACAAGCATATACACACACAAATAAGTACACCAACACAGAGTGGTTTCTGATGTAGCTCTCAGTCAGGACCTACCTTATCCAATTTATGTGTTTTTTAGGCTGTCGCGTTTGGAATCACCCAAACCGAACACCAGAGGGTACTCAACTGCTCGCTAGCTGATGCTTGATGCATTGTGCATTCTGCATCATGGACTTGGCGGACATACGCGAGAATGCATTTATCCCTCCTCGAAATAAATGCAGATGCAATGAAGAAACAAAATACACGCTTAAAAAATATCTCCCATGGCCATCAACTTTCGACAAGAGGATGCGTTAGGGAAGCCGCTAAACTATAGTTAAAAGATAGCATAAAAGAGCGCTCGCGGATAGGGACCTTTTAGATAATCACATACACACACGCATACACAAACACAAGCAACAAACAAACACTCAAAGTATACGAATATTGCCGTCTAGCTCCAGCTTAAAGCAACGGAGGACATAAAAATACGTTATCCGCCTATACCCACTGCCACTACAATACGTGCGTGTATTACCGGTGCTTGGTTGGTGGATGCAATTAATTTAAATATACCTACATTCATTGAATTATTCCAATGCGTTTTTGAAAATAGAATCACCAAAGCTTTTTTTCATATCTTACTCTGGAGAGGTTTTCAAGAAATGGCGATCCCCTCACCACTCGACAACTACAAAAACTGCTTTGTATCCTCCTCATATATCAATAAAGCTATTATGATAAGTCTGTATGAAGACTATTTCAAAAATCAGCGATCCATCCAAGATGCGATATATGTGGTATCTATGTATGCATACGTCCCGCGGACATAGTTTTTGAAAAAATCTATTTTTCAAGGCATTTTAAGATTAATATTCAAAGCAACTGATGCAACGGCCTCAATTGCGTGTATGTACCTCAATGGCTTGCTCGGAGAGCCCAGCTTTGATGTTAAGTTCGTTATTGGTAGTTTATAGAAAACAATAATTAATATCATCTCGAGCCGAAAAAATCCTAAAATAGCGTAGCACACCCAAGGAACTAATGAGGAAAGGCTACTAATAATATGGGCAGACAGACAATACAACAACCCCTAATTATTTGTTTTTCATAGACGTACTCCACCAGTTAAGAAAACGTAACTTTCATCCAAACCACAATACAATTTTCATCGAACAGTACCAGAAGAGAAAAGAACATTAACTTAATTTATAAAGAGTTTGAAGCATAAAAATTAAAATTGTTCATGTAAATTCTCTAATCGGGAATACACAATGTGCAGTTTGAATAAAATCGGGTAAATTTTTTAAAATTTTTGTTAGAGAGCCCTCCGACCCCGGGGCCATTTCACTTCGAAATTTTTACAAAAAGTGTTGTCCATCTGAGATATACACGGATATACGGAGAGGCATATAAAATTTGAAGAAAATTGGGTAAATTTTGTAAACAATTTGTATGGGTGCCCCCCAAACCCGGGGTCCGATCACTTCCAAATTTTTACAGAAGTTATCCATCGAGGATACACATGCGTATAAAATTTGAAGAAAATCGGGTAAATTTTTAAAAAAAAAATTTATGGGAGCCCCCCGACCCCGAGGCCCACATGGGTATAAAATTTGAAGAAAATCGGGTAAATTTTTAAAAAAAAAATTTATGGGAGCCCCCCGACCCCAAGGCCCGAGGTGGCCCAAATTTTGATAGAAATAGTATTGTCATTGACCAGCCAGCCAGCCACGGGCATGCGAAGTTAATATAGAGAATTTAAAACCGAACAAAATTTAGATAAGCCAGAAATTATTGAGACGCCAACCTTCGTCAAGTTAAATTCGCCTACGGCCAAATTCTAGAATGCTCCAAATGTAATTAAAATATTTGGTCATTCGTGAATTCCAACGCTCATTTTTAATGACATTCCACGTTGCTTTTGCCTGTTTCTCCCAGTATTGAAAATTGAATGGGACAGATCCACTTTCTTACTTGTACAGTGGCTAGAGTTTTAAGTGATACACAAATACGCTGGGCCAGATTATATTTCCCTATAATTTTTGAACAGGCTAAAGAATTTGTAACATTACAGAAGCGTTTGTTTTTGTCTCCGTTTTATTCGGTGGAATCTTTGAAAAATAGCCTTAGTTGACGGCGAGAAAAAAAAATTGTAAATTCAATAGCTCATCAAAAGCTATTCGGTACAAATCTTCTTACAAAAAACTTCTGTAATCGCCAATTTTAGGTAAATTTAGCCGATGAATTGGTTGTTTTCATTAACAATAGAGTCTGTAAAAGCAACGGAGGGTTTGGTGGTTTTTGTCGAAGTACGTTTTCCCTTAAATCAAAATTTTAACTTATTTTTAATTGCATTTACCGTTTTTCAGTTTCAATTTGTTGATTTTACGGATTCTGTCTTACGGATTGTGCCAGTGGTTGAATCTGTAAGATTCTTATAAGATCGCCATTAGTTTACGATGTTATGTTTCTTGTCTGCCTTAACGCATTTCTTTTTCGAAGCGCTCATGGAGTTCGGTCGTGTTTTGCACGCATATAAAGTGTAAAGTAAATAAAAACAGGGTCTTAAGTGTAATATTTTAAATCGGAAATGAATTTTAATGTAGTTGGTAATCAAAAACCATTTCATTGCAATTAATTAACATTTTACTAATTTTTATAACTGCCTTTCTTAATATCGTTGTTATGCTGCAAATCATAATCAAGAACCTTGGTCAAATAACTATAAACATACGAGCAAAAACGATAGGAAATAAGTACATCTTTGGGATCAAATGTTACTCAGATTTTTAGAAAGTGGCACTTACTGAAGCATGCTTATGGACAATCTAATAATCAGAATTAAATACATATTCCTTTTTCCCAGATTCATATAGATTTTACTTCTGCATATAATAGTCGTGTTTTATTATTACCTATGATCTATATAGATCACACAATGAAAATAAAACAGTCTAGATTAACGAAAAATTTAATTTCTGTGTTGTGGTAATAGTTTGAAATTTAGTCGTCATAGCAGCTGTTTTTTGTTTATGTTTATGTTTGATTTTGGAATAATTCCCTCAATAGGCGCAGCTGAGCTTGTTCTTGACGTTTAGCGCGAAGCTGCCATGCGACCGAATATTTTTTTTTTAATGAAAAGTTGACGAGCTCATTTTTTTTTTTAATATATTTTACCACAACCAATTCATCTAAAATGGTTTCTATTCACGAATTAGGATCCAAAAAATCGAAGTTAAATATTACTTTTTAATCACAGTTTGCAGAATATTCATTTATTTGAACATATAATTATTGAATAATATTTAATTTGCAAATAATATTTTATATTCTAATCTTGCAACATGGACGATTTATAGCCGTCGACAATTACACCAACATTCACGAACGAAAATGTAACCTAGTGAGAAATAGAGCAAACTAGTTTTGGATCACGAAAATGGATACTGATAAATAGCAAGATCTCGTATTGTTGTTGTAATTCATACAAACCAATGATCTATATGGATCATAGGTGATAATAAAATACAGCTAATAATGCAGTTAGCAGATTATATTCCGAGTGGAAGAATAGAAGCCAAAAAATAATTGTCTTTACAGCGACATTTAACTAAATTAAACAGAACATGACGAAGATTAAGGTAAGAATGAAATGCCACAAAATGATACACAAATTTGAACGTAAAGGATTTTGCAAATAAAACACAACACAAGTTAATTAATTTACAAATAACAACTTTAATGAACAAAAGTAATAATAACACAAGTTCACAGTTTATATTGGTGTTTACTTTTCACAGTACACAAAAACACTTATGATACTAGTACTTGACAATAGTTCTCTTAGGTTATAGCTTCATCACTTTACAAGAACTTTTACAACTGCACTGGCTAATTCCAATTCACTAATCATCTTACTTCGGCCTAATGCCTCTATTTATACTCAATCAAAAGCTTCCACAAACGGAATTGTAGACAGAAATATCCCGAAAATTGTAGCCTTATTTCCTTATTTACAACTAACGATACTTATATGCAATGAGTCATCTTCAAAAAAAAAGACTACATGTTCAATCATGTTCTTTTACAAAAACCGGGCAAACCGCACAAACCGGGTTGACTACTTGTTTTGCCAGTACACAATGATTCAAACTTGCAACGGTTACATTTCAAATTTCCAATAAACTAATAGTCTAAGAGCCTAAAAGTATGCAACATGAAAGTGCTTATTTTTAGTATGCAGTATTTACATTGGGATTTATTTTAGAATTTGAATTCTGTTATATGAGCTACTAACTACTTTTCGTAACAATATTTACATATACTATATTTCTTTTTACTCGTAGATTTAAGCAACTTTAAGATATATGAAGCGTTGCTCCTGCTCCCACCATGAAATCAATTAAAACATCTTGCGATTCTTCAATGTAAAACACTTCTATTCAAGACTCAGTTAATGCTTGTATATACACTTATATGTTATTAATAAAAACAATAAATAAGGTTGAACAAATATTTTTGTTTTGCTCTTCATAGCTATTTTCCAGATCAAGAATGCAACAGATTTCGGGTTAAATTTGTTCCAAAAATTGTTGGACTGCAAAAAAAGTAGGGAAAAATAACAAAAGTGGTTGTTGAATCTACGGGGTTAAGACTTAAAAACCGGTAAATTCAACACTTATTTTACAAGAGAAGCTGTTTTACCAACAAACAAGTATGTTTGTTGAAACAACTGATAATATTATAAGCTTGCAACGCAGTTTGCACTGTAAATTCAACAACACGGTTGTTGATTTTGAGTTCTATGAATAGCTGTTTTTACTGAAAGAGTTTGAATATCAACATATAGTTATGTTGAGATAACTGTTATGATTGTTATTTTCTATTGCACTGTAGCCGGTAAATTCAACAGATTGGTAATTGATCCAACAAATAAGCAAATCGTTAATTCAACAGTTTAGACTATTAACTGAAAATTAAGACCGGAAAACGTCTTTCGTTTTCGGTTTCTTTTCCTCCGTGTTCTGCATTTACCAAACAATTCGGTAGTTTCTAGCTTAGTACCGACCCATGAGCTTCAAGTCCATTCTTTTCAGGGTCATTAAGACGCAATTTATTCATAAAAGTCGCCAAGTCGTTATTAACCGGTAGTGCGGATTACTTGGGTAACGTTACACTCGTTATTTCGTGACATATTTCAGTGAACAGTCTCTTCATTAATTTTGTAAAAGCAAAGGTTTTGCACTTGATAATACCGTGGCATTTGACAGAGTTTGCTATCAAGCTCTTTAAAAATAGTCAATGAAAAACTGCTTTGTTGAATTATTAACTATCTTTTGGGTCAGTCGATGATGGAAACTCTAGTATCCATGAATGACACTCATATCATGCAAGCCAAGAAACTCACAGTTTTCGGTAAGTAGTTGACAACAAACTTCGTTGGAATGATCGCTTATCGACCGTCGCCAAAAATGCTGCTTTAATATCCCTATGATGTGGCTACAATTTATTAAGTGTTAATTTACCCCCCAAACTTGAGTAAAACTGTCATACCTGCTGAGGTGCACCTACTCGTAAAACTTATCTGCATACGCTAGAAGGAATTAAGAACCTAGCCTTTAAACATATCGGAATGTTTCCTGCTTGTTACTGTTTTAAATCTACTATCACTCCAAATAAAATATCCAGTTTCATGCCACATCTCCATGAGATCATTCGCAACATTAATAGCGCCTGGAGCATTTAGTCCAATAGTTTCCCCTCAAGACCATCTTTGGACGCACTTGTAAGTTTACAGGTTCTTTCTTTAGCCGTACATAACATAACGGGTGTTTTTTTGGGAGGTTTGTTTTTCCGATAGATGTCGTTTTATTTTATGACAGTTGTTTTGACAGCTCAAAGTGGCATTTCTACTCAGTATTGTTTGGCAAATCATTATGAAAAAAAAAAAAATGACATTTGTGAAAAATAGTCGTGGTAGCCATATGCCAGAAATTGTGTTTAAATGTTAAATGCCAAAAAAACACCCGTTAGATATAACGTGTTTTTTTAAGAGGTTGCCGATTTTTTTTTTGAATAAAACACATATAAAATTATGAAATGACCAAAATTTTTTTTTATTTGGTAGATAATTTTTTGGCATTTAACATTTAAACACAATTTCTGGCATATGGCTACCACGACTATTTTTCACAAATGTCATTTTTTTTTTTTTTTTTTTTTTTTTTTTTTTCATAATGATTTGCCAAACAATACTGAGTAGAAATGCCACTTTGAGCTGTCAAAACAACTGTCATAAAATAAAACGACATCTATCGGAAAAACAAACCTCCCAAAAAAACACCCTTTATATGGAAATTTTCGTCAAGCTCTACATTTTTATAGGCATCGACACCTTCTCTTGTCACCTCCTTAACCTTAACTCACCGATGTGCTAAGCACCTAAACAGGAATTAGTTAAACAATGTGTTTGTATTCATTTACAAATAACAATAGTCGAGAGGAGGGCTTAAATCCCGAAATGTGTCATCAAATTTATTTATTTTAGAGGTCTGCTTCTACTTATAACACACACCTTATTAATTTGGTGGAAAATATTACTTTTACGACGGTAAAAAGATAATGTAAAAAAAAGTTTTTAAAAATGTTATAATAAAAGCACTAAGGGACGAAGAAATTTCTAAAAATCAGTCTAACAATAGGAGTAATGATAATGAAGTGTCACAATTATATTGAGCAAAGTTCTGTGTTAATGGCAAATATATGGTATAGGCGACTAGGCGTTTGTTATTATGCATTGTAAAATTAGCCGGAGATCATCTATGACCAATAATTCGAGAGCTAGCATTAAGTTTCCAAATAAAGATAATTTAAGTGAAAACTAAGTTAAAGACAGGATAGCCCCATAACCCAACTTCATTTTTGGCCCATAAAAGTGTGGCTTAATCCATTTTGATTAGGCATATGATGGAAAAATATCTGAAGTTTCACAACTCAGTACACCGTATGTTTTTTAGACTTCAAAGTAACCTATGTTCGCATAGCCAGTTTTTAACTTTATAAAGCCATGACAGAATTTGGCATCATAAGACACGACTATATAGGTTGACTTTGAGCACTATCACTATCACTATCAATCCCATTCTCCATCTATAATATAATAAATAAATTATATAAAATATGTACAAGGAGCTTTCTTCCAGATCGAGCGGGCGGCATGAAATCTGGGGCTAAGCATAAATAAGATCAAAACTAAGTATATGGTGGCCACGTCTGTGAGCAGAAGACCCGATACTTGTTCCTTAATTCAAATTCAGAAATCTACCATAACATCCAAGCTGCTGGTGTATAAGACAATGGTCATACCGGTACTCACATCCTCGGCTCGATAGGAACTGGTGGGCAGAATACCTAGCACGCATGAGCGAAAAGGATCCTCCTCAGAAAGTCCTGTGCGGTAGGATTTATGGGAATATACAGCTAGGCCAAGCATACGCTGGAAGGATGTACTAGACCATCAGAGTTAAGGGAGGTCATACTGGATGACACCGGCTCAAAATTGGGACCAGTGGAGAGATTTTTTTGCTGGAGTCCAGGACCGGACGCTGGTTGTGAAGCGATATATGATGCTGACCAGACATGACAATTAAACTCCAGTTTAGGGTGAATGAAAGCCAAATCAGAGGGAGTGAAATATTATTTTGCACCGCATTAGGAAAGCTAAACATTATGCATCATTTTTGGCGACTGGGAAAATGTGGTTATTGCAACGAAGTATGCTTACGCAATTTATGGGAATTCGGTTCTCGGTTTATTCCAGGCAAGTGGCATTCATGGATAATAGATGAAGGCTTATGTTTCGCTTTGACAACAAAAGACATTGGGTTTATATCTTCTAATCTAATTAAATTCGGTTCGTCTAAATTTTGTTCGGTTTTTCTCAGTTGGATTTTATTTATATATTCGAATTCATACCTTTCTAATTCTCTAGCAGCCAAAATCGTACCATCCGACTTCGTTTGATTTGACAGACAAGTCCAGGTTGTTGGCAATCTCAAAAACTATTGTAGGCTCATCTACTAGCTGAGTAAGATGGTTCTGTTAGCGAATATCTCAACACACCATTCTTTGTGTGTTGTCTAGCCAGAATGACGAACCAATATTGTGTATCCTGAAATTGTCCGAAATAACTATTTCATATATTTGGGCTTCTGTATATTAATCCATAGTATTAATTTAGCTTTTATACTTTTACTTCAAGCCATGTGATATTAAAATCAGGATTTGCATTTGAATTTTGGCTGAAATGAGTATGAAGTTGACAAGCAACATTACTACTGACATTTTGGACAGAGTATCCCTAGTAATAAATATTTAAGGTACTTCACATCTTTACTTTGAGAAATTATGGTGTTGTTGAGAGTGATAGCTGCGCTGTCCTCTTTTCTAACGGCAAATGTGATGTAAGTACTCTCCTCACGTTCACTTTAATTCTTCAATTTCGGTGCAAATTACACTTTGCGGTCTGTAACGCATAAGCAGTTGATAAGGGCAAAATCGGGCTACAGCGCCCACTGTTTATACTTTAAACACTTATCCCAATCGTTGCCGTCAGAGCTTGTCGTCAAAATTCCGACCGCGCTAAGTCTAGTTTGGCTGTAGCGTTTAAATTGCCCGTTTGTCCGTTTGCCCGTTTGCCCGTGGGGAACCAGTTATATTTAAAACGTGAAATATGACATGGCAGAAATTTATAAACCTCCTGGATGTAAAGGCAGTTCCTACGTCACTGACTATTTGCTGTGGTAATCCAAAAAATCCAAAATAGCCGCTGATCTAATCTAAGAACTTGAATACATATTTGGTTTCGGTTGATCTCACTGCTCTCATTACCATATATTTCTTAACACATCAACGCAGAACATCAAATGGCAATTCCCAGAAGAGCTTTTCAGGAACGGTCCGATATATTCGATATGCACGGCATCAAATGAAATGGGCACCTTTCGGACGGATGCAATTCACCGTCACTTTGTCGAAAACCTTTGTTGTACGAACACTCGATGCATAGTGATATATATTTCTACACAAAGTCTCTCATTACAGAAATTTCTAAGAGGGCGAGCTAACGCACAGGTTTTTTAAAACGTTGTAACTTCTACTTTATATAAGAATTATGTTAGACAAATTTTGGAATTTAATTCATATGTATGGGGTTGGGCTCCAAAATCGCATTTGCATTATCTTGATAGAATTTAGAATAGAGTTGTCCGCATGATAAACGATGTAACCATTACTTCATCTCTTGATTTTTGGGAGTATAGTCGAAAAATGTAGGTAGATGCTCTTCAGAAACCCGTTCTCTAGTACTTTGTCGGCAACGTTAATACTAGCTTCAGTTCTAATTAACATAGATTTGCCTTAAAACCTTCTTCATGTACAACCCAACATTTCAAATCTTTCTCCGAGAGTGACATCGGTGTGAACTCAATTAGTCGACTCCAGTTTTCCCGAAACGTTTAATCTACAGGCCTTCAAAATAGACGTCAACAAGCTCCTGAAGGTCCGACTTGTTCAATAGAGGATCCAAGAATTTTTCAAGACTGACTTACGTTTTGTATTTTATGTAATATTTTCTTGATCAGGGTTTTTTGTAGTTTTCCCTGACCATGATCAATTGATTAAAGGATTTGGGTGCTCGTCATTTTAGTTTTGTAATCGGTTTCCCTATTGCTTTTTCAATGAATCGGGGAGAATTCTGAGAAAATAAATTGAAACCGGCTACAAACGTGAGGAATGTGATATGTTGTAAATAACATTCGATTCCTGCGATTTTTAGTTTTATTTTTTTTAATAAAGGGTATACCTATAGCCCACCTTATTGCCATGGCGCAATTCGTTCAGGGAGTTCTTCCTTGGCAATAAGTTTATGTATAAAAAAAACAGAAGGTTTTTTTAGAATCTCTATAGTTTTCCTAACACCAAAATGTCCAACCAATCGCGATTTGTTAAAATTCAAAATGCTTGAAAAATTTAATTCATTTAGAACAAAACAGTTTTTTGTCACTTCATATTTAGGAGATTGCCGGCTCAAATCCCGTGAGGTAAGTAACTTTTTAAAACAATATTGAATATTTCATAATTAAAAAGTAAGAAAAGTTCAATTATAGGTATCAAGTGTGGTGTGGGTGGGGTGGTGGTGGGAATGGCTGAAAATCAAGAAATAGCTTAGTGTAAATTGAACTGGGATGACTAATAAAAAAATGGAGGTGTGGCAACAATACGACTTTATTTAACGGTCGCGGCCGGAATATTCAGTAAAGGCATATTACATTTTTTTATTTTTTCTTTAATTTCTTTTGCATTTAACAGATTTCTCATAAGTTCTATAGGTTTTGAGATATTTGCAAAAAATAGAAAAACGGTCCAAGTAAACTGCCACTTCCGGTTGGCCGATTTCCTCAAAAATCAACTGGGACCTCCTTTTACTATTAGCGCTTTCCAATAACTTAAACCTTACCCGAAACCCACGGGTAAGCTTTCAAAGTGACAGAGTTTTCGTGATTTTCGTGGTAAACGCTGTGCAACTGGAACGACAAACCGAAACCAAATTTGACATTTATTATTAGTTAACTGAAATTGTTTATGCGGTGCGGAATGGTTTTGACGTGACAACGTCTTACTACAAGGTTAAGGGGTACGTATTTAAAAAGTCGAATGTTAAATGGAACTATTTTAACAGCATTTACCTCTGTTATGTCACTTTTAAGTGAGAAACTGTTAAATGTCCGACTGTTGTGATCACTGTTAAATATCACATTTCCCAAGAGATTCGTATGAAACTCGGAATGTAGGACTAATATGCGACTATAAGATTTGTTCCTATGGAAATTCTGGGATCTGGCCAATTGGGTCTGGAATTTTGGGAACCAAGCCATTTCTCAAGGGATTCGTATGAAACTCGGAATGTAGGACTAATATGCGACTATAAGATTTGTTCCTATGGAAATTCTGGGATCTGGCCAATTGGGTCTGGAATTTTGGGAACCAAGCCATTTCTCAAGGGATTCGTATGAAACTCGGAATGTAGGACTAATATGCGACTATAAGATTTGTTCCTATGGAAATTCTGGGATCTGGCCAATTGGGTCTGGAATTTTGGGAAGCAAGCCATTTCTCAAGGGATTCGTATGAAACTCGGAATGTAGGACTAATATGCGACTATAAGATTTGTTTCTATGGAAATTCTGAGATCTGGCCAATAGGGTCTGGAAGTTTGGGAACCAAGCCATTTCTCAAGGGATTCGTATGAAACTCGGAATGTAAGATGCGACTATAAGATTTATTCCTATGGAAATTCTGGGATCTGGCCAATAGGGTCTGGAATTTTGGGAACCAAGCCATTTCTCAAGGGATTCGTATGAAACTCGGAATGTAGGACTAATATGCGACTATAAGATTTGTTCCTATGGAAATTCTGAGATCTGGCCAATAGGGTCTGGAAGTTTGGGAACCAAGCCATTTCTTAAGGGATTCGTATGAAACTCGGAATGTAGGACTAATATGT
Source organism: Nephrocerus scutellatus (assembly GCA_947095585.1). NCBI lineage: Eukaryota > Metazoa > Arthropoda > Insecta > Diptera > Pipunculidae > Nephrocerus > Nephrocerus scutellatus. The sequence continues at coordinate 34,086,367 of OX352761.1, forward strand.
GACTATAAGATTTGTTCCTATGGAAATTCTGGGATCTGGCCAATTGGGTCTGAAAGTTTTTGGAACTAAGCCATTTCTCATCGTCATCTCATCTCATCTTCCCTTGGCAGTAAATTTAAATAAAAAAAAAACAACCCATAAAAATTAAAATTTTTCATCTAAATTCTCTAATCGCAGAAATTGATATGGGAGCCCCTCGATCCTGGGCCATTTTTTTTTATTGTAGAAGAAAATCATCGAAACAAACATTTGACATCAGATGTTAAAATTGAAAAAGCTCAGATCATTTTATTCTGAGCACTTAGAGCACGCTCATACTCTGAGCAAATAAGAAACACGAACATTTATCTTGAGAACTCTTTGACTGCTCTGAACTAATTTATGAAAACGCCAAATGACAGAATATTGTGAAAACTTGTTGTTCTATCTGTAAGTTGATATCGACAACAAAAAAAAACGACATCAATAAAAATACAATTCAGTATATAATAAAAATGTAAGTTGAAGTAAGCATAAAACATTTATGTCTCGTTTCATTTGCTGGGTTCATTTGTGCGTGCGCTAAGATTTCTCTCTCTCTCTTCACCACCTACAAAACCATGCAGCGCAGCCGACTGCGCAGCACACACCGCACAAAGTCCATAAAGGGCGACGAATATCTGATGCCAGTACAGATATTTAAAAAATGTATAAGGGCCTTGCGGCCGAACCCGGGACCCGATCACTACCAAATTTTCGAAAAAGTATTGTTTATTGGGTATACACATGTGTGTAAAATTTGAAGAAAATCGGGTAAATTTTTTAACATTTTTGTTTGGGAGCCCCCCGACCCCGCAGCCCGAGGGGCCTCAAAATTTAATAGAAAGTGTTGTCTCCGGAAATACGCATGTGTGCAAAATTTCAATAAAATCGGGCCATGGGAAGTGGTTTAAAAATTGATCGCTAGAATCCACGACAGACGACCGACCGACGACCGACCGACGAGCCACGGGCAAGTGAAGTTAATATAGAGAATTTAAAAAAGCCGACGGGGAACACGCAGCCAATGAACCAACAGAAACTGTCACTCATAACCTTCTCTACAGAATGTCCAACTGTTTTGCTTTTTAAGAATACATGCTTAAAAGAGAACAAGAGCGCTAAATCCATATAAAAATTTCCTGTTTCTTTCTCGTTTCGTTTCTCGCTGTTTTTCTCTTGACTACCACCAGTTAGTTAGAACAGAGTGTTAAAAAAAAGAGTGCGTGTAACTTTTACGCGCGGTTGAAGTGAAACTTTTTTGACGTTGTGGCCGATGTTCTTTTTAAATTCTCTATATTAACTTCACTTGCCCGTGGGTCGTCGGTCGTCGGTCGGTCGTCGGTCGTCTGTCGTGGATTCTTGCGATCAATTTTTAACCCACTTCCCATGGCCCGATTTTATTGAAATTTTGCACACATGCGTATTTCCGGAGACAACACTTTCTATTAAATTTTGAGGCCCCTCGGGCTGCGGGGTCGGGGGGCTCCCAAACAAAAATGTTAAAAAATTTACCCGATTTTCTTCAAATTTTACACACATGTGTATACCCAACAAACAATACTTTTTCTGAAATTTGGTAGTGATCGGGCCCCAGGTTCGGCCGCAAGGCCCTTATATATTTTTTTAAATACCATCGCACTTCAACGACTATGTGCGGTGTATGCTGTGCAGTCGGCTGCGCTGCTTGATTTAGTGGATTTTGATTGCAAAATCTATTCTGCCTGTTCATGGCAGCACTACGAGTTTGCGTCGCCATATTTTTAACTCGGCACTTACAGGGTTATTAATAATGTAATTATTTTTAATAATGAACGAAAACAGAAAATTTCGGTTTCACATCATTTCTCAAGCATCAATACACATTATTCCGACATTTCACAAAGTTTCCATGATTGTGCGTAATAGTATAAAAGTCGAATCGATTATTAACATTCCATTTCATCTTTAAGTAATATGTATGTATTTTGTTTCCTAGTGTCTCTTTCCAATTGCACAAACCGTATCCGAAACCATACCCATAGGTTAGCTTTCAAAGTGACAGAGTTTTCGGGGTGAACGAGGTGAGTGCCCGATGTACCCGATTGCCGACGGGTAGCAAAGTAACATTATCGGTTACAAAGCAAAGGTACATAAAATCAAACCGTACTCCGGGCACAGTTCACAAATGCAACGTTAAACTGAAACCACGACCCATAAAATAAATTCATCTAAATTCTCTAATCGCAGAAATTGATATGGGACCCCTCGCTGGGTCATTTTTTTTTATTGTAGTAGAAAATCATCGAAAGAGACATTTGATATCAGATGTTAAAATTGAAAATGCTCAGATCATTTTATTCTGAGCATTTAGAGCATGCTCATACTATGAGCAAATAAGAAACACGAGCATTTTTCTTGAAAACTCTGACTGATTGCTCTGAACTAATTTGTGAAAACGCGAAATGACAGAATATTGTGAAAACTTGTTGTTCTATCTGTAAGTTGATATCGAAAACAAAAAACTACATCAATACAATTCAGTAAATAAGTAAGTAAGTTGAATTAAGCATAAAACATTTATGTCTTGTTTCATTTTCTGGGTTCATTTGTGGGTGAGCTAAGATTTCTCTCTCTCCACCACCAAAACCAAGCAGCGCAGCCGACTGCGCAACATACACCGCACACAGTCATTAAAGTACGACGGTATCTGATGCCACTATAAGATATTTAAAAAAATGTATAAGGGCCTTGCGGCCGAACCCGGGGCCCGATCACTACCAAAAGTATTGTTTATTGGGTATACACATGTGTGTAAAATTTGAAAAATATTGGGTAATTTTTATTTTAAATTTGTATGGGAGCCCCACGAACCCGGGGCCCGATCACTTCCAAATTTTAAAAGAAAGTATTGTCGCCGGAAATACACATGTGTACAATTTCAGGAAAATCGGGTTTTAGGAAGTGCGTTAAAAATTGATAGTTAAAAAGAAAAATTGTATGGGAGCCCCCCGACCCCGGGGCACGATCGCTTCAAAAATTATACAAAAAGTTTGGCGTTTCTACGGTATCCTCGGGAACGGTATTTTTGATGTTGGTTTTTTTGTTTTTACATTTTGAAATTTTAGCCGAATTTTGGTCTGAAGGAGAAACGAGATTCCTTCTAACAGTAAGTATACATGGTGCAAATAGGGGCAACGAAAAAGTTTCGCCAGCGGAAAGAAATTTGGGGTCAAATTTCCACTGATATGTAAATGGATTGGGATTATAAAAAATACCGAACCAATTTCAAATAAGTATGTATACATTTATATTAAACAACCTTAATGATAATTTCTTACAATATTTTCAAATATATTTAAAGGTTAAAATTGCTTGCCCGAAACGAAAATATTGCAATCGACAACAACAGCAAATGTGGCAATTCCAGAGTGGTATTTCCTAGTTGTTGATAGCTCAAATGTTATTTGTTATTTGTCTGCAGGAAGTTCCGTACGCCGCAGAGTGGGAAAAAATAATTTCAATTGACGATAGTCTAGAGCTCGAAGTTCAACGGGGCATAAATTATTTGAAAACGAGATTTCCCCAAAAAGAAAATGTATGCGAAGACCCAAGTTCCAGTCAATCCCCCAGGAAAAGTGCAACAGTTTTAGCAGCCGAAATTTATAGGCGCACAATGCTCGAGCTCGACGATAAAAGAGCTAAACGGCACAAAGAGGCAGAAGAACGGCGGGAAGCTCGTCACAGGGAAAAAATTCCAAAGGCATTCCAAAAAAGTTGCTCGTAAATTATCATAAGTCAAAAAATCTAATCAATTATATTTTTATTTTATTTATTATTACTCCTATGAATCCACGAATGAATTTTGTACCTGTTGAATTATGATAATAAGTCCAAAAATCAAATGAATTACATTTATTTTATTTATTATTACTCTTATTAATATGTACATATGTAATTATAAAATCTTATATATATAAATTTGAAGGTTTTTTTACCGATATTAGTGGCGATGAAAAAAGTTACTTATATACATATAGCAAAATTAAGTTCTCCGCAAGAAGTTTGCGGCGATTTCATCACATTTTAATTGACCCATTCTTCTTTTTCACGATTTGAAGCAATTTCACAGTTGATTTTCATTTAAACTTTAACTTAAAGTTATTTTGCGGCATTTTGTAATTATGTTAGCAAAATATAATGTTCAGCTTAATTTAATTATATCTTAGAACGCATTAAAATAGTCGTGCGTGAGACGTATTTTTTTTTGTTTGGCATACTGCTTACCAGCATTACAGCAATTATTTTTTTATTATTTTTTATTAGATTAGACAAAATAAAATAATAAGCATTCATGTTAAAAAATTCAAACAGAAGTACGTCCTTATTCAAAGGAACTATATGTGGATGTGTGTGTGAAAATGCATTCTATGCGCAAATCGTATATGTATACGTACGTAGCATCGTTGTATAGCTATATAAAATGTTGCTATTGCGTTGAGTTGTTGTTGCACAGACTAGTAAAAAATACAGCTTTCTGAGCTTACAATAAAAGCAGGAGTGGTGATATAAAAAATACTTAAACAATTTTTTTAGATGCATTGTTATCTGCCATACAAAGCATACTCTTCCCAATAGTGGACTCTTCTCTCTCTTACATTTGTAGAAGCGTCATGCATGCGCGCCTGTATTTCATCTTCTGATGACTGCCACTGACATCACTGCAAGGGATGAATTGCATCCAAATCGTATGAGAGGCTTCGCAATTGCGTTGAAATTTGAGGAATACATGAAGTGGATCCAATGAAATTACACGCGTGGTTATGGCTTTTTGAAAAGTGGCCCAGGTGTGAGAGATGATAGCTAGAAGTTATATGTATAATCGTATCTATGTTAGAAATGATTTTTTTAACATACATTTCAGAATACGTATTTGCAGTGTTCTTCTAAAGTACTATTCAAAAATTTTAGAATCTGCTTTCCCAATCCTGACCTCTCACATGCCCAGCGATAAATGAAGGATACTTGTATGCGCGCTAATAGCTGTACTAAAAGGGTTTCTTTGTTTTGTTTGTTATCTGTTTGGTTCTTCTCGTAATAATTTACTGTTTTCCTCCACTACAGCTGTATGCTTAACTGTACCTAACCGCCGACATCAAATGCTTACCGTGAATTGGAGGCTTCGCCAATGACAGAAAACAACTCTATAGTCATAAATCATATAATACCTTCCAACAAACGGATCCTTGCGAACCTGATGAAATAGGGGTCTACTCGTAAACGGTAGAATTCAATTCATAAACTATTAGTGCAAGTATGGAAGGAAAAAATACAGCACTGGAAAAAGAACCCTGTACATATCAATTGGAATATCGTACAGCAATTATCGAGGTATATTTTTTCACTTATTAACAGACTAGAACAGATCAATGTTGTCAGTAAAGCAAAGATCAGAATCAATCGAAAAGGGAATGAACTCATGAAATTAATGATTCCATAGTCATGAAATTAGCGTCGAAGAAATTCATTTCATGTTACATTACATTAACAAAAAATCAAATTCCAGCTTTTGCAGACGATCATCATATAATTTTAAAATAAGCTTCCACGACGAGAGATCGCACGAATGAACAGAAGATCCATAAATCAAGATATAGAACTCAAAGCAGTCAAGACTCTTCAAGTCATACCAATAACATCATCGTAATCATAATATCCAAGCTGTACTAGATACTTCAGAAATAATATATCCGAGCGATATCACTATGCTTAGTGTGCTCCAGTGGCCAGGGATTCGATTCCCGATCTGTGAAGCTGTGAAGTAAAAAATTTGTCAACACTTCACGCTCAACGCGATTATGTTTGTGTAATTGGTCTTGGTCTTGTTTTGGTAACTTTCGTTTTCTTTCATCGTTTTCTCGTGAAATCGCCTTATCGCGTTTGTACCCCGTCCTTTCAATTACCTCTAGTCAAAAACTCGTTAACAAAGTTGGAGAGGGAATTTACAGGTAAATATCAAAGTAAAACTGAAAACTTCAACACTGAATTAAAATAATATAATCATACTATATGATCTTACTTCTCACATGCACCTAACATAGTAAGAACCCTTCTCCGTTTCCTGCAGCTTGTTCATAACAATACAAACACAACTACGGCACGATTGAAGTATTTGTCGTAAATTTTAAATATGGATTCTGGAGTTGCTGTTGGTGTCGTTGGACCCAACTCCAGAGAACTCTAGATAAGTCTCTTCCATTCTGAAATCCATCCATGTCGCCAGAGGCAGATTGTGCGTCTGGCTTTTGTGTGGATAATCCCAAACTTAGTAGATCTTAATAACCCGAGTACCATCAGAAACTTACTTAATCCGGTAATTAAATTCCAAAATAACTTATTCTGATTCTGTAATTGGCTATTTCGAAAATTTTACACCCGCATAGATGAAATAATTGCATAAACTGGAAGCAAAAATTAAGATTAAGGAAATAACCCTTACCCAACACTCTTTCCATAGGCCACGTGACGTTAGCAATCGTTCCTAAAGCAAAATTTTAGCTCCATTTCAGATGAGTGCAAGACAATTAATTATTGAAATGAATTGGTGATGTAATTTTGAATCCACGGTAAAGGTCAACCCATAATGGTGATAATGAAAAGTTGTTTTGCTTTTTTTGTGTCTCGAAATAAATATGCGCTCATGGCGAAATAATTAAAAAATCAATGACACACATTTGTACTTCAACCTGATTTTAACTTTCGCAGATTAAAAATAAAAAAAAATATTTGGGGGTTCATGAATGGATGAAAGAGAAAAAATACACAAAAAACACCACCCGACCTGCATCCAGACAGACGCTTTTAACGAACATTTTTGGTAATTTTTTTTGAATAAAAAAATTAAAACACTTCCTTTTTGCTTCTTTTCTTTTGGCACCTACTGGCATACGAACGGGCAACGCGCCACGTTAGTGCTTTCGTTGATCTGCAGTCCACAGAACGTCAATGCACCATCCAAGCCGTCCTGCCATATGTTGCCGGCCCACATAAAGAGATGCATTCTGTTTTCAATTGACTGGTCTGTCCTGTCATGGTAGGGAAATTCTCATTCAGTAAACACCAAGAGCCAAGAGGCTTCCTATACGAAGTTCACTTGAAAATTCCCCACATATGACATAAACTCAATCCGACAGGCGCGCACATAAATACATACACACGAGTATGTACGTTTATACACATAATATTAATCTATACGTACATAATGCTATTCATACAGTTACATAAATCCATACACCTACCTCACCTGAAATTATAATAAAAATAATAATAATTGTTATTATTACGTATTATAATAGCAAAAATAGTTTACAGAAAAAAGGGGGAACATGGTGTGGGGAAATTAACAGCACTTAACAAATATGTGCCTAGGGTATTATAGGTGGATGGGTATGAGATCAGTTTTTTGTGGACTCGTTTCACATAGATACACCGCTGAACATTGCACTGCCCCAGAGAGTGAGTTTTACCGACAGGTTCTTGTTTAATTTTTTGTTTGTTTTTGCTGTGAATATCAACATTAAATTGCTGTCATGTTCACATGCTGATGTGCGTTTTTTTTTGTTGAACTTTGAAAGATTTGATTTTCCGATTGATTGACCATAAATTAGCAAATTACTCGTAACTGAAATATCGACCGCTATTGTCTGATGATGTCGTATTGCAATTGAAAAAATCAAAAAATTAAATTTTTTACCAAAATATATTATTTGCAGTCTTCGATTAAGTATGGCAAACTACTGCTCTTGTTAATGTGCAGAAGTTTTTAATTGTTGCGTATGGCTATTAATATACAATATCAATATATGGATATAATAATAATCATAAGGATATTGTAATAATTTTAATATTATTAGTAATATATATTAATAAGAGTTTCTTGATATTTAAATGGTTTTCTATTTGTTGTTGTTGTAGCGGACCTGCTCAATGTTCAAACTGCCAGGAGTTTTGACACACCAAGAAATACTGCATTCTACCAACAGTATGCGTATTATCTGAGGATCTAAACAACTAATCGACTGCAACAATCATTAACTAACCCAAACTTGAAAAAATGCTGCAACGGTGGGTGAGATCATACTGCGAACTACAATCGGGTAAATTTTGAAGATATGTATATGGGAGACTGTTGCCATCGCGGCAAGCCACAAATACACGTCGACGCTAATATTAAATGGGTATGTTGGTAAAAACCCTAATGAAGTTACATCCTTTTCGATTTTTTTTTTAAATTTTTGATTTTAAAGCCATTTAAAAGATTTTTTTTGTATAAATATCGTACTATACTATAATTTATTCTGTTACAGTATTTAATTCTAAGTTATTTGCTTCTACAAAGTAACTGTTTTGGTTTTTAAGTAAGAGCTCTTCTAAGAAAATGAGTAATTAAAAAAATTTACAAAACAATAAAAAATTAAATACCGTTATATTTATTTCCCAAAATCCTAAATATGAAAATTTTTCTGGAAAAATGCGTCTTAATATTACTAACAACATATAAAATGTATCATTTCTATGTGAATTATTTAGAACTTTATATAAAGCTATGTTTATCTTTCGGCGCGAAGCCAATAACCTAGCCCGTAAAAAACGTTATTACGGAACCCAAAATCAGCCGCGGATACACTGATGAAGGACGACGACCACGGCCACGAAAACGGCTAAACGATTTAAGAATTTTCTCATGGAACGTACGCTCACTGTATAGAGCTCGAGCTGCACAACAGCTAGCCGATACCCTATCCAAATATAATGCTGACATAACAGCAATTCAGGAGGTGCGGTTTACGGGGAATGGTGTCTTATAAAAATCAAAATACATATTACATATATATATATTACAGCTCTCATGCAAGACATCATGTGCTCGGGGTGGGGTTTCTAGTCAGCAAAAGAACCCACCGTTAATTCATTTAAAGCAGTAAATGAAAGGCTATGCACCCATCACGTGCGGGACAGATTTAAATACATAAGCCTCATAAAGCCACCTGGGTATCTCCTGATAGAGCCACTCGCAACCAGATAGACCACGTGTTGATAGACCGCCGCCACAAGCCGAACCTGTACGACCGTACCGAGGTGCCAACGTCGACGCGGATCACTTTCTTGTTGGTATGGCATCCGCGAATCAGATTCGAGTCAACACGGCTGCCCTTCGTCAACGAAGAGACAGGAAACAACTAAGGTCAAGAAATAGTACTAGCCCTAAATGCAGGGAGAGTAAGTCCTGGGGCTGAGATTTCGGGCGTATAAAAGAATATACTGTCATTAGTACTACTGACTCCATCTTAGACAGTAATCGTAGAGATCGGAACGACTGGTTCGATTACGAATGTAAGCTAGCGACTGAACGTAAGAATGTTGCGTTCCATCACGTGCGGGACAGATTTAAATACATAAGCCTCATAAAGCCACCTGGGTATCTCCTGATAGAGCCACTCGCAACCAGATAGACCACGTGTTGATAGACCGCCGCCACAAGCCGAACCTGTACGACCGTACCGAGGTGCCAACGTCGACGCGGATCACTTTCTTGTTGGTATGGCATCCGCGAATCAGATTCGAGTCAACACGGCTGCCCTTCGTCAACGAAGAGACAGGAAACAACTAAGGTCAAGAAATAGTACTAGCCCTAAATGCAGGGAGAGTAAGTCCTGGGGCTGAGATTTCGGGCGTATAAAAGAATATACTGTCATTAGTACTACTGACTCCATCTTAGACAGTAATCGTAGAGATCGGAACGACTGGTTCGATTACGAATGTAAGCTAGCGACTGAACGTAAGAATGTTGCGTTCCGAGCAATGCAAAACGCGAAGTTGAATATAAAGAGCTCAGTTCACAGTTCCCCGGTGAAAGAAAGCAGTCCGGGAGAAGAATCTCGTCCCTGAACCAGAACAGTACAGAGAGCGAAGACCGCACCAGACGCGGGAGTTTTACCAAAGAATATGCGGTATGACGCAATTTACACCGCGTTGCACATGCTGCAAAAACAATTTACCCTCTGATCGCCGATCTCAAAGTAATCTTAGAACGATGGGAAGAGGACTTTCATGAGTTGCTAAATGGCCAGCTAACTGATGAATTGGAGGCTCAACTAATGACCGAAGACCACATTATGCTGCCGGCACCAATCATAGACAAAGTTAGCAGAGCGGTAAATCAGCAAAAAAATAATGAGGAAACGGGATCAGATGGTATCCCAGCGGAGCTTATTTAAACAGGAGGTCCCGCAATTCACGAACTAATAGTGCAATGCAGTGGGAGGATAAAGCGATGCCAGAAAACTGGCGAAGAGGCATACTGTGCCCCATACATACGAAGAGAGATATCATAATATGCAGCAATTATCGTGGTATAACGTTGTTGAGTTACGCGTATAAGATTTTCTCCTCTATCATTCAAGACAGGATAGTCCCATACGCTAAATTCATCATTGGTCCATAACAGTGTGGCTTCTTTCCAGGCAAATGATCAGATTTACTCCTTTAGGCAGGTTATGGAAAAATGTCTAGAGTTTCAAAACTTACTACACCATCTTTTTATCACTATCAAGCCCATTAAAAATCTTTAACGGGCTCCGACAAGGGGATAAACTGGCCTGAGTCCTCTTCAACCTGGCGTTGGAGAAAGTGATCCGAGACTTTGACGTAACGAAGTGAGGAACAATCCTCTATAAGTCCAATCAGATACTGGCTTACGCAGACGATATTGACATTGTTGGTAGAAACCGAAGACCTGTACAGGAAGCTTTCATCCAGATAAAGCAGGCGGCATGAAATCTGGGGCTACACATAAATGAGAGACAAAGTACATGTACATGGTGGCCACATCTGCGAGAAGAAGATTGAACATTAGTCCCTCAATGAAGATAGTTGAGCGCGAATTTACAGTAGTGCAACCCTTTAAGTATCTCGGGTCAACTGTGGCAGCAGATAACAACATTGAAACAGAAATACGCGCACGGTCGCTCAAAGCCAACAAAGCCTACTTTAGTCTGCCAAGACTCTTTAAATCCAGGAATTTAACCATAACATCCAAGCTGTTGGTGTATAAGACAATGGTCATACCAGTACTTACATATGGATCCGAGACTTTGGTGCTTAGCAAAAAGAATTCTGACCTCTTAGCCGCGTTCGAGAGGAAAGTCTTACGAAGAATTGTTGGCCCCGTATGTGAGGAAGGACGATTCCGGAGACTCTATAATGATGAGATCTACGAGCGTTTCCGCGATGTCGACATCGTGAAGAGAATTAAGCTCGGTAGGCTTCGGTGGGCAGGACACCTAGCTCGCATGAGCGAAGAGGATTCTGCTCGAAAAGGCCTTTACAGTAGGATTTATGGAACACGACAGCGTGATCGGTCAAGCCTACGCTGGAAGGAAAGCGTAGACCAGAACACCCAGAGCTTAGGGATGCCAAACTGGATGACATCGGCTCGAAATCGGGACCGATGGGGAAAGTTTTTACGGGAGGCCATGCCCGGACCCCGATCTTAGAGCCAAATATGGTGATGGTGATGTTTACCGTTCCTGTACACTATTGCAAGAAATCCTCACAAAGCCATGCATTTTAAAAATATTTGTTGTTGGAACCCAAACGGTATGAGCCTGCGCAAACTACGCAAACTCGATTACTTTCTAACGAGAAATCCAACTGATATAATGTTGCTTTTCGAAACTCATCTAAATAAAAAAAATGCTTTAGAATTAAGGATTACATCTTTTATGATACAAAACACCCAACAGACAGAGCAGGGGAACCGATATTATAGCGAGGTGGATACTAAGACACCAATAAATAGGGGAGTTGAGTAAGGAATACTAACAAGCAACTTCTATCTACCTGGAAGAATTTGCAGAAAAATTATTATTTCGGCTAAATATAGTATTCTCCGCAACACAATATAAAAGATGAGTAGTAGATTCAAGAATTCAACACACTTTAAAAAAGAGATCTGGCAGCAGGCGACATCAACGCAAAACATATTTACTGGGGATCAAGGCTAATCAGCCAAAAGGGTTATAGCCTCTGAAACGTAGTATCTAACTCAGGATTTGAAACCATATTTTCTGGTAATCCAACTTACTAGCCTTAGAACCTGGTGGGCTTTGGCATTTTAACAAACATTAATCGAAACAACTTCATTGTAACGGGTGTTTTTTTAAGAGGTTGCCGATTTTTTTTTTGAATAAAACACATATAAAATTATGAAATGACCAAAATTTTTTTTTATTTGATAGATAATTTTTTGGCATTTAACATTTAAACACAATTTCTGGCATATGGCTACCACGACTATTTTTCACAAATGTCATTCTGGAGGTCCAATTTTCCAGCACTTTTTCAAGCATTTGAGGGCGTATGTCAGCAATGACACGTTGAATATTGGTTTCCAAAGCGTCAATCGATTGAGGTTTATCCACATAAACCAATGACTTCACGTATCCCCACAAAAAGTAATCGAGTGGCGTCAAATCGCACGAACGCGGAGGCCAATTCACCGGACCATTTCTCGAAATAATGTTGTCGTTGAAAGTTTCTTTCAATAAGTCGATTGTTTCACGTGCTGTATGGCAAGTGGCACCATCTTGTTGAAACCACATTTCATCCATATCCATATCTTCAAGATTTGACAACAAAAACTCATTTAACATGGTTCTGTATCGATTTCCATTCACGGTAACGCGTCGTCCTTCCTCATTTTTAAAGAAATATGGACCGATGATCCCACCAGCCCATAGACCGCACCAAACAGTACATTTATCAGGATGCATTGGTAATTCTTGAACGGCGTGTGGATTATCTTTGCTCCAAATGCGACAATTTTGTTTGTTGACGTATCCATTTAACAAAAAATGCGCCTCATCACTGAAGAGAATTTTACGGTAAAAAAATGGATCTTCGTTCAATTGATTTAACGACCAATCACTGAATTCACGGCGCAAACGATGGTCGTGTGGCTTTAATTCTTGCACCAATTGAATTTTTTATGGCACCAAACCCAAATCTTTACGTAAAATTTTCCATAAAGTCGATGGACAAAGTCCAATTTGCTGAGCACGACGACGAATCGATAAATTGTCGTTTTCTTCGACACTGGCCTCAACGACAGCAATATTTTCTTCTGTACGAACTCTTCTCATTCTTGTCGGTGGCTTGGCATCCAAAAGAGTGAATGTAGACCGAAATTTGGTAATTACGTTCTTTATGGTGGTCTCTGACGGACGATTATGTGCACCATAAAATTCACGAAGTGCTCTATAAACATTTTTAATTGAACACTGATTTTGAAAATAAATTTCCACGATTTGAAAACGTTGTTCTGGAGTTAACCTATTCATAATAATTTGCCAAACAATACTGAGTAGAAATGCCACTTTGAGCTGTCAAAACAACTGTCATAAAATAAAACGACATCTATCGGAAAAACAAACCTCCTAAAAAAACACCCTTTAGTATCAATCCTATAGAGCTCTCATCTGATCATTCCTCTGTCATAATTACGTGATTACAGCAAAGTTAACAAAAAAATTAAAAACTGGCTTAAATACAGGAAATATATAAGCGTTCATATTCACCCAATTATTTCCCTAAAGTCCAGCATATAAATTGCGACAGTAGTCCAAATCTTTAATCAAGTAACCCACGCCGTACTTACTTTGAGCATGATGAAGAGTCCTCCGACTTTGACGAGCTGCTAAGGGTGGAAATGGCATAAACCTTTAAAATAAAAAAAAGAAATAGCTCTGCAAAATACCTAATACTAACCAATAAAACTGATTACTCTCTATGGTGAGTCACAAAACAGCTTAAACAACCTGTTCAAGTTGAATCCATTATTCGTTTATCTGAGCGCAGCTAAGCCAGGTACGCCTTAGCGAAAGGCTTAGCGTTTGCCGAAAACTTCTGCAATGTCTTTATACCAAACCATTGCTTCTGAAACTCTCCTCGAAATCCCCGATGTCCCGTTGCAAGCTCTTTTAAAAGATTAAAAACTTTACCGGGGCTATCAAAACCCACTTCTTCTTTTCTTGCCTTGTGCAGTGTTTGCATTGTGGTGCACAAGGTCTTCTGGATAACCTATCGGTATTATTGCGCAGAATCCCTTTTCAATGCTCTGTCCTGAATAAGTATGCCTGGAGTCGTTCGATCCATCGCGCCACTTGACCTTCTGGTTTCCTGAACTGCATTAACCACTTGAGTGCTGCCTTAGCGAAAGGCTTAGCGTTTGCTGAAAACTTCTGCAATGTCTTTATACCAAACAGAACTTCTGAAACTCTCCTCGAAATTCCCGATGTCCCGTTGCAAGCTCCTTTAAAAGATTAAAAACTTTACCGGGTGCACAAGGTCTTCTTGATAATCCGTCGGCATTATTATGCAGAATCCCTTTTCAATGCTCTGTCCTGAATAAGTATGCCTGGAGTCGTTCGATCCATCGCGCCACTTGACCTTCTGGTCTCCTGAACTGCATTAACCAATTGAGTGCTGCATGGTCAGTTCGAAGAATAAACTCTTGACCATATAAGTATTTGTGGAAGTGTGTGGCGCTATCCACAATATCTAGCAATTCCCTTCGCGTCACACAGTAGTTCTTCTTGGAAAAGAAAGCAAACGGCTGTACTACGCTATTACGCGCTCCTTTCCCGCATGAATTCCAGTATGAAGAGTTCTCCTGCCTGTGGATATGACAAAATTGGATAAGTTGACCAACTTGTCGTCTATACGTGGTAATGGATAACTATCTTTCTTTATGACATCGTTCAGTTTCCGATAGTCCACACAGAATTTCGTTGAACCATTTTTCTTTTGAACAAGTACCACAGGTGAGCTCCATTGGCTTTTGGACTTCTCTATGATTCCATCACTTTCCATCTTCTTGACCAGTGTTTCTGCCTCTTGTTGCTTAGCAAGTGGAAATCGTCTTGGAGTCTGTCGAATTGGAATAGCATTTCCTGTACCAATTGGATGTCGCACTATATAGGTTTTACCCATCTCGTTGTCGCTGAAAGCAAACACGTTGGCAAATTGCTCTATCGCCTTTTCTGCTGCTTGTTGCTGTGCTCTTGACACAGCTTACGAATTTTATGTTTGCTTTCCAGATTTAGTGGCGTATTCTTTACTTTTACAGGCTGACAGTTTGCGATACAGCTTACTCCCTGAGTCTTGCCAATGACTGTTCCTTCTCTTATTACCTTCGGTGATGGGCTAACGTTCATTATTCTCACTGGTATCTTGGGCTGGAAATTCACTACAGTTCTTTCGGATAATAGTCCATTCTTGTTGAAATTGGTTGGCTCCACTATTCCTACTCTACTGTCCCCAAGATCACCGTTCACCTTGCCATAAATGATTTTCTCGCACATCGGTGGTATCTCTTCTTTTTCTTCTGGTTGTCGTTTATTTGCAGGGGTACTTCCACATTACGCCATTTTAACACGTAGTTCTTTAGATCAAGGGACATCTCGTGCTCTGTCATGTGCTCCAAGCCCAATATGCATTCATCTGCAATGCTGGCTACAATAAACCGATGAGAAAACGCACCGTAATGCTGGTGTAACTAAGTTTTCCTGGTCTACAGCAACGAGATAAGCTGTCTGCTGCATGTCATTCATCTGTGATGCGCCTATCTGCCATTGGTTTTCAGGACTCTTGACACGATTCTATCTGGCGGTCTCAAAGTGATGTTGGCGCGAGGTCAATACCCTCGCCCGTAAAAAAATATTATTGCGGAGCCCAAAATCAGCCTCGGATACACTGATGAACGACGACGACCACGGCAACGAAAACGGCTTAACAGTTTAAGAATTTTCTCATGGAACGTACGCTCACTGTATAGAGCTCGATCTGCACAGCAGCTAGCCGATACCCTATCCACAGATAATGCTGACATAACAGCAATGCGGTTTGCGGGGAATGGTGTCTTACATAAGTCAGAATATGACATAAATTACAAATGTCATGCAAGACATCATGTGCTCGGGGGGACAGATTTAAATACATAAGCCTCATAAACGTTGACGAACCTACAGAGTATTCCACAGGTGATGAAAAAGAAGAATTATTTGAATCAGTCGAACGGGGACTCCATGCCTGTCCTCAGTATGACGTAAAATCATTCTGGGGGATATGAATGCTAAAATATGTAGGAAGCCAGTATTCAGCAGTAAGGCAGTACATTGGCACCCATAGCTTACCCGAGAATACTAATGACAATGGACAGCGAGTCATAGAGATGGCAGCAAGCAATTATATGGTCGTTGCGAGTACAAGGTTTGCGCGTAAAAGTATCCACAAAGCCACCTGGGTATCTCTTAATGGAGTAACTCGCAACCCGATAGACCACGTATTAATAGACCGCCACCACAACCCGAACCTGTACGACCGTACCGAGGTGCCAACGTCGACTCGGATGGAAAAATATCTAGAGTTTCAAAACTCACTACACCATCTTTTTATATACTTTAAAGCCGCCTATGATAGCATAGACAAGTAAAAATATCCGGATCACTATCAAGCCCATTCAACATCTATAACCGGCTCCGACAGGGGAATGGACTGGCCTGCGTCCTCTTCAACTTGGCGTTTGAGAAAATGATCCGAGACTCTGACGTAACGGCGATAGGAACAATCCTCTATAAGTCCATTCAGATACTGGCTTACGCAGACGATATTGACATCGTTGGTAGAAACCGAAGATCTGTACAGGAAGCTTTCATTCAGATAGAGCAGGTGGCACAAAAACTGGGGCTGCACATAAATGAGAGCAAAACAAAGTACATGGTGGCCACGTCTGCGAGTAGAAGATCCAACATTGGTCCCTCAATTCAAATAGCGGAGCGAATTTGAAGTAGTGCAATCCTTTAACTATCTCGTGTCAATTATAGCAGCAGATAACAGCATGGAAATACGCGCACGGTTGCTTAAAGCCAACAAAGCCTACTATAGTTTGACAAGACTATTCAAATCCAGGAACTTAACCATAACATCCAATCTGCTAATATATAAGACAGTGGTCATATGGATCTGAGACTTGGGTGCTTACCAAAAAGCCTTTTGACCTTTTAGCCGCGTTCGAGAGAAAAGTCTTACAAAGAATTATTTGTTGCCCCGTATTTAAGGAAGGACGATTCCGGAGACTCTATAATGATGAGATCTACGAGCGTTACCGCGATGTGGACATCGTGAAGAAAATTAACCTCGGTAGGCTCCGGTGGGCAGAACACCTAGCTCGCATGAGCGAAGAGGATCCTGGTCGGAAAGTCCTTTGCGGTAGGATTTATGGAACACGACAGAGAGGCCGGCCAAGCCTACACTGGAAAGAACTCGTAGACCAGGACACCCAGAGTTTAGGGATGCGAAACTGGATGACAGGATACCCAGAGTTTAGGGATTCGAAACTGGTTGACATCGGCTCGAAATCGGGACCGGTGGAGATACTTTTTGCGGGAGGCCAGGACCGGACCGCGGTTATAGAGCCAAATATGATGGTGATGATCACACGAATCTGTTACTGAATTATAGTTTGTACTTTGTACCGGTCTTTGTTCCTTGCAGTCGCGCATGAAATGTCCAGGTTTCTGGCATCTAAAACATTTTGGACGAGAATTTGATGTGGAATTCCTGTCGTTCTGGAAGCGTCCAGTCTTTGATTGATGAGGGCTTCTATTTGTGTGATGTCCCAGTTTCCAACTTGCGGAATCTAACTAAATCAGTGGGCAAATAGGTTCTAGCTGCTTCATACTCCAAAGCCGATGCCAACACTTCATTCATTGATTATCCTCTGGCTGTAGTTCTCAAATGAAGCTTCAACTGAATAGCATCGATGAATGCATCCACTGCCAATCCGTCCAAGATACCAGACGGAACCCCACAATGACTTGTCGTGCTAGCGTAGTTATTTCCCGCTCTAATTCTTGAAGTCGTTCTCCTCGCTGTTGTTTCTTCTTCTGGAGCTGTATTTTGCTTAGCTCCTTGGTGTGAGACTGTCCAACTCTTTCAAGATTCTTCCGGAACTCATCTCGTCATTTGGAATCATTTGCAATACATTAGCTGCCTTGCCCCTTAATGGTAGGATAAAATAATTAAGCTGTTCTTTAACACCCCATCCATTGTGTTGTACAGCAGCTGCAAACTGGGCTTTTAAATTTTCAAAAGCTGTCTCGCCATCGAACGCAGGTGGTTCAAAATTCCTTTTTTCTCTGACGAATTGGATGCGATTATCCAGCCGGGTCTGAATGTCCTTTATTTTTCTTTCTAGACTACTCTCCTTTCCTGTCATGTTCGTTTCGAGCGATTTCAGTTCCTCTTGAAATGTTGCTTGACTTTCATTTATTTCACCTTTTTGTGACGTTTGAATTCCGCTCATTTCACCTCTTCACCTCTTAGCCTTTCCACCTTCTGATTTTGTTGATTGCATTTGGAGTTCAGTTATTGGATTTGCTGAGTTGATCAAATTTGGAATTTAATTCCTGGTTCAGTTCTTGGCTCTGCTGTTGATTTTGTCGATTCAGCTTTTGGCTTTGCTGTTCCAACTTGTCACTATATTGAAAATTCAAATCTTTCTTCATCTCTTGGTTTTGTTGCTGCGATTGTTCACTTGCCGGTCAAGCTTGCTGTTCATTTGCTCATTTTGCTGCTTCATTTGAGAATTCAAATCTTTTCCTAACTCTTCACTTTGTTCACTTGCCGCTGCATTTGTTGCATTAAAGCATTAAAGATTGATTCCATATTTGGTGCTTCCTTATTTCACATTATTTCACTTAATTTATTTACTTTCTGAAGGTTTGCAAAATCGCCAATTAATTTTTTTTTAACGAATTGGAAAGTTTGTCTTACGATTTTCAAAGTTTAGCTGTCTTACAATTTCCAAAATCCCACTTCTGACACCAATTGTTACAAAACTCAGGCTTTCGAGTTCTAAATGATTTTGCAAAAAACACACAACACAAGTTTATTAATTTACAAATAATAACTTTAATTAACTAACAGTTAAAATAACACAAGTTAACAATTTTACACTGGACAACTTTTAAATGCATACAAAAACACTTATAATACTTGTTCTTTATAATAATTCTCTTAGGTGGTAGCTTTGTCACTTTGCAAGAACTTTTACAACTAGACTAGCTGAATTCCAAATAACTAATGAATGCTCTGCAGCAAATGCCACCTTTTTCGATATCCAATATCGAGAAAAGACCAGAAAATTGTGGCCTTATTCCCTTATTAACAACTAACGATACTCATATGTAATGAGTCATATTCTAAAAATAAATTACATGTGCAATCAAGTTCTTTCACAAAAACCGGGAAAATCGCACAAACAGGTGACTACATAGTGATTGAAACTTACAGGCAGTTACATTTCAAATTTTAAATAATCTAATAAATCTTACTGCCTAAAAGTATGCTAAACAAAAGTGCTTAGTTATAATTCAGTGCCAATTTTTAGAATGAAGTATTTGTCTTAGGATTCGAATTCCATTATCTACTAACTACTTTCCATAACAATATACATATATAATATAAAAAAAAAAACAACCCAGAAAAATTTATATTTTTCATGTAAATTATCTAATAGGAGAGGAGAGGAGCAATGTTTGAACCTGGTTAATTTGGAAAAAATAATATTAAAGCCCCCTTCAAAATTTTTCAAAAACTGTTCTCACCGGAGATACACATGTGTAAGCAAAATTTGTATGGGAAAAAATTCAAATTAAAAACTTAAAAATTTTTACAAAAAGTTCGGTCTATCGGAGATACACATATGTTTAAAATTAAATTTATAGTAAACCGGGTTAATTTTTAAAAAAAATGTATGGCCCCGCCCCGGACCACAGGGCCCATTTGTTCCAAAAATTTTACAAAAAATTTTGGCTATCGGGATAAACATATGCTTAAAATTTAAAGAAAATCGGGTTAATTTTTAAAAAATTTATACGGGCACCCCTCGGTCCTCAGGGCCCATTCGCTCAAAAAATGTCCAAAAAGTTTCGTCCTTCGGAAATACACATGTGTATAAAATTTTACTAAAACCGGGTTAATTTTTATATTAAATATATATGGGCCAAGCGTCTATAAAATTTTTACAATAAGTGTTGTCCATCGGAGATACGCACGTGTATAAAATTTGAAAAAATTCGGGTTAATTTTTTTAAAAAATTTGTTGGGGCCCCATTACCCGGGCCCGGGGTCTCCAAAATTTCTTCAAAAAATTTTGTCTATCGGAGATACACACGTATATAAAATTTGAAGGAAAATTTTAATTTTTTTAAAAAAGTTTTTGGGGCCTCACGGCTCCGGGTCTCGGGGTTTCCAAAATTTTTACAGAAAGTGTTGTCCATCGCAGATACATGCTTTAGTAAAATAAAACAAATGCACATGTGTGCAAAATTCCCATAAAATCGGACTTTGGAAAGTGGGCTAAAATTTGATCGCAAGATTCCACGACAAACAGATCGACCGACCGACAGACAGTCGTGCCACGGGCAAGCAAATTAAAAAAATCATGTAATGCGACGTAAACACAACGACGTACGAAGAAGCACTAAAATTCTTTTTTTTAGTTGAATTAAGCTGTACAGCAGGTGAGTGCGTAACTAGTTCTTCATATACTCGAAATATCGTACAAAACACAAATTAAGAATGCACTCACACAACTGAGTGTACAACACATTTCAATTGCGGAACCATTCAGTTTTGTATAAAAATATTTGTTCTACTTCCTCTTGATATCTATATTCTCTCAGCTGAAACACAACAACAAAACAACCACAATCGTAAAGCAAGCAGCGCTGCTTACAGCTCATCAGCGCACACAGAACACAGTCATTATAGTATGTAATGATCTGATGCCGCTAAAGGGAAAAATTTGTATTGGAGCCCCCCGATCCCGCTGCCCGATCACTCTTTAATAGAAAGTATTGTATTGTATTGTGAAAGTGTATTGCTTTGGGAAGTGGGTTAAAAATTGATCAGAAAATCAGACCAGCCAGCCAGCCAAGGGCACGCGAAGTTAATATAGAGAATTTAAAAAAGATATACTTATGTGTGAACATGGCTTCGATACGTTCAGTAGATTAGGCCTGAGCCGATGAAATGAGTATGCACAATAACTTTTGTATACATATAAAGAAAGAAAAAAATGGAGGTGTTGCCACAACACGACTTTCTTTTACCGAACGGAGCCGGAATCTTCAGTAAATGTACATTAACTTTTTTCAAATATATTGTTACGATATTCAGGCTTTTGAGTTCGTAAAGGATTTTGCAAATAAAACACAAGACAAGTTAATTAATTTACAAATAATAACTTTAATTCACAAACAGTAATAATAACTCAAGTTCACAATTTATATTGATGATTACTTTTCACAGTACACAAAAACACTTATGATACTAGTACTTCACAATATATCCTTAGGTTATAGCTTTATCACTTTACAAGAACTTTTACAACTGCAGTGGTTAAATTCCAAACAACTAATAATAATCTTACTTCGGCCTAATGCCTCTATTTATCCAGATAATTGTAGCCTTGTTTCCTTATTTACAACTTACGATATGCAATGAGTC
Source organism: Nephrocerus scutellatus (assembly GCA_947095585.1). NCBI lineage: Eukaryota > Metazoa > Arthropoda > Insecta > Diptera > Pipunculidae > Nephrocerus > Nephrocerus scutellatus. Next base: position 34,107,997 of record OX352761.1, read on the forward strand.
ATCTTCTAAAAATAGACTACATGTTCATTCATGTTCTTTTTACAAAAACCGGGCAAATCGCACAAACTGGTTTGACTACTTGTTTGACCAGTACACAATGATTCAAACTTGCAAACGGTTACATTTCAAATTTCAAATAATCTAATAGTCTTATAGCATGCAACATGAAAGTGCTTATTTTTAGTATGCAGTATTTACATTGGGATTTATCTTAGGATTCTTATATGCGCTACTAACTTCTTTTCGTAACAATATGTTTTTTTTTTAACTTTTTTTGCAATTAACAGATTTCTCATAAGTTCTATACTTTTTGAGATATTTGCAAAAACTCGAAAAACTGTTCAAGTAAACTGTCACTTCCGGTTGACCGATTCCGCCAAAAGCAACTGGGACCTCCTAATTTATGTAAAAAGCTTAAAGAATAAAGAAACTATTATTACGGATCCCAAATCGGCCCCGGAACTCTGATCCACGACGTACGAACGTGCACTAAATATGATATAATATGTAGAGTCAAATATGATCATTATAAATGTTGTTTATATTTTTAAATTCTCTATATTATCTTCACTTGCCCGTGGGTCGTCGGTCGGTCGTCGGTCGTCTGTCGTGGATTCTTGCGATCAATTTTTAACCCACTTCCCATGGCCCGATTTTATTGAAATTTTGCACACATGTGTATTTCCGGAGACAACACTTTCTATTAAATTTTGAGGCCCCTCGGGCTGCGGGGTCGGGGGGCTCCCAAACAAAAATTTTAAAAAATTTACCCGATTTTCTTCAAATTTTACACACATGTGTATACCCAATAAACAATACTTTTTCGAAAATTTGGTAGTGATCGGGTCCCGGGTTCGGCCGCAAGGCCCTTATACATTTTTTAAATATTTATACTGGCATCAGATATTCGTCGCCCTTTATGGACTGTGTGCGGTGTGGCTGCGCAGTCGGCTGCGCTGCATGGTTTTGGTGGTGGTGGAGAGAGAGAGAGAAATCTTAGCGCACGCACAAATGAACCCAGCAAATGAAACGAGACATAAATGTTTTATGCTTACTTCAACTTACATTTTTATTATATACTGAATTGTATTTTTATTGATGTCATTTTTTTTGTTGTCGATATCAACTTACAGATAGAACAACAAGTTTCGCAATATTCTGTCATTTCGCGTTTTCATAAATTAGTTCAGAGCAGTCAAAGAGTTCTCAAGATAAATGTTCGTGTTTCTTATTTGCTCAGAGTATGAGCGTGCTCTAAGTGCTCAGAATAAAATGATCTGAGCTTTTTCAATTTTAACATCTGATGTCAAATGCTTGTTTCGATGATTTTCTCCTACAATAAAAAAAAAATGGCCCAGGATCGAGGGGCTCCCATATCAATTTCTGCGATTAGAGAATTTAGATGAAAAATTTTAATTTTTATGGGTTGTTTTTTTATTTTATGTATTTGGTTTTTTTTTCTGCAAATGATACTTCCAGAAAAGTTTTGAGTTTTGATATTTTATTTAGTTGAAGTTGCATAGTGATTGTAAGTAGATTTCTGTCTGGAAAGAGCAAGTTTTGTAGTGAAAATAGTAGTTCCATCTGCTAAACTTGGCCGAAGACTTTTTCCCTTCAAGAAATACATACGCATATCTTTTTTTATCACAGTCGGTTGAGATTTTGTTTATACGTACGTAGTTTATAGACTGTAGTGTTAAATGTCTTCACCGAAACCCGATCTGTTAGTTAGGCATTAGGCTGTCAGTCTTATAGTAATTTAAAAAAAAAAATTATAAGAAAACATTTAACCTTTATCTTATTTCAATCCTATTTTTTTGAAATATCGCGTGCAACAATTTAGCTTTCACCAAATTTTAAAATAGAGTTTTGAGACATTCCATCAGATTATCATTAATGGAGTGTTATACGTTGATAGGGGGAAAGAAATTCCGGTTAAAAATTTTTTGGTACAAGGTGTTCATAGGCTCTTTGGGAATATTCCAGAATATTATAAGAATTGGAAAAGCTAACGCAATAGTAATACCAGCGTTTTAAAGCACCTTTTCGAAATGATTGCAGAAATACTATCTGGACCAGCATATTTATGAGTACTGAGATCATTTAAAACTCTAACAACTATAAGCGTACGAAACTAGTGCGTCACATGGAGAAACCACTTCTTAAAAATACAGACGACGAAAATATGCAACGCATAAAAGAACCTTTTCACACGAACGTAGACGAAATTGACTGTTTCCTACTCTATAACCTACCCTAAAGTATAGGCATTATCCATTTCATAATCATCTATTTTCGATGATGAGAAAAAAATTATGACGATGATGAAGAAGATCCAGTTATATATTTAAAAACCTTAAATCACATATACAGTTATAAAAGATAGGAACATTCGTGGTAAAGTCTAAAATCCTACAAATCGTAGCGAATCGTACAATTACCAAGATTTAAGGATGCTACTTTACACAATAAATTGTACTCTTGAATGTAGTATGTAGTTATTTCGACTTTGTCTTGGAGCGAAAGCTCCAATGCCTTTCACTTTTACATCCAGATTTTTTTATGTATAAAGTTATTGCCTAGGGAGAACTCCCTCAAACACTTACGCTACGGCAATAAGGTGTTACTAAATTATGTATAATTCGGTCCTTCAGAAACTAGTTGACGTCTTTCTTGAAGACCAACAACTTGGTGAATCGTACCGGATTCGTCTGTAATACAAGGCCTAACGAAAAAAGGCACGCACAACTATCGATGCGATATAGGCTTATCAAAATTCAGCTTTTTTCGACAACCATTCCACTAATGATGAGTGGATTCGAATGAAGTTTGCCAGAAAAGAGAAATTTGACGAATGTCTTTGGTTTGTTATAGTTTGGCCAAGTCCTCTGGAACAACTTTATATTCAGGCTTTTGATAAAGTTTTCCCATTTAGGCTTTTCGTTTTTTGCTGTTTGTCCGAATTTTTCCACTCTCATTTGTACCTGTCTTTCTTTCCAGGACCACAACGACCAAAATAAAAAAAGAACTACGCAATCCATCGTTCGAGTCGTGACTTATGGTCGCGGTATCATACAAAAATCCTATGAAAAGACGCACTTTCAGTTTTTCAGCATAAACCTTATTCGCACTATGATCAACATTTTAAAATAAAAATTAGCCCAATCGGTCCAGCCATTCTCGAGTGATGCGGTTACCAACGAACAGCATTTCATTTTTAAATTCTCTATATTAACTTCACTTGCCCGTGGCTGGCTGGCTGGCCAAATCTTGTGATCAATTTTTAACCCACTTCCTACAGCCCGATTTTATTGAAATTTTGCACACATGTATATCTCCCATGACAACACTTTCTATTAAAATTTGAGGCCCCTCGGGCCGCGGGGTCGGGGGGCTCCCATACAAATATTTTAAAAAATTTACCCGATTTTTTTAAAATTTTATACAAATGTGTATCTCCGCTGGAAAACACTTTCTGTAAAACTTTTGGAGAGATCGGGCCCCTGGGTCGGGGGGGCACCCATACAAATTTTATGAAAAAAGTTCCCGATTTTCTTAAAATTTTATACGCATGTGTATCTCCGATGGACAAAAGTTTTTGTAAATTTTTTGAAGCGATCGGGCCCCGGGGTCGGGGGGCTCCCATACACATTTTTTTTATTTAATTATATATTTTTTAACGCACTTCCTAAAACCCGATTTTCCTGAAACTTTGTGCACATGCGTATTTCCAGTGACAATACTTTCTTTTAAAATTTGGAAGTGATCGGGCCCCGGGTTTGTGGGGCTCCCATACAAATTTAAAATAAAAATTACCCGATTTTTTTCAAATTTTACACACATGTGTATACCCAATAAACAATACTTTTTCTAAAATTTGGTAGTGATCGGACCCCGGGTTCGCCCGCAAGGCCCTTATATTTACATTTTTTAATTTCTTATAGTGGCATCAGATTCTTTAATGACTGTGTGCGGTGTGTGCTGCGCAGCATTCAAGCATCAGCTTTCAACAGAGCAACATCTAACGCACAAAATATATTTTGCCGTCAAAAATTTATCACATTAAAAAAATAAAAAATCCAATAAAGTCATAAAATGGAAAATGTCAACGTTATTCTATCCATGATTAAAGACATTATCTCGTCAGCCGTTAACGAACAAGGGGTGCAGGTAGCAAATGAGCTACGAAGGGCACTTGCCTCATTAGTTAACGATGGGGAAGTTGCTGAGCAGGTAGCTAGCAAGAAACCCAACGAGCTGACTTCGTCATCAGAGTATGAGGAAGACAACACGTGTCTGACAAATTGTGATGGAAAAAGGAAGAAGAAGAAGAAATATGCAAATAAGCAACAAAAAAAGTTACGCAACGACCAAGAGGCTGATGAAGAAGAAGAAATAGCCTTAGAGGAAGACTCCAAGGCTCTTGCAGCCACTGTTGCAAACGTTGAAAAACAAGTACCTTCGGTACCTGTGCCAGATTACCCGGCCCTGCCTGCACAACGTGCGGGAAAATCATCGTCGCTCAAAAACCCCCAAAACACCGCAATTAATAACAAGAAGCATTCGCAACCACCAATTGTTTGCTTCAATCTTAATGTTGAAAAATTAAGGGAACACTTATTAATCAATAAAATTTCATTTAATTACAGCATCATCAACAACAGCCTGACAAAATCAACAATTAAGACCTCTTGTGCTGATGGATATCGGAAGATCTTGGACTTTCTCGCCAAAGAAAAGGTCGAAAATCATTCCTTTACTCCAAGAGACCAGCGGAAGAAACTTTTGGTTCTTAAAGGATTGCAGCACAATACTCCAGCCGACAAAATTAAATCTGCCATGGAAATGGATGGACTTTCAGTAACAACAGTAACTCCATTCAAGTCAAAAAAAGCAAAAGACAGGAAATATAACAGTTTTGTTGTAGAAGTCGACCGTAACATCAACGCACAGGAAGTCTACCAGAAGAAAATTCTCCTAAACCAAGAAATCCACTGGGAACGACTCAAGACTGAGGATATTACACAGTGCAAAAACTGTCAAAAATATGGTCATGTAGCATCGAACTGCGGGATGAAATATCGTTGCGTCAAATGTGTTGGAAACCATGATCCTGGAAGCTGTCCGAGGAATGCAGTAGATGAAAAAGTTTACTGCACCAACTGCCAGAAAACCGGACACCCAGCAAACTTTCGTGGATGTCCAGTCTACAAACAAAAAATCCAGGACAAGAAGATAGCAGTTTTATTAAAAGCACAACAAAACAAGTTTGCTGCAATGTCTGCAAAAAGAACTGTGCAAAGCGGTATTAGCTTCGCACAAATAGCTAAACAAACACAGTCTAAGCAATCAGTGAAACCACAACCAACACCTCAAAAGCTTACGTCAACAGCACCAGGAATAGCATCTAAGAAAGTTATACCCAGCCAAAGGGATCCAAGTGCTTTCAAGGTCACGACAAGCAATGAGCTTTTAGATAGTGCCTATCGCCTATCCTGTAAAACGGAGGAAGAACAAGCAGAGTGCTATATCAACTTCGTGTTCTCACTATGTCTAGAGCGATAAGAAGATTAAACCTTATCAGCTACAATATAAACTCAATTGTGTCACACGACAAAAGAAAGTGTCTAAGTCTTTTTCTAAAAGATAAGAAACCAGATATCCTGCTTTTGTCCGAGACAAACTTATCTGAAAGACATCGAATTGAGTATAAAAACTATAAAATATACAGGACTGACAAAAGTACCGGAGGCAGAGGAACAGCAATTCTCATAAAGGATTCAATCTACGCAGAAAGGATTGCCGTCAACGGATTAGTGACAACAGATACGACTGCTGCAGTTATCCCTTCAGCTGGTGGCGAATCAGTAGTTATTATGTCAATCTACATGTACTGTACCTCAAGAAGAGATGAACTAAGAAAGGACATGAATATCATAAACGACATAATTAACAGATTCACATACGCAGTCATTGGAGGAGATTTTAACGCACGCAGTCCTCTTTGGCTGGACGTTCAAACATCCTCACAAGGGAAATATATGGAAGAATGGTTGAGTGACTACTCGCATACCCATAGTCTTGCAGTAGTCTCAAAACCTATACCAACATTTCCCAGAAGCCAATCACTTATAGATTTTTTCCTATGTTCTTCAAACATAATTAATATTCATTTCAGAAACTTTATCTGCACAGCGATTGCAACGGACACGGATCACCTAGCAATACAGTTACGGATCAACCTAATGGACAGCTTTCATGCATTAAGCCCACCATCTAGCGAATTTATTAATCTGAGAGCCATTAATTGGGACCGTTTTCAAGACAAAGTCAATGAGGGACTTGAAATTCCTTCGACATCAAGGAATCTTACTAATTCTGAAATTGACAATGCCATCGACAACATAGAAAGTGTGATCAATAACGCAATTGGTGAGCAAAGTCAGCATCGCAGCAGTAGGGACCGTTATAGCCACTTGCCGGCAAATATTCAAGCGTTATATAACTGCAAACAACGTCTCCGTAAGCGACTCCAACGAATCCTGGAACGCGATTGGAACACGAGGAACTCAAACTACCAGGCAGTACTTTCTGAGTTGAAATGCCTCAATGTAATGATCCGACAACATATGAGGAGACACTTTAACTCCGTATTTCAAAAGAGACTGCAAGACATAAAACCTGGTCCCAACATGTTCAGACAGATAAATCAACTTGTTGGAAAGCGCCCGGCCCTTCCTGGATTCCTGGAGAACAATGGCCTTACCCTTACAACAGCAGCAGAAAAAACCGAAGCATTTGCAGAATCCTTTGAAAACAAATTTGTGCCCAAACCACCATCACACTTACCGGAATTCATGCGGGAAGTAGAAACTACTTTTAATAGCTTTTCTATTTCTACTCCGCAAACAGTTTTCAACGATGAGAATCCATCTCACGAGCCGTCGAATCAGGACATATTCACTAATTTAGAGGAAACAAAAGAAATCATCCAATCAAACAACTCGAAGAAGTCATTCGGAGGGGACCAAATCTCAAACTTTATGTTAAAAAGATTTCCACAAGCAGCTCTTCTAGTTCTAACAGTCATCTTTAACAACTGTCTCAACAATTCATTCTTCCCATCAAAGTGGAAAATTGCAAAGATAGTTCCAGTGCCTAAGAAGACGGACAGAACTTCTATCAAAGGATACAGACCAATAGCGTTACTCTGCAGCACAAGCAAAATACTTGAGTCTCTCTTGCTTAAGAGAGTAAATGAAGTCTGTAGGCTCAAAGAGATTATCCCCAACAATCAATTCGGTTTTAAGCGGAAACACTCTACGCTTCATCCATTGCTGAAACTTCATGCAGATGTTACCGTTTCACTCAACAAAAAGGAATCAACAGTGGCATGTTTCCTCGACATCGAAAAGGCGTTCGATTCTGTATGGATAGAAGGGCTTCTTTACAAACTGAGAAGGATGGAATTCCCGGTCAACATTATCAGAATTTTACAGAGCTTGTTAACAAACAGAACATTCTACGTGCAAATAGATGAAGCCAAATCAACGACCAGGAACATTAAAGCAGGGGTGGCGCAAGGATCGCGACTTGGACCGGTGCTTTTCAACATTTTCACATCAGATCAGCCGATGAATACGACAAGAACAACAACCTTGCTATTCGCAGACGATTCTGTTACGTACAGCAGCAGCATGGCACCTCAATTAGCTGTGCAACGAGTCGAAACTCACATTCGGAGACTTCAAGAATATTACCTAAAATGGGGAATCCAAATCAATGCCACGAAATCCGAATTAATCTGTTTCCGGTTACCCTCAACATCCCGCAGCAAAAAAGCTCTAGCCACTATTGGAAGGAGCTTAAAACTTAGGCTGGATAACAACACGGTTATCAACTCATCGCGGACAGTTCGATACCTCGGAATTAATTTCAGCGAGCTGTTTAAGTTTAACGAACATGCATCGAAGACCCTACAGAGAGCAAATTATGCTTTCAGTTTGTCACATTCTTTAATGCGACGAAACCAAGGACTCAGCCAAAAAAACAAAGCTACTCATATACAAGCAGATTATCCGCCCGGTTATATGCTATGGGTTCCCCACTTGGTACACGATATCTCCAACATACATGAAGAGATTACAGCTGTTCGAAAGGAAAGTGCTTCGTGCCTGTACTGGCCTTAATAGAAAGCTCCACAATGGCTACTTCTACTCAAATACAGATCTGTATAAAGCAAGCAAAATAACATCCATCGAAAAGCATTTGCAAGAACTTCACATCCGACTAATGTCATCAGTAGGAACACATGAGAACCCGTTAGTCAGTGCCATAGCAAACATTGAGCTAGCAAGAAGCCAGAATTACCTAAGCCCGCTGGCAGTAATTCATCAGGAATTCGACGATTTATTAAGATCTCCAACATTTTATGATACTGCTGTAGGATCCTACCGGCGAGGCTGATAGCCTCGGCAGTACAACTTTTATTCTCTACCATAACCCCATGGACAATCAGCCGTAAGGAAGCTGAATTTATTTAAGCCATAATTATAAGTTTAATTTCACATGTAACCATTTATTAATAGTTTATCATAAGACAAGTATATGCAAGGCCCAATCGACGAGCCAGCAACCTTAAATTTAAGCACATTTTTATACTTATATTTTTTAAAGATCAAAACAATTGTATATATAAATCCTTAAATAAATAAACTTAACTAACTTAACTGTGCTGCGCAGTCGGCATGGTTTTGATGGTGGAGAGAGAGAGAGAGAGAGAGAGAGAGAGAAATCTTAGCTCACGCACAAATGAACCCAGCAAATGAAACGAGACATAAATGTTTTATGCTTAATTCAACTTACTTACTTATTTACTGAATTGTATTTTTATTGATGTCGTTTTTTGTTGTCGATATCAACTTACAGATAGAACAACAAGTTTTCGCAATATTCTGTCATTTCGCGTTTTCATAAATTAGTTCGGAGCAGTCAAAGAGTTCTTAAGATAAATGTTCGTGTTTCTTATTTTCTCAGAGTATGAGCGTGCTCTAAGTGCTCAGAATAAAATGATCTGAGCATTTTCAATTTTAACATCTGATGTCAAATGTCTGTTTCGATGATTTTCTCCTACAATAAAAAAAATTACCCAGGATCAAGGGGCTCCCATATGAATTTCTGCGATTAGAGAATTTAGATGAAAAATTTTAATTTTTATGGGTTGTTTTTTTATAGGGGAGACCTGGGATAGTAGATTCAAAATTTGCTTATCTGTTTTTTTTAAAAAAACTAAGAAAGATATCAAAACGAATCAAATGCCTTTTTATAAAACATATTTTTCGCTTTATAAAAAAAATATGTCTTCTAAAATTAGCTAATTTTAAGACCCTATTTTCTTTATTTTACACAACGACCTCAAATGAGTCAAATAACCCCAGAACCGGGGTAATTTGGCTAAGGGTATGGGGTCAGTTGACTCTATTCTTATTTTCACCTTTTTGATAATAAAACTATAAAAAAATAGAACAAATCAATTTTATTTGAAACAAAAACTAAAAATAAAGAGTTTCAAGAGAGCTCAGCAATAGGGGTGGAAGGATGTTCCAACTTTTTCTGCTTAAATTTTTTAACATATCTTTGCATGGTTTTGTAAGGAATCCCATGGTCGTGAGCAACATATCGTATACTTTTTTCTTTTCCAAGTATAAGCTGGCATGCACGCTCCAAAACAGTTTGTTCGGTTGCGCCTCTTGAGGTTTTCCTAACATATGTTCTCATTTTCCTAGAGTCAACTTACCCCGAAAAAAAAAGTCAACTTACCCCGATCGGCCTGTCGGCACTCAATGATTTTTTTTTCGGTAGTAGGAAATAAAAACAACAAAAAGCTACCAGCTGTGATGATCACGAATATGCACTCGCCCTCTATCCTAAAAAAAATTTGACTTAAACACAAAAACCGCTGCGAAAAAAGAAAACGAAAAGAAAACAAAAAAATTACTCACGAAGGCAAAAATCTGTTTTTTCGCAATTAATCTCGAACGACGTCTGACTCTGACGAAAGACAATGGGAGACTAAGCAGGTAGCTGTGCTCGATGTAACAACAAGAACTAAAATGAAAGAAATTGTTTTGTTTTGAAGTTATTGGCGGTGAGTCTACTTGCCCCTGGGGCCAACTATCCCCGGTCTCCCCTATATAGCGAAATATAGTCAGCGAGAAAAAAAATTTTGTGTTTTTTACGCGCTGAGAATCGAACAGACGTTCTTTGAGCGGGCCAAGAGTGGACACTTGTTGTTCACACTCCAGATACTGAAAAAAGAAAACTCTCTACCCGATATCACTCGTTCATACTTTCTTCTTAATAAATAAAAGAAGACTAGTTGTGCAAAATGCGTTAAGACACCTCAAAGCGTGATGTTACCTTGGTGCACAGTGTCGAGTGTTTTAAAACAAAACCCTCCAATCCCGCAGCCCGATCACTTTCAAATTTAATATGGTAATATTTAATAGAAAGTATTGTCATGGGAAATACACATATGTGCAAAGTTTGAATAAAATCGGACCTTAGGTAGTGTATTAAAAATTTATCACAAGATTCTGCCCACCAGCCAGCCACGCGCATGCGAAGTTAATAAAGAGAATTAAAAAAAAGAAACTTTGTCTGTATGACTGTATGTCTTTATGAATGATCGCAATTAACTCTAAGACCGTTCAATCGATATAGCTAAACCTTTGGGAGGTTGCGGTGGATGTTTGTTGGGGATTAGTTTGATGATGGTGTTAAGGGGGTTGACATGGTGGGTGGCTATAGGTATAGTTTGTATGAGATAGACTCGAAGACCGTGTTTTTGATAGATAGAGGTGATATGTTGGTAGGGGGTTTATTAAAGTGGGTCTTGGAGAGGGTCTGGGTGGGTCTTGGTGGTTCATTGGGTAGTGTAGTGGGACAGTGTGGTGGTGGCAGGCGGCCAACGCTGATTTTTCAGCTAGTTTGATATAAATTTGTTAATAGCTCTTTTCTGTGTGATATATATGGATTGTGATTGTGAATCATCCTCCATCAGCAGAAAGGGGGGGATGCATACAGGTGCGGTATATGTTACGTCTTTAAAGTAATGCTGGCGCGATGCGTATAACCAGGCCCGTAAAAAAGATCATTACGGAACCCTCGGGAGGCCAGGACCGGATCCCGGTTATATAGCCCAATGTGATGATGATTATGATTGTGTTATGATAATTTTGTAAATAGCCATTGGAACAAATGAGAAGAATTATTTATGTTTTACTTCTTTGAGTCTGAAATGATCTTTTAAAGATAACAAAGATAAAGGGCTTATAACTAATGGTATATTTTTTAAGAAATATCACTGCAGAATTAAATTGACTGTTTAACGCTTCAAAACATGAAGTAAACTTTTACAATTTAAGTTTTTTGTGCACTGTACATGTAATAATCCTTATTTTTAATATCTAAAAATTACTTATTCGAGTATTTACCGGCGATTTTGATATTTAAGCAACGATAGATTTTATCATCCCAAGCACAAGGTAACGACGCCGACGGTTGCACTGCACATCAACTCCATAATCGAGCACTTGTGTGCGAACTCATTTCGCACAACGAATTCAGCACCGCGCCAATTGTGCGTGCATTATCTCGAATGTGCGTTTGGGTGGCACGCAGCTGTACAGTGTACACACACACATGCTCGTAAAAGGAGTTTCGACGGTAGGCCGGTTGGTCGGCTGGTGGGTCGATTGATGGGCCACATCCGTTGCAGTGCTGATGCAAAAAACTATGCATTTTCTGTTAAAATATTATGCCGACCCCTCTCTCCAACTTCGTCCAAAAAAGTGCGAAATTTTGGAATTTATGCGTCTATGTGACGGCCACACAGATCCTACAGCTGCAACTCTCAGTACAGTAGGCGGAGCGATTTTTTTTTTCAAACGCAAGCGCGCTTTATTAATACTCGCATAAGCTTCAACGAAAAAACAGGCCGAACTTCCACTATAGTCGTACGTTTTTACGTGGCGTTGCATCGCTGGCCTGCAATTAAACGGGTTAGTGCGCTGTGTTGTGTTGCGCTATAGACAAGCCACCTTCTTTTTCTTCATCTGCTACGCGCCTACTTCGTTCGGTCGTTATCTCCATCAAGCTGATGTACGTCGAGTTCGATGTATATTGACGCGTCTTGCGTTTGGGACTGATAAGCATCGCTAGTGCGGAGATCTGCTGAATACATACGAGTATATAACAATTTTTTATTCGTATTTCTCTACTTTCAAATGAGGAGATTTAGAAATGCAATGCAATGTGCTGTGTATGTACCACTGGTGTTGGCATCAGTATTTGCTGGTGGCTTTGGCAAAAAGTTTTTGCTTGTATAGAAAAACTATGCACCATTTACAGCACAGGACTGCGTGGATGTGCATCAAACGAGGCACAACTACAAATACGCTCGGTGCATCATCTCTCAAAACTAACTCTGCGTTCTGGTTAGCAGGTTTGTGCTGTGCAGTTGTTTTTCGTTGTCCTTTTGTTTTTGTTATGCTGGCGCTGCGTGCGTTTGGATATAATGCTAGTGAGAGGATAGTCGATTTGCGATCCTATTCGTATCATGTGACCGACTACCAATACTGTTGCAATTACTAAACGCGCCTACACGAAGTTAGCTAGCCGCAGCTCTCGCATGCATCGCATGGCAATGCATCGCAGCACATGCGATTGTGTTAGGCCGCCAGTCTGTCATGATGATGATAATCAACAGCAAGTTCCCAATTTTCCCTCTATTGATGACGATGGGACTGCTGCGATGACGGCACTATAGAGAAATAATTTTTTCTCGCGAGTTTCGCTCTCTCTAATCTCCCGCCTGCCCCATACACATGTTGGGGATGGTGATGACGACGACATTGAGGACAAACGGCTAACGAACGAGCGAGCGGAAATCCACCATCCTCTGCCCCATCAGCCATAGATATTCCTGTATCCTGGCGTGTGGATGCATCCGAGTCAGTGTTCTGTGTCTGTCCCTCTCACGTGTATAGTATTCCGATCGTTCGTTTGTATATTCGACCAGCCAACCAATTTTTTTCGCTTTCTCCTTTCGCTTTGTCATGGACCGAATCTCACGACTACTGGGACGTGGACTCAGCTATAGACATGGACATTGGTTAGGGCAAGCGACGAGCCATGGACAGCGCGTTTTGTACGGACACATATAGATACGAGTATTTGGGGTCGATTGGAACACCTACATTCTGACGCATATGTACTCGCGTACTTGGATTTTTTCCGCCAACTACCGGTTGTCCTGCCGATGCAGCTTCATCCGCTGCTGCTGATGATGATGATGATGATGATGATTGTGACCAACTCGGGCTTTTTTCCACAATCGCCAGTCAGTGTTGTTTTGTTTTTTTCCAGCGTCTATACACTATTTTCTATTTGAGTTTTTTATTTTCTAAAGTGGGGTATAACCGGACTGACGTGTGCAGCAGCAACAAAAACAACAACAACAACAACTCAAACAACAACAAAATACTTCAAATACAAAAAGAGTAAATAAAATCAACAAAAATTCTACAAAACCAAAACTCAAAACAATAACAACGACGACAACAACAACAAAAAAGGATTTTGCCTATTTTTATGGAATTTTTGTAGGTGTGTTTTTTTGTTGTTGTTTTAGCAGAGAACATTTGTGAAATTTTGATGTTGTACTTGTGTCATCTATACATACATATCCACATAAATGGTGCAGGAGCTGGCGCTTATGGCGCTTAGAGTTCTGGCGCTACTTCTGCTGCTGGTGCTGGAGTGTCTAGGTATTGTGTTGTGTTATACGCGGAAATTACGAAAAAAAGCTTCACTATACTTAGAGGAGACTTTTCTATACAATTGAAAAGCCTGAAACACACTAAGATATATTGGGCAAAAGTTTGGTCGCGTTTGCCGCTGAGCCCATCCTGTGTGCCCCGTTGAGCCGCGAGGCTAGATAACCTATAGCTTACAGAGAGGCGGTGTGGTGCGGTGCGGTAGCACATATACTCGTATACATTTGCGTTCGCGCGAGACAGGAACAAGAGAAAAATTCTATTACTTTTGCTTATCTAGGACCATTCATTCCAATATCGAGAATTTGTGTCGTTTTGGTGCGTCGTGGCGGCGTTTTTCAGTCACGCTTTTTCGGCGTTGTTGTTGATACACGCGTGTTATCATCATCGCTGCAGTCGCATACCGCGATGGTCCAGTCTTCTAACATCTAACATATTTTCAGCACGCAGAAAAATTATATTCCCATCATTAGAAAAATATCGCTTTTACTACTGAATACATAAAAAATAAAATAAAATAAAATAAAATACATTTTTAAATTAAAAAATGTTAATCTATAAGAAAATTGCTGAAACTCCGTCATTAATTACAAGCAATATAACCAAATAATGTAAACTTGGAAAACAAATAAATGCAATAAAACAACAACAACAAAATTCAATTAATCAATTCAATAAATGAAAAAGTGTTGTGTGCGTGCGTTTGATTATATGTATTTTTATTAAATTTGAATTAATTCTCATGCAAAGAAAACACATTACCAGTTGGAACCAAGTTTTAACTTTGAATTTGTTTCGCTAGTTGCCAAAATTATTTCGAAGCTCACCAACTACCACAACTAAGCACTAAGCAAACAATAGCGGTCCAAATTACATAGGAATGAAGTGAAATTAATTTTAATCGAAGTTAAAAACAACAAAATATAAAAAAACCTTAACCCAAGTATACAAATACCACCTACTAATCAAATTTACTACAACAACAACAACTGATGTAACTGCGACCAGCATAAGCAACCTTCCAAGTTTTTGCTGTGCACTACAGCAATTCTATAGTTTTGTTTCTTATATTAAATGAATATTTTGTAATTTCGATTTTATTTTCTTCAATGTCACTGAGTGCGAGATGGCAAAAATCATCGATTATCGAAAAGTTATGAATAAAACAATTGCAGAAGCGACTGATAATGGCTGAAACAACCACAAAATGAACGAACAAACGAAATCAAAATGAAACCAAATTCGCAAAATTAAATCTTTTAGCAGAAATCACAGCACAAATTAAAAATTGAGGACAAACCGGGATACAAACTAAAAGTGCTCCCAACTCCCAACCGGGCTTAAGTGAAGGAAACAATTTAAAAAAAATCATGTAGCTTTAGTTGTTAATTCGTTTGGTTTAAAGTTATGTTGCAAATTACTCGGATTTTAAATTATCTATCTGTTGTTAAGTTTGTGTAAAACTCATATCAAACCAAAAAAAAAGTTCCCCCTTCTCCTATGTTGACTGGAATTGTTTTTAGTGAACACTTTGTTTCAAGTTGTCCTTGAGTTCGAACAGCGCAATAGAACACGAAAATTATTATTCTTTGGGTTGGTTTAACAACAACTAAGGTCGAAAAAATTTATACAAAAAATTGTTTACTTAAATATCAACAACAAAAATTTAATTTGCAAATATCTGGCGACGGCAAAAACGGCAACAGCAACAACAACAATAAAATACCTGAAAGCCAACAGTGAAAATTTGGATCAAAATGCTAACGGATATCAAAAAAATTTGTGATAAAACTTTTCATTTACTGGTAAGTGAAAACACAGTTGTTTTACATACTTTAATGATGGTTTTTTAGTTAAAAATCAGTTAACATTAAATTAAATAAATTCGTATAACATTCTGTGATACGAAAATAGAGCAAATATAGCAATAAAATTGTATGCGACATAAGTCCAACAACAATAATATTTTCAAACGTTACCTTTAAGTCAACGTGAAACTTTCAACCATATCGTCCGACTATGGATGTAACGGAGTAGTCCTTGTTCTCCTGATGTCGAGTAATTGGCACAGCCTTTGGAACAATAGCGACTTAAAATTCTGCCCTTGATCGGAATGCAGCAGGTAATTTCCTACTTCTGTCAACCATCAAAACCTAGCATTTTTAAAAGAATTCTTATTACTCGGTGCGCACACCTTTGCACCGATATCAGTGATCAAGAGTAATTTAACTTTTCATTTATGGTCAATATGTATATTGTGCTTAGTGTGTGTATGATCGCTAAAGTAACGAAAGGCTTAACATACATACTCGTCAGCCAGTCTGTAAAACTTTTTTGTTAGGCCAGTCTTCTAACATTTCTTCTATAGCGTCGGCTTGTTCAGTTTGATAAAAAAATGTTGCAAAGCTTATTAGCCGTGCTGATCTTTTTAAAATAAATCAATCGTTTTAATTCTTCAAAAAATATGCACAAATAAGTTTCTAATTCCTAAGAAATTCCTTTTTGCAAGTAATTTCTAACGGTTAGTTTCTTTCTATAAAGTTGCGTATTCCTTTAATTAAGGTAGAAGAGCGCGAAGAAGACGTCGGTTCATCCGGTAGGTTTTTGTATGATTCTTTTAGGTTTTTGTATTCGGTTGGTGTGTTAACCATATATGATGCACAAAGTTTATATGGTTAGTTTTTGAAGCATAGTTTTAGGCTTACTTATTCGGTTTGTGCATATGTAGAAAAATATATTTTGTTGAATTGCAAAGGGTTTGTATATTTATAACGGAAAAAAGTAAAATCATAGTGTTCTCGTTTCTTAGATACAATCAGAAAAACATAAAAAACAAAGAATATGAGCGAATTGTTTAAGTAAATTATGCGCGCTAGATTATTGCAACGTATGTTAATTTCATGTCAAGTTATTCTAACTAAGGCACATAAGGAGACAAAATAAAAAATATTTTTTTATTTGTATTTTGTATTTAGCAGTTTACTTCAATTGTTTAAGATTTTCCTAATTTTTTAAATGTTTTAATTGACTTAATTGTAATTCTAGATACAATACAACATCCCAACTCCCAATAATAATTTAAAAAACTCCAAAATATGTTTGTAGTCTTCTAACTAAATTTAATTTTTAATTTTAATTTTTAATACAACGACAACAACCAAATTGGCGGTCAGTTAAGAACCAAAAAAAAATGAAAATGATCATACAGACAAAGATAAGATGAAGAAAATATCTTCACCGATTTGCTACTGTAATTAGGCGCCACCATCACTATCACCTTTTAAGCTTTTATCATGATTAATGTCTTTTAGAAGAACTCAAGGACTCAAGGCTTACAATCATAGACAAATCACACACATTTCATTAGAAAAGCTCCCCTTCGGCAATGACGTCGAGTCTGAGCGAGAATTAGGTGCGCACTGATTTTTGAAACAAGATTGCAGTGGGTTACTGGCTGTCTATCTCTCTCTTTCGCCCTTTCCTTCTTTTTCTCTTATGTTGGTATGCACTATTCCAAACACAAAACGATGAAAAAGATTGAGCTGTTTAGCTTGGAAGTTTTGTAGTTTTTTCTCCTTAAATGCAAAAAGAAACCTGATGGTCCCGGCATCGACAGGGCGCATGCCCTTGTTTATGTCGGTATTGGTGGTTGAATGCAAATTGCTCTCAGAACTTTCTAGTCTAATATTTCACGAAGAATTTCTCCACTTATGCGTTTTCTCCTCTGGTGCTAGATGCGTGTGCGCACGTGTATGCCTGGCAGAAGTTTTAGTTGATGTATTAAATGAGAAATTCTATTGTCGATGGAGCGCGCGGTGGGTGAAAAAGCGATTAAAGGGAAAGAAATAATTCGAATTTTCTTTTTTTGCATATTGCATAGCGTATCCTTTTTCTCGCTTTTGCAAATAAAAGTTTTAGAAAGGGTTCATCCGAGCGGCAGAACTCCCACCCACCACTACTCTCATTTAACCTGCTGTTGGTGCATCAGGGGCTGATTAACCATCGTGATGCTTTGCTCGTGCTTTCGTTCTTCTGTTTTTGAGCTCGTCGTCGCTGTCGTTCATGTTCGACTCTCGCGATTGGATTCGGTCAACGGTGTCGCTGGATGTTCGCATTGACCGAACGATGGAAATAAGAGAAAGTCCTTAAGACTTTTCTATTCCTTGGCTTAACAGAGTGTGCATTGCTTCGCCGTGCTTATAGCGACGTTCAGACGACATCGCATGGCACAACTCTTCTGGTCGGCTATGAGTTAAGCGTGTTTTTTTATACATATATATTAAACATATATTACACATATATTTTATGTTAATATTGTATAAGTATATTGGGCCGATGATTTTCATACTACATACATATACATATGCTAACTCCAAGAAAAATTAGGAGAAACGCACGTTTCTAATAAAATCATCTTGTGCGCGTTCGGTGTCGTCGTTTGCCTCACCTTCACCTTCGCCTACGCCATGGTCTCAGTGTTAGTCATCGTTGTTATTGTTGTCGTCGTCGCCTTCGCCGTCGCCTAATACCCCCGCATTACAATACAAATATTCCATAATTTTGTTGTAAGCAAAAAAGATCGAAATCGGGTGTCGAAGGAGAATGTCTTAAAGTGCGCGTCCGTATGTGTCTTCTGTCTTCCCCAGTTACCGCCGTCACGAGACTCTTTTTTTTAATAATCAACCATAATATCAATAATGCATACATAATTTTGTGGGCATCTTGTGCTCTTCAGTTTGATGCGTTGACCAATGTGTACCGGCGACGGCGACGAATCACACAAATTTAAGAGGAGCAACATCATCAGCAATTCACAAACAGGATTATTTCAATTTACTACACTACTGCTCAGTATATGTTTTCGTATTACCAAAATTAAAAAAAAAACAAAATGTAAGTAATAAGAAACTATCAAAAAAACCTTGCTAGATACATGATTGGACTTTGTTATCTATGGAGTTTTTATCATCAAGTCTGATTGTAACAAGATGATGATGATCTCAGGCATATCACTTTCGTCATCGTTCGGTCGACACCGAAATAAAGTTAGCCCCCGGTGCAATGTGCCACTAACCAACGACGAGAATTTTCGCCGTTGTCACCCAAATTTGACACTACTCGCACATTCTACCGTAATATAATGAAAATTCATTTTAATAATATGTACGGGACAAATAGAATATTTCTACTACTGTATAGGTACGTGTTTCTTCAGAGGAGATTTTCTCCTTTTCTTGTGATGGGGTAAGATTTTCTATTCGCCTGGTTTTCCTTTCGATGTTCAGTTTCTCTTTTTCATTTTGGAGCCGAAGTAAGCGTACCACCCACAAACCACCCACCAATATGTACGCACACAGTTATTGTCCGTAGCAAACGCTTTCTATGCTAGAGTTTGCAATTACAATGCCTTGGGTGTATAGGTTTGTTATCCGTGCCGAACTAAAGGGTAGTAAAGTTAACTCTGCGTTTTTTCGCTTGAAGGGGGTAGTGTTTACAGACGTAGGTGTTCTTATCTATGCACTATGTCTAACTGAGCTTTACCCCACTCCACCACAAAATAAACCATCCTAACGCAATACTAAGTATGCACATAGTTGTGTTGTCGTCCTGTAAGTCGAATTCTATTTCCCACACAAATGCACAACTCACTTGTTTGTACTCTATCTCTCTCTCTCTCATTCGTTCTATAGTTTTCTCTCTTTCTCTCTCTTTTGCGCACTCCAGCTTCATCTATCTCTGACATTATCATGCATTCTCTATACTCATCGTAAGTCGTATTTGTGTTCGTATGTGTTTGTGTAGGGATAGAAGAGATAGAGATGTTGTGTGAGGCGACCTTATATTTTGAAATAGAATATAAGACATCCTTTTCCTTTAGGTTTTCGTATTCCTAGAGAAATCACCTCGGTGTTGGCTTTTGGTAAGGCATATATTTAGTTTTCACTTCGTCCTCGTCGTCGTCGTAGCTTTTTACTCGTTTTGCTCTTAATTTCGGCATTCGTTCGGTGGTAATGTTTTTCCTTCTTTTCGTTATTATTCTTATATGTTATATAGATTATTTCAATACTTATCTACGACGGACACAGCTCGGTAAGGATTTTACCTTCTTCTACAGTGACCGCACAAACACACATACCTCCGCCACTCCACACAACACCATGCAATCGAACCCCTTCGAGTCAGCCGCCTCCTTCTAGTTCATCTTCATTTTTGTGCAGGTTCGGATGGAGAGCTTACTTCTATACTCTGCTTACAAATTCGACTAATATCTTGTTATATATAAATATGCTCAAAATATTACAAATATTATACATATATAAATGTATAAGATATATTTCGAAATATAATATCTCGGCGTGGATGTAGATTGCTTAGTGTAAAAGCGTAAGGCAGGCAGCAAGCCTTCAAGTTGGGTTGGACGAGTTAGTCAGTTTTTGGTCTCTCATTGACAACGACGACGATGTTCAGTGCGCTTCTGAGCAGCATCTTAACCACTTGTAACAAGAATTCGCGGGCGAACTACTACTACTACATGTATATGTATACCAAAATTAAGGAAATAGAAAAAAAATAGACATTCTATATAACATAACAATATACATACATATATAAATAGTAGAAAACGTCTTCGGCGGGTTTCGGGACTTTGCCGCGGTTGTCGTTGATGCTGCCGCTCTTACAAACACCCCAGTGGAACAGTGGTGAGCAAGAAGCATCAGGCCACTGGCGACAGGCCACAATAGAATATAATAGTGCGCGGGAAAAGGATCCACTAAATCCAGCAGCGGGCATAGTTGAGCATTAGAGCTGCAGTATGACTGGCACGGTGTAGCGGTCGAGTTTAAGTGAACCGCTCGTCAACGCGCTGCTTCATTATACATTTCAGTGAGTTCCGATGAGAGTCTTCTCTGCCTACTTATGTTTTAAAATGAGTGCTGCCCCTTTTCAAGTGGTGGATAGTAGTATCTTCAGCTTTGGCGATTCCTTTCTCGAGAAGAGCTGCAATGAGGTTGCAGCGGCGCGACATTGGCAGCGCCAGCAGCTGACAAATAATAAAGCAAGCTAAAGGCTGTGCTTTTGGTTTGTAATAAGGCTCCAAGGATATTCGCCGAAGATACAAAGATACGAAGATATACACGACGATGACGATAGCGTGTAGTGTTTTTTTTTTTTGTAGTTTCGCTATTGCTTGAGAAAATGGTTCATTTCTCTTGTCGGCTATAGTGGTTATGCTGCTGCTGCGAGCACGTCATACCAAATATAAGGCAGAAGGACAATACCAGCAGCAACAACAAGAACAACAACAGCAATTTTATACGTTATAGAAAATATCCAGTTTGTTTCGTTTCGTTCTTATATAAGCACTCGCTGTGTCTTTCTTGTGAGACATTCGTCTTAGGTCAAGCAAACCAACACCACTGTAATGGTTTAATCTAAATTATCTGTGCACAACATTTTTCGGACAATAACAATAATAATAATAATATACTATCATTACAATAAACATCTAAAAAAGGCGGAAAAACAAAATAAAATTAACATTAAAAATAAATGCTAAATTTTGCAATGATATTATCACTCTCACTTATGTATTTGTGCAACAAAATTAAAAAGTTTAATAAAATGAATGATAAAATGATAATTCTTTAGTGTGGTGCGCGCTAATATTTCGCATAAAATTAAAATTTATTAAATACAAGCTGAAATGTAACTGTAATTAAATTGAATCTTTAACGTATGTGCAAAGAATAAAATAACAAATAAAATAATAAATATTTATTAAAAACAAACCATGTATTTTTTTTTTTAAGAAAAACGAAAATAAGCGCGAAATATGCACAACACAACAAAATTAAATTTCCTCAACGGCTACGCACGGTTGTGGTAGTGGTAACGGATTTTCTTATCAACAATTAAATGAAAAAAAAGCACAAATTTAATGCTTAAAATATTTACAATGCTTAAAATCTGCCACAAGTTATTTCCGTTGGTTTATTCAAATTTAAAAAAAAAATTTAAATTGTAACAATTTTTGGATAAAAAACTAAAACGAAAACCATGTAGCATACTCTTAGGCAGTTAAAAAAAAAACAAGAAATAATTTTACCCTTTTTTCGCGTTAAGTCCAACAAAAATTGCATACTTTTTTGAATATCTTTAAGTTGGTCGATCGCCAGAGAGCCAGCCAGCGCAGCTAGCCGCATCAAAAAATTTCAACTTAATTTGTGGTGTTTTGTGTTAATTTTACTGTTTTACGCTGGTTTAGTGCATGTGAATGTGAATGTGTTAGCACCGCACCAAGGCGCTTGTGATTTTCGTTGCCGCAAAATATGCACTGACTGAGCATTGTATTTGGAATAATGGACACATTCTATAATTTCTTCAACTCTACGCTATTTAAGTTTTTATGGTAAAATATCAACCCGAGTATATGAGAGTAAAATTTCAATTACATAAAAAAATCCAATGGACTACCCTGATGAGAGTGGGAATTTCTAGATCATTACTTATAAACAATAAGTTTTTCAAAATTTTTATTACTGAACATTTCACATGTGTATATAGCAAAATATTTAGAGAATTTTTGAGTGGTTCTCCTCTAATATTCAAGACTTTGCTTCTTTTGTTCAGTTTTCGTTTCTACTTTCTAATAATGTTTCTCTTATTTTTTGCTGATTGAAAATTTTTCCTTCTTACCATGACATATTGGTCTGCTTGTAATAATGAAGTTTGAATAAGAAGTAACTAATGAAGGTAATAATGACATACTATTAGGCAACATTGTAGCTAAAAAGAAGATACAATTCATAAGAAAGGCATATTGGCAGGCGCCCTATAGATACACTAGCAATGTGAATTTCAAGGAAAACAAAATTTCAGTATTAATTTTCTAGTTGTAATTTTGTATATAAAGCTTTCGAAAATTTATAACATAAAAATAATTTACTGTATCTACACTACTCGACATATTTATATTTTTATTATTATGATTTAGTTTTAAACTAATACTAAATATTTTCAGATATCAATAATAAGTTTAGTTGACTTTAGACAAAAAAATAATATGCAAAATTCTTTAAAAAAATTATATCTGTATGTACTTGGGTTATAATCGCAAACGCATTTAAGAGAAAAAATAAAAGTCAAATATTAGGTCAAGGAACTAATGTTTACATGTAGTTTTAGGAACTTTAATTAACTGTTTAGTAGCATAGCACCGTTTATCTCTCCTTCCGTCTGTCAACTTACTTTCTCATGATTTGACATCTAAAACAATTTATTTCACTTTTAAAGACCAGTTCAAAAAAAATTATATTATTAAGTGCACTCTAAATAGAGGCAAAAGATATCAAACCAATGCATATAAAGTTGTTAAAATTAGAACTGTTCATTTTTCGTATTTTTACATTTTAACTATATTCGCAATTTAATGATTTTGATAATTACCAACATACATATGACACTCCTATACTCTCAACCTTGTAATCATATTAACTTCAATGTTAACTTTTCCTCCCTTCAAGTCTAATTAAAATTTATCAACTGATTGCTTCTTTTAAAAAAAGTTCCCTTGTTTATCTCCTCACAAAAAAAATCCTACTGGATTGAGCTTGAACTGTGCTTGTCGTTCGAAATTCCGTCAAGACTTACATTTAATTTATGACATTAACTTTAATTGAAGTAATTTAAGACAAGTCATATTCCACATATTTTTAGTTTTTGTAAATCAGCCATAGGCATTATTTTTATTTCTATGTTGTATTGGTATTTATTGTCTGTGCTAAAGAATTAGTTATTTAAACAACAATTACTATTTTTTAGGTAGGACATTGGTCTTGAGTGCATAACGCTCCATAAATCAAATAATGAATCGGCAGCATTTCATGTGAAATGGTTAAAGTTTTAATATAATAATAAGTTTACAATATATAGTAACTTTTAAAACTAAATTTGAATCCCCCAACAAATGACTTAATTCGCGGCAACTCCGGAAAAGTTTTATGTCAAACTTCTCAAGACATCTGACAAATCATGTTAAAGCGAACGCACACAAATTCATTTTAGCTTAAACTCAATTTGGGAATAAATCAGAAGTAGAAGATTAAGCGGTGCATTCTTTATAATAAATTATATAATTAGGAGTGAATTTGAACTATAGATCCATATCTTGAAAATAACTTTTCTTGATTTGCATTATGTATTAAAGTTTGGAGGATTATATGTATTAAAAATAAAAATATTAATAAACTTTTACAACATCGTTTTTACGACTAGGCAGCGGTCGTTTAATATTGTTTTTCTAATTAGGTTTAATATTATTATAATTTGTATTATTATGCAAAACATACATAACATGTTCCAGGAATATATAGCAAAATAATAATATTTATTACTTAAAGTCAAATGAAATTTTAGTTTTGAAAACTTCTTCTAACTTTAGTTTTAGTTATTTAAATAAATTAATATCATCCACATTTTTGACTCCTTCCGACATATAGTATGAACACGAAAGAGTTCATAAATAAAGTCAACTAGAAATTTTTTACATTAAATTAGTTACGTTATTAACTAAACTTTAAATTGCCTTTGTTAATGTTACCAGTTTCAGTTATGATTTTAGTTGGAAATTTTTATAGCTAAAGAAATGTGAAATGGAATTAAGAAACGAATGAAATGTAAAATTTAGTTTATGGCTCTGCTTTATATTAATTTTTTGTTTTTAATTTATTTTATTTTTTTAAATTATAAAAGGGATTTTATTTTTAAGCTGTACCCCAAGCTATCTTATGTAGGTTTTCATTAGAAAAAATTTCAACGAAACCCAACGTTGTATCATAGACAATATGGAAAATAATATACTAATATACAATTATTATTTTTCTGCTTATTTTAAGAATAGTTTGTCTTATCTTTTCCGAAGATCATCTTTAAAGACAAAGACAGTTAAAAAAAATGTCCGAATCATATTTACTAATTCAATTCTACGAACCCAACTCTTAGAACGTACCTATTGAAATGACATTGACATATCAAAACCGTTTGAATAACTGGTCCCTAGTTTGTATTATTTTATTTAATGTCAATTGTCTTACTACGAAAATATTTCTCCATTACAAAATTTGAAAATCTCTAAAACGTGAGCTAGGTGGATACGTTGAATTTTATTTATTTTGACGAATTTAATTATAAAAATTTTCTAATATAATGCACTGACCCAACTAGAAATCTTAAGTTAAAATGAGTTCAGCTTCTCATAAACTACATACTTAGACTTTAGAATGTAAAATTAATAATTGATGCAATTTTAATATTTTAAAAAAAATTAATTTATGCTTTTACTATTTAATAAACTTAACAAAATAATTATATAATGGCTACTCAAAAGTCAAATTGCACGCTTAGTTAATCTTGTTTGCGTTTATTGTCTATTAATCGGTAGCTATTCATTTCCGTATTTTGACTTCATGTATCACTACTCACACAATTACAACTCTATTAGTTCTAGTATAAATATATATGTGTTTAGGTAATGAAAATTAAATTTTTTACGTATTTTTCACACTTATTCATATACATTTATGAAAAATAATGACATTTCCAATTGTTATAATCATCATATTTGGCCTTACAACCTGGGTTCAATCCTGCCCTCCTGCGAAAAATCTCTCCAACTGTCCCGATTTCAAGCCAATGTCATCCAGATTAACATCTCTAAGTTTTGGCGTCCTTGGTCCTTGTTATGTTTGGAATACTATTTCACAGCTAAGAATTTTATTTAAAACTGCTTCTGTTTAAGGTATCAACAAGAATTTAGTTCGAAGTTAAGGTACCATCAATCCCATAAATCGCATACACCGAAATTCGACTTCAATAACTACATTGTTTGGCCAGTTTTACAGCGCAGATGAGACCACAAACATCATTCTTATTGATATAAGAAACTTTAACCCTTTCAGCAATAAGTCCGTTAAACCAAAAAAAGGTGAATGGTATGACTCGAGCTGTAAAGAGGCTTTTAGGATTAGATTAGATACGCCTTAGATTTTACAAAGTGTATTCTACTAAGAAAAACCGAATAGATTTCAAACGATCCAGAAGTGATTGCCATGCCCACCTTCGACGATTCAAATTCGCCTACGACTAAAAATTGAGGCAAAATATACTGCCATGTCCCAAAGGTAGTAAACATTTTTGGTCATTCGTGAAAAGAATCAAAAATACAGCATTATCATCGATTCCAACGCTCTTTTATAATTATATTCCCGGTTGTCACCTCTAAGGACAAGCTCAATCTGCTGCTGTTTTGTAGCTAGCTCCACGCTTCCAGATTATGAATTGCTGCCACCTGCACATCAGAGTATTGAACACTCTATGGGATAAATATTTATTCGTACTCGTGCAGTTCCTAGAGTTTTAAACGATCTCAGTACTCACAAATCCACTGGGCCAGATGATATTTCCGCATTTGTTCTGAAGAGGTGTTCTTCCAACCTGACATTACCATTGCGTAAGCTTTTCCATCTATCCTTTTCTTCTGGACTCTTCTCGAGAAGTTGGAAAACAGCCTTTGTCCAGCCTATACCCAAAATCTCGTTAAATTCTGACCCGGACAGCATAATAAAAAAATAACGCTTCCAAAATCCAATGCTGTCTCCTGTCGTCTACGCGAATCTTAAATCCTCAGCTATTATTATTATTGCATAGAGGAAACTGAAAAACTCGTAATTCTCGGTATGTGCGCTAACGACGAGCTTCGTTGGAATGCTACGAAATATTTAGGTTTTCTAACCCGGTGCGAGAAATATTTCACTCTCTCTGATCTGAACTTGAGTACTAAGACTACCTTGCAACCGCTAGATAATAAAACAACTTTGCGAAATCAATTGATTCCCTTAAAGACTGCAGGAACGTTTCCCGCTTGTCACTGTTTTAGCGCTTCTTCCACCAGACGTGCTCAAGAGAAATAGCCAGTTGTATGATACCTCTACATGAATTAAACCGCAATACTCGTGGCGCTCTTAATGCTCATCAGTTTACCCTTAAGCCAATCCTCGGACATACAGTTAAGTGTAAAAATTCCTTCTTTAGCCTTACAACACGTATGTGGAATGCTTCGCCAAGCTCTGGTTTTTACATCGCTACGGTCCACAGACATTAAAAAAACCAAACTCATAGACATTCCTCTTTTCTCCTCCTTTTCCATAATAATGATTTGATTTTTATCGGTTTACTCGTCAGCTTATAACTAAGTAGTTTACGCCAATTTAACTTCAGTTGGATAGGGTTGCATACAGGGTTAACGTTTTAAAAAATAGAAACAAGGCTAATGAACCTAACTAAAACATCCTTTCTGCTTGTGTATTGGACATTGGTCCAATAGACTTACATTAAGTCTAGAGACTCGGATATTCGATATTATAAACGCGTCTTAGACTTTGGTGTAAAATATATTTCTTATTTGACCCATATGTGCAAAAACTTTTATAAGAAGAAGTGGTACCACAACGTTGACATCGTGCGAAAAATAAAGCTCGGTAGGACGGTAGCTTTAAGTTAGTGCGATATCTAGTTCGAATTCGCGAAAAATAAAGGCTGATTCAGAATTCTACGCTGGAAGGATAGTGTAGACCAGTGCGCTTAAGGATGGCAAACTGGACGATCTCTCTAACGATCCAGGTTTTGTGTAGATAAATCTGGATCTTTAGAGAGATTTTTTGCGAAATGCTCGTACCAGAACACTAGTACAGAGTAGCATTTAGTGGAACCTATAAGGTATAATTTGTAGGCTATATCTTTTGTTACTTGAATATATGTTAACGACGGCTTAAAATCGAGTTTGGTTCCGTTATATTAAAGAAAATTTAGTCGATGCGATAGAAAGCCCAGCTGAACGCAACGTCGTGACTACCACTTCCACTTCACTTATTAAGATGTTTGGTTTATAAATGTATTTTAAAATTTTATTTGAATATATTGTCTAATCAAGGCGTAATTTTAAATCTCATTAGACACTTTTACACATGTGAATGTTTTCGGGGCGTTTAGACATGGGCGTATAGCGCTGTATATAATAAATTACAAACTAAAGCAGATAAAATCAAATGTCTAGAATTTCCTTTCTTTCAGCTACTTACGTATTTTCTTATCAAGACGATTCCGTGTGGACTTAATTCTCAATATAAAGTGATGATATTGTGTGCTTATGGCATAAATGATGGGCGTATGTCGCAGCAGATTACTCTATAAAGCAGTACATTGTATTCATCTTGACTCAGATAAAGAATATGTCATCGTCGTCCGGTATCTTTTACACCCCCCAGAGACTCAGAGAATCAATCAGTTGACAAAAAATTCTAGATTTCCCACTATGCATAAACATATATATTTTTACACATAAAATGTTTTAAATATTGGGATACACAGTATATTCGTGTATCTCGAGCAATTATAAATGGCATAAATTCTGATCGTATTTTGTTTTGTAAATAATTACAGGTTACATCATATCGAAGAATTATCCAATGAGAACGCCACTTGAGTTTGGTAAGTCATTTATTTTGTCGTTGCATTTTTAAGCAATTATTAGATTTATTAAATTTATTTTTAAATATTAAAGATTTTTACACGTTGTTCAAGTAATGCATCGTTAGCATATATGAAGGGGATCAGGAATCGTAGGCTATTTTTTTGTGTCTTTATCCGCAACATCAAATACTTTCAAATTAAGAATATAACGGTCTGGTAGTTCCCATGACACAAGCTATTTGGCTTATTAGAGAGAAATAAAAACAAAAACAAAAACCACCTTACTGCATTCATTCGGATGAAGGCGTGCTTAAAATTCTACGTACGGCATGCATTGTGTTTTGAGACACATGCAAAAGTCGTATTGATGCCCGAGCCAAAGGGGTTGGCGGTTCTTTTTAATTCTAAGATATTAAAAAACACAACTGCAATTATTTCCAGCTTATGGCATTCTTAAGTCTTTCGAACAGCCATCCAGGTTTAATGCGCGGTGGCATACCATTTATACTGCCACTACCACATCATCACATGCATATCTACATATTATGACCGACCGACCGACCAAGATGGATATGAATGTGAGATCCTTTTCTGCATCTGCATAAATATTGTCTTTTGTGGAAGATGAGTTGGGTGCTATTGTGGATTGTGATTTCTCTGCGATAGCACAATAGCTGAACACTACACAATTTCAAAATATTTTGATTTACTCCACGTGACGAAAGAGAAGATTCCTTTTATGTTTAGGAAGCATACCATATACGGGTATATATTTATACACACATATACATAACTATCCACATAATTCGGTGATTGCTTTCATGTTTCTTCAGTAAACGAACCAAATTTTTTTGTACGAAAGTAAAAGGGCAGTTTTGCTGTCGATAGCTTTTTTTAATTTCTGGTTCTAGACGACATATACTGTGTGAATGTTATTTAATTATTTGATTTTAAGAACTAATTGCTAGTATAACGTAAAACTCCGTTTTATGTTCTTAGCTTCTGCAGGGTTTCAGAAAATTATTTACTTCAAACTTGCTATTCCTTTACAGAAATTCAATTCAATTAATTAAATTGCGTTTGCCAACAAAGCCATTTTTATCAGAAAATGTAATGGGAATGTATTAAGTTGAATATAAGCACTTGATACAGCAAGAAAAACAATCCTCTACTAAACCATTCAGATACTGTCGTTCCCAGACCATATCGATGGTGGAACTCCAAGGGCTGTACAAAACGCCATCCAGATCGAGCTGGAGGTACGAAATTTGTGACTGCACCTTACCTTACCTTAATTAAAGTATTCCAAGCTCATTAACATCGGCTCAAAACTTGGGCCGGAGGGAGACGCCAGCTCATCACAGTTGTTGCCAACGCCTATAGAGAAATTTTGGTGAAACCTGCCAAAATATCAGAAAATAAAAAGAAATATATAAGTAATAAAAGAAATGTACTAGAATATACGTTTAAATCTCAAAAAAACCCTTTCGACCAATGGTGTAGGGAATGCAATTCCCACCAGTTTACCTGTCAGATTTACGATAATTTCTTTGAAAACCCAAAAAATAAATTGCAAATCTGTTTTCCCCATACTCGTACACAGAAGCAAACAATAAGCAAATAAGAAAT
The DNA here is from genome assembly GCA_947095585.1 of Nephrocerus scutellatus. Lineage (NCBI taxonomy): Eukaryota > Metazoa > Arthropoda > Insecta > Diptera > Pipunculidae > Nephrocerus > Nephrocerus scutellatus. The sequence continues at coordinate 34,137,990 of OX352761.1, forward strand.
GATTTAACCGGCAACTCAGAGACACAGACAAACTAAAAATTATATTTACCTACTCAGCGTTCAACTCCGTTTCTTCTTCTTTGTTTCCTTTACTCCGCGGGGAGCATAGGGCTTCTACAAACCCCCGCCAACGAACTCGATTTATCGCCTGAGGTTTCAAGATACACCACTCTGTTCCCTGGGATCTTGCTTCCTCTTCTATCGTCCTTTTCCATGTCTTGCTAGTACGGCGAACTCGGCGGCTTCCTTGTGGATTCCAGTCGACCGCTACTTTCGTAATATCGTCCGCTGGCTTTCTCAAAGTGTGGCCAATCCAGCTCCATTTTCATCGTCTGATGATGATCGCGATTGCTTCCTGCTGCATTACCCTCTACAAGTCTTGATTGGTAAAAATGTCCGGCCATCTTATTCTCAGTATCCTCCTTAAGCACTTGTTGACGAAAACTTGGAGGCGCGTCGCAATTGACTCTGCGACTTTCCACATTTCGCAGCCATACAAGTGTACTGAGAGAACGTTAGATCTGAAGTTCATTAGCTTCAGATTCCGGGAGATTTGTGAGGAGTTCCAGATGTTAGTAAGCATACTATAGGAGTGTCGTGCCATGTTTACACGAGAGCACACGTCCGAGTTAGCACCACCATTTTTTGACATCCAGCAGCCCAAATAACAAAACTTATCAACTTCATCTATCTGATGTCCGTCAATCGAGAGATCACATAGCATTACCGCGAAGTAGTTTTGAGTTTGAGACGTTAATTTTTAAGCCCACCTTGTTAGCGTGGAGTTCTAGTGAGTTTAATTTTCGCTCCATGTCACCTAGCGATTTTGATAGAAGACAGATATCATCGGCATAGTCCAGGTCTTCTAGGCGGTGAAAAACATTACATGGCAAACCCGATGGGGTACGGGTTACTATTTTCATCCCCCAGTCGATAACAATTGTGAAAAGCAATGGTGAGAGGGTGCAACCTTGCTTGACTGCCGAGTAGATGTTGAAAGGTGAGCGAAGATGACCGTTATGAATGACGCGGCATGTTGAGTAGCGGTACAGCTCCTTAATGATGTTAATGAGTTTTTCCATACACCATAGCTAGACAAAATCTGTCACATCATGTTTCGGCCCACGCTATTAAAAGCGCGTTAAAAACCTACAAAAACCATATACAGAGTAGAGCGATACTCAACTGACTGTTCAATGATTTTACGCTGGGTGTTACTTTGATCAGTACAAGAACGGTTTGGGTGAAATCCTGCTTGTTGATTTCTCAAAATTGGCTCTAACGCATTCCGCAAGCGCCTAACTATTAAAGAGGAGCTCACTTTGTTTATGGTGTTTAGCAGGGTAATTCCTCTCCAGTTTTCGCAATTACTCAAATCAACTTTCTTGGGAAGTTTGACTATTAAGCCTTCTTTTAACGACGATGAAATGGTTTCAGATTCCCAGATACCTTGATATATCGCATGCAATGTTCACGTAGTTAACTCGACTTCGGCTTGAAGGAGTTCTGCGTAGATGTTGCCATTGCCTGCTGCTTTGCCTGATTGCAGTGAACGAATTGTTGTCCTTATCTCATCCAACGAAGGAGTAGCGACGGTGATGTTAAGTAGCCAATTAGGGTGCATATGTGGGTTGATAGACGTGCCTGGCGAAGTACAATTCAAAACATTCTTTAAATGTTCTGTCCAGTGGGTTAATTGTTGTTCCTCTATCCGTCTATCTATTCTATCCGTCTATGGCCTTAACAGGGTAGTTGATGTGGTGTTTCTTGTTGGCGAGCTTACGAGCGAGTTGGTAGACTGTGCTCTATTTTCTACTATCACCGGCTTGATGTGCTTGTGTTGCGATGTCGCTCAGCCATGCTCGTTTGTCGTTCCTAGCTAAACAGCCAACTTGCCGGTCCAGATCCTTTACTTCCACGCTTATGCGTTTCGCACGGCACCCGAGATTTAGACCTCAGTGATTTTTTTAAAAACTAACCCGATTTTCTTAAAATCTTGCACGCATGTGTAGGTATCTCCGGTGACAAACCATTTTTGTAAAAATTTGGAAGTGATCGGACCTCAGGGCTCCTATATAATTCTTTTTCATATTTAACTCGATTTAAACTTTGTACACATGTGTATCTAAGATTAAAGAATTTACATGACTGTTTTTATTATTTATGTGTTGTTTTTTTATTTCCAAACTTAAAGCTCTTGGTTTTCGATCTCCAACGCTTGATATGATAAAATCTTATCTGTGTGATCGCTATCCTTCATATAAATGACTAGCAGACCCGGCAAACGCTCTTCTACCCAAACATAATTTGTTTAAAATGTAGTTTGTTAAAAAGGTAATTTATTATTAATAAAAAAAATATTTTGGCGTAAATAAAACACAATATTTGTTGTTAATGGAAAAGATAATAATAAACCTCCTGCTCAGCAGCCACGCAGTTATCCACTGAGCCACGGTACCCAGGAAATAAGTAATGAATTATATATTATATAATCGTATATATCCATATAATCTTATATAAGGATATAACAATAACTTTTGCAGAGTCCAATCGTAGAAGTTTCGGCGCTTCAGTTAATCAAGAGACTTCAGCTCTTGAGTTAATTTGATCTTGTAAGGATGTAGACCAAGATCTTTGCGAAATTCGCCACAATGTGGACTGAGAGATTCCCTATTCCTGTGAACGGTGTCGAATCGACTGATTTGTCTCATTTTTAACTAAAGAACATACGGTTGCAATATTTAAGGTACTTCGACCGTTGCGTTATCCCACTGGCACAGGAACTTTCAATAGTGAATATGTTGACTCGAATTTATCCACTATAGCACATGCAGCCTGTCTGGTGGGACGATTATTACGACCGAAAATTGGAGTTAGGGCTCTGAAAGTTCGGACCACTGACTCACAATTTTTTAATTGAAACTCAGGTTTTTAATTGAAAGAGAGCTACTAATGTTGATAAATAAAATACATAATAACCAAATCAAACACAATTTTGATTTGATCAAAGCTCAAGATCAGCATGCCTATAATACAAGAAGAAAATCAAATATTTAATCTAGTAAAATTGTTGTCGAAATAAAATAAAGGAAAAAAAAATTAGTTAGCAATTTGTAATTATTTCCAAAAGTTACTCGTTCGTGAACTTCACCATGATAAAACACAAACATAGGCTGACGTTTTAACATCGAAAATTATAAAAAAAAGTTTAAAGGTGCGTTTATATTAAAATACAAAGTTGTTATCCTTCAAAAGTGAAACTCTGTATGTACATGTATGTTTCCTATGAACTGCCAAACCGTTCAAACAATTGCGTTCAAATTTTGCATATTGATTTTATACTATAATGAGCATATTTTAGAAATGGTCACTAGTCAGACTCTGGCGTCAAGAAGTCACCATACGAATTGTTTGGGATTTAGAGAAAACAAAAACTGCCATGTTTTTGAAGGGGTCGAGACTTTGTTTTGCAAAGAAAAACGAACCCCTCATATTTTTGAAAGGACCGCCTTGATCAATTGATCCCACATTTTTTCATGTCGTTATGAATGTTCTAAATTTAGAGTCTTCGTGCTCTCATTCCATATAGTTGCGCAGTTAAGCGCTGATTAGCTATGCGGGTAGCGAAGCGTCCCGAACTCATGGCTGTGCGGGTACCGAAGCGCCCGTAATTCAAGAATTTGTTCAGCACGCAAGAACAGAGCGAGACAATCTTTCTATCCTTAAGGCGCAAACTTATTTCTGTACAAAGCTGACCTGGAGCTAAAACTGCCTCCGATTCAACTAAAGTTGGTTTTATTGTAGAAATGTAGAATTACGCTGAAGAAAAATTCAATTTTTATTTTATTTTCCTCAAATAAAACAGCTTCAAGTTTTATAATTTTTTAATTTTTGTAATGTTGATGGATGATACACACCATAGTTAATATCACTAGATTGGATGATTGGGTTTATATTTGTTCATTACTTGGTACTTAAATTTCATCAGATTATAGGATTCTATAACTGCATCATTAGTTTCGAATTCATCATCTTACTCTAACATCCGAATAATATTTCGAATTCTTTCAATTTATTATCATATTAATATTATTAATTAATTAATTAATATTAATATTACAACAAATTACATTTTGATTTTGATTTTTGTAAAAAAAATTTGTATGGAAAAAAAATTAAAATCAAAAACTCAAAAATTTTTACAAAAAGTTCGGTCTATCGGAGATACACGTATGTCCCGCCCCCGGCCCTCAGGGCCCATTCGCTCCAAAAATTTACAAAAACTTTTGTCCATTAGGATAAACATATGATTAAAATTTGAAGAAAATCGGGTTAATTTGTACAAAATTTACACGGGCACTCCTCGGGCCTCAGGGCCCATTCGCTCAAAAATTGTCCAAAAAGTTTTGTCTATCGGAGATACACATGCGTATAATATTTTACAAAAATCGGGCTAATTTTTATTTTAAATTTGTATGAAGCTCTTCCCACGACCCCAGGGCCCGGCGTCTATAGAATTTCTACAATAAGTGTTGTCCATCGGAGGTATACCCGTGTGTTAAATTGGAAGAAAGTTGGGTTAATTTTTAAAAAAATGTATATGGGCGTCTGTAAAATTTCTACAATAAGTGTTGTCCACCGGAGGTAACCCCGTGTGTAAAATTGGAAGAAAGTTGGGTTAATTTTTAAAAAAATTGATATGGGGCCACACGACCATGGTGCCCGGGGTATCCAAAATTTTTACAATAAGTTTTGTCCATCGGAGATAACAGCGTGTATACAATTTGAAAAAATTCGGGTTAATTTTTTTTAAAAATATGTTGGGGCCTTATGACCCTGGGGTCTCAAAATTTTTTACAAAAACTGTTGTTCATCGGAGATTTTTAAAAAAATTTGTATTGGGCCCCACGATCCGGGGCCCGGGGTCTCAAATATTTTTACAACAAGTGTTGTCCATGGAGATACACATGTGTACAACATTTAAAGAAAATCGCGTTAATTTTTTTTAAAAATTTTATGGGGCTCCACGACCCAGGGGCCCGGGGGTCTCCAAAATTTTTACAAAAATTGTTTTCCATCGGAGATATACATTTGTATACAATTTTAAGAAAATCGGGTAAATTTTGTTAAATATTTGTATGGGAGCCCACCGACCCCGAGGTCCGAGGGGCCTCAATTTTTAACAGAAAGTATTGTCACCGGACAAATAAAATCGGGCTATGGGAAGTGGGTTAAAAATTGATCAGAAAATCTGACCAGCCAGCCAGCCAGCCACCCAGCCAGCTAGCCACGTGCACGCGAAGTTAATATAGAGAATTTAAAAACAAATACAATATCTTATATCAAAAATACCAAAATTACCAAGGAAAATTTAAAAAATGACTGACATTTCGATGTCGGTAGTACCGGTTTCCCGGTTTATCTATGATTTTTATCACACGGTTCTGTATTCTGTCAAGCAGATGCAAAGCGGTCTTGGGTGTGCCTGACCAGACTCAAGTTAGGGTCGAATGAATGCCTTGTAAATAGTAGATAAATCATAGGTAGTGAAATATATCTTGCACCGTGTTAGGAAGCCAAAGCAGCAGTCTTGGCAATGTTGAATATGTGAACATACCAATAATTGCTAGATACAAGTACTATTTTTGAATAACGGCAGATTACTATTTCGTTTCAACGACAGTACTGGGTTTTAGTTTATTCGACTCTATTGTGTTCTTCGAGCTCGATTGATTAATTTATTGATGAAATGGGGTGTATTCTAGTAGCACCACCACCCATGCGGATCTATTGAGCTTCCCTCTGACTTTTGCTTTGGGGGCATTGCACTCTCGTTCCTACAGCAACCCCTCCATAATAATGGGTATTAGGAACTTGAATGATATGGATTCGGTTCAGTTTATATTGCGGGGCTCCGAGATTGCGTGGGTTCGCATATGGTCTCTCCTCTGTCGGATCTTAGCTTCGCATTCGTTTAAAAGATGCAGCTGGGTCTCCTTCGCTTTTCCTGTAGCTGTCATCCTCTTCTATTCTTAATTTCTTCAGATGATCAATAAGCTTACAATGTCCTGTTAGGAACACCGTAATGATTCTGCTTAATCCCAATATCGATCGAGATCTTTTTGGGTTATGGCTCCCAAACATTAAGGCGTGAACAACCTGGTTAATATACTAACTATTCTAATTCCAATGGTCAATGGACCTCCTTATAAATTTTTTTCAAAATAAACCCGATTTTATTAAAATGATGACAACACTTTCTGAGCTCCCATATATATTTTTCAAAGTTAACCCGATTTTATTCATTATGCATACTTATGTGTATCACCGATGACAACAATTTTTATTTAAATTTGAAAGTGATACGACCCCAGGGTAAAGGAACTGTTATTCAAACAATGACAACACTTTCTGTAAGAATTTGGAGCTCCCATATAAATTTTTTCAAAATTTACCCGATTTTATTCAAACTTTGCACGGATGTGTATCTCCGATGAAAAGACTTTCTGTAAAAATGTTGAATTGATCGTGCCGTGCCCCAGGGCCGTGGAGTTCGAATGTAATTTTTTCAAAATTTACCCGATTTTATTTAATCATGTATCTCCGATAAGAGAAATTACAGGAAAATTTTAATTTTTATTAGTTGGTTTTTTTTTATTTATATGCTTCTCTTTTAAGACCATCGTTTTGTGTTTTTGCATTGATCATTGTATAAGAAAATTCTTTCCTATCCTATGAATTATATTAAATAACCTCAAAGCCATTTATTAGTGAGCGTAGATAAATGCGTAGATATGTAGATAAATTGAAGAATTTAATTTTTGTTCTTTCTATGAATTATAAGTTTTATTTAAATTTCTGTTTTTTATTTTAAACTAAATAAATAAAGAAATACTTGCAAAATAATTAAAGGTCACTCGCCTTGTATATCTGATTTTAATGATTTTTTTAATAGTTTTCTATTCAGAGTTTTCTCTGTCACAATTCCAACTCCTCGCCAAATTCCCAAAATTCCGAGAAGAATGTAACAACAGTCTTCCAACGATCTGACAACACTTACTTTTTGGACGTTATCTACTTATAATATTTCGAATATAATATACCGGCATCGCTCGCCATCATCATATTTGGCTCAAAAAATGGATCCGGTCCTGGCCTCTCGCAAAATTCTCGCAACTAGCCCCGATTTCAATATATTTTCAAGATATTTTTCTTTAGCTTATTGAAAAGCTTGTTGCTTGAGGTTCAGAAATAATCAATATTGTGTGTTAAAAAAAAAATAAAAATACACAATTAAATAATTTATATTTCAATATAAACTTCAAACTTCATTCTTAGATTTAACCAAAGAAAACCTAAGACTTGTTAAAATCAATGCCTTCCAATGTTGGTCATTCTAGGTCTAACTAAATACAGTTCAACTCCATAAAGTCAACTTGAAGTTAAGGTTGAGGATGCTTAGATTCACAAAAATTTTATTTTCTCATTTCCTCATGTAACCCTAAATTGGAAAATCGATATTTCGGATTAACTTTACATCGGGACCTTTCATTTAACAAAGCTGAACAATATTGTTTTTTTTCGAAGGCTCGTCTAATTTTTGTAACTATACGTTGCAACTGTTTGATAGTATTATGTCTTCTTCTAAAGCCAAATTGGTGGAGAGCTATAACATTTGTAACATAAGCTGGTCCATAATAAGCTTCCCGAATATCTTTGATGGATATAGTAGGACACTGATTGGTCTATATGAACTCACATTAGTAGCATTTTTTTCCGGCTTACCATTTACGATGATAACCTATTGCTTTCAGTAGTTCGGGAAATATTTTAGGCGTATCTAGTGATTCATTTAATAGCAAGTGAATACTATAGCATCTAGCATGGCCATAATGAAAGAAAACCAATTCCCTGTTCAATAAAAATTTAAAACACATAATTTTCATACTCAGCAATATAGCTATTCAGTAAAAAACGTTCACTAAAAAAACCATATTAGAAACAAACAAAAATATGACTCACTGCAGCAAAAAAAAAACAAGTGCGCAGTTTATACACACGAAGAGAGACATAACCTTTAGATTGTTTTCTTTATACAAACGATTATACTCGTAGCGTAATAAGTTTTTGTCATCAACGTTTTGAAATCAACACTGGTGCAACCCACCGCCCACTGATTAAGCTCGTCGACCAATGGTTGCCTTTACAAGTGAAAAAAAGCTTCTATTCTTAAGTGTATGTACCTACAATCGAGCGAAAAAAGAAATCGCGAGGCCCCAATCAGAAGCATTCCCGCAACACAATCTTGTGCAATCGAATGAATAGAAAACAGAAATAGTATAAGTGTGTATCTATGTTTTTCGCTGCATGACAATACAGGGTTTGGGTATTATCACACTAAAATGCGAATAAACTTACATCGAAGCAAAAGAGCGTAACCACTCGGACGCATTTATTAGGTATAACAACTCTCAGCGAATGAGTACGACGTACGAATCTACCACCCACCTATCATCCACCTGTGAGGCATAGCCACTGCGACGCGCGGCGAATTCAATTAATATCATCCGCGGTGCTCTGAGGATATAACAAAACACAAAAACGCCTCCTTCCACAAATCAACAAACGACAAACCCCACAATAGCCGCTGATGTTCTATTAAGTAAGCGACCAACGACGTTGATCTCCCATTGCCACAAAGATTTTGTAATTCTTCCGCCTCACCCCGGCAATTATTATTTCACTTCCGGTGGAACTGGTATCTGACTATTCCGACTCTGCCCAACCGAACCGGAAAACAGCAAAGATTCAAATTTAATTAATGAGATATTCAAAAAATTGCATTCGATTTGAGTCACGATCCGGTACAGCGCACCTGAAGCGGATCATGGTGTTAGTAACAAGCATGTAAAATGTATACCTATCTAACTTTCAAGTCAATTAAGTGGAGACAATCGGGGCACATGACAAAATTCTAGAGGAAACGCACAACAAAAAAGCGGAACTACTCTTCAAAGATTACGTAGCTAATACGCGATGGTCGACCACCGATGCTGCCACATCTTTTGCTTAACATTAGTGCATATGACATTACATACAAACAAACTCTTCGTAGGTATAAAATATACGATGCATTGGTGGACAATGGATCGACAAAATTCAAGTGGAAAAAAGTCAAACCGAAATGGGAACATGTGGCTATTGGAGCGGTACGATTTAAGTTGAGATTATTTTGACCTGTGCCATGTAAGTGGTGTGCAGTAATGTGCGGTGATGTGCACCCCTTTCAAATGGCGGCGACGCGTTGGTGCGATACCGTGGTTCACAGAAAAATAACGCTTTAACATTTTAGTCTCAATTGGCAAAAGAAAATTACTTTATAAATGATCCGGTGATGCTCTGTCCAACAATAATCGGAGCCTCACCGATCAACCAGCGGCTTCGACTATGGCTGAGTCTGAGTGATTGTTGCTTTAGAAGCAAGTTGTTCCATTGGTTAAGTAGATCCACGAGCGGCAGAGGAACGTTTCAAATGATCTAAGTGCTACGGTTGGATGGCTTTTTGCACATAACGACTAAATGAGTGCGCGGCGGATAGAACTCGCGACTTCTAGAAAAACTGTAGCAGTTTGTGATTTGCTTGCTTTCGATGTGTCATTTGTACGTTATATACGAAGCTGTTGAATGGCAATACACAGTTATTCATACGTAAGTGAGTGTATTATAATCGCGTATAATTTACATATACCTACTTAGAATAGATTTTGATAGATTGCGCAGACGGGTTTAGCCACGATAGAGACCGGATGTGAGGAAGTGCCTACTTGTTCTGTTTATTCTCCATATATGAAACAACAGGTACATAAATGCCGTCGACCGTCGCCATCGTATTATTCACTATCTAGAAGTTCCAATTTCATCTGACTATTATTTTTGAGCCCAGTGTGCGCACAAACGGAGGAAGTTGTGATATTCACAGGGGTTGGCTATTTGATTATTATTGTTATTGCCATTTTGTTTAAATATGTAATGTTGTTTTTTTTTTTTTAAAGAGACTTATAGCTGGAAGCATTGTTTTAAGTTGAAATTCTTTTAAAAATAAAGAAATACCAATCCTATAAGTAGGAGTACCTATACCTTAGACTATTACTAATATTCTGATATTCATTGCCTGAAATTATTTGAATCTACACTTGGGTGCAACAAATTCACACATTAATCAATTTTCAACAAAAGTTCAAAAATATCAGAAAACCTAATGTTTGTTTAATTTCTTGAATGCAGATTCAAAGTCTATTTCAACACCTATCCAGTGGTACCTTTTTTTACCCCTTACCTCTTAACCTCTAAAAATAATTCAATAACAGCAATACAATAGTATACCCCGAAATTGCTCGTTAGGAATTGTCATCAACGCATATCAACGCTTAGCCTGAACAGTCAAATGAATACCACACCAGAGGAAGCCGCTTAAGTGGTTGCACTAATTGATGCGGGGCGGAACCAAAGATAAGTGGCTCGACAACTAAACTTGAGCCGATTTTCCGTTCGTCGAGTATGGAAGGGATATCAAGAAACTGGCGGCTTCAGACGGCGACAATGATCTGGCCGACCTCGTGATACCACTTTATTTGCGAATTCATCGTTTGAACGCGGTTCAACTAAACTGGTTCAAGAAGTTCGTAAAGTCGAAGTCAGTCGGTGGACAGTTAGAAGACGACTTCGAGAAGGTGATCTGACGGCACACAGACCAGCAAACGGTTCGAAATTGACCCCAGCCCACCGACAAGCCCGCCTTCAGTTCGCTCGAGAGCATTTCGACTGGACAGAAGAAAAATGGAGAACAGTGCTGTTCTCTGACGAGTGCAGGATATATTTATATGGCAACGATGGGCGAGGAAGAGTGTACAGATCTATCAGGAGAGCGATTTGTACAATGTTGCATTGAAGAACGTGTCTCGTATGGCGGTCGATTGTGCATGTTCTGGGGAGGCATGTCACTGGAGGCGAAGACAGATCTTGTGTACATCCCTGGAACGAATACTGGCCGGAGGATTGACTTCTCAACGGTACATTGAAGACTACGTCGTACCTTTTGCCGGGTTTATTGTTGAAAACTTCCTGTTCTTGCAGGATATTGCAAGACCGCATACGGCTGGTATAGTGTACCAGTACCTTCAAGAGGCGGATGTGCCTATAATGGACCTCGAAGCCCTCGAACATTTATGGGACGAGTTGAAAAAAAGAGTTCGAGCCAGAAATATTGCTCCAGGAGCTACAACAGGCGATCGCAGAGAGATGGGAGGCAATACCGCAAGATTTGGTGAAAACTTTGGTGAAATCAATGAAACATCGAATGGAAGCTACCATTCGGACTAGGGGAGAGAATATTTCTTTTAATATTTCTTTTTAATAAAATTGTTTTTTGCTGATTTCCATGTTTTAATTCGATTTTTACCACTAATTTTCACGGTGAAAAATTCACAAAAAACGTGTACTTCAGATGTTGACCCCAAAAATCAATTTGTTGGCACGGTATAAATACAAAAAAACAACCCATAAAAATTTTTCATGTAAATTCTCTAATAGGAGATACATAAGTGTGCAAAGTTTGAACCGGGTTAATTTGGAAAAAAATAATATTAGAGCCCCCTTCACTACAACATTTTTTCAAAAACTGTTCTCACCGGAGATACACATGTGTAAAAAAATTTGTAGGGGAAAAAATTCAAATCAAAAACTCAAAATTTTTTACAAAAAGTTCGGTCTATCGGAGATACACATATGTTTAAAATTTAAAGTAAATCGGGCAAATTTTTTTAAAAAAATGTATGACCCCGCCCCCGGGCCTCAGGGCCCATTCGCTCAAAAAATGCCCTCGACCCCAAATTTTAATAGAATGTGTTGTCTCCGGAAATACACATGTGTTTCAATAAAATCGGCTTTGGGAAGTGGGTTAAAAATTGATCGCAAGATTCCACGACAGACGACCGACTGCCGACAGACAGCCGACCGACATCCGTGCCACGGGCAAGTGAAGTTAATCTAGAGAATTTAAAAAGGTGCCACTGAATAGGTGCTGAAATAGACTTTGATTGTGCGCATTCAACAAAATTAAACAAACATTGGATTTTTTGATTTTTTTTAACTTTTGTTGAAAATTAATCAATGTGCGAATTTTGTGCACCCAAGTGTATTTAAGTTTAAGTGTATTGTATTGTTTTGCAAGAGAGTATGGCTGACGATTTTGACAGAAATGAAAAATTTTACAAATCAACGTGATCATGATCTCTGATTCTAAGCTAACAAACTTTAGGATCGATTCAGTAAGGCTATACCCGGACTCAGTTTAATATGCAAAAAATGAGATCTTTATCAGCGGCTAAGCTTAATTTAAAAGACCTCAAGTAAGCAAATGTTTTCTTATATTTTTGCATATCAAAGCAAGCACTGACCGCACACCGAGCTTTTAAATGAGATCATTATCAAGACTTGAGATCGAGCATATACAATATAAGCACTTAATCAGCCAGTGCATTTTTTTTGCATACCATATGTTAAGAATGTTCTCAGAAAATTGTATAAACAGCTTGAACCCATTTTTTGCATACGACCCACAATGTCATCCAGCTTGGCATCCTTCAACTCTGCGAGTTCTGGTATACGCCATACTTCCAGCGTCTGCCTCACTGGCCTGCCTGCTGATCCCTACCGCGCTTCTCGATGTCGACATCGCGGTAACGCTCATAGATTTTATCATTACAGAGTCTCCGGAATCGTTCTTCCTCTCATACTAGGCCAACAGCTTACATCTAGAATGTGGCTAATAGGTCAGGAGGGTTTTTTAAGCACCCAAATCTCTGATCCATTTGTAGGTACTGATATGATTATTGTCTTATACTTTGATATTCGATCGTTAGATTCCTGGATTTGAAGAGTCTTGACAGAATAGCATAGGTTTTTGTGGCGTTAAACAACCGAACGCGTTTTTCTGGTTCCATGCTATTCTTGGATTCTTTGATTGACCGGAGATTGTTAAGGGATTGCAGTCAAATTCACGCTCCATTATCTTTATTAAGGAACTAATGTTTGATCTTCTGTTTGCAAACGTGGCACTTTGTTTTGCTCTCATTTATGTGCACCCCCATTTTTTGTGCCGCTCGCTCGATCTGTATAAAATAAGCTTGCTGTACTTCTCTAGAGTTTCTATATCAACGATATCACCATCGTCTTCAAATGTCAGTTTCTGGATGGAATATAGAGGATTATTCCTCTCGCCGTTATATAAGAGTCTCGAATTACTTTTTCCAACGCCAGATTGAAGAAGACGCAGGCCAGCCAATAACATTGTCGGAGCCATGGCTTTATAAAGTTCTACTACACGCAGAGAAAAAATATGGTTGGATTATGATTACAGCAAACAAAGTGTTTTTCTGAAGACAATAATATTTTTACTGTGAAAATAGTTACTTTTCGTAGCAATGCCAAGTGATTATAATAAAAATAAAATAATTGCAGCAATCATATAATTGTCAAAATGGGTATGTTAATATGGTTCTTACAACTATTAATTGCTACAAAAATAATATGAGGAGTAATCAATCGTTGTTTATGTTTAACAGAACCATTTAGTGGTTGCAGTGATAATGTTATTTTTTGAATAGTTTCTGCTATTTTAAGTTAATACAAAAAAAAACAACCCATAAAATTTTTCACGTAAATTCTCTAATAGGAGATGCATATTATGTGTTTAAAATTTGAAGGAAATCGAGCTAATTTTTAAAAAATGTACATGGGCACCACTTGGGTCTCAGGGCCTGAACTTTTTACAAAAAGTGTTGTACATTGGAGATACACATGTTTATAACCCGAGGCCCGGGGTCTCCAAAATTTTTACAAAAATTGTTGTCCATCGGAGATACACATGTATATAAAATTTGAAGAAAATCGGGTTAATTTAAAAAAAAAAATTGTATAGGGCCCCACGACGACGGGGCATCGCAATCCCGGTACCCGGGGTCTCCAACATTTTTATAAAAAGTGTTGTGCATCGGGGATACACATGTATAAAACATTTGAAGAAAATCGGATAAATTTTGTAAAATATTTGTTTTGGATTTTAACAGATAGTGTTGTCATTGGAGATATGCATGTGTTCAAAATTTCAATGAAATAGGACTTTGGGAAGTGGGTTAAAAACTGATCGCAAGATTGCACGACAAACAAACCCACAAACCCACAAACAAACACACGGGCACGCGAAATTAATATAGGGAATTTAAAAAAAAACATAGTTAATAATATGATAATATGATCATTATAATTTGATCATATATTAAATAAGATAGTAAAGCGAGCTTCTCAGCTCGCCATATGTATAATTGTAATTCAGCCTAAAGACTGAATTATCTTAAAAGGATTTTACTTTAAAAAAAAAAACAAAATAAAAAAAAAATTACACGCGCCACACGCGACGCACGACATGTGTCACGTCCTCGCAAGTCAAGATTTAAAACAAGTATTTAAAAAAAAATATTACACGCGCCACACCCGACGCGCAACACGTGACGCGCCTCACGTCATCGCAAGCCAAGCGCTTACCAATTGTTTTAAAACAAGTCCCATCAAATTCTGACTGGTAAAGTCGCGATATACAACCGGACAAACTGACAAACTGACAAACTGACAAACCGACAAACCCACACACGTACGCTAGAAAAATTTTCTTGTCCTCTGATTATTAGCTTCGCCCTTCGAGCTCGCAATTATGAAACTCATATTTTACATGATATGATTTTGCATGAGTTTTGATATATTTTAGTCATGTATCAAAGAGTGGGCGCCGTTGCTAAGTGGAAAGTTCATGGACTCCAGAGCAGGAGGTTTGATGATCGAATCCCACCCAGAAAACACCAAAAGTATTTTTCAGAGTCCAACCTCTCGCGAATGTCTAAAAAACGACCGAGAGTGTCAATTCGTCGCTCGGATATGGACATACGGCATTGAATTTGGAGATCCCCAGTCCCTTCCATTTGTGTGCAAAAATATACCACTCCGCACAAGACAAAAAAATGTCGCGAAAAGCTAGGCTAGGCCTTGCACCGTAACTGGTCTGGTCTCTCTGTCGCGCCGAATATTATTTAATTTTTTCCTAATTTCTACAAAAAAAGTTTCTTACAACAACATGATTCCAACAAACATATAATGTTCTCTCCAACGAAAATAAATTTTTTAGTTGTAACAATCAAACTTTGTTTATTAACATGATTGCTGCAACAACTAAACGAACCATATTATTATCCTCTTAAAACATTTTTACAGCAACCATGTTTTTCTGCGTGTATGACTATGCTATCATAGCCCGCTTTAAAGTCTATGCACAGATAGTGTAGTTAGCTAATCTGATATTAAATATGTAGAACTCTAATTAGAATGATTTCGCATCAAAAGGTTAGATGGCAAGACGATTTTCGGTAATAAAAAATTTCAAAGACTTAAAAATATTTAAAAAGAAGCTCGGATTAAAACACTTTGAAACAAGTTGTTTTGAGTTGAATATAAAACATTATAGAAGATCAGCATTATGTGTATACTTTTTCAATAAATTGAAATGTATAACGGAACTTAAGGTTATATGACATATTTTCCATTTATCCTAAATGAGATGTCAAACTGATAATATAGAAATAATGAGCCTTAATCATTCTTATAATTTTAAAAGTTTATTGTTGCAACCCCTTAAAGTTTTTTCCGCTCGAAAAAGTTCTTTTGTTTTTGAGTACCAATCTTTATCCCCAAACGAACGCATGTACGTACACATAATAAACCGTTCAACCTAACTTATTCCGAAAAGGTATTTTCTTAATTTAATCTTGTTTTAGTTCAACTTTTCGTTAGTTGTATTAAATTTTTTCTTTCGTTTCGTATAATACTCAGACGTTTACACAACGGTAAAACTTTCGTCAGACCGTATCATCAGATTTTGCCAAGGAACTATTAAGCTGTTAAATCATCCGTAAAATAAGCTAAAATAGTTTAGCCTCCAGTAGATGATATCTTCTATTTTTGCATTGCCCATCGCCTTGTGATCGGAATCTTTTCAATTAAACTTTCGAAATCAGCACATTCTTAGCAGACCACAAGTATGCAAGCAAAGCAATTGTTTATACAGTATGCATTTGATAACATAAACATTTGATTTATTGGATAAAATAAAAAATTCATTGCACAGTGCACGACAGAAATCAAATGTGGTAACTTTGCGGGCTGATTTTTTTTTTAAATTACAGATCATAGAGTTTCAAATAAATTATCTAAGTAAATAAATGTGGCTTTAGTAATGAAATGTGACAGTTTTCAAACTGCACTTTATCGGGCGTATACTATTAAAAATTTTCGTTCGAGCCAAGTTGCAATTCGATAAATTTTAAATGTCATTGCGTTAATCTTAACACAAAAATACCGCAAACATTTTTATGTAATTTCGTTGTTTACACTTCGATACTCCAATTCTGACCCCCTTTGCGGCGAACTGTCTCAAGACATTCTAAGCAAATGCTTTTTTGCTAGGTTGAGTCCTCTCTTACTGTAAAGTGGACTGTAAAATAGGTCTATCGGTATGCAAAGTCTACAAAACAAATGGTTAACCTCTTAAGCCACTTACTTACCCTTAAGATTTTTTATCACTTCGACCCCACTTGTGTGTGTAGCCAGGCAAACCATCATAGCCGCAACAATAGCATTGGTAGCCAAGAAGTAAATCGTCTATAAAACATTTATTAGAGATTGCGACAGTTTATCCTTGCCGTGTTCAAGAGGGCGACGTCGGTAATAGAACCGAAGACGTATCATCGTACATGAACTTGAAGAAGAAAATCATCCCTCAATTAGGATTGTTAGGGAGTAAATAATTTGCCCTAATGGTGTGGGGCAGAAGGTGATAGAATTACAAACAAATCCCAGAAGGAAAACTCCAAAAATCACGTTGTACGTTTTGCTTGTCCTTTTATTTGAATTTTTTCATTTCCTTTCTTAAGAAGTAGTGACAGCCGCACAGTTTCTTAGGCTAGTAGACAACCATTTCTACGAGCGACAAATAAACAACTTGTTGAAAGCATATTGTGCACCACGGTCGTGTGGGACTGGCAGAAAAGTAGATTGTAGATATTACGGTTCTACAGAGGACACAGCAAGGACACCCTTATTCCGCGTTGCATCAAATTTGCTGCTGATATTAACTATGAAACAGAGTGTGGGAACATTTTATAAATTTAATAACGCTCAATATGCTCATTCGAATAAATGTTACGGCAGCATAAAAGTTGCAAATATCTTCACTTTTGTTGTATACTTTTGGACCTGCTTTTAATAATAATAATAACAGTTAGTTTCTCTAAGCAAGAAAAAAGAGTGAAGAAAATGTAAGTCGAGTTAATTAACCATAAAAGTGTCACATCACAATGTCAAACATTTGATTACCTATATGATCTTTCGGTATAAATAGAACTACTATGAATGTTAGTCATTGTTTTTGGTTGTTATTTCATATTCTTGTAGCTTTGGAAAGAATATCAGTAGGGGTGGCTCAGTTTTACACACAAAATTTCAGCTTAAAATGTTAATTTTTATATTTTTAAAAATGTTAAATTTTAGTAGAACCAGCTTTTATAAGATTTGTAATGTGTTGTAGAAAATTTTCAACAATCACATTAAAAAATTAAAAAAATTAAAATTCTGGAGCACAGAAAAAAAAACACTTTTTTCAACTTGCATAATTAATTGCGTAACCGTTTTCTAGAACAGATTTTATGTGAGCTTTTTAATTACCATTACTTTAAATCTTGAACCCAACATGCATTAGGGAAGTTGAGGGGCAAATTAGTTCCGGTTTGTTCAAAATAAACTTAGATAAGCCGAAAATAACTAATAGTTTTAGTTTCGGATCGAATGTATTTTACTTTTTTTTATTTAATTTAATAAAACTTAATTATAGACTTTTATTTATTTGAAATTATAACATAGATTTACACACATTTTCAAGGCAAAAGTACGTTTTAAATGACTTTCCTAACTATTTAGAAATTAATGAACATTTTAGGCAATTTATTTATGTCGCTATCTTTGACCTAATTAAAAATCAAAATACTATAAAATAGTAATTAAGTGTAATTCTTGATAAGGTTAATATAGCTACTGTGTAATCTATTGGTATTCACTTTATAGTAAACAGGACTATTGGATAACCAAATGTGACAAGCTTCTTTGAATAGTGGTTTAGGTTTCTTGTCTTCATATTCTAAAGTAATAACGTTCTCTGTATCAAAATCATGTTTTAGTTTGTGGCAATGTTTAGCGTATACTGATCTATAACAAATCTGCTGTCCGTTTCAAAGTTTTTTAACATTGTCAACATCTCTTCTATTAATTCGTTGGGTTAATGATTCTGTCTTTCAATTTTGTGTAGATACAACAAAAATTGCATTATCTGAAAGATGGAATGAACTCATCGATGAATGAAAATTAACTTAAGATGAGTTTCTTAAATTTTTAGAATCATGTGTCAATGAAAATAATTATTTTAAGTATCAAGATATATTTTATTAAAAAATATTTGGTGTTGCTATATCCAGTTTCACCCATTTTAGCAGACATTGTATTCGAAAACTTATTTAATGAGAAACTTGCAACTTTAGATATCCAACCGAAATATATTTTCAAATGTATAGTTTTGGTCACAACACCTTCAAATTTACATAAATTACAACTACATATTACTAAATTCGTTTCTCAAAAAATTAAAATTTTCAACTAAAAAAGAAATCAATAACACTCTTCCATTTTTAGATATACAATTATATAGTCAAAATAACAAATTTTAAACAGAATGGTATAATAAAAACAACCCATAAAAATTAAAATTTTTCATGTAAATTCTCTAATAACCAAAAGTATACTGAATTCCACTATAAATGCTGAAATATAAAAACAAACACGAAGCACTGCAACCCAACCACATAAAAATTAAAATTTTTCATGTAAATTCTCTAATAACCAAAAGTATACTGAATTCCACTATAAATGCTGAAATATAAAAACAAACACGAAGCACTGCAACCCAACCACAACAATAACAACCGTAAAGCAAGCAGCGCTGCCCACAGCGCACAACGCACACAGAACACAGAACAGTCATTATAGTATGAAATGATCTGATGCCGGGAAAAAAATTTGTATGGGAGCCCCCGGTCCCGCAGCCATATCACTCTCAAATTTTAACAGAAAGTACTGTCACCGGAAATATACATGTGTGCAAAATTTCAATAAAATCGGGCATTGGGAAGTGGGTTAAAAATTGATCACAAGATCTGACCAGCCAGCAACCCAGTCCGCCAGCCACGGGCTTAGGATATTTATCGCGGGGTAAGTAATCTTTACAAAGCCCCAGTAAAGAAACATGCCGAAAAAAGAAATAGAATGGTAGAAAGTATGTTGAAGTAGGTACTCTTAATTTTTTCGAAATCTTGAAATCTACTTTCAAACTCTTGAATTAAATCAAGAATTAATGCAGCATATTTTTCATATTTTGTGCAACTCACAGGTTTATGTGCAGCCAAAGTAGTAAAACTGTATCAAACCTTTTACTTTTATTTGATTGTGCCAAAATTTCAACTTTATTTCAAACGCTGTTTTTGTTTGGAACATATTATTAATAAATTGATTTTTTCCCCAAATTTAAATAATTGAAATGTTCTAAAAACGCTAAATCTAAAACCCAATCTTCGTCTTCAAATTCAGTCACAGGTTTCCCTTTTGTTTCCATAAATAGTTTTATTTCAGTTCTTAAATCGTAAAATCTTTTGAGCATTTTCCCCTTACTGAGCCATCTTACTTCTGTGTAATAAATAACATCTGCAAATTCAGTGCCTTAATAAACTCTTTTGCTCTTATAAAGTTATTGGTTTTTATAACAACGCTTAATACACTTTCCATTTCCCTGATGTACAATACAATGATATGCCATCAAGATCGTATTGCCGGCAGCGACGGCTTGATTACTAACCATTTTAACGAGTCCCCCATTTTTACCAACAATGACGGCTATGATAGCTAATACATTTTTAATATATAAGGAAAACCTTCTCATCGTCGTTTTTATTGCATCGAATAAATCTACAAACTTGGTTGTGTCTTTTAACGATACTAAAGCAACCATTTCAACAACAACAGCAACAAGTTTTTTGTAAATTTTTCGGAGTTATCGGGGCCTGAGGCCCGAAGCGGGCCTATGTAAATTTTAAAATTCCCTATATTAACTTTGCTTGCCCCTGGCGTGTCTGTCGGTCGGTCGGTCGGTTTGTCGTGGAATCTTGCGATCAATTTTTAACCCACTTCCCAAAGCCCGATTTTATTGAAATTGAAACACATGTGGATTTCCGGAGACAACACATTCTATTGGAGCCCCTAGGGCCTGAGATCCGAGTGGTGCCCATGTAAATTTTTTAAAAATTAACCCGATTTTCTTCAAATTTTAAACACATACGTAGCTCCTATTAGAGAATTTACATGAAAATTTTTAATTTTTATTTGTCAATAAATGTCAACGAATCGATTATCTATGAAAAATATTGCAAACATTTATTTTTTTTAATAAAAATGTGTATATTTAAATATTTTCATAATTTGCGTTAGGGCCGCATTTTAAAGGCTTTAGGGCCGCAATTTAGACAAGCAAGCTTAAGATTCTCTTCGAAATTTTTTGTATACACATCCGTATAGAATGTAGCAATTTCTTTAATAAAAAAAAGTGTTATACTTGACTGACAGTGGCCGCCGTGGCTCAATGGATAAGAGCATGGACTTCTGAGCAGGGGGAACGTAGTTCGAATCCCAGTATCACCAAAAGTATTTTTCACGGTGTCCCACCTCTCGCGAAAGTCTGACAAACGTCCGAGAGTAATAACTTGTCACGGAAAGCTTCTCAATTCGCCGTTCGGATCCGGCATTAAATTGTAGGTCCCCTCCATTTGTGTGCAAAAATATACAATGCTCAAAGAAAAATATTATAATAATACAATAATATTAATATACAATAAAATAAAATAATAACTAAGAAAAGAGAAGGTTAAGAAAAAATATAAAAAAGAAAAAAAAATAAAAACTAATAAAAGAACAGAACTTTTCGGAATGAAATGAAAAATAGAAGAAGCCGCTAAGATGATTAAATTGCAACTGTAATATAAAATAAATGTTTAACTAGGAG
Organism: Nephrocerus scutellatus; assembly: GCA_947095585.1. Classification (NCBI taxonomy): domain Eukaryota; kingdom Metazoa; phylum Arthropoda; class Insecta; order Diptera; family Pipunculidae; genus Nephrocerus; species Nephrocerus scutellatus. The sequence continues at coordinate 34,159,249 of OX352761.1, forward strand.
TGTCTCTAAAATATTCGTATATTGCATGTCTAAAGCTACCAGACCTATTAATTACCCTCAAGGAAACGGGAAGAGAGTTCCACAATCTGACAGCATGGATGAAGAACATGCGCTTACTATTCAAGTAGTTATATCGAGGAATGCACAAACATTGACAACGAGTGGTCTGCAAAAGTTGGATCTTATCTAACAAGTAACTAGGCTTTCGAAAATATAGTATTTTATGAATGAAGATACAGTTTCTAATGAAGACGACGAATAATTACCCAATAAAATAAATAAGACAGTTAATCACCAACGTTTAATACACCTATAAAAATAAAAATCTAAACAAAAATGTTATGTGTACCAACATTAAACACGGATTACACGGAAAAATAACAGAAATAATTTTTCCATAACTAACAAATTTATAAGTAACACTTATGACATTTACACAAAATTAAAAGAAAAATCCCTTTTAGTCAAAAGAGCGGTCTGTAACCATGTCATGCATGTTACATTGGAGAAACAAGTATTACATCAACCCAACGAATCTAACAACATAAAATATATGTTGACAATGTTAAAAAACTTAGAGAAGGATATCAGACTTGTTCTAGATCAGCACGCGCTAAGCATTCTCACAAACTAAAAAATGATTTTAATACAGAGGACGTTATTACTTTAGAATATTAAGACAAGAAACATAAACGACTATTCAAAAAAGCTTGTGACATTTGGATATCCAATAGTCCTGTTAACTATAAAGTATGGATACCAATAAATTACACTGTAGTTATATTGACCTTATCACGCGAATAGCTAACTTTAGCTAACTTTTCATATAGTCTTTCAATTTTTAATGAGGCCAAAGATAGCAACATAAATAAATTGCTTAAACTTTTCATTAATTTCTAAATAGTCAGGAAAGACATTTAAAACTTACTTTTACCTGGAAAATGGTCAGCAAGTCCGAAATATTGGCTAAATCTATAATATAATCCATTTGTGTGCAAAAGTATACATCTACAATACAAATGGTCTTGGGCCGCAATGGTGGTCTGTCGCGCCGAATATTATTATAAATATATTATAATTTGAAATAAATAAAAGTCTATAATTAAGCTATAGTAGATTAAATAAAAACTTAGTCTTTATATAAGTTTCGAGCAGGAGGTTCGAAGTTCGAATACCCAAAAACACAAAAATCCGTTTCACGCTGGCACCTCTCGCGAATGTCTGCAATAATTGTCACGAAAACCTTCTTAATTCGCCTTTTGGATAGTGGGTCCTTTCTATTTGTGTGCAAAAATATAACAAGCACACCACGAATTGTCGCTAGAAGCTAGGACTTGGTCCGGAGCGGTCTGTCGCGCTTAATATAATTACTATTATTATTTATTTCAAAATTTAGCTGCGGTTTGTTTAACGTTAGAACTCGTCTATACTTGACATTTACTTATTCATAGAAAATTCCACGCTTCAACAACGCTTGCAAATTATCCAAAATTGTATCAAATCAAAGTTTGCGATCAATTCCGACAACTTTACGTGCGTTAGTTCCAATTCTCGAGGAATGCTATTTTTGGCTCAACGCTTTTATGCCATTGCACCCAGAAAACTTGACAGTTTGGTGCGGGTTTCATGTTGAATGGATCATTGGCCAATACTTCTTCTTCAATTATAATGGTCATTCACAGTTAATGATGATCACTACTGAGCAATGTTAACCGAATATTTTTGGGTTTAATTGCAAGAGGTTGAGTTGTGTTATATATGCGGTTTCAACAAGAAGGTGCCGTATGCAACACAGCTGGTCAAACAGTCGAATTAAAAAGATCGAAGTTTTTTGACCTCATTCTACCAGAATGGAAATACTCAATTTGGCTGCCTCGTTTGTGTGACTTGACGCCTACGCACTTTTTTCTTTGGGGCTACGTCAATACCATAGTCATGAAAAATCGGGCTTAGCTTTGACTTTTGCAGGCGCTTAAGTGGAGAACATTTGAATGATGTTGTGTTCCATAGTTACTAGTGTCGTTGGTAATTTAACCCGAAACAAATGTTTGATAATTGACATTTTAATATCTCCTTTTGTTTGGATTTTTATCATGTTTTTTTTGCGCCACTTTTTGTTTTTAATTAATTTTACTTTCTTTTACATAGTAAAAGGAAGTACATAAAGTATTCATGAAAATTTTCGAGCTTGGGATTTTTGCAGAACTACCCATTACCGTATCTCTCCTCGCGAAAATAAAAAAATCTCTGTTTGTCTGTATGTCTGTCTGTGTCCACTCCACTCTACAGCCCTCTCCACTCTTTTCGGGATGAAAATTCATATTTAAGCTTTTTACATAAACTGTGAAGGGCCAAATGATTTTGACGGAAATCTGACAACCGGAAGTGACAGTTTACTTAGACAGTTTTTCGAGTTTTTGCAAATAACTCAAAAAGTATAGCACTTAGGAGAAATCTAAGAAATCAGCCGTAGCAAAAGAAAGCACCCACTTTTGTGGAGTGAAGACCTGGACAATCTAAGAAGAATGTCCAGAACTATGATCAATATCTGTTATACCAATAAGCACTGGCAACCCTACAAGGATTACCTATAAAACTATAAGAAAGCCATCAGTAAGGCTAAACGCCGGTCCTGGGTGGAATTCTGTCAGTCTATCGAGATACCAAAGACTCGGCCAGAATTTGTAAAATTTAGCCAAAAAAAATACCTGTCCAACATTTACTAAAAGATCGGATGGTAGTTGGATGAAATCAACGGCCGAATCTCTTGACATCTAAATAAATACCCACTTCCCTGCATGCGAAGATTTTTGCACATCTTATATGCTATGCTCTCCTGAAGGTCAGGAAGTCTTGTCATGCGACACACCCAATATCATAACCCACGAAAAGGTTTCCTGGACCATTCGCAGTTTTTCTGCGGTCAAATCACCCGGCCTGGACGGTATACAACCCATCATGCTCCAAAAGACCATGGAGGTGTCGACTTCTTGGCTAGTAAATAGCTTCAGAAGCTGTTTACAACTTAGCTATGTTCCCTGCAGTTGGAGAAGAGTACGAGTAGTGTTCATTCCCAAAACAGGCAGAAGGTGTCATGAATCTGCCAAAGATTTTAGACCTCTAAGCGTATCATCGTTCATGATGAAAACGTTGGAACGAATTTTAGACTGCCACTACATTTTGAAGATACAATGGTATCCAAACTCCAACATGCAGACTTTAGGGGCAGGTCTACGGAGACTGCTCTACACGAGGTGGTGCGCACGATTGAGCACTCCCTTAAATACAAACAATGCACTCTTGCCACCTTCCTTGACATAGAAGGAGCTTTCAACAATGTTAATATTAATGCCATTCGGGAGGCTCTCTCTGAGTTGGGGGTAGAGCAACTCCAAAAACAGTGGATCATCTCCATGCTAGCTAGCAGAGAAATCCATGTTAATTTGGGCAGCAGTAACATGATCAAATCAGCCAACAGAGGCACTCCTCAGGGGTAATATCGCCCTTATTGTGGCTGATGGTTATAAACAGGGTCCTTAAGTTAGTCGAGCTGGACGGGACGAAAGCTGTAGCGTATGCATACGCATGGAGCGGGCTCAGTTGTGGACTGGGAGTTAACTCTAGGAAAACTGAAATGGTACTTTTTACCACTAAGTCTAAAATACCGCTTTTGCCCTACCAAAGCTTAATGGGCAGAGACTTACACTCACCTCAGAAGCTAAATATCTCGGCATGATCCTCGAAAGGAAACTCAGCTGGAAGCCAAACATAGATCTCAGGGTTAAGAAAACATGTATTGCCTTATACACCTGTAACAAAACCATCGGTAAGAAATGGGGCCTGCAGCCGAGGATGGCACTTTGGCTGTACACAGCGGTGATACGGCCCATTCTTACCTATGGTGCGCTAGTCTGGTGGCCAGCGATTAACAAAAAGTACAATGTCACCAAGCTAGGTAGACTACAAAGATCAGCAACTATTTGGATAACTGGTGCACTAAGGTCTTGCCCTACCGATGCTCTCAATACAATTTTACACCTATTACCCCCCGACCTATTTATTAAATACGTTGCGACGTGCAGCGCTGTCCTTCTCAGAGAATCTGGGTGGTTTGTTGACAAACCGTACGGGCACTGCAATTTACTGCAGCTGCTACCGAAGGATAGGTTTTGGATATGCGTGGACAGCCAGTCCACAGTCAGAGCCATTACTGCGACTAGCAACAACACTAAACTTGTCAGGCAGTGCCAAGCTGAATTGGCTTCAGTAAGCCAAAGCATGGACATAACCCTAGTGTGGATGCCGGGACACAGCGACATTGACGGAAACGAGAAAGCGGATGTACTGGCGAAGAAGAACATTGGACATCGACTACACGAAGCGTGTCCTCCTTTCCTTTTAGCTCCGTGAGAGATCAAGTCTTTACCAACTGCTCTACTTAGATGGCGATTTAGCCTACCTACATAAAAAACAAATCCACCGAACTGATCAAGATCACGGAAAGATATTTCCAGAGCCGTGGCTGTTATCACTTGCCACTAGCCGATGGGAATTCCGTACAACACTTTTTGTAGAAGCTGCAGGGATGTCAATGAGAGGAGGGAGACTCTCATCCATTATCTCTGCAACTGCTCAGCCCTGGCGGGCTTCCGACTCCAAAAATTAAAAAAACCTTCTTTGCCAACCTGAGGAAGCTGTCGGAGTGCCGGATCACTGATTTGTTCTCGTACCTGAACGCCACAGGCTGGCTATAATCATCGTAATTTACCTATAACGTCGTAAGGTCTCCCGGAGTCTGTGGTTACAAAACGGCACACTCTAGCGCTACTTGAGGTTCTCTCTAAGGCATCGCGGTCCACCACCCTACCTACATACCTAGGAGAAATCTGTTAAGAGCTAAAGAAATCTAAACAAAAAATAAAAATTAAAAAAGAAATAAAAAATAAATTAAAAGAAATTTAATTAAATGCGCATGAGCAGACAAATATATTCATTCCTGTAATTTATTCTTCTTTTTTTTTTGTTTTATTATATATTATAATAATTCTTTGGCTGATTTTTTTGGTGGTTTTATGGGTGGTTCTGCGAAGTACAAACGCTCAACATTTTGATATTGTATATTTTTGGTTTTTGGACGATTTGAACTTCGGTCATTTATTTATTTATTGCCGAATATCTAATCCGAAGTTTCATTTGCAATCATTGCCAGAATTTTCTACTTTTTCTTTTTATAGAGACTTAGTATAACGTCAAAAATGCATTAAACTTACCTTGGCATATAACAAAACTTAAATCGTTATAAACTCAATTTCCTAAAGATATTACAGTTTATTATTTAAAATGAAACTACTAGTATTCCATGTTCTAAAAAAAAGAAGCAAATTGTGTCAAATTTCTAAGCTGGCTATCCATAGGCTATCGAAAAAACTCTCCCCTACATAGAAGAATTACGCTTACAACTGAAAACCCAAAAAGCCTGCTTATTCTTTTGCGAGCGATGCAGTACAATGCACTACATTGCTATATGCACTCGTGTCTGTTCTCTGGCACATCATGCATATACATATTCCTAAATATCCGCTGGTACACTTGTTTGTCCCGGAAGGTGAAATTGTGTTAAACTATTTTCCTGTTTCCTGCCTCGACTAACGATTGTTGCGGGTGACGACAGCAGCAGAGTCTTGTGAGTTTCCCTCCAAGCGGATACTTTGATTGGTTCTTGTATACGCCTTTTCCTTCCTGCGATATATCAGATAGGGACTTAAAACTCAATTAGGTGGGTTTAATTTGCTGAAAACACGCAATCGCTCAACCCATTCCGATACTGTGTACAGACTGTGAAATTTCGATTCATTCAAAATATTTAGTTTTTAGCTAAATGTGAAATAAATGAGAAGAATATGTTTGACTGAGGTTTTTCTTACGTTCTATTTGCCTAAGTATTTTTTTTTTATTTAGACGCGTTTCGATTTCTGATAGAAGATTTCCTTTCATTGAATTATAACATTCTAACGAAAACGGACGTTATATTTCTAATCATTGATTGATTGAGGAGCAAACACTTGAAATAAGGAAATAAACATCAATAAGCTGTAATAATTTTCTACTCATAGAGGCAAACAAGATACTGCAACGAAGAGAACAGTTATCGAGGTAACGTTGGTTGGTACCGAGTATAAGTTATTCTTCCAAACTTAACAATCATCCTTGGAATATACCAATATATGTTTCTTATAAAAGTTGTTTACAGAGGGAAATATTAGAAACATTCGTGTCCCCACTTCGAATTGCGTTGAGTAAGAAAAAAGTAAATTACAGCTTAATTGATTATCTTAAAAAATTGCAATGCCCACACTTCAACACACGAACTAGAAGAATATCTATGTGCTACAATCCACATCGCTCAGCTTTTTAATTTTAAAACCGGTTTATTGTAAATATAGCCACGAGCCAAACACGAGTCCCTTCTTGGTACACATTGTAAAAGAAAACAAAAAACAGGACCTCTAGACACTGCATTGTAGGCATTCATTTAACTCATCAGTTGCAACTGTACCCGCAAGTCAGACCTATAGAGCCGTTTCTAAGTACATAGTTCTGTGAATTGTATTAGTTATTATAAATACAATTTCAGTAGAGGTAACAAAAAACTATAGATAAGTATGCGATAAGGTCCTTTGTTAAGTGTTCGTGGCGTTCACCCTATAACATCCTCTTATGGAGTGCGATAAGACACGAGAATATCGAACATCAGCCATGTGAGGACTGCTTAAACGAAAGTCCATTGCGTCAACCTTTATTCATCCTTGTTTTGGGCGAGCCCTTTTCATACGTACTGTACTGGCTGCCGCCAACAGAAGTAAACTATTTTAGAAATGTTATTCTTTTATAAATATATTTGGCTAGTAAAGTCGACGGGGTGCGCTCAGCAGACAACCCTCGTTGATCTACGTTCGTCGACATTGCAGTGCGATGCGACCTGTGATAGTAAGTTTGGCACGAGCGCCGGTGAAATCCTTCTGAATTGTTGAATGTTATACCTATGCGCACACTCGTACGTCACATCAACTCTTAAAGGAGCAGATGTGCGCACGCAGCTTATGTTGTAAACTTAAGCAAAGTTCTCGATGAATTCAAGTAAAGTATCTGGATCAGGGACAGCTTATCGAGCATTTGAATATTTACTTCTCATGTTTACCTAAAATCTATACTGGATGTTTAGAAAATAGGTACTTTTTTAACTGAGATGCTTTAGCACAAGAAAATGTAGAAACGAAAATGAGTTTGAACGCACATATAATATGCCCTCGGTTAAACCTATATTAATTATTACCGCTATTTTCAACAGGTTCCTAAACGGATTGTGATTTTTCAAAAAATTTGCCCTTCTTTCTTAATCATTTAGTAACCTGCAGATGTTGATAGATATGTGAAAATTTAGTGCAGAAGAACAGAAGAACATATTTTTAAAATTCACAGTATAGCATTAAAAAAGAAAATAATATTGAAATGTATCTTGAAGATCCTCGATCCCATTCTGTAGTTCAATTTAGGGTAGGTAACTATGGTAAGTATAAATTTCTTCTGTTTTCGTTCTCTTCCAGCATACTTTACTTCATTATTCAAACAACCCGTGTCGTCGACCAACGATCACCACCCTAAATGCATGTACCTTTATAGTTTTTCTTTTGAATAAAGGCGATTGCCTCTGCATCCCTTCACCATTTGGTATACATGTACGTATACCTATCTACATTGTTGTTGTCGCTAGAAACTATACAGCAATAATAATTGCAGCTGGCTTTTGGCGTCGCTTCGTTTGGTAACAGCCACCAGGAATCATCCGCATAACATTCAGAGAAGAAAAAGAAGAAAACGAAAAAATTAAAAGGTGTGCATCTAAAATTGTAAATATTTGTACCGTTGATAGCGAAGGGTGAGTTACGTTAAATGCATATCTACGACAATACATAAGTGTGTGTGTGTGTTTTTATATTAGACTCATCATTTCAACGTATCAAAAAAAAAACACCGAAGGACACAGTCCAAAGATCCTTTGTAAATGGAAAACTTTTGTTTTATTAGAAAGCATTATTATATAAATTCCGAAGTATGTTATCTATATGCCTTCTATTTGTTATGAATTCCAATGGAGAATCTGTTCCGGCAAATATGTGAATATCATTCTAACGCCAATTTAAGTCAGGAACCAAACATTGGGTTTTCACTTGCAATTCAATTTTTTTTCATGGTTTTAAAATTTGTTCAATTTTAATAGTATTACAGGAAGTTTCAACCTCACTCAAGCAACAACCACATTTCGGAACTAATATTATTGCTAGGTATATACCTGCACACTTTGTATTCCGACACTAATAACCACGCAATCCGACGATCCAACTTCAACTGTTGTTCGACTGCGTACCTACCTCACCATTCCATATCTTGAAGTCATTCTGTCGGTCTGGTTCGTGAAGGTCGTTTGGTTTCCTTGTGATTCTCCTCAAGGAAATTGTCTTATGACGTCACACATCGAGGAGAATGGGAAGCAAACAAAAGAGACGACAGAACCTAGAAAGGAATAGATATAGTGGTATAGTAAAATAAACAGCCAAGAAAACGCTGGCGAGAGCGAGCAAAACTCTTGTCAACTCAAACTTGAAGAAATATTTCTTTGCATTGTGCGATGCCTCTTATAGTCGTACAAGATTGAAAGAGAAACTGCTATATACCGAGTGCTGTGTTTGAAATTTCCAATTGTAGTTCGACTCGCACACGATAGATGCGACACTGCGCTCGATAGAGGAGTTTTTTCGCTTTGATTACAGAAATCTTGCTTTATGCTGCTGTATGAGTGTGATGGGTGGGTGAATCTTATTTGAATTTGCCGCAGTGAAAGAAAAGCGAAGAAATCTTACAAGAATTCAATAGGTCGCTAGAGGCTTCCTTCTGGGCCAATAAGAAGTTTGCGTTCCAATGAGAGATAAGTTTCTACGTACACCGTTGTATGGGATTGTGCGAGATATTGCATTAGTTTTACCGCAAGATGTTTGCATTTATGTTTCTTTTTTTATTCTTTATATTAACTTCGCGTCCGCGTGTGTTGTTTGTGTGGCTGGCCAAATGTTGTGATAAAATTTGCACACATGTGTATCTAAGATGACAACACTTTCTATAGCAATTTGGAAGTAAATGGACCGCAGGGCCGAAGTGCTCCCATATAAATTTTTTCAAAACTTACCACATCTTATTCAAACTATGAACAAATGTGTACCTTTGATGATAACACTTTCTGCAAAAATTTGAGTAATCGGGCCCCAGGGCCGAGTTTCTCCCATATAAATTTTTTCAAAATTTACTCAATTTCTTGGGTAAAAAAAGTTGTCATATTGATAATACGAGCATAAATACATTTCAGTACTTACCTATGTCTTTTTTTACGATTTTTGCTAATCTGTGTACTTATTTATTTTTATTATTTATCGTCTGAAAAGGAAGACGATATAACTTCAGACGATGACGACGAAGAACAAAAAAATGTAAAATTGTCTTCCTACATTTTTAAAAAAAAACTGTATTTTTTAAATATTTATAAAAAATGAAGTTGTGGCCACAATAGGACTTTCTTTAACGGTCAGGTCGGAATCTTCAGTAAATGCATATTAAATTTTTTTTATTTTTTTTTAATATTTAGATATTACATTTTTTTAAGTTTCTTTTGTAATCAACAGATTTCTACACTTTTCGAGATATTTGCAAAAACTCCACTTCCACTTCCGGTTGGCCGATTTACCTCAAAACCAATTGAGTCGTCTCAATTTATATAAAAAGCTTAATCCTATCCCCATCCTATCCCCATCAATTCAGCCGTCTGGGCTGCAGAGTCGACACAGACAGACAGACAGAGTTTTTTTGTTTTCGTTCTTTCTGACCAGGATTCAACAAAAATAAAAAACAAATATCTACATAAAAAAATAAATTGTTCGTGGCTCTTACCAAAGATGATATAATATTTTCACACCATATGCGAAAGTGATTGTTTCCTACGCTATAACCTACCCTCAAAAGTAGGCGTTATCCACACTAGTGTCTTAATATAAAAAATGTTTTCGTTATTTACTGCAGTCTCAGCGAACACACATTCCCACAGTAGTTTTGCATTGCGCGTGAGCAGTTTAGCAGAGAAATTGTTTGGTCATGTGAAAAGTAACATATATTACTCGCTGGAACGTTCTTATCGTTCTCGTAAGACTGCCAAGCTTCTAACTCGCACGATAACGTCCATATTCCCAGCTCCTTATTTAATATACTATATTATCTTTGCTCTTACTTTAAAAAAGGTTTCATTCCTATTCGAATAGGAATAACATTTACACAAAGTAAGGCCCTTATATATCTCCAATTAATCTGTAATCGATATGTCCGACCTGATAGATGATGAGTTCTTCAAGTGATTCGTTAAAGACAAGATGCAACAATTCAACAAGTCCTTTCAAATGACTTTAATGTAAGCTCCCTGTGAAAAATCCAATTTAATTTATTCTTATAAATAAAATAAATTAAGTTTGACTAATCGTTGTTTGTTACTAACCACTTCTACCTTACTCTTTTGCAACGATAGATTGCTACCTATTTTGAATTTAAAAACTTGATGAATTTTGTTTACTGAACTTAAGAACAGCTTATTTCGATAGTGTTTGTTGTTTGTTTGTTTAAATCCTTTCACCCCTTGAGGCGTCAAAACGCCTACGTGCCGTCTTGTTCGGATGTGTTCGGGTGTGTCAAACCCACTGCCACTTTACCTTCGCACAACACTGTCTATAGGTTCTTGGCCCATTCTCAGATAAAGCTCTTCATTTGATATATGATTGGACCACATGATCCTCAAGATGATTTTTAGACATTTGTTTGCGAAAGCTTGCAGCTTGCGAATGATAGTGGTATCCACCTTCCAAGTACTTATACAACAGTATGTATTCTACATTGGAGCAGAATAATCACAACTTGGTTTTTAAGCTGAGATCATTGCTATTCCCGACTTTCGATAGCATTCAAAACGCAGATTTCCCTTTTTTGCGAATTCGGGATTGTTATCATTTAAGATAGCATCACCATCGTCTTAGAGGTTACGTATTGTAGCGAAATGATATTTCATATTTCTATCTAGTCAGCTGACTCTCATCCGAAATCTAAAGGTTACCATCTAAACTCTTCACTAGTTGTTGTTTGGAGTTCCGACCATCAGTAAGTTCCGTGGTGATGTTATAGGCAGTCCTACTGTCACCACTGCTTGCTGCTTTTTTTTCTTCACTGCTGAGGCCATTTCAATCTGATCCTTGGTTGTTTTACACTCATCGTCTCCAGGTGTCTGCCGATAACCATGTGCGGTATTTATTCTGCACTTTGACCAACGTAGGTGCGTTCCCAATTTACATGAATTCTAGTGTCATCCACGCACTCGTGCGTTATGCTGCTGATTATTTCTGCTTCTAAGGCAAGATGGTCCCTGAATTGTTGGCGCACTTCGACTTTCCTAAGCCTGTCAGTAGTGAACCTGGAAATGTTGAGTAAGTGTGAGCGGTTGCTGTGAAAGTAGAACGATAGAGTATAATATCTAACATAAGATTGTGATCGCGTTTTTGTCCGATGTCGGCCCCACGTCTGTTTCGGACGTCAAGAATATTCTTAAATAGCGTACCTCTACTGACTAGGCGGTTAATATTGCAAAACTTCACACACCACTCTCCATTGTCGATCAGGTCACCAATTGTAGCTTCCTATCTTGGCGTTAAAGTCCCCCATCACCATTTCCATATCTCCATTAGGCGTTTGGTTGCCTAAATGAATATAAAAATTGTCCTTTTGTCAGTCACATCTTTGATCGGAGCATAACACTGTATGATAGCAATTTTTCTAAGTCTACTCTGGCCGTCAATAATCGGTCACTGTTATATGAGGTTTCCAGGATATGAGGCAGTTTTGTCCTGCCGAACCTATGACGTCTCAACGTGGTATAGCATGTCAGAAGTTTTGGTATATAGTGGTATTCCCCTGTATCGTACTATCTTATTTGACTCAAGCCCAAAATATATACTCGCAATATTGTGTTCCTTTGAAGGCAATTGGGTTTTTTGCTGTTGCGGATATTAATTCTGTTTTGTTATATATGAAAATTCAGCGCCACTGACAATACCTACATGTCGATAGGTAAAATATTCAAATTTTTTATTTTTTTTTATTTTATTGAAACGTAATAAATTGATCATATTTCATAACACTGCAACTAGTTTACTCTAACGAGCAGTTCAATTATGTTTTTATCCACATATATTACATACATATATATATATATATATATATATATACAAATGGTAGTTTTAGCTTCCAGCTTCAGTCTTTGAGTAAGTCCGCTAGTATCGATGAGTTTTACTGCAGTAAAGTATTCAAATGACTATAAGTAGTAAAATATGAGTACCTAATTGAAATGATTTTAGTCCAGTTCCAAGTTAGTGGTTGAATGAAAAGATACACTAAAATGTTTGTCTTAACTACATACATATATTCATTATTTATCATATCTAGCTCGTTAAAATTGAATCCTTAAGCGTATAAAATAGAAACAGATAGTAATACTACTATTCTGAATGTTAAACGCGTCTCATTTTTCATTTATTAAAGTCTTCTGTAGTAGATTCTCATTCGTTTTTTAAATAAAAAAAACTTCCTTATAATAATTCGCAAGTCACGAGCTAACACCACAAAAAACTTGTTTCCTGAAACATTTACACGAGCCGAGCAGATGACTGCTGCGATAGTCTTTCGCGACTCTATGACTTTAGATCCAAATCCATAAGGGACGGAGCCAAATACAACTTGCAAAAAATGCACAATGCCTACTTCCATTCGAGTACATATATAGAATCATCTGACGCGGATATACGATATTCCTAACTATTTGACTGCAGAAAGAAGGGAGGAAGTGAAACGAACATCAAAAGTACAACATGCGGGTGACTGTGCCATGTGTGGATGATCTTATTCTACCGATTAGATGAAAATGCACCTTTCCAATGGTAGGTACAGTTTTATGTTGCAATCTGCCTTCTGCGCGTGCACCTTGTTACAGAGACCACAGCAGCACAAAGGACACGAAATCGTGCTTGAGAACGAATTGTGCATCTTAAGAAATGCTCTATTACCAATTTTCAATAAAGTATCTAAACATCATTCGAGCGAATCGCTAATGAATTAATCGTAGGCAGGAAGCTATTGAAGTGCGTAGCATATGGCAAACAAGGTAGAGGATCGGGGAGGGTGCCAATATGCCTTGTATCAGTGCAGCACCAGACTGTCATATATCTACATCGTTTGAATAATATTTTTTTATATGAAAGTTTTTGTAAAGACATTAATAGGCTCTTTATTCTTAATTTGTTTATACATACGAATACTTCTAGAGAAAAATCAGCTTCTTGTATGGTTTTCTATAGTGCATAAAATTCAAATGAAAATTCAAAAACTGAAATATTTGCCGATAAATGAAAGAATTACACCTTGAAATTTATTTATTTCACATCGCTGTCCACATATGTATGAACCTACATATGTTGGATGGCATCAGACGCATAAAACCGAATAATTAAGAATATATCTTCAACCACACAACCGGGTATGGAAGCATGCAAGGAAGACAATACTTCTATACCATTTGAGTGCACAGATTGATAGAGTACCATGCGGTGCAGATGTACTGGAAAGTGGATGTCTTCGAACTTAATATGATTGTCACCGTTAAAGGAATTGAGCGAATCAAAGGGTCAATACAGCGAGCAGAACACGCACCCGCACTCCGCACAGAACATTTCACTGAACCAACGTGGTGTATGCATGAATCATCGCATTACCCACATAATCGACATAGAAGAGGAATGTTTTCTTCAAGTAATCATTTCAGATGTTATTTTATGTTGTTGGTACATTGTCGTTTTTGCAGTGCATTTTTCCGCTTTTTCTTTTATATGCATTTCACAATCGAAAAGGATTCGTTCGCATCGACGAAGGAAAATAATATCCTTTCACTCCTCTGGAATAGCGTGTCTACGTATAAAAATAAGTGATGCCATTGATCTTCCATTGTCACCCGACACAATCGCATCGCACGAAGAAATGAATGAATACGCAAAAGGATAAACACCTTGAGAAACTAAATAACTGAGAGATTTTCCTAATCTGTTTTATTGTTGTGTTAGTCCTAAGAAGGTGCAGTCGAAAGGGTATGTCAATAATGTGCATCAACGATTGAAGATTGACACACATAAAATAATCGAAGATTTTCACTTTTATTTTATGCAGATGTTTGTAGGTTCATCCATGGAAACTCTTTTATATTATTTTTGATATACATTCATATGTGCATACATATATTCATACAGTGGGACTCTTGGAAGATTACCATTTGACTTTGGGTATAGCAACTATGTGGGTTCGATGGAAAACAGATGGTATTCTGCATAAATAATTATTAGTACATGTATTACATTCATTTCGTTCCGTTTCGTTTCGATCTTGAGGAAACTGAACAAGAAGCAAACGAACGATTATTGCGTTATTTGGTTCTTTGCTGCCCATCATCGTCATTACTTGCGAACACTAAACCGCGACTGGCATAACAAATACCCGCTTAATTTGTGTTAATTTGGCCTAAATCAAGCAGCTCATTACTGCTGTTCTCAGCAGTGATCAGTGGCGGATCGTATTTAATTATTCGCCTAGCAAGTTACATACTCCCGATTAAATTCCATACAAATTTAAGCAGTTACAGTACAGTTAGTTTATAATTTTCGTTTGGAGCCTTTAAAAAAAATGTTCATCGAAATGGATGTGGGATATTGTAGTCATAACTCAAGAACAGAAAGTCCGATTTCAAAATTTTACGAACATTTTTAGACATAGGCCGACAAAAAATTATCAGTTTTTGAGATTTTCATGTCTAAGGCTTTAGGTATAATAATAATTTTTTTTTATAATGTTGGTACACACGCTAAAGGGATTTGCGCCCATATAATGCTTAGCACAGCGTGGGTGTTAGGAAATTAGGGAGAGGAAAAGATGAGATGTCTACTAACGTGTGTCTTAAATGACTGTAGATCATACAAATGCGGGAACACAGACTCAGGCAATTCATTCCATATCATTATTATTCGGCTAAAGAAGGAAGCTCAGAATTGGTTAGTATACGTCCGAAGTTAAACTTAATGCTGGACCCGTGGGCTCGAGTTGAAGCACAGGTATTAAGGGTGGGCCAAGAATGGGCGGGATGCATCTGGATATTTCTTTTGAACACCGCTTGTAGAAAAAGCGATAAAACAGTGACAAGCAGGAAACATTCCTACGATGTTCAAGCGATTCGATTGTTCTCCCAATATTTACGTCACTAATAAGTTTTAACGCGCGGTTCTGAACTCTGTCTAGTAGATGCAATGTGGTCTTTGGGGCACTTGCCCAGACAATACAGTTGTATTCAAGATAAGGGCTAATATACGCCTTATAAATAGTAGCCAGATTTGAAGAAGTGAAGTCTTGCACCGTTTTAGGAAACCTGAACAGCTCGCAATATTCTTGGAGATGGCAAATATGTGGGCGTTCCAACAAAGCTTGATGTTGATGCACATACCTAGAATTGAGAGTTGTTCAGTTTCTTAAATGCGATTTCCATTCATGCATAAAGGTTGGGGGTTTGAATTACGCTTGGACGACAGAAGACAGCATTGGGTCTTATAAGCATTCAATTCAACTCTATTATGTAGTCCCTACTTTGTTATGCTGTCAAGGTCAGAATTTAACGTAATAATAATATTCGGAACGACAGACCGTTGCGGTCCAAGGCCTACCTTCTCGCGAACATTTGTGTTGTGCATGTATATTTTTGCACACAAATGGAAGGGACCTACAATTAAATGCCGTATTCGAATGGCGAATTGACAAGTTATTGCTCCCGGATGTTTGTCAGACATTTGCAAGAGTTGGGACACCGTGAAAAATACTTTTGGTTGTACTGGGATTCGAATCCGGAACCTACTACTCAGGAGCCCATGCACTTATCCACTGAGCATGGCGTCCCGGTTTGAGATATAACAGCCTTCAAAAGTCACTTTTTTTTGCTATAACTCTTCAGAGAAAACTCTGATGTAATTTTTTTATCATTTGTTTGGTGTGCTTACTTACTGCCAACAATTTGACATTTTTTTAAGGTTGGTATGTCAATGATGTCCCATATACCTGTCCTGATATCATATATGAAGGGGTTTGTAAAACTTTCTATGCAGTTTTGGCAATAACTTCAAATATAAACATTAAGCTTCATTTTAACTTAAATCAGTGTAGAAAACTCTTCTGTCAAAAGAATTCGTTAAAAAAAATTACAACACAATATGGTGACAGCGTTGACGACTTGTTCTGACTTTCCTTTACTCCGCGAGGGAGCATAGGACTTCTACAAACGCATTTAACGCCTGAGGTTTCAAGAGACGCCATTCGGTCCCCTGGGATCTTGCTTCCTCTTCTACTGTGCTTTTCCATTTCTAGCTAGGACGGCCAACTCGACGGCTTCCTTGTGGATTCCAGTCGAGCACTAGTTTGGTAATGTCGTCCGCTGGCTTTCTCAAAGTGTGGCCAATCCAGCTCCATTTTTGTCGTCTGATGGTGATCGCGATTGCTTCCTGCTGTGTTACTCTCCGCAAGTCATGATTGGTGATAATGTCCGGCCATCTTATTCTCAGTATCCTCCTTGTTGGCCAAAACTTGAAGCGCGTCGCTATTGACTCTATGACTTTCCACGTTTCGCAGCCATACAAGTGTACTGAGAGAACGTTAGATCTGAAGTTCATTAGCTTCAGATTCCGGGAGATTTGTCAGGAGTTCCAGATGTTAGTAAGCATACTATAGGAGTGTCGTGCCATGTTTACACGAGAGCACACGTCCGAGTTAGCACCACCATTTTTTGACATCCAGCTGGCCTAGTAACAAAACTTATCGACTTTCTCTATCTGGTGTCCGTCAATCGAGAGATCACATGTTCCACTAGCGTTAACGCGAAGTAGTTTTGTTTTTGAGACGTTACTTTTCAAACCCACTTTGTAAGCGTGGTGTTCTAGTGAGTTTAATTTTCACTCCATGTCACCTAGTGATTGTGATAGGAGACAGATATCATTGGCATAGTCTAGGTCTTCTAGGCGGTGAAAAACATTCCATGACAAACCCTACTCCACCGGGTTACTATTTTCATCACCCAGTCGATAACAATTGTGAAAAGCAATGGTGAGAGGGTGCAGCCTTGCTTGACTCCCTAGAAGATGTTGAAAGGTGAGCCAAGATGACCTTTATGAATGACGTGGCATGTTGAGTCGCGGTACAGCGTTGACGTAACGGGACGAAATCATACCGCTTATCGCCGCGGTGAGGTGTTAGCTTCGGTACAATTCTTTTATTTTAAGGGTATTATATAATTTATATGTATTTGTTTGAAAAGTTGTGCTTTTGTGTAGCGCAGAGAATAAAAGGTGAATTTCTTGAAGTTATGTATATAATAGATCAGTAAAAGGTGTAGCAGAGAGATATATCATCAGAGAAAGTTATTAAATTCCGAATTTAAGCGGTAAATATATATTCGATTTTATGATTGCTGTGCAAGTACCGCTGTGTGGGATATTTGTAGATTTTTCGAGAAAGTACGAAATTTTTAAGAATGTGTTCACCTTAGCCTGGACAACGGTCTCTCTTTAATATAACTGTTCATAATATTTTCTTAATTTTTAACTTTTATTATTTTATTTGTTTTTTCTAGTCACGGAATTAACATATGATAGAATTGGCTTTGTACGAAACTGTCAACCTGTATATGCATTAAGATCCGCACCGCCTGTGTACCAGTACACTCGACAGTAATTGCTTAACAATTTGTGTTTTTTTTTTTTCGTTTTTATGTAAACGAATATATGTATCTATGTGTAATAAACTATTGCATTAGCACCTACTGGCGACGGCTGTCGTCTACCAGCAACCTATATGTGATTATGCCACGACGCGCGACCCACTGCAGTTTCATGCAATAACGGCGCAGTGTGCATATATTGTGCAATAAGTATGAGGAGATATAAGAAAAGAAAATTAATTACTCAATAGGACAAGGACTTGGACAGAAGTCTCTTGACGGGAGTCTCGCTTTTATCTTCATAATTAAAAACGCCTATCAGAATATCGCCCATCATCATTTTCTCTATATTTGGGGCCATCTCTTGACTTAAGCTTGATTATCACCGAAGCAATTTAATGCTTTTTTGACACTCTAGAGATGTATATTAATACTTATATATATGTATGTATATTCAAGTGTATATACTGACCAAAGAATAATAATAAAAATATAACGATGATAATTTTCTGCACTACGTTTGCTTTAAGAAATCGAAAATACAATTTTTCCTTTGGTGCAAATTGCAGTCATTCTGCAGCTTCGGCTCGGCTGTTGTCGTTGCTGCTGCTGCTACTGCTGCTGCTTGGGATGCGCCTAGATTTTCTGGCCAGCCCATAACATTTGGCAAGGCATATTAAGAACATGGCAAAATGTGGTATGTTTTTTGGTGCAAGTCAACGTAACGGTTTGTTGAGTTGCTGCGCGTTATTGTGCGGTATATATACCTATGGTGTGGGACAGGGAGATGCGCGTTGCAAGGAAAATGAGAGAAGTTGGGCAGAAAAAAAAAATTAAAAAACCAACATCAGAAATTCATTTGTGCAAATGGAAAGAAGGAAATTAAAATTATCACAGAACTGAACTGAACCGAACTGTAGATACTGACTGAGCTGTACAAAAAGAAATGGCATCGCAATCATCGGCCGGCCGGCAGTGCATAGAGCATAGTCCACTTTTCTGATGATGCTGACTTGATTATTCGTTTGAAGAATTCCCAAAGAAAAGGAATTACATATAGTATAGCTATGCTATACTGTTGTTCTAGTGATTCTGTGGCAGTGGCGTTCAAGGCATTGTCGAATCGCCGTCCTCGACAGTTTGTACCACAACAAAAAGACTAATAAAAAAAACTAAAATAATTTAAAGAGTGTAGTGGAAGAAAGAAAAAGTGTGAGAGACAAGGAGAGAGATACTCTTTTCTTTAGCAACTATCTTTCTGAATAGAAATCGGAAAAGCCGAGAATCCAAGTACTGCGGGAGTCCACCGACGAGTGCAGACTGCGCCGACTGCCGAGTAGAAGCAATTTGCAATATCCTTTGGCACATAAGATTGCATTGGTACGATAAGAAACGTGAGCTATGATGACGAAGAGTAGTCCTACTGAAAAGGATTTGCTATTGCAATAAAGCAATTCTATCTCTTGATGATATGCCTCCATGTCGACGGACGGCTGACTGGGCTACATCATATATTTTTCTTCGCATCAAATCTGGAATCGTTTTACGAGTAAAAGCGATTCACAAAGGACGCAGCAAAGTCAAAGCAATATATACCAGTACATCGAATATACTTCCATGGGCTTATCGTGTATCGGATGGACGATGAGTTGGCATACGTTTCCTTCATGTCAAGGATAAGAAGACACAGATTTACCTAGCCATATTTCCAGTACCATTCTGCCAGTGTATACAACTTGACAAACTAAGTTATGATAGAGTCAAAGCCAAATAGTAGCAAAAGAACCATAGCCATAGCATCCAAGTAGTCAGGCCATCCAAATCGGTATCTGGATGACGATGGGGATGATGATGCAGTGATTCTAGTTCTCTGTCTTGTCTGATGTGACGCCGCTGACGATTCGTCTCGGCCTCGCGCTATTTCTCTGTGCGCACTGCTGATATGGAGTGGGTAACCTGATCAACATCAGAAGCGTACCAACAAGAAATGGTGGAAATGAAACTGGAGCTGGATGATTTGTATTTTCCTTCTGAAAAGCTTTAGCAAATAATCTTCTAGTGCTTTCTTTTCTATTTAAAAAGAGTTTTGGTTGGCTGATCAATTCCTGATAGGAGTTATTTTAATCTCTTTGCGTCCTGATTTGTTTTATTATGTGGCTTGCTTGCTGAAGTTGTCTTTTAGTTTCATCGGCCATCTAAAGTTGGGAATAACACATAAATATTCCTTTGTGCATATCGAGGGCAGCACAAGAACAGAGTGCGACTCAGTGGGTTGGTTGGATGGACACCTTTTAAATTACGATTTTTTACCCATTTATAATTTTTTTTCTCAGAGACTCTTAGGTACAAAGATTAATATTTAATAGAATTGTCTCTACATGCTGATATTATGAACTTGTCTAAGGCGTTTAGTAATCGGAATTTCCTAATATGATTGAAAATGAAACGAAATGGGGTGTCATTGCTATAAAAGCAATAAGGAGATCAACAGGAGATCATTGCGCTATTGAGTGATTCTGTAAAAATTTCAAATTGTTTTCTGGATTACAATTGCAGTTCACAGGCAGCTCTAATTTGCTTAATTTTTAACAAATACGATTATTGTAGATGTACCTATATTGACTTTTTTTTGTCTTTTGCTTTACCCTCATCAAAAGTTCGTACATTGCTAAGAAATTGTACCACCTCTTCAAGCCCCTTACAAACATGTAAATCAACTGATGCTTTTTTAGAAAAAATGTGATGACATATTACTTGCAAGAGGTCCTGTGAGTCAGTGACTCCACAGAAGAGCGTGTTTGTAATCTTGAGATTACAGAAAAGTGTAAAAATTGTTAGAATGTTTCCAGTTTGACAGTAAAACTGAACTAAAAACTAAACATTGATGAACGAGAAAAATTGCACAAAACGCTGTGCCTGTGCTGACAAAAAGGTATTTATGTTTACATTAACGCACTGGATATGTGTTGTAGTAATAAGGATGACAGACTAACTGTATTGTAAACAGCTATGCTATAGAGCATTATATTATTAGGAAAATGTCCACATTAAAAAGAAGGATTCTACTCCTGTTGCCAATTAAGCAGAAATCGACGCTTTGTGTAGTAAAAAAAAGTTCAAATAAGCGGGTTACACTCCGAAGTGAAAGACCAATTAGTAGCTGCAAGAATTCTGAAAATGTTTGACGGAAATCGCAGTGGAAACAACGCACCCACCCACTAGACTTTGATAACCCATGCCAAAGATTTCGTCAGTATAGAGAGTGTGAGGTCTGTCATCAGATTTTATTGTTAAACGTAATTACTTTAGATTTATATCAAGGAAGCAAACAATTTATGATCTTATCTTTCTTTTCCTCGTATATTTAAACTTCCTACTATTAAGAAGTCTGATTGTAAATATTTTATATAGATACCTACCCGTAGTTGGGCTCGTTTTACTCTTATGCACTTAAATGTTTCGTTAAAATCTTCTTAAAGCATTGTCTTATTTATGTGGTGCTGTGAAAAAGTGACTATGTATAATGCAGAAAATTGTATCCCCCTCCCCTTAAAAAAATGCAAATCAAGTTTCTATAGATATACGTTTTATTTTGTCAGTCAGCAACACAGTCTCGGCTTGCTTAAGCGGTAATATCAGAAAAGTGTGCGAAAGGGCGGTTCTTAGTTCTATACTTTCTGCAATCGGCTTGCACAAAAAAATCCCCACATGCATATTGGGAATTATGTGGCCAATGCTTGCCCGCTGCTCACCCTCCTCCCTTGTACGATTAGGATACAATATGCGAAAGATACTTACCTCATCATCCAAATAAACAGCAGCAACAACAATAATAACGAGGACAAAAACAAAAAAATAAATTCTACAAATTGAAAATCCACAAAAGGACAATAAAAGAGGTGCTGGCATTAGCAGCGATCTTGCTAACCTCAAACCGTTGAGTCGCTCGCAGCATACTTTCGCACCCGTAACTCAATGTAGATGCTTGTGTTGTGATGGTAGAAAAGGGGGGCTTGTTAGCTGCTGCCGTCCTCCTGTTATGACATTTTGTCATTTTCGAGTGCATTTTGTTGATATAATTCGCGCGCATTTATAATCAAAGTGCATTTCGCGTAATTTTTTAGATTTTCGCAAAAATTCCTTCGGCAGCATTGTGTCTGAACGGAACATTGCGGAGATTACATAATAATAATAGATACTCGCGTAAGCATAGGCGATGACGCCCGCACATAAATGCTGCTGGATTAGGTTTTGAGTTAATACTCCAAATATATCTACCAACAAGAGAATCATTTCCGCTGAGATAGGAGATGACTTCCACGACGACGATGGCGATGGTGATGGCGATGGTGATGGTGATGGTGATGGTGATGGTGATGGCGATGGCGATGGCGATGGCGACGACGATAGAATGCATTGCCTGCTAACTAAGCAACACTGAGTCGAACGGATTATGGCATAATGTGCGCAATATTTCTGCATCCGATACAACAAATATTTCGTTTTTAATTGGAATTTTTGTTTCGCACATACATAATCATAGTGCGCCCAGTGAGGCAGGCCGCAAGCGTATATGTACAGTACATCACTCCGCACCAATATGTATATCTGCACTGTTGCACACACGTTGCACTTAACGACGGAATACAGATTTGAATTCGAATTCGGATAAGTCTGACGTGGCGGCGGCGGCTTATATGTCGAGCCGACTTCGAGTGATTGACTTGAGCAGTACACGGAACGCTGAATGCAGAATGCAACGAACGTAATTTTTCTTGTGAGACCACATATCGCATATCCTCATCCCCGCGACGCAAACTCTCGCAAACAAAATAACAACCCAGGAGTAGGCTACGTACGAGTACATAGTATCGTTCGCTGGGATGCACTTCTGCCCCATCGCTCGTCCTGGTGGTGCATTAAGGAGGCGATATGAGATTTTCGTATGCGAGGCTAACTCAAACTCTGCAAAAAATCCTTCAAATAATAAAGACAGCCACTGAACAAAAATAGGGATTATTTGTCCATTTCCGGAACAACGACCATTAAACTTTTTCGCATATATTCGTAGATTGCGCACGCTGCGCGTTCTTAACTCTTGCTGCTACGCCTGGGCGTATGCAAATAAAGCGTTTTTGCAGCCGCCGTACTGGCCAGGATGCATTTCGCATTGTTAGATGACATGACTGTTACGAAGGGCAGTCATAGGCCTATTATGACAGCAGTACGGCTTTCGGGTCTACGAAATTCCTTTATAATAGATATTCCTTGCACGCCTAATGTTTGAGAACGAACGAGTACCTATATAGTTTGGATGTTGCATCAGTCTGTGTATACATTGCAGTATACATACAATTCGGATGGCAACTTTCATAATGATATGGATCTATTGGATAGGAAGTTTGTGCGTTCGACTTTTTTTTGCATATACATATTTGCCTTCGAATACTTTACTTTTGGGATGCAGTTCGACCGCTTGGAGATTACTGTGGAGGAGCAGAATTCGATGGACTGATTATTGCATTTTTCCAAATGTAATCTTGTGTGTATGTGTGTTTTATATATCTGATAAAGGCTACACCGAAGCAAGCACAAAGAGTTTCACAGTCTCCGATGCACTGCGAACAGTTGAACCTCGTCAGCATATGTAATATTTGTCTACTTGCCCTGTGCTTTCTGATTGTGGTTCTTGAATATTGGTACAGTGCGCCGAATGGGTGGAATAGATAAGGCTTAGGCCAGGAAGAACTACAGGGCTTCGCTTTTGTTTTCTGTTTTTTTTTCGTATTTAACAAAAATGGCTTCATACATATATGGGAAAAGAGATGAGTAAGAAATATTTTATAATATTGCGCGGGTCAACTAATAAACTTAATTTTTTTTTGAGACCTCTTCTTTGTAGAAATATTCATCTCAGCTTTCTACTGAACACAGCTTTTGAAAGGCATTGAAAGGCATTACGAGGTGCCATGCCGGTTGTTCATCAACAATTTTTAGGCGATCATATGCGGTGTGTCTTAGTTCTTAGATCACAATAAGCGTTCTTGTCGACTTTCTAAGCCATTTTTGGCAGGTAATCTCCTACATTAGAAACACTTGTCATTGTTTCATACGGCTACAGAGATACTGGGCGTGCTTCTCATGTAGTGGGGAAGAAACTATTCTCTCCAGTGGGTCTTATCGCAATACCAAGTTAACATTAACTGATAACAATCATCGCATCATCATCGCACATTTGATAACAAACGTCTTGTAAATGTTATAAAATTCTGCGACTGTGAAATTTTTTAGATTTTTAGATTATTTTTTCAAGGTAGTTTTTTAGGAGGTAAATTTGTACTGGATACGAAGTTCTTATATTTCCGTACTTATTTTAGGTTGATAGTTAGTAAATTCTATAATGATTTTCCACGAAGCCTCGAGGTACTAAATATTAATTTACTTCCTTGTTATACGAAATTTCCTTAATAGACCTAATGAACATAAAAAAGCCCACCTTTGAGTTGACAGTACGTTCTACGTTTAAGGATGAAGAATTTCTAATGCTTGCCGATTCCTCCATTCAACACTACATGCAGAATATTGCCTCGTTTGTAGAATTAAAGTAACGTCAAACAATTTCGGACGCACTACTATACAATAATTGTCAATCGATGTATTGACCTTCCTTCATACCGTGACAAAGGCCTACGCCGTGCTCTCTGACTATTGCAAATGCACATACTCGCAGTACTAGTCGAATATTTGTGTGGACTGGATTATAGATGAGTGGAGGTATATTTGGGAGCGATTGCATTTATCGTCGGACTAATGCACATATTATACACACATACGTGAAACACGCCGATGGCATGAGGCGTTTTGCATTGGCAATTGTGCTGTTCGTTTTATGCATAGACTAGGATCAGGCTGTTTCATGCGAGTAATTGTAATTTCATAGAGAGCAGAGCAATGAACAGTGCACAGAGCAGAGCATCAGTGCAGTGTTTTTCTGATGGAATGCTTTACCACTAATACTCCACCTTCCCTACCCACCCGACCAACAAACCAGACTGGCTGCATCCATACTGCATCTCACATTGCATTTAATTTTTAATATCTTTTGATGTACATGTATGTGGCGATCGAAGTTGATTTTATTCGAAACAACTTTTTGCCAGCATGCATGGTCGTCGAGCTGACGCTGGATTTTACTTTTGACCAGCTCGTTTGGATAATTTCGTTGGTTTTGGTCAGGTGGCAATTCTGATGCGTTGTTTGTGCGCAATATATACGCAGAGTTTGTGCACAACTGCCGATGGGCTGAAGTCCGAGACGACTGCAATCGATGAAATCAATGTGGGCTGAGTACCCCCACGTCCTACATAAATAAGCTTTGTATATATATATATTCATGTGTATCATGCGAGTATTATGTATATGTACAATATATGCTCGTATGTATGTGTAAATACAAATTGTAGCTTAGCGCAGCCCAGACAAAATATGCGTACGTAAATTAATTTTTGGGTTTTGCGGATCCAGTATCATGTAAAGTCATATCACTGGTTGAACCAATTCGCTCAAACCAAACATATTACAGTGCGTTTTAATTTTTCAGCATTAGTGCAATGTATATACGTTTGATCGTGTCTGTTTATGAGTGTGTGTGTACACCAGAGTGTAAGTTAACGTACTTATATACGCCATCATTGTGCATACTTCAGATATTTGAGAATGACCATTTGTTTTGTTTTTTTTTTTGGAATTAGGCTTTGAAATTGTATCGACACAACAACGCAAATTTAATGATATGATTGTATGTAGGTATATCCTTTATTGTCCGGATGTATTTTAACTCATTTTAGAGCGTACAATACAAATGTTGTACGTTACAGAAATGGAAGTCTGCCACTTAAAGTTTACGGATTAAAACTCCGTAGTACGAGGTATTTTCAAAAAGTAATGAGACTGTGATGAACACCCGCAAATGTGAACTCAGTACATCAACAGGAAATTGCTTCCATTTTGACTACTCTGTAGTGTAACGTGAATGATTACACTAATCTGACAGTATCGAGATATAATACCGTTACAGTTCAATATTTGCGCGAAGCGGCTCCGATTGTGAAGATTTGGTTTTTCTCACAGTTTGGTGGTTTTTCTTTCAGAAATTCTTTAAATTTGCAACCTTTACACCACTCGTTCATCCTTCCGTTTACTTGCAATCGATTTTCTATAATTTAAGCAAATAATCTTCGTTGCACTGGATATTGCTGAAAATTTTGATATTATTGACTGGACCAGAAGAATTTAATATTTCGTAACTCACAAAAACTCAACCGATCACCCGGTCACCCAGACCATCCCCTTGTTAATTTATTGTAGCGATCAAACTGACGGAATCAAATTGTTGTCTCAAAATACGTTTTATTCAATCATATCTTTAAAAGTATTAGAGCCCCCGCACACTAGAGACTTTTTTATCGACCGATAGTTTGGTCGTGTTGGGCTGCTAGTGCCAAAACTTTCTCTATAGAAAGCCCAACTCTACGCATACTAATGCTGTAAACCAATCCAAAACGCATGTGTTTGTGGGATGTGAATACAGTGTACAAAAAATAAGTAGTCGCAAAGAGCGAGAAATGTAAGATGTGGTGGTGGGAAACAGAAAAATTGTATATGGATTTTGCTCTTGATTACTAATACAAATACGTTTTGGATAGAACTAAGCATGTATCTGTGTACGATCGGAACAGTTGGGCTTTCTATAGAGAAGGTTTTGGCTAATGCGCACACTGTGCCGATTAAACAGTCGGGTTGGTGGCAAAACCTTCTCTATAGAAAGCCCAACTCTTCGCATACTAATGCTGTAAAGCAATACCAAACGAATGTGTGTTTGTGCGATGTGAATACAGTGTACAAAAAATAAGTAGTCGCAAAGAGCGAGAAACGTAAGATGTGGTAGTGGGAAATAGAAAAATTTTATATGGATTTTGCTCTTTAGTTTATTACTAATACAAATACGTTTGGTCTAAATCTAAGCATGTTTCTGTGTACGATCAGAACAGTTTGGCTTTCTATAGAGAAGGTTTTGGTTGGTGGTGAGTGCGCAGACTAAGCCAACAGTCGGTCGACTAATCTCAAACGGTTTGCTATTTATGTCGTTTTGTTTTAGAATAAATTAAATTGTTTACAAGTTGTCGTGCAATATTATGTAGCTAGATGTTGATTGAGTAGTCTGAACAGCTCTGTGTAGCCTTATTTGCTTAAAAATGTTGAGGATACCAATTTTAGCATCGAATTTTTCGTCAGCGGTTAAACTATGCAGTGAAGGGACAAGAGATAAGGCAAAGTTTGTGTCTTCATCCGTATTAGCCCCTTTCAATGCTTCTATTAACCCTAGAATACTAACCTTTTTTTTTGTCGCTAAACACTAATCCTCGCCTGGGAGGCTACTTATAAAAAAAACACCTGATGAATCATTTAAAACAGTTATTTTTACCGTTTAAAAGTATTTCTCATACTTTGCAAAACGTTACTCTTTGAGAAAAAACACTCATTTTGAAGTTTTATTAGAATTTAAATAATGAAAACCTTAACTTATAAAACACATTTTTTAACTTTTTAAATAAATGGCGACTTCACAAAAACGAAAAAAAATATTTTTTTTTTTAAAATTGCATATAAGCTTTCCAAAAACCAATAAATAAATAAAAGCGCTTTCATAATAAGAAAAAATCAGAGCTGATTCACAAGAATTGTGGCCTCCAGGTTAATTTAAATAGTAGCCATTGTTAGGAACTTATTTCTCTGTACATCCGAAGCAGTTCGGCTTCCTATGTTCTAGGCAATACGTATTGTCGCAATTTGCACATTTGTACACGCTCATGCGTCGTTTTTTAGCAGGACAAAAGCTGCATACTGATCTCTTTCCTTTTTTAATGGTCGGTTCTTCAGGACAAGGTGCAGAATCATCATAAGCAGGCAAATTAAGCACTTCGCGTAAGGCTTTACGAACTCGTTTCTGCATAGTGGGGCGCTCTTCCAAACGTGTCCTCTGCCAATTTTCGCACAAAACATTGCTTAATGTTATCATAAAGTTTCTCCTATTTATTGGCTTGATATTTTTAGCATAGGAGTTGGAGACGTGAAGGATATAGCTATTCAAAACCGCCATATTCAGCATCCCGTAAAATACACACTGCGGCCAACGCCTTGTCTTACGACTACAACTTAGGTGACCACACATTTGGTCATATGTGTCGACAGCACCTTTTGTTGAATTGTATGACTCTATTATAGATGGTTTTTTTGATACTGGATCAATAGCTGGTTCATCGTGCATGGTCGAAAGAAGAAGAACGGTTTTTTTTAGCATTAGGTTTGAAGCTGACAAGGGTAAGCTTATCATGAAAGCCAAACATAGACGTTCCAACCAAACGTGATGTAGTGTGTTTGAACTCTTCAGGGATTTCTTTTTTGTTACTCCTGATTGTCCCAAGAAGGGTTAACTTGAATGTTTCAGCAAGTAACTGTTCAGCTAAAGGCACTGATGTAAACCAATTATCTGTTGTAAGATTCCGGTGGCTCCCATGTATTGTTTTTGTAAGCAGCTTGCACTAGTAGCTGCCGAGAGGATTGCCAGTAGCAGACGTGTCCTTGTTTTTTCCTAAATATGGGCAAGCATCAAACATATATTTAGTGTTAACATCACATGCTAGGATGATCTTTATTCCATATCTAGCAGGTTTGTTCGGTATATACATTCTGAAAGGACATCGCCCTCTAAATGCAAGAAGTTGTTCGTCTAACGTGACATTAGAACCTAGATTGTATAGATCACGACATTGTTGGATAAATGTTTCCCATATACTTCGGATTGGAGCAAATCTGTCCTCCTTTTTTCTGTCCTCTCGACTGCTACGATCATCAAAACGAAGACATCGTATGAGGAAATCAAAGCGTTCATGACTC
This sequence comes from Nephrocerus scutellatus, assembly GCA_947095585.1. Lineage (NCBI taxonomy): Eukaryota > Metazoa > Arthropoda > Insecta > Diptera > Pipunculidae > Nephrocerus > Nephrocerus scutellatus. The sequence continues at coordinate 34,188,134 of OX352761.1, forward strand.
ATTGTAGCAATATACTTAGATCCGCAAAGTAAAGAATCAAAAAGTTCCTTACTTGCCAGATTATTATTTTTTATCGCACCGGTTAAAATTAATAGGCCAAGTAGTGCTTGAAGTTCTTCTTTTCTAGAAGTGAACACAGTGGAGGTATGTACTTTATATTTTCCTGATTTGACCTCAATATCTTCATTAGTACGAAGGAGTATTTCGCTGATCATATCTGGCGTAAAAAAATTTTCAAAACACTCCAATGGTTTTATAAGATTCTTGCCACATTGTTTTGGTCCTGGCATAACGTGAATAATATTCCTTGCAGCCGTCCTGCTTGAACTTTGCCGAGATGAAGCTGGTTGCGATGACCAAATATAGTTGTTCTTACCTCGAGTAATGTGTGTCGATGGCGAAATGATGAGATCTTCACATTCTGCATTCGATGAATTTGATGCTTTAAGAACGCACTGAGGTCTATTAAAAGTTGAAGTTGATGGCGTGTTATCATCATCTGGATCATGTACAGCTATAATAGCTAACTCATCGTCAGAATCAGCTAAATACGTGGGGTCAGCCAAACTATCATCGGAATCGTAATCTTGGATTTCCAAATTATCCTGATTTTCATTTTCATCGTCGGAAAGTTCTTCTAACCACTGGCTTATTTGCTCTTCATTGGAATTCATCTTTTAAAAAAATTCAATTTTCTTAATTTAATTCCATGCAAATAACAGAAATACTACCAAAAATTAAAACTAAAGACTTGAAAAAAAATTACCTTAAACACTAATCCTCGCCTCTCAGGCGACACCGAACTCTATAACTTGGAAATTAACCACTGAAATTGTACAAACGTCCGCTATCCACCGCGTCTGATTCCCAACTAAGTTGGCAAGGAGACAAAATACCATGGGAGTAGTATATTCTGAGAAAAATGCAAAAAACTGGTTGTGAGCGGCCTCACAGGCGAGGATTAGTGTTTTAGGGTTAATGCTTCATCCAAATTCGTTTGCTTCGGTACCTTAGTCCTCTTATTCCGCTGACGAATAGGTGTGGAAGTAGAAGGACCAGCTTCGTCATCTTCATCTTCATCTTCATCATTTTCTTGAGAATCATCCTCTTCCAGTTGCCGATTTTCCAATCATCGTAACGCAGCGAAGACGAAGCTGAAGCGTGTTTGTGTTTCAGGCATTACTGAATTATTGAGTCGGCCGACTAAAAAATCGTAAGTGTGCGCGCGTGGAAGAGCGCCATGCTGATTAAGCAGTTGGCGATAGTTGGCCGATACTTTAGTTTGGCAAAGTTGAAACGCAATCGTGTCGCACATTAAACTTATCGGCCGATACCAAATCGTTTTAGTCTGCGCACTTGCATACATGTTCATACTGATTAAGAGCGCGACTAAACTATCGGCCGACAGAAAGTCTCTAGTGTGCGAGGACTCTTAAGGTGATGATGAAATGAGTCATTATGGATATCCTTAATAAGGAAACACATGGAACCAAATGTAGTGTTTTGTTTTTTTTTTAAGAAAATATTGGTTAAAGGACTTTTCATACTCGTTCGCTTATACCAATCCTTATTATGAATCACCCAACAGCGATCGCTCAACAAGTCCAGAAGAGAATGCCGCTGATACCACAGGCACAGAGTTTAACTAAAAACCCTACCGTAGTTGAAGCCGCAGTCCGACTACATCAGAGAAAAGGCCTACGTGAAACGAGACGAGTGGTATCCTTGTGCTTGTACTCTCGTACATTAGCAAACAAAGAAAAAACTTTTCTTAATATCCTCTGGCTATTTTGTACTTTTCGCATACGTTAGCTTTTGTGTTCACTCATCTTTTAAGGCTGATTACGATACAATAATGCAAGAAGTACCTATGCTTTATGCTACGTTTAGTGGTAAGCTTCTCTTTATGTGTATGTATGTCATATTGCATATACATATATGTACAAGTACGGTGCTTTTGCACTTTCTCGCACACATGAATGGTTCGAGGTGTTTTTCTTTTGTTGCCCGATTCGGTGGCTGACTGGCTTGCCGCGCTGATGGTCGGTCCGCTGATGTTTACGTTGGTGATAATATACAACATATAGATAGGCATGTTGGAGAACATATACGCATTTGCACTTATATCAAGTGCAACAAATGGTGAAAGAAGAAAAAAGGTATAATGCATCTTTTGTTGTGTTTCTTTCCTAATTAAAAATAGTTCGGAATTTCCATTTTTACCTTTGATGCCCGCATATAGGTACACAGCATGTGTGTCAGCATCTTGCAACTTTCAGCTTTTAGCAAGCAATACGAGCATATAGCTAATAAAAAGACGGCCAGCGAAATATTAAAGCCACACATATACAAACTCTGAGTGGAAATTACCGAAAGAAAGAACTGAATCTAACATCACTGATGAAACAAAAATTTTGTATTGTATACCCGCTAAAAAAAGTTTTAAATGACCTCTTAATTAATTCCTTTAAGAGTTTATATTTTTATTAATTAATCGAATGTATATACGAGTATATCAATATATTATGTTAAGTAATATCAATTTATCAGTATTGTCACTTATTTAAAATCAATCAATGTGCGGTACCTTTGGGAGATTTATTAATATATACTTAAGCAAAAACAACAGAAATAACAAGATGTCTTACGCTTATGGACATTTGCTATGTTCACAAAATTATTTTCTGTATTTATAAGACATCTATTGTCATGTTATTTATAGCTCCTTCGATTTGCAGGGTACAGTTAAAATTTCTCTCTCGTGGTTTTTGGTTTGGCGTTCTATTTCCAAAATATACCCGGGGTACGGGGGGATCTGCATTGCGATAGATGGCGAAACTACTGACTGCTCAAAACTTGGTTTGAGCCAGTAGCGCAAGTTCGTCATGTAGTGCTTGCTCTTGCTCCTATTGGTGGTCCCCGGGCAACTTTTTGTATAAATCCTTATATATGTAGGCTAAAATTGCAAGTGCGAACGGTCTAGCGTTTTTAGTCTAGGTAACGTGGGTTAGCACCCTGCGGTACCGAAAAATGCCCGCTACTGAAACTGACACAACGACCCGGATAAGTAATGATCGAATAATGACGACTTCTGGCTATTGTACCCGGACTAAGATTGGTTTCTGGAATGTGAGGACGCTCCTTGACTCAGGGAGTGAAGGACCTCAAAATGCCAGATTTCTTGAACTGGAACGTGAGTTTCTTCGATATAATTTGGACATACTGGGAGTGAGTGAAGTAAGATGGTTCGACGCGGGAGAGTACCAATCTTTAACGTGTGACACTGTTCTACTCCACTCCGGCAAACCATCCGGCAGTCCCCGGGAATCTGGAGTGGGTCTGCTGCTAACGCCAACAGCACGTTCCTGGCACCAATATGGTGATAGGATCTTATCGGCTACAATTCGGACTAGAGTTACAGTGTTACGCCCCAAGGAATTCCTCGACTGAGGATGAAAATGACAACTTCTACAATCAGCTAAGCGCTGTATTTAACGCAACGCCAAACGGAGATATCGTCATCGTGATGGGGGACTTGAATGTCAAGGTAGGCAACGACAACGAGGGACTCAGACAACCAAATTGACCATATGGCGATCAGCCGATGTTTAAGGAGCTGTCTTTTAGACGACCGAAACAGACGAGGAGCCGACACATGTATGGTACGGGATCATCACCATATGGTAGATGCAGTCCAGTTACGTACTGCATCAGTTCAAAGACTATTACCTTCGCGTGCCCGTGGCTGGCTGGCTGGCTGGCTGGTAAGATTTTCTGATCAATTTTTAACTCACTTCCCAAAGCCCGATTTTATTGAAATTTTGCACACACGTATATTTCCGGTGGCAATACTTTCTATTATTGCAGAGAGATCGGGCTGCGAGATCGAGGGGCTCCCATACAAATTTTTCCATTTAGCGGCATCAGATCATATCATACTATAATGACTGTGTTCTGTGTGCGCTGATGAGCTGTAAGCAGCGCTGCTTGCTTTACGATTGTGGTTGTTTTGTTGTTGTGTTTCAGCTGAGAGTATAGAGATATCAAGAGGAAGTAGAACAAATATTTTTATACAAAACTGAATGGTTCCGCAATTGAAATGTCTTGTACACTCAGTTGTGTGAGTGCATTCTTAATTTGTGTTTTGTACAATATTACGAGTGTATGAAGATTTGGTTACACACTTAACTGCTTTACAGCTTAACTCAACTCAAAAGGAAAAATTTTAGTGGTACTTCGCTGTGTGTACGTCGCACCAGCCGTGCCTGTGGCTGCTATTTTTTCATCACCAAATGGAGAATTTCACCACAAAAAAAAATTTAAATTTTTAAATTCGCTTGCCCGTTGCACGTCTGTCTGTCGGTCGGTCAATCAATTTTTGACCCACTGTCCAAAGCCCGATTTTATTGAAATTTTGCACACATGTGTATTTCCGGAGACAAAACTTTCTATTAAAATTAGGGGCCCCTCGGTCCTCAGGATGCCCATTTAAAGTTGTTAAAAATTAACCCGATTTTCTTTAAATTTTACACACATGTGTATCTCCGATAGACCGAACTTTTTGTAAAAAATTTTAAGTTTTTGATTTGAATTTTTTCCCATACAAATTTTTTTTACACATGTGTATCTCCGGTAAGAACAGTTTTGAATTGAAGGGGGCTCTAATATTAATTTTTTTTTCAAATTTATATATTTATCTCTTATTAGAGAATTTACACAAAGAAATTTTATTTTTAAGGGTTAATTTTTTAGCCAAGAAAGTGTATACTTTTTCACTTCGTAACTGAGTTGGTTTTTTAAATTCTTAGAATATATTAGCTAGTAAAATTATTTACATTCAAATAATTTCCACAACTCGTCAGTGACAGTGGTCCAGATCCAGAGTCTAGTGGTTAGTACAGTTGACTTCCATTCGGAGGATACCCGATGTGGCTGAACACAAAATGACCACACCACATTGGTCTGTGAGTGTCATAGCTAAAATGGAAAATTACACGCTTTGACATTGTTTGCTAATTCTCCAAATTTGTTTTCAAAGTTAGCGATCGGCTGTGACAACTTAACGTGCGCTAACTCCAATTTTCTGTAATCGTACTAGTCCAGATAAAGGAAAGGTCAGTTTGAAGAATTTTAGTTAACATAAATTTTATGTTAAGAAAAAAAAAAGCATGGAGTACCGAAGGTATTGCGGGTGTAAGTTGACGATTTCGCGTCGATCTTAGGGATTGGAATCTCTGTGACCAGTTTGTCGCAAATTTTGCGCAAGGACATTAGCCTGCATCCCTGTAAGATCGCTTTAATTCTAGAACTGTAGCCGAACGACCATCACCTATGACGTAATATCAATGATTTGGCCCTAAATATGAGCGAAAACGATCCCGATTCTTATCGCAAAATCGTTCTCAGCGAAGGAGCCCATTTCTGCATCAACGTTATCTAGTTAATGAGGTGAAAGTTCGCTGACCGTGTTGTCTTCAGAAATTGATAGGTTATTATTTTAATTTAATTAATTAATAAATTTGGCCGTCTCGTTGGTGTGATTTGACATCTCTAGCCTTTGTGCTTAGAGCCTTATGTCAAGCCCATTTTTTATGCCCATACGCCAGATACATTTCGCCTTATTTATACGCAAAGTGATACAAAATTGTGTTCAGCGCATTCACTCGAGCAGACATTAATTGAATGATGTTGTGTTCCATTTTTAAAGGCATCGATGGTTCTTTTACACTTTTTAAATTCTCTATATTAACTTCGCGTGCACGTGGCTGGCTGGTTGGCTGGCTGGCTGGCTGGCTGGCTGGCTGGCTGGCTGGCTGGCTGGCTGGTCAGATTTTCTGATCAATGTGTATCTCCGATTAGAGAATTTACAAGAAAAATTTTAATTTTTATGGGTTGTTTTTTTTATAAGCTGAAAACTCGAAAAGTTGCACCTACGATTAATTACAGCACTGAACTTTCCTTTCGGATTTACGTAAAATTATAAAAGTGACAATTTTATTGTATCAACTGCCATGTTACATTGCTAAAGACCTAACCATATGCGCTACCATGCAATAACCAAGTCCTGACACACATACAACTGACATATATTTTTGCAATAAGCAACTATAACTCCTAAATTAACGTTGACTATAATTTCCTTTCTATCATACATTATGTACAAAGTAGTACGTATGTATATTTTACTTGGAATATTCTTCCACGTGACAACGCAAAAGAAGCTTTTGGACGCAGAGAGTATGCAAAGACGAATAAATCAAAATGTGGACTTGGTTCGGCTTCTTCCTGCATGTGGCAGTTTGAAGAAGTTTTCTTAGAGCGTCGAACCTTGTTGACACTGATGCTGTGTTCCTGATTCATCGTATCGAAACATGTATATTTTTAAAAAGTTAGTCCGCAGGTAGACCCGAATGCCGAATGCCGAATGCTTAATGCAAACCAAATACCGTAAGAAATGCTCGTATATATGTACATACGTATATACATATAGCTGCTACCGCACATACCTATACGAGAATGAGTACCTATATATGATTATAGGCATATCAACGATACTTACAAGTATAGATTTTGTTGCACCGCAATTGCATATCGGTTGCTGTACCATTGCATATTTGCACAAAAGAATACCAGAACTGAATGCAATGCATTCGCCTACATCTCTCGCTGCTATACTGGCATCGTGATGCCCCTTCTTAAAGTATATGCCACCCCAGTCCAAGTAGGATATTTGAGTTTCGTTCGCTCGCTGGTTAGATGGTTCGCAAAGTCAACTTGTAGAAAATGTACTTTTCACATTAATTAATTAAAAAAAGAAGGAGCACAATAATAAAAGGCGAAATCTCCCATCGACGGACTGACGGCGGATGAGCGAACGGAGAACGAACGGGCGAACCCACTACGAACGGAACGTCTCTAAAGCGCGTCGGCAACCTGACGATATGCCGACTGTTGGCGGTCGGGTGGACGAACGAACGAATGAACGGACGGACAAACGTCAGCATGTAGCTGCAAAAGCTGTACTAAGCTGAGAAGCAGCTGAACTTGCTTCACTTTCTTTACGTTGCTTTGCGAATGCAATGCGCTGCACCCTGGGAAAGTATATTATCATTAGCCATTCAGTCAAATCTGCTTAATGAAAAGTCTGTACTCAACTCCTGAAGCCATCAGAACCACCAGAAGCTAAATCTCTACATAGGGAGAGGTATGGGTGGTGGGTGGTAGCACAGAGCAGCGGTATGCAATTTCCAGTTCTTTTCAGTTCCTCCCCACTGTCGATTCTTTCAACTCTTTCGGCTGCAAAAACAAAACAACAAAAAAAAATGAAAGAAGAAAGATTTGGTCGGCTAATTACATCTCAAGCGTATTTCTTTTTTCTCCTCCTTTGCTTTGTTTTTGCTTTGTTTAATTTGCTGGCCTCATAGGAGGACAAGTGGGAGTGCAAATGAGACAGCAAGTGCTAATAATGAGAAGATTTATGCTTAAGTAAGTTGTACGCTGAAAATGCAAACTATGAGTCAAAGGGTTGGCGGGAGGTTTCGTTTTGCAATCTCCTAGTCCACGCGCGTCGTCATTCGCTTAGCGCCTGGTGACTGGCGGTATGCATGTGGATATGCATATGAGTGCGAAACGGATATTCGCAGGGATATAAAACGAAATGGCCTAGATTCCTGCCTTATTTCTGCTTCATCATCCTCATCCTCTTGATGGCTGCTAGTTCGCATCGCGTTTTCCAAATTCTAAATTTCAGCCATCCTATACCGTCGTGGAGTAGATCTTTGATATTTGTACTTATTCTTCTTAGTTGTTGGGGTTTTTTTCATTGCTCCGCTGCGTTGCGTAAGCCCAGTGCTCCCGCCCAATTGCGTCAACCAACCCCGAATTCTATACAACATTCATAGCTATGGGTAAATGCAATTATAAGTATCGTATCGTATATGGCCGAACGTACACATGGAGTCCTCGTCCCTGATGCTTGCTTTTCTGCCTATATAATTGAACTCAAGAGCATTTGTGGGCAAGTGTACTATACTTTGTATTTGTGTATAGGTATACTTTGGTAGAAATAAGATTAGTGGCTACGCTTGGGGACTGGGCAGGAAGCTACTACGGTCCTGCATTCAAACGAAAATAAAGGCGAGGCGAGTTGGGTTTCTAGAAATTTTTCTCTTCTTTTCTGAGTTTGGATTTGTGTTTTGTGTGTCGGTGTGTGTGTGTGAGTGTGCGTGTATTTTTTTTTTCAAACATAATGCGAAACTGCATTTTTTTCCTTAAACTTTTTTGCGAAGGAGCAAAAACAAAACAAAACCAAAAAATGTTTGATTTCCTCTTCGTGGAACTACCCTCGCTCTTCCTTCCTGGTGGTTGCTTTATTTCTTGCATTTTCGTTGAGCTTTCCGTACACTGATGCGATGACGGTGATGTACCTTGAAGCATTCCTCTTCATTGTAGTGGTGCTCGTTGAAAGGCAACGATGCGTCGTTCTACGCGGTTAGGCGGGAAATACAAGCGGCCGTCGTAGGGCAGGCTGGTCGCTGATGATGGTTTTTATTTCAATTAAGTATGTATACGGTTGTTCTCCTTGCAGTGATCGCCATTACATTTTTAATTACGTATGTAGGTATTGATTTTTGACTTTTTCAAAATTTAGTTTGTTTACTTCGCAGATATCTTTGTTGTGTATGAGTTAAAAAGGATGTTGTATGTATAGAACAGTGAAAAGAGAGCTAAGAAATTGCCTCGGGTGTATATGTAACAAAACATATTCGACGATATTTAACAATTGTGTACTATGCTGAAATCCGTGATTAATTTTCCAACAAAATATTTCCATCCTATCTACTTCTCTAAAACAGACACTGACAATCTGATCTCTGTCTTTTCTTCAACCTGGCATTCGAAGAAGTGTTCCAAGACTCAGATGTTACATCACGAGGAAAAGTTCATTCCAATCCTGGCTTATGCAAATAATATTGATAGCATCGCATGTCTAAGGGTTGTACAAAAAGTTTTCGTAGACATCAGCGGGAAGCATGAAATCCGAGGCTGCACATTAAAGGGATACAAACAAACACAAACTAAGTCCATAATTGTGGCAGCGCACTATTTCAATAATAACTTAAACATAAAATTAAAACTAATGGTGGATGCAACTTAGCTTAGATGCAACAAGCTTCGTTGGAACGACCACATATTTGCTATCGCTAAGAATGCTGCGAAATGTTTAGGTTTCCTAACAGGGTGCAAGATGTACTTCACTCCTTCAGATCTGGCTACTATTTACAAGGCATATATTCGCCCTAAACTTCAATACAACTGTATTGGTGACGTAAATATCGCGAAAACAATCGAATCGCTTGAACATCATGGGAATGTTTCCTGCTTGTCACTGTTTTATCGTTTTATATATACAGATGCATAATGCCCATTCTCGAACCCATCCGTAATACCCGAGCCTCAACTCGAACCCACGGGTCCACCATTAAGCCTATATTCGGATGCACTAACCAATTCAGAGCTTCCTTCTTTAGCCGCACTATAGTTTGGTGGAATGTATTGTCCGATTCTGTATTCCCGCATTTATATGATCTGCAGTCATTTAAGACACGCGTGCATAGACACCAAGTCTTTTCCTCTCCCTAATTTCCTTACGCCCACTCTGTGCTAAGCACTATAAGGGTGCAAATCCCTTTAGCTTGTGTATATATTACATAATAATAAAAAAAAGTTCTTTAGATAGGAATTTTTTACAACTTTTTAAAAGCTGACATCTTATTAAAAATGCGATGCGATTGGTCCTTCCGAAATCCTGATAATTTTTGCTAATAATAACAATATATATTTTTTATTGGTAAATTAAAAATATTAATTGGCAAGTCCTTTCACGTCTGACCGATTACCTAAAATATGTTACATAAAGTAAAGATTATAGCAACAGTAAAATTCTAAGAAAGTTATAGTAAAAGAACGACACGCCAAAATCCATTTTTACAGCCAGGCGACCTTTTCTGTTCTCATGTTGTTGGTTCCCATCCTTAATTATTGTCCTTTTGTCTATCTACCAAAGGTTTGCAAAGTGCATACGCAAACTTATGTGTGTGCAACATGACTGACGTTGATGTGTCTAGTTTACATATATGTACCTACAAATTTGCGAAACAGCATCATTATTTGCATTTGATATACATTTACTTGTATACAAATACATGTTACACCGTATGAAGAATATCCTTGTGTTTCTTATTCTAAGTTTCTTTTTCTTATCCTTCTAGAATCATAGGCACACACGAACTCGAATCTACAGAAAATGATTTAAATAAACTGAATGTGAGGAGCATCAACCAAGAGAAATGCTACCTGATATACAAATCGTCGCCGTGATGCATTCGTGTAGAAAGAAAAAATATAATTTTTGGTAACTACAGTTGGTATTAGGTGACTTCAAAATAATCAAACAGAAATCATTTCTTCAGAACACTTTTTCTGGCGTTTCTTGAGTGGGCTCGGTGAAATTGACTGCGACTTAATCAAGCAAAAACACAATGCCTGCTGATCGCTTGGAATATGCCACTGGCTAGTGACATACCTAGCATAATGATTGATGGCAATGCAATCCCATATTGCACTAAAGTTAACAATCTTGGAGTCATTATCAACAGTAATGTACTCCCCAAGGGGTTCGGTTAAAGCTGGTTTAAAAGCTCCTAAAACCACTCCTTGCATACTCTGAGAATATTTACTGCTCCTTCGACTCAATTTCTATTCGCAGACTTCAAGTTGCTCAAAACGCCATGATAAGATATACGTCTTCATGCTTCCTATATACATACATAGTCATGCTTCCAGTTATAACACCGCGATCCTCCAATGTACTTTGAGAGAGTGCTTTATCATTAGCAACTGTACAAAATATATTATATGTATATACATAAGCCTAGGTATCTGTCAGATAAGATTCAACTTTTGCAGTCCACTCATAGTTAATGCCTGTGCATTTCTCGTTATAACTACTTTAATAGTGAACGCATGTTCTTCATTTACGCTGTCAGATTCGATTGGAACTCTCTTCTGGGGATCTGGGAGCTTTATGCAGGCAATATACCAATAATTTAGAATCAATCCAGGTTAAATTTTTATATTCATTTTACACTAGCAATTTTAGCGGCTCCCTCTATTTTTAATTTTTTGTCTCTGTTCTCTAATTATTCCTATTTTTCTTCCTTATTTGCTTTTAATATTAATCAAGTATTGTTATTGTATTATTTAACTTCAGAATGTTTTTATTTAATTCTTCAACCTAATTTTTGTATTGTTTGTACTACTAAAAGAATTCACTTTCTTATTGTATTTAAACTAAACGAATTGAACAGACAGCCAAGAGTGTGTTAAGTCGCATTTAGAATTGCCTGAATGTTATTCGCTCGAATATACGAGCTTCTCCTAAAACCTTTAAGTCTCGACTGCGATTTTCTTTATCTTTCTTACATGTCACAAGCTTTGTACACAAGTTAAAAATGCACTTCATCGTATAGGGTACGTACGAGTATAAGTTGGGACAAATTAAGAAAAATGTAACGAGCTCAGAAAAAGTCGTATACTACTAAAGATAGGATAAGGAGTCGTTTCGTTCTGGGCGCCATGGCGTAAGCCCCACATCTGTGTGCACTGTGTGCACTGATATGGATGCACTCTCCATTGGATTTTTAGTTATGGTTTCCTGGCCAGCACACTTAACGAGTAATCAACGAGTTGAAGTTTTCCTTTGAGAAATATTAGAGCAAACCTTAAGAATGAAGTCATCCACACACACATGCAACTTCTTGTTTTTGTACGAGTAGCTGGTGTACTCTACCTGCTACATCATCCACCTACGAGTAAATATAATGCAAATAAAATCCTTGCATCGGTTAAGCAAGGTGCTCTCGGCGCTTGAAAGATTCGGTGGTGGGACGGCAAGCGATGCTCATGCAGGATGCAGGCATCTTTTTTGCTCCTCGACTTGCTAAGAAACTAAAATGCTCTGCGTTATCTTACAATTGCATTGCTTAAGCAAATGCTCAACCACTTATTTATAAATTCATCTTGCATTGTCTGAGGATGCAGCTCAAATGCTGTTCTGTTCTGTTCCCAGTATTTAAAGTCCCCACATCTTCGTCCTCATCAGGATCAGCATCGGCATCGCCTTCATCATATCTAACCATCATCCTGTGCTGTCGCAGGTCGCGCTGAACGACTCGTAAGACAGGTCTTGGTAAATACGTGAAATACATTATGCATATGTATGTATGTTTGAATGTAGATACGAGCTTAGAGGTATCAAATCAGCGCATCAGCGTTTGTTTTTGTCGTCAGTCGGTTCTCGGCTGTCATAATGCTTGACTGAGTCCTTTCCTAGTTATTTCAAGCAACGACGACGTCAATTGTGTACTTAACTGCATTCATAATCCATATATCGTTCGGTTTCTTCAGTGGGATATAAATTTGTGTTCCTTCCTTGGAATATATACATTCGTACATATATACGTGAACGAGTAGACGTGGATAACCATCAATGAGTGCCAGTGATTGCGATGCATATGCAGTGCGAATTTCTTTCTTTGCAACATCTTTAAGCCCATCCAGTATTTATTTTGTGCCTCCTTAGTCTTTCCGTTTTACGTGTCGTCTCGACATCGTTACTCTTTGACAAGTGCACAGTGCATTCATTCAGTCCTTCCGTCATTCATTCATTCGTCGTTCGTTGGTTCGTTCGTTCGTCACTTGGTACTTCATTCATTTGCAGTCCAAAGATGTAAGAAATGCTACAAGCTGCAAACCATATCTTTTAGACGACGAGGGAAGTTTTGCTTTTGTTTTGGTTTTGGTTTTCTTCCTTTTTTTTTGTTTTTGTTAATATGAATAAACCGTGCAGAATAAACTTTTGCGAAATTTTTAATTACTCGCCCATTTTACCATCCATCTCCATCTGTATTTCTTGTGTTTAATGCTCGCGCGTGTATCTATGTGCTACTGTAGTGGTGGCATTATGATGCAATTTGCCTCAGTATAAGAGAAACGAAAGAAAATGCGGTGATAATAAGAAACAAAAATGAGAATTTTTATCTATAGATATACGTAGGTAGGTTTGTATTTTTGTCGTATTGAAATTGTGAGATTCCGGCAAGAGTCCTTCCGATTTTGCGCTATGCTAAGAAGGAGTTTAGACTTTCCAATTGAATTATAATTTAAGTCAGAATACTTCGCTCTGCGAATGTCATCAGGTGCCAAGAGAAATAATTTAATGCGGTCCTTAGCGTCCGTTAAATGTTGTGTATAGGTATAGGTCCGTTTGTTCGAGTACACACCGCATCGCATCGCATCGCATCGCATCGCGCAAGGAACTTGTAGAAAAGAGACACAATTTTAGAACTGTCACCAGTCACCGCTATGAACTTTCCTTTCCAATGTTTTCATGCAATGCAACTGTGGACTTATTTATCGCTTTAGCAAAGAGAGATACTTCTGGTTTTGCGAGTTCACCTGGCTTAAGTGTCTGGTATTTTCCAAAGGACATTAAGGATGATGACGAAAGTGTGTGAACTGTTGCTGGGCGTTATAAATGACATACCTAGTTAACTCCTTTGCTATTATCAAACATTTTTAATTTTTTCACGTTTTTTATTGTTGCTGCATTTTAATCGTCACCGCAAGAATCTGAGTGGGTAGTTGAGCCCATCAGATTCTGTCCAGTGTTGTTGTGAGCAATGGGCAACAGGGAGTTCGATTGAACTTAAAACGTTAAGGACTTTTGCATATTTTAAGGCTTTTATGCCTCAGATATAAATGTGGAAAAACATTTTGTAATTAATTTGATGGCATCCTTTCAACCGAAACTAAATGGTTTTAACGACTCACAAGAATTGAGAATAATAGGAATGACTGTCCACAGCCTCAAGTCTAAGAACTAAGAACTTATGATTCAAACAAATTTTGAACTTACAACTCTATATTTCTGTCAAAAAGAAATCATAATTGATTCGACATAATTTGAAAAATGCTTCTTCATTTTTCACATAAAGAATATATATATGTGTATGTGTTATCATCTACATTCTACAACACATTTGAATTAATTTAAATTATTAACCAAAACATGTGAAAGAAATTAAAAGTCAATTTGGTTGACTTTGTAGATACAGATTAATTTATTATTATATCTATATTATTTCGCAACGAAGACTACCGATACAACTTAGGGCAAGCGATAGGACTTACTCTTAGAGCATGGAGAATAAATCGTTATGTAAGCTAGCAACTGAACGTAAGAATGTTGAGTACCGAGCAATGCACGAATCTCATAGAACGCGGGTATGCGAAGAACAATATAAAGATATGAGAAAACCGGCGAAAGAAATCAGCCTGGCAGAAGAATCTTGTTCATGAACTAGAACAGTACAGAGAGCGAGGAACACGTCAGGCGCGTTTAAAGGGTCCACGGTATGACGCAATATACACCGCGTTGCACATACTTCAAGGACAAGGGGATGATCTGATCTGATCACTGCCCTCAAAGGCATCTTAGAGCGATGGGAAGAGAGTACTTTTATGAGTTGCTAAATAGCCAGCTTACTGAGAAATTGGAGGCTCCAACAATGTTCAACTATCACACTATGCTGCCGCCACGAAGCACAGAGAAAGTTAGCAGAGCGAAAAATAGAATCAAATACAATACGTCATCGGGATCAGATGGTATCCCAGCTCCCAGAACTACCCGCACTACACCAACCAATTCATGAACTAATAGTGCAAGTGTGGGACAAAGAACTGATGTCAGAAGACTGAAGAAGAAACACCTATGGGGCATACATAAGAAAAGAGATTAGTCAAATGCGGCTTGAAATCTACAAACATACCAAGGACATATTTGCTAGCACTTTCATTCACACGATCTTTCACATACAGCCATGCATCTTCCGTATTACAACGTGCATCAATTATCGTGGTATAACGTTGTTGAGTGCCGTGTATACAAGATTTTCTCCTCCAGTTTTTATGACAGGATAGCCACACCTTGCGCTAAAGTCATTATTGACCCATACTAGTGACACTCTATCTCTGGCAAATCAATCAAATCAAGTGATTAGATTTTCACTCTTAGGCTGGCAATGGAAAAATCTAAAGTTCCAAGACTCAATAAAACTTTATAAATTTTAAGCCGCCCATTGTGGTATAGCCAGAGTATAACTTTATAAAGCTACGAGAGATTCATCATCCGAAATAAACTGGCAAGACCATCGTTATAAGCCAAATAAAGCTATCCGGATTACTATCAAGCCCATTAATCTCTATATCGAGACGGAATGTGCTCTGTCTTTTTAACCAGGCGTTGAAGAAAGTGATTTGAGACTCTGGAGTAACGGCGAGAGGAAAAATCCTTAAGATACTGGCATATACAGATAAAAAATTAAAAACGCAAGAACTGTACAAGAAGCTTTTATCCACATTGAACGCTATTTTGAAGTATTGCAATTCTTTTATTATCTCAGACCAATTTTAGCACCCGATAACAGCTTGAAACCAGAAAAACGCGCTCGAAATCAAGACTGGTGGAAAAAATTTTTGCGGGAGGTCATAAACCCACCGGAAGGATCTGTTTCATTTACGAAGTGTCGGAAGCTGCTTTCAAATTTATATTTCAGTACTCAACTACAACTAAGCAATTGGAACGATCGCTTTAAGAAAGGAATTAATTTCTCGAAGTGATCTTATTCATTCATAAACTACCATATTACTTTTATTTTCATTATTTTATAATTATTTTGAATTTAAACAAAAACATTATCTTAGGCAATCGGTATCGCTTTTTAACTCTTACTAATTAATTCAATCTGAAAGTAGTCATAATTAAACAAACTGAAATTGCCATCTAATAAGCCTTGAAATTATAAGTAAGTTTAACTTTTTCCAACTACCCAGCGAAACAAAAGCAGCAGGTCAATAATGTGACGACTAGATCTTAGCCAAAAAAATAATGCAGTGACAGATATACTGAAAAATTTATTAATCGCGTGCGCCATGTAGTATTTTGAAATATATTCACACATGCATCCTTATGCGCTTGTGTTGTGTGCATGTGTGCCATCGTGGTGTGGTATTTGTGTACATACACACTCGGCCAGATTTTACAACCCTTTCACTTTCAATCCAAAGAAGTGTTCTTTATTTTTGTTTGCTTTTGTTGCTTTCGTTTTCTGGCATGTTCACAACTCTTCCAAGTCGTCTGAAGTCGTCCTGTGTGCATATGGATTTCAGAGCAATATTTTTTTGATAGATTTGTCCGTCTGACTTACATGGAACAAATAGCTCTTTCGATTTGCAGGGTAGAGTTAAAATTTCTCTCTCGTGGTTTTGGTTTGGCGTTCTATTTGCAAACTTTACCCGGGGTACGGTTTGATTTTGCGTTTTATTTGCAAGGTTTTGTAAACGACTTTGCTACCCGTGGGCAATCGACGGGTATGGTTTCGTTTACTCAGCAAGCTGGCGAAGAGAGAGCACGCAGAGTAATTTCTCAGTGTGTTGTTCTTTTCAAATTTGGTTTCAGTTTGGCGTTCTATTTGCAAATCATTCACCATGAAAACCACGAAAACCCTGTTATTTTGGTAGCTTACCCGTGAGTGCGGTTTTAGCTAATCGTAAGAGGCATAAGTATGATCCAAAGTAGACGGTTTTTTAGTGAAAGGGATATTTCGTGATGAAGTTCGATCAAGTTTAAATTTGAAATTGACGTTCTCCTATTTGCCTTGCTTCCTGGTTTTTTCGTATAGTACATCAGTATTTCGAAATATGAAACTCGAATTTAAAACGGTATATTGAAATTATGTCAAAAATCTTGACCCTAATGAATAGCAGGTCGAAAAAAGTTAGGGAATGTGACAATTTAGGATTATGGTTAGAAAATTGAGTAAATGGAGTTCGCCTTAACTGGCTAAGTGACTTCGAAAGTGAAAATTAATTTTTTAACATTAATTAGTTAATTAACTATTTTTTTTCTGGAATATGGCCCAAATTCTACAAATCTTTGGCTTTGATAAACACTTTCGACAAAATTTGTAGAAACAAATAAACCCTTTAAAAAACACCTAAGATAAACTACGTACCTTGGGCGACAAAAAACTTCAGTACTTTGGGTTTAAAAGACTACAAAAAACGTAAAGGGTAAATGCACCCGCATATTAAATACAACACATCCTTGCTATACATAGGACATATGCAGACTTCTTGATATTTTTATTCTTAGGCATAAAGACATAGAATACACCCCAACCCTCATACACTTATTTATACATATATAGTACTCGTACACGGAGTTTTATCAAAGTTTAAGAAAATGCATAACCACTGAGAAAATCTTTTGTTTTGAAAGGAAAAATTATTTGTCAGTTTGTTGAAATAAAAAAATTATGCAAAGAATATCAGGGAGATATATATAGGATATATATATATGTATATATTTTTTAAAAGAATTTCCTTCCCTGCATTATGCATATTTTTATGGAAAAATCAATCCTTGAATCTCTTGCAGGGAGTGAGCGCTATTTGTCACGTATGCTTACACTACCCGTAAGTGAAAGCTAATAATTTTAACTTAGAGCCTAATGTAGTAAAATTCAATAAAAAAATTGTACGCTAAGAATTTAAAAATTCCGAAACTTCGTCCATCAATATCAAACGTAAAATTATCAAATTAAATTTTTTAGGTTTTTATTTATTTTTTTAGAACAAAAATGTTATTTTTGGGGTCAGTTTGTATGGCAAGTACCTCAACCCATTGACGTACAGACCCCATAGTCTTATCAGTTATGCCGAGGGTATCCCACATACATACATCCTGATGGACATCTTTTTTTTGTTTTTAAAAACTTTTATTTGACAGACAAAAAGTCTGTATTTTCGACCAATTTGAGGTCCTTTTTAACCACCATCCACACGACCTAAAATTTTGTGAGTGTCTAGGTCTAAAACAGCATTTTTTATATTCCAAGTATAACGCGTGTGTGATGGGTTGGAAAAATTTTTAACAATCTTCCTCACGACCTAGACAGCTGAAATTTTGTGAGTGTCTAAGCCCAAAATATATTTTTTTTTATTCCACGTATGACCCTTGTCTCGTTTTTGGGGTTTTTTAACCACCTAGGGGGCTAAAATTTTTTGAGCGGCTTAATGTCAGGAGCCCATTTTGATATCCTTTTGACGCGTGTCGCGAGTCACGTGTGGCGCGTGTGAAGCGTGGAAAAAAGAAAATTCTTTGATTCCCCGACCGACCGACCTCAAAAACAGATATTTGGGCGATTATTACCAAATAATAAACGACTGTGTGGCGTGTTTCGATGTATATATAAAAGTTTTTTTACATTTACTTGTTTGAGGGTCCAAATTCTTTAATCGATTCGTCTTAATTTGAAAAATGCATTTCTAATGAAATTTAACAGATTTCATTTTTGAAATAAGGAATGTGTGTGTTTGTGTGTTATTGGCCCGTATTCCGGGATTTCAAAAGTTTATGTTATAATTTTTAACAGGAGGTAACATAAAATTTTTTTTAATTCGGTATTCTTACCAATTATGTTATTTTAACTTTTACTGTAACATGATCTTGTGCAATTAAATTAAAAAAATCTAGTAAATTTTTTTGTCTTGTGTTTCTATACGTAGTTTTCAAAAATATTTATATTAACAGAATGGGGCCAATTAAAGGTCGGTATAGAAACTTTTTTGGTTATTTATAGTTTTTATTTTTTTATGTAATTTTGTGTAATTTACACTTATTAAATTTTAGAAAAAGTTACACGCCAACCCAAAACAACGCGCGAGCAATACGATATATATGTATCATTTCTTGAGAATCATTCAGAGTTCTGGATAATTAATTAATTCCCGTAATCTGCAACACAAATTATATCATTTCATTTCATTTTTCTGAATTTGCTGACGACAGATCAACCTCATCCATGATATCTATTATATTATTTTCGTGGTTTAATTCGTCTTCGGGTACATCACTGTCCTTTGAGACTTCATCTGCATCCATTTCCTCGCCATGATCCAAACATAAACAGACCAAAATATTTCTCGATAATGTTGCTCGCCCTTATAAATTTCTCGTTGAATCGAAATTCCCTGCTTCCACTTACCGGAATATTTAAAGGAACAAGCAACCAAGGTTCCAAAGGAAATCCGATCATGACCATGTAGAGCACACAGTAATTTAATTCTGAAGGGGATTGTTGATTTCCATGACATTGGCTCCAACTTTAGTATTACAAATTCCACTGTTCACTCATTAAGCCTAAACAATTTCTTGAATCGGAATAAGGGCAATCCATAAGGATCACTTGCATCTCGTAGCATCCGTAGATTGGCGCTGTGTTGAATTTTTATGATAAAAATTTTATCATCCTAAATAAATTAGGAATGCATTTTTGTACCTGGCACGTCTTTCGTTTTGTTCTCTTGTATATCGTAGAATGTATGGCATTTCCTAATTTTGGCGACTTATTTTAATTATTTGCCTATTTTGACAAAATGTTACAAAACAATTTGTCCCTATCACAGAATTTGACATATTCGATTCAGTTTTTGTGTATAACATTTCATAAAAGCACCTTATTTATGACTTTTATTTTATATCAAAATAACATAGAAAATAACATAAAATAATAAAATTCAAATTGACCGGAATACCAAAATAGCATTTTTCATTTTATATAACATAATAACATGATAACATGATAAAATTTTGTCGCCGGAATAGGGGTCATTATCTACATTCTACAATACATTTTAACTAAATTAAATTACTAACCAAAACATATGAATAAAAAACAACCCATAAAAATTAAAATTTTTCATCTAAATTCTCTAATCGCAGAAATTGATATGGGAGCCCCTCGATCCTGGGCCATTTTATTTTTATTGTAGGAGAAAATCATCGAAACAGACATTTGACATCAGATGTCAAATTTGAAAATGCTCAGATCATATTATTCTGAGCACGTAGAGCACGCTCATACTCTGAGCAAATAAGAAACACGAGCAGTTATCTTGAGAACTCTTTGACTGCTCTGAACTAATTTATGAAAACGCCAAATGACAGAATATTGTGAAAACTTGTTGTTCTATCTGTAAGTTGATATCGACAACAAAAAAAACGACATCAATAAAAATACAATTCAGTAAATAAAAAATGTAAGTTGAAGTAAGCATAAAACATTTATGTCTCGTTTCATTTGCTGGGTTCATTTGTGCGTGAGCTAAGATTTCTCTCTCTCTCTCTCCACCACCAAAACCATGCAGCGCAGCCGACTGCGCAGCACACACCGCACACAGTCCATAAAGGGCGACGAATATCTGATGCCAGTATAAATATTTAAAAAATGTATTAGGGCCTTGCGGCCGAACCCGGGACCCGATCACTACCAAATTTTCGAAAAAGTATTGTTTATTGGGTATATCCATGTGTGTAAAATTTGAAGAAAATCGGGTAAATTTTTTAAAATTTTTGTTTGGGAGCCCCCCGACCCCGCAGCCCGAGGGGCCTCAAAATTTAATAGAAAGTGTTGTCTCACACATGTGTGCAAAATTTCAATAAAATCGGGCCATGGGAAGTGGGTTAAAAATTGATCGCAAGAATCCACGACAGACGACCGACGACTGTCGACCCACGGGCAAGTGAAGTTAATATAGAGAATTTAAAAATAAAATTGTGACTCATGCACATCACTCTAAGTACTTGGAGAGTAAATCGTGGGGTTGACATGCTCGGCATAGTAGATTAATGGACATGTGCACGCTTTAAAACAAAACCTTCTCTATAGAAAGCCCAACTGTTCCGATCGTACACAGATCCATGCTTAGATTGAGACCAAACGTATTTGTATTTAGTAATCAACTAAAGAGCAAAATCCATATAAAATATTTCTGTTTCCCACTACCACATCTTACGTTTCTCGCTCTTTGCGACTTCTTATTTTTTGTACACTGTATTCACATCCCACAAACACACATGCGTTTGGTCTTGGTTTACAGCATTAGTATGCGTAGAGTTGGGCTTTCTATAGAGAAGGTTTTGCTTTAAAATACTATCATTAGTACCGATAACTTCATAACATATTAGGCGTGAAGGACGCCTGCTATTTGCGGAGTTCTCTATCTACCAACTGTAGCGCCTCAAGCGACGTTGTAAGGACTCCATTGGCACAGGCAAAACTTGAGTCATTTATTAAAAAAAATTGGACAAGGACAAGAATATAAAAATAAAACACACTAAGAAGTACTAAGATGACGTGCGTCGAAAGTTAAAGGTGACACAGAATTCTAAATCAGTATTAATGTATGTACGTTGCCATATTGGGGATGTTTTATCGTTTTCAGATAATACAAGTGATTCCTTGCTTTTATCCTTTGAATCTTAGGTATTCTTGTACTATGCGCCCATACACTGTATTTATCCTTATAAGTAAGAGTGAATATCCTGCACATACACTTTGAATTTTTAATGTATAGAAGTGCAGCAGCGACAGTTCCAGATATTCCAGAGACGTAAATGGCAATGTTCCAAAAACAATTTGCAAAAAAATCTGCAAGATTTGCATTTTCAGCGCTCTAGAATGCGATGTGATGGTGCCTATATTTCTAGACCAACATTTCCTTGAGTATGAGTGAATCCCTGTTCATTTTTCACTGTAACGTACCTACGAACCAACAACATTTTGTTAAAGGGTTGGAAGCAACTCCCTTATTTTGCATTCGACTACCGACCGCGTATTTGTGTCCTTACAAACATTTTAGAAGAAAAAATCGGTTTCTTTTATGCGGTTAGCCCAGGACAACGCATCGCGCGTGGTGACTACGCTGTTGTCCTCGAGCTTGAGTAGGACCTCGGATTATTTTCGTTAAAACGATTATTTCTTTTTAATGAAACGGTATTTTTTTCTTGCTTCAAACTTGATTTTTTTTATAAAGCACATAATGATTTCTCTCTTTCAAAATTCTTTAATGAGAAGATTTCGTCTCTGTCTTCTTGGTGTAAAAGTCTAGCAAATGTGATGAGGTATACATCTCAAAAAATGTGGTAAGCGAATGTTATAGAAATGTTTTGTCCTACTGACTCAATGTGCACTGAAATTTTGTTTTAATTTTAAATTTGAAAAAAAAATAAGTTTGTAGTTAATTTATTATCAGGTGTGATTTAAAGCTGCTCTCATTTTGCTCTAAAGTCTAGTTTACGGTTAATGAAATTAACATAGCAACACTAGCTATGTAAGTAAATATAAATATAAATTCTATATATTTACTTCACGTGCCCGTGTGTCGGTGGCTGCCTGGCCAAATCTTGTGATCAAGCTTTAATCCACTTCCAAAAGCCCGATTTTATTCAAACTTTGCACACATGTACACATTTTTTTTGATAATCATGCCATATAGCGGCATAAGATCACGCTATACTATAATGACTGTGTTCTGTGTGTGCTGGCGCGCTGTGTGCAGTGCTGCTTTACGATAGGTTATGTTGCAGTGCTTCGCATGTGTTCTTATTTTTCAGCATTTATAGTGGAATTCAGTTTACTTTTGGTTATTAGAGAATTTACATGAAAAACCTCGGGTTTCGGGGTTGTGGGCTTTCATAAAAAAATTTGTACAAAATTTACCGGATTTTCTTAAAATTTTATACGCATATGTATCTCCGATCGAAAACACTTTCTGTACAAATTTGGTAGTGATCGGGCTCCGGGGTCGGGGGTCTCCCTAACAAAAATTTTAAAAAATTTACCCGATTTTATTCAAAGTACATTCTGTATCCCCGATTAGAGAATTTACACGAAAAATTTAATTTTTATGGGTTGGTTTTTTAAATTCTCTATATTAACTTCGCGTGCCCGTGTGTATATGTCTGTGGCTGGCTGGTGGAATCTTGTGATTAATTTTTAACACACATGTGTATCTTCGATGACAACACTCTTTATTAAAATTTTAAAGCAATCGGGCCTCAGGGCCGAGGCGCCACCATACACATTGTTTAGGATCTAACCCATTTTATTCGAATTTTGTGCACATGTGTATCTCCAATTAGGAAATTTAAGGTTGTTTTCTTACATAATATACACGCGCTCAAGTTATCTGCACCCTTCCAATGCTAAGCACAGCGGAAGAGATGGGATATTTATGCACATGCGTCTTCAATGCTCAGACAGGCTTAATGGTAGAACCGTGTACTCTAGTTGTGTCACGAGTATTTCGATTGGCTGGCAGATTGGCGGGATGCACCTGAATATTTCACTTGAACACCGCTTGCCAAAAAGGCGATAAGGCAGTAAAGAGCAGTGAACGTTCACACGATGTTCAAACGAGCCGATTATTTTCGAGATATGTTTGGCACCAATAAGTTTTATTGTGCGTTTCTGTATTGTATCTAGTAGATGATCTAGTAGGGATCACCTGGCCAGAGAGTACAGTTATATTCTGGTTTGGGGCGACAATACGCGTTAAGCGTTGGAGAATATGATGTCGTTCCAACAAAGCTTGTCGTTGACGCACACACCTAGTTTGGCGAGTTTTTAAATTTCTTTGATGTAAGAGCCAATTATAAATATAGGTTGGGAGTAACGCACATAAATCTACAGTACAATCGGAGCAAAAAAGTTTGATCTTCTGTAAAGTTTGAATACAATTTCCAACTTTGCTGTAGCCTATCTCCCTGACTCGTCCAGCGTGTTGCGTTGTAAACGTTAACCCGAAATAAGTTGCTCTTTAGTGCGTCAGTGAAGGAGAAAGACTGAAGATATTTAAAAGACTCAAGATTTGACTTTTAAATTAGAAGTGACTTTATTCAAAATATTTGTCCTCCTGTTATTAAAATATTTTTTCTGTGTTATTTCCCCTATTCTGATGATGGCTGATCACATATCTTTAGATATTGTTATTAAAAGTAGTTAGTAGCGCAGTTAGTGATACCAACGAATTTGATGAACAAGGTTCTTCACGATGCACACAGTGGAACATCGGGCGAACATTTGGGAATTTAGAGGACACTGGATAAAATAAGAAGTTTATTCTTTTGGTTCAATTGCCGCAGGGATGTTGAAAACTGGTGCCGAACGTGTGCGAAATGTGCTGCAAAGAGAGAACTGCAACCAGCAGCTAGAGGGTAAACGCATCGATACAATGTTGTAACGCCAATAGTTGGGCAAGACGCAAGGCATTCTGATCGAAGAGCAATGGTGATCAACGTCCACATAACAGTAAAGAACAAAGTCGTGAATGGTAATGAAGGAATGAAAACCCGGAATCACCTGCGTCAACATATGAAAAATTTCGTTTTGCTATACAATTCCAAGACAAGACAAGGGAAACTACAGAAATCACAGCAAAGTTGGGAAGATCCCTACAAGAGGAACAACGTCGCAGTATGTCAGATTCAATCGAACCCCAGATATAAAAAGGAAGTTGTCCGCATCAACAGATTGACAAGGTACAACATAAGATGGAGTGCCAAATCTGTTCGGTACGAACGATACAAAAAAATAGGCACTGAATTAGAATTAAGCACTTTTGAATAGCATTCTTTTAGGCTGTAAGATTTATTAGATTATTTGAAATTTAAAATGTAACTGCCTGTTAATTTTAATCATTATTTACTGGTCAACAATGTAGTCAAACCGGTTTGCCCGGTTTTTGTGTGTAAGTACATCATTGTACATGTAGTTTATTTTTAGTAGATTTTTTTTATAATGTACACACGCTAAAGGGATTCGCACCCTTATAATGCTTAGCACAGCGTGTGCGTTAGGAAATTAGGGAGAGGAAAAGATGAATTGTCTATGCTCGTATGTCTTAGATGACTGCAGATCATACAATTGTGAGAACACAAAATCAGGCAATTCATTTCTACGATGTTCAAGCGATTTGATTGATTTCGCGATATTTACGTCACCAATAAGTTTTAACGCGCGGTTCTGAATTCTGTCTAGTAGATGAAATCCGTTGGGCCAGATGGTATTTCCCCATTAGTTCTGAAGTTGTGTTCTTCCAAGCTGGCACTACCATTGCGTAAGATTTCTCTCCTATTCTTCTGGACTCTTCCCGAGAAGTTGGAAAGCAGCCTTTGTCCAGCCCATACCCAAAAAAGCCGACGTCTCCTTCTTCGTACCAACCCATAGCACTTACATCCATTCTTTCCAAGGTCATGGAAACGCTGATTAATTTTCAGCTCACGAAATATCTTGAAACCAACGAAATCCTTAGTTACCGGCAGTATGGATTTCGCGGGCAACGTTCGACTGGTGATTTGATGGCATATCTCACCGAGCAGTAGAACCGGCCTTTGCGCATCAATTTGGAGAAAGCAAAGCTGTTGCACTCGATGTTTCTAAGGGATTTGACAGAGTTTGGTATCAAGCTCTTTTGTCCAAAATGCGTGCTTATGGAGTCGATGATATACTGCTGCACTGGATTCAAAGCTATCTTTTGGACCGCTCAATTCAAGTTCTATTGGACGGTTTCTAGACCAAAGTGTATTATTTAAATGCTGGCGTTCCCCAAGGCTCTGTTTTTTCACCAACACTCTCTCTCATTTTTATTAATGATATCTCATCTGAGAATTTTAATCCAATTCACTCTTTCGCTGACGACAGCACTCTCAGCTTCTCATATAAGTTTGAGGAACGTCCCTCCACTTCTCATGTGGAACTCAAACATAAAACTGCGCATAAAAATACCTTTCATCAGTTAGATAGAACACAAAACCGCGCGATAAAACTTATCGGTGAATATAGCGAAATCAATAAATTCACTTGAACACCGCAGGAAAGTTTCCTGCTTGTCACTGTTTTATCGCTTCTTCTACCAGCGGTGCTCAAGAGAAATAGCCAGCTCCATGCCACCTCTCCTTGAATTCAACCGCAATACTCGTGGCCTTATAAAAGCTCATCAGTTTACCCTCATGCCAATCTTCGGTCTTACAGTTAAATTCAAGGATTCGTTCTTCAGCCATACAACACCTTTGTGGAATGCTCTGCCAAGCTCTGTCTTCCCACATCACTATGACGCACATACCGAGAATTAAGAGTTTTTTAGTTTTCTGATGACTCATTACATATGAGTATGTTTAGTTCTAAATAAGGGAGTAAGGCCACAATTTCTGATCTCTTCTCGATATTTCTGTCTAAAAACTTGGAAGTTTCTGGAAACTTTTCAATGAGTATAAATAGAGGCGTTTGGCCTAAGTAAGTAAGTTCATTGCTTAGATTTCAACTAGTCAAGTACAAAAAGTTCTTGCAAAGTAATACTGCTACAAATATCAATCTTGAGCTTGTGTCATTTTTAAATTCTCTATATTAACTTCACTTGCCCGTGGGTCGTCGGTCGTCGGTCGTCTGTCGTGGATTCTTGCGATCAATTTTTAACCCACTTCCCATGGCCCGATTTTATTGAAATTTTGCACACATGTGTATTTCCGGAGACAACACTTTCTATTAAATTTTGAGGCCCCTCGGGCTGCGGGGTTGGGGGGCTCCCAAACAAAAATTTTAAAAAATTTACCCGATTTTCTTTAAATTTTAAACACATGTGTATACCCAATAAACAATACTTTTTCGAAAATTTGGTAGTGATCGGGTCCCGGGTTCGGCCGCAAGGCCCTTATACATTTTTTAAATATCTATACTGGCATCAGATATTCGTCGCCCTTTATGGACTGTGTGCGGTGTGTGCTGCGCAGTCGGCTGCGCTGCATGGTTTTGGTGGTGGTGGAGAGAGAGAGAGAAATCTTAGCGCACGCACAAATGAACCCAGCAAATGAAACGAGACATAAATGTTTTATGCTTACTTCAACTTACATTTTTATTATATACTGAATTGTATTTTTATTGATGTCGTTTTTTGTTGTCGATATCAACTTACAGATAGAACAACAAGTTTTCACAATATTCTGTCATTTGGCGTTTTCATAAATTAGTTCAGAGCAGTCAAAGAGTTCTCAAGATAAATGTTCGTGTTTCTTATTTGCTCAGAGTATGAGCGTGCTCTAAGTGCTCAGAATAAAATGATCTGAGCTTTTTCAATTTTAACATCTGATGTCAAATGTTTGTTTCGATGATTTTCTCCTACAATAAAAAAAAAATGGCACAGGATCGAGGGGCTCCCATATCAATTTTTGCGATTAGAGAATTTAGATGAAAATTTTTAATTTTTATGGGTTGTTTTTTAGTGTTTATTTATTAAAGTTGTGTTTTGTAAATTAATTAACTTGTGTTGTGTTTTATTTGCAAAATCCTTTACTAGCTCGAAAGCCTTAATTTCGTAACAATATTATTTTAGTTAAACTTATTACAATGAAGATATTCTAACGATAAGAAGAATTTCAACTAGTGCCCGACTAGTGTCACATGCCACTTTTACTAACACATATCTATATACGAGTATATAAAAAGAATGTATGTGTTTGTTTGTATGTTTGTCCCTAAATTAATCAAGAACGCCTTGACCAATTTCAGCCAAACTTGGTATACATATTACTTACAATCTGGAATCAAATATATCGGGTGGGCGTAACACCTTTTATGGCAGAGGTGGAGTTGCAGCTTATATTATAGTCGAAACCAAAGTTTTTGCGATCACTGTGATGAAAAGTGCTGGCTAGATGGTGCTGGGAGATCAGGTGTTGTTGGCCTGCCGATATCTAGGGTAGCTGAGATGAATAGTGGTCGTAGGACACCTCTATGGGTGTTGGTTGTTTACGGGATTAGTGTCGATTCTGTAGTTTTCGGGTCGCTGAGGTGAATAGTGAGGGTAAGACACCTGTAGGAGGAGTGGGTCCATATGCGGGTTGGAGGGGGGTTGTCTATAGTATATTGTCGATTCCATAGTTTTCGGATTTCAATGGTGACGGGGTCCATAGGTCAAATTGTACACTTACTAGTATACTATAATATACGATTAGATATATCTACTATTTAATAAAAAAAAAAACCCGCAACTATACTTTACATGTAAAAGATGAGATCGAGAACAATGCACTGAGTCAAGTTCCAGTTGCAAATTAACACTCGCAAGGCTGCCACATATAAGTCCCCAATTGCATTATATCTTTTTCTATATCATGCTCCCGCCCATTGTGTGGGCGAAGTGTACAAAAACTTAACACTCTTCCCTTATCTGATGTTGACAGTGGACGAACGGACAAAACACACAAACAAATCAACAAATTTGCGTACTGACACAATGCAAACATTTTCATTGTTTTGTATGCATAATCTTTGATTGTCATTCCAAATATCCACATCAAGTACGAACAAATTGACAAAATTAAATTAAATTGATTACATCGCCACCGAACGATTTAAACTTTGTACAGATGCACTTTTGTCCAGAAGGCACTGCAACGGCATCACAACATCTCGTCGTCGTCCGTCGCCCTCATGCGATACTCATGCGGTTATTTGTGGTGTGCAACTCCATATGCGCTCTCGAATTAACTTTCGCATTATTGTATAAGCAACGCATCGTTTCGTGTCGCAGGATCCTCATGCTCAAATCCAATAAATTTAATATTATATATCATACAAGAAGACGTTGTCGGTCGTCTGATAAGCTTCTGTTGTGCACCACCCATCTATGGGAAAAGAAGCAACAGCCGGGCTCCGGCACGTACTGCAAAGTAGTGGCAAGTAAAAGATTAAATTGTTATTTATCTGAATAACACGAAGAAAGTGCACTTTCCTCAGGAACTTGTTGCTCTTCAGAACGAACCGCACGCCACTCCGCAACAATGAATGTCCTGGCTGAGTTTTGGTTGCAGTTGAATTGATGGATACGGCAGTCTGATGATGGGCAGGCCTGATTGGGTTCTAAATTTGACTCATTCCTAGATCGTACAAGTACAAGTTTACCGACACTTCGTACTGTCCGAATACGGATGCGAAGTCTGGATTAAACCTAATTGTGTACTTTGTCAAGCGTTCACATGTCATTTGTTTGTCAGACGCGAGTGTACTTATATGTATATATATATATATATATATATATATATGTGTATGTGTGGATGTGTGCCTGTTAATGGGGTTCACACTCTTATTAAATAAGTATCAATAGCCCCGACAGCCTCGAGGCAAATTCTCACATCACATCGGCTGCATCAATTGAATAATATTTATGATGTGCGGACATTTGTAATACACCAGTCCACTTATATGGCTGTATAATATATATAATATATATATATATATATGTCCAGCTCCAGCGTAGTGTTGAGTCGCACTGATCTGCAAAGAACTCAACTTAAGTGTTTTGTCTCGATTTCTCATGTTACTTTACCCCCTTGTTGTTGTATTTGTTTAATTGAAGCTGGGAGAAAATTCATATGAATCTGAAGCTTATACATAGAGCTTAAATTAGTGCAACTGAAAATTATGACACTATCGCATTATCACCAAATAGACACGCCATAGTCTTCATTTGGAGAATTTCCTTTCAGCTTTCCTCAATGCAATTCCGCTTGCGATCAGTGCCAGCAGAGTCGCAGTGTCTTCCAGTCCAACAGCAGCAGCCGCTGCAACGGACATTGGCAGAAATGTTCATTGACTATGTGCAGATCCGCACCATCAGCGCCGGATATTCTAATAAAAGTATTGCTCCGCATATGCGGAGATTTAACACTTCTTCCCGATGATGATGATGATTGCCCCTGTAAGTGGTCTGAGAGCTATAAATTTGTTAGAAAGTCAACAGTTGAGATGGTGCACTTGTGCACTATCCCATCGGCAAACGCGAGGACCGATGTGTTCATCTCCAACATTACCACGCTACAAGCGCATCGCAAATGTGCTGTACGATGCATCCATTATATGAACGAACTATGAAGCAAAAGGAACTGCTTACGGAACTACTTGTTTTCCCATCTTGCGCCTTTTAATCAGACCATTGACCTGTCTGCCTGTCTGTCTGTCTGATACACACAGAGGGCCCGTTCGCCACTAATAATAATTTTACATCATAGATTTATGGCTGTTTGTCACCGGACAGTCGCAGGGCATTGCCTTTATATATGTAGAAACATATTTCGTTGCGTGGAAATTTCAAAATTATTTCTTCCCGCAGAGGAAAGAGTAATGGAACATATAGACTTTCTTAATCATATTGCACCCCTATCCTATATAGTGTGGCTATCAATGCTAGACGGCATAGTTCACTTCAGACATCGGTGCAGATCGTGAGAAAACAACACCCTCAAGAAACTCTAATATGATCTTGATGTCCGGTCCTGTACGGTCTGGTACGGTCGGAAATAACTTTGCTTTGCATTTCGGTATGCAGCAAGGAAAGCGCGCTAGGGGTGAAGTATTTGTACCTATGTGTTACAGGTAAAACCATGAGAACTTAACGAATAATTTTGCTGTGCTGTAATTCGAAACGGAAGTACTTTAAGATTGCATGCTATCGGCTAAATATGGAATAACAGAAAACTGTTCCCAAGAATTAGATGTGTTGTTAATTTACGCGGCGCTGATCATATCCTTGGGAGTTACAAACCCAAGCGTGACTGCCGCAATGCAACAATTGTTTACCTTAAAAGATATAAGAGTGTAAAAAGGCGATTTTCTTAAAGGCGACATGTCGTAGGTTTAGTCGTGGTCAATGTTGTAATCACTGTTGCAGTTGAACAGCAACGGTCGAATGACCAAAGGACAAATTCTTCTTCTCATTAATGGGTACTTTCAATTGGATCAGCACAAAACAAACACCGAACAAGACAAAACAAAAATGAGGAAGGTATCATATTTCGTTAATGAACCTCATCAAAAGGCGAAAAAAAAATTAAGAAAATGTCAAGACATTGAAGCTTATACTCGTACATACAAAAAAAAACAACAATCGTCACGGCGGTTGATCTGCTTCCTCTGAAGGTTTCGATTTCGATACAACTCACGTTATCGCACTTTTATTGACTTTTTTATTGACTCTTTGATTGTAATGCGCGGCCAACATTGAGCAGGGCACTGAAATTAAGCTATTCATCTTAAAGATGAGTTAATGTTGCTGACATATGTGTTCAAGACGCCTGGCACAGTTGACAGTCGTATCTACAACGACTTTGTAGATATAGTGCTGGAAGGTAATTTCCGTGTAACCCCGACCGTCTATGCTATCAGCAGGAATCAGGGGGTGTTTGTATTAAACAAAAGTGACGCACGCAGATAGAACAAAGTCTCAGCAGCTTCGGGTTTCGGACAGTCGATGACGAGACGACACAACACTATGCAGGCCGTACAATACAAAAATGTAATAATCGTAATGAACAAAAGTAAAATGCAATCATCCAATACGACTGGCCGGAAGCTCTCATTAAGCAGCGAGAGCAACCTGATAATGTGCTACACTGCACTCTAGAGCTACTGCTAGCTGTCGCTGTTGTGTGAGGCGTTGTATAAGTTGTTGGTTGTTAAATGTGGCAGATGATGAGGTTGATGTGCAAATCCGTTGTCTGTTCATACACTCATTCATTCGATTCATCTGGCCATGGTGCGTGCTGATGTTTATTCATATTCTATTGTTGTGCGAGAAAGATATAGGCAGAGGGTCAGTCTTGGTCATCCAACGTGCAACATTTCTTGCCTCAGGAACAACGCATCGTTCATGTCACTACCCGTCTTTTCATATTTCATAATTTTAACATCTCAACTGTTGAAGATAGATTTGTGTTGGAGCCTCCTGCATTTGCGCAATCCTTAAATTCAGAATTATACGACAATTGTGAAGCTGGCGCTATTTCAGTTTTTTTAAATACTTAAGTACCTAATCACAAACTCTGGGACATTTAGGTGTTTTACTAAGTTTTTGTTGTTTTTGTTTCAAGAGCTTGTAAGGCCTAAACTTGACAATTCATCAGATAAATATCAGGAAAATATCTTCAAAACACACATACGCCCATATTTGGTTTTTTAACTTTAAGTATGAATTACATTTAAAAGATGTGTGTGTAAGTTGTTTTTTACGCCGCGCTCTTGTTATTAGTTTTTATTTGAAAACTAACATGCGCCCTAACACCAAACAAGGCCAATAAAAGAATAGAAAGAAGTTGGTTTTATAAAGACATGTGTGTCAAAACGTACGAGAAGTATTATAAAAAATTAGTTTTTTTACGAATTAGCTATGTCCGTCCACTCACTCGTCCTTTTGTGCAGTAGAATATAGATTGGGAAGATAACCTGCCTAACGTCAGCTACTATCCTAGTTTTGTCTTCCATTTTATGTATTTATTGTTTTTTTTTATGTCTATCTTAACTCTGCACAATACACCGCGCGATTAATATCGAACGAAAGATGGATTGCAAGAGATATGTCGTTGTAATTATCCATAACATGACATAAAACCGTATAACTCTCCATTTCGTATCTATAAAAGGGTAAAGCACAAATCTGACGCCAGCACAATTCAAGGAAAAATACTCCGCAGAAGCCTTTTCTAACCCTAGGCAGCACGGTGCCTGCCTTGTCGTGTCCATCATCAGGATATGCTGGCGGACAATTAGGCAAATAGATATTGCATGGCCATATCATAAGCATGCAAGTAACTCAGCTTAAGTTAAAATGCTAATGTTTTAATGCTTTAGTTTGGTTGACAGCAAAAAAAATTAAAAGCCTTTGTACAAATAAATTGTGTCCTTGTGTCTAATATGAATAAGGAGAAAAAAAAGGAAGGCCTTTAAAAACTGACTCCAGTGGACACTTATGGAAAATACTTACTTTGTGTCTCGTATCTCGATCCATAAATAAATGATGATCTGTCCGTCTATTATAGTAAAACGGAGCTTGATTACAATAGAAACTTAGACCTATTCTCCCATTCTCCAAACTCCCCCATCACCACATTAGACACCAGGTATATTCATGTTAACTTTGGCGCCGGCTGCGCGCAACACACGTCCATATAGTACCGAGCTTCACTGAACATTTTTCACGGCAACACGAAAGGAAGGACATTTTAAAACTTAGTGTGCGACCATTCATACACAATTTGCTTAAAACCATAAAGAACATCACCACTGCGCACCGCGTAGCATGGTGCAATGCCATTAAATGCGATTTCTGCAAATCGTAGTACCTGTAGGTAATTCAGTTCAGATATTCGTTGCAAAATTATTAAAGGTTTTGTGTCTAATCTTGTATCATCTATAGCGGTACAAGTAGAACGCAATTTAGCATTCTTTAGTGCTTGTTTGATGTGAGATGGCAACAGACCACGCATAGTATCACCACTGATTCCATTGGAAATCGAAAAGTGCCACTTAAATACTTTTCCAGAAGCAATTAAAGACAAATTTTCTAATTTCACAACAAGACCAATTCATGTACGACGGTATCAGTTTAATGAATTCCTTTTTTAATGCAGACGCCGAAATATTGCCTTGACTTTTTATGTTGACGCATAAATAAATTATTAATAAGATCTTTAACAAGCGGAAAGTTGAAATTTCGATGTAAGGAGCAAAGAAAGATAATTGTTTGGTGCACGTTATCAGATGAAGCTTGCAAAAGGCGTCAAACGGCATTGAGAACTTTGAAACAACAAATGCCGTTACAATTAGGAAGTTAAAAAAAACTTTATTTTTAATAACTCAATTTCCAAGAATAATTTTTTCTAAATTTCTCACCGTTAATATTGCGTGTCCTTGCGGCTATATAATTTGGAAAGTTCGATACTGTTAAGTATGCGTTCTTCTTCATTTAAAATATTTACAAAAAATATGACATCTGAACAAAAAACTACGGGGTTACGGGAGTACTATAGCCTATAACATTCCCTCACCAGCCAATAATTTACGTTGACATTTTTTTTAAAATACGTTTGTAAATCTCATGTTAAAATGTTATCTTTCTCCCTTTCCATCTGTACCTATAACTTTCCCCTACCAGCCAACAATATATCTTAAAAATTTCATAAAATTCAGTTTAAACATGTGGCTGATATTAACATTTTACATTCCCTGTGTGTAAAATAAAATAACTACTAATCAAACAAATGCAGTTTTCGTGACTCATGTTTATAAAATTTAAAGAAAATCGGGCTAATTTTTTTAAAACACCTGTATGCAATTTGTGAAATGGTAGAAAACCCATATGCAAAGTTAGAACGCGATCGGTTGAATGTAAATGTTAATATCAGCCACATTTTTAAACTGATTTTATGAAATGTTTAAGATATATTATTGGCAGTTAGGGGAAAGTTATAGGTATAGATAGAAGGGGAGAAAGGTAAATTTTTAATATGAGATTTACAAACGTATTTTTAAAAATATGTCAACGTAAATTATTGGTAACAAACGTATGGTTAAAATCTGAAGTTCCTAAGATGCTTCGTTACTAAGAAACAGAAAAACCGTTATATCTTGGAAACAGCGCCATCTATCAGGTCCAAATTTCACAAAAACTCAAATAGCAACGAAACAAACCTATGGTTAAAATCTGACGTTCCTAAGATGCTTCGTTGCTGCGAATTAAAAAAAACCGTCATATTTTGACAAGTTCAAACCAAAACAAAAACCAAAACCGCTAAAATCCTAATCTATGGTGAAAATTTCAGCTTCCTGCGATGTCTGGTTCCTGAGAAAGGCTATCCCAATCATTACAGACACCATTTTTATGTATTAGATTAAATTAATAAAAAAAAATTATGAAAATTCTCTTATCGTAGATATACATCTGCGCAAAGTTAGAATAAAATCGGGTTAGTTTTTTAAAAATATTTTTGGGCCCTGGGACCGCTCACTTCCAAATTTTTACAAAAAATGTTGCCCATCGCATTAAACATGTTACAAACCTATTAGCACAGATAATATAATATATACAGATGTCTTATGCCCATGCATTCATTTGAGGTCGTAATGGTTTTTTTAACTTTTTAAAATTTCTTTTTAAATTTCTTAATACAAAAATTGAGAATTGACCCCTGGCTCGGTTTCGTGGGACCCCATAACATTTTTTTAAAAAAATAACCCGATTTTCTTCAAATTTTATATACGAATGTATCTCTGATAGACAAAATTTTTTGTACAAATTTTTGAGACCCCGGGCCCCGGGTTAGTAGGGCCCCATATAATTTTTTAAAAAAAATAACCCGATTTTCTTTAAATTTTATAAACGCGTGTATCTCCGATAGGCAACACTTTTTGTACAAATTTTGGAGACTCCGGGCACCGGGGTCGTGGGGCCCCAAAACTAAAAAAAAATTAACCCGATTTTTTTCAAATTTTATATACGTACGTATTTCCGATGAAAAACACTTTTTGTAAAATTTTTGGAGGCCCCATAAACATTTTTCAAAAAATTAACCCGATTTTCTTCAAATTTTATACACCTCTGTATTTCCGATGGACAAAATTTTTTGTAAAGTTTTTGGAGTGAACGGGCCCTGAGGCCCAAGGGGTTTCCATATAAATTTTTTAAAAATTAGCTCGATTTTCTTCAAATTTTTAACACATGTGTATCACTGATGGACATAACTTTTTGTAAATTTGTTGGAGTGATAGGACCCTGAGACTCGTGTGGTGTCCATGTAAATTTTTTAAAAATTATCCCGATTTTCTTTAAATTTTAACACATACCCATCTCCTATTAGAGAATTTACATGAAAAATTTTGGGTTGTTTTTAAATGTCAAATGTAACAGAATTATCATTCAAATGACAACTGAGAGTTTATGATCGTTGCTCAATCATTGTCTATTTTATTTAAGTTATTGAAAACTTTTATTTAACTTGACTTGACCCCTTTGATGTCCGTTTTAACCAACACGACATAGAGTGCTGAAATTTTGTGAGCAGCTTGGTCTCGTATGGCATTTCTGAAATCCAGCGCGTTACGCTTGTAGCAAGGCGCGTGTGACGCGTGTTTTGCGTGTAAAAGTGTTTTTTTCGACTTCTTTGAGGTCCTTTTTAGCAACTTTCACACGACCTACTAGAGAGCTGAAGTTTTGTGAAAGGCTCAGTCATATGAGCCATTCTGAGATCCCACGAGTGACACATGTCGCGAGACGCGTGTAAAAGTAAAAAAAAGACATATACGTTTGTACAAGAAAAACGAAGTTTTTTTACAATTTCTTGTTTTACCTTATTTATGACCAGTTTTAAAAAAAATCGACTAATGGTATGTTAGAAGTGTACTTGTGCGTAGTTTGGAATGCAAGAAGTTGCATTTAGCATAAACATCGAAAACGATTTCTAAAGTCCGATTCAGTGTAGTTGCGCATAAGGTACAGTACTTTTGGATATCACCACAACCTGCGAATACTAAAGGTACTAATCTTTTTAAAAATTCATTGTCACTACCTATTTAACTACGCTATTTAATTTAATGTAAATAGAAATGAATTTATTAGGTACATATTGTTACAAAAAATGGGTTCAGTACGCTTAACAGAGCCATCAATTGTTATCTATAATGAAAATTATGTTTGAGGGGAATTTTTTATAAATTATTCCAGAATGTTCTTGTATTTGTATTTGAGTAGAACAATTTCGAAACTCTTGATTTGGTACACATTCCCATATTTCTTTACAAGTAGATTTCTTCAATATGTGATATTTGAATATAAGTGTTATTGTAAATATAAGTTGCGAATAGTAAGTAATCACCAGTGTAAATTTGTAAACTGTTGCTATTTGTGAATTAAGGTTGCAATTTATGAATAAACGAAACGATCTAAACTTTAGAAAGCATAAATTTCTTAACAATATATATATTCACATGATATTTATTTTTACCATAAATGTGGCACTGATTGTACATTAATTACAAATTAAAAGTCAAGCCAAGTAGCCCGATTTTGCCGGAATTATTGGTATATTAGATGTTGAGAAACTATTTTTCCGCTTACAACAATTTAATTCATGGCAATTATTAAAAATTGATTATTATAGTTTTTAGTCTGAATAATAATAATTTTTTTATAATAATAATTGTCGTAGTAGTCAGTCGATTTTTGGAATTAAATTTTTAAATTTTTAATTGTTTCTTTTTAAATCATGAAAATTTCAAAGAAAAGAATCAAATTACAAATCTTCATGAAAGGCCTGAATTGGAGGAATTTACGAGGAACCGCAGAGAATCTTCAAGAGATCCATTTGAGTCCAGCTTTTTCGCTCATCCTGGGTGTAATGTTTGGCGTTGGAGCTTATCGGCTCGATAGTTGTGCGTGCCTTTTTAATTTGTTAGGCCTGGTACTACAAACGAATCCGGTACAATTAACTGTCGAGTTGTGGGCATTCAAGTAAGAAGTCAGCTAGTTCCTGATAGACCGAATTTTTCAATAGAGGCTCCAAGAATTTTCAAGGCTCACTTTTTTTTTTTTGTAATATTTTCTTGGTCAAGGTTTTTTGTAGTTTTCCTTGACCATGATCCATTCATTAAAGCATTTGGACTCGCGTCGTTTTAGTTTCGTGAACGTTGTTTTCCGTATTGCTTTCTTCAATGAATCCGAAATTGAAACCGGCTACAAACGTGAGAAATGTGATGTATTGTAAATCACATTTCTCCGATTTAACTCTTAATTTTTATAAAGGGCTTAGCCCACCTTATTCCCTTGGCGCAAGTCATTCAGGGAGTATTCCTTTGGCAATAAGTTTAAATAAAAAAAATCAAGTTAGCCTTCTGTGAAACTTATTGTTAAACCGATCATTATACTTTGTCTGTCTCTTTGAGTGGCCTGCTACTGTGGCTTACTTTATTGGTTTATTCAAAGAAAGCAAAGAAACCCGGTGGGAAACGGGCTATATGGAGACAACATGCGGGCACAATAAATATAACCAACTTATATGGTGTCCGTTTAGAGCCAAATTATCTCGTGGGTTACGGCTTTTTAGATCATTCATTAGCAATGCTACCACAGGAATAGGCCTCAAACCTATTATTGATATGGACATCGCCTAGGCTAATGAATGTAATGAAAATTTAGCTAATTCTATTGATGTGAATGCAGTAATATTTTTAGTGACTTTAACTGTTTTGTAAAATCTCATTTAGGAATGCGAAGAAATCCGCGACGACAACGCCGAACTGGTAAATATAGTTTCTAAAGTCGTATCCCCATCTAAGTCTAAGGCTAATAAAAAAGTAATATTAAACTATTTAAAATTAACGGCGAAGAAGAACGATTTGTATATAATTGCGTACTTATACCGACGAGATAATATGTTTACAGTTTTGAGAATTGGTCCACATAGATTGAAGTTCAACTCCTCTTTGGCTACTAGCTGGAAAACCCATAATGTATATATATGTAGTATATATTTTTGTGTGAACATGTGTAGGTATACACTGGAGGCAAAAGATGTTGCTGTCTTCTCCACATGGATTATATTATTACTTAATTGGGAGTTCGGTTTTGTTTGTGTCACATTATGTCACAAATTGATCGAGAATCTAAATCCTAGAGTATTCCGCAGTGCATATAAATTTGACAGGAGCATATGAAAAATAAAAGAGAGGAGCTAACACTAAGCTAAGAAAACTCAATTGGCTCATCGGCAGAAGAGCTGTTTTGTCGCTACATAACAAACTACTGATATAAAAACAAACATTAAGACTAGTATGGACATTCGGTATTCAACTCTGGGGGTGTGCTGCGAAAAATAACATAGAAATATTTCAGCGCTTCCAAAACAAACGCTTCCAGACGATCTAACTGGGAGCAACGTTATATAGAAGATACAACAGAATTGAAAAATAAACGTGTATTTCTTTAATAAATAATATATAGTATTTTATATGCAAATATAACAAATGTAAACTACTCGTTAGTGTAAACTAACTAATGTTGTCAACTTCATAACACTTTTATAAAAAAAAAGTTTCTGTTTACTTTATTATTTGTAGGTTGCACATGACCCATGTTAAAACAAGATTAAGATATCCGGATGGGCTAGCCTGCGTCCTCTTCAATCTGGTATTGGGGAAGTGATCCGAGACTCTGATGTAACGGCGAGAGACACAATCATCATAAGTCCCTCCAAACACTGGCTAACGCATACTATATTGACATCAATGGTAGAAGTGTACAAGAATCTTTCATCCAGATCAAACGGACGGCACAAAATCTGGGTCCACATACAATAAAGTATCTACTTAGTGGCTTCGTCGCTAGCAAAATCAACCCTCAACCCTAAATCAACGTAATTGAACGAGATTTTGAAGAAATACAATCATTTTACTATCTCGCGTTATTTGTACCAGCTCCTAACAAGAAATACGCACACGGTTGCTTTAAACCAACAAAGCCTATATTAGTCTGTCAAAACTCTTCAAATTCAGCACTCTGACCTCTAAGACGCGTGTCCACAGAAAAGTATTAACGAGAATTGTTGGCCCCGTTTGTGAGGAAGCATTATTCCGACTATATAATGATAAGAACAGATAAGATAATGATAAGATCTAGCTCACATAAGCGAAGAGGATATAAATAATGATTCATGCAAAATTGGGTAGGTGGTAGGTAGAAAGACGCTTGTTTGTATTCCGATTCTATGGTGATATAAAAATTTAAATCTTTGCAATTTTGTATAATATCATACCAATCGTCGATTACTGTTGAACTTGCAAAACTTTTTGACAACACTGTATACCACGTAGTTATTTGCCAAAAGATAAACCTAACACATATGGCTTATAAAGCCAATAAAATCTCTATGCAGGAAACTTAAACAATTGGGATCAACGCCAAAATTGTTCAACAATCGCTGTTTCCTGCTAAGAACGGCAGCGTCGCATTGCATCGTTGAGTTTTATTAACAAAACTTAAAAATTCACATTACCAGTTGTTGTCCTTGGCGACGACTATATGTTAACGACGGCAAAGACATCATTTGTAACGGATTTTGTAACAACTTGACCGTGTCGTTCCGTGAGGAAGAACTGAGGAAAAAATATAATATTGTCCTCTAATGATACCGCCGAAACAAAACGAGCACAAGCCAAAAGGTATTCGGAAGAAATGATACAAAAGAATGACTTGGGCCAAAATAATTACCTTACGCGTAACTTTCCTGTAGAACGGGGGAAATAGCATTGCGTCGCACACCGTGGATGTAACTTTGTATTCGATTTTTAGATCAAGCTGCTTGTCTAGTGCAATACTCCAATGTCCAAAAAACAGTCTTCGCACATATTCTCGCTAAGAGAACAATTTCACATTACCTCTTCATAATACCGGATCGACAATTATTACTATCATTGACAAACACAACTGGTAGGTAACCTACCCTTATAAGTTATAACGTTACAATTCACGCACATTATTCCTGAGTGTGCGTGTTGCTGCCAGCTTAAGCGCTCGTTCCAAGCCGTATTGTACGTTATAGATACGAACGAAGGCGAATATGGCAAGGTGATTTCTTAGACCATAAAGAACGACGAACGTTACGTTTGCGATAAGATCACTGCTCTGTATAGGTACTCGTACTCAGTTCCATTCATTGAACTTTTCTTTGTTGTTATCACACCGTCGAGACTCTAAGAAATGCTGGTTGAGAAAGAATTATTAAAAAAAATAAACATAAAACACAATAAAAACGAGTTTCTC
This sequence comes from Nephrocerus scutellatus, assembly GCA_947095585.1. Classification (NCBI taxonomy): domain Eukaryota; kingdom Metazoa; phylum Arthropoda; class Insecta; order Diptera; family Pipunculidae; genus Nephrocerus; species Nephrocerus scutellatus. The sequence goes on from OX352761.1 coordinate 34,228,736, forward strand.
GAAACGTCTTAAGACGTTATGTCTTCTAGAACATTGGGGTGACTTATGCCGCAGACCCGCAATTAAGCATGTTGTTACGGCATATGCCATTAAGAAGGTAAAGTCACCCCAAGACATTGACCGACTGGTGTGACGAAGTGCAGTTCGTTCAAATTGCACCTTTGATGGTTTGTTCAGCAGAAAGGCGGGCAACAAGAAAGCCTTTTGGTACTGATGTTTAGTTTGTTGTTGATGTTGTTGGGGACCCTTCCATATGACTCTTGGTTTCTGGCTTTTGGTTATACTCGTAGTTATATATATATATATTCGTATGGGAATGTTTTGTGTTATGTTACTGCCTGCGACGCACAATCATGAAATTTTTGTTTCGAAAGTATGGAATTTTTTCTCAAATTGTCGGATTTCAACTTTGCATTTTTTTTTAAATATTTTGCTGGAATAACATTACCTATGGATGTGGAAAAGTGGATTGGCGTAGATAGTTGAAAATATATATTATTTCAATAAAATCTATTATCATCAATTTAAGAAGCGGAGTGAGTTTTTAATAATAACATGCTATCCGCCTATCTTTCTGTCTGTTTGTTAATAAAAAGTTATCAATGCTTTTCGTAAGAAACCAATTTTGATTGCTAACAACAAGCATATGTATTTTTAAATATGTATATTACGAAGTTGGAATATGAAATCAAAAAAAATTTTAAATGCAATCATGAAAAAAAGCTATTAATTAAATAAGTCGTCGATTAATTACAATTTATCATAACTCTTTTTAAATTCTCTATATTAACTTCACTTGCCCGTGGGTCGGTCGTCGGTCGTCTGTCGTGGAATCTTGCGATAAATTTTTAACCCACTTCCCATGGCCCGATTTCATTGAAATTTTGCACACATGTGTATTTCCGGAGACAACACTTTCTATTAAATTTTGAGGCCACTCGGGCTGCGGGGTCGGGGGGCTCCCATACAAAAATTTTAAAAAAAATTACCCGATTTTCTTCAAATTTTACACACATGTGTATTTCCGGAGACAACACTTTCTATTAAATTTTAAGGCCACTCGGGCTGCGGGGTCGGGGGGCTCCCATACAAAAATTTTAAAAAAATTTACCCGATTTTCTTCAAATTTTACACACATGTGTATACCCAATAAACAATACTTTTTCGAAAATTTGGTAGTGATCGGGTCCCGGGTTCGGCCGCAAGGCCCTTATACATTTTTTAAAAGCATCAGATATTCGTCGCCCTTTATGGACTGTGTGCGGTGTGTGCTGCGCAGTCGGATGCGCTGCATGGTTTTGGTGGTAGAGAGAGAGAGAAATCTTAGCTCACGCACAAATGAACCCAGCAAATGAAACGAGACATAAATGTTTTATGCTTAATTCAACTTACTTATTCACTGAATTGTATTTTTATTGATGTCGTTTTTTGTTGTCGATATCAACTTACAGATAGAACAACAAGTTTTCGCAATATTCTGTCATTTCGCGTTTTCATAAATTAGTTCAGAGCAGTCAAAGAGTTCTCAAGATAAATGTTCGTGTTTCTTATTTGCTCAGAGTATGAGCGTGCTCTAAGTGCTCAGAATAAAATGATCTGAGCATTTTCAATTTTAACATCTGATGTCAAATGTCTGTTTCGATGATTTTCTCCTACAATAAAACAAAAATGGCCCAGGATCGAGGGGCTCCCATATCAATTTCTGGGATTAAAGAATTTAGATGAAAAGTTTTAATTTTTATGGGTTGTTTTTTCTCCGTATAAGACTAATCGTCACAACTGAAAAAAAGTTTTTTTTAAACAAATGTGTGGCAGTAAATCTAAGCTTAGCCCTACTGATAGTATCGTTTAGAAATATCCTCTAGGGACAGTATTAAAACAATCGAATCTATAATTGAATTTGTGGTTTCCATCAAACTTCGTAAAACAAACAAAATTTTAATGCATCTTCTTTTAGAAACAATCAAAATCCGGGATATGTCTTTCTATTATGTGAATGTCCATTGCAATCAGTTGCTGTATCAGAAACTGAGAAAATTATTGTAAAAGACCCTCTGCCTTCAGACTAACGATAATCGAACTTACCAAAACTAAGGGGTAAGAATACCCGTAAAAGTAAAGGTGCTACCATGGGCAATGTGCAACAAGAATCCAAAAACTCAAGGTACACAAACTTTGGTATGTGAAGCCAGCCATCTTTCCATCTCCCTTGCACGTCTATACGAAATCACCCGGGCAAAATGTACCTACGACATGCAACCGTAACTCCGGTAAGGATCGGATCGTGTGCCTTCGTCGTATTTGTCGCTGTCGTTATTATATTTTTTGTTCCCCTAAGTGTTATTATATTCAATGACAGTGAAGCATTTTGATGTTGGCATACGGTAAGATCCTGATTACGCTTCGTACTCGTATTCGTATTTCCTCTTTAATTCGGTAATGTGGTCGATGGTCGGCAGGGAGGTAGAGAAACTGAAAAGAATTTCGGATATTGTAAGCAGAATGAAGGTACGTGCCATAAGCTGCACACCTGGACACGCTGGCAATGCCAGCCACCACGACATACGTCAATAGTTTCTGTTTTCCTACACAAATTGAAGAAGGACCTGGTGCCCATCGTTGCGCTATATCGTTCCATTTCACAAGATCAGTTTGTTTTACGACGAAATGACTAGTATGCATATGTATAGCACAACTTTTTGTTTTTGCTCTTTGTGCACTGCGAACATTGTTTGATTTTTTTCTGGGATAGCCAATACTCAGTCCCGAAAGTTATTGTTATATTGATACAATTTAGAATATTGAATTTGATAAAATATTTATATGCATAAGGAAATAAGACACGTAAATGTTAACTGTGAGACTCACAGTGCTCACAAAATTTCAGCTCACTATAGGATGTGCGAAAGTTGGCAAAAAAGGATCTCAAAGAAGATGGAAAACCCAAATTTTACGCGCGTCAAACGCGGGCGCATAGAAACAATCTGATTAAAAGTACAGACAGAAAACTTAAAGTTAAAGTTTTTAAAAAAACGACATCTAATTTTTTATCAAAACGCAGACATTTTCCCCCTAAAGAACTATTTTAAGTACAACTAAGTTTTTGGCTCATTTTATACAAAACGCAGTTTTGCCAAATATCTTATAATAGCTGAAATATCCTGCGTAGTCCGGCTGCCCCCACCCAAATGACCAGCCTTTACTGACACCAGCCCACTGACACTCACACCATACTTACCACATAACTGTGGCCTATAAACTCAGGAGAAAAAAACGTGGACAATGTTGATAAGCTGATCATAATCGAACCTTTAGATTGGCTTAAAAAAAGACGTTGCTCGGCTGCCCCCACACCCCACCAACTAAAGTAAAGCGTTAAGAACATTTACTGCATAAAAACAAACACGCTACGAACTCAATGGGATGGATAGTTTTTGAGTTTTGCTATGTCTAACGCAGAAACACACAGAAATTGATTTTTATATATATAGAAAGATAGATTAGACAGTTAAAAAACAATTTCTGTGCACGGGGCTCATAAGTAGAACCTCACCGGTTATCATCTTAAATGGTGCCATGAATGATGGCTAATAACTTAAAACAAAGTCAAAATTTGCAATGAAATCGTTAAACATTCCATTAAACTTTGTTGTTGTTTTAACGATGTCTTCGTTGAAGAGAAAGTCCAAAGCTTAGGTACAAGCAACATACAATACTAATGGGGTTTTTATTTTGTTTTGTGTTTTTTATATAAAACAGCTTATCAAAAAAACATAATTTGGGGTAAAGTTCTATCGATGCCATTAATTTTAAAGTGCAACATGATTGAAATGTCCTCCACGGAGTTGCTTGCACGTGCGAATGCAATGAACCCAATTTTTAATGACTAGTTCGCATAAGTCGGGTTATATTCCGGCAATTTCAAATTGGATGTTGATCTTGCGGTTGCCGAAACATAACATCATTAGCTCGATAACATTTCAAACAGATTGTGGCATGTGGTGCCACAAACTACATATGCTCTAAGTCAATCTCTTCAAATTTATCCCAATTTATCCCAAATAAAGTCAGTCTATTAAAAAAGAAGTATGGGCCAATAATCAGTCCAGCATGAAAATCGCACCAAACAGTAATTTTTGTGGGTGTAATGGCATTTCGTGAGTGGCTTCAGATTGATGACTTTCTCAAATGCGACAGTTAAGGACGCCTTTGAGCCAGTAAAAGGGCTTCAATGCTGAGAACGATTTATCGACGAAAGTCCATCACTGAATTCGCGCTAAGTAATAACTTGTCACGGAAAGCTTCTAAATTCGCCTTCGGATCTGGCCTTAAATTAAAGGTCCCTTCCATTTGTGTCCAAAAATATACATGCGCAACACAAATGGTTGCGAGAAGCTAGGCCTTGGACCGCAATGGTCTGTCGCGCGAATATTATCACTGAAGTCGCAGCTGCTGATCATTCGGGTTCAATTTTGGCCACCAGAAATGCCTAATTTCTCAGATCGACGCGGAATCGAAAAGATTGGGCCTAACTCGAACATTACGAAGTGCATATGTCAATTGTTGTTTTATCTGGACGAGTACACCGACCGAAAAATGGAGTTAGAGCAAGTAAAATGTCGTAACCGAACGCGCACTTTGATAAACAAATGTTGATGGAAACTACCAAAATGGTTTTTTATTATGATGATTTAGCTTAAGCTATTTAAAATAAAGCTATATCTTACATCACTATATAGGTACCTTCCCAGTCCTAAATTTGTCTAGATATAAGAAACTTAAATTTTATTTAAGAGCAGTGACAGAGAGGATAGAAATAATCGCCTTTTTATTTTAATTTAATTTAGCCAAAATAAAATTATAAAATGTATTTGTATATATCTATATATGTATGAACAAATTACAAGTCACACATTAATAAATATTTGTTCTTTTTGTATTGCAGGAAGATTACGATGGACTACGGAGAAAAATAACGCTTTGCTTCTGGTAAACTTCTTAACCTTATATTATTATTTTTTTATTGCATGTAATGTGCTATGTAATGTATATATGAAAAGACATATTGCACTTCGAGAAACTTTACGTATATGTACATTACTAACTAAATGTTTTTTCCACGTCTATGAATTGTGGTCTTAAAGCAATTTGACAAAAACGAACTTAAAAAATTACCAAAACCAAAATTACGCTTAATTACCGGGTAAATATTAAGAGCGAAATACGTACTTATTTAACTAAACATTGTTTGATCAGATTACTTGTTATAAATTCAACTTCAGTTTCAAAAACAATAAAACAATTTCGGGTTTTTAACTTTCTGTTTGGTTTCCAAAGTGTAGATTGTCCATTTAATGTCTCAGAGGCCCTCGTTGCTTTTTAATTATGTATATAAATAATTATATTGATAGAGCGCAATGCATTTTGCTTGTCTTATTTGATTTCATTAAAATTAAATGCTAGACAAGCTATCATTCTACCTCCAATTTTTTATATTTGATATCAGGGTACAATCTTCGCACCTAAAGAACGCTTACCTTAGTTATCTACCTATCCAGATTTACTTTGAAAATTGATAGTCGATTCGCGTAAATAGAAACTTTGCAATTTTTTCGAATAATACCGGACATTAGTGGACATTTTTCGGAAAAAAATATACGATATGAACGCGACAACGTGTGGTTTTACCAGGATAGCGCTATCTGCAATTAGTTCAATATAAGTGACAACGATTAGTCAATATTTCAAATTGGCGACAAGTTGATTTTGAGAAATGGGTCTTTTAATAAGCTTTCCGGGTTATGGGATTTGACACCTCCCAATTTTCTGTGGGTTTAAGTCAATTAAGTCAATGAAATCACTATTAAGCCGATTATCCAGCAACAATATTATAGCTTTTAAAGCCAACACCAATATTCGTGTCATTCGAGACATATGTAGATATTATAGTCGTTGCATTGCTCAAAAAGTGGCCCTAAATTATACGGGTACAGAAAACCGGACATAAGCAAATAAATTGAATGAATGGAAATATTTGATTATATTTTTATATACTTTTGCGGAGCGGAGCAGTTGCAAAATTAAAAATTAATGAAATTGTTAATATTGTTAACGTAGGTATCTATGTACCTATATATTAATAAAATCGAACAAATTTTTATATAAAAAGGAATTAAAAATATTTACCCAATACAGTAAAGACTCGATAATTCGAACAAATTACCAATTGCAAAGCTTTTTTTCTGATTAACATCAATCTTGTAATTTGCGGTACTCATTTGTACTTTTTCTCTTCGCTTAGTGCGTATTTACAGTGTATTTCCCTGAACACTTACCGCTATTTAAAAGCAGTTTGAATTAAGCTGCAGCTTCAACTTGACAACAAACTCTGTTGATTTTAGGAAATGTAAATTTTTTTAATTTTTTTAAATTGTCTTCTCTCATGTTTAATTATACGGTGATTTGTTTTATAAATTGTTTTGTTTTTCTGACATTAAAGACTGTTTAGAGTTCAATATACTGTTCGTATAGTTTGAATCCTCTGTAATTCGATTTGTAGTATAGGTCGTCCATATGGTAGTTCGAATAACCGAGTCTGTACAAAGTGGTCAATGATTTAGCCATTATTTTGCTTAAAAAATTGTACATATAGATACATTTTGAAAGAAATAATTTTTGCCCTCTTAAGCTTTGGCACAAATAAACAAAGGATAATTAGGTTTAATACACTGGCATGTGCGAAATGTATGTTGTGTTCAATAGTGGTTGGGTTGGGGTATCCAACTAATCTCTGTTAGATTTACAGGCTGACTTGTAGTGCAACCGCAAATTGCAAAGGACACACAGAAAGAGAAATTCTTATTGCTTAGGTAATCTCCTTTTTTGTATTTGCAGAGAGACTTTTGAGAAAGGGGAACGAAATATAAATGCAATCGACGTTCGCATGTGTGTGGTGGTGGAAAGAACAAAATTCACAATTAGAAGAACAATTTTTACGGCTGCAAATCACGCATCGGCCCGCGAATGCTGCTTCGCTGCGGAGGAGAAATTCGCCGAAGAAACTCAGAAAGAAAAATAATAAAAGAAAATATCAGAGAAAAAAAAAACAAAAACAAAACAAAGTCAGAGAACTAACCAACGAGGAACAACCAACACCAACTTTAGCATAAAACTATAAAACTAAAACCACACATTGCGCTAGCGAGCAACATTTTTCATATATACCTATATGTATCCATAGTTATATATAACTATATATATATATATATTAATATATATAAACTTCTCATCACAGTTTTTCGCTGCTCACAAAATTATCACCTCACTACCAGCGAAGCATTTTCTTCAAAGGGGTTGATGTATCACACCAGAAAGGCAGTGTGAGAGCGAGCTAGAGATAGTCCTATTTTAAAAACGCAAAAACAATAATTAGAAAGGCTAAAGAAAACGAAACAGAAAAATAAACTGAATAAGAAATATTGAAAGAAACCGAGAACGGGACAGCAAGACTGCGACGACGGTGGAGAAATATTGAATTGTTTGATCAGTACAATAACTAGCAAGTGAGAGTGAGAGGTTATAGCGGCGGCGGCGACGGCGAATTCACCCGACCCACTCGTTGCGAGTGTGGCGGCGAAGTGGTCGCTAGGCCAATAAAGTTGTGTTTCATCTTATGATGTCATCAGAGGAGGACACAAAGTGTTTTGGGTTGTACAGTGATGAAAAGTTACTTCTAAAGACAACAACGTCGAACGATAACGACAATTCGAACTCGAACGCGAACGCGAAGAGTCCAGTCGTCGCCGATCTTACGAACTGTGTTATAGCTATTAGTGGTAACTCGGATAATAGCAGCAACGGCAGCAGCAGCAGCAATTGCAAACGAAATCGACAACGCGTCGACGCTGGCGAACCAAGAAATAGTTATTCGTCGATTCCGAACTTTAGTTCTCGTCCGTCATCATTCATGAGTAGTGCGGCCACCGGAGCTGGAGGTCTTTATGGGGCCTTGTTGAATCAGACTCAATCGGCACATTTCGTTGGCGGTTTGTTCGGTCCAAACGGTTTCGGTTCAGCTAAAATGTTAAATGAATTATTCGGTCGACAAATGAAACAGGCCCAAGATGCTACCAGTGGTTTGCCCACAACATTGGATAATGCAATGTTAGCGGCCGCCATGGAGTCTGCAACAAGTGCGGAATTACTCAGTGCGGCAGCTAGTACTCTTGGAGCCAATTTGAATAGTTTGAATTTGAATTCGAGTAAATTGCTCAACAATAATCTAAATTTGAATAATAATAACAACAACAGCAACAACAACAACAATAATAACAATAATAGTGTTAACAATATAAATAGTATTAGTAATAATAACAGCAGCGGTGGTGGTAACAACGTTGTTAGTTCAAGTGCGGGGGGCATTGGGAGCGGCGCAAATAATTTTGAATCACCATCGCAATCACATCAGTCGCATTCACTGTTGTCGTCGTCATCGTCGTCGTCGTCGTCACCTTCGACGTCATCGTCGTCGTCCTCCAATGCATCGTCCCCGAAAAATCGAAGGTCGAGCAGTTGTAGTGATCGATCTACAGATGGTGGTGTTGGTGGAGCTGTTACTGCAGTAGCAGGAGGTGGTGTATCACCTACACCACCACGAGCTCCATCACTTTCGAGGACAGCTGTCATCGCCGCAACAACGGCATCTTCATTGACAACTTCAACTGTCACGACACCTGGCGTATCGTCGATGGGTGTTGCCACAAGTACACCGCCCACACCAACAACAACAAGTCACCAGCAGCAACAAAACGAATTGGCCCACCACATGCTCCGTAATATCCTGCAGGGTAAAAAGGAGCTGATGGCTCTCGATCAGGAATTGCGGTCAGTGATCAGTCAACAGCAGCAACAGAAGCAGCATCAGCAAAGCAATGTGTTGACCGCCTCACAGGATAATAATAACTGCATTAGCAAAAATAACAACAACAACTCAAGTGCGACAAACAACAATGTAAACTGCAACAATAAAACGGGCGACAATAAGCCAACTGAGATCGATGGCATAATAGATCTGCTGGATGACCCACTACCCGGAGATATTCAAATCAAATGTGAGCCAAATGTAAGTACAGTGAATAGTGGTTGTCATGAAAATGATCGACGGAAGTCGACAGATTCTGATCATGTCAGTAGAGGTGAAATTGGCATCAGTTGCGAGGATGATTTGCGATCGGATGACAATTGTCAGGACGATCACGTTCTTAATATGAACGACATGATTAACTGCAGTGATCAAATGCAACAGCAGCAGCCACATGATCATCTGCAACAGGATGTTCTAGGCGGTGGTGTTGTTGGTGTCACAAAGAAAGAGGCTGATGATTTGCTTGACGACGTTGAATTGATGGCGTTAAATTCCCGATCGGATCTGGAGTCACTCGGCTCTCCATGCAATTCGGACGTCAATGACATGATGATGCTGGATAATAGCAAAGATGAATTGGAAGAGGAACTGGAGAAGGATGTGGCAGCGACAACGATGAAGTCGTTACGTGTGAAACCTGTCGGAATGGACATGAAGCGAGCACGCGTCGAAAATATCGTTTCGTCGATGCGCTCCAGTCCATCGTCACACCAACCGCATCTCCAGGTAAACGGTTGTAAGAAGCGCAAATTATATCAACCACAGCAGCACGCGATGGAACGGTATGTAGCTGCAGCGGCAGGACTTAATTTCGGATTAAACATCCAGAGTTTGATCCTAGACGAGGAGGAGGACGACGAAATGGAGTCGCCGCAGATTCAGCAAAAACGAGTGGAAAAAAATGCATTAAAGTCGCAACTGCGATCTATGCAGGAGCAGTTGGCCGAGATGCAGCAAAAGTATGTGCAATTGTGTTCGCGAATGGAACAGGAGTCTGAGTGCCAGGAAATTGACGATACTGCCAGCGACAGCATGGAACAGGACGACAATCCGGGTGATCTGTCACCGTCACCATCATTAACAGACTCAGGACTAATTAATAAGAACCACATTGAGCATCAGAGGCCGTTGTCATCGTCGTCACGTATGCTTGTTACACCGGTGAAGAACAATAAAACCCTAAGCGCTCTCGGTTCTGCTGCTGCAGGCCTGGAGAACACTCCGCACATGTTGTCCCAAATGATGAGCAAAATGATGTCATCGAAGCTGCACAATCCCCTGGTTGGCCATCCGCATATGCAGCAGCCATTCAATGGACCACCACACCCGTTGTTACAGCACATGTCGCATGTTGGGAGTGACAGCACGAGTGCGCCACCGCATATCTCACATCCTGCTATTAGCAATGCAGCTGCAATGTATTTGGGTCAGCAGTTCTTCTTTGAACAAGAGGCGCGCATGGCAAAGGAGGCCGCAGAAGCACAGGAACGTCAACAGCAGCAGCAGCAACAACAACAACAACAACATCAACAGCAACAACAACAACAACAACAACAACAAGAACAACAGCAGCAACAACAACAACAGCAACAACAACAACAGCAGCAGCAACAACAACAACAACAACTACAACAACAACAACAGCAACAGCAGGAACAGCAAGAGCAACAAAGACGTTTTGAACAAGAACAACAACAAAGGCGCAAAGAAGAGGAACAACAACATCTGCAACAGCTGCATCGGCAACAACAACAACTTCAGTTGCAACAGCAGCAGCAACAACAACTCCAACAGCAACAACAACAACAACAACAACATCATCAACAACAACAGCAGCAGCAACTTCAACAACAGCAGCACCAACAACAGCAACAACAATTGCTTCAAATGGAATCAACAACTGCGACACCAACAACATCAACGATTCGACAAGGAACCCGGATGCAACACCATCGGTCAAATCATTCCTCAATAAAATCAGAGATTTCCGAAAAATTCAACATGCTGCGCTCCAGCTCAAGCTCAATGGTCCGAATGTCTGGATCAGACTTGGAGGGTCTGGCCGATGTTCTGAAATCGGAAATCACCACATCCCTCTCAGCACTAGTCGATACTATTGTCACAAGATTCGTACACCAGCGTCGACTTTTCAGCAAGCAGTCAGATTCAGTTGCAGCTGCAGCCGAGCAGCTCAACAAAGATCTATTGATGGCTTCGCAGATTCTTGACAGGAAGTCACCGCGAACCAAGGTGGCCGATCGCGGTTCTTCATCAGCCAGCTCGACGAATCACACAATACCGTCTGGAGGACCAATATCGTCTGCGCCAACGAATGGCCAATCATCCGCCACTTCAGGTGCCGCAAATGTGACAAATCAATCAGGTAACGGTTCTCTTAATGTTAGCAACTCAAGTAACATCCATATATCAAACACTAATTGCAATAGTAGTAGTAGTAATAGCGTCAATAATCACGGCCTTGTGCTTGGCCACGGCTCCAACCATGGCCATAGCATTCTGATGTCGAGTGCTAGCAATGGCCCCCTAGTAAACAATTCCAATGCAAATTCAATGATAAACACACATCTAGTTGGAGCGTCTGGTGGCACAAACACCATGAACAGTATGAATAGTAATTGTAATAGTCTGATGGGTGGACCACGAATGAACGGTAGTCAAATCGCATTTCCATCACCAGCTGGTATGGGCCTACAAATGCATCATGCTGCCGCCATGAATGGACCCCAAAGCCATCAGTCAGATAATAATAGTTTAAGTTCTTTAAATATACCACCACCTCATATGCGACCTTCGCCCTCAGCGGCCTTGTTTCAGGCACCGAAGACACCCCAAGGAATGAATCCGGTCGCAGCAGCAGCCCTCTACAATTCCATGAGTGCACTCGGTGGGGCAAGTACAGCCGGCAGTGGCGTCGGCAACGTTGGTAGTAACCACCATCCAAGTCAAATAAATCCATTCTGCATACCCGAGCCAAGAGATCAAACTCAACTGGAGCAAAATGAGGCGCTCAGCTTAGTGGTGACTCCAAAAAAGAAGCGTCATAAGGTGACCGACACTCGCATTACACCGCGAACTGTGAGTCGGATATTGGCACAAGACGGCATTGCCCCACCATCGTCAGCGGCAGCGGCAGCAGCAGCAGCAGCTCTGGCCGCGTCTTCAGCGACGGTGTCCAGTGCAATGCTGGAGGGGGCCAGTAGCAATCATGGGAAGTTCTCCGTTTCCAATCAAATGGGCAGCAATCAGGTGGTGACCAGCAGCATCAGCAACTCGATCAGCAATAACATCAGCAGCGCACCAACAAGTACAACGCCGGCGCAAAGTCCGTCGCCGCGTTCCTCGCAATATCATCAGCCACCTCCACCACCACCACCACCACCACCAACAATGATGCCAGTATCACTGCCAACATCGGTGGCCATTCCTAATCCATCGCTTCATGAATCTCAAGTCTTCTCGCCGTACAGTCCATTCTTCAATCCCCACCACGGCCCCCATGGCCCACATGGAGGATCACACGCACCACCATCGGCGCAAATGCATCACATGAAGATGTCATCGAGCCCACCGGGTCTTGGCGGCATGATGGATTCCAGAGACTCACCGCCACTACCGCATCCGCCAACCATGCTACATCCTGCCTTATTAGCTGTGGCTCACCACGGCAGCTCCCCCGACTACAGTGCTCATCTTCGGGCGGCCATGGACGCCCAGGATCGCAACTCGGATTGCAATTCTTCCGCCGAAATGCAGTTCGATGGCATGCAACCTACTATATCCTTTTTAAAACAACAAATGATGTGAGTTGACAATTCAAAATGTATATTATATGCATGTATTTCCTTCACCTTTTACATTTCCTTCATTCCAACACACACATCACACACACAATCCGTGAGCCACACAATTTCTTTCAATGCAAGTTAAGTGCATACAAATTACTCAGCACACAAATAATCTCGTCGCCGCTGAAACCTCTTTCACTTCTACAATTTCCTTTCACCGGCTCTGCCCGATTTCTTATTGTCTTTCGAGGCTTACACAAGCAACAAAAATAAACAACAATAAAAAAACTAAGTGAAACCAATAAAGTGTCTTCCATAAACACTTTGATACGGCGCTGCTGCGCTGATTCAATGAAACTTGGGATTTCATATGAAATCAAAACCATTGCACTGATTTAATCCATCAGCAGGCAAGTGGAATCCAAATCTATCATGTGTGCAATAAGCCTTCGATCACTGGCAGTGAAAGGAGGCACCATTCCACTATACTCGTAAGTCTACAAAAGACTATTTTCTTTGGCTTTGTTTATGGTATTTATTTTTGTACTTGCCACCAATACAATATACGAAGCAATATACTTCGTACTCGCATGCAATCATGCAAGCTAAAAACATCAACCCCCATCCTAGCCGTCCAACCAACACACTCGTCCTTAATCATACCAAACAAACAATTTATTATTTAAATAAAACTTAACTCTTTGTTCCATATTGTGTAACCCTTGTAAATATAGAAAATCTGATTCCTTAACTCCGTTGCACTCGTCAACATTGACACCGATGCACCTGAGAAAAGCTAAACTGATGTTCTTCTGGGTACGCTATCCCAGTTCGGCAGTCCTCAAGATGTATTTCCCCGATATCAAGTTCAACAAAAACAACACAGCACAATTGGTTAAATGGTTCTCGAACTTCCGGTAAGTCAGCTTTTTTACTTTTATAATTAAATGTAGAAACGATCCGGTGTAAGAGATTTGACATAGTAATGGCAGCCAATTACAATTGGCACTGAAAAAAAATTCGACTTAAGTTGTGCTGAGTGCATTCGGAAACGTTTTCCCCATTCCTGTCACCTGTCACTCTCAGTTCATTTGTAATATAATTTCTAAAAAAATGCTTTTGGAATACTTTGTGTTAAACGGCGGGCTGCAACTCAACAACACCCTGCTTGTTGTTGGTTCCAGACACGTAAAAAAAACACTGAATGCAATGAATAGAATATATCCCATAAAAATGAAAAACGCTTTTTGGCATTCTGGAATATTTTGCTCTCGCTATTCAAATATCAAAGAGTTTTCTACTGATCCCATCGTGTCAAATCTTCATAGTGTCTTAAGATACCTTAAGTAATAAAGAAAAAATGACCTGGGGTATCAGGTTTTTACGCTTTCTTCTGGGACGCACGGGCTAAGCACTGAATATTATTCGCTTAATATTTCAATACTGAAAAAGACAACCTGAGAAAAACAGTTGGAAAGACTGATAATATGAAGGGTAGTGCATCTCAATTCGCCGTTCGGATCCGGCCTTAAATTGTATGTCCCTTCCATTTGTGTCCAAAAAATGGACCGCAACGGTCTGTCGCGCGGAATATTATTATTATTTTATAAAGTTCTACTCTGGCTTTGCTATCATAGGCGGCTTTAAAGTCTATAAAAAGTACTGAGTTTTGAATCTCTAGACATTTTTCCATCACCTGCCTAAGAGTGTAAATCTGATTAGTTGTTGATTTGCCTGTGATGAAGCCACACTGGTATGGGCCAATGATGACTTTAGCGTATGGGGCTATCCTGTCTTGAAGGATAGAGGAGAAAATCGTATACGCGGTACCTACTCAACAACGTTATATCACGATAATTGCTGCATTTTGTGATATCTCCCTTTTTATGTATTGGGCACAGGATGCCCGGATATGCAATCCGCGCTCGGAGAACCATACCAACAAGGTAGTGGTCCGAGTCGACGTTGGCACCTCGGTACGTTCGTACCGTCATCTGGTTCGGGTTGTGGCGGCGGTCTATCAACACGTGGTTTATCTGGTTGCGAGTGGCTCCATCAGGAGATACCAGGTGGCTTTGTGGATATTTTTACGCTCAAACCTTGTACTCGCAACGACTAAATTATTGCTTGCTGCCATATATGACTTGTTGTCCATTGTCATTAGTGTTCTCGTATAAGCTATGGGTGTCAATGTACTGCCTGAATACTGGCTCCCTACCTATTTTAGCATTCATTTCCCCCAGAATGATTTTTACATCATACTGAGGGCAGGCATGGAGTTCCCGTATGTCTGATTCAAAGAATTCAAAGAATTTTTCATAATATGGGGAATCCTCTCTAGATGCGACAAGCGAAGGGTGCATAGCCGTTCTTTTATTGCTTTAAAGCCGATAACGGTGGGTTTCACTATTTTGCTGGCTATAAACCCCACCCCGAACACATGATGTCATATTCTGATGTTTGTAAGACACCATTTCCCGTCCACCGCATCTCGTAGATTGCTATTATATCAGCCTTATATTTGGATAGGGTATCGGCAAGCTGCTTTGCAGCTCGAACTCTATACAGTGAGCGTACGTTCCAAGAGAAAATTCTTAAATCGTTTAGCCGTTTTCGTTGCCTTGGTCCTCGTCGTTCATCAGTGTATCCGAGGCTGGTTTTGGGTTAAAAATAATTTTTTACGGGCGTGGTTATTGGCCTTGCATCAACCTTAATCTAAAGAGACTAGCTCGATCACTCAGCTTTTTCTGCATTGGAGGAAAATTAAAGCGTTTGAAACCGCCTACAAACGTGAGGAATGTGATATATTGTAAATCACATTTCTTCGATTTTTTTCATTTTAATAAAGGGATTAGCCCAGGGAGTTTTCCTTGGCAATAAGTTTGAATATAAAAAAAGTATATTTATTTCTTTATATAATTATTTATATTTTATATTTTTTTAAATATAACATTTCATAAAATGTAACTTGGTACATAGAAAAAAAGGCCGAATCAATTTGTATATTGAAAGTAAAAAATATAAAATTGAATGGCTGACGAACAGGTACATTCTTTGGCACAGGCACTCAAGTATATTAGAAAATTTTGGGTTGATGATGACAAGAGATCAGGTAACCGATGATTGCCTAATACCAAAATAATAGACAGTTGAAATCGTGTAAGGACTAAATTTATATTTTACGAGTAGGTACCTGCCATGTCAATTGGTTAAATGTGTTCGAATTCACACCAAGACGTCTTTGAGGGAATTTCAAAAATATTTGCAATTGCGATATGTTCCCTGACGTATTTAGGTACTCCTGTCGTTGTTTACCTATGGGACTAATAGCAACGGCAATCTAACAAAAAGATTATCCTGGTCGTCCAGAATTACGAGTAATCGTTCGTTGTTCGCGCCAAAATGCACATCTGTCAGCTCTGCTCGCGCTCCGCCAGCACAATAGTTCACCTCACCCTCGTTAAATTGAAAAGAAACGGATTTTTGCGGATGATCTCCGCAGATGTTTTTCGCCACCGATTGCGTCGACGTGCGTCTACGATTCGAACGTCTTGAGAGAAAAAAGATAAAAAGAAAATCACACAAGAAAGCAAAATCGGTCTCAGGTAACTTGTTAGTTATACACAAAACATCGTCGCAACCCCTCTGAGAAAGTCGCGCAAGCAGACTTCATTTGTTCGTTCGGTTTCTATTGTGAGAAAAAAATTTAAAAATATATGGCAGAGAAGAGAATAAGAGCTGAACGAACGTCTTTGCCTTACTGATCTTAAAGGACAATGGGTACGTTTGGCAATATGCAAAAAGCCACTAAGCCATTCAGGGTATATTATGCAGGCAGGATTGTAGAGTTGAATATATCTTTTTTGCTTCTCGTTCACATCGGCAACTAAGAGCAGGGGTTGTTACTTGTGCAGGGATTCTCGAACTCGTGCGTCGTGCATATACATACGACTTACATGTTGGGAAGTTAATATAATATTTGTAAGATCATTCTCTAAATGACTTTCGTGCGAATGAGAGGGACTATTGTGCACGTTCTCATTTCCTCTACAATGAATATGAAGTAGAAAATAACGGCTTAGCTTAAGGTTTGAAGTTAATAATAAACGGTTTTTTCTCTAAATGTGTTAGACTTAAAAACATCATTAATTTCGTATATCTACTTGATTGCTGCTGAAAAAAGATTAGGACAATTGCATCGTGGCAATTCGCACAAAAGTTTTGATGCGCTTATGGCAATTGTTTGGCACATTTCAGGATGCATCTGATGGATCTCTCAGAAGTCGCGCACCACCGCCAATTGGCTTTGTAACTGACAACTGGAACTGCACAGCTTCTCCCTTAATTAGTTCATTTGTATAAGGTGTGAACTGTGGTGCAAAGAGGTGTGGATTTTTGTCGTGGCAGCAGTCATAGTCTGCGGCATCATCATGATGATGTCCTTCCGTTGCTTCAACTTGTGTGCTGCAATGAGGCAGTGCGGATTGTATGTGCACGTGTGCATGTGCAGTTGCCCCACACGTAAATTCGTATATGTGGAGTTATTCCTTCCTGATGTGGCAATTGCTGCGATCGTTTAAAACAACCCGCAATAAAAATGCTCGCCCTTAAATACTCACAAATAGTGTGAGTGCTAAGCGGAAAGCGCTGAGCGCAAAGAAATACAACAAAGTAGGAAAAAAATCAGCGTAAATATGAATTCTCAAAAACAAAACAAAACACAAAAAGTCTTCCCTTCTCCTACTTTGCATTGAATTATCGCATTTCTGCTGCACGTCTGTGGTTTCCTGACAGAGGCTCTTTGTACAGAAATTAAATAATAATCACATTGCCTTTATGCTCGAACACCTTCCATCGTTACATACATTTAAAAGTGCTTAGTCGCTCGCACTCATCATCCGCTAATTCACTCCTCGCTCGGCACTGCACTGCACACACGTCACATGATGTTACGTTTGCGTGCATGCACGAAGAGCACTCTCACTCGCTGTATGATGAAAAACGCATCCCACAACCCACACATCCTGGTCACATTTCAATTTCGATTTGCGTGCTGTGAGGAGCAAAACAAATCGCACATCTCGCACAAAGGTACATAATAATCTCATCCACCTAGCTTGTAGGAGAACGCTCGCTCTTTTTTCAGCGACAATTTTCATTGCATTGTTTTTGATGTTGTATTATTGCAACGAGTTTTATCCATTGCGATGATTTTTCCACGTGGCAATAATGTGTATGTGCGAAAGTGAAGTTGCTCTTATCGTTGCCAATTAGTAGACAAATTGCTTTTCCGAAATCACATCTCACACATGCATTAATGGTGGTGAAGAAGTCCATCTACGTCTTTTACTTAGGCGGTTACATCAACAGCATGAAGCATCGGATGTTCTGCATCTTAAGTCTTTTATGTGGTGGATCCGCTTTTGCGACCAAGCTCCACATCGCTAGCTCATTCCCTGATGTGTACCTATGAGTAGGTATGCTTCTATACTTGAAATTTCAATGCACTGCCGGAAGGCGTATTAATTAGGTTCATCAATTCATCTCATCCATTGCAGTTCGCAGGCCATAGATGGGAAACATCAATTCCTTGAAGCGGAATAGTCATCGTACGAATAGAGTACAGTACAGAGTGCTTCACCGGAAAGTGAGCATACAGTGCGCCATTCATGAATCACGAGATGTAGTGGGTGTGATGCTTTTGGATTTTTGTTTAAAGTTATTTAAAGAGATAATGTCCTTGTGTACAGGTGCTCGAATGAAAGGACCACCTTTGAGGTGGATTCACGGAGAGGACAAGATGATGCACTAAACTCACACAATACGCATCAGGACTATGTGCCTTCGTTCCTATGTTATCTGTTTCTGTATCCGTACATGCGGAGGCATTAGTGCGTTACCCCGGCCTACCGTGCCATAATGTAGAACAATCTTCACTTATCGCGACATTAATAAGCTACTGTGCACGGTTTCTAAGGATGTATGGAAATCGCACACACTATACCCACTCGTGGCTTACTGCGACGAGTATTGGACGTGACGCTCTGGGTGATGGTGATGCGCGGTGTTGGTGTGGTGATGGTTGCAGCTCATCATCATCGCCACTGTAAATTGCCTACTGAATGACATGAATGTGCAGAGCGTCAAAAATGAATGCCGTTTGCTGCATTTCAATAATACAAGTAATTGCATCACTCTTGGGCTGCGACTGTGCAAGCGCAACAACGCCAAGGGCTCTTAACCCAAAAGTATAAAAAGACAAGGATTGCGGGTATATATGCAACTTGGCGAGCATGTCACTTCTTCTTATTATTATTTTTTTTTTTTGCAATTTTTATATTCATTGTTGCTTGAGAGAACGGTGAGAGCATTATGATGCATAATATACTCGGCGTATATGCGATTGCAGCATTTCTCAATTCGTAATTATCAGCCGGAAGTGAGGTGGCAGCAACAACAACAATAACAACAATAACAATGTCGCCTCAACAAATCCTCATCGCTCACTTAGCTGCCCCACCAACCATCGATATGAATTGAAGAGAGCACTCACTCATCATCGCATGTACTGACGAGTATCTACACGAAAAAGGCGCACTCACGAAAGGGTACTGTGGGAACGCCGACGCCGGCCGGCGGTAAAACATTCATGCCAAGGCGGATAAACAAGCCAATTTTGCATTTGAAGATTGAAGATTGTTTGCTCCTTTTAATTAATATACATAATGTCCTTATGTCATTGCGGCACTTAAGTTTGTGCTCAAAACATAATAGGCGGCGCACACCCTCATCCAACTCGCTCATCATCTTCATTTCGGTGGTCGGGGATCGAGGCTGACTTGGAGACTGGGACTCTAGTTGTGCTGTGCATAATTGCTTGGCTGAACTATACAATATACGCCGATGCATGATCCACTACACATCATAGAGTCGTCTTGCAAATGTTGCACTTGCATCAGTGTGCCCCAAGCCTTTGGTGCCACACTTCTTGGGCGAATCCGAATGCAAAAAGTGTCACGCCTAAGGAAGCACTGAAGGACTGACTGACTGACTCGCTGATGGTTCCCCAGTCCCCACTTCACATAACATACGTACTTACGCCGGTATGCATCCACTATATGCACACTACGCCGTAGGTAGCCTCTTTAGGACTAATGCCTCCATTTTATATTTTTGCTTTTTGTTTTATTTTTGTTGTTCATTCATTCATCTTATGCGCTTCTCCTTGTTCTTGATGCGAACACCTCCTCGAGTGGTGCTGTTTGCAGCGTGTTGCGCTGCAATTTAAATGCAAATATTGTTTGTTTGCTTTCTATATTATTTAGCATTCTTCATTATAATATAACTAGGATGTGAGGAGCGCCCTTTTGAGGTTGTTCTTCTTGTTGTAGCTGTTGTTGTTTTCATCGCTCGCTCCACTTAAGTGAATTGAGTGCTCAGTTTAGTGTTAAAATACCCACTTTTCTGAGCGGGAATAGCACCAACGCCGAAACGATGTCGACATTGCATTCACGAATGTAGTAGATAGGAGCATTCTTGTAGGTATATGTAGCGCTGGCGACAGAGGAACCTCACTTTTTACCGAAAGATCCTCCAAAGGAAGACTCCATCCGCTTGGATGAATGCCTGCCTGCCTGACGACTGCGATGGTGATGCATTGTAATAATATATGTAGATGCGAAGTGTTGTGCCATCTAGTGTCATCAGTGCGATAGCAGCTAGGTCTGAGTGAGTGTGTGTAGGCAAAAAATCTAGTAGTCGTTTTCACACGTCGTGTTCTCTGATGGTGGCGCTATTGTTTGCGCTCCTCAATACAATAGCTTCTCGAATAATAAGATTTGCAAACCGATGAGATAACGACATAAGAATGCGGGATGATTTATTATTTTCACAATTACCTAGGAGAGGATGGCATACTTTAGTCTGATAGTGAAGTATAAAATGCAGCCAAGAAAGTCTGCGCATTTCTGACTCATTCGCAATTAGTTTGTTCTAATCTGCTTACTTTTGCAATAATCCAAGTATCAGCAAAACATTCAAAGTGTCATTGTTTCCATCCGTTTTTTTAATATTGGCATTCACCCATTCAGACAAAAGCAATAGTCAGCACGGTCAGGATTCATTATTCGTCTTCATGCCGGATGTTGAAATACTGCAAATTGCAACATAATGCACTCGACATTCTAGGAACAAATATTGCATAGATGATCGACAATAGATGTGCCTACAAGCTAACGAAAGAAAGTGCACTGCATGACACCAAATGAATTCTTTATAATGGTTGGTTTGGTCGGCTTCAGCTTCAGGTACATCATCAGCAGTATAAGGTCACCCACACCATAAAACGCTTACGACTACGGTTACGATTAAGAAAACAAATATTTAATCTCTCGTCATTGTACTTGCTGGATTGTACTACTAATAGGGGTGTGTGTGTTTATAATTTAATTAGAATGTGGGGGTTGGCTTTTGACTAACGGTCATCAAATCGGTGGCATGATGATATTACGGTGCTGGTGTACCTCGGTCGTCGTTGTGTCGCCGTAATTATTTTTCCTCGATGCGAAACATCTATAGCTACACAAAGCTCTAATTGCCAATTGGGTCTACTTTGACAAAAGAAATTCTAGACTCTTGCACTTTGTGTGCACTCGGGGATTTCTTTTGCTTCGCTGGTGCATATGTGCAAGTATATATGTGCGTATGCACAATACATATAAACTCCGTGCTATTGGATGTAATTAATATGACGTGATTAATAAATGCGTTCCCGGCGCTTGTACATCCAGAAATGAAGATTATGTTTAATAAATGATGTGAAAATGATAGTCAGCATCAGCAGGAGCTGCTTTGTTCTGGGGAAGAAAACGAAGCTAAGCTCATTTACATCCCCTTGACGCTGATTTTGTACTGGCTACTGCTTGTAGGATTCTTCTGCTGCGCATTCGGAATTTTTAATAAATCTCTTATGGCATAACCAGCCCCCTTCAGCAAGTCAACCCACAACCACCTACTCCTACAAACCACACAAAGTCACATTTACCACGATTGCGAATGTTTGCCTTGCAACATTTAGATGCAGTCATAAAGATTTTAATTAAGCTCCAGAAGTTCGGATGTTCTCGTTTGAGTTCCATTGGTTTTGGGATTAGTGTGTGCAGCTAAATGCAAATATTGTACTGTACCTAAGAGTTTGTGTGCGAATTTGCGGTTAATCGAATGCATTACGTTCGTTTGAGCAAATTAAAAAGGATATTTGCCTAGTGCATTAGTCGCGGAGTTCTTTGTAAAGATTCATTGTCTTCTTCAACTGTGTATACAGGAGATGTCGCCGAGCTAAAACTTGCAACTTATTCACTAGCGTCTATTAGAAGAGATATTAGTATTCGGCGCGACAGACCATTGCGGTCCAAGGCCTAGCTTCTCGCAACCATTCGTGTTGAGCATGTATATTTTTGCACACAAATGGAGGGACCTACAATTTAAGGCCGGATCCGAACGGCGAATTGAGAAACTTTCCGTGACAAGTTATTGCTCTCGAAACGTTTGTCACCCTTTCGCGAGAGGTGGGACACCGTGAAAATACTTTTGGTGTTACTGGGATTCGAATCACGAGAGATAAGTGATTTTAAAAGTCACAGTTATATGTTTCAGTTCACAAACTGAAAGTCAAACCCAACTGCTTTCTTGAACGAAAACTTTCTGGTAATTTTGCCATAAATATTCTTAATCCGTTGAAACATATTAAGACTTTTTACTCGAATAGTGATCTATTGTGCTAAACATCTCTCAGGATCGATTGACAGTACGATAGCTGGGTTTCGTCTAGATCGTCCTTAATACACGTCATTGGTTTTACGAAAATCAAAAAGAGATAAAATATCATCTCTCGTCTTTCTTGAGTGTAACATTTCAACTACCATAGCTTGGTTGTTCTATACATAGAAGTTAAATTGCAACGATCAATCCGTAAGCAATAAAAGTGCACTGAGATTGGCCATTTTTGTTGTGTGGTTTTTTACAATTACATATCAAAAAATAAAAAATGCTCTTCTGACTTCCACTGACTTTTTCAACGTTCTAATTTTCTATTATAAATTGTTCATACATACACAAAAATTGCATTAATTTAGTTCCTTAGCTTAGCCGTACATATTTCCGGTGCATATTATTGAGCATGCAATCGCATAAAGCCGTCTCTAAGGTTTGAAACAATACAATACAAACGACAGGTTGGTTTGATTTTGAAAACCATTGTAAGAAAACCGCTGTAACACAAAATAAGCGAACTTTTTACGTAGTTATGTTAGACTCTTTACACACAAAAAAAAAACTTTATTTTGGTGACCTAAAATTTGGAAGCTCATTCACCACAGCACATAAATTAACTCAATGATCTGTGACTAGATAAGGATGGTCACACTTTAGGCTTTAGGGCAATAATTTTAATGCGGCATTATTCAAAGGATTGTCGGTTAGTGGCTGTCACTCGAAGGACCCCGGGTCCGATTCCCGGCGCTTCCAAAACTTATACGAGTTTCTCTTCGCACTGTGATTATGTAGATTCTGAACGCGCACATGTATAGTTGAATTATGTATAGGCGAAGGCTATAATCTGGATGAATAGATGGCATGGAGTAGTGTGCTAGTTTGTTGTAGGTGCTCGGATGCGATCTTTCCATAACCCCACCACTATACATATATCTATATGTGTGTAGGCCCATATAAGGGTGCATGCGGTCTTTGAGCTTTGAGGTGTGCTATAGTTATAACAAAAAATCTCTCGAAGGGCAAAAAGAGTTCAAAAATTCAACAGTTAAAATAGTGAAAAGAGTCATAGTACTAAAAGTCCCTTAATCGGAATTGCCAAAATTTCTGTATCTGAGTTGATTTGATTTGTTTTTTTTCGCAAGTTGGTGCCCTAGTTGAAGATGCGAAAAAAAAACAATGAATTCGTCATTCCTGCTACTCTCCTAATTACCCAATTTCGTTTGTCCAATGTTGTGACACTTGGTGTAGGTACTTACATATGTCTTTCTGTAAATACACACATTTACAAATCTACATAGAGAATTTGTATTTGAAATCGCTGGAAAGCGCAAAATGAACAAGTTAGTTGTATACGCTTTGCATTTTTTGCACTTAATGATTCTTCCACTTGGCGTGATAGCGTGATGGTGAGCACATCAACATCACGACTAAAGAAAACCCCCAAGGCAACATTTTGACTCAAATCGAAGAACAAAACGAGTGTCAGTCGCAGTTCGTGCTGCCGTTACGCGCGGCGATAATATTGCAAACCAATCTTGAAAATTACTCGAACGATAAAAAGATATGCGAACTGACAGTGAGTGGGCGGGTGGGCTGAATTGAACTGATATTGGCACAGAAAAGGTTCTTGTAGGATTCGAATTTTTTCAGTAGACAACAATAACAACAACGACAAAACAGAACGAAAACAAAAACAAAACAGTGTTTGCTTCGGAAGCATGACGTGAGGTTGTACGAACGCGTATACCTACACAACATTGTACCGAGTCCGTCACATATTACGAGTATCAAGGATTTCCTAAAGGACTCAACAGATGCATTCTTACAGAGGCTATATGTATAGGTATATGATACCTTATGCTTACGCTCGGAGCATTCTGAGCAGCATGACGGTGGCGTAAGAATGGGGTTGTTACTCGACTGTCGTCTCCGCCTTCCACCAGAAATAATGGATCTCGAACCATGCTCGCGCGAAGGAAAATGTTATTGCTGCACTGCAATAGCATCAGTCGAAGCCCACAGGGGCCTGATAATTTGTATTGTAAAATTGAAATGTTTTCATGCTTTCGATGCGCGCTTATACACATTCGCCCACCACCCGTTCGCGCGCACTTCTGACAGGAAAATAAAAAGATTGTGCTCTGGGAAATCTTGAAATTAGCGCGATTATCAGCGACAATTTCCGACAGATGAACGCAATATTTGCTGTAACAATTGAAGAAAAAAACACTGTATTGCCGGGATTAGAGATACTTATACGTTTAGATTTACATCTCGTCCGCTAAGCAGGCAAATTAATCACTCCCGCGAAAACGATCAATGTTGTAGGTACACGCAACCGCGCCCAAAGTCTACGATTGATATGGACGTGCGGACTATAAAGCGAAACTTTGTAAAATGCCACTTCTATGCCAACGATGTGCAATTTCTATACACGTATCAATTCTATGTCATGTTATTAATTCGTACTTTGATCTTTTTTTCTATTAATTTTTTCAATCCTTTTCCCTGTGCTTACAGAGAATTTTACTACATTCAAATGGAAAAGTACGCACGACAGGCCGTCACAGAAGGAGTAAAGAGCGCCGATGACTTGCACATAGGCGGCGACAGCGAACTATATAGAGTCCTAAATTTGCACTACAATCGAAATAATCACATAGAGGTATGCAGTGAGAAGGTAGAATTGACAATTTGTATATCTTAAAATTTATAAAGAAAATTGATTGGGTTTTAAAGTTTCGTCTTTAAAATTGGACTCAAATCATCGATACTCCGAACCATAGATAAAAATATGCCGCATATATCTTTATCAATGCTCGGCCCCATCAGTATCTTATTACCAAGACGATCAATACTAAAAAGATTCTCTGTTTCTGTTGAATAATTTTAGGTTCCGCAAAACTTTCGTTTTGTCATTGAGCAAACACTACGAGAATTTTTCCGAGCGATCCAATCCGGCAAGGACACTGAGCAGTCTTGGAAAAAATCAATATACAAAATTATATCGCGAATGGATGATCCTGTGCCGGAATACTTTAAATCACCCAATTTCCTGGAGCAGTTGGAATAAATTTTTGTACATATACATATACATATAGCTTTCAACCAAAAATTCATGAAATATTTATGTCAAAGAAAACAATTGCAAAGTCGATTTCCATAATAGCTCACATGTGCAAAACACACACACACACACATACACACACACACACACACACACATACACTGAGACGACAAAAGAACTTGTAAAAACCAAAAACAAAACAAAAAACAACAACAACCTTTCTTTTTTTCTTTTCAAATTAAGAAGATAGAAATTCTTTAACAACGTTTGTGGTTCCTATAAAAGAAAAAAAATATATGTAGTGTGCTAACGTCCAAAGGTATAAATTTGAAAAGAAGAAAAAAACACCAAAAACAAAATCAAGTTTAAATTTAACAACATAGAAAACGTAAACTATTAAAATAAAAAACAAAATAAAAAATTAACAAAAAACATGTAAAAATGGTAAATGTGACTGCAATTTATCGACGACATACTCGCGTTTAGGCCTTCATTTCGAAAAAAAAACATGTAAATTAAACTTTAAACATTTAAGAAGAAACATTTTAGAGACAAAGGAGAAAAATTAATGAGAAACTATTTAAACCGAATGATGATGATTGATATAAAGATACACACAAAAAAACAACACGCAAAAATTCCAAAATTTAGAAAAATATTTTATTATCTAAAGAAATACGAAGGAGAGCAGTTTTTTTGTTTTCTTTTTTTGTTTCTCTTCAGAACTTAAGAAACATTTCAAAATTTTCAACGAATCACTCAAACCGATTATCATTTTTTTATTGTTTATGTTAGATAACTCTCCAGACAGTCATTCAATTAAAATCAATAACTTAATCAAATCAATTTTAAAAACAAAACGGAAGAGATCATTAAACTGACAAAAAAAAAACCAACAACAATACAGAACAATTTTCTGATTCAAAATAGAATCAGAAACAAACCAGCCAAGACAACGCAACGATTAATTTATTAATATATGATTGATTGAGGATTGAGTATATTAATTATTTCCACTATAGTTGAAGTATTGAAGACAACAAATCCAGCAGGATTGTCCACTGAAACAACAACAACCAATAAAAACAACAGCACCGACAACTGAAAAATGTGTACTTAGTGTAAACTGTGGCGAGTATTAATGTCCTGCGGCTTTTTAAAGGAGGCACCTGCAAACACACATACACACTTGTGTTTAGCTACATATATTTGAAAGTGACAAAGAATATACTTTAAAACATTATAACTAAAACAACAACAAAACAGGAAACAAACAAAACAATAGACAAAAAATATTCATCAAAGTTTGTGTTTTTATTTTGCTGGAATTCTAACTAATATATACCTACGTATAATATTTAGTAATATAATTATATTAATTGAGAGGAAGAAAAAACACATAAACAAATGAAAATGAATGTTGTCAATGAAATTTGTAATATGTATATAAATTAGTTCTTAACGTGAAATGGGCAAATTTTCGAAAACAAACAAACAAACAAACAAACACACCGAACACAGTAAACAACATGCATTATTTGTTCGATATTTAATTGAATTACATAGTATGGAACTAAACTCAAAACATTTAAAGCGTTTATGTATACACACTTATATGTGTTAATTATTCACATACACAAACAACAGTAAAACCCATCTGTTATTCAGTCGCATTATTATTAATGAATTGTGATTGTGCAAATGCGGTTTTGCAGTTTTTTTTTATGACTTCATCATCCGAACGAAGTTTAAACCGAAACAATTCTGAAATGAACGCTCTGGAGGATTGATCCGATTAGCAGAATGAAAACCTTCCTTTTTCCTTCCGTGAATCGCTGTTTTGGGGCCTTCATTTCACTAATTGTTTGAAAACACACACAATAAATTAACCCTTGTTCTATGTCTATTATACTATGTAATGCTATGTGTAAAAACATAGGAATTTTAAACTTTTCGTTTGTTTCATGCCAATTGACAATTGTTCTGCGCGCAATGAGAGAGAAGAGTAAACTAAGGTAAACAGACAAACAAAACCAACAAAATTATCATTAAAATCTAACCAAAGGTCAAAGTTATTAACATTTTGTATTAATTTGTACAATATGATGGTACTTTTATTATAATTATTATTTATTATTCTTATTTTAATTATTATTAATATTGCTATTCACATTCAACTAGTCTGTTATTTAAAAATGTTCTGTTTTTTGTGTTTCGTTTATTTATCTAAAACGAGAGAAATTTTTTTAATGCACTGTAAATATATTTATGTATATGTATACATTTAAGTTTATTATTAATATCTAATTTAACAAATTTTATTTAAACCATCTGCTATTAGTTTTTACTTTCACCACCCACTTTTTTCTGTAGAGAAATATTTAATATTATTATAAAAAAGAAAAAAATATACACACACTTTATACGTAATATTCTTTTAATATTTTGTTTCACTTTATTTGGATTTATTTTCATTTTGACAGTTGACCATTTGCGGCATTTTTCGTTGTACATAGCACCGCGTCACCACATCTCATGGCAAATTGTGTTAAGGCAAGTCGAACCTCGAACGTAAGAAAAGAAAGTTTCTTCTTTTCATTTAAAAACTCTTAAATTAGTGGAAAATTATGATAAACTTAAATGTTATTTAATGAAAAATTTAGACGAACAATCAACAAGATGAAAAATTTAATTCGCCAATTATCCTCATTTAAATTTCATATCTGATAAGAACTGACATTGAAATGTAATTGGATGTAGGACGTAGAGCGCCTTCACAAGGCTGAAACAAATCAGAATGTGGTTCTGTGCAGTGCAGTCCGACGCCTTACCAGAATATTTTTGCGTAACAGAATAGGAACCATTTTCAATATGTATTTAATATTTTGACTTATAGTTGAAAAAAGACAAAGGCTGTTGCAATGTTGTTTTGATTTGATTTGATTTGTCACAGAACACAGACCAGTCTTAATTTTTGTCTGCAAATCGATCTTGAAAAACTAATTGCGTTTTTTACATTGTTTTGTTACATGTTTGCGTAATGTTTATTCTTGAAAGCTATTTTCCATTCGGTTAGTGTATACTGACAGCAGCACGTTATAATGGTCGTTTTATTATCGCCATTCTTCGGCGTCTGAAGAGAAAGGCCATGACGAACATTAAAGGGAACATTAAAAATACCTTCTTCCTTTTGTTTATATATTTTAAACACTTTTTTAATACATATAAGCAAAAATATTGTTTTTCGCAACAACAAAATCATTGATAAATAAAAACACCCCATAAAAATTAAAATTTTTCATCTAAATTCTCTAATCACAGAAATTGATATGGGAGCCCCTCGATCCTGGGCCATTTTTTTTTGTTGTAGGAGAAAATCATCGAAACAGACATTTAACATTTGAATTTTAGAAAAAGTATTGTTTATTGGGTATACAGATGTGTGTAAAATTTGAAAAAAAACGGGTAATTTTTATTTTAAATTTGTATGGGAGCCCCAGGAACTCGGGGCCCGATCACTTCCAAATTTTAAACGAAAGTATTGTCACTGGAAATACACATGTGTACAATATTTCAGAAAAATCGGACTTTAGGAAGTGCGTTAAAAATTAATAATTAAAAAAAATTGTATGGGAGCCCGCCTCGGGGCCCGATCGCTTCAAAAATTTTACAAAAAGTTTTGTTTATCGGACATACACATGCGTATAAAATTTGAAGAAAATCGGCAACTTTTTTTATTAAATATGTGCCCCCCCGACCCAGGGGCCCGATCTCTCCAAAATTTTTACAAAAATTGTTTTCCATCGGAGATACACATTTGTATAAAATTTGAAGAAAATCGGATAAATTTTTTAAAATTTTTGTATGGGAAACCCCCGACCCCGCAGCCTGAGGGGCCTCAAAATTTAATAGATAGTGTTGTCTCCGGAAATACACATATGTGCAATATTTCAATAAAATCGGGCCATGGGAAGTGGGTTAAAAATTTATCGCAAGATTCCACGACGACCGACAGACGTCCGACAGACGTGCCACGGGCAAGTAAAGTGAATAAAGAGAATTTAAAAAATATTGTAACACGTTCACTAAATACATATCGAATGGTAAATGGTGAAACATTCCAAGCTAGAATAGAATAGAAATAAAAACAGTTAACAAAAAAAAGTGCTAACCTGCCAAAATTTACAGATCAGCTAGATCGCAAATTCGGTTCTACAAATTGGTTTTTGTAGCCAAATCAAATATGTAATATATCTAATGTAAAATGCACTGCACTCCATTCTGTTACAGGATTTTCTCTGCGAAAAAAAACCAGACGAGGAAACAGCAAAGGTACAAGTATTGACCCCAACAAGCATTAAAAGTCACAACCAAGATAATAATTTCTTGTGTACTGTGTGTCTCGTGGGGGTTGTGTACTCGTTTTGAAAGAATGAACCTACTTACAGTCTATGTATGGTATTGTTAATCTAACAATTCACTTTGCTTAAAACTTATCATATATATAGCCTAATGACGTCTCAAAATTGTAAATCAAATGTCATAATCTACTTAACTCGACGTCGAAAATGTATGTGGTTCAATCGTATACTCTTATAACTCGACTCACAGTATAAACAAAAAACCGGTGTGAGAAATTTTTGTGATGACGCGGTGTGTGGTGTATAACTTCAATCACTATTGGAATGTGGGTGGGCTAAGAGGGATATGGTTGCCTTCTTTCGATACTCGATATAGATGTTCAAGAAGGCAATCTTTTATTTAAATTTTGTTACTAGGACAGCTACTCCTATCAATACAGTCCGTCTAACTTACTTAACATACATGCATAATTCTACTCATACATTTTATACGCAAATTGAAATTTTTGACAGAAAAAAAATATCCTTCAAAGACCAACATTTTTCTATTTGAATAGCAAAAAAAATGGAAAAATTATCCGCACATTTCTTTCGGTCACAAGTGTTGGTTGGAATACGAAAACAAAAAAAATAATTCAATGATAGAATTTTTACACACCTCCGATCTCTCTTTGCTAAGTCGTTCACTGAATTTGGCATCTTCGCTTCGTCTTGCAAGAACATTTTTATTTCCTTTTTTATTCCTTTTTGCGACGAAATTAGATTAGAGAAAACTTAACGAGTATCTGCACACACGTCACATTCATAGAAAAAAAACGTTGCTAAAGCGTTTTTCAGATCATAATCAAACTAAATTAACCAATAGTAAATTTTAGGCTATATAAAAAATGTTTAGGCTTTGTATTTTCGGCAAAACGAAATTTAAATAAATTTATTGAAAATTATTAAACTAAAAATTAATAGATACATAATAATAAGCAAACGGTGAGTTTCCTAATCTAATGTGAAAACATAAAATTTTAAGTACCAGTATCTCTTTGTGTAATCTGTAAACATTATGTTAAAAACTATTAACTTAATTGTTTATCAAATACATATGTTTGAATCAATCAATATATGTAAAATGTACATTGCAAAAGTGTATACCAAAATATATTGTATATGTATATGTGTAATCACGGAATATTATATAATCTAACTGTATCTATAGACTTTTGAAGTGTACAAATTTTGTTTAAAACTTTGTATAAACAAACAAACAAAAATTGTGTATAATTGTATAATTTACCCCTACATCAATTATATAGTTAATTTGATTTGTTTTAATTTATTTTTTATTTTTTTTTTGTTTGGTTTTATCCATTGTTTCGCATAAAAAGCATAAAATGTATAATGCCTTCTAAATTAAATCGACAAATGTAACTGATTTTGTGATAAATTATTAAAAAGTAAAAGTAAAATAAATGAATAACATTATTTTTTCGGAAAATTACCAATATATTCGCTCAGAGGGGCCAAGTCCCGACGTGCGTCTATACAAAATTGTAAAAATAGTTAATAAACATTTTTTTAGGCAAAATTCGATTCAAAAGAATGAAAGAATTATTCAAAAACATCATTTCGACAATTTCTAGGCAAAATTTATATTAATCCTAATCTCTAAATCAAAGGCATACATATATGAACGTACGTGAACACATCGGGTTATATATGTAATATGTACTAAATATAATAATTAATTTGTTTGTTTAATTTGTTTCCTTTTTTAAGATTTCTGTTTGTTTACAACAAGGACGGCAAACAGGAAATTTAGTATCCACACATACATACATACATAGCATTTAAATACATGATTTCTATTGAATGTACAATTTAAAGTATATACATATATAGATAAGCTAGTACAAACAACTTTTTATGCATAACTTTAGGTTTACATACTTTTACGCACACATTAACGGAAACAGATCCACTCATAGACACACAAATACAAACAACACATTTTACCATACTATTATACAATTACAATAAAACATGAATTTTATATTCACAATTAAAATGTCTATATACAATTCAAACAATAAACAAATTCAAATTCAAGCCTTTTTATTTCAAACACTGGTTCTATTAATACATATACATTATTTGGTTTTTGTTTGCCAAGCTGTTGGAAGCTAATCAAAATTATCGCATAACATTTTATAGTTTGCAACAGATACTCGGATCAACAAGAACGATGCTCTCTGGGAGCAGCGATAGCACTTGTGTTGAAGCTTGCTTACACGATGTGTCGGATCAGACAGGCAGAAATTGGAAACCTTTTTTGGCGCTTTATTATATCTACACATTATTATTTTTGTTGTTGTCAGCTCTGCTGTTTTTGTCTTGCATCTATAACAACCTCACTTCCCCAGCCAACATCACACCAAATCAAAATAAGTAAAAAGTTGTTTGTGTGGCTCGCTGGTTTGTTATTACATTGGTCTTTTGGTTTTCCAACAATTTTTTTCAATTTCTATACAATCTATCCGTCATAACAATCCTTGGAGGAACAAAAAATCTCGCCTTAGTTCAACAACCACAAACAAATCAATTTTCAGAACTAAATTTTAAATTCGATCAGATGCTTGTGCATGCAATAGCCCAGTCAGTGTAATTAATATTTTAATTTCCCAGGAAACCATAACATAGCCATGTAATACAGATTTTAGATATAAACATAAAACAACAACAGAACAGAACAGAACACACCGCACAATAGCCCGCTAAACGAACTAATTTTTGTACTGATGCATCATACTAAACATACAGCAGCACCACGATCTCATAAGATCGAGCCATCACACTACCCAATTCTTACATCATATTCAAGACAAAACGATCGTGAATAGCACGACATACAAACCGTTTCTTTTTCCGTTTCAGATCCTTTATTACTTTATTTTTATTCTAAATCGAAATATTCGAAATCGAAAACGAACCATCAAAATGACTGCAGTAAGTCAACTCCTTAAGGTTTTCCTTTTCCTAAAGGAAAGCATTTTTAGCTTTCCTTTACCCCGGAAAGCCAAAAAGGAAAACAAGCTATATTAAAACCACATAGTTGTTGTTACTGTTATTTTTATTACTCAGTAGTTTGGATATATGTATTTATATAACATTATCAATGACACGAAACTATAAAACATTAAAATAAAACATTATGAAACATATGTCCACATTTAAGGAATAAAATATAAATAAAAAATAAAAAACTAATAGAAATTTACTGAAAAAATGTTTTGAAAAACTGAATTGAAATGTATACAATCTAGTAGATAATGTACTAGAGTAAAGTAGAGAGAGTATACATACTATCTGTACTCATTTCAATTCGATTTTTCGTAACATTATTAATTTTCAATATTTTTACTAGTAAGTTTCTTATACAATATATTCCTAACGCTTTATAATGTTTTATTTTAATGTTTCATATATAATATATTTTGTCATTGATAATGATATATAAATATATCGAAATGTCTGACTTTATAATAAAAAAAACAGTAACAACAACTATGTGGTTTTATTATATAGCATTTAGACCGGAAAGCCAAAAAAGAAAAACATAAAATTGCGAAAAACAATATTAAACAACAAGGACACAAATAGTTTAACCAGAAAATAATCTATATCTATACCCGAAAACGTTAGCTGGACCCAGTAAAAATGATCGGTGGTAGATATAGATACATACTTGACAAGACCCAATAACAATAACCATATAAATAACCATATAAAAAGAAACGCAGGACTAAATAAAGCCTACACATTTTTTTAACAAAACAATTACAGAGTAATTACATAATACCACTTGTAGTGTTATTTTAAAGTTTTCCATTTACAAGAACATGCACGATACATGTCAGCCGCAGACGCATCATCCACCGCAGTTACGAGTGAAGCTACGCATTAAGCATTAAGAAAAAATATAAGAAGAAGTAACGCTGACGATGGAGAAGAAGAAGAAGAATAAATTACCAGCTACAGTTTTTCATGATTAATATGCATATGTGTATTCATATATACGCGTATATGTAGAATGCATGGCAAAAGAGTAACCGCTCTATGAATTCATTTAAACAAATAATTTAATTAATTAAACAAAACAAAAACACAAGAAATAGCAGCGATCATCGCATTTTGTAAATAGAATATTGTAACAGTAAATATTTCATAAATACATATTGTAAATTATATATCTAATTATATTGCATAAACAGCATAAGAAACAACAGTTTGTGTGGACTTCATCTCAATAATTATTATTACCTAAACAATGATGCATAATTATATAGTTGCATATACATACATACTAACATACTTACATACATACATACTGAGCATAATTCGAATACGATCCCAGGCAGAATAGGTCATCGAAGGAAAATGAGTATATATCATTACATGTGTGTTTGGCTATGAAACTTTTGAATTCAAATAAAATGCCTAAAATGAGGCGTATACGGAAAAACCCTATTCTACTTATATCTACATACGAGTATCTACATATATGTACTTTCCAGAGGTAATCAATTTTATTTTATTCTATTAGTATATAAATTATGTAATAACCATCCTTTGTTTGTAAAACGTCTGATCACAAAAATAAGCAAAAGAAAAAAAAAAGAAAGCAAAAACAAAACAAAAGATAAAAACATTGATAAACAAATTCAAAACTTACTTACTCACACGGACACAAAAGCGAAACGAAAACTCCAAGAGGATAGAGAGAACTTTTTGAACAACAAAAAACAACCCTTAAGCAAAACGAAACCAGAATTAAAAACAATTGCGTTTTTTGGTAGCATAATTTATAACAATTAAATTAAATAGTATAATTACACGATCATTTTTATCACTTATTTACCAGTTTATTCATCCATCCACCGATGATGGCTGATATTTTATTTTCGAATACCACAATAGCAAGGGCCGTGCCGCCGCTCGCTACACACCATACAGGGTGTGTCACTGCGGCATTGCCAAACCGGAATAAGTTAATCTTAATGAATATAAACGAAGAGGGAAAAGACAATCGATTAGTTGAAATATACAACACTACAGTTAGCCATCCTTATTTACATAATTATTCCATTCATTTCACTCAACAAAAAGATACAAAAATTACAAAATTACTAAAACAGAAATATCGGAAACTTTGGCTTGATGAAAATTCAAAATTGCTTGATATATACAATACCACGATATATCATCAACCAACAGAAGAAAAAGTATAGATAATAACAACAACAACCATAATATATAATAACGTTGCATAAACAAACACCCAACCAACCAATCAACCAAAAAAAGAGATAAACCAAATGAATCTTCACCAAGATTCGACCACATAAAAAAAAAACTTAACCAAAAGCCATTTTGAATTTATTTAAAACAACAATAGCCAGGGCAAACATTCACAACTCGAATGTGATATTTTATCTTAATTTTAAATATTAAATATTTATACAAAACCTATATACAGAATTTTATATACTACATTTAAATAGAAACCAACATTTATACATGACAATACTTAAAAAAGAAGAATACAAATTTCCACATCTTTGGTTGTATATCAACGACTCACAGACAAATAGACACACACACACACATAGACATACACATACACACACAAACTCACAAGTTAGTTATTGATATCCTTACATATCAACATATCATAGTAACAAAACAAAAATTTTGTTTATTAATTAAACATCCTTAGTTGATCGATTTTTCTTTTTTCAATAAAAACTGCAAGCTAAAAGACACACTGACACAAATAAAACCGACAAACACAAACACACACATCCATACAAAACTACCAATTAAGTTGCAATAGCGCGAAATACCCTCCTCGCACCGCACCATGAACTATGGATTGATGGTATGGTTGATGAGGAAGGGTTTTCGAAAACCGGGATAATTTATAGTACAACGCCAATACCAATTGATAAATAAAAGAAGAAAAAGCATAAATTAGAGTTAAACAGAAGAACAACCATTTATATTTTTATACAAAATACAAGCAACAACAAACAAATCAAAATGAAAACAAAAACAACAACATTATCATCAGATTCATCAAGCAATGGAACTACATCAACAACCCCAAAGAAACGTACGTTAATATCTATAAATAAATAGGAAAATAAGATAAGAAGATAATAAAACTTAACAAGAAACACACACAGAGACACACACAAATATACATTGAAATTTTTAGTTAACTTTTCTCACCATAAATTTTTAATTATTTACTCACATAAATGCTGGCAGCTAGATCGCCATCGGACGGACGACAGATTTCTGTACCAAAGAATTAAAAAAAAATAAACAAAAAAAAGTAGTAAATTTACTCAGCTGCTATCAATCGTCAAAGGATCAATCCGCGATGCAATCGATGCGCCAAAAAAATAAGTGATAAAATCGCGTTATCAATATTTTGAAATGTAATTGCGCGAAATATTGTGACAATTTTTTGGATTTTTTCACACCTATACTTTATTATTTAAAAAATAAGAATTCTTACAAACTGTTGCCATAGTGGATTCGAATGCAAGAGAGCCCGCAACAGAAGCAATTAGAGCGGAAGCGGGAGCAAGAGAACCGAAGCGAATCGAATAATCAAAGCTTTCCAGTAGATAGGACGAGAACGAAATTTATTTCTTACATAAACTACTGTTATAGAATCGTAAAATAAAAAATAACCAAATACAAAAAAACATAAATACAAAAATGTATACCTGCAATAGCCCAAGAATAATTAAAGATTTATTTATTTTTAATGCGAATAATCCGCAAGTGAATATTCGCACAATTGAAGTACAAACAAACC
Source organism: Nephrocerus scutellatus (assembly GCA_947095585.1). Taxonomy (NCBI): domain Eukaryota; kingdom Metazoa; phylum Arthropoda; class Insecta; order Diptera; family Pipunculidae; genus Nephrocerus; species Nephrocerus scutellatus. Next base: position 34,265,544 of record OX352761.1, read on the forward strand.
AAACCGATTGGCAATAACAATTAATTACAAATATAAATGCAAAATATTATTAAACTCAACTGGTAGCATATTTGTGGACCGATTCTTCATTCTCGCCGCTCCACCTTCACGACCGTTCTGCTCTGTTGTTCTGCTTCTTGGACGTGATCCACATTAGTGTGACAAAACCACAATTTAGACGAAATACAGGATGGCACAGGTGAATAAACACCGCAAGTCAACCGAATTTAATCAGATGAAAAAATATATATATATACAATAAGCATATATGCAATAGCCCAGTGAATTTTTTTTAATAAAAAACAACTTTTATTTCTCCATGCAATAACAACTACAATACAACTACAAAAACCGAAGATGAAAAAATCCAAAAAATTGCCTATCGTTCAAAATTTCTTTCGTATAGAATGATAAGCAAACGAAAAACGCAATTTTTATAGAAAACGCAACACACACTCATATATTTATCCTTTTTCTAACTATACACACATAGTACGTGCGAACATGTGTGAGAGAATAAGAACTTTTTAAACTAATTATTCTAATAGAACACATCAAATAAACAACAAAAACAAATTAACTAAATAAAAATAAATATTTATACAGAGACTGCAATCAAATGTGATCAGATATTTAATAATTATAAATTTATGTGTAAATTCTAACAAATAAGCGTAAAACACTTAATCAAAAATTATCGAATGCAAATCGAAAAAACAAAAGCAAAAGAAATAAAATCTCCTTGAAACCAACGAACAAGAGAACTTCAGTTTAAATGTATGCATACTCTAATTTATTATTGAACGAAGGAAAATATGAAATAATTTCATAAACATTTATACATGTCATTCCAAGCATACATATAAAATTATATATATATAAAAAAACAGTTTATGTATACCGAACACAAATGAACGCAAGCATATTAACAAGAAAACCAAATAAAAGAACAAAAAAATATTTATAAAATTATATTATATTATATTTTACAATAGAGATTTAACAAAGAATACATAAATACATATATATATTGGTGACATTCCTTCCTGCAAATACTTTTAATTGTTTGCAAGTGTCGCAGTCGTTATGGTGTCGTGTCATTCGGTGCTGCGCCTTGTGACCAGGAATGTGGCCAAATATTTTACCAGATCATTTGCAATAGTCGTGTGATGAATTGTGGAGATATTGTATTTATAATATTGCCATAATTCGGAACTAAAAACCAGGGTGGGGCAAGTGGCCGGCCATACCGTCACCACTGGGTGGCAGGCAACTGGCGGCCGCAGCCCCAAAACTTAAAACCAGATTTATGATTTTGATTCTCATTTGATCGTTATCCACATACAAAGGTTTCATTTAAATCTTAATGCATAAATCTATAAAAATACTATGTTTAGTTATTGTTGTTTTCCGTGTTCTGTTTCATACAGTTTAAACAATACAACAACAACAGCTTATAATAAATTCATTTGTCGCATGTTGCATTTATATAATATACATGTAACATAACAAAAGCTAAAACTACAGCTGAACTACTGAAGACTTCGAGTCTTCTTATTCGAGTCTTGTGTTGGTTCGAGTATCACACTCAATCGAACTTAGGCGGCACTGCGCCGGCGATAGGTACGTAGCAATACTTTACTATCAACATAACGACGGCAGTTGGAGCAAGAGCAAAAGCAAATGAAAAAATAAAATAAAAAAAATAAAATAAAAACAAATACAGCATATTTGTCTTTATTCTGATTCAAATTTTTGTTATTAGTACATAAATATATGTATTATGATTTAAACAACAAGCAACAAAACCTTTGGCCAAATATTCTCATATTTAGTTCCGTGGGATTGATTTTCTACTTTTTCACTTTCCTTTTTGATCAAAATTGAAACCATCAATTATTTCAACAATAGTGCCAGAAATATTTTTATAATATATTATTATAAAAACAAGCAAAAAACAAAAAACCATTAAGGGAGTAGATAAAGAAATTTATACACAAATGATAACTAAGGAAAATACAAAATATTTTACAATGTACATATAATAACTTAAACGATAAATGTTAAGAACAACAATAACAACAATAGCAAAACAAAAAAAAACAGTAAAACCTACAAAAAAACAACCCACAACCAACATGCAACATTATCTATATACATATAAATGAATAACTAATCGTATAGCGCATTCTAATTGGGGTCGCTTTCGAATTATGCAACTCGTATATTATAATATGACATCTGGACATCATCAGCTTAACACTATATAACAGTTTATTCAAGTAGTTATAACCTATAAGAAGTAGAACATAGTATAGTAATACACTAAGTATATATAGTATATGTACGCAAACATACATACATATATGTGTATATATTAAAAATATCTTAAGCCACACTGCAATAGACGAAAATTCGGTTTTATGAGTTGCAGATGAATATCAATAACAAACAAACATAAAAAAAATTAACCAATATCCATTTTTGAAAATATGTCTAACTCCTTATATAGAAGGGCGGGCTGATGATGGCGAAGTATACGACGTACATCGCCGCCTTCAATAAAAATTGGCACACACATAGACACACACAAAACAAATAAAATATTAAACTGCATATGTATAGTATATGTGTATACATAAATACAAAAATCTTCAATAAAATAAATCAACTTTTTCCACAATAGCAATAAGTTATTTCCACGCAAGAAATAGACTAAAAGTGCAAAATTGCATTGCCCGACATAAATCACAGAAATTATTTCACATCCATTCATATATAATTGGACAGAGATGCAAAATACCCTAAAAAGCATACAATATCCTCCAATATTGTTTTATGAGGAAGTAAAGATGTCAAAAATAAGTTTTGATATAATTTTTTCTCAACTCACTTTGTTAGCAGCAGGAAGATCCTTCTCCGTACATTTACTAGCACACTCTTTATCATATATAAACATACATACCAGCAAGAGCTCCGAAAGCCAAACATGTTAGAAACAACAATAAAAACGCATATTCTTCGAAATGGAAAGCTTTAAATTCGACACAAACTTTGACAATTCACATCATATTTCAAATTATCATTCAACCATTGATCATTAGATACTATATATGATATATAGTATATATATATATAGTGTATGACACAAATGCTACACTGAAAATACACTTTTATTTGCATTTAAATATTGAAAGCATTCCATTAGAAAAACCAGCAAAATGAGTATCAAATAAGGACTCTAAAAAGATATTACAAAGACAAAAAAAAAACAAAAAACCAAATAAAATAATACAAACAAACACTTGAAATCCTTTCTGAAGTAATACATTTAATTGTATAATTTCCTAGAGAACAAACAAAAAAGTGTTGCGTCGAGTTTCAGTCAGTGTATAGCTACACAAAATTTATCCCTACTTCAACGAACTGATTGTAGAAATATGATATGTGCTAGAAAAGGACTATCAACAATAACAACAACAGCAAATACAAAGCGACAACAAATTCTCGATTGTGTGAATTTAATCAACTTAATAACTAGAATTCCAGCGTATATACATATAGGTACAATATAATACATATGTACATATAATCATGTATGTGTACATGTGCACGTACAGATATGTATATTTATTTTATTTGTGGTTTTTTTAACAAGCTTATTTTTTCTGATACCAAAAACAAAACAAAAAATTAAATTTTGGAAAATTCCTATAACAAACATTATTGCTTTTGGAATATATCATGGAACAAAATTATATGATACCAAATGTAATATGAAAACCTTAAATATTGCAAAAAGAATACAATATAAAAACTATACTGCAAAAGTAGTATGCATCATTATATTCCTAATTAAACCAACAAAATTACTTACTTTTAACATTTACAATAAATATTATAAAAAATACGAACAAGAAAAGAAAAACTGCAGAATAACATTTGAAAATATGTAATACATTGTATTTCCAATAACTGAATAACCAACAACAACAAAAATAAAACAAAAAACGATAAAACATACACAGTCATACACTCACACACACACACACACACACACAAACAAACACAAAACAACAACAATCGATTTAGTTCTTTTATGAATTTCAGTATTATTTAAAAAAAAAAAAAAGAGAAACATAACAAACATGGAATGCACATTAAAAGTAAGAAAGACACAAACAACAAAGATAATATAATAACGATTAATAAAACAACATCCAATCATTTAAATCATCTAACAACCAATGCAATTTTCGGTTAGTTCAAGTAGTTCAGGTTTTTAAAACAATGCATACATAAATTACGAGGATATGTATGTAAATACAGCGATGTATTGTGTTTCATTAAGTTCTTGTTTATGGAATATTTATTCGATTTACTGTATGTAGTTGCATATATGTAAGTATTGAAAAACAAAACATACGTAAATATGGATGTTATCTTAAAGTTTTGATGTTTATAAACATTTCGGCTACAATCACATTTGGCTATGTTATAAAATCAAACGGATCACCAGAAATGTACCTATCTCTCTCTCTCTCTCTCTCTCCATTTATCTCTATCCTAATATATATATATATATATATATATATATATATAAAATATGCGTCGTCTAAGCGCAAAAACTCCCAAATGTCCCCAAATGATGACAATTTTCGGAACAATAATGCAATAGCACAAAAATTTCAATTTGTAATTCAGCAGAAGTCCATCAAGACTGGGTGATGATGATGATGGATGACAACCAAAAACAATGCACCGCAAAACGAAACGAAAAAGCAAAAAGCAACAAAAAACATGTTTAGGTATAAGTGTAAAATTAATAAATCTTTCGGTAATGTTCCTATATGTATTAACTAAATAACAACAACAAATTTTAGGCTAAAACTTTTCGATAACAAATTCTATGATATACGAGTATTTAGCAACAACAACAAAAAAACCACAAAAAATGTATCGATTTCAAAATTAAATATTGTTCAAAAACGCAAAAAAAAATGCAAAATTTCGGCAAAATATTTGGGCGGGTGATTTGTGAGCGCAAGTTTTGGGCACTTCTGCTGAAAATAACAATTTGAAATTCGAGTGTGCGGTTTTAGAGAACAAAATACATATAATAACGATAATAAATATCTTTTATTTCGTTTTATTCAATAATAATTTACAGGCAGGATTTTCTGATTGATTTAAAAAAAAATAATTTTTACTTAAAAAATGTCAACATTTTTAGTTCAATATATTTATCTTAAAATGTACTTCGAAAAACAACGTATAAAACAAAGCAAATGTACGACAAAATTAAAAATTTCTCGGCCATGTTTGGATAACTCTCTTTCGGCGTACCTACTCAAGAAAAAAAGGACACAACAATATGAAACAACAACAAGAAGAAAACTTAAGAAGACAAGAACCCTATCAAGGACAAAAACCACACAAAAATTATATACAAAAGCAAAAAATACAAAACACGGAAATTATTCGAGGAAATTCGTAAAAAATTGTTAAACGAAAAAAGTTTAAAACTAAAAAAAACATTTTAATATATCACGAAAAAAGTACAAGCTTATTTTAAGCACCTTCGCGCCTTATCTTTAAGAAAACAAAAACAAACAAAAAACACGACATAAAATTAAATTTAATGTAAAGAATTAACGTTTAACAAAAAAAAAATTGTGTAAAATTTATTGAGGAATTTAAAAGCGAACCCTAAAAAGCATTTCGATCGAATGGAAGCAAAAAACAAAAAAAAAAACAAACAAACCAAGCAATGAAACAAAGAGGAAGATGATAAAATCAATAATTTTTTTAAATGTTGAGATTGCAATTCTTTTCAGAAAAACAACAAAAAACCACATGTGTAATTTTTTGTACCAAAATCTGCCTTAAATTATATTTTCTTATAAAAATGAATGTAAAGACAAAAAGTAAAGTTGAAAATTTTCATCATCAAAATTAATCAAAAATGCAATGCAAAATTCAAACCGAACAAAAATATTTGGGTTTTTAATATTATATAATACATTTATGAATATCTGTTCGTATTTTTCGAATCCAACCAAAAACAACTACAACCCCCCAAAAACTGATCCATGAAGCAAACAAAAAATTGTGTTCATTTGTCAAAAAATTTTAGTTCTCATTTGAATTGTTTCTTACAACTACGCGCCTAACCACAATTAATTCGTATAAACCATAGAGACTGCGTTATTCACAAAGTGAGTATTTCGCCGAAAAAGGATGTCCTTTTCCGACTGTCATCCTTATTGTCTGTATGCCGATTATTTCAAAAATTAAAAAAATCATTTACAACACGGAATATTCAAAGATTTAGATTTTGGAACTTCCATTGACCTGACGGAGAATTGAACGCTGGATCTAGAACCGTCGTACATAAAAAAATTAAACATTAAATAATATGATTCACGACATTAGTCAGATCGCTGCCTACCTAACTAGATAAACGAAAATATATTACTTTTTATTAAATTTATTTTATTTCAAATACTCTATATTATTTACTCACTCACTCACTATTATTTATTCGTATTTTTCATTCGATTCAATTACCGCTTCAGTTGTTTTGTCATGATTGGTATTGATTACCATATAAATATGCTTGATGATTTGTTTGAGACTTTAAACAGTTCGTTGAGGATACGTTGAAGATTCATTAAGATATTATAAAATTGGGTCAATAGGATTGACTTTATGACTAGAAGCGGACCACTACAAAAATGTAATTTTGTTCTTTAATTGTAAACTTCACTATCGTACGCTCGAAGTTACTCTATACATAGTAGTCTTTGAAATGTCTTGCATTTCTTACTAAACCTTCCCTGTGGTAGACTTACTTTTTAAATGAGATCCTTTTCCTATAACCACCAAGAACACGTTGAATTTATTAATAACTATGATGCACGAAAAATCTTATCAGTTCACTTCACCTTTCGGATATGGCTTTTAATTGTATGTCCCTTCCATTTGTTTGCAAAACATAACATGCACAACACGGATGGTCGCTCTTGAACTCAACGGTCAGTTGCGCCAAATATTATTATTATATATCTTCTGAGAGGACAACAAAACAATAGTTTCTCTGATTTCGCAATTTTAATTTAAGCTGACATTAAAAATTTGCTAAAACGTTTTCCTTTATTTTGGTTCACACTACTTATTGTAGCATTATTTGAAGATCATATACGTGACACCCGCTCCGCCCAAGCAAATTGTTGTAGTGTTGTAGAATTATTGTAATTGTATTGTTATTGTGTTGTGAAAAAGCGCAGATCAGCAACGTCAACCCATCTTATTATGTTGTCCTGTTACATTTCTCATAACAGAAATAAAGCTGTTATATGGCAGAAGCAAGAAACAACCAATCATATTATACCTACGCTTTGAACAGATCGACTGTCTACGAGTATGTTTACAAATCGCTCGTTTTTATAAACGAAAATTTATTTTTTTAGCTTCTGAGCTAAAAAGTCAGCTTCTGACCGCGCTACCATGTTGACTGATATCTTAAAATTTTTGCGTACGGTTCAATTCTTAAAGGAGAGAATAAATTCAATTTAAATCAGTAAAGGCATTTTGATGTTAAAAGCGTAAAAACAAAAATTCACGAATTTCTTATTTGGCCTCGTAAAGAATAGAGACCCTTTTCATTTAGCAACTCAATCAGAACAGCGCCAATCGTCGTAGTTCATCCGAAAGTTCAAAAGTGGTTTGGACCTAGGTTTATTTTCTCTATCAATCAGAAACATGATGTATTCAATGCATTCGTAACGTAACGATTTTGCCGAATATTATGGCAATCATTGACTAAAGTGACCTACTCATAAATATCATATAATTGCTGATGATTTCTAGTTAACTATACTTCCGAAAAGACATGATGTATTGCAGTTCATGTTCATGGTGTATTGCGGTTATACTGTATACACAAAATACAATGCACATGGTTATGGTTGAGTTTGTGTATGAAGTAGTCTACATACTAAGTACCTATGTAAATTGTCGCGAGTCTTTGAAACTTAACTATAAGACAGATCAGATCACGGATTGAACTCCATATTTTAATAATATTTGGCGCGACAGACCGTTGCGGTCTAAGAACTAACTTCTCGCTACCATTAGTGTTGTGCGTGTTGATTTTTTTTCACACGCCCATAGACGAAAGTGACTGTTTCATACACTATAAACTAGCTTTGAAAGTAGCCTATATACACTCCGCTCCACTTTCCTCGCTCGTTACGTAATATCCTATTGCATACAAATGGAAGGGACCTACAATTTAATGCTGAATCCGAAAGCCGAGTAATAAATAAGGTCTACATTTTATAAATGTATATTTTCGTGTTTCTTCTCGCGACCTTTAGGCTTTAAACAACTGTAATGTTAACTTTCTTATTGTATTTTATAACTGCTAAAATTAGCTCCTGGGAAAGACATTTCCACTCCCACTCCCACTCCCACTACAACAGGGTTAAACAATTTAAGATACCAGCTGAGTCATTTTCTTACAAGAAGGTTATTTCATTAAGATAGAAACGTATAAGAATGCTACTTTCTTATGGGGCTGTGGCACCTAAAATACGATCTCAATAAGCTGAACCTGTCTCCGGTGACAGAGAAAAAGAAACCACGAAGAAACAACATGTTCTCTTTAGCGCCTGAAACCATTAATGTAGATTAAAATTCAATTTCTCACTTAGGTATGTGCTTCGTAGGTTAATGAGAGACTTCATCGGTACAATCGGCCTCTTAAGGTCACAGTGTATACCGTTGGGTAGACCTTTTTATAAAAAATGTATACAATTTTTGTTAACAATTTCTTAATTTTGCGGAATTCGTTAATCTGGTCCAAATCATTTTTGAAGTTTTTAAAAACGATTAAACTGTCACATTCTTTTTTTGATGATGTCTGTACTGGCTGAAATAATCAGCTTTCAGGTAATTTAGACGGCAAGTACAGCAATTGTGTTCCTTTTTCGGTTAAAATAACTCGTTTCTTGTGAACGAATAAATTGTGTTTACCGCTCGTACATCAACAGCAACCAAAATCACAACAGCGACAACAAGAACCACAACAACCAAAACAACAACAGAAACTACAGCAACACAATTAAAAATAATAAAAATGGTGTATTCTACGTTATTATAATATTTGTATGTATAACAACTCAACACAAATCATGAACAACAAAAACGTCAATAAATCAAACATTTACTTTGCAGCAGCAGACATTTTTCAAACTAATAAACAGCAATAAAAATCATTATATAACAAATTTAAATAATTATTTCACAGACAAGCCAAAAAAAAAACACGAAAAAACAAGGAGAACAATTTTATGGCGATAAATCTACTAAAAAATTATATTCAATTTTACGGTCAGTTCCAAAAACCAATTAGTAAACTTGACTCTTAATTGTTTTTATAAAATCAAGTAGTGAAGAACAAAAACAAACACAATTGTTTTGCAAACCAAAAAATAACCTTTTTTTATATTTTAAATAATCTAGGATTGTAAAAATTATGTTAAGTACATATATTAATGAGAGAAAAAAAAATTATGTATCAGATGTAGCGTATTACGAAAAATGTAATAATAAAAAAAATTAAAATACTAAAAATACTAAAAAATACTAAAAATAGATTTAATAAATAAAAAAATAGTAATGATTACAATAACAACAGCAACAAAAAGGTGTATATTTATATATTAACGCATATATAATGGCATATATGTATGTATATGTTCGTATATATGTATAATTTTACACAATCAAAAGAGATACTTTATGCGATTGCACACACACACACTCACCACTCACACGCAAAAAGAACAAGCGGAAGAAAACTCAAACAATGAAAGCGCAACGTTTTTGGGTTAATTACACTTGAATTGGATAAACTCGGTTTTTTGTTAGTTAAAAACTTGAAACCGGCAGTCTTTTAATTTTGTTCATTTACAGGATGGCACATAACTCGCGGCACATAAAATGCTTGCTCGCTGTGAACTTTGAAGTGAAATAAGTAGGTGGTAAACTGCGAAAAAAGTTAAACAGCAGCACAGTTTATGTTGCCCGCAACTTAGTAAACTTTATTTAAATGATATTCATTGTTATTATATATGATTTTCTACTAGTTATATATGAGGAGTTTTTCAGTTCACATATACACGATACACAGGCACACTTAGAAACACACACTTGCAGAGAATCAACTCACCCATGGAGAGAATTAGCTCAAACCCTACACCACACACCTTACACAACACACCCCACAATTCACACTTCACATTACACACCGCACAACACACCCCACACACCACACAACACACACACCACACAACACACCACACACCACAAACCTTCTACTGGAAAACTCCACAGTTGCATCATCATCATCACAAGACTAATTTGCGTTCAAATTTGAATAGTCCTCAGTTCTCAAAACTGAAATAGCCACAAACTTATCTGACCATATACATCCAAATCCGTTAAATGCAATAGTAATGAAGGCAACAAACAAAAAATATACAGGTAACAAAACTCAAAATTTACCATTTCGAAATATTAATGTATGTTATAAAGCTATAAATACGAGCGCTAAAACTAAGATTTTTTGGATAACGCAAAAAAGCAAAACGTTTCAAGACATTTTTCGAAAACAAACCTTTTGGCATTAAAATAAACTATTTGAAAAACACACACATTCAAAAAATGCAACTTGGGCCACAACGTCCGATCAAAAGTGCCTTCAAAAAAAAATATTTAAAAAAAACAAAAAAAAAACATGTTGATTTTTTACGAAAAATACTAAAAAAAATTTATAAATTAATAAAAAAAAAAAACACAAATAAACGGGCCCCTAATAGACTTATTGCCCCCCCAAAACTTAGGACTATTCAAATATGAACCAATGTACTTATGCTCAGTTTTATAAAAATATTATCAAAAAAAAAGGATACATAATGTATTCTTCGAAAAGGATTCTGCGACAAAGAAGAAGACAAAAAGCCATAATTGGAAAGCATGAGAAAGTATCTCCCCAACTATATTCTAGAAGTATGTAATACATTATAAGACATTTAAGAACAAACAAAATTATTTCAAGTTAAATTGCGACAAAAAAATTATAAAAAAAAATTTATTATTCAAAAAACTGATATGGAATAATATCAATAATAATAATAATTATAAAATAAAACATTGTTATTGTGTAAGGTTGAAACAATTTTTTGAAAAACTCATAGCAAAAAAAAAATGAATCTTCAAGAAAGACAACAAAACAAACTTGTCACTTGTGTTTGAAGTACATCTGCAAAAAAGAATGAAATTGAAGGAAATACTAAATAAATTTATAATACACAGAGCAGAAAATAACTTTTCAAACAAACGAAAAATTTAATTCATACAGTTATTAAGCAACAACAACATTCTTGATCAACATTGTGTTCGGCGCATTGAATTAGAAAGCGGATATGTTGTATCTGACGTATCTGAAAATAGGACTCAAACGCGTTTGTCTTGTGTACTTCAAGGATATATATATTATACTCGTATACAATTTGCATGTACTATCATTCGTATATGTATGTGTACAATTGTATATGCATTATACATATGTGTGTGTGTGGGACAAATTTAGAATTTAGAAACAAATACTACGTATAAAAACTGTAAAACTATTACATTTATGAAACTCAACACTATTAATTATAAATTTTAACATGCGTATATATATATATGCGAAAGATAACTCGAATCTGTACATCTAAAAGAGGACGAAGGACTTTCAAAGTAAAACAACACAAGAGTCGACTTTTTTAACAAAAACTTATGTTTTTTTTTATTTAATCTTTTAATTTTCATACTTAAACTTAGAAGAAAATGAAATTGGGATGAAAAAAACGAACGAACAAGAACAACAAAAATATTCCGAGCAAATTCTTTATTTCGAATTTATGAACAAAAAGATTTTGATCTTTAAATTTTGTTTCTTTTTAAAAATCAACGCAACTCATAGGAAATTAACGGGGTTTCTGTTTACATGCCACACTACCCACTGACATTAGTCAGTTAATACATTTCTATTACTATTTCATAACATTCTAGTTTGCATAGCAGCAACATCACAATTTTCCCAAAAGCACAATGCAATAGACCAGACTCTTTTTATCCTATATGTAATAAACTCAACTGAACTGTAAAATGCATTGTTTAGAATAAACAATTAATATAATAAATTACACTTGTAATAAATTCTTTAAATTATTATTACTATTAAAACTAAAATTTGGAAATCAAACGATTCACATCAGCTGCTGTGAAATGTAGTTTATTTAAAAATGTAAAAATTTGACAAATAATTACATACATATATATATATATATATATGTGTTTCTGTTTAGGATTAAGTTGATAAACTTTAGGCCATTAATAATTGTAGAGAATAAGTTGACTAGTCATGGTAAATAAATAATACCACTTAAGTTATAATTATAAAAAATATTTTTTATTATTATTATTAATAATATATTATTATAACCCCTTTTCACACCTTGTTTGACCCTTGGTAAATGCGGTATGTACATTAGTAAAATACGAAATTTATTGGGAAAAAATTACTCCCACTTTCGAAAATTGCGTAAAATCTCCCTATTCTGTATGTACAATGTGATTGTGAAGATTATTATAGAAAATATTTTCGCTTTAAGTTCGAGTGCATGTCATGTGTACGAAACGATCACGATTGCGATCACGATCACAGCGACAAACACAACAACAGTGAACGCATGAAATTCACATTCGTATCTGCAACGTTTGTTTCCTTTGTGCATAGGAATACGTCTGCTACGAGAATAAGATTATGTTTTAAACAAAAAAAGTTTTGTATGAGTTCGAACACAACGCTTACTTAGTCGTATGTATAAAATATTTAATTTCATGTTTACATCCATAACGCTCAAAGATATTCAAAAAGCATCAATTATATTATTATTCTTCTTATTATACCGAAAGTCTTAATTACAGATGAATACAACAGAAACAACAACAAAATTATGCTAAATAACAAAAGAAAACAAAACTCTTACAAAACTACAAATACAGCAACAACCAAAATAAAAAACAAAACATAACTAAAAAATAAAAGCAATTTAACAATAGTCAAGCCAATATAAATGTACGTAATACGTAATATAACTACAATTATTATACTAAATTACAACTTTAAAACTTTGAGTAATTTCCACTTTCCAATCAAATTTTGCAAAAGCAAATATTCATTACAAAAGTTTAGTTTGGTTTTTTTTTTTTTTATTCCTATAACCAATTTAGCTGTTGTTTTTATATACACATGTATAAATTTGAATTTTAGAACAAATCTTTGGAACGTTAATTATTGAAATAAGTTGATAAATTTTGGAAAAGAAAATTAAGCAAAATTGTTATTTTTTAGTTTATGTTAAATTTTTATAAATCAAATATTTAAAGTCATTATTATTAATCAAAAAGATAAATGCTCGAGAATTTTTATTATAATTTAGTCTGACTCTTATTTATACGAGTTTATATGTATGTGGACATACATCCATACATATATAATATATATATATTTATAATTTCAAGCAAAAGAAGGGGAAAATTACACGTAGGTATGTCGAACTTATGTTTGTATTGTAAACTTTAAATAAAAAAACAGAAACCCAAAATTAAAAAATTTGGAATATAAATTATATATATTTATGCAAGCAAACTTGAAAACAAACCAAACAACAACAAAAAATACTACGATAAACATTTTTAAACGTAACAAAAATTATTTTATTGAAATTATGTAAAATTTGAAATATATATTGTTTATTTTTATCTTGAAAAATAAAGTTTTAAAATCATATAAAAAATAGTAAAATGGTGCGATTTATTATTCGTTCTTTTGTGGAATTTCTCCCTTGTAATCGTTGATACAGCGCGACCATTGAGATAGCAACATACGTGCGTACGTCCATGCCTTTGTTATATTATCTGTGCTCAGGGCCGAATCTTTGGGGATACGGTGCACCAGGGCCACCGACCAAATGGGGCCCTGGTGCCGAAGGGGCTCTCGACAAAACACTTTTTAAATTAATTTTTTTTTATGGTTTTTAATTTTAAAAATTTGCACACAAAAAAACTTTTTAAATAACTAAACTTAAACTAACATGTAACATTCTCTAATAGGAGAAACATGTGTTTAAAATTTAAAAAAAAACGGGCTAATTTTTAGAAAATTTACATGTGCACCTCTCGGGACTCAAGGCTCAGGGATTTTAATTTACATGGGTACTCCTCATACATAGGAGATACTTATTAAACACATATGTATCTCCTATTAGAGAATTTACGTAAAAATTTTAATTTACATGGGCATCCCTCGGGCCTCAGGGCCCGAACACTACCAAAATTTTACAAAAAGTCTTTAAAATTTGAATAAAATCGAACTAGTTTTTAAAGAATTACATGGGCAATCCTCGAGCATCAGGGACCGATCACTCCAAAAAATTAAAAAACAAATTTGTCCATGTGTATAAATTTGAAGAAAATCAGGTTAATTTTTTTTCCATGTGTGTTGTCCATCGGAGAAACACACGTATATAAAATTTGAAAAAAATCATGTTAATTTTTTTTTTTTAATTTTTTGGGGTCCCATTGACATTTTTACAGAAAGTGTTGTCAATCGGTGATACATACGTACATAAAATTTTAGGAAAATCGGGTTAATTTTTTTAAAATAAATTTTTGGGCCCCACAACCCCGGGGCCCGGGGTCTCCAAAATTTTTACAAAAAGTGTTTTCAATCGAAGATACACATGTGTATAAAATTAAAAAAAAATCGGGTTACAATAGAAAGTTAATAGAAAGTGTTGTCTACGGAAATACACAAATGCAAAATTTCAATACAGATTTTATTGAAAGTGGAAATTGGTTAAAAATTTATCGCAAGATTCCACGACATACCGACCGACAAACTGACATGCCACGGGCAAGCGAAGTTAATATAGCGAATTTAAAAATGAAAACAAGCATGATTTAAACTAAAACACCTTATAACTTTAAACTGAAACTTTACATGCAAAATATATGATTAACTTTATATAATCTATCCACGATACATTCCAAATCAAAGCAAAATGATTTCCTTCAACTGTAATTCATTACGTCAGAAGCAAACTCTCTTTCAATTGATTTCTGTTCATTCAATTGAACATTTTTGCTGCATGTTTCATCCTTCCTCGTATACATTTTTCTTGTGCTCTCCTCATAGGCTGGCTTAATACCATACAGCGCGGCGCATTCCTCTCATCTGTGTAGTGTCTTTTTAAATTATTTTAAATTCGCATGTGTATCTCCGATGGACAAAACTTTTTGTAAACTTTTGGTAATGATCGGACCCCAGGCCGAGGGTTCTCATAAAAAAATTTTAAAATTAACCCGATATTATTGAATCTTTGCACACATGTGTATCTCCGATTATACTCGTACTCTCCTTTACCTTTTATGTTAGGTATTAAATTGTTAGGCAACTTAAATTGGTCTTTGAAGTGGAAACATTTTTGATAGTAATTGTTTCTTTTAAAATCTTTTACATAGTAAAAGGAAGTATAGTAATCATAAAAATTTGCGAGCTCGGGATTTTTGCAGATTTACCCAATATCGTATCTCATGAGTCAGAAAAAGCTCTGTCTGTCTGTCTGTGTCCACTCTACAACGGCTGAACTTATCGGGATGAAAATTGATATTTAAGCTTTTTACATAAATTGTAAATGATTTTGACGGAAAGCTGACAACAGTTTACTTAGACAGTTTTTCGAGTTTTTGCAAATAACTCAAAAAGTATAGCACTTAGGAGAAATCTGTGCAAAAGAAATTTAAACGAAAAGTACTTTGTAGCGCAGATAATGGGATTCGAATCCTAGAAATTAGAACTAAAACTAGCATACTTTTAGGCTGTAAGACTATTAGATTATTTGAAATTTGAATTGTAACCGCCTGCAAGTTTGGATCATTATGCACTGGTCAAAAATGTAGTCAAACCGGTTTGTGCGGTTTGCCCGGTTTGTGTGTAGGAACATGATTGAACATGTAGTTTATTTTTAGAAAATGACCCATTACATATAAGTACATATAAGTATCGTTAGTTGTAAAAAAGGGAATAAGGCTACAATTTGCTGGTCTTTTCTCGATATTTCTGTCTATAAGATTGAAAGTTTCTGGAAGCTTTTCAATGAGTATAGAAGGTGGCGTTCGCTGCAGAGAAACCATGAGTTATTTGGAATTCAACCAGTCAAATTGTAAAAGTTATTGCAAAGTGTTAAAGCTACCACCTAAGAGAATTATTGCAAAGTACAAGTGTTCTTGCATTAAGTGTTTATGTGTACTTAGAAAAGTAATCTCCAATATAAATTATGAACTTAAATTCTTTTTACTGTTTGCTTATTAAAGCTCTTTCTTCTCCTTTATCCATTATTGTGGGTCCTAGGGCCTCTAATACGCCTACGCGCCATCGCGTGCGGTTCCTGGCAATGAGCTTTAGCTCTCTCCAACTCTTTCCCAATTGCCGTCCTCCTCCTCAACTGTTCTGCGCCATGTATTTCTCGGACGACCCGTTCTTCTACCATCCTGAGATAACTGGTTCCATTGCATTGCGTAGTTTGCTATGGAACTGTCGCCTTTTCGGAGTGTATGACCAATCCACTGTCACTTCCGTCGTTGCATGGTTGTGCCTATTGGTTCCTGACCCGTTCTCTGGTAAAGATGTTCGTTAGATATACGGTTAGGCCAGAAAACCCTTAAGATGTTCCGTAGGCGCCTATTTACGAACGTTTGTAATCTTTCTGTGATAGTAGCGGTCACCTTCCAAGTGCTGCACCCATACAACAGCACAGATTCAACATTTGAGCGGAACAGTCGCAGCTTGGTGTTTAGGCTGATCGCATTGCTTCGCCATATCATGGACATCATTTTGCTTTGCCGATTCGGTTGACAATGTCTTGTTCGGTTCCACCTTCGGTCGAGACAATACTCCCAAGATATTGGAAACAATCTACTCTATCTACCGGCTGTCCAGCAATGTTAACTTGAGTTACTGAGTTAGTGCCGAGGTGATGATTTTTGTTTTGGCAGTATTAATCTTCAAACCCGCAACATTTGCCTCCCTCTCCACATTTGTTGTCATTTGGTGCAGCTCCATAATTCTGTGTGAGAGTAAGCAAACGTCGTCAGCGTAGTCCAGATATTTGAGATGAGATGTAAGAGTCCAACGAATTCCTGCAACACCAATAACCAATAACAAAAAAAGTATCGGCGATAGAATGCAACCTTGTCGTACCCCACTTAGGATCTCGAATTCCTCTGACAGCTTTCCTCTATGCAGCACATGACATTTAGAGCCATCATAGGTTGCTTTAATAATAGCTATTAGTTTATCGGGTATACCTCTCCTGCGCAAGGCGAGCCAGATAAACTGTCTGTTGACACTGTCAAACGCCTTCTCAAAGTCGATGAGCAGCAGGTGCAGTGGTGACCGGAATTCAACGCACTGTTCAATAATGATCCGCAGGTTATCCAGTACGGAAACCTGCTTGTTCGGCATCGAGTGTATCTTCCAGATGTTCCTCAATTCGCTACTTTGGCTATTACCTTTGCAACTGCAGGAAGAACGCAAATGCCTCTCCAGTTTTCGCACTCCATAAGACTACCTTTTTAGGGAGCTTGACAATCATTCCCTTCTTCCACTCGGGGAAACTTTCTGCCTCCCAAGCTCTCTCTACAAGAGGATATAAAAGCTCAGCTGATGTCGTTGGAGCTGCATGCTGAAGCTCTGCTGGTATACCATCTAGTCCTACCGACTGGTTGTTCTTAGTGCGTTGATCGCGGTAGCGATCTCGGCTTTACTGGAAGTTGAGGTGCGAATTTTGGAAATTGTTACTTCCGGCGGCTCCGTTTGATTTGGGTGCATATCGTTAGCAAATACACGGTTAAGGACCGTAGAGAAATGCTCCTTCCATCGCTTGAGCTGATCCTCATTTGAAACGACTACGGCTGATCTTCATCTGAAACGAGTACGGCACCATCTAGGCCTTTCACCGGATGTTGGCTAGAGCGGTGATCACCTGTCAGCTCTTTGGTGATTCTGTAAACGGTTCTGCTATCGCACCTTCTCGCTGCTTCCTTTGCTTCTGAGGCCAGGATGTTAATATAATTACGTATGTCACGTCTTACACTACGCTGCACTTCTCTCATTTTTCTTCGATACAGGGACTCTAGCTCGATCCTTGCTGCGCCTGGGGTATCTACAATACGAGCTTTAAGTAACTTACGCTCTTCAATCCGCCTCCAGGTATCTTCGGTAAGCCACGTGCTGTGCCCTGCCTGGCTTCTACCAACAATACTTTCCGCTCCAGATGTGAAAACATTT
The DNA here is from genome assembly GCA_947095585.1 of Nephrocerus scutellatus. Taxonomy (NCBI): domain Eukaryota; kingdom Metazoa; phylum Arthropoda; class Insecta; order Diptera; family Pipunculidae; genus Nephrocerus; species Nephrocerus scutellatus. Next base: position 34,284,013 of record OX352761.1, read on the forward strand.
TTCACAACTTTCCAATGTTCTTGGATGGTTGTCGGCAGTGAGCTGCTGATTGCTTCCACTCCTTGCGATAAATGATCCCTTAATTGTTGTCGTACTGAGGGGATCTTTAGCCGGTCGATGTTATACCTAGGGATTCGGATGATATTGCGGATTCTTTGAACTGATGCAGTCGTAACTGGACAGTAGTTACCATAAGGTTATGATACCATACCCATGTCGGCTCCTCGTCTGTTTCGGACGTCTAAAAGACAACTCTTAAAATGTCGGCTGATCGCCACATGTTCGATTTGATTGGATGATGATTGCCTGTCAGTTGACACCCAGCTGACTTTGTGGCAGGTTTTATGCTCAAGCATGGTGCCTCCTATGACAAGGTTATTGGTGTTGCAGAAATCAACAAATCTTTCACCATTGTAATTTCGTTCGCCGAGGCCGTGCTTCCCAATCACATGTCTGAGGCCTTCGTTGTCGTTGCCTACCTTGGCATTCAAGTCCCCCATCACGATGACGATATCTCCGTTCGGCGATGTGTTGAATACAGCGCTTAGCAGATTGTAGAAGTTGTCCTTTTCATCCTCAGTCGAGAGATTCGTTGGGGCGTAAGACTGTATGATCGTGACGCGCCGTACTCTAGTCCGAAATCTGGCCCATAAGATCCTATTACCATGTGGGTGCCAGGAAATTAGGCCTCTGCATGCTGTTGGCGCTAGCAGCAGACCCACTCCAGATTCACGGGGACTGCCGGAGGGTTTGCCGGAGTAGAGTAGAACAGTAGAACGACCCTGAGGCCCGAGGAGCCCCAAATACAAAGTATTGTCATGGGAAATACACGTGTGCCAAATTTAAATAAAATCGGACTTTAGGAAGTGTGTTCAAAATGTATCACAAGATTCTGCCCACCAGCCAGCCACGGGCACGCGAAATTAATAGAACTTAAAAAAAACAACCCATAAAAATTAAAATTTCTAATGTAAATTTTCTAATAGGGTATACAAATTTGTGCAAATTTTGAACCGGGTTAATTTGGAAAAAATTAATATTATTTTTCAAAAACTATTCTCACATACATGTGTAAAAAAAATTTGTATGGGAAAAAAATTAAAATCAAAAACTTAAAAAATTTTACAAAAAGTTCGGTCTATCGGAGACATATGTTTAAAATTTAAAGTAAATCGGGCTAAGTTTTAAAAAAAATTAATGGCCCCGCCCCCGGCCCTCAAGGCCCATTCGCTCCAAAAATGTTACAAAAACGTTTGTCCATTGGTAAATTTTGTAAAATATTTGTACGAACCCGAACCCGAGGACCGAGGGGCCTCAAATTTTAATAGAAAGTATTGTGTGCAAAATTTCAATAAAATCGGGCTATGGAAAGTGGGTTAAAAATTTATCAGAAAATCTGACCAGCCAGCCAGCAACCAGCCAGCCACGTGCACGCGAAGTTAATATAGAGAATTTAAAAAAGTTAATTCAGCAAAAGCAAGAATCGCAGCAGCTATTTTCAATTTTCAAACTAGCGATAAACTGGAACAGCAAAGCCAAAAGCTGAAACGACAAAATCAACAGCAGAGCCAAGAACTGAAGCAGGAAATAATTTCCAAATTCGATCAACTAAAGCAGTAATTGAATTCCAAATTTGACCAGCAAAATGAAAAGCTAGATGTCATTCAAGAAAGGCTAAGAGGTGAAATGAGCGGAATCCAAGAAACACTCAAAGCAGAAATAAATGAAATTCAAGCAACATTTCAAGAAGAAGCAAAATTGCTCGAGACAAACATGACAGGAAAGGCGAGTGGTCTCGAAGGAAAAATTAAAGACTTTGATACCCGATTGGACAATCGTACGTAGTTTGACAGAGACTCAACAAAGTAGTCCCAGAGTCATTCCAGAATCTTCTAGTAACCAGAAAGGAATTTTGAAGCCACCTGCGTTCGATGACGACACTGCTTTTGAAAATTTCAAAGTCCAGTTTGGAGCTGCTGTACAACACAATGAATGGGGTGCGGAAGAATAGCTAAATTCTCTGATCCTAGCTTTGAGGGGCAAGGCAGCTGATGCATTTCAAATGATTCCAAATGCCGAGATGACTTCCGGAAGAATCTTGAAGAGTTAGATTTGCACACAGGAGCTAAGCAAAATACAGCTTCAGATGAAGAAACAGCAGGAGAGGAGAACGATTTCAAGAATTAGAGCGAGAAATAACAAAGCTCACACGACAAGCTTATTGTGCGGTTCCGGCTGGTATCTTGGACGGACTGGCAGTGGATGCGTTTAACAATGCAATTCGAGATGAGCAATTAAAACTTCATTTTAAGACAACAAAGGAAAGTCGATGGATGAAGTATTGGCATCGGCTTTGGAATACGAAGCAGCTAGAGCTAGTTTGTCCACTGATTTAGTTCGATTGCACAAGTTGGAAACGGAGGACATCACACAAATAGAAGCCCTCATTAATGAGAAGATCAGAAAATCAAAGACTGGCCGCTATCAGAACGATAAAAATTCCACATACATATAATTCACGTCCAAAATGTTTAAGATGCCAGAAACCTGGACATTTTATCCGCGACTGCAAGGAACCAAGACCAGTACAAACTACAGTACAGCCTGTGAATCGCGTTGAGACCTGAAAATTTACGGCAGATAGGCGCATCACAGATGAATGAAGTGCAGCAGCCAGCTTACCTCGTAGCTGCAGACCAGGAAAACTAAGTTACACCAGCTTTACGGGGCGTAAGCTGGTGAAGAGGGAAGAGAGCCACAAGGTCACGGTGAACATTGCCAAACTTGGAAAGGACAGCAACAGCTTGGTTGTAAGTGGTGTTTTAGAAGCAAAACCATGCATGTTTACATTGGATACAGGAGCTTCCAGATCAGTTGTTAATCCCAAGGGGGTGCTCCTGCAGTGTCATGTTTTGAGGAATACGGTTTGTTCCTCGGTTTATTGTTGCCAGCATTACAGATGAATGCATATTGGGCTTGAATTTCATGACAGAACACGAGATGTCTCTTGATTTAAAGAACCACGTCTTAAAATGGCGTAATGTGGAAGTACCTTTGCAAATAAATGACAACCAGAGTGGTGGGCTGAGTCATTCATTACTGAAGAAAAAGTAGAAATACCACCAATGTGCGAGAAAATCATCTATGGCAAGGTGAAAGCTGATCTTGGGGACAGTAGAGTAGGAATAGTGGAGCCAAATAATTTCGACAAGATCGGTTTGCCAAGCCCAAGATACCAGTGAGAATAATTAATGTTAGCCTAACAACGAACGTGACAAAAAAAAGGAACAGTTATTGGCAAGACTCAGGGAGTAAACTTTATCGCAAACTGCCAGCGTGTAAAAGTAAAGAATACGCCACTACATTTGGATAGGAAACAGATAATTCGTTCGCTGTGTAAAAATCTTCCAGCAGCACAGCGACAAGCGGCAGAAAAGGCGCTAGAGCCATTTGCCGACGTGTTTGCTGTCAGCGACAATGACATGGGTAAAACGAATATAGTGCGACATCGATTCGATACTGGAAATGCTATTCCAATTCGACAGGCGCCAAGACGATTACCACTTGCTAAGTTGTTTAGCATTGTTGTTGAGAAGCAGAAACACTGGTTACGAAGATGGAACGTGATGGAATCAAGTTTTGGCCAGTTCTGGAAACCACAAAAGCAGCAGGATTAAAGTTGAGTCCGCCGAAATGTAGCCTTTTCAAAAATGAAGTGAATTATTTGGGCCACATTGTATCCAATCAAGGAGTACGCACAGATCCCAAGAAGTTGGAAGCTGTTAACGAATAGCAGGCACCAAAGAATTTACAAGAGCTGCGAAGTTTTCTGGGGCTATGCTCCTAATATCGACAGTTTGTGCCTAACTTCGCAGATGTTGCACGAAGCCTTCATCGCCTTACTGAGATGAACCCAAAGTTCCAATGGTCGAGTGAGAACCAAAAATCAAAATAGCTGTGAAGGCAGGAGAACTCTTCATCCTGGACACTGATGGAAGCAATGTGGGAATAGGAGCGGTTCTATCGCAGAATCAAGAAGGAAGGGAGCGTGTAATAGCGTACTACAGCCGTTCGATTTCTAAGCTCGAGAAGAACTACTGAATGACGCGTTGTCGATAGCGTCAAACACTTCCACAAGTACCTATACGATCAGTAATTTCATCTTCGAACTGACCATGCAGCTCTCAAGTGGTTAATGCAGTTCAGGGAACCAGAAGTTCAAGTGGCCAGATGGATCGAACGACTCCAGGCATACACATTCAAAACAGAGCATCAAAAAGGTATGCTGCACAATAATGCCGATGGCTTATCCAGAAGACCTTGTGCACCCCAATGCAAACACTGCACAAGGCAAGAAAACAAGAAGTGCTCTGAAGTAGTTGCACAAATAAGACTACAAGTTGAAGATCTATGGACAAAAGAGCAGCTAAGGGAGGAACAAGTGCGCGATGATTCGATTGCTCCAATATTTCAATGCATGGAGCAAGGTGAAAGACCGAAGAGAAAGACGAAAGAGTGGCACGAGATAGCAACCGCAAGTCCTACAGTAAAAAGTTACTGGGCTCAATGGCAGTCATTGAGATTGGAAGATGGACTACTGGCAAGGCAATGGGAATCGGCTGATGGTCGAAGCACAAAATCAAAGATTGTGCTACCAGGCTTGGCTCAAATTCACGTCGATTGTATAGTTTTCTGGATTAGTAAGTTGGTTAGTTATTGGGGTGTAAGTGGGCGTGGCGTCAGTGGGCGGGGGTCAGCGGGATGGGGCAGCCGGGAAACGCGGGTGTAAGTGGGCGTGGCGTCAGTGGGCGGGAGGTCAGTGGGCGGTGGTCAGTGGGCGTGGGTCAGTGGGATGGGGAAGCAGTGAAACGCGGGTGTAAGTGGGCAAGGCGTCAGTGGGTGTGAGGTCAGTGGGTGTGAGTTCAGTGGCTGGTGGGTCAGTGTGTATGAGGTCAATTGGCGGGTGGTCAGTGGGCGGGAGGTCAGTGGGTGTGAGTTCAGTGTTGTGTTAAAAAATGTAACACAATGATGTGACTAATACTGTGACGCGATATCGCAAAGCAAATAGCTTTTCACAAGATCACAAAACGATCACAAACAAATTTATTGAAAGTGGGACAGGACAACGTCTGTCGGGTCAGCTAGTTCTAGATAAATCGCAATGTACATGCTCGTCCAAAAATAAGCACTCAAATTAGAACTAAAAATAGCATACTTTTAGGCTGTATGACTATTGATTATTTGAACTTTAAAATGTAACCGCATGCAAATTTGAATCATTATGCACTGGTCAAAAATGTAGTCAAACCAGTTTGTGCGGTTTGACCGGTTTGTGTGTAGGAACATGATTGAACATGTAGTTTATTTTTAGAAGATGACCCATTACATATGTGTATGTACATACATAAAATTAAAATTATTTGATAATTATATTTATAATATATAATATATATTATATATATTAAAATAAAATGAATTCATTTGTCTGTAAATGTTTTGAATTTTTTTTTAATACAGTCGGATATAACGTCCGCCGGCTATAACGACCGCACTTGCTAGGTCCCTTCACCGTCGTTATAAGCGACTTCCACTGTAAGTATCGTTAGTTGTAAATAAGGGAATAAGGCCACAATTTTCTGTTCTTTTGATTGGAAGTTTCTGGAAGCTTTTCAATTATTATAAAAGGTGGCGTTCGCTGCATTGAAATCCTTAGTTATTTGGAATTCAACCAGTCAAGTTGTAAAAGTTCTTGCAAAGTGATAAAGCTACCACCTAAGAGAATTATTGTAAAGTACAAGTGTTGTTGCATTAAGTGTTTATGTGTACTTAGAAAAGTAATCACCAACATAAATTATGAACTTAAATTATTTTTACTGTTTGTTTATTAAAATTGTTATTTTTAAATTAATAAACTTGTGTTGTTTTATTTGCAAAATTCTTTACGAACTCGAAAGCCTGAATTTCGTAACAATACATTTACTGAAGACTCCGGCCACATCACTAAAAGAAAGTCGTGTTGTGCCCACACCTCATTTTTTTCTATTACAAAATTGTGAACAACGCCACCTATTAATATACAAAAAACATATTTGACATATCTCTCAATTATATTTTTACTTGTATTAGTGTTTAACTTGGAATAAACTACTTCGCTTCCGCTTGTGAGTGAGTAAAGAGAAGACGTGTTTTAATTCTATACAATATTAAATCGTTTAATAATTTAAATCATCATAAGTGAGTTTATCAGATTTTCATCAATCATAACTCTCACAAAAATAAAAAAACATTTTTACCCGTATCAACACTAGTGTTGTTTTATTTTGGATCGAACTATTTACTTCTGAAATTAAATCATTATTTTGCAAACGACCATAGACGAAAGTGACTGTTTCCTACGCTATAACCTACACTCGAAAGAAGGCATTATCGACACTAGTGTGGTAACAGTAGTTTTGCACTGCACATGAGCAGTTTAGCAGAGAAATTGTTTTGATCGTGTGAAAAATAGCGTACATTACTCGCTGAAAAGTGCTTAACGTGCTTAGCGTGCTTATCGTACAGTTTCCTCGCTCGTTATTGATTGTTAGTTAGATAAGACGTTTATTTCATAAAAAGATAAGTTGGTACATAATTAAACATAGTTTTCTAGCCTATTTAGGTTTGGTCTTTATTGACCGTCTACCAGATTGACATTTGGGATTTCTATACATAAAAGATGAGTTTACCAATATAGTACATTTATAAATTTTAAATATTCGCATTAAAAATTTAAACAATATTATAACGACAACTAATTTTATTGTCGTTTCTATTTTAAAAACTTTCCTCCACGATACATTTTCTATATAATAAAGCCTTCTTAGTGTAGTTGTATAACACGTTCCACCCATATTCTCCGTTAAGAATGCTCAGTGTTCTCTCCTCGTCCAGCTCATTTGCCCCGAAGTATACTAGACGGTATTCTTTTAAAATAGGGCATATAGCTATAAAGTGGAAAACGTCCTCCCTCACATTTAAGTTACACATATCGCAAAGGATTGGTAGCTCAGGGCGATTATTTATGTCGATTGAGTTGTTGCTTTGAAAGTATGTTTGATCTTGCAGTTCATATCCAAGTTGCGCGTAGTATTTTCTATGTTGCGAGCTCCGGGCTTCTCTTACGCATCTCTCGTATCTATCTCGTCCTTTTGATGACAGCAGCGCGTAAAATTTGGATCTTAAGGTTATACCCTGGTCCTCCGTTGTTAAACTAAGGCAGAAACCGCATTCAGTCGCTAAACTCTCCCAATTTTGATACAGATGGCTTGTCGCTGCCTGGTTTCTTGGTTGAGCCCAAGGTGCTCCAAAAATAAATATCCGCTTTCTGATAAAAAATGGGATGGATTTTATTTCCTAAAGAACAGAAATAAAATGAGTTCAAGTTAACAATTAATTATTTTCCTTACTTTTGTGCAACACCTCCTCGGGCCAACGATCAAACAGCAGACTGATTCGAGAGCGACGATTCTGCTATGATTCAAGCAGAAAATACTTCCTGTTTAAATGCTCGTGCCTTTCGCACCGCTCACTCTTTCGTAAACTAACGAGAGTTAATTCGAAAGGCGCGACAGTGGTGCTCTTTGATCGTTTACCTGAGGTAAGGTAGTTTTACAAAGTTGAATTTAACCCTTTTACGGCTATCAAATACATTTTTTTTAAAAGTAAATTAAATCTTAATTTTGGCTCGATGACACTCCGGGAGCCGTCTGAACTGGTGAAGACTCAACATCGAGAACAGCGAGCCTTCCTACGGAACGCCTTGTCTTTAAGGCACCGTCATGCAAACGAACATCAGCCGTGCGAATCACTCCGTCTGGACCTGGATACACCTTGTCGATACGACCCAGTCGCCATGCTGCGCGAATTTCATTCGGTTCGACGAGAATTACTAATTTTCCGACTTCAACTGGTTTAGAAACTTGGTGCCACTTGGATCTTCTTAGTATCTCTGGAAGGTATTCTCTATACCATCGTTTTGTAAACTCGGCCATCAGATGTTGAGAGCGTCGACAGTAGAGCTTGCTAAATGCGTCGTTATCAGAGAATACTCCGGGAGCCGTGACATCTTTATCGTCCTCGCCAAAAAGAATGGAATTGGGGTGAGTGGCTTAGGATCCTCGGGGTCGACTGGAATATGCGTAAGAGGACGCCTGTTGATTTGTCCTTGAGCTTCAAGTAGTGCGTTACGGAGAACATCCTCGCGGGGAATAATCCCACGTAAAATAAATTCAACTGCAATCTTGATTGACTGAATAAGTCTTTCCCAAGCACCACCCATCCACGGGGAGTAGGCCGGGATGAAATACCATCTGATCCCTTCGTACTTCGCAGCGTGTTCGCTGAGCGTTGCTTCCATTTCTCTAATATCCCTTTCTAGGATGTTTTTGGTTCCAACGAAGTTTAGGCCGTTATCACTGTATAGAAAACGCGTGACTACTCGGTTGATGACGAAACGTCTAAGCGCCATGCTACACTGGTCCAAACTAAGATCGTTAAGCAGTTCGATTTGAACCGCTCTGAACGTAAGGCATGTAAAAATCATTCCATATCTCTTTACAGTTCCTCTGCCGAATTTGACAAGAAGGGGTCCGAAACAGTCTACGCCCACATGTGTGAAAGGTCTTTGGTCAAAGGACACGCGCGCTGTAGGAAGCTGCCCCATCAATGGCATGACTGGCTTAGCTCTTGAGATTTTGCACATACAACATCTTGATTTAATTTTCTGCACTACGGCTCGAATGCTTATAATCCATGCACGCTCCCGAATATCGGAGATCACCAAAGATGTCCCCAAGTGTAAGTTTTGTTCGTGGTAATGCTGTACGAACACATCGACTAGTGGATGATTCTTTGGCAGAATAGCGGGATTGCGAGAGGCATAACTAGCCAAAGCCCTTTGAGCCCTTGATCCCAAACGAATTGTTCCTTCTTTATCTCGGAACGGAGAAAGACTAAGGATAGAACTCGAGGTGTCTACTACGTTTTTTGCAGTCAACGATTTTATCTCGTTCGGAAAAGCATCTTGTTGAATCTTTCTGAACAGCCAGTCTTCAGCACGATTGAACTCGTTGGGAGTAATAAAAGCTTCTTTATCGGAAGGTCTCTTGCGGCAAACGTCCTTCAGGCGGAGAAAGAAGGCGATGACCCTGACAGAAGAACTCCATCTTGCCTTAAACCTTGCTGATAAGTCGTCGTAAACGGAGTATGAAATGTCCTGATTGTAATGAAACAAAAGGAAAAGGTCATTATCTTCTGGCATAACTTCAGGTTCTGAGACTTTGTGCGATGTGATTGGCCAGTCTTCTCTTTGCCCTTTAAGAAAGGCAGGTCCTTGAAACCATCTCGAATTAGAATCTCCCATATACGCGTCGCTCCACCTAGTTGCATCATCGGCAACATTGTCGGCTGACTTGATATAGTACCATTGACGAGCAGTAGAGGAATCTAAAATTTCTCCGACTCTTGATGCCACAAACGATGGGAACTTGTACTTGGTAGAGCCTATCCAAGAGAGCACAGTTCTCGAGTCCGAAAGGAAGATCGTTGTGTGTATCGGCAAAGTATGCGACTGCTTGATCGTCGTTGCTAATCGGACACCAAGCACTGCTGCTTGCAGCTCTAAACGAGGGACCGATAATTTTTTGACTGGGGCGACCTTTGCTTTTGCCATGACCAGACAACACTGCGCACCTTCTTCTTTTTGAAAGCTAAAGAAAGCTACTGCGGCAAATGCCTTTTCCGAAGCGTCAGTAAAAATGACAAGGCTTACCTTTGGAATCGATGAAGTCCATAGGTACCAGCGAGGTATCTCTATTCTCTCAATGTTTTTTAACTCCCTGCTGAAAGTAGCCCATTGAGTCTTCAATTCGTTGGAAAGCGCTTCATCCCAGTCGTACCCTTCTCGCCATATCTCTTGCAACAAGATACGTCCACGGATAACGAAATGAGAAATCAAACCAAGTGGATCAAAAATTCTCATAATAGCTCTAAGAATTTTCCTCTTTGAAATCGTAGCATCTGCATATGTTAACTGATCGAAGACATCATCGACTGAAAGTTTGTAAAATAGTTTATCCCGCGTTGGGTGCCAATACATCCCCAGAATTTTAGAGGTGACCCCGTCGCATTCGTTCGGATTCACACTAACCAGCCTTGGATTTGCATGACTTGTAGGTATTTGCGACAGCATCTCGTGACAGTTCGACTGCACCCCAACCAACTCGAAACTCATTGATTTGCAGATTCCAATAGCTGCTTTAGTTACATCAACAGCTGCTTTCACGGTGTCATGACTGTTGAAATAATCGTCGACATATGTTCGCTTGGTTAGTCCATCAACCGCTTCCGGAAATTCGTCTCGAAAAAGGTTGGCGTGATGGTTTTTAACAAACTGAGAGCATGAAGGAGATGACCTTGGCCCAAACATCATCACTTCCATTATGTAGACTGAGGGTTCTCTGGAACAATCACCGTCTCTCCACAAAATACGTTGACATTGCTGATCTGCTTCTATCACCCTGATTTGATGGAACATTTCTTTTACGTCGGCGTTAACGGCTACTTTCCTTTCTCGAAACTTGAACAGACCTGCGTGTAAAGGCACTAGATTGTCTGGGCCTTTGAGCAAATAGGTGTTAAGCGACACCCCGTTGACTTTGGCTGCCACATCTGCAACCAACCTGGGCTTCGGCGGCCATTTATTTCGACTTTGAACCATAAATATTGGAGTATACCAAACACGCTTCCACGGCTGTTCTAACTCTTCTTCCGATGCGACTCTGGCATAGCCCTTCGACAATAGTCCAGCCATCTGACTATTCGTCCACTGCAGCATGTCCGGTTTCTTATGTAGCGACTTTTCCAAACCCACAAGGCGCTTCAATGCCATAGAATAACTGTCCGGCAATTTCACATCATCAGAAACCCAAAGCAGACCTATTTCATAGCGACTGTCCACCAGTTTTAGGGTTTGTTCCATAATATCTGTAGCTCGTCGATCTTCCTTGCTAACGAAATCGCCTTTCGGTGGTTTAACCCCAAATTCCTCTGTAGTGAAATGGCGCTTTACAAGCTCGTGCAGATCCTCTTCACCCTTAATAGCATCGTGGAACATAAAGCTCATGGTTGCCTTATGCGCTTGATAGGCGCTGGACACACTGAATGACGGCGATGCCCTGCCGTAGACAATCCAGCCGAGCAAGGTTTTAATCGCGCATGGATCTTCATCACTGCCATGCCGTTCCTTGGTGCCTAATAGGTATTTGGCCTGGTCCAGACCGATTAAGATTTTCGGCTTTGCATTCACCTGGTCTAACAATGGGAGACCACGAAGATGCGGGTAAAAACTTTTCAACTTGGCAACGTCGACAGACTGAGTGGGCAGCTCTAGACCTTTGACTGTGTAAACATTTTTGAGCAAGTGTCGGTGTTGCTTCTTGGAACTGGAAATCGTTAGACAAGTTCGCACTGAGTCTTCCTGGCGTGACACTCCTTTAGTCCACTGCAAAGTAAGCTTCTCTGGTATTCCCTCTAAACCAAGCTCGTCGAAGAGATCTTTCTCTACCATTGTAAGCGAAGAGCCATCGTCCAGAAAGGCATACGTGTCTACAAATTTTTTGTCTGACCCATGAATTCGTATCGGAACTACTTTGAAAAGTACCGGCGCTTTCTGGTGAACATGTGAAGAATTAAATTTCGGTTGCGGTATGTACGCAGCTGCATTGGCATTCAAGTCCTCTTTGATTACCGATTGATGAAGAAGTGGGTGGTGACGACCAGAGCAACCATTCGTCTTGCAAGTATTCTTCCTGGAACATGCCCGCCAATCATGCTTTGAAGGATCCAAACAGGAAAAACACAATTTTGTGTCTCGAGCAAACTGCAACCTCTCAGCTGGAGAAAGGCCTTTAAACTCAAAACATTGATATAAAGGATGCTGCTTTCTGTTACACTTAATACAGACTGCTAAACTTTCAGAAACACTTATCGGCTGATGAGTGTGCACCCGCTGCAAACTTCTCTGTGAACCATGACTCCTTTGTGAAAATGTTTCGGAAGGTTTTAAAAGCTCTGGTGGTAAATCAATGACACTCTCGGAGAGAAAATCTGCGAAGTCTTTTAAAGAAACTCGTTCGATCGAATTTTGTTTACGACGCCAATCCTGATACAGTCCCGCTCCCAATTTGCAGGCAAGATCGGTTAATACATAGCCGTTGTACAAATCTTGATCACAACTCATGGACTTTAAATCTGCGACAAACCCATTTACCTTTACGGCCCATAGTTGCAGATTCGAATCACATCTAGATTTTAATACCGGAAGCCTTAACAAATCTGCAGTCAATCCATGCACTAGAACGTCTGAACGACCAAAGACAGTTCGAAGTGAATTCATAATAGCTGAATCATCTGAAGAATACTTGAGGCGGTCACTTACTAACTGGTAAGCTTCAGCCTTCAAAGCCTTTCTTAAACGCGCAACGTTCTCTTTTCCGGTAAATCTCCCTTCCATAGTCGTGGATTTAAAGACCTCTTCAAAATAAGGCCACTCGCGCTCATTTTCTCCGGAGAAACTTGGTAATTCCTGAATGTTTCCCCGATTTAGCGAAATCAGTAGACTCTCCATGTCAGCTTGGTGAAAAGTTGAAGTAAAACCTTGGCCACTATCCTCTTTGCGAATGGGTGTGGATTGGCTTTGGTGGTTCACAGTTCCTAAAAGGTTCTGATGGTTCTCTTGAATTTTGCGAATCATTTCTAACCTCTGATTTGAACCAACAGCAAATGATTTTCCCTTAGAAATGACGCCAGAAGAAGTTGATGGAAAATTGTTCTCAACCATCTTGGACAATTTATCCTTAGTTTCTTTTAATTCCAAACGTACTGCATTTAATTCTACATCTTTTTGAGCAACTGCAGCTTGAGCAACAGCAGCAGCTTCAATAACTAAATCGAAAGACGCATTTACTTCCTCCTCTTGAGACTTTTGTGACGTAGCAGAAAGTTTTTCTTTCCTTAAAACGGATTCCTCCTTGCAGTCGGCTTTTTCGCAAAACCATGGGTCAGCAGTGCTGAATAAATCTGGGTTGAAACTGGCGCAGTCGTAATGCCACCAGCGACTGCATTTCTCGCATTGCACCATGTGGTCGTCGTCAGCCATTTTGCAATTTTTGGCCGTGCAAGAAAAATTTCTTTCTTCCATTTTCACAAGTTTTGCACCAACAAGATAAAATAATTTCAACCAGAAAGAAATCAAATACTTTCGAAAGAAAAGAAATAAAATAGTGTCGCTGCCTGGTTTCTTGGTTGAGCCCAAGGTGCTCCAAAAATAAATATCCGCTTTCTGATAAAAAATGGGATGGATTTTATTTCCTAAAGAACAGAAATAAAATGAGTTCAAGTTAACAATTAATTATTTTCCTTACTTTTGTGCAACACCTCCTCGGGCCAACGATCAAACAGCAGACTGATTCGAGAGCGACGATTCTGCTATGATTCAAGCAGAAAATACTTCCTGTTTAAATGCTCGTGCCTTTCGCACCGCTCACTCTTTCGTAAACTAACGAGAGTTAATTCGAAAGGCGCGACAGTGGTGCTCTTTGATCGTTTACCTGAGGTAAGGTAGTTTTACAAAGTTGAATTTAACCCTTTTACGGCTATCAAATACATTTTTTTTAAAAGTAAATTAATTCTTAATTTTGGCTCGATGACATGGCTTCTTCTTGAAATTATATGGTTGAGCACCAGCTTAGGTAGCCTACCTTGTTCCATCTCAGTAACTTTAACTATATAATCAAAGTGCAGGCGCAGAGCATCCAGGAAAAGAGGCGGTACCCCAGTCTCCAAGTGCAACATATAATTAGGAGTGTTGCTAGGTAGGTGGAAAATTCGTTTTAAGAAGTATCGAAGAAACTTTTCTAGTTCCTCAAAAGGGTGGAAACCCCACACTTGGGCTCTGTATAATAAAATCGATTTTGATGTTGCAGCAAATATTTTCTGTTTTGAGCTGTGGTTTATGCTTTTGCTAGCAATGCAGCGGCTCTAAACGGAAGATATTGCATGTTTTGCTTCTCATAATTTTGCATTGAGTTGTTTTTTCATATTGAGGTTGCCGGTTATCAGAACTCCCAGGTATTTGTATTCTCTCACTATTTCAATACGTTCGCCTTGAAGGTACCACATTTCGTTGCGTGAATATTTACCGCTTCCGCCTCTGAATATCATCATCTTTGACTTTTCAAGATTAACACTCAGGTTCCATAGCTTGCAGTACTCATCTAGTCTGTTTATCATCAACTGCATACCGTTGATTGTGTCAGAGAGGAAAACAATGTCGTCAGCATACATAAGCGCAGGGATCTTTACTTGGTTCAGTTCTATTCCACCCCTCACATAAACGGTTATATCATTGACGAATAGAATAAATAAAAGCGAGCTCAGTACGCAACCTTGCTTCACCCCCATTGATGTTCCAAACTCATCCGAAATAAATTCGCCATCCCAGACGTATGCTAAATTACTGTCATACATTGCCCTTAAAATGTTGATGACTTTCTGAGACATTCCTATTACGTGGAGTTTATAAAATAGTGCCTCGCGAGGTACTGAGTCAAAGGCTGCACGGAAATCGACAAAGAATGCATACAACTTCTTGTGTTGGTTTTTGTAGATTTCAGAAATGTTAATGAGTGAAAAAATTTGATCAATGGTTGAGTAATTCTTTCTAAAACCCGCTTGGAATTCTTGAAGAATTTTCCTATCAGAGACCCACTGAATGAGTCTTTTAAACAAAATAGTTCCAAACAGCTTAGCCGATGTATTTAAGCAGTAAGCGCTAAAAGGAATTCATTCGTGCAGTGCATTCGAAGGGTATGCGGTCGTCTCCCGGAGCTTTTCGAACTTTCGAATCTCTGATGGCTTGCAATACCTTTTTTTTCTTGTAACAGATTCGCTTGAAGTTCTTGATAGCAAGCCATAGATGGTTTTGAACACATTTGTGTTGTGTTTTCGCAAAAGTCCCAGAGCTGCAAAAGAACTCTCTCTTGCTTTCAAACATTCAGATTGATTGTGAAGCTAAAGGTGGTTGTGAAGCTGCTAAAGAATCAGTAAGTACAGGCTGTGAATGCGATGGGTCTACGGTGTCAACTCAGGTCAAATTATGTAGCTGGAGATGAATTGTCTATAGGTATACTTGCTTCTTTATCTGTTTTTTTCTTTCTCTGTTTCAACTGTTCAACTGTGTTTTAGAATTTTTAGATTCAGAGGTCCTAAAATGATTTGTAACACTCCCTGTGATAACCACTGTTCGTTTATTCGGGGTGTCTGGCAAGTGGTTGCCACAATGTTGTCCTTTTTTATATAATTTGCACACGCGTAAAAGGGTTCGTACCCTTATAGTCCGTGTTCGTTAAGAAAAATGAGGAGAAAATGGGAGATATCTATCAGCTTATGCCTTGAATGCCTGTAGATGATCATAGTCTTATGGAAAGTCAGAGCTTGGCAGAGCATTCAACATACATGTTGTACGGCTGAAGAACGAGTCTTTGAACTTAACTGTACCTCCGAAGATGGGCTTAAGGGTGAACTGATGATCATTTAGAGCGCCACGGGTATTGTGTTTGAATTCAAGGAGAGGTGGCATGCAACTGGCTATTTCCGCTGGTGGAAGAAGCGATAAAACAGTGACAAGCTGAAAACGTTCCTAAGGTGTTCAATTTCGCATTGTTTTCGTCACCGATAAGTTTTATCGCACGGTTTTGTATTCTATCTAGCTGATGCAAGGTAGTTTAAGGCGCACCATACCAGATATATGAAAAGTATACTCAAGTTTAGTGGGAATAAAAGCCTTGCAGATAGTAACCAAATCAGAGGATGTGAAATATTTCTTGCACTGGGCTAGAAAACCTAAACATTTCGCAGCATTTTTGGCGAGGGTGAATATGTGGTCATTCCAACGAAGCTTGTCGTTAACGCACATACCGAGAATTGCGAGTTTTTCAGTTTCCTCGATTCAAGTGCCATTCATGGATAATGGTATTGGATTTGAGATTCGCTTGGATGATAGGAGACAGCATTGCGTTTTGGAAGCGGTTAATTCTACTCGATTGTTTTCTCCCCGTTTTATTATGCTGTTCAGGTCAGAATTTAACGTGCGAAATGTTTAGGTTTTCTAACCCGTTGCAAGAAATATTTCACTCCCTCTGGTCTGGCTACTATCTTCAAAGCTTTTATTCGCCCTAAACTTGAGTATAATTGTCATATTGGCATGGTTCTTCCACCAACCGTGCTCAAGAGAAATATCCAGCTGCATGCCACCTCTTTTTGAATTCAACCGTAATACTCGTGCCGCTCTAAATTTCATCACTTTACCCTCAAGTTCGGACGTACAGTTAAGTTCAGACATTCGTTCTTCAGCCGTACAATCATCATCATATTTGGCCTCCCGCAAAAAGTCTCTCCACCGGTCCCGGTTTCGAGCCGATGTCATCCAGTTTGGCATTCCTAAACTCTGGGCGTCCTGGTCTACGCCATCCTTCCAGCGTAGGCTTGGCCGGCCTCGCTGTCTAAATAATAAATTGATCTAAATTTAATATTAATATATATAATATAAATTAAGTAACCGGAGCCTACCGAGCTTAATTTTCTTTACGATGTCGACATCGCGGTAACGCTCGTAGATCTCATCATTATAGAGTCTCCGGAATCGTCCTTCCTCACATACGGGGCCAACAATTCTCCGTAAGACTTTTCTCTCGAGCGCGGCTAAGAGGTCAGAATGCTTTTTGCTAAGCACCTAAGTCTCGGATCCATATGTAAGTACTGGTAGGACCATTGTCTTTTATATCAGCAGCTTGGGTGTTATGGTTAAGTTCCTGGATTTGAAGAGTCTTGACAGGCTATAGTAGGCTTTGTTGGCTTTAAGCAACCGTGCGCGTTTTCCTGGTTCCATGCTGTTATCGGCTGCTATAGTTGACCCGAGATAGTTAAACGATTGCACTACTTCAAATTCGCGCTCCACTATCTGAATTGATGGACCAATGTTGGATCTTCTACTCGCAGACGTGGCCACCATGTACTTTGTTTTGCTCTCATTTATGTGCAGCCCCAGATTTCGTGCGGCCTGCTCTATCTGGATGAAAGCTTCCTGTACAGCTCTTTAGTTTCTACCAAAGATGTCAATATCGTCTGCGTAAGCCAGTATCTGAATGGACTTATAGAGGATTGTTCCTCTCGCCGTTACGTCAAAGTCTCGGATCACTTTCTCCAACGCCAGGTTGAAGAGGACGCAGGCCAGTCCATCCCCTTGTCGGAGCCCGTTATAGAATGGGCTTGATAGTGATCCGGATATTTTTACTTGGCTTATAACATTGGTCATGGTCAACCTACATAGTCGTGTCAGTTTATTTGGGATGCCGAATTCTCTCATGGCTTTATAAAGTTCTACTCTGGCTATGCTATCACATGCGGCTTTAAAGTCTATAAAGAGATGGTGTAGTGAGTTTTGAAACTCTAGACATTTTTCCATCATCTGCCTTAGGGTGTAAATCTGATCAGTTGTTGATTTGCCTGGGATGAAGCCACACTGGTATGGACCAATGATGAGCCGTACAATACGCGTGAACGGATCGTGTAAAAGCACCTTATAAGAAAATCTGTAGCAGGAACACCACTAGACCGAAAAAGAAAAACGTAGACCAATCTTTGTTATATCCTAAAGGTAGAACTGTTTACAAGAGAAAACAGTAAAGACGTGATGGAGCTGTTGAAATTCATTCATGAAATGCTTGATTAGCGCGAGAACTTTAAATTTATTAGCTCCGATGGGATGCCTTTGTTTTTTAACCAATTTTTCGCTCTACTAAATTCTACGCTTAGTGTTGGCAGCATAGTGTTACTGGCGGTCTTTCTCAGTAGCTGCCAATTAAGTAACTCATAAAAGTGCTGATCCCATGTGCTAAGCAGACGAGATCCTTTTTTCATGCTGCTTTCTTTCTGTGGTGAACTACTTTTTCTTGTCCTTTGAGATCTTGATATTCTTTCGCTTGTCTGCGATTTATGAGATTGTTGCATTACTCTGTAAGCAAAGTTCTTATGTTCAGTCGCTAGTTTACATTCATCATCGAACTATTTGTTCAATTTTACGACTACTACCTTTAAATTTCTGACATTATTTTAAAATCGTAACCATTGTTCTTCTGCGTCCGACACAAATGGCGTAACTGTAGTTGTCTCTGATCTCGTCATTGCGAAGGGCAAGCGTGTTGACTTTAATATGATCTACGTCAAGCAACTGTTGATATTACAATTTGGACGGCTATTTAAAAACGGAACCGATTTGGGTGCTCAGTAGCGATTCTAACTTAGAGGCGCCTGAGGAGGTAAAAGTTAAATTCGAAGACTACAATAACGCGATCTTTCTGCGGATTCCGGTTGTAAGGGCATAAATGATGGAGATTATGTTTATAATTAAAATAATAGAACACCACTTAAAACAATTCTTAACTTAAAAAGCTTAAGTTACGGAAAAGGAATCGAGAGAAATTTGTCTTTAGCTTTACAGCGCTATAAATTTACGAGTAATTAGTTGTTTTAAGGATGTCAACAGAAAGCTGATCATAGATATCTTAATCTAATTATATTTGTATAACATTCACTGAAGTAAAATATACAATTAAAAGCTGACTTGGGAATGTAGCGCAAATGCTTGAAAATAAACACATTTTTACAACATAGGAAAATATGTGCATAAAAACTAGTACTTCTGTATTAAAATAATACGTAATACAAAATTTTAATCATCTTCATTATTTTAAAGTTGTGCTCCTTAAGTGGAAATGAGTATGTATTCCGTTCGGCACCTTTGTTATAATCTTTATATTATATGGAATGCAAGAATTATTTTTCTCGTTTACAGAAAAAAACTGTCTTGTTGATAGTGGGGTCCAGAATGCGACAAAATTTATACGCCAGTCTGTCAGCAATGCAATTACAACATTACACGAAATTTTGCGCTAAACCCTCTGAGTTTTTATTTGAATAAATTTATAAGGATATGTGAGTACATATTGCAAACGCGTTCATTTAGTTATTTTATTAAGTAAATGCGAATAAGAATTAACGAAATTCAGAAGTCTGTTTATAAATGGTTTCTAATCTGATAAATAAATATCAATCAATGTTTACCTTATGTACCGTAAAAATTAAAAGCAACAACAACAAAAATGTTGATTGTGTGATTATAAAGAAATCTGAATGAATAGTTTTTGATCAGAGATGCAAATAAATGAAACATGACTTAAATGTGGCTGTAAGATTAAGACGCGGCAGCAGATGCAATCTTAGCAGCAGATTGACGCTTTTTCACACCCCAGTTATACACTCGTGCCATATTAACCTCAGTGGTTGTTATTTGATCCCTGAGAAAGCATAAAGTTATTAAAAATATTTAAGAAAGTACAAAAAATAAACCTAAGAAAATCCTGATCGTGCTCTACACTCTTTAAATTTGAAATTGCAGAGTGCATATTTTGCTTAAGAAGAATTTCAGCTTCGTCCAATGGGTATTCCAACATCACACTAGCACCTAACCAAAGGCAAACTGTTTTAGTTGGTGGAACCAAAGTCTTAATAAAAACTTGATCACTGAGAAGAAATTGTGTTTCTCTTTCTTCAGTTTCTTTTCTGAGAACATCTATCATTTCAAGAGATCGTTGCAAATCTGGAATTTGCTGCTTTAGTTTCCTCCTTCGTGCCTCCAAATTGAATGCCATAAATCTATATTTGCCATGCTGCTCATCAAGCTTCTGTAGGACCTTTTCGCAGTTTTCCTCATTTTCAGGACGAGACATAAAAACATCGATTTCTTCCTGTGCAAAAGAAAAAAAAACCAAATTAGTTTTAGGTTAGTACTCCAAATGTGCCACCCACAAGGAAAACTGCTTCCGGAATACCAGCAAAAGACTTTTGATTTTCTGGTAATTTTGGCATTTCTATAGTATCCATAACTCCCGTCATTTCGAAAAAACCACAAGTTTTTTAAAAATTGATAAAAGTATTCACAGCAGTCAACAACCACAGTATGAAGTTGTGAACTGTAAAAGTGACAATCACAAATCAGAATTCTTAATTCGTAAATGGATATAAAGCCGAAAGCAGTGCTTTTATATCCTATATATTAATGTAGTTTGAAAGAAAGAGATGGATAACACCGAATAGTAAATAAATAGCTGTATTTAATTTGGAATCCGAATAAGGAATTTTGAATGTCAAAACCAGCCAAAACCAACCAAACAGCAGGTTTTAAAATTCCAAAGAAGGAATTCGACCCTGCAATTTATAGCTGCATTTGATTTGCCGAGCGAGTTCGGAATTCGAATGTCAAAACCAGCTTAAACAAGCTAAACAGCAGGTTTTCACAATTCCAAAGAAGGAATTCGGCAAATAAAATACAGCATGGTTAGTAATCAGATCAAATTCTTTTGTGCAACTAGTTCAATGTTATTTGATGTTCTATTCAGTTTTTTTGAAAAATCTAGATTTGGTGATTCTAAAAGAACACAAAAACATTTGATATGGTTCTTATTGGTGTTGGTTAAAATAATGTAAATTTTTAAGCTGTCATTTATAATAATAAAAATGCGATTTACGAAATTTGATCTAGATCAAACGATTCTTTGAATTTTTTGGGTAAATACAGAAAACCTTGATCTTCAATTATTTGATTCAGATCAAACTATTTGGGTGAATAGAACATCACATTAAACTCTATATAAATTATATAGATCTATATGATTTTTTTGATATTAACAAATTATTTAGAATTCGATTTTTATACAGATTTCCAGGATGGCCGCTGAAAACGTTAATAAATAACGACTTGAGTAATTTTATTATTTGCAGGTTAATATATTAAATGCCACAGTCATTTTACAAATTCATACATGCACCATTGTTATTCTAAAGCTGTGAAGAAGCAGTATACTAATTCAGGAATTTACAAACACTTAAATGATGTATAAGCATAATGACAGCAACTCTTTACACGCCTAAAACACAAACACGCTTCAGCTTCGTCTTCGCCTGACGTTTACGAGAAAGCCAGCTGTAGCTGCACTGAACGACCCAGATGTGAAACTGCAATATGTATCCCGCGTACAACAGTCTCTCTCTGAGATACAGCCCCAAACCCTAGAGTCTAAATGGGAGAAAACAGTAAATACGTATACGGAAGCAGCCTCATCCGTTTTAGGCTATGCCGACAAAACTAGAAAAGAATGGATATCAGATAGCACATGGAACACCATTCGTGAACGCCAATCCATCAAAGTAGAGTTAAACGCGGCCTCTGGTGCCGTGCGAAGCGCATAAGCGCGGAATTATATGGATCTGTACCGGCAAGTTGGCTGTTCAGCTAGGAACGACAAACGAGCATGGCTAAGCGACATCTCATCACAAGCACAGCTAGCCGCTGATAGCAGGCAATATAGCACAGTCTACCAACTCGCTCGTAAGCTCGCCAACAAGAAACACCACATCAACTACCCTGTTAAGGCAATAGATGGCTCTTTGATCCCTATGGAGGAACAACAATTAACCGGCTGGACAGAGCATTTTAGGAATGTTTTGAATTGTACTTCGCCAGGCACGTCCATCAACATGCACATATGCATGAGATAAGGACCACAATTCGTTCACTGCAATCAGGTACAGCAGCAGGCAACGACAATATCTACGCAGAACTCCCCCAAGCCGACGTGGAGTTAACTAAGCGAACATTGCATGCGATATATCAAGATATCTGGGAATCTGAATCCATTCCATCGTCGTTAAAAGAAGGCTTAATAGTCAAACTTCCCAAGAAAGGTGATTTGAGCAATTGCGAAAACTGGAGAGGAATAACCCTGCTAAAGACTAGAAACAAAGTGATCTCCTCTATAATAGCTAGGCGCTTACAGAATGCGTTAGAGCCAATCTTGAGAAATGAACAAGCAGAATTTCGCCCAAACCGTTCTTGTACAGATCAAATTAACACCCTGCGTATAATCATTGAGCAATCAGTTGAGTATCGCTCTTCTCTGCATATGGTTTTTGTAGATTTTAAACGCGCTTTTAATAGCGTAGGCCGAAACATGATGTGGCAGATTTTGTCTTGTTATGGTGTTCCGGAAAAAATCATCAAAATCATTAAGGAGCTGTACCGCGACTCAACATGCCGCGTCATTCATAACGGTCATCTTGGCTCACCTTCCAACATCTACTCGGGAGTCAAGCAAGGCTGCACCCTCTCACCACTGCTTTTTACAATTGTTATCGACTGAGTGATGAAAATAGTAACCCGTACTCCATCGGGTTTGCCATGGAATGTTTTTCACCGCCTGGAAGACCTAGACTATGCCGATGATATCTGTCTCCTATCACAATCGCTAGGTGACATGGAGCGAAAATTAAACTCACTAGAACTTCACGCTAACAAAGTGGGTTTAAACGTCTCAAAAACAAAACTACTTCGCGTTAACGCTAGTGGAACATGTGATCTCTCGATTGACGGACATCAGATAGAGGAAGTCGATAAGTTTTGTTATTTGGGCAGCTGGATGTCAAAAAATGGTGGTGCTGACTCGGATGTGTGCTCTCGTGTAAACAAGGCGCGACACTCCTAAATAATATCTGGAACTCCTCGCAAATCTCCCGGAATCTAAAGCTAATGATCTTCAGATCTAACGTTCTCTCAGTACTCTTGTATGGCTGCGAAACGTGGAAAGTCACAGAGTCAATTGCGACGCGCCTCCAAGTTTTCGTCAACAAGTGCTTAGGAGGATACTGAGAATAAGATGGCCGGACATTATCACCAATCAAGACTTGCGGAGAGTAACACAGCAGGAAGCAATCGCGCTCACCATCAGACGACGAAAATGGAGCTGGATTGGCCACACTTTGAGAAAGCCAGCGGACGACATTACGAAACTAGCGCTCAACTGGAATCCACAAGGAAGCCGTCGAGCTGGCCGTCCTAGCAAGACATGGAAAAGGACAATATAAGAGGAAGCAAGATCCCAGGGGACCGAGTGGCGTCTCTTGAAACCTCAGGCGTTAAATCGAGTTCGTTGACGGGCGTTTGTAGAAGCCCTATGCTCCCCCGCGGAGTAAAGGAAAGAAAAAAGGTAGGGTTCACCTAAGAATTTATTTATCGATACTTTTATTTTTTCTTGCTCCTGATGGTGAAACTAAGGCCCGATTTTATGAACGACGATAGATAAAAAAAAATCGGAGACTAAAGATTAATTAATTAATTTTTTTTTTTCGTCGATTCTATGAACGACGATGGATTATAAAAATTCGTTAATTATTACAGGTTTTATTGCAGTTAAACCGCAGTTTTTTGTATATTACACTTATATTATATAGTTTATACTAACATTTTATGTCGTGTGTATGATTAAAACTTTCGATATCACTATATTTTTTAACTATTTTGTACTTACTAATACTCATTTTTCTTTTTTTTTATTCCATTTTCAATTAAATTAAATTAATTTAATTTATTAAATTATGATCAATTGATCTCTTCTCAATTCTAAATTCTTACTAATAAATAAAATGTTTAAATTTTAAAACTTCATAATTTATAATAATAACAACACCTTATTTTACCCTCTGATTAACTCACAAAAATCAGCAGATAAAACAGAGAGTAGAAAAAAATCCTCGAATTAATTTTCTCATTTATCGTCGTTCATAAAATGCAAACGACGATTAATCCGAGGATTAATCATTTACTCGCGTTCATAAAATCGGGCCTAAATAGTTTTATGTAATCTAGTTTTGCTTTAAATTAATGTTATGGTTTTTTATTTTATTTTATAATTTGAATACTGTAGCTATACTTTAAAATACTTATTTTGTTAATAAAATTACTGCGATTTTACCTTATAAAAATAGGCATAAATAAAATCCTGGGCAACGCCGGCGCCAGGTAACCGGCTAGTATATGTATAATTAAATAATATATATAGTTATATACATATAAAATATAACTATAGGAAATTATGCATAAAATAGTGACATTTAACATGGGACATAACAGTGTCTCATAACATTGTTGTTATGTAACAATGATATGTCTCATGACAGTGTATCATTTAACATTCAACGTTTTCAACATTCAACCTTCAATCTTGTAGTGAGACGTTGTCACCGTCGTTTTCTTTGTGTATTAATATTATATAAGATTTAACTTTAATTAAATTAAATTATAAATTATAGTTTAGGTTATCCAAAATGTCTTAGAAATACAGTCTTAGGTCAGATGTGTTAATCTGAAAATTTTTTGCAACTCAAGTGAACACCTCTCCAAAAAGTCTTTGCATACATTAGAACGCATATTAGAATATCTAATTTCTACATTTGTCACAGTGTGAGTAACTTTCCGCAAAACTGTATGAGCCAAAATCATTATGAGGTCTCGGTAAGCTCCTTTTCAAACAAATTCTGACAGTTTAATTTAGGTCAGATGTGTTAATCTGAAAATTTTTTGCAACTCAAGTGAACACCTCTCCAAAAAGTCTTTGCATACATTAGAACGCATATTAGAATATCTAATTTCTACATTTGTCACAGTGTGAGTAACTTTCCGCAAAACTGTATGAGCCAAAATCATTATGAGGTCTCGGTAAGCTCCTTTTCAAACAAATTCTGACAGTTTAATTTAGATATGGTAAATTTCTGCCCTTTATACAGTTTATGAGGCTTTAACGTTGTTAAGTGAAACCCCTTATTGCTTGTACTAATTATACTAGCTACATAAATAAAAACATATTTCAATGTGCTCTTTCAGTTCCGCCAACTGTTGGCAACATTTTCAGTAAAATCAAGATGTTGGATTATGTACGCACACATATCAAAGAAGCGATGGCAAACTGATAGGTGAAATTTCATTTTTGCCAACATTTTTATTCTATGATTTTAGCCATGTGTTAG
Source organism: Nephrocerus scutellatus (assembly GCA_947095585.1). Taxonomy (NCBI): domain Eukaryota; kingdom Metazoa; phylum Arthropoda; class Insecta; order Diptera; family Pipunculidae; genus Nephrocerus; species Nephrocerus scutellatus. The sequence goes on from OX352761.1 coordinate 34,309,024, forward strand.
TAATATTTCTGTTTTCTTTGGAAAGCAAGGCAAGGTACATGTAAGTAAAAATATTCAGATACATAGAGAGTAAGTATAGTATTTTATATAACGAGCAAGGAAAGTGGAGTTTATGATGTGCACTTTTCTGCGAGTAATGTACGCTATTTTTCACACGACCAAAACCGGTTTTTCTGCTAAACCGGTTATGCGTTATGCCAAATTACTCTGGGAATGTGTTTTCGCTGTGACTGCTAACACACTGGTGTCTATAACGACTACTTTCGAAGCTAGATTATAGTATGGGCGTAATATACATAATATGAAAACCTAATTTCAAAAAATTATATTATCTTTTTTTTTATTTGTTGAAAAAGACTAAATGTAAAATTGAATTCAAACGATGATTTGGACTACAATGATTAGGACCGATAATGATTTTAAAAATCATCCTAACTATACTGTGGAATTATATCCTCAAAGTAATTTTTTTATTTTTTTGCATTTAATGCTTTCTCAGCTATTCAGACGACCGATGTCATATTTATATTTCCCGAAAAACTATATTTTATGAATTTTAATAACAAATCGTGATTAAAAAATTAAATGTCATTTTGATGCATGATATATTTATTCTAATTGACATTAAATATAATTTTACATTTTTTCTGATCAGTTGCTTCATGATGGTGATTTATGTCAATTTTTTTTTAATTTATAAATTTAACATGTTGGTGGAATTGAAGCGTCCAGATTGTTTTCATTTTTGTTGCCCTTCTTAATCAAATTGAAGGCATAACACCAATAAAATATAATATTATTATATATATTATTAATTTTGTTCAATGAGAAAAATGGCAGAACAGTACAGCACAAATTTGTGAATAATGGAGCATCAAGTTAGAACAGAAAATTACAGCCATATGTCAAAAATGACTTCATTTTCTATTAACGGATAGTTTATTTTAGTTTTGACTGAGCAAACGTGAAATATAAATTAAAAAAGAATGGAGCTCGATTTTTTTTTTTTAAATGGTATTAGAAGTGATTGATAGTGATTCGCAAAGTGGAAATATTTTTTCAATTGATAAAAGTTCCAGCAACGCGAGTAAAAAACATGAAATTTGCAATTACAGCTGATTTTGACATTTCTCACAAATCTGTTTTACCTCAAGAGTAGGTGCAGAAAAACTGTCCAAAGCAGAGTCATTGAACAAAAAATAGAACAATATCAGACAGTAATTTTTCGTATTGAACATAAAACCTGATATTTTTATGCTCTGAACTGTTCGGAACAACCACATTGAACAAAATTAATTTCAATTAATTTAAAGGTCTGAACGTACTCCAGTGAGTGTATAAAGAAATAAAGTAGTCCATTCTAATACCCAGAAAGCGCCATTTATTATTTTAAATTTAAAAAAATTTTACATTGCGACTGCTGGTTGGTTTCTTTTTAATAATAAATCTTAACTAAAACAAAACATGTCAATTAGAAACAGCCTTGTTACTAGTGAAACTTGGTCATCCGACGAGGAAATATACAGCGATGCAACAGAGAGTAAGTTTGTAAAATCAAAGGGAATTTTTCTTTTAACTAGCAGAGTATTCTTTTATAGGTTCAATGCCTAATAATTCAGTGACAGTGGAAGAATCGGACCAAAGTAAGTTGATTATTTTTCCCAAATCTAAAACTAACTAAATAAACGACTAACCACTTATAGGTGACGATGAAAGTTTTCTAAGGAGAAGTAAATCCAAGAAAAAGAACCGTCCAGTAATTTTTGATTCGGACGATGACGACGATAGTGAAAACGATGTAGATAACCGAGCATTGTCACCTCGAACTCGAATGAGTATAACTGGTGTAAGACCTGCTGATTTGTCTGATGATTCAAGTGCAATTGAATACTCGGACGAAGAAACGGATAGTAGTAATCAACAGTTTTTAGTCTCGCAAGCTAAATCTACTAACAATAAATCGTCGTCTTCGGCGCCGGAGGATACCTCGTTAGTTTATAAGTCCCCTGAAAAAAAACAAGCAAATTATTCCATCACTGGATCAGAGGGTTATACAGAAGACCATCCTGAAGATGCATCAGTAAATCAGTCAGTAGCATCAATAAAATCCATTAACAGCGATAGCAATGATGCGACTATTCTGCGCAGTTGGAACGCAGAATCATCGCCAAAACATCAACAATTGGTGACACTTAAAAACAATGAACATTCTGAATCACCGATGGTTTCAAATCGCTACAGCACGGCGTTTGAAAAATGTATAAAGGAAAAGCTGTCTTCGACTCTTCATCAGTATGAGAGTAATAGGTCGCCAGTGGAATCCAGTTTAGATAGCAGCGATGTTATTGCAATTTCAAATAAGCAGGAAGTGATTGCTATAGAGAGTAGCGATGAGGAAGTAAGTGGTGGCAGTAGCAAACCCGAAGCCGTTTCACTCAAACCTTTTGCGTCAATTGATAATAAAAATAATTTAATGCAACCGAAAATTTCGTCAGCATTAAATGTTCATCAAAAATCAGTTGGTTCAGCTCTTCCAAAAAAATACGTTTCACAAGAGTATTACAATACAGAGTTGAAGAAACTCGAAGATCTCAAGCAAGAATTGTTAAACGCTGATAGTCTTTTAGAAAAAATTGGAAAAAATTTACCTGATGGTGGAAAACAGTTGTCTATCCGTGTTCGAAAACTTCAAGAAGCTATTACATCGAAAAATGTGGCATTTTCCTGTTTGGTTGTGGAGGACTCTAAGCCACTGTCACAGATCGGTGGTGTAAAACCAAAAGAAGCTTTTTTCAACTTGAATGCACCAAATTGGGATGAACTCTCAGCAGCGGTAAATGCAATTCAACCAAAACATACTGGTAAACAAGGATTGGCCACGTTCAACAACCAAAAAGTGTTAACCGTAGAACGTCTAAAGGTAAATAACTTGAAAATATTTTATTTTATTTTTTAGATAATAATTTTAGAATATTTTAGTGTTTTAAATATGCTCAAGACATCGTTTAGTTTGCTTTATACTCACACATCGTACCAAGAAGTGTGTAAAGGTTTTTTAGGCCAATAGAAACAAAAATGTTGAGTAGGAATTTAATTTTTTTATATATTACTAGCTGAAATACCAGCGTTGTCTGGCTGCCCCCCCCCCCCTCCCAGACACTACCAACCCAACTGACCAACAATACCCTTCAAGACCCACCTTGAGATATGCTCACCCCACACCGCACCCAAACGTATATCAGCACTATTAATCAAATGCAAACACTACCTGGCCACCCACCACGTCAACCCCCTCAACACCATTACTACACTCGCCTCCAACAAACATCCACCCCAACCGTCCCCACCAGTACCCAAAGTTTTATCTATGTTGAATGAACAGTCTTTGAGTTATGCGTGGACAGACATACAGAAATACATACAAAGTTTCATTTTTATATATTAAGATTATATGTATATACTTGTTGTTGTTGTAGCATATCCAGGTCTGTTAAACCTATTGCTGTTGACGATTCTTGGTCCAGTGTGTAAAACATGAGTCCTTTCGGTGCGTAGAACCGATCTTCGTAGAAAGGTTGATTAAAGATGATTAACCGTTTCAAAAGCTTTGGTTATATCAACAAACCGACCAGGCACTTTACGATTAAGATTCAAGTGCTCAAATACACGGCTAAATAAACAAAGCAAGGCATCTTCGGTTCTTAGTAAATTGGGTCTAAAGCCTAATTGCCATTTACTGATAGAGTTAGTTTCTTTATGAATTCAAGAATTCTTTTTTTAATAATTTTCTCTAAAAGTTTTGAAAACACTGATAGCAGAGACATCGGGAGGAAGTTTGTGATAGTTGCTATGTTACCATAGCCTTTCTCATCTGAGAAGGAAAAACTCCATTTGACAAACTCAAATTGAAAATAATATATTTATTGATTTATTTATTTACTTCTATAATATGTATAATATAAAAATAACATTAAGATGTAGAAAACAAATTAATAAAAAATTCAATTTAAACTTATGCCTAGGTAAAGAAATATCAATAAATTTAATATTTATTAAAAGTAGCAGAAGATCGGTGAAGTGGATCACACTCACCATAACATGTTTTATCAAGTTCTAAATATAAAAAGTTCCTAACTCTTAAACTACGTTCAGGACATCATTAGCTGAAAAAGAACATTACGACAATCCACAGTAACAAATGGAGTATATGTCTGAGAGCAAAGCGGGAAAAATTTCTCTGAATTTTCTAAATACGCGTGGAACCAACAAGCGCACGAGGACTCCAGGTAAAACTACAATATTCTAGAAGACAAGACTACAATAAATACTATTCAATTTGTAATGATCTCTCAAAACAAGAGAGTTACGCTTTAGAAATCCTAAAAGTGAACTAGCTTTGGTACAAACATAATTTACATGTTAATTAAAAGATAGATTCTTGTCAAAATTTACAACAAGATCCTTAAAATGCTATATTCTTAACAGAATATAATTAATTAAAGTATAAACTGCCAAAATAGGAAATTCAATTCTATGAAATGTAGTATTAGTACATTTAGTAATATTCAAGGCAAGGTAATTTTTATGACACCAGATTGAAAGATTATTTAAATTGATCTGAAAGCGTCTGCAATCATCAAAATTACTTATACTAGCGAAAAATTTAAAATCATCGGCATAGATCAGACATGAGCAAAATATTACAAAAAGCAAAAAGAGAACCGGACCCAGGTGAGATCCTTCAGTAACTCCAGTAGAGACATTTATTTGTCTAGAATGCAAATCTCCGATAAGTACCTTTTGTAAACGGCCAAATAAATAAGATTTAAGCCATAACAAAAAGGATCCGGCAAAACCTAAGGCTTCTAACTAAAAAACCAACAGAGATGTAGAAGTAGACACGTCTAAAAGCTTGAACAAAATCAGTAGAGACTACGTCAACTTGATTTCGTTTCTCAACTCCTTTAAAACAGTAATTCGAAAATTCAACTAAGAACGCCCAGAGAAAAAACGCGTGTTGAGATACACTCACACTATGTTTAATTATTTGAAACAAGTTATCTTTTACCAGTTTAGCACGGACTTTTTTATTAAATGCTTATCATCCGATTTAAGTATAGGGGATATAGTAGAAACTTTCCAATCTTCAAGAACTATTCCAAAGCGAAGGGATGCATTGAAGAAAAAACAAAGAGGATTTGCTAAGCAGTCAGCACAACGTTTGAAAACAATAGGAAAATACCATGACAATCAGGAGTAACTTTTGAGGTAAGACTGCATAAAACAGCATTTACTTCATCCGGAGAAATAAAGATGTTATAACAATCAGTATTAGGTTCTAAATCCTTATAAATTTCATTGAAGAAATTAGAGGATGAAGAGGAATCATAAACATTATCGAAAAAACTTGAGCTGGAATTCCCTTTTTCGCTTAGGATTTAAAGAGAACCAAAAAAGTTTAGGATTAGATTTAAGGTTGTTTTCTTATTTATTAACATTATGTCGAGAAATCTAGACAAAAATAAAAACTGTTTTCTAAGACGAAAGAACAAAATATAATCTTCAAGCACGCGTTTATACCGTTTATGAACTATATTTTTAGCATTCTTCAAATTTAATAATCGCTTGTTGTACTCTGCGGAGGATGTTTGCTATTGTTTTTCAGTGACTTTGGAACACAAGAGTTGAGTGCTTGTGTTATATGAGATAAGAAAAGATTAAATCTGTCTTTTAAACTAAAAAACTACAAAAAATTCCAATCAGAACAATTGAAGTCATTATATTATTATTTAAGTTGATGCTATTAAATTAAAAAGTATATTTATCAATTTAAAAATAAGATTCATTATTAAAATAATACTCTTTTAATTTAAAAACAATTGCATTATGATGAATGGAGTTGCTTATTAAGAGGGTGCACTCTTTTAAAGAACAATTTAAATCTTCAGATATAAGAACTAAATCTAGGATTCTATTATAAGAGTTAGAGACATTATTTATGTGGAAAAGATTAAGAGACTTAAAGTAATCCTCTACAAAAATCTCAATTTCTGTTGAAACACATAATGGCCATAAGCGCTCACTATCACCATTAATATCACTCGTCCAGCTAATATGACCAAGATTAAAATCAGCAGCAACACAGACGGAAACATTATGATCTTGGAATTGGGAGGCAGTATGTTTGATGTTGTCCAAATGTTGTTTATAAATATAAAAAGAGCTTACGAGAGGAGAAACAAAAGCAATACAACAATTTAGAGCAAATACCACTCACGTTTTGGTAGTAAACTAAGAGAAAATTATTATGATAAGAAGGGTTCTCAGAGCAATCTAGATCATCATGCAGCGAATGAGAGATGATTACATCATCATTATCAACAACATCAGCACAAATGGTTATTGCTAAATCTCTCTTAAAGGCATTTCTTCGTTTTTTGAAACGAAACAAAAGGGGGGCGTACATGGACACCAGCAGGCCAAATATTAGAATTATAAATTCGAACGTATTGTTACGAAAAGTAGTTAGTAGCGCATATAATAGAATTAGAATCCTAAAATAAATCGCAATGTAAATACTGCATACTTAAAATAAGCAAATGCTACAAAAAGTAGTCGGTAGTGCAGCAGGTTCGAATCCTAGATAACTCGTAATGTACCAAAAAATAAGTACTAAAATTAAGAACTAAAAAATACTGCATATTAAAAATAAGCACTTTTATGTAGCATACTTTTAGGCTGTAAGACTTAAGATTATTTAAAATTTGAAATGTAACCGCATGCAAGTTTAAATCATTGTGTACTGGGCAAACAAGTGGTCAAACCGGTTTGTGCGGTCTGCACGGTTTTTGTAAAACAACTTGATTGAACATGTAGAACTTGTAAAGTACAAGTATTATAAGTGTTCTTGTGTACATTTAAAGTTATCACCAGTATAAATTGTGAACTTGTGTTATTATTACTGTTTATGAATTAAAGTTGTTATTTGTAAATTAATTAACTTGTGTTGTGTTTTATTTGCAAAATCCTTTATGAACTCGAAAGCCTGAATTTCGTAACAATTGGTGTCAGAAGTGGGATTTTGCAAATCGTGAGACAGTAAAAATTTTGCAAATTGTGGAACAACAAATTATTTGGTGATTTTTCAAACCTTGAGAACAAATTAAGTGAAACTTTAAAAACCGATGAACAGTAAATAATAAAATAAAGAAGTGCCAAGCATGGAAGCAATGTTTAATGCCCTAATACAATAAATTAATTGTAAATTTGACACAGATAAACAGCAAAATTGACCATAAACAAAGTGAAGAGATAAAAAGCAACCCATAAAAATTCAAATTTTTCTTGTAAATTCTCTAAACGGCGATACACACACACACACACTGCGTGCTCGTTTTGTGGCAAAATCATCCACCAAATGACGCAGCGGCAGCGAACTGCGCTGCACACAAAGCACAGAGCTCAGACTTTGCCGTGATCTGATGCGATATAGCGATATTTAAAAATTGTATATGGGGCTCCCTAGTGGGCCGATCACTCCAAATTTTTACAAAAAGTGTTTTCCATCGAAGACACACATGTGTACAAAATTTAAAGAAAATCTGATAAAATTTTGTAAAATATTTGTATGGGAGCCCCCCGAACCCGAGGTCCGAGGGGCCTCAAATTTTAATACAGAGATGGGCGAAATTCAAGAGGAAGTGAAATCGCTCGAAACGATCATGACAGGAAAAGTGAGTGGTCTGGAAGGCACAATTAAGGGTCGTACTCCGTTCGTCGTAGTAGTCGGTCGTTTTTCGGAATTAAATTTTTAATATTTTAATTATTTCTTTTTAAATCATATAAATTTAAAAGAAAGGAATCAAATTTCAAATCATCATGAAAAGCCTGAATTGGAGGAGGTTGCGAGGAACCGCAGAGAATCATCAAGAGATCAATTTGAGTCAAGATTTTTCGCTCAGCCTTGATGTGGTGTTTGGCGTTGGAGCTTATCGGCTCGATAGTTGTGCGTGCCATTTTCGTTTGTTAGGCCTGGTACTCCAAACGAATCCGGTACAATTAACTGACGAGTTGTGGGCATTCAAGAAAGAAGTCAGCTAGTTCCTGAAAGACCGAATTTTTCAATAGAGGCTTCAAGAATTTTGAAGGCTCACGTATGTCATTTTTTTTGTAATATTTTCTTGGTCAAGGTTTTTTGTAGTTTTCCTTGACCATGATCCATTCATTAAAGCATTTGGACTCGCGTCGTTTTAGTTTCGTGAACGTTTTTTCCGTATTGCTTTTTTCAATGAATCAGGAGAATTCCGAGAAAATAAAATTGAAACCGGCAACAAACGTGAGAAATGTGATACATATATTGTAAATCACATTTCTCCGATTTACTTCTTAATTTTAATAAAGGGCTTAACCCACCTTATTGCCGTGGCGCAAGTCATTCAGGGAGTATTCCCTTGGCAATAAGATTAAATATATAAAAAAAAAAGTCACAGAGTCATTCCAGAATCTTCTAGTAATCAGAAAGGAATATTGAAGCCACTTGCGTTCGATGGCGATACAGCTTTTGAAAATTTCAAAGTGCAGTTTGCAGCTGCTGTACAACACAATGGATGGGGTGCGGAAGAACAGCTTAATTCTCTGATCCTAACGTTGAGGGGCAAGGCGACTAATGTCTTGCAAAAGTTTCCAAATGCTGAGATGAGTTCCGGAAGAATACTGAAAGAGTTGGACTTGCATTATAGACAGTCTTAGCAAAATATAGCTCCAGATGAAGAAACAACAGCGAGGAGAACGACTTCAAGAATTAGAGCGGGATATAACTAAGCAAGCACGACAAGCCTATTGTGGGATTTCGGCTGGTATCTTGGACGGATTGGCAGTGGACGCGTTTTATCACACATCATAATATTACTATAATATTATATATTATTAAAAGCCCTTATTAAAGAGGAAATACGAAAAACAAAAACTGGAAGCCTTCAGAACGACGAAAATCCGACATCTAGTTCCGTCCAAAATGTTTTAGATGCTAGAAACCTGGACATTTTATTGGCGACTGCAAAGAGCCAAGACCGGTACAAACTACAATACAGCCAGTGAACAATACAGCCGGTGAACATTGCCAAACTTGGAAAGGACAGCAACAGCTTGGTTGTTAGTGGTGTGTTAGAAGGAAAACAATGTACGTTTACCTTGGATACAGGAGCTTCCAGATCAGTTGTAAATTCCAAGGTGGTGTCCAAAGGTCAAGTGGAAAAAGTATTTCGTTATAATTTGAGGACAGCGACTGGTGAAGTTGCAGCAATTTAAGGAGAGTGCTCCTGTAGTGTCATGTTTGGAGAATTACGGTTTTCCTATCGGTTTATTGTTGCCAGCATTACAGATGAATGTTCTTGGATTGGATTTCATGACAGAGCACGAGATGTCCCTTGATATAAAGAACCACGTGTTAAAATGGCGAAATGTGGAAGTACCCCTTAAAATAAACGACAACCAGAGAGAATAATGAATGTTAGCCCATCACCGAACGTGATAAAGGAAGAAACAGTCATTGGCAAGACTCAGGGAGTAAACTTTATCGCAAACTGCCAGCGTGTAAAAGTAAAGAATACGCCACTACATTTGGAAAGGAAACAGATAATTCGTTCGCTGTGTAAAAATCTTCCAGCAGCACAGCGACAAGCGGCAGAAAAGGCGCTAGAGCCATTTGCCGACGTTTTTCCTGTCAGCGACAACGACATGGGTAAAACCAATATAGTGCGACATCGAATCGATACAGGAAATGCGACTCCAATTCGACAGGCGCCAAGACGATTACCACTTGCTAAGCAACAAGAAGTAGAGACGCTGGTTAAGAAAATGGAACGGGATGGAATCATAGAGAAGTCCAAAAGCCCATGGAGCTCACCTGTGGTACTTGTTCAAAAGAAAGATGGTTCAACGAGATTTTGTGTGGACTATCGGAAACTGAACGATGTCACCAAGAAGGATAGTTATCCATTACCACGTATAGACGAAACGTTGGACACCTTATCTGGAGCCAGAATCTTCAGTACATTGGATCTGAAAAGCGGATACTGGCAGGTAGCAATTCATGACAACGACAAGGAGAAGACAGCATTTACTGCAGGCAACGGCTTGTATCAATTTTCTGTAATGCCGTTTGGTTTATGCAACGCTCCTATTCTATTCTATTCCCAGGTCCTTTTGTCAGCAACGTTAACTGCCGTTTGAGGTCTAAACAACATAGATTTGCCTCAAAACAGTTCTTATGTAGAACCCAACACTTCAAATCGTCCTTTTATCTGAGAGTGACTTCGATGTGGAATCAATTGGTCGACTCCGTATTTCCCGAATCTTATAATTTACAGGCCTTCAAAATAGCTGTCAACAACTTCCTGAAGGACGACCGTAGTGATCATTAGAGGATACGATTATTTTATATAAAAAAGTTATTATTGGTTGTATTTTTTGTATTACTTATAATATTTGTTGTTTATTTTGTAATATTTTCTTGGTCAAGGTTTTTTGTAGCTTTCCCTGACCATGATTCATTGATAAAAGTATTTGGACTCGCGTCGTTTTAGTTTCGTGTTCGTTTTTTCGTATTGCTTTTTTCAATGAATCTAGAGATAATTCTGAGAAAATAAATTGAAACCGGCTACAAACGTGAGGAATGTGTTATATTGTAAATAACATTCCTTCGAATTTTTAATTTTTAATTTTAATAAAGGGCATAGCCCAACTTATTGCCGTGGCGCAAGTCATTCAGGGAGTATTCCCTTGGCAATGAGTCTTTACAAAAAAAAAAAAAAAAATGTTTTGAGAGGCCTTAGCTGGAAGACATGTCTAGTCTATTTGGATGACATCATTGTTTTTGGTCGTACATTTAATGAGCACGTGAATAATCTTCGGCAAGTTCTGGAAACCATAAAAGCAGCAGGATTAAAGTCCGCCGTAATGTAGCCTTTTCAAAAATGAAGTGAATTTTTTGGGCCAAATTGTATCCAGTCAAGGATACTTGCTTAATGCAGTTCAGGGAACCTGAAGGTCAAGTGGCCAGATGGATCGAACGACTTCAGGCATACACATTCAGAACAGAGCATCGAAAAGGAATGCTGCACAATAATACCGATAGGTTATCCAGAAGACCTTGTGCACCCCAATGCAAACACTGCACAAGGCAAGAAAACAAGAAGTGCTCTGAAGTAGTTGCACAAATAAGACTACAAGTTGAAGATTGCTGGACAAAAGAGCAGCTAAGGGAGAAACAAGTGCGCGATGACTCGATTTCTCCAATATTTCAATGGATGGAGCAAGGTTAAAGACCGGAGTAGCACTAGATTGCAACAGCAAGTCCTACAGTAAAAAGTTACTGGGCTCAATGGCAGTCATTAAGATTGGAAGATGGACTACTAGTAAGGCAATGGGAATCGACTGATGGTCAAAGCACAAAATCACAGATTTCGCTACCAACAAATCGGGTCAAAGAAGTTCTGCAAGAATTACATAGTGGGACATCAGGAGCACATTTGGGCGTTAATAAGACGCTAGATAAAGTAAGGAATCGCTTCTATTGGAAAAATTGCCGTAGAGATGTGGAAGACTGGTGTCGAACGTGTGACATGTGCGCAGCAAGCAAAGGACCGCGACCAAAAACTAGAGGAAAAATCGCTGGTCCATTCCCAGAAACAAGATATGGAAATCGCTATATACTCGTGTGCATTGATTACTTCAGTAAATGTGCAGAAGCATAACCCATCGTAAACCAGGAAGCTAGCATGGTGGTTAGGGCATTCGTGGATAATTGGATCTGCAGATTTGAATCGCTAGTCTTTTAAGAGCTGTGTCAAGTACTCAACATCAAGAAAACGAGGACTACTCCGTTACATCCACAGTCAGACGGAATGGTCGAAAGGTTCAACAGACCGCTGGAAGAGCATCTGCGAAAAGAAGTTAATGCCAACCAAGACGAATGGGATCGTTGTATACCGTTGTTTATGATGGGTTATCGTAGTTCTGTCGACAACACAACTAAAAACTCTCTAGCAATGATTGTATTTGGCAGAGAACTTCGTCTACCATGCGATCCATGTCTACCTGGATCACCACCAGTAGAGCCGATAACAAAGGAGAATTACGTTAGTGATCTAAGGCAGAGGATGATCGCTGTTCATGCTGCAGTAAGGAGCAACATAGTGGATGATAGCATCCGGATGAAAACGCGATATGACCTGCGAGCAAACTGTGGTGGATTTCAGGAAGGAGATTTGGTCTGGCTTTACAATCCCAAGAGAAGAAAAGGTAAATCTCCAAAACTACAGCAGAGTTGGGAAGGACCTCATAAGATCATTAAGAGGATTAATGATGTCGTATATCGGATTCAACAAAGCCCCAGATGTAAAATAAAGGTTGTTCACATTGACAGATTGACGAGGTAAAACAACAGAAGGAGTGCAGAATCTGTTCGGGACGAACAGAATTAGGGTGGGTTGTTAATGTCACGAAAAGTAGTAAGTAGCGCATATAATAGAATTAGAATCCAAAGATAAATCGCAATGTAAATACTGCATACTTAAAATAGGCAAATGCTACGAAAAGTAGTCGGTAGTGCAGAATGTTCGAGTCCTAGATAAATCATAATGTACCAAAAATAAGTACTAAAATTTAGAACTAAAAAATACTGCATACTAAAAATAAGCACTTTTATGTATTAAGATTATTTAAACTTTGAAATGTAACCGCCTGCAAGTGTGAATCATTGTGTACTGTGCGGTTTGCCCGGTTTTTGTAAAAGAACTTGATTGAACATGTAGTCTATTTTTAGAAGATGACTCATTACATATAAGTATCGTTAGTTGTAAATAAGGGAATAAGGCTACAATTATCTCGATATTTCTGTCTACAATATTGGAAGTTTCTGGAAGCTTTTGATTGAGTATTAATAGAGGCCTTAGGCCGAAGTAAGATTATTACTTAATTGGAATTTAACCAGTAAAGTTGTTAAAGTTCTTGCAAAGCGATTAAGCTACTACCTAAGATAATTATTGTAAAGTACAAGTATTATAAGTGTTCCTGTGTACATTTAAAGTTATCACCAGCATAAATTGTGAACTAGTGTTATTATTACTGTTTGTGAATTAAAGTTGTTATTTGTAAATTAATTAACTTGTGTTGTGTTTTATTTGCAAAATCCTTTAACGAATCGAAAGCCTGAATTTCGTAACAATATGATGAAGCAGGAACCTAGAGTTTAAAATTTATGCTTCTAAGTGAAGAAACATAAACTTCTTTTTTTTAAACATTGCAGTAAGCTAGTTTCTATTTTGTTATATTACACGTACTGAAGATTATTATCAGTTGATGCAGACGATTCGAACGAAGATAGATGTATCCATTTCATTAATGCGACCACTTTCAAATCACAGTTTTTGTTTGCACCAACGAATATTTATTTTCAGAACCTGATACAGTACGGCGGGAGCGTACATTAACATGTTTATTTCTTCTATTGCTTGAAGCTGAAGCAGTAGAAGAAGAGGCAACATTCATGTTTTGATGTAGTGAACTGTGATTATCACTATTCGAAATGATCATTATAATGATCAAAGTTAAAGACTTTGGTCAGTAATTGAATTTTGTGGAAAATATTTTGTCGAAGGTGGTCAATACAGGCTATTTGAGGTGCCCTTGAAAGGTTCGTTTGTAAGGGATGAGCAGCCATACTTAACATATATTCATTTACTTGAATGGCATTACGAGAAAGCCAATTGGGACGGTCTTAATTCTTTAGGAAACTTAACTGGTCGCCATTCTTCCTCAATAGTAATGTGGATGCCGCCGCTGATGCGATTACAAACATCATTCACATTGGTATGAAAGACTTTAGTCCTTTCAGAATTAGAACTGTCAAACCGAAGGATGATGGATGGTATGATTTTAGATGCAAAGAGGCTTCAAGAAACAAGGAGGTAAGCTTTCAGTTGTATAAAGCAAACCCCACAGAGGAAAAATGACAAAAAGACAAGCGTGCCAGAAATGACAGCAATGTAAAAATGCGGCGAGCAAAATTTGCCTATGATCAAAGATTAAGGCAAAAAATACTACAATGTCCCAACAGTAGTAAAAATTGTTGGTCATTCGTGAAAAGAATCAAAAATACTGTCTCGTCGTCAATTCCAACGATCATTCACAATGACATTCCAGCTGGCAGCTCTAAGGACAAGGCCAATGTACTTGCTGCACATTTTGCAGCTAGCTCCACGCTTTCAGACTGTGCTTTGGTTCACCTGTACTTCCGAGCCGCAAACACCTTATGGGACAGATTTACATTCGTACTCGTGAAGTAGCTAGAGTTCTAAGTGACCTTAGCATACACAAATCCGCTGGAACAGATGGTATTCCCCCATTACTTCTGAAGAGATGGTCTTCTTAGCTGGCATTACCATTGCATAAGCTTTTCTACTTATCCTATTCTTCTAGACTCTTCCCGAGTAGTTGGAAAACAGCATTTGTCCAGCCTATACAAAAAAAGGCGAACCGTCATGTCTCTTCGTACCCACCAATAGCACTAACGTCCTAACGTTCTAAGGTAATGGAAACGCTGATTAATCGTCAGCTTATGAAATATCTTGATATCTTGAATCACGAGAACTACTCAAGGACTACCAATTGGCTTCCGTGGACAACGTTCTACAGGTGATCTGATGGCATATCTCACCGAAAAGTGGAACCAGTCTTTTCACAAGTTTGGTGAAGGCATACAAATATTTTACAAAATTTACCGGTTTTCAAATTTTATGGACAACACTTTTTGCAAAAAATTTTGAGATCCTGGGCCACGGTGTCGTGAGGCCCCATACAAATTTTTTTTAAAAAATTAACTCGATTTTCTTCAAATGTTATACATGAATGCGCCTCATCCCATCCAAACATTTTACAAAAAGTTTTTTCCATCGGAGATACACATGTGTATTACAAAAAATTAAGTTAATTTTTATTTTAAATTTGTATGAGGCCCCACGACCCCGTGGCCCAGCGTCTGTACATTTTTTACAAAAACTGTTGTTCATCGGAAATTTTATTATTACTATTATTGTTTGGTGGGCTGAAAAGAAAAGCCTGGTGCACTGCGACCTAGAGATCTATTGTGCATCCCAGATGATTACCACTTTATGTGGTGGCTTAGTTCCTTTATGAATACCATAACGTCTGCCAATTCGATCGAAATGGCATTCTGTCCTGGGACTGTGTAAGCCTTGAGGTGCTTAAGTCTTTTCCGTGGGAGAGCATCACACATGAACATTATATGTTCTGGCGATTCTTTTGCCTTGTTGCAGAAACGGCAACTGTCCGTCTGGGATTTGCCCATTTTCGTTAGGTGGCTATTGATTGGGCCGTGTCCCGTTATGTGATTGATTGCCTTGTCTATGTGTACAATGATGTACTTGAGAAGCGTTTTGGTATGTTTCATCCCTGTCGACGATACCCATTCAGCTTCGATGGCATTGTTAGCCCACTCTTTAATTTTGTTTTTGAGGTGGCTAAGGGAGTAGGCAATGCTTGGTTCCGGCCCAGTGAAAGTACCTTCTGCGCCTTCTCTTGCGCAAAGATCTACTGCCTCGTTATCTACAATGCCTGAGTGCCCTGGGGACCACATAAGGGTGATTTTATTGTGTTGAACGTAGAGCCTTTTAGTGCAAGTAGTGCGGCCTGGCTATCTGAGATCATTTAAATCTCAGTTCTTCTGTATCTTCTTTTAGTGCATTTCAAGATGAGGCTTCTGCCTGGAAAACGGTTGGGGAGTTACCTAGGGGTATTCGCAGTGTGGTTCTGGGACGAATACTCCTGCTCCTGTTCCTGCGTCTGTTTTAGATCCGTCTGTGTACCACATGTATGCATCATGGGAAGTTTATTGATGATATTTGCAACTTGATGACGTTCTGGAATTCTAACCAAGCAGTTCCCTTGGAAATCAGTTGCTTTCATCATTGAGTCTGATTGTAGGACGATACCATAATCCGAGTTTATGTTAGAAATGTTAGAAATCTATTGGATTTAAATTTAACCTGGTTGTGTATATTGAGAGTGGAGAGTCTTAAGCCAGCATCACTTTTAATGTGTATGTGAAGCGGTGTAAGTCCTATAATCTTCTCGAGGGCTGCCGTAGGGCAAGTTTTTGTGGCACCTGCCAAATGAGTCTTTGTATCTTATTGAGTTTTAAGCTTGTCTTAGATTGCTCTGTTTTTGGCCACCATATCAAGGCTGCGTGTGTCAGCCTAGGTCTGATAATATTCTGGTATAGCCAAAGAGTCATTTGCGGGCTTATTTCCCACGTTTTGTTAAACATGCGTTGGCATGTGAAGTAAGCTTTATTAGCTTTGTTAATAATGTATGTCATATTGGAGTTCCATGTTAGTTTTTGGTCGGACATAACTCCCAGATATTTGGCTTCCGGCATTATTTGGAGGACCTTTCCTTGGTCTATAGGACCTGGCATCTTTGGGAGATTTTTTACCTACCTTTGGTAGGAAAATCACTCGCACTTCTCTCCAGCACCTTCGAACGTATTCTAGGCTGTAGCTGGGTTTGTAGAGTTTCACGAGCAGATCCACATTGCAGCAGAGTTGGATACACCCCGTGTCCTCCAGGGGGTTTTAAATGGGGCGAATGAATTTACTGCCCAACGGACTCCTTCAATCGAGAAGATGCTTTTTGAGCGCCTGTAGGCCTCGATTGGTATGGTATAAGGATGTGAGTTTATATCCTCGTTCTCTTCATAGTTACCCAGTATTAAGCAGTCTGGAAAGTGTCTTTTTACTACGCAGTCGAGGGTTTCATATCTTGAGGTTGTCATTTCTCCGTTAGGTTTCTAGACTGACCCGAGTGGATTTGTGTGGTCGAGGGAGAGAGCCCTGTGAAGTCGACACGCTGTTGGGAGTTTTCCGATGCTTTCACAAATTTCTCTCCAGCTATAACGTTTGCTAAGAGCACTTAAACTTTTTTTTTGAATAAAACACAAACTGTTCGACTGCGATGTTTTCAACACTTCGAGCACTTCTTGCTCTCGAGGGCACCGGAACATTATGTAGCGAAAACGTAGACTCAAATTTTGCCACTATACGGTCGATTGTCGAACGGGCTGGCTTGTTAAATGGACCGTAAAATGGCCGTAATGCTCTTAAAGTAGCGGCAACAGAACGATTATTTTGATAAAAAATTTGCACGATTTGCAATCGCTGTTCACATGTGTAGCGTAGAAATGTATACTAATGAAGTTTTCAAATGACAAAAAAACAAAAGGACAAAAAAAGCCGTACCCTTATCCGATAGAGTCCAGAACTTCTCTCCTTATGGCATTTATGAAAGTTACATCACTTCCCACGTTGTTTATAACTATGTTAATAGATAGGCAGTAGTTAAGTAGTAACTCACCTCTTGTGTTTGTGTCGGTGCTTATTGATATTATATTGGTGGCGACATAGGATAGCTGTCCTTGGCCTCTCGTCACCTTTGCTATAGATCAACTTACCTATTATATTGGGGATACCCAAGACTCTACCCATGCTGGTCCATGGCTCCTGATTAAGAGCAATGTTCCACAAAGAGGTGGCAAAAGCTGCCTTGAACATATGAAGGTTTATCTGCACGCATGTTGGCATGTGGGTATGTTTGGTCTAACGTTCGGTCCCTGTGTGGTTGGAATTGCGGCTGGCCTGATATGGCTTGATGTTTCTAGGCCGTGTTTTTTTTTGAATATTTTAACCTGTAGTGGTTTACCTAGCCTCTCGTTGCCATATACCGATTGGCCTGGTTTCGACATTTGGGTCTTAGGCATAACCCTGTTACCGGAGGTTTTTGGGCAATGGACTGGCTGTTTTTGACGTATTATTGTCGGGTCTGATTCCCGCTGAATCTTTTTTGGTTTTTTCGTCTTTTCTCAGTAGGAAATAGACCGACCCGAAGATCCAATTGACCCTGTAGTTGGAGCCCTTTAAGTTCTCCGCTATCTTTCGCTACGCTGAAACAGTCAGTTGGAGATAGTAATTTTCTATACCTTAACGCGAGAGAATCTTCCATTCTGCGTTTCTAAGCTCCTTATTTTGGACCACCAGGCGCCTGCTTATCTTTTCGTTTGTTTCGTTCCTGCAGTGGGGAAGATATACGAAGAAGATTTGGTTGGGGGGGATTTCATCCTCTCCGACAATTTTAATTTTGCCGTGTCTACGTCCGCGCAGCTTACAGATAGCCGTTCTTATGTCGGCATCCCAGTTCATCGGAGATACACACGTGTATACAATATTAAGAAAGCTGGGTTAATTATTTTAAAAAATTTGTATGGGGCCCCACGACCCCGGAGCCCGGGGTCTCCCAAATGTTTACAAAAATGGTTGTCCAACGAAGGTACAGCCGTGTGTAAATTTGAAGAAAGTCGTGGTAATTTTTTAAAAATTTGTATGGGGTCCAAGACCGCCCGGGCCCGGGGGCTCCAAAATTTTTACCAAAAGTGTTGTCTATCGGAGACACATATGTGTATTAAGTTTAAAGAAAATCGGGTTATTTGTTACAAATTTTATATGGGCCCCAAATTTTAATAGCAAGTATTGTCACCGGAAATATACATGTGTGCAAAATTTTAATAAAATAAATACTAACCCGAATTTCTTGAAATTGTATACATATGTGTATTCTGAGTCTCGAGGTGTGCCCATATAACTTTTTTAAAAATTAGCCCGATTTTTTTTTTCAAATTTTAAACATATGGGTACCTCCGATGGACAAAACTTTTTTTAAAATTTTTAGAGTCCAAGGGATGCCCATGTACATTTTTTTTAATTAGCCCGATTTCCTTAGAATTTTAAATACATAATATGTATCTCGTATTAGAGAACTTACACGAAAAATTTTAATTTGTATGGGTTTTTTTTAAATTTTTTTTTGCAAAAACTCGAAAAGCTGGCCAAGTAAACTGCCACTTCCGGTTGGCCAATTTCCGCCAAAATCTACTAATCAGTGTTTTTTTTAAATATTTTGTATTTAAATAATAAAAATATAACTTTAAAGATAAGAATATAATTTCAGGTCATTTTAATTTTTGTATATTTATTATTAATTCGCAGGATTTACATGGCTCCTTAGAGAATTGTCCTTCGGAAAATGTGCTGGCTGAGGATCCCAAAGGCCTGAAAGTGCCATTGATGAAACATCAAAAACACGCACTTGCTTGGATGAATTGGAGGGAAAATCAAAAACCGCGTGGTGGAATTTTAGCTGATGACATGGGATTGGGTAACGCTTTTTACTAAATCATAATATATAAAAAAATTGTTTTAAATATGCAATTATTTTAAGGAAAAACCCTTACTATGATTTCGATGGTTCTTGCGTCAAAGAACCATGCCGAAGAATTGGAAATCGTGGAAGAAGAATCAGACAGTGAGGATGAGGAAACAAAAGAAAACCAAGGATGGTCGTCAAAAGGTCGTCGTGATTGTAAGTTGTTAATTTGTTGTTCGTTTTGCAAACAACAAACAAAAAACAAACGTTTTGTATATTTGATTAGATTACAAGGGCGGAACACTGGTGGTTTGTCCTGCTAGCTTAATACGTCAGTGGGAAAATGAAGTTGAAAATAGAACATCTCGTCATAAGCTCACCGTCTGTGTACATCATGGCAACAACCGTGATACAAAGCCCAAACATTTGAGGACATACGATATAGTTGTTACAACGTACAACATTGTTACGAGAGAGTCAAAAGCGCATGGTGCAATTTTTGGTATCAAATGGAAACGTATAATCCTGGATGAAGCTCATGTCGTTCGAAATTCCAAGTCCCAGTCGTCCATAGCTGTGTGCGCTTTGAGGGGGAAATGCCGTTGGGCGCTGACTGGAACACCCATTCAGAACAAGGAGATGGACCTTTATGCGCTCTTAAAGTTTCTTAAATGTTCACCGTTCGACGATTTGGGACACTGGAAAAAGTGGATCGATAATAAGAGTGCAGGTGGCCAGCAGCGTTTAAACACTCTGATGAAATCCTTGATGTTGCGTCGAACCAAAGAACAACTGCAAAGCACAGGCAGCCTTATGTGTCTTCCGGAGAAACATACGAAAGTCATTGAAGTCAATTTGGACAAAGACGAAATGAATGTTTATCAAAAAATTATGATATTTTCGAGAACTTTGTTTGCTCAATTTCTTTATCAGCGGGCCGAGAAGAACAACGATTTATACTCTGCAAGTCAAGGTAGCCGTCCGACGTTCATGCAATCAAAAGAGCAAGACGGGGCATATTATAAAATGCATCAGAAAATTTCGAGAATGCATCACGGCAGCAAAGAGGTTAAGTCCCATGAGATCTTAGTGCTGCTTCTTCGACTGCGACAGATTTGCTGCCATCCAGGACTGATCGATTCGGTTAGTTTTTCTACATTGTAACTGACTGTCGACACTTAATCATATGTTATTTTTGTTTACCAGATGCTTGAAGACGAAGAAAGCGGTGGAAATTACGAAACTGATGATGACACCTCTCAGCCGGAATTTGATTTGCTCGAACAATTAAATAAACTGGAAATTAAGGATTCCTCTAATAATACATCGGAGGTCGGGGAAAACATTGAAGGCGACCAGCATGAAGCAATATCTAAGGCTTCAGCTAGAGTGTTGCAAAAGAATAATCCAATATTTAATTTATCACGAGCCAGTTCCAAAATGAATAAAGTGCTCGAAGTAATACAAAACACCATCGTGAACAGTGATGATAAAGCAATCATTGTGTCGCAGTGGACTACCGTGTTGAAGATTCTGAAAACACATCTCGCAAGTAGATGCATTGCTACACTCTCTCTAGATGGAACAGTTCCGGTTAAATTAAGACAGGACATTATCACAGAATTCAACCGGGCAACAAGTAAGCCAAAAGTTCTGTTACTGTCGCTTACAGCTGGTGGAGTTGGCTTGAATTTAGTAGGAGCTAATCATTTACTTCTGATTGATTTGCATTGGAATCCCCAATTAGAGGCTCAAGCTCAGGATCGTATATATCGCGTCGGTCAAAAGAAAACTGTAAATATATACAAATTTATGTGTAAAGATACGATTGAGGAGCGAATTAAAGCGCTGCAAGACCACAAAATAGAAATTGCAAAAGGTGTGCTGACTGGCGCCAAAGCTTCAGAGGGAAGTAAACTTTCAATGGATGATTTAAAAAGCCTATTTGGATTATAAATAAACTTGCGTCCACATATGTAATTTTGTTAATGTTAAATTAATTATTAAACGATATCTTTTTAAAAACTGATTATGTTGCTTTCTTTGACTTCAGGGTCTAAAATCATAAAGCTTGTGTAAAATCAGAGGCATCAAAACGAATAAGGGTAAGTTTTTTCGGCAGGGACTATAATACTAGCCCTAACTTCAGACATACAATGGATTTACACCACTATTATGGTTAGCAAGATTCGATTTTGATTTGCCATATCAATGACAATTTTTTTTCGTTTATTTACTCAATTGAAAATTTTCCGCCAAATTATGTCGAATCTAAGCGAATGAAAATAGGCTTACCATAATAGGTAAGGATGTTAATGCCCTCTCGTTTCCAATGAAGTCTAATTCAACTGGCCACTAGGATATTGAGATCTAACACCATTGAGGTACTTTCTGTGAAATTGCTTGAAACAGTCACAATACTATTATCAATTGTCATTAAAATCGAAAACTATTTGTGTTGTTAATGAGGGAGAGTCTGTAGGTTTTGACCTTGTTATGTTGGTGGAAATCGTAGGACAAAAGTTAAAAAACTTTTAACTTTTATTTAAGTCTCAAGTTTTTCTATTGTGAGAACTATGTAAACACTTTTCTGTTTTTATTCAAACACTGTTGTAAAGTGTTCGTTTTAGTTTTTAGTGCTATCGTATCCGCAAGTGACACAGTGACAGTGAGCACCCAGAATCGCGAAAACCTTAACAAAATCGAGTGTTGAAGTTGTTTAAGAAGTATGGCAACAATTGAAAGACCAATTGAACTCGCTAGGGCTAGGTAAAAGAGTCTTGGCCAACACCATTATGCTAGCCGCCTTCAGACAAAAATCGCAAACAAGTTGCCACTTTATATTCCGGCGGTAAAGATGATGATTTCACCACTGGCGGTAATTTGGTTTTCAGCTCTTTTAATATGTTCTTAAATGCAGTTTTATTAAGTCTTAAGTTTTTAATAAATCTAAAAACAAATTTATATTTTAATAGAAATCACAAATACAAAAATATTTTTACTAACTGCGTTTGATAACTGGATAACTTATTGCTGTTCTCGTTTATTTTCTGTTATATGTGCCGATGATATGTATAAAATGGCTTATTGAATCCATAATTTAACTTAAAACACTTTAATATTTATTACCTGCCATATTTTTAATACATATAGGAATGACAATAATAAAATTATTAATTTTTATGTCAACATTGTGATAGCTTGTGAAACTGCAGTTCTACTGCGAATCGATAACGCAGTTTCTCGTCGGATTCAATAATAATGTTACGAAATTTAGGCTTTCGAGTTCGTAAAGGATTTTGCAAATAAAACACTAAACAAGTTTATTAATTTACAAATACCAAATTTAATAAACAAACAGTAAAAATAACACAAGTTCACAATTTATATTGGTGATAACTATAAATGTACACAAAAACACTTACTACAACAACACTTGTACTTCACTATAATTCCCTTAGATGGTAGCTTTATCTCAAGAACTTTTACAACTTGACCGGTTAAATTCTAAACAACGAAGTGATTTCCTGTGGCAACTCTGTACTATTTATACCCATTAAAAAGTCTACAGAAACTTACCATCTTTTGTTAATAGTTTAGTGTCATTAAAATTTTGCAAAGTAGCGGGTAGCAAAACCCTCAAATTGGAAACAATTTCAATCATTGGAAGGAAACGCGATTTCAGTTGATTAATAATGATGTCCAATACTCGATGAAATATGTTCACTCTGAACAAACTTTCCGGATATTGGAGACACTCATCTTCGCAGAGTTCGTCAAAATAGCGTTTCACCTTCCTCTGACGAGTTTTAGAAAATTCAGGGTGGATGGCCTTTTTTTTATAATGTACACACGCTCAAGAGGTTTGCACCCTTATAATGCTTAGCTTCTGCTTCACTATTTGCTTCCTTTCTTAAATTTTCAAATTCATGTCGATAGCTTTCTAATTCTTCCAGACAAATTTTCAAACGTTTTAAGGCATTTGAAAGCTCGGTGACTTTAGACTGAAGTGCTTTAGAGGCTGCATCAATAGTTTTTAAAATTTTGCAATGGAAAACCAATAACATAATAAAATTGTAGTTCTCGATCTTCTTCCTGGAGAAATAGCTTCATTTCTTTCATGCGAATTGTTTTCGTTAGCGCTTTTTGAACTCCAACAAATCAAACTTTTAAAGCAAAAATAGAATCATAACGTCCCGCCCATCTAGTAGGGTTCAATGTTTTTAATGTTATCGAAGTTGAAGACTCCCTTCCTTTATCAGATATAAAAATTGATAAGATATTCAATCTTTTGATACTATGCCCAAAATAATTATAAATTTGTTGAACTATTTCAAAAAAATGTTGCATATCAATAACTAACCTCTCTAACTAACTGCATCATTAAGTACCAGATTTAAGTTATGAGCAGCACAGTGAACATATACCGCATTTGGCTCGATAACTTTTATGAGTTATTGAACTCCACCATAAGTGCCTTTCATTGTGTTAGCACCTTCATGTCCTTGTCCTCGACACTTATTTAAGGGTATATTTTTGTCATTTATGGATTTAATAATTTGGTGGACATTGCAAAGGCAGTTTGGTCCTTAATTTCATGAAATCCTGAAAATGACTTTAATGACGAGCGTCTTTGGGATTCCATTTTCGTCTTTCTCGATCATACAATAACGGTAAATTTCACACATTTGATCTGTTTTTGAAATATCTTGAGTCGTATCGAATATGATAGAGTAAAATGGTGCGGCATTTATTTTATTATTGAGTGCATTTTCTATATCTAGAACCAGAACAGAAATGAGCTCATTTTATATTATTGGACTTAAGTATTTTGAATGGCCCTTTGGTTTACTTAACAATTCTTGTAAAATCGGATTCTATTTTGCTAATAACTCAACAATAGGAAAAAGTTTCCTAGGGAACTTGGATTATTGCTATCTGTCTTTTCTCTGTGGCCACGAAAGCCTTAATTACACGTTGAAAGTGTCAGAGTAACATCAAGGAGTCTGAGCACCCAAAAAGATTTTTCTTTATTAATCATGGACTCTTGCTCTTCATCTAGTGTTTCAAGTAGCCGCCATTGTTGATACGTAAGACAAGAGTCCAGGTGAATTTTCGATGTCTCGTGTCTTTCTATGATGTCTACAATATGTTTCCAGTCGTCATAGCATCCATCCAAACATTTTGTATTTTTTTTTTTTGATGCCCTATTTACGAATAACCATCATGGTTTACAATACGCCTTAAAGAATAGGATAGCCATGTACGTTCAAGTTTCACGCCAGACTTGGAAACAATATAGTAATGTTTTTTTAGGAAAGATCTATTTTCACTGTCATTTAAGAAAGGACCCTTAGGTTCGGAGCACTGTTCACTCGCTTTTTAAATTCTCTATATAAACTTCGTGTGCTGGCTGGCTGGCTGGCTGGCTGGCTGGCTGGCTGGCTGGTGGGCTTGTGATCAATTTTTAACACACTTCCTTAAGTCCGATTTTATGCAAACTTTGCACAAATGTGTATTTCCAATGACAATACTTTCTGTTTTTGAGAGTGATCGAGCTGTGGGATCGGGGGGCTCCCATACAAATTTTTTTTCCATATAGCGGCATCAGATCATATCATACTATAATGACTGTTTTGTGTGCGCGCTGTTGATGAGCTCATGCGCTGTAAGCAGCGCTGCTTGCTTTACGATTGTGTTTGTTTTGTTGTTGGGTTGGAGTGCCTCGCATTTGTTTTTGATTTTCAGTATTTATAGTGGAATTCAGTATATTTTTAGTTATTGGAGATTTACATGAAAAATTTTAATTTTTAAATTCTCAATATTAACTTCGCGTGCCGTGGCTGGCTGACCAAATCTTGTGATCAATTTTTAACCCAATTCCTTAAGCCCGATTTAATTCAAACTTTGCACACATGTGTATCTCCCATGACAATAATTTCAATTGGGGCCCCTCGGGACTAGAGATCGGGTGGCTCCCATACAAATATTTTACAAAATTTAACCGATTTTTAGTTTTTTAGTAGAAGTTTTCGGGCCCCGGGGTCACATATACAAATTTTATAAAGAAAAGTACCCGATTTTTTTTTTAAAATTTTATACGCATGTGTATCTCCGATGAGCAACACCTGTTGTAAAAATTTTGGAGTTATCGGGCACCGGTTTCGGAAGGACCCATACAAAATTTTAAAAAATTAAATGTAAATTTAAATGTAATGATATTTCTTATTTCATAAATAACCAGGAGATTTATATTTCAGCAAAAAACTTGAAAAACAAAACTTTGACTTTGACCACAACGTGAACGAATCGCATTGAATTCGTCTATCTATCTACTATATAAACATTTGATTATTTTTGTACAGAAAACTTCGTTTTTTCGGGTACAAAGTACAAACTAAAAGTATAGATCGACAGACGCCATACGCCACACAGTCCTTTATTTTTACATTGTATTATTTGGTAATAACCGCCACTTATGATTTTAAGGTCGGGCCTATTTCAAAGGATTTTTTTTCCACGCATCACACGCGCCTTACGTGAAACGAGACACATGTCACACGCGGAATTTTAAAAATGCTATTTGGGACTTACAGACGAGCAGAGCAATGAAGAATGATTATGATATAAAATGAACAAAGAATCTTTTGGTTCTTATCGTAGAGAAGCTGCAGTAAGACTTTTTGCAACTATTAGCCAGTTGTCACTGTTGCCTGACAGAGACTGATTGATTATAAACAACTGACTGGTATTGCGTCATTGCGTGTTGCCTAAAGCTCAATATCAAAGTAAAATTAGGAGGTAACCTAATTTAGGTTTAGCCATCCGAAATATCACATGAAAAACATCGATACATCATATGTATCGAAGTGTTAAAACTACATCGGTTAAATTCGATGCATCGGTACTATATATACTATATAATTTCCGTTAATTTAAACGTCTGAACGTACTCCAGAGAGTGTAAATTAAATTAATAAAGTTTATTTATTAAAAAAATATATTTCTTGGTGAGGCAGTACCTCCTCTTTGTTCAAACAAATTAGAACTAACTTATAATCTAAAATAGCCTAAACTTATCACCTATATTGTGCTTTGTTTCCCACGCTGTAGTGCAGCCCACGATGTAGTGCAGAGTCGGAATGTGGAATGTGTGCGGTGTCGGATGAGCTCCAGACGACTCGTCAGCAACCTGTCGCTGGATGATGAAATCGTTGCATCGTTGCTCGTGTTGGAGTAGGAATGCGCTGAGTCGCTTCATCAGCGTAATCTGTGTTAACTTGTATAAAGAAATATAGTCCATGCTAAAACCCAGAAAGCGCCATTTATTATTTTAAATTTAAAAAACTTTTTTACACTGCCGTTTATTTTTTATTAATAAATCTTAAATAAAGAAAATATGTCAATAAGAAACAGTCTTGTTAGTAGTGAAATTTGCACATCAGTCGAGGAAACATACTGCGATGCAACAGAGAGTAAGTTTGTAAAATCCAAGGAAAATTTTTCTTGTAACTAGCAGTGTATTCTTTTATAGGTCCAATGCCTAATAATGCAGTTTCAAATAAGCAGGAAGTGATTGCTATAGAGAGTAGCGATGAGGAAGTGAGTGGTGGCAGCAGCAAACCCGAAGCCGTTTCACTCAAACCTGTTGCGAATTGATAATCAAAATAATTAATGCAACCGAAAATTTCGTCAGCATTAAATGTTCCTCAAAAATCAGTTGGATCAGCTATTCCAATAAAATACGTTTCACAAGATAATTCAGTGACAGTGAAAGAATCGGACCAAAGTAAGTTGATTGTTATTTTTCCCAAATCTAAAACTAACTAAATAAACGACTAACCACTTATAGGTGACGATGAAAGTTTTGTAAGGAGAAGTAAATCAAAGAAAAAGAACCGTTCAGTAATTTTAGATTCGGACGATGACGACGATAGTTAAAACGTGATGCATTCTCAAAATTTTCTAATTTTATAATATGCCCCGGCTACCTTGACTTTGACTTGCAAAGTATAAATCGTTGTTCTTCTCGGCCCGCTGATATAGAAATTGAGCAAACAAAGTTCTCCAAAAAAAAAACATAATTTTTTGATAAACATTCATTTCGTCTTTGTCCAAATTGACTTCTATGACTTTCGTATGTTTCTCCGGAAGACACATAAGGCTGCCTGTGCTTTGCAGTTGTTCTTTGGTTCGACGCAACATCAAGGATTTCATCAGAGTGTTTAAACGCTGCTGGCCACCTGCACTCTTATTATCGATCCACTTTTTCCAGTGTCCCAAATCGTCGAACGGTGAACATTAAGAAACTTTAAGAGCGCATAAAGGTCCATCTCCTTGTTCTGAATGGGTGTTCCAGTCAGCGCCCAACGGCATTTCCCCCTCAAAGCGCACACAGCTATGGACGACTGGGACTTGGAATTTCGAACGACATGAGCTTCATCCAGGATTATACGTTTCCATTTGATACCAAAAATTGCACCATGCGCTTTTGACTCTCTCGTAACAATGTTGTTCGTTGTAACAACTATATCGTATGTCCTCAAATGTTTGGGCTTTGTATCACGGTTGTTGCCATGATGTACACAGACGGTGAGCTTATGACGAGATGTTCTATTTTCAACTTCATTTTACCACTGACGTATTAAGCTAGCAGGACAAACCACCAGTGTTCCGCCCTTGTAATCTATTTGTCAAATATACAAAATGTTTGTTTTTTGTTTGTTGTTTGCAAAACGAACAACAAATTAACAACTTACAATCACGGCGACCTTTTGACGACCATCCTTGGTTTTATTTTGTTTACTCATCCTCACTGTCAGATTCTTCTTTCACGATTTCCAATTCTTCGGCATGGTTCTTTGACGCAAGAACCATCGAAATCGTAGTAAGGGGATTTAGTAAAAAGCGTTACCCAATCCAATGTCATCAGCTAAAATTCCACCACGCGGTTTTTGATTTTCCCTCCAATTCATCTAAGCAAGTGCGTGTTTTTGATGTTTTATCAATCAACTTTCAGGCCATCACATTTTCGAAGGACAATTCTCTAAGGAGCCATGTAAATCCTACGAATTAATAATAAATATACAAAAATTAAAATGACCTGAAATTATATTCTTAAAGGATTCCATGACATTTTCTAGAAAAACATTTTCTCGAAAAACATTTGCTCGATAACATTTTCTCGAAAAATATTTGCTCGAACGTAATTTTTTGGTAAAATAAATAACCGAAAAATTTTAAAAAAAATCACGTTTCGCGAACAAAAATTACTCGCGATAGTTTTTAGAAGGATGAAAACATAGACTATTTAGTTTTCGAGAAAATGTTTTTCTAGCAAATGTTTTTCGAGCAAATGTCGTTTTATACATTTTCTAGCAAATGTTTTTCGAGAAAATGTTTTTCTAGCAAATGTTTTTCGAGTAAGTGTCTGGGTACCTTCTTAAAGTATCTCTAAAGTTATATTTTTACTATTTAAATACAAAATATTTAAGAAAAAACACTGATTAGTAGATTTTGGCGGAAATTGGCCAACCGCGGCAGTTTATCGACACCTTCAAGGGGTTAAAACCCTTATAGTGCTGGGCACAGCGTGGGCACTAAGGTATTTAGGAAAGAGAGAGGAGATGTCGATGTGCATGCATTTTGAATGCCTGTGATCATATTGATGCGGGAATACATAGCTTGGTAAAGCATTCCACATTCGTGTTGTACGACTAAAGAAAGAGTCTTTTAACTTAACAGTACGACCGAAGATGGGCTTGAGGGAAAACTGATGAGTATTTAGAGCGCCACGAGTATTGCGGTTGAATTCAAGGAGAGGTGGCATGCAACTGGCTATATCTCTTGAGCACCGCTAGTGGACGAATCGATAAACCAGCGACAGGCTGGAAACGTTCCTGCGGTGTTCGAGCGAATCTATTGAAGTCGCTATGTTTGCGTCACCGATAAGTTTTATCGCAAGGTTTTGTATTATATTTCTATCTAGCTGATGCAAGGTATGTTTAAGGCGCACCAGACCAGATATATGACAAGTATACTGAAGTTTAGGGCGAATAAAAGCGAATAAAAGAATAAAAATAAAAATAAGAATAAGAATAAAAAAATTGCTAGTTTTTCAGTTTCCTCGATGCAAGTGGATAATGGCTGGAGGTTACTATTTCGTTTCAACGACAGAAGACAGCAATGGGTTTTGGATGCGTTAAATTCGACTCTATTGTGTTCTCCCCCCTTTTGCAATGCTGTCAAAGTCAGAATTTAACGAGCTTAAGATACGCTGTTGTTCTGAGGGACACCCGCATTTATGCGGTGGATATCAGACTTAAAACCATCCAACACAATTAGTGCTATTGGTCGGTACGAAGAAAGACATGACGGTTCGCCTTTTTTTGGTATAGGCTCGACAAATGCTGTATTTCAACTACTCGGGAAGAGTTTAGAAGAATAGGATAAGTAGAAAAGCTTACGCAATGGTAATGCCAGCAATTAAGAACACCTCTTCAGAAGTAATGGGGGAATACCATCTGGTCCAGCGGATTTGTGTATGCTAAGGTCACTTAGAACTCTAGCTACTTCACGAGTACGAATGTAAATCTGTCCCATAAGGTGTTCGCCGCTCGGAAGTACAGGTGGAAAGCGTGGAGTTAGCTGCAAAATGTGCAGCAAGTAGATTGGTCATGTCCTTAGAGCTGACAGCTGGAATGTCATTGTGAATGATAGTGGGAATTGACGACGAGACAGTATTTTTGATTCTTTTCACGAATGACCAAAAATCTTACTACTGTTGGGACATTGTAGTATTTTTCGCCTCAATCTTTGATCATAGGCGAATTTGGCTCGCCGCATTTTTACATTACACTGTAATGAGACATATATATGTATATAACTATATATATTATTTAATTATATATATACTAGCCGGTTACCCGGCTATTTCTATTTCTATTATCCAGGGGTAGAAACAAATGATATATATCTAAGGCAAAATCGCAGTGATTTTATTAACAAAATATAGCTACAGTATTCAAATTATAAAATAAAATTAAAAAAACCATAACATTAATTTAAAGCAAAACTTCATTACATGAAACGTTTTTATAGTTTTACCTTCACGAGCAAGAAAAAATGCTACAGTATCGATATATAAATTCTTAGGTGAACCCAACCTAGAGCAAGCAAAATAAAGCTGTCCGTGCGAAAAACGTGCCGATCTCAAGTCGAAAACACAAATTTTACTTGAAATTGAAATCTATTAAATATAAAAGGTTGATAAGTCGAATTAAGTAGTATCCATGGAATAAAAACTGATTTACCCTCTTCATTTCCTGTCAAGATTATATTGGCCAGCAACTTTTTTACACTCAGTCTTATGCCGTTGCAAATTTTTGGCGAGTTGAGAGTCCGTAGTAAAACAATTGGAGATCTCACTTTAAGTAAAAGGCGATATGGTGGCAATCCAAACGAATAAAGTGAGTTTAGGAAGACTGTTACATAACTAACTTCCTCATCAGCATTTTCTACGGTATCGGTAGACTTGATTGTTTACTTCGTGGATGTCTTCTGTGACAGAATACAAAAATCAAATGTCAATTTTAGATTGCCATAAGACACGGCAGTGGGTGCCGTGGCTCAGTGGATAACTGCATGGCTGCTGAGCAGGAGGTTCGTGGTTCGAGTCCCAGCAACACCAAAAGTATTTTTCACAGTGTCCCACCTCTCGCGAATGTCTGACAAACGTTCGAGAGTAATAACGTTTCAGGGAAGCTTCTCAATTTGCTGTTCGGATACGGCATTAAATTCTAGGTCCCTTCCATTTGTGTGAAAAAATATACATGCGTAACACAAATGGTTGCGAGAAGTTAGGCCTTGGAACGCAACGGTCGGTCGCGCCGAATATTGTTATTATTATTATTTTAAGATACGGCTACTAATCTACCTTCTCCAATTCGAAGTAGGAGTGACAATGTTTTCATCCCCCAAACCCAGCTGGTAACCGAGTATCATTCTAAACACCACTACTCATCTCAGCTACCCCGAAAACTATGGGATCGACACTAGTATGAGTCACTCTCCCCCTCCGGAAATTAATTCACCCATAGAAGTGTCCTATCAACACGGTGGGCCCGAAAAATATAGAATCGACACTAATATCGGTCACCACCCCTCACTCAGCAATCGACCACATCCCCCTAGAGCAGGCTTGCTAACACTATTCACCTCAGCGACCCCCGAAAACATAACTAACCCATAGGAGTGTCTTACCAACACAATTCATCACGACGTCACCGAAAACTATGCCACATTAATATGCTGCCACGCCCCCAAGCCCCAAAATTGTGTTACACCCCAACCACACTATTTGATTCCAGATTGCAAGTTATATGTATACCAAGTTTGGTTGAAATTTATGAAGACGTTTCAGAGCTAGTTTGGCACAAACATATAATTTCTATTTTACATATATGAATTTATTTTTAACTAGCTGATTACCCGGCGTTGCCCAGGTATTTATTCATCCCAATCTTCTATAAGGCAGGGGTAGAAAAAAGAAAGATATCTATCTTTAAGGTAAAATTGCAGTTTTTATTAACAAAATTTATCATTCAGCGGCAGATTTCAAAAATCGATGTCAATTTAACATATCCATAAAACACGGCTACTAATCTACTTTTTCCAATTTGAAGTAGGGGTGACCATTAACCCCATCCCCATAGATCTGTCGTACCATCACGTTTCAACTCAGCTACCCCGAAAAATATAAAATCGACACTAATATTGGTTACCCACCCCCATCCGTTATCGACCCCATACCCCTAGAGCTGTCTTACCATCACCATTCTACTCAGCAACCAGACAGTAATATCGGTCACCCCCCCTCAGTTATCGACCCCATCCCTTGAGCTGTCTTACCATCACCATTCAACTCAGCGGCCCCGAAAACCATAAAATCGACACTTATATCGGTCACCCCCCACCACCCCCCTCAGCTATCGACCCCATCCCCCTAGAGCTGTCTTACCATCACCATTCAACTCAGCGACCACGAAAACCATAAAATCGACACTTATATCGTCCCCCCCCCCTCAGTTATCGACCCCATCCCACTAGAGCTGTCTTACCATCACCATTCAACTCAGTGACCACGAAAACCATTAAATCGACACTAATATTGGTCATCCCCCCACCCTAGTTATCGACTTTATCCCCCTAGAGCTGTCTTACCATCACCATTCAACTCAGCGACCACGAAAACCATAAAATCGACACTAATATCGGTGAGAACTATGTCATTTTGAGATTCCATTCATGTATCCGCCCCACAGACAAGAAAATACTAAAAAATAAACATTTTTTGTTATTGTATAATCCTTTATACTAATAATAAACCAATAATATACTCCTTTCAAAAATATAAAACAGCAGCACTGATCGTGACGAGCATAATAAAATTACGCGCATGGGTCAAAAACCATACTACCGCACACAACATCTATTATAATGCTACAAACTTGCGTTTCTGTTTGAGCTTATCATCATTTCGTGACCAAAATCGGTCTCCTAGTATAGCTGTCTGAATTTCCGTCTTGATATATTTTTACATTGACGTTAAACAATTTTAGTGTTCACAGCAATTTTTCACTTTATCACTTCACGAAAGTATCATTTGCGATTCCCGATCTTATTATGATAATTCGCTTTGGCGGCATGTTCTAAGAAAAAACTAAATAATCGCAAAATTTACATTTGAGGCGTGCAGAACAAAGTGAGCGGGCCGACTATAGTTACATTGAAGTTGTGGTTAGCCAGAAGAGATTGACACTACACGAATGTTATAGTTATTTTATAGTAACATGGGAAATGTTACGCTTGATTTATATTTGTGGCGTGCGAGAAAAAATGACCAGGATGGCTGTGAAATAGCAATTGTGGTTAGCCAGACGAGAGAAGTAGTATTGTGGCGACATCAACGCGTACAAGCGCTTCGAAACAACGCACAAACTGTGTTCACCCCTTGATTAAATTAATTCGTTCATTCGCCACTGGGAAAAAAAAAGAAAAAATAATACTCCATTTTGAACTGTCATGACATTATGAAGAAAAAGACAAAAAAAGCGAGACACGCAACAATTAAGGTTATAAATTCAACTTAGTTATCAATTTCATTTGATTTAAATAAAATTAAATAAAAATAATAATTAAATCGAAATATCCAAATAATCAACAAAGTGTTTGTAATCGTTAAAGTTAATTGGATCGAAATTGTACGATCAAATCCTTAAATATTCGTACCGTCAAACACGCGGTTATATATATATATATTGTGATTTGGTGTTCCAGTGGAGACGACGTATTTGGTTCGTGGAATAACTGGGCCCATAACCACAATCTGGTGACCCCGACGTGATCACAATTTAATTTCGGTCAAGAAGTGCTAAAATTATTCCGCCTAATTTCTTCGGGAATACAAAGTTCGAGGACAACATAACCTCAAAAAAAAAAAAAAAACCGCATGGTCAATATCATAGTAGTCCAGCGCGCACTGTTCTACAAAACCGTTCAACAAAATGAGTGACAACGAAACGGACGTTCAAGATAAAAAGAAAGTAAACAACGACGGACAGTATACAACTAATATATACAAGCTGTCAGTAAAACATTCCGTGTTCAACCGAGACGACCCGGAAATATGGTTTATGCAACTGGAAGCCCAGTTCCAAATATGCGGAATATCGGTCGACCAAACAAAGTATGGCTACCTAGTGGCCGCACTCGATCTGGAAACCACCAAGTGCGTACGCGAACTATTGCTCAACCCACCGAAGGATGATAAATATGCTTCACTAAAGGCGGCAATAAAGGATAGACTGTGCGACTCCAACAGGATGAAACTAAATCGACTGCTTTCCGGTTTACAACTCGGTGACAAAAAACCGTCACAATTACTACGAGAAATGCAGGCATTGGCTGCAGACCAAATCACTGAGGCAGTATTACGCAACTTATGGCTACAACGACTACCGAATCATGTCCAAGAAATACTATCATGCATGGACGAATGTGAATTAGTAAAGCTCGCAGCATCGGCGGATAAAATTGTCGAAATAAATAGTCCATTGGCTATATACAACGTTGCCAAAACATCATCTTCACCCAACATGGATAATTCAGAGCAGTTAATCTTAGCGCGGATTGACGCCCTAACGAAACGCTTCGATCAATTTAGCAATAACGATCGTAAGGCTCGGGACATACAACGAAAATCATCTGGCGAAAATACACGTTCGCGCAGCAAGACACGATCCGAATCTCAAATTAGGAAATTTCCGACCTGCTGGTATCACGCTAAATATGGGGACAACGCCAAACATTGTGCGAAACCTTGCATGTACCACAAGGGCAAGGCCGCCGACGCTTCGGAAAACCAGTAGGCACCTCACTACATGCGGCGAGTGAGGGCAGCCCTTCAAACAGCCGCCTAATAGTTGTTGATTCAACAACAAAACAACAATTCCTCATAGACACTGGTGCTGAGATTTCCGTCATACCACCAACCCAGCGAGAAGAACTCATCAAATCGGATTTAAAATTATTTGCTGCCAACTCCTCATCCATAGATACATTTGGTACAAAGAACCTAACTTTGAATTTAGGGTTACGACGACCGTTCGTCTGGAAATTCGTGATCGCCAACGTCGACAGATGCATCATCGGGGCAGATTTTCTGTTGCATTACGGCTTGCTAGTGGATGTTAAAAACAAAAAGATGATCGACCCGTTGACTTCCTTATCAGTCTCTGGAATTTCAATCGCATTACCGTCCTACCAATTAACCGTCGTTAAGTTGGATGGAATCAATCCACAAATCCAAAACCTGATACAGGGGTTCAAGGCAGTATTTCACGAAACACCGTCGCTCAATACAGTAAAACATAGCGTCACCCACAAGATTGAGACTGAGGGACAACCATGTTCTGCGAAAGTCCGACGTCTTAATACGGAGAAAATGCAGATCGCCAGGAAGGAAATCGATCACTGGTTAAACCAAGGAGTATGTCGAGTGTCGAAGAGTAATTGGGCCAGTCCCATCCACATCGCTAAGAAAAAAGACGGTAGTTGGAGACTCTGCGGAGATTACCGCGGATTAAACCAGAAGACGAAGCCCGATCGGTATCCAATACCATTCGTCACAGACTTCAATCATCAACTCGAAGGATGTAGTATATTTTCAAAAATTGACCTCGTACGGGCGTATCACCAGATACCAATCGACGAAGCGGACATCGAAAAAACAGCTATCTGTACACCATTCGGATTGTTCGAGTTCCCGCGCATGACGTTCGGGTTACGGAACGCCGCTCAAACGTTCCAACGGCTGATACATTCCATTTTTCGCGATGACAAGTTCATATTTCCGTACATCGATGACATCTTGGTAGCATCCAACAACCTAGAGCAACACGTACAACACCTGAAGATTGCATTTCAACGGCTACAGGACGCCGGCCTGGTGGTAAACATAAATAAATGTGTCTTCGGCGCAGAACAAATCAGCTTCCTAGGCTTTGACATCTCAGCCACCGGCATCAAACCAACTCAAGCTAGAGTGGAAGTAATAGTAAACTTCACACGGCCAACCACAACCAAAGGTATACAACGATTTTTAGGCATGATGAATTATTACCGCATATTCCTTCCAAATGCGGCTCAAGAACAAGCAATACTATACGAGTTCATTAAGGGACGGAAGAAAAATGATAACAGGGAAATAATCTGGCATGACGAAGCAGATCAGGCATTCAAACGATGCAAAGTACGACTAGCTGAAGCAGTCCAGCTTGCTCATCCGTCGGCTTTCCACAAACTGGCTATAATGGTCGATGCATCTAACCAATCAATCGGAGCGGTAGTACAACAATATGTATCAGGGAGCTGGCAACCACTAAGCTTCTTCTCTCGAAAACTAACTGGTGCAGAACAAAATTACAGCACATATGACAGAGAGTTGCTGGCTGCGTACGCCGCCATTAAGCATTTCAAACATTTTATCGATGGTCGAGAATTCGTACTATACACCGATCATAAACCAATCACATATGCGCTAACACAAAATCTAGACAAAGCATCGCCACGCCAACGCAGACATTTGGATTTAGTCGCGCAGTACACGACAAATATATTTACAACACATCTCCGGCAAGGACAATGTTGTGGCGGACGCTCTGTCACGTGTCGACGCTTTAACAATACCAGCCAACATAGACTTTTCACTCATGGCCGATGAACAGAACGAGGATGACGAACTCAAAACATTAATCGAGAACAACAAAAGCCTAAAATTCCATAGAATGCCAGTCTTCGGAACGGACAAATTCTTATTCTGCGACGTGTCAACAAGTACTCCAAGGCCATATGTTCCAGCAAAATTTCGACGCCAGGTATTCGAAACGTACCACAACGTGGCTCATCCGGGAGTTCGAAGCACAACCAAGCTTATCCGAAAAAAATTCATTTGGCCAGCACTTAACGTTAATGCGCGGCAATGGGCGAAATCATGCATTAAGTGCCAAAAGTGCAAAATTTCAAGGCACGTTAAAAGTCAATGCGGCAACTTTCCAGTTGTCAGCAATCGCTTTGCAGAAATTCATATCGATATCGTGGGACCCTTAGAACCGTCCGAAAATCAACGGTACTGTCTGACAATCATAGATCGTTTCACTCGGTGGCCGGAAGCCACGCCGATCCCGGATATAAAGGCAGAAACAGTAGCCAACACGCTGTTGAAAACATGGATCAGTCGATTCGGAGTACCTTCCGTTATCGTTTCCGACAGAGGAGCTCAGTTCGAGTCCGAGTTATTCAACAGTCTGGCTAATTTAATAGGATTCCAACGTAAACGTACGACATCTTACAATCCTGCATGCAACGGTATGGTCGAGAGATGGCACCGCAGTCTAAAAGCAGCAATAATGTGTGTCAACAATCAGCAATGGACCAAGACGCTACCATTGGTGCTACTAGGCTTGAGAACTGCATTCCGCGACGACTTCGAGGCTTCATCAGCCGAATTAGTGTACGGCGAGAGTTTACGTCTGCCAGGAGACATGATGCAATCAACATCATTCACGACACAAAGCCAAGTCATCAATCAAATTCGGAATTACTTTAAAGCCGTGCAGCCATCACCACCAGCCAGACATACAAAAAAAACGGATATTTTCGTTTTCAAGGACCTCAAGAACTGCTCACATGTTCTAATTCGTACCGACGCGGTGCGTAAAGCACTGCAACCTCCGTATGAAGGTCCGTACCGTGTAGTCCATCGAGCGGAAAAATATTACACCGTAATGGTAAAAGGTGTTGAATCCAATGTGTCAATAAATCGGTTGAAACCCTGTTTTATCGAGAACGAAGAACCAAATAACCAGGGAAATAACGACCAACCGAGTAACCAGACTTCAAATGAAATCACCAACACTGCAAATCAACCGATACCGGTAACGAAGACATCATCCAACCCAACAGTTAAAAATGGCAGTAGTCACGTTAAAAAAACAGTAACATTTAATCTGGACCACTCAGCCACCGGAGCAACAACAACGTCAAGTCGATCAGGGCGCACCATTAGAAAACCTCCACGCTTTAATTAATCGCTCCCTGCGTTCGCTAGGGGTGGGGTAGTGTGGCGACATCAACGCGTACAAGCGCTT
This sequence comes from Nephrocerus scutellatus, assembly GCA_947095585.1. NCBI lineage: Eukaryota > Metazoa > Arthropoda > Insecta > Diptera > Pipunculidae > Nephrocerus > Nephrocerus scutellatus. Next base: position 34,347,003 of record OX352761.1, read on the forward strand.
CGAAACAACGCACAAACTGTGTTCACCCCTTGATTAAATTAATTCGTTCATTCGCCACTGGGAAAAAAAAAGAAAAAATAATACTCCATTTTGAACTGTCATGACATTATGAAGAAAAAGACAAAAAAAGCGAGACACGCAACAATTAAGGTTATAAATTCAACTTTGTTATCAATTTCATTTGATTTAAATAAAATTAAATAAAAATAATAATTAAATCGAAATATCCAAATAATCAACAAAGTGTTTGTAATCGTTAAAGTTAATTGGATCGAAATTGTACGATCAAATCCTTAAATATTCGTACCGTCAAACACGCGGTTATATATATATATATTGTGATTTGGTGTTCCAGTGGAGACGACGTATTTGGTTCGTGGAATAACTGGGCCCATAACCACAGTATAATTTTCAATGTTACCATAATGCTGCTAATTTTTTCTCGCACGCTACAAATGTAAATCAAGCGTTAGCAAACAACAAAAATAGCGTTGAGCGTGAAGTGTTGAAAAAATTTATCACTTCATAACTTCACTAGTCGGGTATTGACCCCCATCACAATGGTAGAGTTCACTGCGCAAAAAAATGTCACAACTGTATAATTAAGAATGCTCTATAATATAAAAAACACAACCCATAAAAATTAAAATTTTTCATGTAAATTCTCTAATAGAAGATGGGTATATGTTAAAATTTGAAGAAAATCGGGCTAATTTTTAAAAAATGTACATGGACACCACGCGGGTCTCAGGGATCTATCACTCCAACAAATTTACAAAAAGTTTTGTCCATCAGTGATACACATGTGTTTAGAATTTGAAGAAAATCGAGCTAATTTTTAAAAAATTTATATGGGCACCCTTCAGGCCTCAGGGCCTATTCCCTCCAAAAACTTTACAAAAAATGTTGTCCATCGGAGATACACACGTATATATAAAATTTAAAAAAATTGGGTTAATTTTTTTTAAAAATTTTTGGGGCCCAATTACCCTGGGGCCCGGGGTCTCCAAAATTTTTACAAAAAGTGTTTTTCATCGGAGATACATGCGTATATAAAATTTGAAGAGAATCGAGTTAATTTTTTTTAAGATTTTTCTCAAGATTCCACGCAGACGACCGACGACCGAAATCCGTGCAAGTGAAGTTAATATAGAGAATTTAAAAATAGAAATATTTTTAGACTATTGGATTGAAATAGAGCGTGGCCACACAGGCATATGAATGAAAGTCATGTCAAGCAAACAGGTGGGTTTTTAGTGAGATGGAAAGAGAGAGCTAAATTCCACCGAAAATCTACAAAAAGTCATCTACAAAAGATGAATTTCGGCGTAAGCATGAACATGAACAACAAAACAACAACAAAATGACAAACATACACACAAATGCTTTATGTGTTTCAACAACGTTCATTGGCATGACTTTTGTTCCTATGCCTGTGTGGCCACGATCTTACAAAAATTATAATATTTAATTTTGACGTGACAACGTCTCACTACAAGGTTCAAAAAGTAAAATGTTAAGTGATGCACTTTTGGGTTCTGTTTTTTATTCAACCAGAGGGAGCAGTGTACGTCAGAAATTTAACTGTGTTTTTTATTCAACCGGGGTAAGTTTACTCTGTACTCTGTGTTTTTTGTTGTGAACCGAGCACGACTCGGTGAATACACAGTTTCCTATTTTTTTTAAATTCTCTATATTAACTTCACTTGCCCGTGGGACGGTCGTCGGTTGTCGGTCGTCTGTCGTGGAATCTTGCGATCAATTTTTAACCCAATCCCAAAGCCCGATTTTATTGAAATTTTGCACACATGTGTATTTCCGGAGACAACACTTTCTATTAAAATTTGAGGACCCTCGGGCCACGGGGTCGTGGGGCTCCGCTACAAATATTTTACAAAATTTTACTCGATTTTCTTCAAATTTCATACACATGTGTATCTCTGATATACAACACTTTTTGTAAACATTTTGGTGACCCTGGGCCCGGGTTCGTGGGACCCCATAACTCTTTTTAAAAAAATTAACCCGATTTTCTTCAAATTTACTACACATGTTTATCTCCGATAGACAACAGTTTTTGTAAAAAATTTGGAGACCCCGGGCCCCGGGTTCATAGGACCCCATACATTTTTTAAAAAAATTAACCCGATTTTCTTCAAATTTTATACGCCTGTGTATCTCCGATGGACAACATTTTTTGTAAAGTTTTTGGAGTGAACGGGCCCTGAGGCCCGAAGGGTGCCCACATAAAGTTTTTAAAAATTAGCTCGATTTTCTTCAAATTTTAATCACATGTGTATCACTGATGGACAAAACTTTTTGTAAAAATTGTTGGAGTGATGGTGCCCCGAGACCCGTGTGGTGTCCATGTAAATTTTTTAAAAATTAGCCCGATTTTCTTAAAATTTTAACACATACCATTCTTCTATTAAAGAATTTACATGAAAAATTCTAATTTTTATTGGTTGTTTTTTATTAACTCTGAAATGAATATCAGAGTAAGGCAGAGTAAGAGCGAGTTAAGTTACCCAATGTACACACCGAATACTTTTACTCCGTGCAACATTTGCTCGGGTTGAATAAAGGAATAGATCCTTTATGTCCCAAATTAAGTGAGACACTGTTATGAGGCACTGTTAAATGAAACCAACTACAAACTAATATGGGAAATAAGCCATTTCTCAAGCGATTTGTATGAATTTCGGAATGTAGGACTATGATGCGACTATAAGACGTTCCTATGGAAATTCTGGAATATGGTCTGGAATTTCGGGATAAATTCAATTTCTCAGCAAGCGATTCGCATGAAATTCGATATGTAGGACTAAGATACTTTTTTAATCTCTTGGTTCTGTTGCTGCGATTGTTCACTTTGTTCCTGTTCTCACTGTTTGTCAAACTTGCTATTCATTTGTTGCATTAGAACTTGCAACACCGCCTCCATGTTTGGCACTTAACTGTTTTCTTCCGAAGTGTACGTTTTTCGCTCCACTAACTCAGTGTCAATTGAAAACGCTTCACCAGCCTGCTGTTTTTCTGTTTTAACAACTTGTTGCAATCGGAGAAATAACTTGCTTATTTCCAGCGGTGCTTAGACCTCGTTTTCCAAGCTCTCATTTAAGCTCCTGTGAACTAGAGGATTTAATGTTCACTGTACTTTCTATTTTATTATTTATTGTTTATCGATTTGTAAAAAATTTTACTTTATTTATTTACTGTCTCAAGGCTTGGAAAATCACCAATTAAATTATTTACTATCCAACGATTCGCAAAATACCACTTTTGACACCAATTGTTACGAAATTTAGGCGTTCGAGTTTGTATAGGATTTTGGAACACAAATTTATTAATTTACAAATAGCAACTTTAATAATCAAACAGTAAACATGTAAGCTAATAAAAATACATTTTTAATTTAAAACGTTTAAAACGTGTCTTTATGAATGTTCTTGTGATTTATCAATGTTCATCCAGTTTTGAGCTATGTTTAAAGTTTCAAGTCTCTAGCTCAATTGGAAGTTAGTTTAAAATCGATTACAAAATTCTACCCGCACAGACAGACAGACATACACGAAAGCGAGCTAATAAAAACGTTTTAACATAATACAAGTTCACAACTTATATTGGTGATAACTTTAAATGTACACAAAACACTTATTACAACAACACTTGTACTTCACTATAATTCCCTTAGGTAGTCGCTTTATCACTTTGCAAGAACTTTTACAACTTGACCGATTAAATTCTAAAAAATGGATGAATCCTCTGCAGTTAACGCCACCTTTTATACTCATTGAAAAGTTTCCAGAAACTTCTAATCTTATAGACAGAAATATCTAGAAAATGTCAACTTCCCTTATTTACAACTTATCATACTCATAAGTATTGAGTCATCGTCTAAAAATAAACTACATGTGCCATTTGACCAGTGCATAAGGATTTAAACTTATAGACGGTTACATTTCAAATAATCTAATAAATCTTAAAGCTTAAAAGCATGCTATTCAAAAGTGTTTAATTCTAGTTCAGTGCCTGTTTTTAATATGTAGTATGTACATTGCGATCTATCTTGGGATTCGAATTCCATTATCAGCGCTACTACTTACTACTTTTCGTAACAATACGAAATCGGGCCCTGCATTTTTTCTTCAGAGAACAACGATCGTATCCGAAAACTATTAGAGAGTAAAAAACAGACAGAGAGATCAATTTGTTCTCGAATATTTAAAAAAACATATCTGAATTTTGACATTTAAATTATCTCTCCGATTTCTCCGACGTAAAAAACATCCTCATAGTGGCATCCTTAAATTTAGGCTAGGAGTAGTTAACTTTTAAGACATTTTGTCACCTTCGGATAATATTAAAGCAATGCTGTTTTGTAATTTCTCCCTATCCAGACTGCTTAAGCAAATGATCACAAACGAACCCGGGGAAAAAAACACATAAACACACAAAAAAAAATATTGCAAAGACATGGGAAAAGTTTTTCTTACACATACGTTTCAAATACATGCGAAACTTGATGGTGGTATACCGCAAGCCACAGGAGCGTGAGACGTGTACACATCCAAAAATATGAATGTTAAGTAAGCTGGCTTTGAGTCCCAGTGGTTTGTTATATGTGGAAGAACATTGCAAATCCTAACACATGTTTGTTCCCTACCATCGATGGACCAACTGCCTGCCTGCAACACAATTATTATCTTTAAGTTGATAACAATATAAGCACAAGTATCGAAATTAGATTTAACTTTAGTATTACTCACACAGTTGTTGCTCTTTCTTTGTTTTTGTTTTCGGTTGCTCTGTGCATCCATACATCCATATGTACTCGTACACATCTCTAAACACAACTATGAGTACGTAATACTTTGGTCGAATCGAAATTGAATAACTCTGTGTACTCATATGCGGAAGTAGAGTCACATCGGTATGCAAAACAGAGACCTTTCCAAACGAATTCCAATTTCGATATCTGTTGATCAAATTAATGACGATAATAAACCTGACACCTCCTTTCAAAAGCATATATACATACATCTTCTGTTCTCGTCTTGCGTAATGAATTTTCCATAAAACTTTAAAACTTATCAACAAGCACAAACTTGCACAAAATGGGCTTTTGTTTGATAAACTTAAATCATTGTTATTTGCATAATTCGCTTAACATCGATTCCACATATAACTATTCTAGCTTCTTTAAATGAACTTTTGTTATACTACAGTACTCACAGGTCACAGCTGTGCACTCTTGAGCAGGCGATGGGAAAACATATCTTAAAACACTTAAACATTTAATTACTTACTTACACTATTAACAGCCTTTGAACGATTCAGGTAAGTCGTAAACCAGTACGTCATTTTCCCTCTTATCGCAATAATGTTACAGCGGCTATTAGTCTTGTATTGTCTAGGTCAGGGATCGGCAGACTTTCAAGTAAGAAGAGCCAAGTTGACAAAATAACAAAGTTATCAGAGGGCCGCATATAAGTAATATAATGTATACTAGCTGATAACTTCGTTGTTTCCCGGGACCCGCTGATCCACTCCCCTCCACAAAAAACCCCACCAAGACCCACCAAATGCCGAAATTTGAACTCGTTAGATTTAAACATATATACACACTTTAATATCACGACTCTAACGCCATATCATCATCATATTTGGCTCTACAACCGATGTCCTGTCCTGGCATCCCGCAAAAATCTCTCCACCGGTCACGATTTCGAGCCGATGTCATACAGTTTGGCATCCCTTAACTCTGGGCCTTCTGGCCTACGCCATCCTTCCATCGTAGGCTTGGCTGGCCTCGCTGTCGTGTTCCATAAATCATACCGCAAAGGACTTTCCGAGCAGGAACCTCTTCGCTCATGCGAGATAGGTGTCCTGCCCACCGCAGCCTAACGAGCTTAATTCTGCCGGAGCACCAAAGAACTTATGGTGTGAATATGGCTTTGTTAGGGATGTTTTTATACATTGGAAATATACATTTTCATAAATATCTCGACTTCAGCGCCACCTACCGGACTCAAAAAAGAGACACGCATTTAGGATCACCAACCGAATATATTTATTATACATGTATATTTGTACAGAGGAGGAGAAAGGAGATCTGTATCTATAAAAGGAGAGATCAAAAAGGCAGTCGAGTAGTCGTCGTTGATGGGTTTGTTAAGATTATTTCTATTTTAGGTAGTTTTTTCACTTGTTTTAAATTTAATAAAATGTATCTTTTAAGTTCTTCAAGCGGCTGGTAAGATCTGTGAATTTGTTACTCCACAGTTCCTAGCTTTTGACTGCATCTGGAGTGCGCAGCATCTTTGTTCAACGGCGTCAAATCAATGCGCTTAAATACGTGTCCTCCGGAAAGCCAACAAACCTTATTGTGCAGAAGTACATCTACGTACTCCCTATTCATTTCGTCTAAGATTACGTTAAGTTAGCGATGATAGATTGGTTTCGTCAAGATGCTCTTAGTTACCTTGATAACTAAGTTCATTACTGGAACCATTTATTAAGGAAATATTTTGGCGCAAAGCGCTTCTTGATATATTAAGCAGTGGGACGTGAAATTTCATGGAAATTTTTTTTCTTTAAAATTAAAACTGCTCCTTTATTTGCACCTATCATACTCTTGGCTTCATCAGTAGCAATAGAAATAATTTTATTTAACTCAATTCCGGTGTGCTCCAAATATGTTTCTACAGCATTGTGCCGACACTCCCGTTTATCGCACAAAGAACGATACTTGTGCTGTGTCTCCAATACCACATGACTCATCAGATGCAATTAAAATTGCCCACTACAAATTTTTCCATTTAGCGGCATCAGATCATATCATACTACAATGACTGTGTTCTGTCAGGGTGCTGATGAGCTGATGTGCTGTAAGCAGCGCTGCTTGCTTTACGATTGTAGTTGTTTTGTTGTTGTGTTGCAGCAGAGAGTATAGAGATATCAAGAGGAATTTGTGTTTTGTACAATATTACAAGTATATTAAGAACTAGTTACGCACTCAACTGCTTTACAGCTTAACTTAACTCAAAAGAAAGAATTTTAGTGGTACTTCGTACGTCGTTATGTGTACGTCGTACCAGCCGTGCGCTGTAGCTGCTATGTTTTCGAAACCAAATGGGGAATTTCACCACAAAATCGAATCTCCGATCAGAGAATTTACAAGAAAAATTTAAATTTTTAAATTCGCTTGTCCGTGGCACGTCTGTCTGTCGGTCGGTCTGTTTGTCGTGGAATTTGCGATCAATTTTTAACCCACTTTCCAAAGCCCGATTTTATTGAAATTTTGCACAAATGTCTATTTCCGGCGACAAAATTTTCTATTCAAAATTGGGGCCCCTCGGTCCTCAGGGGCGATGGGTGCCCATATAAAATTTTTAAAAATTAACCCGATTTTCTTTAAATTTTATAGAAGTATGTATCTCCGATGGACAACACTTTTTTTTAAAAATTTTGGAGACCCCGGGTCACAGGGTCATGGGGCCCCAACAAATTTTAAAAAAATAACCCGATTTTCTTCAAATTTTATATACGTGTGAATCTCCATGGACAACACTTTTTATAAAAAGTTTGGAGACCCCCGCCTCCGCGGTTGCAGGGCCCAATACAAATTTTTAAAAAAAATTAACTTGATTTTCTTCAAATTTTATTCGCGTATGTATATCCGATGGACAACCCTTTCTTGTAAAAATTTTGGAGACCCCGGGGTCGTGGGGCCCCAAAAACTTTTTTAAAAAAATTAACCCGTTTTTCTTAAAATTTTTTATACGCGTGTTTCTCCGATGGACAACCATTTTTGTAAAAATTTTGGAGACCCCAGGGTCAGGCTTTCGAGTTCGTAAAGGATTTTGCAAATAAAATACAACACAAGTTTATTAATTAACAAATAACAACTTTAATAAATAGACAGTAAAAATAATACAAGTTCAAAATTTATACTGGTGATAACTTTAAATGTACACAAAAAAAAACTTATTACTTGTTCTTTACAATATTTCTGCAAGCAAGAGATTTTCAACTGCACTGGTTAAATTCCAGTTAACCAATGAATTCTCTGCAGTGAACGCCACCTTTTATACCCATTGAAAAGCTTCCAGAAACGTCCAATATATTAGACAGAAATATCGAGAAAATACCAGAAAATTGTAGCCTTATTCCCTTATTTAAAACTACCGATACTTATATGCAATCTAAATCTTCATCTTCTAAAAACAGACTACATGTTCAATCATGTCCTTTTACAAAAAACCGGGCAAACTGCACAAACCGGTTTGATTACTTGTTTGACCAGTTCACAATGATTCAAACTTGCAGGCGGTTACATTTCAAATTTCAAATAATCTAAAGTCTTACAGCATAAAAGTAGGCTACATAAAAGTGCTTATTTTTAGTATACAGTATTTACATTGCGATTTATTTTAGGATTCGAATTCTATTATACTCGTATGCGCTACTAACTATTTTTCGTAATAATATGTTTATCCCGATGACAAAAGTTTTTGTAAAATTATTATTTGCAAACACTTCATGACATGTGGGACAAGTCGGAAGACCATCTAGATTTTGCATGAAGTCAAATTACTCCGTACATTCCTTATTAAAGTCACGAATTTCGTTAATTAGTTTTCGCTTCTTTTTAGATGTATACGAAGCGATTTAGCGAAAAGGCACGCATAACTATGGAGCCAATAGGCTTATCAACATTGCACCAATCATAAGCTGAAGAGTTGGTTTCAAATGAAGAAAAGAGAAAATCTCTTTCCAAAATATTCTTTAACGAATAATTGAAAAAAAAAATTTTGTAAACGAAACTCCTACTGGGACCGAGAAATACTTATTTCTTCTAAAATCTAAATTTAATTAAAATCTTTCGCAGAAGGTAGATTCGGCTGAGAACCCAATCTGTATATTTATTTATATTTTATAAATTAAAATTTACTAACCAAAAACAAAGATCAAAATGATAAAAGTTTGGCTTTCCGTATACACATTCCGAATGAAAAATGACATTCAAGAATTCACATACATGTAACAAAAACATATAAACAAAACGAAATCATTTTTCGTGTTTCCAGAAACAAAATACCCTCTCGGAAGGAATAGGCAAACTGCAAATAAAACACGATATAAGTTCAAAGCTTAGCTGCTGCGGCTGCTCGACGACTGACGGTTTGGATTCCGTCAAGCAAGAGGCGGATGGAGGGACAAATCAACGCTTACGTACAGAATATGTGTAGATAATAACATACTCTGTTATTCGAAGAGAAGTTCGTTCGGCAGCTCTATCTCATAAGGGTGCTTGGTCAAGGTAAGATTGGAGCTCAAGTCTAAAGAGCCACAAGCGCCCTCGTAAACCCTATAATACACTTTGCTATATAAAACATTTTTATGTATGGGTAAAACTCAATCATATGATATATCACTCAATTATATGAAAAACCACATGAACCAGGTACAACTTTATTAAACCTCCGTTTAAGCTGGCCCACGCCCATAAAAAAATTGCGGCCATGCAGTAGTTATTTCATCTTTCAGTCGATTCCACTTTTAAACACACTCCCTGCTGAACTTTAATGAGAAAGTCATTTTTTAACTGTCGAGGGGGGTTGCATTGAACCCAAATTTTTATAGGATGGAAGGTATTTTTATTACCTTTTATATGATACCAATTAATTGTTACACATAGCTGTTTTTGTATGGGAACAACTCAATCATATGATATTTCACTCAATTATATGAAAAACCACATGAAGCAGGTACAACTTGATCAAACTTCCGTTTAAGCTGGCCTACGGGTGTGTAGAAGTAATTTTCACCTTTCATTTGATACTAAAATTTAGGCCCGCCCACTTTTAAGGAACGGTCAAAATCCCTTATAACCTTAAACATTATAGTCATTCATATCAAACTTCATGCGAATCCCTTGAGAAATTGCTTTGTTCTCGAAATTCCAGACCATAATGATCATATTCCAGAATTTCCATATGAACCAGTCTTATAGTCGTATCTTAGTCCTACATATCAAATTTCATGCGAATCGCTTGCTGAGAAATTGAATTGTTCCCGAAATTCCAGACCATATTCCAGAATTTCCATATGAACCAGTCTTATAGTTGCAAAAGCAAGAATCGCAGCAGTACTAGAATCATTCCAGAATCATCCAGTATTCAGAAATGAATATTGAAGCCTCCTGCATTCGATGGTGCGACAGCATTTGAAAATTTTAATGTTCAGTTTGGAGCTGCGGTACAACATAAAGAACGGGGTGCTGAAGAAGTCTCTAATCCTGGTGTTGAGGGGCCAGGTAGCAGACGTATTACAAATTATTCCAAATGCAGAAATGAGTTAAGGAAGAATCTTGAAAGAGTTTGACTTGCGTTATATACAATCTCACACACAGGAGCTAAGCAAAATACAGCTCTAGACGAAGAAACAACAGCGAGGAGAACGGCTCCAACGGAAAATAAATAAGTTCGCAAGACAAGCCTATTGTGGAGTTCCGGCTGGTATCTTGAACGGACTGGCAGTGGTTGCGTTCTCAACGACGAGTTAAAGTTTCATTTGAAGACAACATCGAGAAGATTATGAAGTAGCTAAAGCCAGTGTGTCTTCAGATTTTGTGTGGACTATCGGAAACTGAACGATGTCACTAAGAAGGATAGTTATCCATTACCACGTATAGTCGACTCGTTGGACACCTTAACGGGAGCCAGAATTTTCAGTACATTGGATCTTAAAAGCGGATACTGGCAGGTAGCCATTCATGATAACGACAAGGAGAAGACAGCATTTACTGCGGAAACGGCTTGTATGAATTTTTGTAATGCCGTTTGGTTTATGCAACTCTCCTGCTACGTTCGAGCGGTTGATGGAACATGTTTTTCGAGGCCTTAGGTGGAAGACATGTCTAGTCTATTTGGATGACATCATTGTTTTTGGTCGTATATTTAATGAGCACGTGAATAATCTTCGGCAAGTTCTGAAACCATTAAAGCTGCAGGATTGAAGTTGAGTCCGCCGAAATGTAGCCTTTTCAAAAATTAAGTAAATTATTTGGGCCACATTGTATACAGTCAAGGAGTACGCACAGATCCCAAGAAGTTGGAAGAATTTAAATGAGTTGCGAAGTTTTCTGGGGCTGTGCTCCTACTATCGACGGTTTGTGCCTAACTTCGCAGATGTTGCACGAAGCCTTCATCGCCTTACTGAGAAGAACCAGAAGTTCCAATGGTCGAGTGAGCACCAAAAATCATTTGACTTGCTGAAGGGAAAGCTGTGCAATTTTCAAATTTTGGCATATCCACTGGCAGGAGAACTTCTGCATCCTGGACACTGACGCGAGCAATGCGGGACAAAGAGCGTTTCTATCGCAGAATCAACAAGGAAAGGAGCGTGTACAAGCGTTCTACAGCGGTTCGCTTTCTAAGCTCTAGAAAAACTACTGTGTGACGCGAAGAGAATTGCTAGCTGTTGTCGATAGCGTCAAACACTTTCACAAGTACCTATATGGTCAGGAATTTCTTCTTCGAACTGACCGTGCAGCACGCAAGTGGCTGATGCAATTTAGGGAACCAGAGGGTCAAGTGGACAGTTGGATCGAACGACTCCAGGCATAGACATTCAGAACAGAGCATCGAATGCCGCACAATAATGCCGATGGGTTATCCAGAAGGCCATGTGCACCCCAATGAAAACACTGCACAAGGCAAGAAAACAAGAAGTGCTTCGAAGTTACTGGACTCAATGGCAGTCATTGAGATTGTAAGATGGGCTACTGGTAAAGCAAGGAGAATCGGCTGATGATCGAAGCACAAAATCACAGATTGTGCTACAGAAACGAGTCAAAGAAGTCCTGCAAAAAATACATAGTAGTACATCGGGAGCACATTTGGGCGTTAACAAAACGCTATATAAAGTAAGGAATCGCTTTCATTTGGCCAATTGCCGAAGAGATGTGGAAGACTGGTGTCGAACGTGTGACATTTGCGCAGCAAGCAAAGGACCGCGACCAAAACTTAGAAGAAAAATGCAACAGCACAATGTTGGAGCACCATTTGAGCGGGTGGCAATGGACATAGCTGGTCCATTCCCAGAAACAAGAGATGGAAATCGCTATATACTCGTGTGCATTGATTACTTCAGTAAATGGGCAGAAGCATATCCCATCGTAAACGAGGAAGCTAGCACGGTGGCTAGGGCATTCGTGGACAATTGGATCTGCAGATTTGGAGTACCACTGAAACTACATTCCGATCAAGGGCGGAATTTCGAATCACTAGTCTTTTAAGAGCTGTGCCAAGTACTCAACATCAAGAAAAAGAGGAATACTCCCTTACATCCACAATCAGACGGAATGGTCAAAAGGTTCAAGAGAACGCTGGAAGAACATCTGCGAAAAAAAGCTTTATACCGTTGTTTATGATGGGTTATCTTAGCGCCGTACACAACACGACTAAAAACTTTCCAGCAATGGTTGTATTCGTCAAAGAACTTCGTCTACCAAGCGACATTAAATTTGGATCACCACCAGTAGAGCAGAGAACAAAGGACAACTACGTTAGTGATCTAAGACAGATGATGATCGCTCTTCATGCTGCAGTAAGGAGCAACATAGTGAATGTCAACAACCGGATGAAAATGCGATATGACCTGCGTGCGAACTCTGGAGGATTTCAGGAAGGAGATTTGGTCTGGCTTTACAATCCCAAAAGAAGAAAAGGTCAATCTCCAAAACTACAGCAAAGTTGGGAAGTCCCTTACAAGATCATTAAGAGGGTTAATGATGTAGTATATCGGATCCAACAAAGCCCCAGATGTAAAATGAAAGTTGTTCAAATCGACATATTGACAAGGTACAACATCAGAAGGAGTGCTGAATCTATTCGGGACGAACAGAATAAAGGTAGAGGTAATGTTACGAAAAGTAGTTAGTAACGCAGATAATGGGATTCGAATTCTAGATAAATCGCAATGTACATACTACCGCTCTTAGAATAGACACTGAATAAGAATTAAGCCTATTTTCAAGCTATTAGATTATTTCATATGTAACGGTCTATAAGTTTAAATGATTATGTACTGGTCAAAAATATAGCCAAACCGGTTTGTGCGGTGTGCCCGGTTTTTGTGAAAGTACATGATTGCACATGTAGTTTATTTTTCGAAGATGACTCAATAAATATGAGTATGATTAGTTGTAAATAAGGGAAGTTGCCAAAATTTGCTAAACATTTCTGTCTTTTAGATTGGAAATTTCTGGAAACTTTTCAATGAGTATAAAAGGTGGCGTTCGCTGCAGAAAAGTTGTAAAAGTTCTTGCAAAGAGATAAAGCTACCACATAAGGGAATTATAGTGAAGTACAAGTTTTTTTGTAATAAGTGTTTTTGTGTACAGTTAAAGTTATCACCAAAAATCGTGAACTTGTATTATTTTTACTGTTTCTTAATTAAAGTTATTATTTGTAAATTAATAAACTTGTGTTGTGTTTTATTTGCAAAATCCTTTACGAACTTAAAAGTCTAAATTTCGTAACATTTTGGTTTTTTGAAACACCCTTATTGCATTTATCCGCTCTTATTCGAACAGTGCGCCATATTATAAAAAATTGATTTTTGCGAAAACAGACATGACAATACTGCGAATACTCAATGGTAGTCGGATATCGCATTTGCAAAGTGAAGACCTAATTTATGCATCGTCAAAATGTAAGAAATCACGATAATTTCATAACAACAAGTAACAAACAGTTTCAGGTACTAGTGTAGTTAATAGTGAACCATGAGGATTAGCCAAAAACCTTTCGAATGCTCCTAAAATAAAAGGAGAGTTGTGCTTTGGCCTAGGTATAAAACAATTAAATATATATATTATATAAAAACTGGAAAAAAAAAATTAACAAAAAAATAATTTTTTATGATCGTTGAAAATGGTGAAAAACACCGAAATATTCGATTAAATATATATTTTTAGATAAAAGAAGAAAACGTCTATAATTCAGTCATTAATATATCATTTATATATTATATATAAAATTCAACCCAGTTTATTCAAACTACACACATGTGTATCTCCGATTAGAGAATTTACATGAAATTTTTTAATTTTTATGGGCTGCTTTTTTTTCAACAATATAAAGCGCTTCGTAACTCAAAAGTAATTTTTAATGGCAATAAATAAACAATCAACACTACATAATATTTCTGCTTTGCATCGACACTTACTTTTTCAGGAATTTCTAAGGGTTGCTTATTAATTATCAACAAATTTCATTTCATGCTTGTACTTTGACCGACTTCATTCTTCTCATAGTTAAAATATAACGCATCGGTATCCCCTATTTATTTCTTTTTCAAGAATTTTAAGCGTTTCGTAACTCAAAATAAATTTTAATGGGAATTAATAAAAAATTCACACAATATTATATTTCCCCTTGTTTGTTGGTTTTTTGAATTCTCGATATTTATTTTGCGTGTTCGGTTATCGTTGGCTGGCTGGTGGAATATAGTGATCAATTTAATAACCCATTTCCTAAAGCCTGATTTTATTCAAACTTTGTGCACATGTGTATCTTCGATGACAACAATCTTTCTATTAAACCCAGGGCTGAGGTCTCCCATATAATTATTTTAAAATTAAGCCGATTTTATTCAAACTTTGCACACATGTGCATATCCCATTAGAAATATAAAATATGAAAATGCAATAATTAATTAATTGAAAGTTTATATATTTTTAAGGATCTTTTAAGGACATCAAAAGGAATTAAATCATCCCGTAATCGCCTTATTTAAAACCGCGTATGATTTCTTTTATCATTTCATAATATATTTATGCAATTATTAAATTATCTTTTATATTTTTGCTAAAGAGAAACCTCAGGTACTTTTTTCGCTCAGTTTTCTCGCCTTTTTAAATTCTTTATATTAACTTCGCGTGTCCGTGGCTGGCTGGTTGGTCAGATCTTGTGATCAAATTTTAACCCACTTCCTAAGCCCCGATGTCATCCAAAATATGCACATAAGTGTGATTTCCATGCCAACACTATTTGTTAAAATTTGAGAGTGATCGGGCCGCCGTGTGGTGGGGAGCTCCCATACAATTTTTTTTCCATCATCGGCATCAGATCATGTTATACTATAATGACTGTGTTCTGTGTGCGCTGTGAGCAGCGCTGCTTTGCTTTACGATTTTGGTTGTTTTGTTGGGTTGCAGTGTTTTTATTTTTTATTTTTTTGGCATGTATAATGGAATTCAGTATATTTTTGTTTATTTAAGAATTTACATGAACAATTAGTATTTTTATTGGTTGTTTTTGTTTTTTTATGTTTTGTTAATTTTTGCATAGTCGGTTTTTTTGCGTGTCGGACACAACTAAAATGCGAGAAATTTGAGAAAAAATCGCTTCTCGCCTTTTGTGCAAAATCTAAGTTCTTGTGAAAGATTAACATTAGCGCATTTTTCTGTTAAATCCCCTGTAAACCATATTGCTATTTTTTACCAGGGCTTGCCATTTTATCTGCATTGATGCAAAAAAAAATCTTAAAGTTTGTCCAGTCTCCAGTCGTATCTACTATGTCGATTCATCAATACAAATAATAAACAAAACTCTTAATGTCCTTGTGACATAATATTGTGTAAATAGCCATCACAATCATCTTTGAGTGAAATGCCTAAAGACTGCTTAGGCTCATGAATATAAATGAGGTTCCAGAAAGTGTCGAGTTGGAAAGGTCACAAAATAATAACAATGCGTAGTGTCATAAAGTGAAATGAACACCTCTATCACGAACAAATGCGTAGCTGCTATTAAATAATGCGTCTGTTGCTTTGGCTTTGCTTCCTAGCTGCGAGTAGTACGAGTACGTAGCCGGGACGAATCTAATCAAATTATGACATGCGTGTGAACACAGCGTTTTATTCATTCATGGGAAATTGAATGCACTTTCATCAACTGCCTTGGCGCTGGGACCGGTTGCCCCTTAACGATATAACGAACCTGCCCACCCAGCACTCAGGCTTAGGTCAAAACATAAAGGCCAAATGAAAGAGCCAAAATGCAATGCAATGCATCAGAGCGTTTGTTTTGATTAGGGGAGTAAAATCTGGACAACGATTCAACACCTCTCATCACTTGAGTTGGGCTCACAGGTTCGCACCCTAAGTTGAGCGTGCACCCCTGTAGTGTTTGTCATTGCAATTATGACACGATGTGAAATTAAAACGTTAGATTTTGAGGAGCTTCGAATTTTAAGTGGTACAATAATTTATTTCTGGTTTCAAAATAAATGCTTTTCTCCTTAAGGTCGTCCTCGTCGTCGTTCTCGTTCTCGTCATCGTAATCATCCACGACTACACTAAAAGTAGGTAGACAGAGGAGCCTCGAACCTACACATTCAACTCCAGATGTATACGTACATATATACTATACATATTTAATATACTTTACTGAAAAAGGCAGAGTTAAACACTAAAAACATAACAACAACAACAAGAATGATACTCGTATGTTTCCTTCTCGGTTTAAGGGTTTGCACATCCGAGTTCTGACCCCATGGGGATAGTTTACACGTTTTAAACACAATCTGCATTAAGGAAGTTTCATCCGTAACACAATAATAGATTCACTTTGTTCGCCAGAATTATCTTGTGGTCGTTCAAAATTGTTTGTACGTCTTTTCACGTATACAAGTATCACACGGTTACACATGTAGGTGGTATTCATGAACAGAACATACTTTCTCGGTTTCCGCAACATGTCCTTGCCAATGCTTTTGAATTTGTTCCAATTCACAGTAGTATCGTTGTCGACGCATTGTATTCTTCTTTTCTAAAATTTTGCTTTCCCTTTCCTGCTTTGGCGGTTCTTTTATGTACGTGGTTTGTACAAGTGCAACTACATATAAGTAATTTTCTTGCATTGTCTGAAAGTTATTTTATATCTGAAGCAAATAGCTCAACTTTGCCTGATGAAGATGTTCTGATGTGTTGTCTCTTGGATAGCTGCATGATGCGGACAGAACAAACTTTTAGCCACTATACAGAAGGAGGAGGAGGAAGAGAAATTAAAGAAAATCATCTACACTTAGGCACACTGCGGAGAATTCTCAGATCTAATACCCACATGTGTACCTTCGTATACTAATTATATTCAATAGCCATACGTCTTCAGTTGCACACTGTGGAACATCTTTGCATCAACAACTTTCCATTTGCCCAAACAATTTAGTCATTGATGTTCGAAGAGAAATTAAGCCACATACTATTTTTAGACTAAAAATTTAAGCCATTTGTAGTTGTCGAATACTTCTTGAAAAACTTCTTTTGTGTAGCTTACTCTCTTTAAGTAGCACTGGGATGGTGCAACCACATTGTAATCACATGAAAGTTGGAATGTCAATTCTAGAGCCAGAGTAAGTTAAATAAGTTACGCGAACTTTCAACCAAAACCTCTCCTAAGATTCACAGAGTAACATCAAGGCACCTTAGATAAGCGTCACGCATCCGTTCCAGGTTGAAAAGAAAAATTTCTAATGTTGATTGTAACTGATAGATAGATAATGGATATTGGAATTTTTTCCCTAAACACAATGATCAGATCAACCTTCATAATTTTTGCGATGCCGATTTCTCTCATAGTTATTCGGTGGCAAGGTGATAGATTTGAATAGGGGAATCAGATGCAAAGGTTAGACAATATATAAAATTAAAAATTTAAAGAATATTAATTTCATCGCATAATTAAAGTATATTAGCTTCTGATGGATCATAGCAAAGCATGAGCTTATCTTATATACTTTATTACACTGAGCTTCGATAACACATAGTAAAAAAGTTTGTAAAGAGGCATCCTGTCGTTACCATAAGTATAATAATTTCATATAATAATTTTGTTGGAAAGAATTCCTACATAGATACATAATTTAAAAAAAAAATTAATCCGATTTTCGGCCAAATTTAAACACATGTGTATCTCCCATGGACAACACTTCTTGCAAAAATTTTGGAGGCCCCGGGGTCATGAGGCTCCATCCAAATTTTTAAAAAAAAATAACCCGATTTTCTTCAAATTTAATAAACATGCGTATCTCGTCGTCGTGAGGCCTCATACAAATTTTTTAAAAAAATTAATCCGGTTTTCTTTAAATTTTATATACATGTGTATCTCCGATGGACAACACTTTATCTAGTAACCATTTTCGGGACAGCCCATCAGTTAGCAACAAATATTTCTCTTTAAAAACAGTTGGCCATGCCTCTAGAATTCTAATCTAAGAAACGCATGTGAAGTTTTTAACAAATAACAAAATTAACAGAATCTCATATGTATACAGCCTGCATATGTATTGGTAAAAATAACATTTGTTATTTTGAATTTAGAGGTTCGCTGTAAAGCAGATTAACAAGCTCACATATATGTCTTACTAAATTGACCCACACCTGTGTCTTCCTAAAGGAATAATCTATCGAATAGAGTTTGTTAGATTACATTGCAGAGGGGAAGAGGCATTTGTGCATCGGTTTGAACTTTTGTTATTTTTATGAAATTCTTCAATTTGGAGGTTCTCTGTCAAGCGGATTGGCCAGTTCCCAGAGATGTCTCACTAAATTCACCCACACCTGTGTCTTCCTAAAGGAATAATCTATCGAATAGAGTTTGTTAGATTACAATGCAGAGGGGAAGAGGCATTTGTGCATCGGTTTGAACTTTTGTTATTTTTATGAAATTCTTCAATTTGGAGGTTCTCTGTCAAGCGGATTGGCCAGTTCCCAGAGATGTCTCACTATATTGACGCACACCTGTGTCTTCCTAAAGGAATAATCTATCGAATAGAGTTTGTTAGATTACATTGCAGAGGGGAAGATGCATTTGTGCATCGGTTTGAACTTTTGTTATTTTCATGAAATTCGACAATTTGGAGAAGATTTAACTTTGTCCCTATAACGTTACATACATATTTTAAGTTGAATATTATATGTATACCTACAGCGTCATGCAGAACCTAACAATAGATGATTTGAAATCATTTAATAGTGCGCCTTGAAATTACCCGCTGTTTCCAATAAGAATAAAATATTAAAATTTTACCCGCTGTTTCCACTAATAATAATAAATTTGCGCAATAATTTGCGTTTGTGTAGAAAATGAAAAAGTTAACGATTCAAAGATATTTAATCTTAAATGGGGAAAATTATTTTATTATAGACCATACCATTATATTAATCATTACAATAATATTATATGCAGTATTGTTATGTTGTAGTAAGAAAATATGTGACTGATGAATATACTATATTTATCACCACTCATTAAATATAGCCGGATTTTATTTGCCGACGAACAACAACAATTGCACTTTCTAATTCCTTCTTTGGAATTGTGAAAATCTGCTGTTTAGCTGGTTTTGACATTCGAATTCCGAACTCGCTCGGCAAATAAAATACAGCTTATAAATTTGAATTTTTTAAATTTCTTCAGGCGCCTATTCTGTTCTTCGGTTTCTAATATTTATTTCAGTATATAGCTGTATTTTGTTGAAAAACACAATTCTAATTATTCAAATGTCCCCAACAACTAGCCAAAATTCCCTTGCAGAAGAAATGTAAAAACAATCGCATAGAAAAATCTCACCAAAAGCGTTGCAAGACAGGCATTGGCTGCAAAATCTTCCCACACCAAACAGATCTACTTTTCTAATGACTTGCACAGCGGTATAATTCCAAAGCCTATGGAGATGTAAACGCCTATCGCCATACTGTCATATGAATTTTTGGTATACATTTGCAATTACTCTCTGGAAAAAATGCATAAATACATTCAAAAAATTCACGCGATATAATGTCTACCTCGATTTTTTTTTTACTGTGGCCGTGTTTTTTCTATGTCGGAGTAATCGGATAATTAATTTAAATGTCAAAATTTAGATCTGTTTTTATTTTCATTTTACGAGAAAAAAAAAATTTCTCTGTGTCGTTTTTATATACTCCGATAATTCTGGGATATGATCTTTTTACTCTGAAAAAAGATTCAGAGCATTTTTTGACAAACGTAGTTGTTTGTTTCTTTATCAATGAGACTACTACGGAGCAATTAGGGGAAAAATAAAACTTTTTTCTGATACTAAAAAAAACACAGAGATATTTTTTTTTATCTGACAGATCTGGTCAGAGAAAATAATTTACTTTTATTCACTTTGTGTGCAGCGGTACAAGTTTGAAATTTGTGGCTGAATTCTTTTTTGATGTCGAGATAGTTGGAGAGATAATTTAACTGTCAGAATTCGTATCTTTGTTTTTTTTTCATTCACCGAGAAATCTGTTTTTTCGTTCTTTTTTACGGCTCCGATTATTCTCGGATATGATCTTTTAACTATGAAAAAATATACAGAACGTTGCTTGACAGCTGTAGTTGTTTGTTTCTTTAAACATGAGACAGGTCGACTACTATGGAGCATTCAGGTGAAAAATAAAATTTTATTCTAATACTAAAAAACACAGCAGATAATTTTTTTATCTGACAAATCTGATCAGAGAAAATAATGAACTTTTATTCACTTTGTGTACATGTCTAGTACAAGTTTGAAATTTATATATCAATTTTTTTCAATATGCCAACCCTGGTGTCAAAAATTTAACTTTGGTTTTTCTATTTGCTGTTCTGCTTTGGCTAATCCAGCTTGGCTTTACAAAAGTAATAGCTTTTGGCTTTAAATGGGCTTTAAATGTTCGATGCATTTTAATTTTTATGTGTGTTAAACAAAACAGCGCCTTACGGTGAGCGCTATAACTAAAAAATGGCTTTAGTTATACATCCTAAAAACTTTTTGGATTTATTTTCGGCTTTATGCTTATGCGATTTTGTTGCTGCGCTTTAACTAAAAAGTGGCTTTAGTTATAAATCCTAAAAACTTTTTGGATTTATTTTCGGCTTTATGCTTATGCGATTTTGTTGTAAGCCAAGCTGGATTAGCCAAAGCAAAACAGCAATTTTAATTGTTATGTCTGTTAAACAAAACAGCGCCTTCGGTGAGCGCTATAACTAAAAAATGGCTTCAGTTATAAATCCTAAAAACTTTTTGGATCTGCTTGATTTGCAATGGTTTTGTAGAGAAAATCGCAGCCAAAAAATTAACAGATGAAAAAGTGCAAATCATGCAGATATAGCATAAAATATAATTGCTCCGTAGTAGTCTCATTGATAAAGAAACAAACAACTACGTTTGTCAAAAAATGCTCTGAATCTTTTTTCAGAGTAAAAAGATCATATCCCAGAATTATCGGAGTATATAAAAACGACACAGAGAAATTTTTTTTTTCTCGTAAAATGAAAATAAAAACAGATCTAAATTTTGACTTTTAAATTAATTATCCGATTACTCCGATATAAAAAAAACACGGCCACAGTAAAAAAAAATCGAGGTAGACATTATATCGCGTGAATTTTTTGAATGTATTTATGCATTTTTTCCAGAGAGTAATTGCAAATGTATACCAAAAATTCATATGACAGTATGGCGATAGGCGTTTACATCTCCATAGGCTTTGGAATTATACCGCTGTGCAAGTCATTAGAAAAGTAGATCTGTTTGGTGTGGGAAGATTTTGCAGCCAATGCCTGTCTTGCAACGCTTTTGGTGAGATTTTTCTATGCGATTGTTTTTACATTTCTTCTGCAAGGGAATTTTGGCTAGTTGTTGGGGACATTTGAATAATTAGAATTGTGTTTTTCAACAAAATACAGCTATATACTGAAATAAATATTAGAAACCGAAGAACAGAATAGGCGCCTGAAGAAATTTAAAAAATTCAAATTTATAAGCTGTATTTTATTTGCCGAGCGAGTTCGGAATTCGAATGTCAAAACCAGCTAAACAGCAGATTTTCACAATTCCAAAGAAGGAATTAGAAAGTGCAATTGTTGTTGTTCGTCGGCAAATAAAATCCGGCTATATTTAATGAGTGGTGATAAATATAGTATATTCATCAGTCACATATTTTCTTACTACAACATAACAATACTGCATATAATATTATTGTAATGATTAATATAATGGTATGGTCTATAATAAAATAATTTTCCCCATTTAAGATTAAATATCTTTGAATCGTTAACTTTTTCATTTTCTACACAAACGCAAATTATTGCGCAAATTTATTATTATTAGTGGAAACAGCGGGTAAAATTTTAATATTTTATTCTTATTGGAAACAGCGGGTAATTTCAAGGCGCACTATTAAATGATTTCAAATCATCTATTGTTAGGTTCTGCATGACGCTGTAGGTATACATATAATATTCAACTTAAAATATGTATGTAACGTTATAGGGACAAAGTTAAATCTTCTCCAAATTGTCGAATTTCATGAAAATAACAAAAGTTCAAACCGATGCACAAATGCATCTTCCCCTCTGCAATGTAATCTAACAAACTCTATTCGATAGATTATTCCTTTAGGAAGACACAGGTGTGCGTCAATATAGTGAGACATCTCTGGGAACTGGCCAATCCGCTTGACAGAGAACCTCCAAATTGAAGAATTTCATAAAAATAACAAAAGTTCAAACCGATGCACAAATGCCTCTTCCCCTCTGCATTGTAATCTAACAAACTCTATTCGATAGATTATTCCTTTAGGAAGACACAGGTGTGGGTGAATTTAGTGAGACATCTCTGGGAACTGGCCAATCCGCTTGACAGAGAACCTCCAAATTGAAGAATTTCATAAAAATAACAAAAGTTCAAACCGATGCACAAATGCCTCTTCCCCTCTGCAATGTAATCTAACAAACTCTATTCGATAGATTATTCCTTTAGGAAGACACAGGTGTGGGTGAATTTAGTGAGACATCTCTGGGAACTGGCCAATCCGCTTGACAGAGAACCTCCAAATTGAAGAATGTCATAAAAATAACAAAAGTTCAAACCGATGCAAAAATGCCTCTTCCACTCTGCAATGTAATCTAACAAACTCTATTCGATAGATTATTCCTTTAGGAAGACACAGGTGTGCGTCAATATAGTGAGACAACTCTGGGAACTGGCCAATCCGCTTGACAGAGAACCTCCAAATTTAAGAATTTCATAAAAATAACAAAAGTTCAAACCAATGCACAAATGCCTCTTCCCCTCTGCATTGTAATCTAACAAACTCTATTTGATAGATTATTCCTTTAGGAAGACACAGGTGTGGGTGAATTTAGTGAGACATCTCTGGGAACTGGCCAATCCGCTTGACAGAGAACCTCCAAATTTGAAGAATTTCATAAAAATAACAAAAGTTCAAACCGATGCACAAATGCCTCTTCCCCTCTGCAATGTAATCTAACAAATTCTATTCGATAGATTATTCCTTTAGGAAGACACAGGTGTGGGTGAATTTAGTGAGACATCTCTGGGAACTGGCCAATCCGCTTGACAGAGAACCTCCAAATGGAAGAATGTCATAAAAATAACAAAAGTTCAAACCGATGCACAAATGCCTCTTCCCCTCTGCAATGTAATCTAACAAACTCTATTCGATAGATTATTCCTTTAGGAAGACACAGGTGTGCGTCAATATAGTGAGACATCTCTGGGAACTGGCCAATCCGCTTGACAGAGAACCTCCAAATTGAAGAATTTCATAAAAATAACAAAAGTTCAAACCGATGCACAAATGCCTCTTCCCCTCTGCATTGTAATCTAACAAACTCTATTCGATAGATTATTCCTTTACGAAGACACAGGTGTGGGTGAATTTAGTGAGACATCTCTGGGAACTGGCCAATCCGCTTGACAGAGAACCTCCAAATTTGAAGAATTTCATAAAAATAACAAAAGTTCAAACCGATGCACAAATGCCTTTTCCCCTCTGCAATGTAATCTAACAAACTCTATTCGATAGATTATTCCTTTAGGAAGACACAGGTGTGGGTGAATTTAGTGAGACATCTCTGGGAACTGGCCAATCCGCTTGACAGAGAACCTCCAAATTGAAGAATTTCATAAAAATAACAAAAGTTCAAACCGATGCACAAATGCCTCTTCCCCTCTGCAATGTAATCTAACAAACTCTATTCGATAGATTATTCCTTTAGGAAGACACAGGTGTGGGTGAATTTAGTGAGACATCTCTGGGAACTGGCCAATCCGCTTGACAGAGAACCTCCAAATTTGAAGAATTTCATAAAAATAACAAAAGTTCAAACCGATGCACAAATTCCTCTTCCCCTCTGCAATGTAATCTAACAAACTCTATTCGATAGATTATTCCTTTAGGAAGACACAGGTGTGGGTGAATTTAGTGAGACATCTCTGGGAACTGGCCAATCCGCTTGACAGAGAACCTCCAAATTGAAGAATGTCATAAAAATAACAAAAGTTCAAACCGATGCACAAATGCCTCTTCCCCTCTGCAATGTAATCTAACAAACTCTATTCGATAGATTATTCCTTTAGGAAGACACAGGTGTGCGTCAATATAGTGAGACATCTCTGGGAACTGGCCAATCCGCTTGACAGAGAACCTCCAAATTGAAGAATTTCATAAAAATAACAAAAGTTCAAACCGATGCACAAATGCCTCTTCCCCTCTGCATTGTAATCTAACAAACTCTATTCGATAGATTATTCCTTTAGGAAGACACAGGTGTGGGTGAATTTAGTGAGACATCTCTGGGAACTGGCCAATCCGCTTGACAGAGAACCTCCAAATTTGAAGAATTTCATAAAAATAACAAAAGTTCAAACCGATGCACAAATGCCTCTTCCCCTCTGCAATGTAATCTAACAAACTCTATTCGATAGATTATTCCTTTAGGAAGACACAGGTGTGGGTGAATTTAGTGAGACATCTCTGGGAACTGGCCAATCCGCTTGACAGAGAACCTCCAAATTGAAGAATTTCATAAAAATAACAAAAGTTCAAACCGATGCACAAATGTCTCTTCCCCTCTGCAATGTAATCTAACAAACTCTATTCGATAGATTATTCCTTTAGGAAGACACAGGTGTGGGTGAATTTAGTGAGACATCTCTGGGAACTGGCCAATCCGCTTGACAGAGAACCTCCAAATTGAAGAATTTCATAAAAATAACAAAAGTTCAAACCGATGCACAAATGCGTCTTCCCCTCTGCAATGTAATCTAACAAACTCTATTCGATAGATTATTCCTTTAGGAAGACACAGGTGTGGGTGAATTTAGTGAGACATCTCTGGGAACTGGCCAATCCGCTTGACAGAGAACCTCCAAATTGAAGAATTTCATAAAAATAACAAAAGTTCAAACCAATGCACAAATGCCTGTTCCCCTCTGCAATGTAATCTAACAAACTCTATTCGATAGATTATTCCTTTAGGAAGACACAGGTGTGGGTCAATTGAGTGAGACATCTCTGGGAACTGGCCAATCCGCTTGACAGAGAACCTCCAAATTGAAGAATTTCATAAAAATAACAAAAGTTCAAACCGATGCACAAATGCGTCTTCCCCTCTGCAATGTAATCTAACAAACTCTATTCGATAGATTATTCCTTTAGGAAGACACAGGTGTGGGTGAATTTAGTGAGACATCTCTGGGAACTGGCCAATCCGCTTGACAGAGAACCTCCAAATTGAAGAATTTCATAAAAATAACAAAAGTTCAAACCAATGCACAAATGCCTGTTCCCCTCTGCAATGTAATCTAACAAACTCTATTCGATAGATTATTCCTTTAGGAAGACACAGGTGTGGGTCAATTGAGTGAGACATCTCTGGGAACTGGCCAATCTTTTTTACAGTGAACCTCCAAAATAAAAAAAGTTTCATTAAAATTGCAAATGTTCACATTCATAACAAAAGCTTAATTCTGCCCGTACGGTTATACAACATATTTTTTTTCATAGAGCATTCCTTAAGGAAGACTTGGCTATTAGTGGCATCTATGGAACAAAGCTGTGAGCTGGTTAAATTTTATTACAGTGAACATATATTTAACAAATACAAAATGTTTGCATTCTGTTAAATAGCATTACCCATACATACAAATATTTTGTTATTTGTTAAAAACTTCACATCCGTTCTAAGAACCATACTTCTCTAGTTCCTGGAATATGTTTCCATGCACACGGTACCAGACCTTATTTTTTCGAATTCGATACACAGCTTTCACCACTTCCATCTGAACAACCAGATTAAGCAGTGCATTGAGAGCATCTTCCGAGGTAGAGTACATTGCGCATGGTATTCCTAATCAGTCGCTTCTTCCCAGTTTGTTTAGTGCTCTCTTAGCCAATTTGTGACAAGTTTTGGCGACCAAACAACTGTCGCATAGGTTAGAATGAGTCTCATTCTCTCATTGTCATAAAGTACAACCAGTGTACCATTTTCGAAGTCAGCCCCCATGATTTACCAAATGCTCTTATACATTGAATAATGTAAGCTGAGCTTTTTATATTCTCGACTCCAGGTGCAATCTTGCAATCTAGGATTAAGCCTAGATATTTGACTTCCTTGAAGATTGGCAAATTAAAATTTTTATTGTAAATTCTCTAATCGGGGATACACATACACACACACACTGCGTGCTCGTTTTGTGGCAAAATCATCCAATAAATGACGCAGCGGCAGCGAACAGCGCTGCTCATAAAGCACAGAGCTCAGACTTTGCCGTGATCTACCCCGCGGCCCGAGGGGAAAGTGTTGTCATGGGAGATATACATGTGTGCAAAATTTCAATAAAATCGGGCTGTAGGAAGTGGGTTAAAAATTGATCACAAGATTTGGCCAGCCAGCCAGCCAGTCAGCCACGAGCAAG
Organism: Nephrocerus scutellatus; assembly: GCA_947095585.1. Taxonomy (NCBI): domain Eukaryota; kingdom Metazoa; phylum Arthropoda; class Insecta; order Diptera; family Pipunculidae; genus Nephrocerus; species Nephrocerus scutellatus. The sequence goes on from OX352761.1 coordinate 34,373,796, forward strand.
TGAAGTTAATGTAGAGAATTTAAAAGGAATTGGGGAATGGCGGCCGTGTGGAGACTACCGAGCTTTCAATAGAGTTACTATTCCAGACCGTTATCCCATTTCTCACCTCCATCTTCTCAACTTTAGACCTCGTCCATGCTTATCACTAAATTCCCCTTGAACCTTCAGATATTCCGAAAACAGCACTTGACTCCTTTGGCCTGTTCGAGTTTTGCAAAATGACTTTTGGACTTCGAAACGCAGCACAATTTTTTTCGTTTTCCGTTTTGGGACATTCAGTTACTGGACGAGGGATTTTACCTTCGTAAAAGCGGATTTAAGTAATTTAAAAAATTGAACGACCTATTTATGCCTGAGTTGGAGGAAGTTACCGCAAGAGAATCATCAAGAGCTCAATTTGAGTCAAGATTTTTCGCTCATCCTTGATGTAATGTTTGGCGTTGGAGCTTATCGGCTCGATAGTTGTGCGTGCCTTTTTCGTTTGTTAGTCCTGGTACTCCAAACGAATCCCGTACAATTAACTGTCGAGTTGTGGGCATTCAAGAGAGAAGTCAGCTAGTTCCTGAAAGACCGAATTTTTCAATAGAGGCTCCAAGAATTTTGAAGGCTCACGTATGTCATTTTTTTTTTTAATATTTTCTTGGTCAAGGTTTTTTGTAGTTTTCCTTGACCATGATCCATTCATTAAAGCATTTGGACTCGTTTTAGTTCCATGAACGTTTTTTCCGTATTGCTTTTTTCAATGAATCAGGGAGAATTCCGAGAAAATAAAATTGAAACCGGCTACAAACGTGATGAAATGTGATAAATTGTAAATCACATTTCTCTTTCCCTTGGCAATAAGTTTAAAATAAAAAAAAATAAAAAATAAAAAACAGTTAAAACGTTTTCTTGGCATAATCAACTTTTATAGACGTTTTATCCCAAATGCTGCTGAGGATCAAACCTTTCTGAATGATTTCTTAAAGGGATACAAGAAGAATAGTAGGATCCCTGTTATTGAAGCTTTTGAGAAATGTAAAGGAAAGTTATGCCAAGTTATGCAGGCCCTCCAAGACCCTTTATTTTCGACAAATGATTTTTAATTCCAGGAATCAAAGCCTCAGTTAGATTGATAACCAAAAATGTTGTGCGGCCCTCCGTTAGTAAAGATTCGAGGCTCATGGCTCAGAATTGTATTTCTAGTCAAAAATCCAAAGTTTCTCGACATACGAAGTCTCCTCTAAGTTCTTATAAATTAACGTCTGAACGGTTTTCGGAGATTCATCTAGATATCGTTGGTTTATGATGATCCTGTGTTAAATTGATGGACAGGTATACTTGTTGGGCTGAGGCGATTCCCGTTTCGGACATTACCGCCGCCACTGTGGCTTGTGCTGTATATTCCGTTGAATATCGGCTAGTTTTTGTGTTTCATTATCCATTTTAACGGATCAAGGAGCCCAATTCGAATCAAAAATGTTATCGGAACTTTAATCACTTTTGGGTTTCGAAAGAAGAAGAACTATTAGTTACAATCCGAAATGCATGATCAAACGATGAAATCGTATCATCAAGTCTGCCATTTTGTGTCATAACCGACCGGATTGGAATTATGCTTGGATTGCGAACTACTTTTAGCGAGGAACTTCAGTCTACTCCAGCTGAACTCGTTTTTGTGACGAAAGTGACTGTTTCATACACTATAACCTAGCTTCGAAAGTAGACGTTATACACACTAGTGAGTTAACATATAAAATACTTTTGTCATTTACTGCAGTCACAGCGAACACACATTCCCAGAGTAATTTTGCATTGCGCATAACCGGTTTAGCAGAAAAACCGGTTTTGGTCGTGTGAAAAATAGCGTACATTACTCGCAGAAAAGTGCTCATCGTGATCGTTAGATTGCCGCCATCGGCTACCGCCTCGTGTTTCAAGCTTCTTAATCGCACGATAAACTCCACTTCCCTTGCTCGTTATGTAATATACTATATATTATATTGATATTATTGGTAAACGCACCAAACTTTCAACAGATCGTTTAAACTTTAAAACCCTGTTATCAAATTTTTGAGGGGAATTTAGAACGTCAAAATTCTCACCAGCTTCCGCTTTCGCCTGTCATAACGAATCTCCCAATCGTGAAACCCCGAAAAACTGTTACCTTAAATTTTGATTCTCCATCAATCACACCTGATTCTCAGGGTCATTCGTCGACTCGTACAGGAAGAGTTTCTAGAACCCCTGTTCGTTTTTTAACCTTATAAGTATCTTGTTTTTTTTTTTTTGCTTTCGCTGGGGGGAATTTTATTTCGTTTCATTAGTCATTTTCTAAAATTCTTTTGAAATTACTTTGGTGTTGTTTATTTGAAAATGAAGCGCATTTACTTTCTTTGTGTAAATGCAATTCAGCATTGTGCCGTCAGCTTAATCTTCACAATGTTCACCTTGCTATTATTTTTTGTGGTTTTTTTGAACATTGACAGAACATGCCTTTCCGGCATTTTAGATTGAAATTTTTTTTCCTTTTTGATCACCAGTGAAGTTGTGTTGGAGTTGACATATTTTCGTACAAAAGATATGTTGGGACTTGTGGGAGTTTTTCAGAATTTATAAATGTTTGATATTTTGGTTTAAATTAAGAAAATATATTCAATGGAGTTAAATTTTAGTTAAAAATTAACTTAAGGATAGTGGGAACAATAAACAATTTTAACTGAAATTAAGCAGCATGTTCTAATCCTCGTGGCTTCTTTGAAGTGCACCCAAATTTAGGAATTAACCAATGATACTTTTTATTTTGTATAATAAATATTAAAACCACTTGATATCTCATTTTGAGTGGTATTTTATTTTGTTGAAGCTGTATGAGAGGAGTAACAATTCATGCTGAGTTGTGTACAGTTTTTTGGAAATTGCATTTGTGCAATATCTTTACATTCACACGCTTTTCTTAATTGCGTACCATTGGACAGACCTTGAGGCCTCATAACATATATAGGAAAATACCCCTATAAGTCTTCTTGGATTTCTGACAGCGGGAACTGTCTTAAATTTGAGACTTAACTGAAAGCCAATATGTGCTCAAACAGTGAGTTATCAGTCATCACTCTCCATTCTTTGATTTGATTGATCATCTTGTCGTTTGATCAATCACTTCTTTCCTCTATCTCGGTTCACAAATATTGGCTCATGGCCAATGTTATTTATTACTAAATCTGTAAAAAAGTATATAGTCTAAGAATTTAAGTCCTCTGTGCATTTGCTACTTCCCCAGACAGTATGCTGAGAATTTGTAACGCATCCAACAATTAGACCCAGATTGTTAGATTCAGATTATTAAATTCAGATTCAGATTCAGATGATTAAAGGGAACTAATGGAGTCGTAAGGGAGATAACCAGATGCCACAATGTTTCACTGAGCACTGAGGTACGACCGAGAAAATAGCAAGGACGTTTTTCCAACCTTATTTTCAGAATTTTAACTGATGGCTCATTCATTCCTCAAAAAGTAGAAATGTATCATAAATACACTCCTTTCGTGAGTATTTTTTGATTATTGGCTCGAAGTTTTGTGACAGTTTCCACAGGCTTCCAGAGTTTTCCAAGCAAGCGGACCGTCGCCTTTATCAACTTTTGACATTGCACTCTGCCGACGAAAAAGGTACTGCCTTCAAAGGCTGGTAGAGCTCCACATTTTAGGAAGGAGTGTTTATTGGAATATTGCATTTTGATTGTGATCTTACCCAAGCTCATTCCCTCGAATGTCGGTGAATAGTTCTCCAGCAGAAATTCACACAGGTGGTCTTAGACGAAGTTAAGTTGTTTTTTAGACATCTGGCTTTTATCCTTCCTCGCTAATATAACAGCTCTCAATACTTTGAACGCTATTTCAGAATAAGTGGGCCTCCGTTTCTACCTCAGCGATTTTCAAAGCTTTTAGACAGCTGGGCAAACAGTTCATTTCTAGTGCATGTCCAGCGTTCAGTGCTATACTCAGAGATCCTCAAGTCAATTCAGAATTGGGTTGGATTTTCCTCTTCATGCTCTCATTGGCAGTCCGCCAGACCTGATGAAAAAAAAAAAAATGTAAAATCTAGTGGCTAACACATGTAGCCCCCATTCTTCAAAAATACTTTTTTTTTGTTTATGAAATGTCATTCACCACTAACTTTAAGAGTTAAAGAATGATCTTATCTTGTTCATTTCTTTTTATTTTTTGTAAACTTTTAGTTATTATAATTATTCTTTGAGTTCCTTTATTCTATTGTTTAATTGCTTATAATAGTTAATATACAACAACTGAAATGAATAATAAATGAAATGAAAAAAAAAATTTTGAAGCCTGTGATAGATCGGTCTGGCTAAACGATTTAAAAATTATCTCATGAAACGTACACTCACTGTATAGAGCTCAAGCTGTACAGTAGCTAGCCGATACCCTGACCAAATATAATGCTGACATAACAGCATTGATGGAGATGCGGTGAACGGGGAATGGTGTGTCAGAATATGACATATATTTCAGCTGTCACGAATTACAAAATCAGCAAAAGAATGAAACCCACCGTAATCGGCTCTAATGCAGTAAGATTTAAAAACATAAGCCTTATAAACGTTCACGCACCTACAGAGGATTCCCCAGATGAAAAAGAAGAATTATTTGGATCATTCGAACGGGAACTCCATGCCTGTCCTTAATATGATGTAAAAATCATTCTGGGGATATGAATGCCAAAATAGGTAGGGAGCCAGTATTCAGGCAGTACATTGGCACCCATAGCTTACACGAGAACACTAATGACAATGGACAACGAGTCATAGCGATGGCAGCAGGCAATAATATGGTCGTTGCGAGTATAAGGTTTGCGCGTAAATATATCCACAAGGCCACCTGGGTATCTCCTGATGGAGCCTTTCGCAACCAGATAGACCATGTGTTGATAAACCCTCGCCGAAACTCGAACCTGATGACGGTACGAACGTACCGAGGTGCCAACGTCGACTCGGACCACTATGTTGTGGGTGTGGTGCTCCGAATGCGGATTGCATCGTCAAGAAAGACAGCATCCGCGAATCAGATTCGAGTCAACACGGCTGGCTTTCGCAACGAAGAGACCAGAAACAACTACGGTCAAGCGATAGGACTCGCCCTAAATGCAGGAAGAGTAAGTCCTGGGGCTGAGATGCCGGGCGTAGAATAGAAACGGACACGCCTTAAGAATACTGTCATTAGTACTGCTGAAGTGCTGACTCCATCTTAGGCAGTAGTCGTTGAAATCGGAACTACTAGTTCGATGACGAATGTAAGCTATCGACTGAACGTAAGAATGTTGCGTACCGAGCAATGCAACAATCTTATAGAACGTGGGCACGCGAAAATGAATATAAAGAGTTCAGAAGATATGAAAAAATAGTTCACTGGCGAAAGAAAGCAGCCTGTAAGAAGAATCTCTTCCGTGAACTAGATTAGTAAAGAGAGCGGGGACCGCACCAGGCGCGGAAGCTCTACCAAAGAGTCCGCGGTATGACGCAATATACACCGCGTTGCACATACTGCAAAGATAAAGAGGGTAGTCTGATCGCCGATCTCAAAGGCATCTTAGAGCGATGGGAAGAGCACTTTCATGAGTTGCTTTATGGCCAGCTTACTGGGGAATTGGAGGCTCCAACAATGACCGAAGATCACACTATGCTGCCGCCAACAAGCATAGACGAAGTTAGCATAGCGATAAATCGGCTCAAAAATAATAAGGCCTCGGGATCAAATGGTATCCCAGCGGAGCTGATTAAAACAGGATGTCCCGAAATACACCCAGCAATTTATAAACTAATAGTGCAAGTATGGGAGGAAGAAGCGATGGCAGAAGATTGGCGGAAAGACATCCTGTGCCCCATACGTTAGAAAGGAGATACCACAACATGCAGCAATTATCGTGGTATAACGTTGTTGATGTTGTTGTTGTTGTACCGCGTAAAAGATTTTCTGCTCTATCCTTCAAGGCAGGATAGCCCCATACGTTAAAGTCATCATTGGTCCATACCACTGTGGCTTTATCCCAGGCAAATCAACAACTGATCTAGAGTTTCAAAACTCACTACACCATATTTTTATAGACTTTAAAGCCGCCAATGATAGCATAGCCAGAGTAGAACTTTATGAAGCCATGAGAGAATTCGGCCTCCCAAATAAACTGACGCGACTATGTAGGTTGACCATGACCAATGTTATAAGCCAAGTAAAAATATCCCGATTACTATCAAGCAATATTCAGATGCTGGCTTACGCAAACGACCTCGGCATCGTCGGTAACAACCAAAGACCTGTACAGGAAGCGTTCATCCAGATCGAGCAGGCGGCACGAATTGAAAGCAAAACAAAGTAAATGGTGGGCACGTCTGCGAGTAGAAGATTCAAGATTGTTCGCCCATTTAAAGTAGGGGAGCGCGAATTTGAAGTAGTGCAATCCTTTAACTATATCGGGTCAACCGTAGTAGTCGATAACAGCATTTAACCAGAAATACGCGCACGGTTGCTCAAAGCCAACAAAGCCTACTTTAGTCTGTCAAGACTCTTCAAATCCAGGTATTTAACCATAACATCCAAGCTGCTGGTGTATAAGACAATGGTCATACCAGTATATATGGGTCCGAGACTTGGATATTTAGCAAAAAGCATTCTGACCTCTTAGCCGCGTTCGAGAGAAAAGTCTTACGGATAATTGTTGGCCCCGTATGTGAGTAAGGACGATTCCGGAGATTCTAAAATGATAAGATCTTTACCGCAATGTTGACATCGTGAAGAGAATTATGCTCGGAAGGCTCCGGTGGGCAGGACACCTAGCTCGCATGAGTGAAGAGGATCCTGCTCGGAAAGTCCTTTGCGGTAGGATTTATGGAACACTACCGCGAGGCCGGCCAAGCCTACACTGGAAGGACCAGGACGCCCAGAGTTTAGGGATGCCAAACTGGATGACATCGGCTCGAAATCGGTACCGGTGGAGAGATTTTTTGCGGGAAGCCAGGACCGGACACTGGTTGTAGAGCCAAATATGATGATGATGATGATATATCTGTCTCCATTTTCATTTCAACCAAGCTGTCACGCATCATCTTCCTTCCCATTCGTCTGTTTGACTTTAGCAGTACCCATTCTTGTCTCATCCTCCTTACATATTCTCTTCCGTACCACAGATATATTTTTGGTACAGGATTACTGGTTCTCGGTATCGAAACTCCCTTGGACACATATTTAGGAGTAGAGTTAGTCTTTGCAGTCCTTCGCTTTCCTGTATTGTGTGACAGACCAGTTAAATCATGATCATGCAAAAGTGTTAGTACTATTTAATCGACCGACCAACCAACTTTCTTCCCTAAAAACAGTTTCAGCAGATGCATCATTTACAAGTCCATCCAGATATTAGCTTAGTAGAAGCTTTAATCCAGATCGCGAGCGGGTAAAATCTGTGGCTGCATGTAAATGGGAGCAAAAAAAAGTACATTGTGGGGCCACGACTGCGAGCAGAAGATCAAATATTGGTCCATCAATTAAGAAAGTGGAGCGCGAATTTGAACAAGTAGTGCAATCTTTTCACTATCTCGGATCAGTTGTAGCAGCTGATAAGAGCATAAAAAAGAAGAAGCACTCCATCCGTGGCCACTGTTGATCAGGATCAATGGAATTTCATTGAGAACAAATATTCAAGTTTTCAGATGAATTTAGTCAATTTGTTAATTTTATTTACTATTTGTAAATCTACTGTTACATTCCTTTAAAAAGATCCACCAGTGCCACAAAAACCGGTTGGGTTGTATCCTGCTGTTTTTGGCTTCAACTGGATGTTGCAGATAACACAATGAACGAAATTTTCTATTAATTGTTGTGATTTCAGTACGATTTAGAGGTAAGGAATTTAGTTTAGACTCACTTGCTCGCTTGTCAAATACTTGATTATTTGACGTACAGAGTGACTTGATCTTCAATAATACAATAAATGTGATCCGTCTCGCATCGCGTATTCATATTCGTAATATATCTGATAAAATTAGGCATAGCTTTAATATATCAGATGGTGTGTGAATATTATTATTCAATAAATAGTTGAGCAAAATAAAACAATTTTTGTTAGTTTAATATTTTTAATATTAATTTATTTCCAAATCGTTTAATTTAAATGTTTTCCCATCGTGTTTATAACAATTATTTTTCTGGCTTATTTTCATTTTCCCAGTTTATGTTATCCATGCGAATTTATTAATTGTGTTGGATTCGAAACTTGTTTAGCCTCAATACACTTAAATTTTAAGTGTTTAACGTTAGTTGCACCAATGTGAGTTAGAATTCAACAATTAAGATTATTTTTTTGTAATCCACCAAAACGTATATGCATATAAATTTGTTTATTGTGCCATTGAACTGTTGACAGTTTTTTTTTTGCATTTCAAGTTAAAATAAGTAAGGAATTAACTTAATCTATTGCACAGAAAAATACTGTTTCATTAATCTGCTTGTGGTGGGGAGGATTCAACAACTTTGGCCATTGAACATTTGTTAATTCGTTTAAATTTATATAAAATACGAGAAGAAGAAATTTGGCAAAAATGTAAACTTACGACAAATTCCAACAACAACATATTATATTGTATTTTTATTTTCATTTTATCACAACGATCATTATTTTGTCATAGTCATAAAATCACACATCCAAAATATCTACTAAGTATTATTTTTATTGATATTATGATTATATTATTGTTATAGTATAATTTTTAAGAGGGCGGTATTTGTTCAAAAACTTTTTTTATCGAAATTTTCTTTCCAAGACGGACGAATTGGACGAATAATAATTTAGTCTCTACTTATCCTACATGTTACTTACATAATATATATTTCTGATCAACTTTACAAGATTTTTTTCTTTCGAAAATCAATGCGACGTATTAGAATTTTAAATTTTTTGCTAATAGAGTTCAGTAAAATGTAAATTTTTTGAAGCACCAAAGAAGTTTCGTAAGGTTTTTTTTTGTTACAGAGAACAATCTAAACACCTATGGTACATATTCCAAAGTTAATGAATCTCCAAACACACGCGATCTATTAGTTAAAAAGTTTGTAAATATTGAAATTTTTTCTATACATTACTTTACCACACACATTATAATAGTGAATAATTTATTTTTAATGGTGTTGAATCAATTTGCGATACTTATAATTTGTAATGAAAGCGAAATGGACACGATGTAAAATGCAGTTTGAGAAACATTTTCTTAACTTGCTTGATTTTCGTATTTTATCATCTTTTTGGTACAATAATAGCAATATGAAATTTACATTTATTGTGTTCTTGTTCTTTTATTTGTGTTTGTTTTACTATACAGGCTAATGACTTTGTTATGTAAGTTTTGTTTTTATTTAATTTAATATCAATTCGAAGTAAGTAGAATACGCAATTATAGTAGGTAGGTAGAAATTTATAGGTAGATTGTTTATCGTAACGAATTATACTACATAAAAATCCTATATATTAAGCAATGCGGCTTCAAGAATGCGCCCACAACCGAAAAGTTTGATTTCTCTTGCAACATATTGGCGATTCCCTTCATCGCAGTCCTTTTTTAATCATTTCTGAAAGAAAATAAGGAAATTTATGAAATTGTTTATCAATAGAGATTTTTTCGTTGAAAAATAAAAAATAAACAATACAATACAGGGTGGCCCAACAAATATTAAATTGAAAAAATTCTAAACAAAAGTAGTAGGACAGAAAGACTGTCCTTTTTAAATTAGGTTGACATTGTTGTTTTTTATACCATGTTTGTATGTAAAGGGTTTTTGTGTTGAAATTCCCTGTTTTTCCAATAATTTGAGTCAACAATTGTTCACGCGCAACACAAAGAAACGCAAGGAGTCTTGTATATTGCGACGAGTGTAAGTGAGGTCCTAAATTTGACGATTCATTGTCGATCTTAAGAAATTGGGCATCTATATGACTAGTTTGTGGCGCAACGCAGTAACAATAAATATAGATCGCTTTCGAATCATGTTGGTCAAGTCCATGGTTTTTGCCGGAGACTTTAGACAACACCCAGGACCAACATCGAATGCGAAATTACCGGTACATCGCCCGATTTATTCGAAAACTCATAAAAAATTGGGTTTAGCGATATCACTCGTCACAGGCGTTTCGGTGGCGGACATATGAAAGGGTTGTGTTAGGTGTTTGATATCTCAAACACAAGCTGCTTTATTAAAATAAAATAAAATGGGCTACTCCTATATATCTACATTTTAAACGAGCTAGAAATGATTGCAATGCCTCACCTCAGAGTATTGAACACTCTATGGGACAGATCTTTATTCGTACTCGTGCAGTTGCTAGAGTTTTAACCGATCTCAACACTCACAAATCCGCTATGCTAGATGGTATTTCCCCATTAGTTCTGAAGAGGTGTTCTTCCAAGCTGGCATTACCATTGCGTAAGCTTTTCCATCTATCCTATTCTTCTGGACTCTTCCCGAGAAGTTGGAAAACAGTCTTTGTCCAGCCCATACCCAAAAAAGGCGAGCCGTCGTCTCCTTCTTCGTACCGACCAATAACACGTACATCCGTTCTTGCCAAGGTCATGCGCTGACAAATTTTCAGCTTAAAAAATATCTTGAAACCAACGAAATCCTTAATGACCGGCAGTATGGATTTCGTGGGCAATGTTCTACTGGTGATCTGATGGTATATCTCACCCAACAGTGGAACAGGTCTTTGCATTAATTTGGAGAAAGCAAAGCTGTTGCACTCGATGTTTCTAAGGCATTTGACAGAGTTTGGCATCAAGCTCTTTTGTCTAAAATGCGCGCTTATGGAGTCGATGAAGAACTGCTTTATTGGATTAGAAGCTATCTTTTGCACCGCTCAATTCAAGTTGTTTTGGACGGTTTTAGGTCTAAAGTTATTACATAAATGCTGGCGTTCCCCAGGGATCTGTTTTGTCCCCGACTCTCTTCCTCATTTTTATTAATGATCTCTTATCTGTGACTTCTAATCCAATTCACTCTTTTGCCGACGTCAGCACTCACAGCTGCTCATTTAAGTTTGAGGAACGGCCCTCCACTTCTCATGTGGAACTCAAACAACTACGTATGATAAGCACGTTAAATTCTGACCTTGACAGCAAAATACAATGGGGAGAAATCAATCAAGTAGAATTTAACGCTTCTAAAACCCAATGCTGTCTCCTGTCTTCTAAGCGTATCCTAAATTCCATGCCATTATCCACGAATGGCTTTTGCATCGAGGAAACTGAAATCTCGCAATTCTCACGCCAAGCTTCGTTGGAATGGCCACATATTTTTACCGTCGCCAAAAATGCTGCGAAATGTTTAGGTTTTCTAGCCCAGTGCAAGAAATATTTCACTCCCTCTGATCTGGCTTCTATTTACAAGGCTTTTATTCGCCCTAAACTTGAGTACAATCTGGTCTGGTGCGCCCAAAACTACTTTGCATCAGCTAAATAGAATACAAAACCGCGCGATAAAACTTATCGGTTACGCAAAAATAGCGAAATCAATAGATTCGCTTGAACACCGAAGGAACGTTTCCTGCTTGTCACTGTTTTATCGTTTCTTCAACCAGCGGTGCTCACGAAAGATAGCCATCTGTAGGCCACCTCTCATTGAATTCAACCGCAATACTCGTGGCGCTATAAATGCTCATCTGTTTACTCTGAGGCCCATCTTCGATCGTACAGTTAAATGCAAGGATTCGTTCTTCAGCCGTACACGTACACGTATGTGGAATGCTCTGGCAAGCTCTGTTTTCCAACATCAATTTGATCCCTGGACATTCAAAACACAAGCTCATAGAAATCCTGTGGGGGTGCGCCGCAATGTGTTAAACTCAACAAATTCCAAATCTATTTTAACCCGGAACATGGAAGTATGTTATGTTTCCATTAACCAGAGTTGAGTTAGGTTGTGTTGAAATGTATTTTCGTCAAATTCAAATTATTGTCACGTGTTTCCATTCAATCAGTTTAAATTTAAGTTAAAGTTTGACAAAAGAATACAAAATCCGACGACTACTAACAAAATAATAAAAAACGCCCTTTTGAATTTCAACTCAACTCAGGTATTTTCGTTGTGTTCAAATTGTTCGACGAAAACACTGTTTCCATGAACGCTATTATAGGTTCAAACGAGTTTGAACTCAACATGGAAACATGATAACAGTAATTGTACTAGTAACGAGTACACTAGTGGACACATGAGAAAAATATTTCAGAGCCTTCTGTTGTATATAATAGTGTTGCTCGGCTAGATATGGAATACACCTTCTACGACTGTGTTTGTAAGAGTGATCTCACAATGGAAAAACTTAACACTTAAGATTTATAATATTATGGATTATGGATATGGATTGTATCGATTTTGGTTTAGACCAATATTTGCTCGTTATGTTGGAAATCCATACAAATTTGTAATTCTTAAGTATTTAGTTTTTCCATTGTGAGAACGCCCTAAAAAGGATTAACATATATATACATACACGTATATACGGATATATGCTGAAATGGAGATGCATTTTATGTTCAAAAACAAACGTGTTGAACTCC